>OZ004600.1:114912838-116199884 GCA_963924605.1 Malthinus seriepunctatus | reverse complement strand
ATAGGCCTAATCCGTAAACACAATTCATTGTAGGCCAGGGCTGGATTATTCATAAGCGCGCACGTCATGACGCGATGTTGTGGAGGTCCCGGAAAAAACTTAAAAAAATAAAAAAAATTTAAAGCTCTACAATTTCTTTTCTGAAGACTTTTACTGTAAAACGAAGGACCGAGGTGCTAGAGACAAAAGTTTGACAAGAAACGTGAGGAAAATTATTTTAATACATTAACGTTTTTGTACGCGGGTATCTCAAAAACTATAAGGAATAAAAAAAGATGAATCAAAGCACTCTTGTAGGAAATTTAATAAGATTTCGATTCTGTTAAGAATAATTTTTTTTCTAGGATACACCGTTTTCGGTGTTACTTTTCGGTTACTTAGCCATGTAGCTAGAACCGGAGTAGTATTTTTACCTCCAAACTAATCTTTTATATAATAAAATTCCACCCTCTTCCATGTGCTCTATAAACCTCTACACCGTTGACTGAACTATAAATAAAAATTTGTTGTGTGAACATATATATTTTTGTAGGGACCCAAAAATCGGCTTCTATCAGCTTTAATAGGATATTAGTCTGGATTAACGGGCTTAACGTGCCCTTCAAAACATAAATATTAACCGTAATGTAACTTTTTATTGATTTAAACAAGAAATACGCATTTGATAGATTACAGAGGTTAAAAACTTTAATTAGTATGTGAAAAAAAACTATAAATTTAACGATGTAAATTTGAAAATTATTCAATAAACTTATTTATGTGGAAGATAACGTAAAAAAAGTAATGAGCGACACCAGCAGTAAAAAAAAGATTAGAAATGTTACACATTTCAAATTGCAGATTTGGTTAGAATGAACTGTGAACTATCAGATAAAATTATGACTTCCATTATGATTTTATGATTTATATTTGCTGCCAAGTCAAACGAAAACAGAAGTTTTTCTATAGAAAAGAATGTTTCCGAAGTAATCAGTATCATCCGAAACCACACCAAACATATTGATTAACAATAAAGTTTGGGATTGTGAGAAATATTTAAAGTTTTCGGATGCAAATAATGTACGAAAAAGGGGTTAGATATCTTTCGGGAAAATTAAAGTGAAATCCATTTCTTTTTATTAAAAAAACTCTGTTTTCATAACAGGATGTACGTAGAGTAAATTAACGAAGTTCCTAAAATAATGAGATTAAAAATTTTTTGTGTAATTTTCACCCTTTGTGAACCCCTAAACATAACTTTTAATTGAAGAGAGCATTTATTTCAATTAAATTAAAAAAACTCGATATAAATCAACTTAATTTTCTTTAATTATCTCTTTTTGCCTATGTATAAACCATTACATTTGGCATCTGCATAACTTCTAGATAGAAGGTTTTAAAAGTAGCCAATGTATCATTGAATTTTTTTAAAAACACAAACATAGTTTTCATCAACTAGAGTTTCTTTTAAGTAATAAATAAAAATCGACTCACCTTAAAACTAAAATTTTAAATACTGGTCCAGCTAGGCCTTTAATAATAGCCGATGCATTGAGATGACAGCGACCGTGCAACACAACCCCATTAACCTGAAATTTAAGAAAATCAGGTTAATAGAATTTTATAATATTTACGATGCATAAATAAACACAAAAAATTTTTTCAACTGATATCAGTGTAATAGTATGCAGACGGATACTTAAGTTTTTTTGGCTTACCTCCAAAATTTCATCGCCCACTTCTATTCCTCCTGTCTTATAAGCTGCACCGTTTGGATTGAGACCGCACACAAACACAGCCATACAATTACGATCCTTATGTCCTGCAAGACTTAATCCCAAGCCTTGCTGTCCTCGTTCCAATTTTATCATCATTATTGTATTTCCTAGTTTGGCATACTTCTTTTTTATTTTATCTGTAACAAAACGATAACAATTGTTGAACATAAAAAATAATGAGTAATTTCCTACATTTTTACATTTAAAAAGCATTTGGATGTGGCGACTATCGGAGCCCCCAAATGGTTTTCATTATTATCATTATGAAAACCTTTCTAAATGAAAATTTTTGGGTCTTACCTAGTCTTTCAATTTCAACCAAGTTACAATACATTGTTTTATATTCAATAGCTCTTGTTAAAAAAAGCACCTTCTCTTTTGAATTTAAAAGTTAAATTGAATACAGTTTCATAATCAACTTCCTCTTTCTATTAGCTTGATTAAAAAGTATAAAAATTGAAGACTATTATTTTAGTTTTATTTATTTAATAAATTGATTGGATAACTGAGCTGCAGTAATTTGGTTAATGGATGAAAGTTGGTCGTCAAATAAAAAAGTGTGCATTTTTCGTCGTTATTAGGTGAGAGACCCAAAATATTTTATTGTGTTTATAAAAGTTTCAATTGTTATTCACAGTCTATGTTTTTGATATAAAGTTTCTTGTTGTTTTTTATAGCTATAAGTGCCCTTTATTCCACGATCTTATCAAAGTAAACTGGAGCGAAAACTTTCCAATAAACTCTAAAAAACGGTAGCAG
Organism: Malthinus seriepunctatus; assembly: GCA_963924605.1. NCBI lineage: Eukaryota > Metazoa > Arthropoda > Insecta > Coleoptera > Cantharidae > Malthinus > Malthinus seriepunctatus. The sequence goes on along the minus strand of OZ004600.1, from coordinate 116,197,368 downwards.
AAAAACGAGAAAAGTCAAAACAATCAAGTTAGCTATTATTATGATACATTAACTTCAAAATTTTGTTCAAGAGTTAAACAACTTTTCAGAAAAAGGTGTTGCATTATTAATTTAAATTTGCGTTGGTAAAAAATTTGTGAACTTAGATTTTATCAACGTTAAGTGAAAAATACTGTGATTTTTACGATACATAAAGGTAAGACAAGATCAGGGTATGCTATGCTATGCTTTAATAATTTTAGTAAACGAAGACAATAGTATATTAAGCATAGAGAACGGTAAGGATTATTTACCGGTCGAAAAAAATTGTTTGGAAGCTGAGAGAAGCGAAGCCTTCAATTATTATATGAGAGCGGTAATATTGACGTTCCACATGCTTTCTGTCTATTTGGCTGTTTTTGTATCTGTATCAATGTATTTGACTACAATCTCCCCACTAGAAAAGAGCGAAAGTAACGCTTTATATTATTTTCAAAAATAAACTTGCCAACTTTAACTTTTGTGTCGTTTTTTTAATTTGACTTGACAAACTCGAAAATAATGCTTTTTCTAATAAACGATTACTAACTTATTTTGGTACTTGGCAAAAATATTCATGAAAATTGCTCTTAGTTGCCAATAGTGCAACTACTAAATATTGATCGTGCTTAAGCAACGTTTAAGAAACTGTAACTGCAGACAACCTATAGATGTTAAAATATTTAACTCTAATCAGTAGAAAAACATGAACTGCCTATTAATCGTTATTCCGAAATGCAAAACCAAAAGTTTAATATTTTTGTTCGTTATAAGAGACACTGCTCATTTTTCCCATAGTTTGAATTACGCTCTATATTTTCTATTAGATACTTAAACTTATTAAAGGATTAAAAGTCACGTCATGTTTTTTAATGTATTATGACTTCACTTAGTTGTGACTAAAAGAAGCTAGAACCATTTCAGCAAGCACTCTGATATGGATGACACGAGAGTACTAAAGACGAGACCCCAAATTGTCTAGTTACTAGGCATGTGCATTTGTGCAACTTAGGCAAGATTGTGGACTAGATAGTGAATTTGAAACATCGCCAAACGCGGTACCGGGCCAATCTTTGAGTTGAAATTTTAATTACCTACTATAAAACTTCCAAAAATGCTGTAGATGGCTGGCTGGAAAATTTTGGAAAAGTACCTCCGAGCCGGATCAAATCTGACTGATAACATTGATACCTAATGCATACTCGCTCAGAACTCGCAAAAAGAAAGAGATATTTGAATAAAACAAGAAAGAGATGATACCAAGAGTATGTTTCACTAAGCGATCGCAAAGACCGCGCTCACGACCGCCTAATTTTTTTTTTCACTAGCTGTTAAACGTTGAAAGCGGATTCGCTAGTGCTGGTACGCATTGTGTGCTTGCCGCAAAAACATATGACCGCCACCAAGTGACAGGTGTTGTTGATACGTTGTTGACCCATCGAAGAAGATATGTGTCTGATAGCGATCGCTCATCAGAGTCAGAGTTATACAGACTTACTTTTTCTGTAGCCATTTCAAAACGTCGTCAAAACAAGACAACCACAAAACAACCTTTCAAAATTTGCTTCAATGCGCACGCGCGTATGTAAACGCTCACGCCGGCCCACAAAATTTTACGAACGAAATGAGCGTCTTGTGGTAGTTGTCAATGACGTCATTTGCATTCGCTTTAAATTTAGGATCGTTTTATATGAACTAATTATCGTACTGAATCAACTCAAGGAGCAAAAGCACCGGAATATAAGCTTTAACGGCGTGTACGGTCGTCCCTTGAAATTTTTGGGCACGACGTTAAAGCTTCGATTCCCGTGCTTCTGCTCTTTAAGTTGATTCAGCACTAACAAATTAGTACTACATCTAGTCCATGTAAAACGGCCGTTAGTCACTGTTACAGCTAAGACGAACTTGTTTTTTCACCCCGTCAGTGAATAATTTTTCCTTAATACATGATGAAAAATTAATGCTCTCAAGATAATTTTTTAAATTCTAAAAGAAGGTACCTTATAGAAACGGCCACTCACAAAGAACAATTAAACAGAATTCAACGAAATTTTATTGCCCACCTCCTTCGATTAACAGTTGCATCGCCATAAAGAGCTTGTAAACTGGGTACAATGAAGGTCACCAGAATTCGTTTTTTCCGCTTTTTTCATTTATTGACATTGGAGTACCATTCAGTTCCATTGAGAAAGAACTGATTAAGAACACTAGTGTACGAAATTTTAACAAAACTAGGAATGCTTGAAGTGGAAGAATGTATAGTATAGCTACCCGATTAGAGCACTCACCGCTCTGTACGATGTTTGGTTTTTCCATTATATGCAGCTATGCATTAGAGTGCTTTCTATATGTAAGCGACCTGCGCAGAAAGCAAAATTGTGTACTACCTCATAACGCAGGTTAAATATGCGTGAAAACCATTGTGAAAACAATTTTTGGGCGTCTTTTTCTACAGCTTTCTCACTTGCTCTTCTACGCGTTTAAGGTCGTTTACATATGGCAAGTACTGTACTTATCAGTTGACTCTAGTAAAAAAAACTGGGATTTCTCTACTATTATATTGTGCTTTTTTACGTCTCGAAAAGCCACCCAAAAACGTCAATGAGGTCTTGGAAGGTCAGTAGCAATTCAAAATCCACACATTTAGTCAGTAAGTCTTTAACTGAAGAACTTTGCTTATAAAAGGCTGCAGATGATATAATTAAAACTAGAGTAGGTACACGAGATAAAATAATAATACCCATTTCGATCCTAAAATTTATTAAGAAATGTGATTGAGATAAGATTCCTTCACAAGAGAAAATCACAATAAATCTCAACAGGTCGCAGTCAGAATAAAAACTGCTACAGTCCCACCAACTTTATTAGAGAGCTGAGAGGGCGTGTCCAGCGCTGTCATAGATTTTGAAGTACACTAAAGAGTTCAAACTATTTAAGTCGCTAAATTTGACAAGTAATATAATTTGGCAAGCTAATATTAACCCTAGAACCCCACAGTGGGGTCGCCGGCGACCCGGCTGTATTTAAAATTCGGTTTAAACATGCACTAATGCCAGAAAGGCATTGGCATGTCTATTTACCTTCACTCTTGAGTATTTAGTATCAGTTTACACACCTAGTAGTTGGGTTGCGTTAAATATTTATTTATATAATTTGATATTAGTGTCATAGAGTTGCACCGTGGAATTTTTCTTTGTTCTTCTCTAACACCTTCTATTATACTGAGTACCGAAAAATATTTTTTTTTTAGGTTAATTTCTCTATATTTTATTTTATTTTCTAAGGGCCTTTATTTCCAATTTTTGTCTGCAATTTTTTTTGTTGTATTAATAAAGTTCACGAAATGTATAAAAAAAATTAATAATTGCATTATCGATTTTATATTGGCCTAAAAATCATTATTTAAACTCGGGTCGCCGGCAACCCCACGGAGTGATATACGCACAATTTTTTCACGGTGTGGTTCTAGGGTTAAGACAGTGAATTTGAAAAGTACAACTTACTATCATTTTGAAGTTTATCATAAACACCCAACTATGCCTGACCTAACCTGAATTCTCGATCTTTTCCCACAAAAAATATTTTAAATACAATTATTTTAATTGACATATTTTCCGTAACGCAAAATTGGTTGGTGGAGCTGTAGACCTACTCATAAGAATCAATCTATCAATAACATACTGTGTGTCCCAAAAGTTAGTATGCCGCATAATATTTCCTACAGCATATATATGTTGAAAGTGCATAAAAACATGTCAGAGCACGCTTTTTCATATCTGTATGAAGGTAAGGGTAAGGTAAGGGCGGTAAGGGCTGTCGAATGTGAGTATTGAATGTTGCCTTTAACGCATCACATGTGTGCGGATTGCTTTAGCAGACCTTTTCTTTCAATGAGCCTCATAGAAAATAGCCTGAATGAGTCAAGTATGGTGAATGAGCAAGCCAGATTAGCAAAGATGCCTTTGAAAAATTTCAGTAATGTGTTTACTGTTTGTGTACAGGTCACTCATTCATCAGACCTCACTTCTCCATAATATTTTCTAAGATCCATTAAATTAAAAAGTCTGCAAAAACATTCCGCACACAATTGATGAGTTAAAAGCAGCCATCACCACCAACATTCAAAAGATCTCTCCAAACAATCTTCAAAAAGTTTTCGAGAATGTGAACAATCGTTTTCAGATTATGTCTTAATGCACATTTGAGACACTCTCAACATATGCTGTAGAAACTACTAAAAAGTGTTTAAAATATACTAAAAAAAGATTACTGTACACAGTAGCCTTTGGGACACACTGTTCTCATCCTCTCATCTATCTATGGCCACCTCCCACCTGGTATACATATTAAAGCAGCCATAAAGATTACATATTACACTTGGTTCTATTATTTAGTGGTAGTTATAAATTGTAAGTTTCCTAGCATAAGAGCCAGAAAAGAGATAATATAATGCTGCTAGCCATCCAGACCGAGTTTGTTCTTAGAACTTTCAAACATTCCCAACTTCTCTTGTAAACTCGAATGCAGGTTCGCTACCAAAACTTTTCTCAAAATGCATAAAGTAAAGGGTAAAAGTTACAGTCGAAGTTTTAACTAAATGTGAGTTTTGTGTCATCTTATTACAGTTTCAGTTTTAGGAGGAAAAGTAACTAATGAAAAAACAGAACGAGTGCAAAACTATAAATTTTTAATTTTTTTTCCAAGTCTTCAACTTTCCTTCCATTTTCACAAGCAGGATTTGAATTCTCAGCAGATCTCGAAAGCGGTGAATTTTTTAAAAGAACAAAAGCGCCTTAAATTGTTTTTCTAAATTGGAAATTTCACTCTTGCACGTAATCGAATATACGAAAATGTATCTCGCCCTAACACTAGCGTGCTTTAGTTAATTAAGTAAAGTAGACAACTTCAATCGAATTTTTTATTTTAAAATTAATGACTAATTGAAACTCAAATTATGCTCAAGGGTTCAAAACAGTTTAAATTTTTATAATATTATATTTTCACGTAAAAAGATTTTCACTTTTCGTACGTAATTGTTCTCGTTTGCCTAAACGTAATGAATGGATTGAGATACATTTTATTATAAGCACTTTGTTTAGAAAATAGTTATAAATTATGGGTAATAAACAACAAACAAATTCACATTGTTCGGGTACAAAATGCGTATACACATTGACTGGTAATGTTTTATTGATGGAGATTTACATCGCCATTAACTCAAGTTACGACTACAAGAATATATCACTAGAAACAGGCAATTTTCAAGAAAAGTCAACGGTGTAGTAAGTAGCATAAAATCTTATCACATAAATTACGTTCACTAATAAAATTTATTTTGCTACTATTTACTGATTAGATTTGAATAGAGTTACCTATCAGAAAAACTAAAACTTTAGTGTGGAAATTATCACCTCTAATCTAACTGTTAGAACTACAGTAGAACCCCGTTATAAAGTACTTTATAACGTTTTTCTGGATATATCTGAGTAAATCTTTGGTCCCATTTTAATATTTTGTTTATTTATTGTGTTTTTATAACGAACTTCCGGTTATAACGTACTAAATTTTTCGGCCCCTGATGGTACGTTATAACGGGGTTCTACTGTAGCTACAAATAGCACTGAATGTTCTCGGCAATTGTTCTAAAAGCAATAGCCATTTTGAGCTTAAAATGACTTATAACGAATTATAAACGTTGTTAAAATCCCAGTTATGTGTTAATCCGCACATTAAAAACACATGGATCATCGGTAATGCGCAGTAAGGGCCGAAAGAGACAGAGATATAGAAAAAGAGATAGATAGTGTTGGAAGTAGGGTCGAGATTGGTTTAGAGAAATGGGGAGTAGGGGTGGTCTTCAGCTGTTTCTCAACATTATGTCAATGTCAAGGTCATCTGTCACCATATGTCCATTTTATTTGTCATTTCATATGTCAGGTATGTCATTTCTTCTCTCAAGCCAGCTATCATTCCTTCTGTCACCCGATCTGTCATGCCATATATCATCTCATCTCACAGATGAGTTAGAGATAGGATGAGATGACAGATGAGACTGACAGATAAGATCAAATGATTGACAGATAAGGCTTATACATAAAATCAGATTAATAGATGACACTTGTACGATTTGACATAATATGAGACTGACAGATAAGATTGACAGATGAGATATACACATGAGCAGGCGGCCTGTACAGGCCACCCGAATGCTGTCCACAGGCTCCGGTTTGGCCTGTGCTGGCCGCCTGAACGCTATGTCTAGATGCTCCGGTTTAGTCTGTGCAGGCCGCCTGAACTATGTCCACGGAAGGCAAGCCTGTGTGTGAAGACAAGTCTTTATAGATGAGCCGATATGACAATATGAAACTGACAAATGTTATTCATAGATAGAAGAGGCATAAATAGATAGAAAGATGATAGCGCGCGTTCATGATCTAGTGTAGTTCAATAATTTATTTACTCACATAATCGACTATGGATTTAGTAGAGAAAAGAATGGGGAATTAGACTGTATCTGAATTTTTAATTTTTGACAATACTAATGTATAGAGCAAGTAAAAGCGATTAATTCTGTTTTTTTAATTTTTCTATAACTCGTAAATTAAGCTCAAATAGTATATTATAATACATATGTATAAGAAAGACTTTATCGCATAAAGGTACGTACAGATCTGGATACAATCGCTGGATACATTGTCGGCCGACTGTATCTCGCTCGTCGAAATTGAGTCGACCGACTTGTCAGATACGACATGGATACAACCAGACACAACTATATCCCGTTCACATAAGCACTGCTATTTTGCTAAGTAACAACAAGATGTCAGAACGCAGGAAAATCGCAATTTTTAAGATTCTTGCTTCCCTTATAAACGTACGAAGATGATAATGGTCTCAACCGAAAGAGATTTTTTTTCACTTCTGATGAGATAGAAAATGTTAAGACACAGAGACGTTTTATCTAGTTAAATTTTTAAAATAAAATTACACGATTTGAATATAATCTGTCCTGCTATGGAAAACAATATCATTTTTAAAGATCGTAATTATTCGTTTTGACAAGAATTATTTCTTTTGACTTTTGATTTTAGATTGTTTTTCATGGCAAGATATATATTATATTCAAATCGTATCGGTGAAGCGCTTTACAGGCAAAAGTTTACATTTGTAATGTGAGGTTATAAATTGACTTTAATCGGTATTTTTGAAGTTTGACACTCAAACTTTCAAATATAATTTCAGTTACTAAGGTTACTAATTGTCACAAAATCGCCCAATGTTTCCCATTTGCAATGGGAAACAAGCGACGCGGTGCGGCGATTCGATTGCGGACGGGCGGTATACGACGAATAACTCAAGTGCTCTGGACTGTTAGTTAATGGAATTAATTAGATTCGGTACATAGTTTACTGGAACCATTTAAAGTAATTTTGTCGGATGAGATCATAAAAAAGAATTGAGGGGGCCGCTATACACCCCCTTTAGTGAGAGCTATACACGACGAATAGGTACCCTCAGGTACGGTGTACGTTGTACTTTTGGTTACTGGAACGAAACTCAATGCATAGTTTACTGGGACCATATAGTATAATGTCCGCTGAGACCAAAGAAATATTCGAAGAGAAATCTGCACAACCCGTTTTTTTCAAATATATGATATTTTTTTGTGAAAAATGTCGTTACGGTATTTATACGATGGTGAATCGATATGTTAGGTACTACTCTGCATCTTTCTGACCATGGGTATAAAATCGCCAATTTTGTCTTTGGCGCTGTAAAAACATAATTTCAAGGAGTTGAGTAAAATAATACTGGAATTTCGGTTAATGGACTGAAGTTCGGTACATAGTTTATTTGGTCTCCATCGGACAAAATTGCTCCATGGTTGGGGAGCTCACCATAAAAAGGGTGCCAGATTTTTAACCCTTGTCAGAATAGATTTTCTATGCGAATTATATGAGTCTTGTTTTCAAAAATGTAAATAAAAAATTTGGTCCGAGGGTTATTTTAAAGAGGACTCACTTGCACTTTGATACTTGTAGACACACTCAATCGGTATAAACTTCTGATAGCGCTATTTAAATTTTTTTTTAGGATAATTAATAAATTTAAATTAAAACACTTAATTATTTTTAATGTTTCACCAAGAGGTTAATGAGAAATCAAATCAAATTTTTTAGGATATCCTTATTATGAAAAGCAAACGCCAAAAGAATTAAACGTGTCACATGACGCCTAGTTCGCACATGCGAACTTTGAAGCTTTTTGCAGACATGTGCAGGCGATAAATTTTTCTGTAACTTGGTTTTCATAATTAGGACATCTTAGAAAATTGTTAAATACCACTGCCAGAAGATTTTACCGATTGCGTGTGTCTGCAAGAAGCTTTGAAGTGCACATATTGAAGCACTTTTTAAAATACGCCTAGGATCAAAATTTTTATATACATTTTTTAAGACAAGGCTCGAATTGATATAAAAAATCTATTTTGGTAAGTTTAAAATTCTTCCACACTAATGAGAAAGAATTTTAAATTATATGGTCCCAGTAAACTATGTAAATCGAGCATCTATTGGTGATAATAATAATTCCTCGTTTCGAGAAAAGTCATATTTTTGACGTTTTATACTTCATATTGTTTTCCATGGCAGAAGAGATTATATTCAAATCGTGTAACTTTATTTTAAAAATTTAACTAGATAAAGTCTTATGTCTTTAAATTTTCTATGTTATCTGAGGCAGAAAACAAATCTCTTTCGATTGATACCATTATCAGCTTCGTAAGTTATTACGAGAAGCAAGAATCTTAAAAAATGTCACTTGTAGAATAGCATGTTGATGTGGACAGGATATAGTTGTATCTGGTTGTATCCATGTTGTATCTGACAAGTCGGTCGACTCAATTTCGACGAGCAAGACACAGTCGGCCGACAATGTATCCAGCGATTGTATCCAGATCTGTACGTACCTTTATTAGCGACGAAAATTACAAGCGCGAGCTTGCGAGTGCTTGTAACGGCGCGTATGCGAAAAAGTCTACTTATACACGAGTATTATACGCTATTTTTTATTATAATTGCAACTAAGACCTCTATAAAAGAGAAAAAATCTGTATTTAAAATTTGAAAATTAAGCATGCCGATTTTGGATATATTTGCCACAGAGATGCTTTGTGTTTACATTGCAGAACAACAGTCGCACAACAGTTAATATTATTGTTGTTACCTAGACGACTTTATAGAGCACTTGTGCAATAAAGACGATTTTATGAACGCTTTTTAGTGTGAAATTGGCAGATTATAATGCAAGTATAATAAAATAGTTATTTACGAACCATGTGCGGGAACACGATTTTCCCGCGTGAACGCTATTTGAAAACACGAGCGACGTAGGAGCGAGTGCTTTTATCATTGCGTGAACGCGGGTAAATTGTTCACGCATGAGGATTGTACAATATTTTTTGTAACGAACAAAATCGTTATCATAATTCTTAAATAAAAGTTTTATTTGATTAGTTAGTATACAAAGCTGTACAAAGCAACCTATGACTTCATAGTCAAACTTCATTCTTACGTCAAACAAATTCTTACTTTGACAGTTAATTGTTCTAAAAGTTGTTAAAAATTGTTATTAGATGTAACGTAATAGTTTAGTTTGCGAATTTAAATGGTCTAAAATATGTTTCCTTACATTAATAAATACACATTACTTTATTTTATTATCATTTATTAGTGTTGTTTTGACAGTTTGCTTCCCGGTGTAGTAGACCGGGAAATACTGTTTCCCAGTCGACCACAGAGTGCGTCAAACGTCACTTTCGAAGCAGTGAGTACAAAAAATAATTTTTAAAAGTGCTTGTATGGAAAATCGTCGTTTTTATTCATGTTGCAACTGCGCCTACAAAGCGAGTGAGATATAATAAAATCGAAAGTAGTTAGACAGAGATAGGCAATATGGTAGTTTTTTTCAAAAATGTAATTAAAAGAGATGTGTAAAATCGAATTTTGTTATTCTTTTTATTCAAGTTGTCAGAAAACTGACGGTAGTGTTACATAGGTTATGATTTTTCTGACACTTTTAATAACAAATACGGTTTTACATGTCTCTTTATAATTAAATTCGAAAAAACAGTGGAAAATTGCATTTTTTCTGAAAACTGTCAGAAAATTCATAACCTATGTTATGACTTTAGTCAATTTTCTGACAACTTGAATATGAAAATAACAAAATTCGATTTTACACATCTAGTGGCGTCGAATTACGGGAATTAATAGCTTGAAACTAAACTTTTGCGGATAGAAATGTTATGATTAGATCATGTTTAGGACAATGTCAGGAATAATGTGCTAAGTTTTGGACTTCGAACTCGCGCGGCATCCTTCCGAAAAAAGCATTCCAAAGAATATTTACTCGCTTTTTTTGACCTTTTATTTAATTCCTCAACTTCTAAACATCGGATCGTAATAAAAAATTATGGGATTATGGGAAATTAACAGACGATGAATTCTAGACCAAAAATGTATAGTTTGGTTCAGTAGCTTTGGAGATAAAACTTCTTAAGCACCAAATGCGAACAAAAAATTGTTTTATTCAGTGCATTGCAAAGAAATAATCAAAAATTCTTTTGTTCATGTAAAAGATACTACTTGATGAGTAGAATGGACTTGCCAAAGTTGAGATCCTCAAGTCCAACCAAACAGCCAAAAACTGCTCAGAAAATCAAAATTGGTAAGGGTTGTCATTTAATGCGATCGCGATGAATAAAAATCTTTTTTTTATGAAAACATTCGTCTTTGAACGTATTATTTGCTCAAGGAAAAATTTTATAATTTTTCGCTAATCTTAGTACACTTTTGACTCTTTTTTAGAAACGAACTTTTCTAAATCGCCAAGAATTTTGTAAATACTTGTTAAATAGAAAATTCATTATTTTGGCTTGATAGATCTTTTCAAAACCTTTGATTTCAAATAACAAAAATCCCGATTCATCAACTTGGAGGCCAAATATGGATATTTTTGTATTTACAACTGCAGTGGTTATACGGCTACCTGTTTTTAAATCGTTTTTGTCTCAACTGAAAGGCAAAATATTCTTTTGTTGATATATGATATATAAGTATGTTATGCATCTTCTAATTCAACACCAGAATAAAAAGAAGAAGTCAGTAAATAAAATTAATGGTGCGTGCTTTGTAACTATAGAAATTAGACAAGAAACTATCGAAAATCCCGTCAAAATAGTAACAGCCATGAAGTTTCTTATATTAAATTTTTACACTGACGCATAAAATTACATCTAAATGAATCCAAAGTCAGGAGTGGGGGAGCGTGCCACCCGCAGTAGCAAATACAAAAATATCCAGAATTAGCCTCCAAGTTGATGAATCGGGAATTGTGTTTTTTGAAATCAAACGTATTTTAAAAGATCTATCAAGCTAAAATAATGAATCTTCTATTTAACAAATATTTACCAAGTTCTTGGCAATTTAGAAAAGTGCGTTTCGAAAAAAGGGTCAAAAGTGAACTATGCAAGGCGATAATTTCTAAAATATTTCTTTCACAAAATAGTAGGTTCGAAAAGGAATGTTTTATGAAAAAAAAAATTGTTTTTATTATGATCGCATTAAATGGCAATCCTTACAAGTTCTAACTTCCTATGCACTTTTTGGCTCTTTGGTTGCCCTTGAGGATCTCAACTTTGGCAAATCCTTTCTACTCATCAAGTAGTATCTTTTACATGAACAAAAGATTTTTTGATTACTTCTTTGCAATGCACTGAATAAAACAATTTTTGGTTCGCTTTTGGTGCTTAAGAAGTTTTATCTCCAAAACTACTGAACCAAACTATACATTTTTAGTCTAGAATTCATCGTCTGTCAATTTCCCATAATCCCATAATTTTTTATTACGATCCGATGTTTAGAAGTTGAGGAATTAAATAAAACGTCAAAGAAAACGGGTAAATGTTCTTTGAAATGCTTTTTTCGGAAGGACGCCGTGCGAGTTCGAAGTCCAAAACTTACCACATTATTCCTGACATTGTTCTAAACATTATTCAATCATAACATTTCTATCAGCAAAAGTTTAGTCTCAAACGGTATTTCGACCCCACTAATCTCTTTTAATTACATTTTTGAAGAAAACGACCACATTGTCTATCTCTGTCTAACTAGTTTCGATTATATTATATCTCACTCGCTTTGTAGGCGCAGTTGCAACATGAACAAAAACGACGATTTTCCATACAAGCACTTTTAAGAATTATTTTTGGGCTTAATATTGAAGATCGAGAAAAATTAAAATAGCCAAAAGTATTCTTATTATCTCTATTTTCATAAAATAAAATAAAAAAACAGTCTAATTCCCCATTCCCCTCCCTTTCTACCGAGCTTTTCTTTCAAAAATCGTGCTATACACATTACACAGCTCACCGTAAACTTAGTTGGTACAACCCGTCCTTAGTATTTTAACTCTTTTAAAATAGAATGGACAAATTATTTTGTAATTTTTTATTCAATTTATACGTTTTGCTGTGTTAGCTGTCTACGATCCTCATTTTTCTTAATGACTCACGAGGGCTCTATAAGCTAGAATTTTTAGTAAATTACCATCAATTTCAAATTGAATTAGTTTTCAAGTGCAAATTCGCGTGCATGTTACTTTATATTTTACTTTTATTTTAACTTTTGAAAGTGTAAAGTATTTCCACCAACAACTCGAAATAAGAAAATGTTTGGAAACTTCATTTTAAGTGTTATGGAGAGCTATACAATAATTTTTTAAATTAAAAAATTGATTACCAGAAAGTTTAAAACAATTACAAAAGTATGCAACTTTATTCTTGAGTGTTGCACCCAAGTGCCACGTGAAGGCTATCAAACAATAAAATTAAAAAATCATTTAAATATCATCTTTTGATTACGTGATAATCATGCACCTTCCGGTGATATGCTCGTTTCGACTATACCCATGCCCCATTAGCCAATAATTATTAATTTTTTTACATTTATTGCCCATCACGAATTTTCACTTTTTAGTTTTTATCCTGCATTTTTAAGACACTCACTTTGATGATCGTTAAAATTAAAACCATGAGCAATAATTATAAATGGTAGCTAAAAATATTAATTACATAATTTATTATTTTAGTAGTAATCGAAGTAGAGAGAAAAGGAGAAGAAAATTAAGAATTTTCAATAATGACTATATAAAGGAGATGTCGGTTTATTTAGGCCAACAGTTTACAAAATTAAACGAGTTTGTCAAGAAGAAGAAGCGTTTTTCAAGAGATTATAAAGTAACCATTAAAAGCATTACTAAAATCGTTTTTAAGAATTATCCTTCTAAAGGTTTGAAAATTACAAAGAAATTGAACAAAGAAAATTGTTTTTTATAAGTTCAACATAAATCTCTTGAGACAACCAACCTGTATCTATAAAACAAAATAATTTCAAACATTACTTTTTTATCCGTTTTACTAGAATAGTAGTGGAAAAGAAGACAATGTGAAAACTGAAAAAGCAGCATTCCTTTTTCGAGTAGATTTTTTGTTCTAAAATACTTCCAGTTTTAGATTAATAAAATTCAATTAAAACATCCTCCAGGTTTAATATTGCTTATAACTAATATTTAACGTCTGCTTAACAAGTTAGGTGCTTAGAAAAAACAATGAAATTATCTTGAAATGTTTGATAGCAGAAAGGATGACTTAATTAAAACATAAAAGATTTGTCCACAAAGAACGTCAATTGGGGTTGTTGAACACGTTCGTTAGCTGAGGATTAGTGACATATCTATTTCTTTTTTTTTTCGCTATAATCTTTTCAATTAGAAATTTGCATCACATTGCATACAAAGAGGTATTTATTTAGGATTTAGAATTTATGCAAAGTCTTGGCGCAGCTCATTTACTGGACGTATCACAGTTGGTGTTAAAATATGTTGAATTAAGCAAATCTTATGCACTATCCTCATTTCCTCATCGACATACTTAATTACTTTTATATTAATGTAAACTATGTGAACATCATACACTATAATATGACAAAATTCGTAAGAATACAGCAAATGCAACACAAACCCTTATAAATAAAATTTTTGGGCTTCAAGAGTAAGCTGAAATCTCACCTAATTTAAAATTGGGCTTAGAACTCACTAAATTAACAAACTCGTAGTTTAATGTAGATGTATTAGCTTCACGACTTGCCTGGTTATTGAAGTTAATAAAGACCCATTTAGATGAACGCTGCTGAAAATCTAGTCAAATGAGTAAGTTACTTGATTTTCAAAAGGATTCACGTAAATAAGCCTTCAAATGATGGATAGTATGAACAGCAAGAGAGTAGTACCTAAGGCATTAAGGAATAAAGAATAGGTACTACCTATTCCTTAATAATAAAGACGTCAAGAGATTTTAACTGTAGCCCTTAGTGAACTACACATAGATGAAAACTGTCTATTTCAACAAGATATAGACCTACCAAGCATATCATTTCTCAAATTTAAAGTACTATACATGGGTGTCATCAACAACTCTTGATGAATATAGATATTACTTTAAGGCAGTGTGTTAAGCCTGCGCCACACACACAGGCTTGCCCTCCGGTGCAGGCGGCCTGCACAGGCCAAACCAGAGCATCTGAACATCGTTCAGGCCTGTGCAGGTCTGTGCGCGGCCTTAAGATATAAGAGCTGAAGGAATGCTATATAGCTTGTAATAAGACGAGAGAGACAATTCTTTAAATATATGGACTAGCCGACTAGCGTAATGTACAAGTTGGAAGCAACAGTGCCTCTCGCTCGCACACTGTGGCACCAAGAGTACGTTCCACTAAGCGATCGCAACGATTGCAACGCCCGCAAACTCGTTCCACTTAACGCCGCGGTCGTTGCGTTCGTTGGCGGTAACATCATAAACATTCACAACACGCTCATTTCGCCCGTAAAATTTTATGGGTCGGCGTGAGCGTTTAAATACGCGCGTGCGCATTGAAGTAAATTTTGATAGGTTATTCAGTGATTGTCATGTTTTGACGATGTTTTGAAGTGGCTATAGAAAAAGTAAAGCTGTATAACCTTGACTCTGGTGAGCTATCGCTATCAGACACATATCTTCTTGGATGGATCAACGTACCAACAACAGCTGTCACTGTCATATTGGTGGCGGCCATACTTTGGTCGGCAAGTACACAACGCGTTCCACTAACGAATGCGCCCGCAACTTTACTAGCTAGTGGAACAGGAAATTCGGTGGTGGTGAGCGCGGTAGTTGCGATCGCTTAGTGGAACGTACTCTTAAAGTGAAGTCAGAAGTGGGTAGCAACTCATATTTTTTACGATTTTTGGCTATGGCTACAAGTGGTTGCAGTTCAGCTGTTCTTGATGAATTACTTAAAGTTAAGAGGCTAGTAAAGTGAAAGTGACAACAGTGTGAACGAAGTCACGGATCCTTAGAAGAACAAAACCAGGGCTTTGGAAACACTAAGTATAAGGAACTAAGGAAAGAAGAGGTTCAAGAAGTTCTTGATCTTAGGAGATAAAGAAATTCAATGGTGTGATCCTATAGATGGTGCCTCATGTTACTTGCCCCAGACACAGTAGTCAAAATAGCAAACTAACCGCCTGATTTACATCAGGTGCCATCAAGTGGACACACAGTAGACACGAGGACCGTAAATATTAAATCAAAACTAATAATTCCTAGATAAATCCAGAGCATTAAGTGAAGCTTACAGGTTAAAAACTCACTCCTCCATAGGAATACATGGGCAAGGACATGCCTCAATCCTAAAAGAGATAAAAGAACACCCCATACTTAGTATGGTATCTGACAGAACAACCAAAGCATATACCATCGAAAAAACCTACGGAATCCACATTCCGACTAGGGAAGAATGGGAATGCAAGGCAGTCAAATTGAATGGACTGGTATTCTACACAGACGGCTCTAAAAACCAAACAGGTACAGGAGCTGGAATCGTCGGGGACGGCAACTTGAGGCAAGGGGTAGTCCTAAACCTCGGGGAGCACGTAACCGTCTTCCAAGCAGAAATTTGCGCCTTCTCAACATGTGCGCAAATGCTGTTGGATAGAGGATATCACAACCAAAGAATCCTCGTTGTATCTGACAGCCAAGCAGCCCTAAAAGCGCTGAACGCCTGTGAGATGAGGTCCGAACTAGTAACGGACTGCATCCGCCGACTGAATGCGCTAGCGGGAACAAATATTTTGTCAATCTGGTATGTGTTCCAGCTCACGCTAACATACCAGGGAACGAGAAAGCTGACGATCTGCCAAAGAGGGCAGCAAAATAAGACCCATTGGACCAGAACCCGTCTTCGGCATTTCTTATGATATGGCAAAGAGAGAAATAAAGTCACTTGTAGGGAAGTGGCATATCAAACACTGGAGGGAAACTCCTGGACAGGGACATTCCAAAGTTCTACTGGAGAAACCCTCTTACAAACGAACGTGCTCTCTACTCAGAATGAACACATGAGTAGAGAAGAACTACAACTGGCAACGGCAATAATAACGGGCCATTGTCAGCTCAAAAAGCACCTGCATACGATGGGATTAGAAAAAGATCCACTATGCAGGGGATGTGCAGAGGAGGAGGAAACTCCAATTCATCTTCTGCTACACTGTGAGGCTTTCACAAGGAATCGTCACAGCATTCTCAAGAAAGGGAAGATGCTCCAAAGAGAACTGCCTAACTTGTCAGTAGGAAAAATTCTGGACTTCATCAAAAGCACAGAACTCCCATAAGGGAAGGCCAATCGGAGGTGCACAATAGATCCAAGCGGTCACGATGCAAGGAACCACTAGGGACCAACCTCCGAATACATTAATAATAAAGAAAGAACAGGTTCAAGAAGTTCTTGATCTTAGGAGATAAAGAAATTCAATGGTGTGATCCTATAGATGGTGCCTCATGTTACTTGCCCCAGACACCGTAGTCAAAATAGCAAACTAACCGCCTGCTTTGCATCAGGTGCCATCAAGTGGACACACAGCAGACACGAGGACCGTAAATATTAAATCAAAACTAATAATTCCTGGATCGTGGTGTGATGATCCTAGGCCAAATGATTTGATCGATGTGACAATATCATTGCACCAAAACTACCTACTAGAAGGTCGAAAAAGAATATGAGCCTTTGCTGAATCCTTTTTAGGTGAAAGAGTGGTCAGTTGGGGAATGACTATGAGTCAGACTCACAATTTTAGGACAAGGAAAGTAATCAACATGACAACAATAATTTTCACGATAATGTAATATAAACAGGGCCCAATGTCTTATCTTCTACTAAAACTA
Source organism: Malthinus seriepunctatus (assembly GCA_963924605.1). Lineage (NCBI taxonomy): Eukaryota > Metazoa > Arthropoda > Insecta > Coleoptera > Cantharidae > Malthinus > Malthinus seriepunctatus. The sequence goes on along the minus strand of OZ004600.1, from coordinate 116,180,033 downwards.
GACGCTCAAATTTAGAAAATGGCATGGGAAAAGACACTGACAAAAGAGAAATAAATGTCAGTTAAAGTCATAATACTCTTTCCTCTATGAAGATTATCGAAGACTATCAAAACCGAGGTATCTCCATTTTTCCGCAGAACTTTTTGATTTCTACAACAATTGGGGTGGAATATTTTAATTGCCCACCCTGTACATTGTATACATTTATTTTGCCATATTTTGGATTATTATTGGCAAATTATTATAAGTAGATATAAAGTTTAGTTTAAACCAACACTTACCAAAATCTGTGTCATCTGACTCCTGATCCTGATCTTCTGCTATGGTTTCCATATTTCCATGTTAACGGTTATTAGCATTAATCATTAATGCCACTACCGAATTTTAATTATTAAAAATAAGTTATAATGTTGACGCGTTATTGCGATTTGATTTTTTTTTGCCATGATTTCTAAAATACAAAAATTTTATCCAAAAAACGAAATTTAAAAATATTTTTGTAATACGACTCCAAAAACATACATATTTCAATAATTTACAAAAAGAAAACAATATGCTAATTAAATGTATGTTTTACGCGATTGAAATTTAAACTCGTTTTGCTTGCAATTTTTCACGTTAATTTTCACTAATTGAATGATGATCAACATTACTTTTCAATTGATGGCGCATTTCAATATATTAAAACTGTCAAAATGTTAAGGTAATCAGTTTACAGCACAATTTGCATTTCATTATATCCTAATTTGTCTACTAAACAATAAAATTACTGCCACCATAATATTAATCAACACGCACAACACATCGTTTACATTAATTTGAACGATTCTTGAATAATAAAATTTATTTTTGTTACTTTTTTACTACTGCTGAGCTATTTTCCTTGTTATAAATGCGTTTAAATGCTTTAATTGAAATTTAACAGGTTAAACACAAGGCGGTCGAGTTCAAATAAACGAATTATTTTAAGGAAAAGCTTTTGCTGTAATTGCATGCCCTACAGTGTTTAGAAAGACTTAAAGCTGCAGACTTTTTTTATTGCTTAGCACTAGCTTTGTATTTTGTTCTTAGAGAGCTCTTTTTATATTCCACGACTAAAACTGTCCTATTTCTTTATTTATTTTACATAAGTCTTCCATTGTCTCGCTATAAACATAAATATACTAGACAGAATGAGACAGAACTTAACAATGACCTGGAAGAATATTTATTTCGTATTTCGAGAAATACGTTATAAAAAATTCGTTTCTAGATTTAATTCAATTTAATTCTGTTTTAGAGCAAAGAGCATTTCCTAGTCGCTTTTTGAACCAAACAGGCTACAATACCACGAGTGGTGGAAAACAACACGAAAATGCTCAGAATAAATTATTATAGAGAGAAAACGCACTAGGCACCTTCTTAATAATTAAAAAGTACGCAAGAATTTCGACAGTTTTAGGCTTCAAAAGATTGATGATGTTTCTACTCCAAAAGGAGCAGTTTGAGACTAATTATTATTTTAAATTCAGATGAAGTTTTTGTTAGATACCTATACTAGTATTTTTCAGTAAAAAATATAAATTAGACGGAAAATTTAAATTTTCAAGACTAATAGGAAGTCAGATAAGTAATAGTTTCATGCGCCAGACGGTAGACAGATGGACACACGAAGAAATAAACGTTTAGACAGGCAGGATTACAGGCAAGTAGTCAAGTCAACGAACGCTCAAAAAAGGAGTTATACTAAAAGTACCCTATCTATATGGCTTATATATCGAAAACGGTTGATCCTAGAGAAAAACTTATTCTTAGCAAAATGTAAGCTTATCAAATTTTCTACAAGATTGCTTTTATACATTTTTTATCTATTCCTTATAGTTTTTGAGATACACGCCGGCAAGAATTTTCAAATTGCCAAATTGTACCAAAAACGTGAGGCAAAATGTTATTTCTATACATTAACAATATTTGTGAGCGGATATCTCGAAAACTATAATAAATAGAGACCAATTTAATATGAACAATCATGTAGGAAATTTGATTGAAGCTATCATCTTACTAAAAAAATTGTTCTCTAAAAACAACGTTTTTTGAGATATAAGCAAAACCCCAAAAACAACCGTTACACCCTCCCTCCACCCTTAGCCATATAGCTAGAACCGGAGACTTTTAGTATACATATTTATACTTCCTAACTATTCCCAACACATTCCTACAATATTTTAATGAAATAATTGCTTATTTATTATTTAAATCCTGGGATGAGCCCAGCGCTCTAAGCTCAGCAACACGACCACTTTGATCATTACCTATATCATTTTAGTTAACTACTGTTATTTGTTCTTTACGATGACCTCATTTCTAGCGTATTTTTTTTAAATAAAACCCTATAATTATGATACAGTCTACTTGAACTTATCGATTGAGATTAATTTTTAATATTAAATTAGATGGATATTAGCTTTCATTACAATCGAAAAATTTTAACCTGATATTGCGTAAACAATAAACATGCAACTTATCTGAAATATTTTCAACAAAAGTTGTGTAGTGCATTCAAGTAAAACTGACAAATGTTGAATACTTATGTCACAATGTTATAAGCCAAAAGCAAACAAGCAAAACGTAACATTATTGGTAATGATGTAACAGACAGGTGTAGTTATAAGGGCAAAAGTTCTGTCAGAAACAAACAACAAAACAAGACAAAAAAACACGAAATGTACACCATATTGAATACATTGTAAACTTTGTGCAATACAAAAAGCATCTGAAGTCCTTTTTACTTGTACAATTATTAATAATTAATTATTGTTTGAAAAGTTTTATTTTCATGATTTATTTCGAGGTAGAAATAATGTGTGCTCATTAAATATACTTCATCTAGTGTGTTTGTATTATAATAAGATATTTTTATTACCAATAATGAAGCGTCCATAATGCATAACGACGTCTTCTAGTTTTAAAAATTGTAACGATGTGTTAGGGGATGATACGCCACCCTCGACATTGTTGCGTGTGCAAACTCATGTGGGGGTGTTGTTAATCGATTGCTCCGGAAATATAAGTTGTAAAATGATGCAAACGATCGAAGACATGTGGTCTTTGCACCCTAGCCATTGCGCCTTGTGCACTTTCTAATTTTATTTTGCCTGTTGTATTTCACCACGACTGAGCTTCCCTAGGCGCTTACGGTACTAGCAACCGACTGATCGTGTTTTTTATTACCGAGAAACTTCACGCTTCTTATTTTGACTCTGCAAAATCTACCTCCACTCCTGGCGTTTGGTGGGTTCCTTCCGACTCACCCTAGATAGCAAATATACAAAGTCGGAAGAAAATTTCCAAATACTCGCGGAGGAGCCGAATGGTTCGTAAAATGGCACTCTATCCTACACTACTGGGCTCACTAAAGCTCGGTTGTGAAAGTAATAAAACAGAGAAACCTTGTTCTGATTAACAAGAGAGGAAATGATCAAAAATAGCCTTTACAGATAATCAAAAAAATAAGAAAATGGTCAATCAAATAGCACTGTCTTGAAAAACTGTTAGGAGTCGTATAGAGAAGACAGGACTAAAGACAGAAATTCTAACTGTTGCTCTTTGACTTTGACCAAGAGCTATATTACAAGCAATCAATGCCCGACTGAGTGTACTTATATATTAACAACTCGATGGGTTGATGAACTAACGAAGGAATCAACGTAATTAGACAGTATTTCCACAGGTGGAAGAGTCGTCCATGATTGGCAAAACCAAAAAATTTATTTTTGATCAAAAATTTCATTTTTCTAACTCATTCATATCTTCAAATGCTTCGTCAAATCTCTCTCGAGGGTGAACACTCGTTATCTATTAAGAAGTGTCGACAATTTTGCTGCAAGAAATTAAAACATTCACTTGCACACTTGATTAACAGTGTACTAAAAATTGGATCTACCTAATAAGGTTAAGGTCAAGACCGGGAAAATTCTAGACTATATACTTCTGGAGAATGTGGAGTAAGTCAATCGCACATGAACTTGTAACACTGATCTTACGATCGAGTGCTAATTATTTCCTCGACATCACTCGAGTCGAAGATGGGAAGGGTTCGGAATGATAAATCAGCAACAACAAACACTTTCTCACCCAAAAATAAAAATATTTATCTAAAAAATAAAAAAATAACGATTTATGTTAATTACAAGGTAGATTATGTTTATAACACATAAAAATAACTTTGATAACGAGGAAAAAATAACAATTGATGTTATTAAAACGAAGATTACGAATGTAAAATAAATAAAACGTCCTTTTGGGTATCGGTCGTTCCTGGGACACCGCACTCAGGCTGGCGACTTGCAAGGACTCGTTCCTCGGACGCAAATGGGGACGCGTGGTTACCCTTAAAACTTGACCAACGTTCCTCCAGATCGAAAGTCGGCCCAACAAACACAAGACTGTAATCAAGCCCCACACAAATGATCGACAGTCGGCCAAAAGGTCAAGAGTGTCAAGACTGTAATTTAGCCCTACACGATCGGTCAAAAAGCCCAAAGACCGGGGACAGTAACTCGTAGTGATGCACTGGGGTAGACGCAATCAGCTTATTCCAGCTGCTGGTGCAGGGACGCCAGACCATCGACTATCCGCAGCACAAGAGGATCACACTGAAACACAATCACACTATGCACCCCCCTGAAATCAATGCACGTCGAATGTTTATTAATTCTCCACCACCAAGTTCCTAGCACCAATCAGAACTCGATATTCGGTTTAACTACGAGGTGGTAACGTACATCTAACTCCGTACGCTTCGTACTCGTATCTTTACGATTATCACCCAGCTACTACATAAATGCGTTTTATGCGATTATGTAGGTGGCGATAGATGCGGGCTTCAAAGAGGCATCGAATATGGTATAACTTTCGAGGGGTGACGTTAATTATAAATAATTTTAAAAAGCATACGCCGGATAAAAATTTATAACATGGCATCGCAGATGAAACAAAAACGGAAGATCAAATAGTTGCTGATGGTAAACGTACGAGTCATTTTAAATTAAAAAACACTCGGGCGCGCAAACGATGATAATTTTTCCCGTATCAGAAGTAGAATCTTGAGGATTCGTAACACTCTAAGACGTGTAGAAAAACGCATCGTTACAAACTGTAGGTAAGACGTCTCTCCCTTTTGTCTTGGTTTTTGGGTTATTGTTTTAATAAATACCTTAAATATTTAGGGTGCAACATAAGAAAATAAACTGTTCGATAAATAAGAGTAAAGTAAATAAAAACAGACCTCTAAACCCTTTTAGGTACCTCTGACAATAGCTACCCCAATGAGGGAAGCTGTAAAACCATTATAACGCTTATAATTGCTATTATTATGTAATAATGTATTATTGGATGAAGCAGGTGGTTATGAAAGATACGTTATGTTATATAAAAAATATCGAGAATGTAGAGAAATAAATAAAAATATTTAATTTTATTTTGCCCTAAATCTGCTACAACAGAAGCTACATTTTAACAAACGTCTAGCTGTCGATATTTTGCACGTGTTGCAAAATTGAGTAATGTATAACAACTTCGTATCTAAAGTTTATCTTTTTCTTACCAATTGTTGTGTCAATAATACTAAATCAATACGAAATAAAAAAAATGTTTATTTCCAAACTGTTTTTACTTTTCTAGGACATTTATCAGAATATTTAAATTGTTGGAAAAAGTACAAAATCGATACATAATTGGGTTGTTTCATAGTATATTAATTAATAATTAAAGTTTTATTTCCGTTTAATTTTCTTTCTTACATACCACAACTTTTACACGTAAAAAAGGCTGTTTTTTACTAATTAATACACGAAAGTTGTATTTTAAAGAGGACGTATATACTCAAAAATTTTACTCTACATCACTTTACGCAGTTTCGAATTTCCTTCAATATTTTATTTGAATTTTTTATGTAAGTTACGAAATTGTTTTTAAAAGTAAAATTCCCTTACAATCTAAAGTTGACAGTTACACAAAAAAAATAGAGAAAATGCATAGGAGACCACATGAAAAGATGAATGACAGCAGCAAACTTTATACGAAAATATTATGAGTTGGATAATATGATAATACTAGTACAAAGTATTAGTATTTGTATTTACAGTAGTACATATTGTATTTATTAAATAGCTATTTATGTAATCAGTTACGAAATGCCTAATTTTGTGTAACGCGTGAGATTTTTGCGGAACGAACGCAGTGAGTTCCGCAAAAGCTCACAAGTTACACAAAATTGCATTTCTTAACGTATTACATACAAGATTTTTTCTAATTTTGAATAAAGTAATAGTAAATATAGAATATTATTGATAAAAATTGTGAAAACATAAATCAAGTCTCTTCACTGCTATCACTTTATGTCAGTTTGACATTTTGTAAATAAATAAGCCAGAACGCACTCACTGCGTTCGTTCCGCAAAAATCTCACGGGTTACACAAAATTGCATTTCCACTAATTGTAAAATCTATTTTTCGTCACCAGTTGCATAATATTTTACTTTGTGCAACTAGTTACACAAAGTAAGACGTTTCATAACGTCAATCAGTTCTAAAAAGTGTCACTTTATATGTCAAAATTTGAAAAAATAATAAATACATTTCTACGCATTGTTGATATGATTAGAAAATTTGTAACCTGTCACTATTTTGAAATAGTGGTATAAATATGTTATGTGTGACCAAACGGAGACGTTTCAGCTGTGACACGAAATGTACAAAATGTACAATTACCTCGTGAAGAAATTGCTTGTTTTATTTAAAATCAAATCCAATAGAATGTGTTAACACACAAAAACAACTAGAGAAAGTCTGGTATTTTTTAATTCCAATTAGAGCAAGGGTAGCTGCTACCCATCTCAGTTGTTTAACTTCGTTACACGACGTGTGAAGACTGTTTTGTGACAAAAAGGACGGTCGAAAGTTATTTAACAAATATCAAGAATGTAAATGTCTTAAAAAACTGGGCTAAACGGCTCTCTCAAAGCACGAATTTATTGTAAATTTAACGATGTTATGTTGTATTACCGGAATTGCTTTGGTGATTTGAGAAAATAGCGAGCTTGCTAACCACTCAACTGCATTGGTGCTTGAAATAGCAACAAGGCACGTTAACATTTGTTATTGTGCAATTCCAAGACACACTATTCTGAAATACTGAAAAAATTAAACAATCATCTCCAAAGTACTAATAGGTAAGTAGTCAAGGTGACTGAATTTTATAAATCCATACAAATAAATTTAAAATTTTTTCCTAAAAAGTAAGAAAAGCTGTTAGAATCCTAAAAGATGTCGCACAACTTAACATTTTAAAAGCGTCTACAATTTTACTTCGTATCTTCCTTCCCTCAAGCTCCAACTAATATATTCATACTAAATCGCGATATAAAATGAATTATTTACTGTAAAAGAAAGTTTTAAAATGTTGGTGAGATCAAGTCAAAAAAATATTGTAACATTTTTTCCCCAAAAGGGCTATCAACTCAAATAAGATTAGACGACATTTAGAGACAACTAAATTGTGAGCTTGAGTTTTGCTGCATAACAATTATACACTATTATTATACCACTACAATGGAAATAGCTTAATTTGTAATGAAACTATAATGCAGCCACGTAATATCATTATCTTTGGAATTATCCCTTGTATAAATCTTCTTGAATACCTGGAATATTTTTAAAATTCCTGTACGAAGTAACCATTTCAAGACTTTTAATGGTCCAAATTTATCAATTGCAAGAGCGAAAATTCCTGTCTGTCGATCCGTGTCTTTAGCTGTAAACACTACTGCTCACGAACGGTTTAAGCAAAATGGTAAAATACTGGTCTACTCTTGAAGACATGAAGAGGAAACCAAGAGAGTGTGGAAAAGCGGTCTAAAGGCGATACGATAAATTCAAACACGACTTATTTTAATCCAGGATTACAGACAACCCCTCACAACTCTGGAAAAGGACAACAAAGTTGCCTTTTATTAGATGCCGGATCACGAGGGAATTGAAAGAAACGAAATATGAATTAGCTAGAACAGGTTCAAAAGCCCTTCCAATTGGACCCGAACCATTCTGTGGACTATCTAGAACACATAGTAGACCAGAAATCCAAAAATGGGAAACTAAGAAGAGATTTTCTCTCCTAAAAACGCACTAGGACAAAGACAGTCGAAGAAATTCATTGAGTACTTGACCACGAATGCTAAAAAACTTTCTGAATTATCAAAGAACGACATCAGACTCATCACGGGTCTGTTTACTAGACACTGCTTAGTGAGGTACCACCACAAGAAATTAGGACTGGAGGATAGTGTCATATGCAGACTATGTGAATCGGAGATCGAATCCGCCGAACACATTCTCAGCAATTGGGATCCATTGGCTCGGCTTAGGCTGAAATACTTAGCTCCATTGACGACTGAAAAAGTGAAAGGTGAAAAGCAAAGTTTTCAGGAACATTCTGTTTCGCTAGCAAGATTGAATTCCTGAGAACATAAATGCGAGTAGGGTTTGGAACAAAAGATCAACACTGATAGCAATTCTGTAAGGCTTAGAAGCCAATCGACCCCTGAGTACAATACAATATTTTAGTCCATGTTGCCTGCCGTATCTGTATCAAACTATGCAACCAAGTAGCGAAACGCAGTTGGGTACTCATGCAAATAAACTGATTCAGTTGCATCGAGATGCACTTCTATTAGATATGACGGTAAACGAACTACTGGCGAACGATCAAGATCAATTTTTTATACAGAACGATGCAACTGAGTGATGTCAAGATTAGTTCACCTGCGTGGAACATTGTCCCATTGATTTCAAAAAGCGCAAGACCAAGAGGTGAATCCAGAGTTCATTACGGTTCTAAGATTATAAGTCACCATAATTTGCGAGCTTTGGGTAGACGTTAATTTTTTCGAGATTGTCTGGGCGGAGCCAACACGCTACGACGAAAATGTGACCGATCGCATAGTCGCAGCAATTTTAGTGATATAGAGAGAGAAAGTACTCGCTCCCTCCATCTGTACAACGCAAGATATTGGCTCCACCCAGGCGATCTCTACAGAATCGCTTGTTTTCATGTCAGCAGTATTGGGTAAACTACAAAAGTATACTGTTCCTTCATCATTAAATCTTTCTATTTTGGTAATTTATAGCACACCTGTTGCTTTCTTTGGTAATAAGTTCTGATATATCTTAAGAGAAAAAAAATGCGTCTTTTCGTCTAATGCATTTTCAGTTGTTTCTGCTATACAGGGTTCGGATAAAGTTTGGATCTATGGCAATATCTCTGAAGTAAAAATGATGTAAAAACACTTGACGCATACAATGAACATTTTCATCAAAATCAATATTTCCACTTCAGAAAGAGATATATGGAGATATGGATCCATATTTTATCCGAGCCCTGAAATTAACTAAATTCGTTATTTTTGTCTTTACGTACATAATACCCATTATTTTTCTTCACTCATATCTTGTTTTCTACACTTAGAAAATATTTAATAATATCAGAAGAAAATTCTTTAGGGTCTAAAAATAAATTTTTGCTTTTTGGGTTACGATTGTTTAGAAATAGGTATAAATGTATCTATGCGGAAGACGAATTGTTGAGTCAACGAGAAAATCTCCGTGATTGAAAGAGGGTCGGATATGTATGACCACAAGCTTGGTAACGTATAAAACTTCTTGACGTAGGTATGTATCAGTCATAGAAGTGATCCGTCGTTAAAGTGTTAAATAACTTTTGAGTAGAGTCAATAGTTGAGGACTGCTAGCTGTCTAAAAAATTATTTTTAATTTAGAAAAAAATTTTACTAATATGATCTTTTCTTTGGGAAAACATTTTCTTTTCTAATGGGAAATTAAGATTAATCTTAAACGTCATTTCGAAACAGTTACCATTAGTTAGCTTTCAAATTCGTAAATTATAATGGAGAAAACTATGCATAACCTTCCAATCTAATAAATTCAAATTTTTTCAATTGAAGCTGAAAATAGTAAGGTATAAAGTAAGAAAATATTACAATTTAAAGTGGAGATTTAGTAATAATTTATGCATTATGCTAAAGACTATGCGAAAAGGAACGTAGTAAAAAATTTTATAGTGGAAAAATTTAAGATAAAAGTATTATTTCCAGATGAAACTAAAAACATAAATAATTCTTTGTGCCATGATACATAAGGGACGTGGCAAAATGTCATAGTTTCAGACATGACAATGCGTTAAAACTTGAAAATGTGTAAATAGAGAGAAGAAACAGAATCTCATAAATTTTCAAGTTACGAACTGGATGAAATAATAAAATATTTAAAAATATCTCTTCAGCGTTGGATGTATCATTTATAATTATTAACTTGTTCAATTCTGCTTTAATTTGATCTCTGATAGTCAGTTTAATCATTCATCAAAAGCTTAACAGTTAAACATCATTTATTAAAAGATTTTTTTGCAATTAATCCCACTTCTGTGTATAGAGTGGGAAAAAATTTCGTTCAGGGATATTAAAACCTGTGTCATTTATAAATGTTTGGAAATGTTTTTTACTACTACGTGTAAAATCCCCTTAAGTGGTACTAAAAATTTTTAACTTAATGTTGCACAATAGAAGCTTTACAACCCCAACTTAATTCCAAGTTTTTAACTGAAATGCACGAAAAGTGGTTGTAATAAAAAAGTAAACAAAAGAAAAAAACTAAATTATGCACAAAAATTAAGAACTTCATTTGAAGTTGGTAAAGAAAAAAGTTTTTAAAACGACATTTTCCTTTAAACCAATTAAAATGTAACTGAAATTGGGGCTTTAGTGGTACTTCGTGTTTCTATAAAAATGCTTATACATATACAAAACTGCACTTACTCGTACACCTACGAGTAGTACATTAAAATATTTTTAGAAAATATTAAAAACTAATTTTCCTCTACATTAAAAAGTTGTAAATCACGTAAAGTTCACAAAGTTAATTTAGTAGGTGTTAAATACTTTACGTTGAAGTGTGAAACAAGAATTAAGATCGTAAATAGTTTTCCATCAGTCAACTTGGATACGGTGGAAAATTTTGATAAACTGAAATTATTTTAAAACGTGAGAAAAGGTTAAGATGAACACACAGCTTGACGACTTTTGAGGATTATTAAGCTCATTATGAGCAGAAATTGCGAAAAAGATACTCCAAAATTGCAATTTCATTAAAAGCAGAATGTGGAGAATCAAATGGTACGCAAATTCATTGCGAACCTGGAGAACTTTGCATCAGTAGATAATCCCAATAGCGATGATAGCTGCAAATACATACATGAGGAGGAATATCGATAAAAGAAATATTATACGCAGATAGTCAAGCAGAGACCAGACATCAAAGGTTGGCCGACCAACAAAGATCTTTGGAACTCGGGAAAAACAAACAAATCGCAGCCTTTTAGGAAAAGTGGTACGCAGAACTTGACGCTCCTTACAGACTAATTTTCATAATGTAGAACTGTGCGTTCTGTGAATCCTTTCGTAGTGGTTTAAGTCCCCAGCGGCTCTAAAAAGGGACTCGCCATTGAGCCTCAATATCCTAGATTGCCGGGTCCGAAAGCAGCGGACCATCCCTGCCACAGTTGGACACGAGGTCTCCAGTAGTCCCGTTATTAAACTGCTCATAATTACGCGTCTTAACGGGCTACCCGTACCGGCAAAGATGTAACCAGGTTAACTGGAGGTATTCAACAAGATTTATCGCATGGTGAAGGGGCCGATTCTGCCCCCAGCCTAACGAACTGCGTCAACACTTGATAAGAACGCTGAAGAAGTATTAGGATTATAGAAGCTCTCTTCGAGTGGCAGTTCAGGTACAAAAATTTAACTGTGTTTTGTTGTCTCTTCAATCCGAAAAAAACTGCACTTTCTTTTAGAAACAGAATGAGAGGCAGTTTTCGATTTTCAAATGAGAGAGGCAAAGTCGCTTCTACTCTGGTTTTAACGGCCACAATACAATGCCAACACAGCACGGCTCCTACTCGTATATGAAAAGCCACGTATACGATCGTTCCACAGTATGTGGAAATGTTAGCGAACTATTGAATTTATTAATGCCTTGTTAAAATTCAGAGGGTTGACATGCAAAAGAGAAAGGAAGCACCAAATAAAAAAATTATCTTAAGGTCTAAATGTTTGGAAATTAAACTAGGGGCATATTACCACATTACCAGTATTACTGACTGCTTATTCTGAAAGTGGAACCTTCTGGATTACAGACCTGGGGCAAGCAACGGTTTAGAGTTTTCTATCACGTTCTTGTGCTGTTTCTCCAATTATTTGTTCAGAAGTATTGTAACACATTATGTATGTGCTATTTAATAATTAAGTCAGAAGAAAATATGCAACAATATTGTAATGACGAAGGCGGTAGTCTGGGCTATTGCTATATGACAACAAGGAAAGGAACATGAGGTATTAGCAAGACAGCATTTACAACAGAGTTCTAATTAGGAAATTAAGAAATAATGTAAGGGTTAGAAAATGAGTTCCAAGGAGAGCAGTTGATTGACAAGCTCATCGAGGTGATGGAGTAGTTAGAAGTTGCTAACTGGCTAAGTTTACAGTTAGACAGTCAGTTGGGATTGAGAGGGCGAGGACCCCTAGTTAACGACTGATCGAAGGGAGGCGCGAATTTATCTCGTAATTAAGTGTAATGACAGCAAAATCAGTAAGAGATTATTATTTTAATAAACATGTCTTTTACTGGAACTCTTGGCGTACATTTATAAATCCCCAATTCTCCTGCTATGACCTGAGAGTCTCTCAAGGGTTATGGATCCAGTGGAGACAATATTGTCATTTTCCCCTTAAAACTATATTCTAGTAAAATATGACATTTTTTTTAGTTTGCCCACACATGTTAAAAATATTCCCGAATATAAACTTTACCCCCCTCCCCACCACACACGAGAATATGACTTATGGTCTACCAATTTCTAAAATAGGTACTTCTTTATTTCTTTTAACTTCGAAAATGATCTTTCTAAAGATGGAAACTCAGTGCTCGACACTGTTGCCAAGTTGGAGTTTTAAACGTTTGCCCTCTGAGTGCGTGGACCCTCCACAACCGTGGTAGTTCCAGATAAATGAGCTATGCTAATTAACTACGCTATTTTTAGCTTTCGGAAACAATCACATAAATACACACATTGGTTAGGAAATATCTACGACAAGTTACCAGACCTTAAACAAGATCAAGTAAAAATAGCCTTCTCGGGCTTTAGCAACTCTAGTCATGCATCATGGACTCAAAGAAAAACCCATGTTGTGCAGTAAAGAATAACTACTGTCAATTAATTATTAATGATGGCCGTATAGTTACATAAAGGCCAAATAAGAACGTAAAAAGCAAGATAAATCGAAATAAGTTTTAAAAAGGGCCTCGCTAGACAATTTAGATGTAAGAAAGCAGTTCAAAACAAGATATCTTCTCAAGAACCCTCGAATTGGGGAATAAGGTGGTATAAAGGTTGACGTTAACTTAGCAGGTCAAAAACGTTATTCAAAATCTGTGGACCGTGAATATTATGTAAATACAAAAATCCCTTCTATTTCAAGTCGAAGAAAATATTTTTTCTCTTTAACGAGACAAAAATTGAAGCAGATTGACAACAACTGAGAAAAGAGGCACCGCGTGAGATGTTGACAATTCCACGACGTGCCTCTCTGAACACAATAAAGGAAGTTTTAATGAACATTAATAGATTAATAGAAAAACATCAATCTTTTAGGATGGCTGTATCACTTTTTTTCTAAATTCAATTTACTTACTTTAGATGTGATTTTTTGACGTTTGAATGCGGAGTGTGCAATCGTTTAAATTTCCTTTACTCATAGACATTTATGAATCACGAAATGTATTTGAAATTTAAAAATAAATTTTATATAATATCCAAATTCTCACGTTGAACGACGTAATTATATTAATACATTTCGGAATATTGAATAAAAGTATAGGTTGAACTTTTCAAATAAAACGCTTTTATTGTAACTTGAAACAAGAGAAAAAAAATTATTTGAATCGTTTTAAGTACTTTACACGTTTAAAATCAGTGGAAAATAAACGGTGGCAGGAAATTTTCTATATTGCTCAAAACTAACAGCGCGATTAACCTAATTTACGCTTCGTGGGATATACAAGACTGATTAAACTGCAAAAGCGGTTTTCTTACTAAATGTTAAAGATCTTTGTCAAAAGTCAAACACAACAAATTATTTCGAGCACACTCTCGACGTTTGACATTAAATTGAGATTAATTTTTATTTGCAGTTACTTCAACCGATATGACAACATTTTAATCCTCTCTTTCCAATGTTTGGAGTGGAGAAGTAAATTTTGATAAAGTTTAACAAAGTCTTTACGTAAGTGTTAGTACGTTTCATGTCAAAATAAACAATTTTGTTTGTACGAATTTGGTGTTTACGAAAAAGCTTAATTCAGAATGTGCACGTTGATAAAATATATACGTACAATCAATGAGAACCCCCAAAGCCGGGTTTTGGTGTTTATAGGTCTTAACTTTGTCGTTCAAAGCGTGCCACGTTAAGTAGGTTTCACGGTATTCTCAAATCGGAATTGACTTTTTAATCTTCATCGTAAAAACCGGCGAGCGAATTGAGTAGTTCAAAGGAACAACTAGGTATTTATGGAACGAAATCTATCCTTTTTCCGATTTATGGCTACTTTGAAAAACACCATCTGCTCGCTTTCATAAACTCTTGTAAAACAATATCAAACCAACTGAGGTAATTTTTCTTTTTCATTTTCTAAAACTGTATATCTACTGTCTTTTTACTAACGAAAGGTGACAGATGTAAGGTGCATTACGTACTGTCTCAATATACACGATTGGTGCCTATCTGAAAACCTCCAGAACATGAAGATAGATTCAACTATAAACTTCTTTCAGAAGTATAGAAATTTTAGAAATACCGATGTTCTCCACATTTTATGTAACTTTTAACGCTATTAATATCAAAATCTAGAAAATGAGTTTAAGATGGCCGACTTCAGTTTTTAAAAGTGTGCTTTAACACAAAATAGAAAAAAAAACATCACTCCTCTCGAACGTTGGTTTTTATAAAACGTTCATAAAATTAAAATCCTTTCGAGAAAGCTTTGTAACAAGAGTTTTCCAAACTTTAATACTAAAGACACTGTTTCAAGTTAAATACGGTTTTCGTCAAGCTTTTCAACAATCCATTACAAGACCTAAGTTGCTTTTGAAAAGTATGAGAGCAGAGAGAGATTGACAATTACGTAACAAGCTACAGTGCGGCATTTTATTGAACAATACGTCATACAAACTTGAAAGTCCCAAGGGTATTTAACTAAGTTAACTAAGTGGCTGACCGACATATATTGTTGATACATTCAACTGTCAAAAGGTACATTAATATGTGAGCACCATTTACCGGACAATTTATAAATGGAAACATGGTTATTTATGTGTAATTCTACCAAAAAGTTTTCATCTGAAGGTCCGGAAAAATAAACCGTAAATTTTCAAGTGAAGAATTAATAAAAACAACAGCAAACTGATGTTTTATGAAAGATTTTACATCTAGAAATCCACAATATGGTGAAACTCTTAAAATCACGAAACATCAGCAGCAGAAAAATAAATATATTCAATAAACAGACAATGAAAAGCGTTTGCTAAAGGTCGAAGAAAATGGTGACCATCCCAGTCTCAGTTCCTGCTGTGTTTCAGAAACTTAGCCGGAACACAATCGAGACTCATTCCTGGAGATGACTTTGATCAACCCTGCAGGCCATCCCAGCCACCCAGACTCACACTCGGTGGATAACGAAGCAAGACTGGCAGACAAAATTTATCAAACAATGATACCCAACAAAATCGCGTTTGAGAACAGAGAACAGGAATGTGATTAGAGTAGTTAGGAGGTCCTAGCTACAGGGCAAGAAAGTTTCTTAGGTAAATAAGAGGTTATACGTGGTTCTTAGGGAAATAATTACTGTTAGCAAAATGAAAGCTTATTGTCTAGTCAACGAAGAGGTTATAGAAGACATGGAAGAGGATGGACGTTTTTTCTTCAGGATATGTTTGGAATAGTATTTGGGGTTTTTGAGTATATCTCAAAAACAGTTAGTCCTAGGAAAAAAATTATTCTTAGTAAAGTGAAAACTTATTAAATTTTCCACAAGATTGTTTTTGTACATTTTTTCTCTATTCCTAATAGTTTTCGAGATATCCTACGGCAAAAACCGATAATGTATGAAAAAAAAATTTGCCTCACGTTTTCCGTCAAACTTTTGCTTGTAGCACCTCAGCTCTTCGTTTTACAGTAAAAGTCTTCAGAATAGAAGTTTTACAGCATTAAATTTTCTTTACTATTTCATCATCAGGCAAAATTTTTTTCTTCCTATTATGAAGTGGTTCAATCGAAGAGATTTCCGACAAAGAATAAAAGCAACAGCTGAACTCTTAGGGCCTTGGTTCGCAATCCGTGGTCTGCGGAACACTGGTGCTCCGTAAAGCCACAGTGAACACGTTTAGTATTTCCCGACTTCATAAAGATTGAGAACCAATGCCTTAGACCTAGGGTACGAAAATGTCGAATGGCAATAGCGCGGCGGCACTCTGTGTAAGAGTGACATAGAGGTAATTTAGATTCAGTATCTTCGTACCTTTAGATAGAAACGCAAAATAATATCTAGAGAGTTCTTCAATTGGTATACGAAAAATAGAATCCTGTAGATCAAATCAGCATTTTCATAATTACGTGCAGTATTCAAATCCCAAAGATGTAACTGTGAAAGCCGAAAACGAAACTGCCAGGCACGTGTTCTTTCTAATTATCTTGAACTAACATCTACTAGATTCTAGATTAGTGTTTTTCAACAAAAGTGTCGCGAGCTGATCAAAGGGTGCTACAATTTACAATAAAATAATTGCAAAAAAGTACCCTTTTGCGAACCAATCACAAATATTTAAAATTCTTGCATTAAGAGCAGAATGCCTTGAATGTTTTATATTTTGTGGTATGGTCCCGTTACCTAAAAAACTACTGCACTAGATTAGAAGATGCATAATGGTCAAATAAGAAGACACTCAGCTTGTAAAAATCTTTGAGTACCTCATATGGGTGAGATGACCTGAGGAATGACGGTAATTGAGGTGGCACTACTTGGAGAATGCCTAATACTTAGAATATAAAGATCCGGAAGAAAAGTTAGCAACCGCGACCTATAAGAGAAAATGCGACGGAAACGACATTTTGGAAAACTATGGATGACTAATTTATTTCGTCGAGATTATTTTAACATTGGCTGTCATGATCTTTTCTTATAAGTGGGAGTATAAGCAACCATTTCTATTGGAGAAATTGACCGGAAATCGCTATACAGGGTGGTTGGTTTTTTACTGTCCAGCTAATATCTGCTAAAATATTGAAGATACAAAAAAAGTTAAATTAGAAACTTTTCAAACAACGCCTCATCTACAAAATAGCGCAAACAATTTTTTTCCATGACCTACTTGTTTTGCGGGAAAATATGTAGGTAACTTTGGTTTTTTAAATAGAACACCCTGTATATTTTTACAGAATCGTATTCTAAATCAACTTCTTTTTACAACGGTATATCACAAGTACCATTTTGCTTTCTAATTATGTCCAATTTTGTATCTTCAATATTTCAGCAGATATTAGCTGGACAGTAAAAAACCAACCACCCTGTATATTATTAGCTAAATGGCTCTTTCCTGGTAAAGTAGGGCGTAGGTATTTCTTTATTCAGTAGCTTAATGGATCAGATTTTGGTGGTTTTAAGTGTGTGCGATAAAATTTCGGCCTCTTACAACAATAAAATTCCAATCAAAATGACCACGAATATTTCTAAAGATTAATAATAAATTCATATTGTTTTAGTTCAAAAAGTGATGGGAAAAGTAAGAAGAAACTCACTCTAGGTTTCAGAAGGAGCTTATTTTTTCATTTTAACTGAATTTTTTGTTATCCAGCATTTGGGCCAAAATTTTAATATTTTTGTATTGACTAACTAAAAGAAAATTAATGTTGATGACAGAAGAAAAAGATCAATCATTTACAAAATAATACAAAAAGATACAAAGTAACGCTCAAATTGTGCACTTAAAAAGAGAGAAATAAAAAAAAAATTTATGTCCCGAACTAAAAGATCAATATTTGTATTGTTTAAAATATTCAAAATTGCATAAATTTCCTACTAGTAATCACAAGTTTAATTGAAGAGCAATTCATATTTATATTTAAATCAGTTCATCTGCGAAGTTGCTTTAATTAGAATTATTTCATTGGTCAAATCAATACGAAAGGTTACATGACATCAAATTTGATTTATTAGCGTGAGCAAAAGTCCAGTTATTATAAAAAAATGCAAATTTTCTTATATTTATAATCCTGTAACCAAACAAGGAAAACAATGTTTACTTAAAGCACCAAAAGTTTATGGATTAAGAGTTAAATTTTATTTGTAAAACCTAAAATCATGAAACGGCATCTCTCCCATTAAGCGATTGTTTACAAGTTTACATAATATACAAAGCTAGATTCCCAAGCTTCCATAATTCTATTCGTATTAACATTGGTGCCTTTATGCACATGGTAAGAAGCCAAGACATGAAAAGGCTCACAAGCTCACAAGTTGTTACATTAATATGTATAACAACAAATTTTCAACGCACTCTGTTAGAAAATTTCATTAACCCTGCCACTGCACTGCGCAGTTTTACAAATTTCAAACAACTCCCAAAAGTTACATATAAAATAATAAACTATGCAAACTTTTCGCTTTTACTATTCATGGTTTGGTTATTTCGTTACACCAACACACCAACGCACCAACACCCACCTGTTAATACAAATTAATTTAGATTGTTTTTACCAAATGTAGTTGACTTGTAAAATTATAGCACTAACCTTACAATTACAAGATTACATCTGAAGATATTAATTTAAGGTAGGAGTAAGATTTAATTAAATTATTCATGATGTTTAATCTATTATATTCATAAATCTGGCGGTTTTACAAATTCCCTTTAGTGCTTCTTTACGAATGTTTAAGCTACAATACAATAAACTGTTTCGTCTCTACTCTACGTCTCTGCTCTCTAATAAAATTAATGGATGGTAAGCCAAGATTCAATCTATTGCTTGACTTTAGTGTTAAATAGTTAACCACCGAGAAAAGTAGAAAATACTGTTATGGTGGCAAATATCTCTTCTTTCTGCTTGTTTCTCTTTATTTATTTTTCAAAAAAATGTGCTATTTCTTGAGTAGTGTCACAAGTGCACAGGCCGTCTGAATGATCTACAGACGCTCGGTTTGCCTGTGCATATTGAGTAGAAAAAGCCTGAGCATTTGTAGCAGCTCTTCGAGTTACAAATAATCTTCCACAAAACATCAATTTAAAATGTCAGAAAATAAATCATACTTTCCTAAAAGCATATAATTTCATTCACAGACCAATGCGGCCTAGTTCACTATCGCGATAACGGCCGCGGGAGCAATAAGTTAATGCTACAGTCAGTTCATTATAGCTAAAGCTAGATCATTCAATCTGGACCATGGCCTCTACCGCTTGGCCGCGTGATGCGGTCTAGGTGCGGCCTAGAATGCGGCCTAGGTCGTGATCGCAATAGCGGCCCTGATAATACTACAGTAATATATTTTCGTTCTCAGATAAGGTTGGGCTTACGTATGTTTTTTTATTCATTTTAAGAAAATAAATTAATATAGTTTCGTGCTCAGAAAAGCACGATTTGGTGTTCATTATATTTAGAACTAGATCGCTTAATCGCGGCCGTGACCACTACCGTTTGGCCGCGTGACGCGACCTAGGTCGTGATCGCAACAGAGGCCGCGGCGGCGACCCGCCATATATATCATATATATGTCATATATCTTCGTGTTCAGAAAAGAACGATCTGGCGTTCATTATCGCTCGAGGTAGATCGTGGCCGTTATCGCTTGGCCGCGTAAAGCGGCCTAGGTCGTGATCGCAATAGAGGCCCTGATAATACTACAGTCGTATATTTTCGTGTTCTGAAAAGAACGATCTGGTGTTCATTATAGCAAGAGCTAGATCGTTTGATCGCGACCGCTTGGCCGCGTGATGCGGCCTAGGTCGTGAACACAATAGAGGCCGCAGTCGCGGCCCTGATAATACTACAGTCTTATATTTTCGGGTTTAGAAAAGAACGATCTGGCGTTCATTATTGCTAGAGCTAGATCGCTTTATCGTGGCCGCTGCCGCTTGGCAGAGACGCCTAGCTGCGGCCTAGAATGCGGCCTAGATCGTGATTGCAATAGAAGCCGCGGTTGCGGCCCTCATAATACTACAGTCATATATTTTCGTGTTCAGAAAAGAACGATCTGGCGTTCATTATAGCTAGAGCTAGATCGTTTGAACGCGGCCTAGGTCCAGCCAATAATGCAGCCTAGGTCGTCATTACAATAGAGGCCGCGATCGCGGCCCTTATAATACTACAGTCGTATATTTTCGTGTTCAGAAAAAAACGATCTGGCGTTAGTTATAGCTAGAGCTAAATTGCTTGATCGTGGCTTCTACCGCTCGGCCGCGTGTAGCGGTCTAGTTCGTGATCGCAATAGAGGCCGAGGTCGCGGCCCTGGTAATACTACAGTCATATATTTTCGTGTTCAGAAAAAAACGATCTGGCGTTCATTATAGCTAGAGCTAGATCGCTTGACCGTGATCGCTACCGCTTGGCCGCGTGAAGCGGCCTAGGTCGTGATCGTAATAGAGCCCGCGGTCGCGTCCCGATAATACTACTGTCATATATTTTCGTGCTCAGAAAAGAACGATCTGGCGTTCATTATAGATTGAGTTAGATCGCTTTATCGCAGCCGTGGTCGCTACCGTTTGGCCGCGTGACCGAATTGGTCTGTGAGAGCTTTAAAGCTTTTCACAGACCAATGCAGGCCTCATTGTGGCCAAGGTCGTTATCGCGATAAGATAATGCTACAGTCTAATAAATATTCAGTTGTTCAAGCATGAACGATCTGGCGTTCAAATAGCGGCCGCGGCCGCGATAATACTACAGTCTTAGCGTGTTCTTAAGACAAGAACGATTTGGCGCTCATTATCGCGGTGTATAGCTACAGTGGGTCGCTTGAACATGGCCTTGACCGCGTGACCGCATTGGTCTGTAAGAGCCTTAAAGCCTTTCACACACCAATGTAGACCGCATCGTGGTCTAAAGGCTCGTCTTCACACACATGCTTTCCTTCCGGTTTAAACCGGAGCTTTTGAACACAGTTCAGGCGGCCTGCACAGGCCAAACCGGAGCGTGTGGACAGCATTCAAGTGGCCTGTGTAGGCCGACTGCACAGGCAAACCGGAAGGCAAGCCTGTGTGTAAAGTCGACCTTTGATCGCGATCGCGATAAGATAATACTACAGTCTTATTCGTGTGATCTGGCGTTCAATAGCTATAAATAGATCGCTTGATCGCGGTCGTGGCCGTTACCGTGTGATCGCAGTGGTCTGTCAGAGCCTTCATAGTCCAACCTGTCTTGGAAGAGAATATTGAAAAAGCTTCAAATTCAATTTAATATGCTGATAAAATATTCACTTAATTTCTTAGCGAAACTTTCTCGACTAGTTAAAATATCATCAATCATTAACAAAATTTAATTAGCAGAAATAGAAGCACATTTCAATCTACACTTCAAACTCGAACTCAAAATTTGAATACATTCACTCTTATAGTTTCATATTACACACCAAATACTTTAAGCAAACTACAAATCATAAATAATAAACTCTTTAGCATCGTTTACCAAATAAATATGAGTTTTTAAAGAAATGTTGGGACACGACCCTATTTTCAGCAGATATATCTTAAAACGTCATTTTTTAAGTCCCTTTTCAAGATACTGTAGGAAATTTTTTAATTTAGCTCGAAATATGACTCCTGATAAAGCTTTTTGATAAAATACATCATTTATATTATAAAACGTGTACAAAATCCTGAAATAATTTTAAAATTTATTACATCGTTGTTAAAGGAAGTATGCAAAAATGCATGACAGGGTTATAATGGTTGACATGTAAAGGAAACTCCAAAAAATAAATTGTTTGTAAACAAAAAGTATTTTTAATTAACCCTGTTTTATTGCTACGATGAAGGTTACAACTTATATTTTACTCTTGGCCGTCGCGCCTCAAGAAACACGACCGGAATTCTGGGGTCGAAGCGATTTTTCACACGGAAAACTTGACAACGCCACACGTCATTTCATTGTCTCAAATTAATAGCTTCGCACGAGATGTATAACACTATCTTTGCGACCAGAGTAATACAATAATGAGAGCTGATTCTTTAACGTAAATTTTCAAAATTCATGTTGGAGTGGCGTATTGTGAAAGAGGCCTTATACGTCAACAAATCGAAGTCCTTCGATTGGATTTGGACTAGAAACGAGATTACTTTATAATGTAATTTTTGGAAATTGATATGTTGGGAGTAAGAATTTAATGCTTTTTCAAAAGAAAACTAAAATGATAAAAGAGCACGTTATCGCAAATATTTTTTTTGAATAAATAAACATCTGAATAAAAATATAAATCTGATAATCAAATATTCAAAAACATAACATTTTAATGGACTGTTGTTGTTACGTTTCTAACGACTACGTTTACCTCGAGTGCCTCGAGAAAATCTTTATACAATCTTGGCGTAGATATTTGAGAAAATTTTTTTTGTTGATTTGCAAACGAAACGAACACTTCAAAGAAAAGCTAACACTATGATACGAGGTATCGAAATATTTCTATTTTTTTACAATTTGTTCAAAAAATAAATAACTCGAGCTCGATACCAAAAACAATACAATAAAGCAAATTGTTTGTTTGAAGTTTATTTCAAAGGATTCACATTCATTTTGTTAACATTAAGGACAACTTATTTATCCACTTTAATTTCAAAACGAATTATATTGTCTGATAACAAAAGAAATGTTGATTAAAATCGAGTTTTTCAGTATTTGATATTCTTCAATTGGCGTAAATAAATAAAAATAAATTTTTCTTTCTACGGCAGATCTTAAAGTGTACCTTTTTCTAATTACCGTAATTTTGTGGGGACCTCTACAAAATTAGAATTTGGTACTTATGTTAATACGCTTAGTTAGGTCGCTTACCAAACTAATTAATATCGGTCAAGGGATTTTAAAAATATTTACAAAATAATGTTTAGTCCCTCTCCCTTTCAGAGGCAAAAAAATACAGGTACGCCCTAATTCCAACTAAAGAATATAATACCCCTGTATTTTTGAAAATTTTAATAAATTTATCTCCAGTAAAGGCCACTGTAGCTCGTCTTTCCAATCCAATTTCCTAAAAAAATTTAAGGGTAAGACTGCCCCATATTTCACAAAAATCAATTTATATACAAGTAAGGATCGCCCTTCCCCGGATAAATCAAACTTAAAAGAGTAGTAAAGAAAGAGACACATAGAATTGCTCGCTATCACTATTTTGTTATACGCCATAGATGATGCCCTTTGGCGAACGATAGATTAGGACATCTCACACCACTTTTGGTAGGTAAGTTGAACTTTATGAGTCCTTCTGATTTCAAAGGACACTTTTGGTATTATGGTAATAATTTGAAATTAAAAAGAATCTTAAATTTTAATTTCCCGCCGAAAATGTACCTGATTGGTTGAAAGGAGTACGATATATGACGTCATAAAAAAGTGGTGGATAGCAAAAGCTCTATTTTCTTTACTACTACAAATTGTAGACATTTTACAAACTGCTAAAGAGTATATTTTTTTAAGAATCGAGTTTTTTTTGTTATACTTAAATCAAATTATCTATTTTTCCAAAAAATTACCCGAATAAAAGTGATGAATCCTTAGGTAGTTCACGCAATTAATAAGAGAAAATTTGCTACTCCAGCAATCACACGATACGTCAAGTTTTTAAAACAGACAAACATTGGATATACACTATACAGAGTACCTATATGCTGCAGAGCTAACGTTGCAGAATTAGAAAAATATGCAAAATTTGACGTCATCAGACACGAAACTCGAAGAATATTGCCAAAATTGGGCAAATGATTGATGTTTTTTGGCCATAGGTTTCTAGTCGTCTAAGTGTAAACATACGCACACGATTTTACTCCTACTTGCCTTCGCAGTTTTGGCCTGCACATGTCTCAACATTTACCTGCACTGGCGATGTACAGATGCTCCGGTTTGGTCTGTACAGACCGGACTGCACAGGCCAAGCCCGGAGTAAAGGCCTGTGCCTGTGGCTCCACCTTTATTATATCCATTTTTGATACTCTGGTTGATCTTGGTTAGGATAAATATAAACGATGGGCCCCTTTATTCACAACGGGCTCCGCAAAAGCAAACATTTATTGCATTCATAAATTAAAATTGAAATTCGGTCAAATAACAGAAATGCTTTAGGAGCAAGCTAAGAAAAGCTACTTTCTAAGCTACTACAGACAGACAGACTAATTAGCTAGTCTGTCTGTGTGTAACTCCGTAAAGTAAGAACTACTGGACCCGTTTTGACGAAAGGTTTGAGCCACTTTAGCAAAATTTCATGGACATAATAAATATAGCGGTTACTTTGGCACATTTCAGCAAATTTAAACTTGGTTATAAGTTAGAACATCTTGGTCCTAATTAGTTAATTTTTAAAATTTTTATCTTCACCATGGCGTAATATAAAACCTTGGTCCTAATTAGATAATTTTTAAAATTTTTATCTTCACCATGGCGTAATATAAAACCTTCCATTATGGGTAAACTGCAATGAGGAAGCTTATGCGCATATAAACACAAAAATACCTATGATTAATCAAAAGTAAAAAAAAAGAAAACTGAATATTTCCTGTCTTAATTATTATCACAATTAAAAACTGACCTTCATCATCATCAAGCTGCATTGATAAATTCCATTTTAAAAACCCAAATTAACAAAACGCAAGAGCAAACTGAAACACCAACCCGGACCACGTTAAATAATTTACTAAAAATATAAATTTTAAAACAAAAGTTATCTAAAAATTTTATTCACGTACCCGCATGTGCGAAACCAACTGGTGATAATTTCCAAATTCTATGCAAGTGCTTGGTTTTGATTAATAATCTTTAAAATTTTGTTTTATTTTATAAAATTAATATTTTAAAGAATTTATACAAAATGTCTGTAAAATTTTTACGTTTGGAAAGAATTGGCCGAAGAAAATTAAAATTTCACCATACTATGCCAAATAGGGGTAGATTTAAATAAACTAACATCACTAAAAAAGACTGTCCCTTTATCTATTCTATAGATAGATTTTTATATTCTTTTATTTCAGAGATAATGACTTACAAATTTCCATCCATCGTTGTAAGAATATTTCTTTAGGTCTTTTTCTTGCTGGCCATTCATTTCTGAATATTTTAGCTATTTGGTTATCCATTATTTTTTCTACAAGTTCCTCCACTCTTGCTTTTGTTTCCTGAGCTATTTAACCTCATCGTATAGTTTGGATATCTCTCTTAAGGCGGAGATACAAGCACAGGCTTTGGAGCTAAAACAGAGCATCTGTATGTCGTTCAGACGGCCTGGGCAGGCAAACTTGCATAATGTGGAGGACTGTGCGTGGCCAAAACTGCGCAAGCAAGCCGGAGTAAAAGGCTGTGTGTGTGTCTCCACCCTTACAGAACTATACGAGTATGTCTAATCTTTCTCGTTTTGTAACTCCTGCTATCTCTATGGTTAATATTTTTCCTTTGATCTTCCTAGTTTTTACAATGCATGTATTTCAGGAATTTCCCATTTTACAACCTTTAATTATTCTTTTCGACTATTTCTAATATCCATTTTATGTTAATTCAAAATAAACATAGTGAATCCCTTTGCGTAAACTTTGTATATTTTCTATAAAACTGTTGTTTGATTCTATTTTAGTTTTATTGTTCTTTTAATGTCTTTTATAAGTCGTATTGTTTGGTCCAATACCTTACGGTGTTTTGCAACAGTTAACAGATCATTTAATTTAATTTGATGGAAAGCCTTATAAAATAATCGTACGTAAATACATTTGTTTACATTACAATTTTTTAAACAAAATGATTTGTTTAAACTGTGCTTATAGAGAAGACAAAAAAATACAACAGAACAATACAAATGGAAAACCATTCAAAACATAATTGAATATTTTTACAAAGAAACAACGATTGATGATGAAGCTCATAGTTCACAATAACAAAAGTCATAAAAATGCTAAAAGTCGACTTGATTTTAAAAAGTAAAATAAGAATAATAAATCGGTAAAAAAATAATGAAAATGTTGAAATATTTACGGAGATAATTACAAAAACATTTAATAATCCAAGTTTGCATGTTGTGGATACAGAAATATGTAGTCATTTAACTATTCATCTAAAGCTCAACAACGTGTTTAATCATCTTTCAACTGCAAGGAACTTAATTCTAGTTAAACCGCAAAGTGCATATTCAAATATCCCTACTAACCAAACTACATCCAATTTCCATGTTTCACAATTTTAATTACAAGTAATAACAATACTAAGAATGTTTCGATCGTAAGGAATTTGGCCAAATATTAAGAAGCTTCTAGTACAGCTACAAAGTTTGGCAAACTGCTCATTAATTAATTATCGACAAACGATTCGTTAGTCACAAAACTTCTTTCGGGCCTCTCTGTTCATTTTTTAACGTTTTTTATATTTAAGTGTACTGAAAATCGGTAGATTAGTAGATTTACAGCAAATGGCCAGTATGCATTTTTTGCAATCACACAATAATATTCTTCTCCACTAAATACCATCAACGTATTCGTATTGTAATATTGCAAAACTATTATACTGGAATATCCAGACACGTAAGTACGGGAGGGCCAGGGTGGACCCAAGCCCACCTAAAATTTTGCTGGTCAACCCTTGTGCCCACCCTGATAAAATGACGAAAATTCTGATAGTTACAGTGTAATTCCATACAGAATATTTGATCTTTAAAAAGTTTTGTGGGCTACATATTATTTATTTGGCCCACCCAAAAAATTTTTTGACCACAAGGTTCCCACTTGATTTTAGGAAGCTAATACCACGGTACCACTGGAAAGCTTTTTTTAAGGGCTTTCCAATCATGTATCACAAGTAGGGGGTTGCCATTTAAGATTTTTTAATTGGGAGGGCTGGAGCTTAGGGGGTAAGTGGGGGTGTATCACTTACTACGTCATTAGATTTCCTCCTCCGTACTACCCAAACGGTTTCGGGCGATTTTAGATATCTTTTTTAATTTTAGAGATATAGCCCTTATCTCCTTTTTAATTTGACGCTCTGTATAGAAGTAAGTTTAAGTTTATCGTTGAGTTATAAGCCTAACCTAACCTTATCTAACCTAATGCAACTAATCCAGATCTAACCTCTAACCTATTCGTAGGGTAAAACGTAACCGTCGTCCAAGCAGTAATTTACGCTATTCTAATATGTGAGCAAATGCTGTTAGAGGTTATCACAACCAAAGAATATTCGTAGTATCTGCCAGCCTTGAAAGTTGAACGTCTGTGAGGTGAGGTCCGGACTTGTAACGGACTGCATCCGCAACTGGAAAGAGAAAGCGGAGGTCTAGCCAAAGAGGGCAGTAAAATAAGATCCATTGAACCAGATGCAGCCTTTTGCATTCCTTATAAAATGGCAAAGAGAGAAATAAAGTCACTTCTCTTGAGTGACATATTAAACACTGGAGAGAAACTCCTGGACAGGGATATTCTAAAGCCTTACTAGAGAAACCCTTTGACAAAGGAACTCCCTCTCTACTCAGAATGAGCAGAGCAGAACTTCACGTAGCAACTGCAATAATAACGGGCCATTGCCAGCTTTAAAGTATACGATGGGACTAGACGAAGACCCATTGCCGAGGAGGAGGAACCTCCAATTCATCTTCTGCTATACTGTGAGGAGCATTATGCTGTGCTACAGCATTCTCGGGAAAGAGAAGATGCTCCAAAGAAAACTGCCCAACTTATTAATAGGGAAAATTCTGGACTTTGTCAAAAGTCAAAACTTTGTCACATAAGGGAAGACCACATAATGCAAGTAACCACTAGGGATCAGCCTCAGAGCTACAATTATTATTATTTATTCGTTTCAATTTTATTTCCTTTATTTCCTAAAAATTATTGATCTTTTCCGGAGATGGGAGGTCGCAGGGTCAAACTACTAATTTTCCAAACAGACCTGTTATAGACAACACTGTTATTTTGCACCGATAAAATGAGCACAAGCCTAAATATCTTAAATAGGATCTAAAAAAAGTTTCGGGACTACTGTTACCATTACAGCCACCAGTATTACGACACCAAGGAAGGAGAACGGGTGATGGTCATCGTAGCTCGTTAGAAACGGATTGTTCAACATATCGGAGGTCGTTACTAAAGCTGATGGTGACATCCAATACATAAACAAGCAATAATAATATTAAAGATAAACCTAAAGTACCCTAGTTACCTAGGTACCCTATGGTAGGTACTAGGAACAAGGAAAAAACAGGTTAATCCCATCGTGATTATAGAGCCAAAATATGGCTCATAGTAAATGTGAACTGACTCCTAGACATCGGGAGAGACTATACGACTGTAGTACCATTGCTAGGACCAACACGAGACAGTGGATAGGGCTCTTAGAAAAAGGAAAGAGCTTTATATCTTCCAGAACTGACTATCTAGAGACTTAGAGCATTTTGTTGGCAAAATACTGCAAGACAGATTTATGCTGGCCAGCGGTAGGGATAAGTTTGCGCAGATTTAGCCACGCCTCTTTACTAATTTACATACGTTTATTTAGTGATCTGCGCATCCCCACCGCTCGCTCGCCAGCATAAATCTGTCTTGTAGTACTTGTACAATATGCATGTTCTATATTACACTCTAAACAACAGATTGAAAGAAATATAATAACTGGAATTGTGTGTAAACATTTTTAAAAATCTGAAAAACTCAAGCTTTACATAAATATGCTTTCCTACTTTCCAGAAAAAATTACAAACCCTTACCACCGAGCTCTTTATAAGAGCACCGGAGGCCTCGAGTAAATCTAAATTTAAAAGTGGTGTACTTTATTTATCGAAAAAATGTTAAAAATGTTAACAATTCTCCCTTACAGATAAAAATCAGAAATACTTTTTCTTTACTTTAGGTGAAAGTTAATAATATAACTTAATAAAAAATACTAAAATTAGTATCGAATTAAAACAAGGGATAATAACTTAAGCTCAAGATAATAAAATGAACTTTTAAACTTTTTTCTTCCCTTCAACAAAAAAAATTATTTCGCGACACAACAAGAACTTTTTTTTTGTTTTCATCCCTCGAGCTATTTTTTGATTAGAAAAGACGAAAAAAGATATAAGATCTCGTTCTCAAGACGTCAACTAGATGAGGAAGAAAAAAGAAATAATTATCGCTAGCGTTGTGTAATTAGTATTCCATTGTCATCTTGGCGTAGGGGTTAAAGGGTTTATGGTGGAAAGCTCAACTGGAAAATCTCAAAGTTTAACCAAAGCGTTTACAACACACATTTTACATATAAATCGTATATTTGGACAGCTTGGAAACGATGTCGAGTTAAAAAATCATTTTACGACATTTAATAAATAGTATTTTTTACAACATGAGATGAAACATACGTTTTTTTCGTGAGATAGAATTTAATTCACAAGCCCCGTAGGGGCGAGTGAATTAATCTTTCGAACGAAAAAAACGGATTTCATCTCGAGTCGTAAATGCTATTTTTTCTACGACGATAATTAGTACATTTTAAAAAAATAATTCTTTTTACTAAAATGTGAACCGACCACAAAAAAACTGGTTTCACCTCATGTTGTAAATAACATCTGCTTGTAATAACACTTTTTCTCACTAGAGACGAAAATGCTATTTTCGTAACGAGTAAGTGATGACGAAATGCTTAGTTTCACATATGGGAGTAGAAAAAAGTTGTTTTTTTTGAAAAGGTATAATTTTTATACCTTAAGTCCCTTTAAATATGTATATCTGCGTATTTCGGTTAAAAAAGTAAAGTAATTTGACGGTTGTATGAATAAATCAAGTTGCGTGATAACCTCAAACGTAATACGAATGGATTTTGAATTGTATTATAAGCCTTATAAACAATAGGAAGTTCGTTAATTTATAAGCTCGATTTGAAAAAAGAAGACTCGAATGCCGTATTATACTAACTACATGAATATACACCTATACCTACGGGTCCAGCTGTTTGCTGGTGCGGCAAGGTATCGATCCACTGGATTCTGTTCAGAGTAAAATGAGACCAAATGAAATACATTTAGAGAAAATATGTTGCTAAATCGACCATAAACTATTACAAAAAACAATTATTTGAAATTACTCGACCAAGCAAAATGGACTTAACTGTTAATTTTAATAATTAACTCAATTTGTAAAATCGCTTTGATAAAAAAAAGAGTTGATACTTTGAATTCAATTCAAATGCAAATATTTGAATATTTTTCCAATTTTTTTAGAGAATTTTCAATAGAGACGATGTTTTTCCACCAATATTTCCATTTTAAGACAATCTAGTGTGTATGGCTTTATTGAAAACAGCGTG
Source organism: Malthinus seriepunctatus (assembly GCA_963924605.1). NCBI lineage: Eukaryota > Metazoa > Arthropoda > Insecta > Coleoptera > Cantharidae > Malthinus > Malthinus seriepunctatus. The sequence continues at coordinate 116,149,368 of OZ004600.1, read as the reverse complement.
TCAAGTTGTGACTAATAATACATCCCAACGTTGTAGATTAAATTGATCACTACAACAGTCTTAATTGAGTTAACGATGTAACAGTTTCAAATTTTCATTATACACCTATACCTATCTACAATGGTAATTACATTTACAACGAACCAACCATCAGTTATACCAATATTAGAGCAATCACAGACACCTTGTTTTAGTTAAACCTAAAACCGATTTAACAATACTGACATCCAAATTCAGAGATTAAAGCAATTGGTGTTTTAAGGCTCGTCTTAACACACAGGCTTGCCTTCCGGTTTGCCTGTGCAGGCGGCCTGCACAGTCCAAAACGGAGCATTCAGGTGGCCTGTGCAGGCCGATTGCACAGGCAAACCGGAAGGCAAGTCTGTGTGTGAAGAGAAGCCTTTCCTCCATTTGGTAGATATTTACAAAATTATACAGAACTGATGTCATCTCATCTCATACTGCAGGAAATAAATATTCTTAAACTGAGACTGGTCAATTACTAAAGCTGAGGTTAGGCGAGGTTTAAATTAATTATGGATTATGCTCAAATGCTATCAAAGTAGTTGTTCCGTTACTCAACAAAATAGAAGCTATATTGGCTGCTGTCATCCAAATAGAAAACTGCTCAAGAAATTACGGCAACAAATGTTTGTCACGAACATATCCTATTGTCGAATACTAAACAGTGAAATTTATTGGAAAAAATAATAAAATACGTTTGAGGATTACATATGACATACGTTTAACTTTTTTGTCCTTATTGAATTATTCCGAGCCAATTCAGCCATAAGTTGCACCCTCCATCACTGATTTTAATCAAATTTTGTGCACGTATCAGATGTGATCCTAAACGAATGAATTACAGTTCGTTTCAAAATAAATAATTTTTGAAATGATATATCAATTTCTAATATTAATACTTTTACTAGAGCTTCCGATTTTGAAATGCGTACAACTTACTTTGTAACGGTTTGCTTGTATAAGATAATTAGCTACTCTTTTATTTAACATAATATTTTAAAAATTAACAGCTCGTGTTTGAGTGGTTTCAGCTATAAAACCGCTATTTACAAAGATGAAAGAAAAGGGGAAATAATTAAATTCAAGGGAAATAATTACCGAATGATTCTAAGCAGTCCCGGAAGAAGCCAAAATAATGAAAAGTAAATCTGACGCTCAAAAGTTTCCCCTGCCGTACAAAAGAATCGTCCATGCCATGACAAATACCAATGCCCATGGCATTTTAAATATTTGTTCTTAAAAGTTACATTTGATACTCTGGTGATTTTTTGATCATTAGTGTAATAAAGCCAATAACAAAAAAACATCGTTGGTAATTCTCGGTTTTAATAATAATTTATTATGGCCACCCTGTAGCATTTTCAATAATGCACTGGAGCATCTAAGAGGCTTCTACTAAAGGCAGTTAAAATATTATTTCTTTAAAGTTGCATTTGATACTCTGGTGATTTGTTGGGCATTAGTGTCAATAAGTCAATAAGAAAAACCGTGGTTTGCAGTTCTCGGTTTTTAAAAATTATATTTGAGAACTTGTATCTTTCTGAGCAATGAAATTTTAACTGCTGCGTTTAAGGAGCTTCTATTAAGGCAATTAAAATACATTTTTTTAAATTTATATTTGAGACTGGTGATTTTTTGAACATTAGTGTGAATAAGCCAATAATAAAACCAGTCGTTTGTAGTTCTCGGTTTTATAAATTAAATTTGGCCACCCTGTAACTTTTTAAGGGATGATATTTTAGTTGAGCCATCTAAGAGTACGAAGGGTAATTAAAATATTTTTTCCTAAAAGTTACATTTGAGACTGGAGATTTTAGGAACATTATTGTGAATAAGTCACTAACAAAAAACGTCGTTTGCAATTCTCAGTTTTGAAAATTTAATTTGGTCACCCTGTATCTTTTTAAGTAATGATATTTAAAGTGGGGCATCCAAGAGGCTTCAACTAAGCACAATTAAAATATTTTTTCTTTAAAGTTTCATTTGAGACTGATGATTTTTTTGAACATCAGTGTGAATAAGCCTATAACAAAATTCGTGGTTTGCAATTCACTATTTTAAAAATTTAATTTAGCCACCCTATAACTTTTTGAGTAATGATATTTCAACTGGAGCATAGAGGCTTCTACTAAAGGCATTTCAAATATTTTTTCTTAAAAGTTAGATTTGAGACTCGGATGATTTTTTGAACATTAGTGTGAATAAGCCACTAACAAAAAACGTCGTTTGCAATTCTCGGTTTTGAAAGTTTAATTTCGCCACCCTGTATCTTTTTAAGTAATGATATTTTAACTGAGGCATCTAAGAGGCTTCAAGTGAGTACAATTAAAATATTTTTTCTTTAAAGTTTCATTTGAGACTCTGATGATTTTTTGTGTTAATAAGTGTTTATACATTAGTGTTAATAAGCCAATAACAAAAATCGCGGTTTGCAATTCTCGATTTTAAAAATGTAATTTGGCCACCCTGTAACTTTTTGAGGAATGATATTTTAACTGGGACATCTAAGAGGCTTCTACTAAAGGCATTTCAAATATTTTTTCTTAAAAGTTAGATTTGAGACTCTGATGATTTTTTGAACATTAGTGTGAATAAGCCAATAACAAAAATCGTGGTTTGCAATTCTCGATTTAAAAAATTTAAATTGGCCACCCTGTAACTTTTTGAGTAATTATATTTTAACTGGAGCATCTAAGAGGCTTCTACTAAAGGCATTTCAAATATTTTTTCTAAGAAGTTAGCTTTTAGACTCGGATAATTTTTTGTACATATTAGTGTGAATAAGCCACTAACAAACAACGTCGTTTGCAATTTTCAGTTTTGAAAATTTAATTTGGCCACCCTGTATCTTTTGAAGTAATGATATTTTAACTGAGGCATCTAAAAGGCTTCAACTAAGTGCAATTACAATATTTTTTCTTTAAAGTTTCATTTGAGACTCTGATGATTTTTTGAACATTAGTGTGAAGCCAATAACAAATATCGAGGTTTACAATTCTCGATTTTAAAAATTTAATTTGGCCACCCTGTAACTTTTTGAGTAATGATATTTTAACTGGAGCATCTAAGAGGCTTCTACTATTTATTTTTGGTTTTAAAAATTTTATTTGGCCACTCATAACCCATAAGCTCACAACCCATAAGCTACACATGAAAGTAAAGCAAAAAAGAACATTTCTAAAGCTCAACTTCAGAGCTTCCGTAAGCCACGAGGCAAAAATATTTCAAATATAGCCTCAGACAAGTCTTGGCATAAGGACGTCAGAAAGACGTTGTTAGAGGTGTCGAATGACATTTCTATTGCATTTGAAGAACTTATAGAAAAATGTTTTACTTGGCTCATAGGCTCGAGATCATGAGGAGTTCCGAATACAAAGAGGTTTTCTTCTTCATAATTCCAATCTAGTAACAAATGAATCAGTTGTCAGTGGTCCAGTCTTTAACTTCACGTATTAATATAGACTTACGGTCATTATTCAGACATGGGGGACCATTGAGTACTAGCTTTGAGTGTTGTTAGAAATTAGTAATACAGAGGACATCAGACTAATCCAACTACAAAGATTTATTTTACAATTAATTTTAGTAAACCAAGACCACCAGGAGACACAGTATGCAGAATATTGTAAGAACAGATGCTAACGTTTGCGACCATGGTCATGGAATCGAATAGAATTCAGATGCAATACCAGCAAACATCGCTGTAAGTGTCTCAACTTTAAGCAGAGTTCTATTTCTAACGGTTCTTCTTCTACAATATCTCCAGACTCCTAATCACAATTCAATTCGCATGTTAAATGTCATAAAGCAACCAATAGCGTACAATTTGTTTATTATTGACTAATGAAAAAGAATTATATCCACAATTTTTACTAACGGTTATTTTTTAAAATTTTTTTATTAATTTGTGTTCATTGAATTGTATCTTGAATACCACTTGTTTCCGAAGTTATATGTAAACAATTTGTAAGTATCATTAGCGTTCGAGGTGCTCTTCAACAGCACTCGTCCTGTTTATAAGAAAGCACATCTAGCACTCATAATTCGTGATACTGTTGTAAAAATGTGTCTACATAACTCGAAACGCTCGTGGTGAAGTGAAAATTGTTATTTATGGTAACAAGGTCTTCTTAATAAAAAAAACAAGAAAATAGAAGAGAGTATGCAATTTGTTTATATTTTCTAAAGAAGGTCCCGTACTACGCTGAATAATAAGAGGTTTTATTATCATCCATCAACCCTGAATGAAAACATCGACAAATGACAAAACAAAAGTTGAAGATCCAACCAAAACTCGACAATGATCTTTTCATAAAATATTTTTATTGTTTATTTACACTACACTTGAGTTAATCAATCCGTCGAGGTCTCTATTCTCTAAAGGTCTAAAGGACCTCACAAATACAAATTTAATAGTTTGCCTAGATTTTCTATAGGTAATTATGTCAATTATGTAGAAGTAGGTTAATGCTTAAAATGTATAAACAACTTGATTATGTAGGGCTTGTGGTGTACCTGTGCTAACATTTTGGAATATCTCATACAAGAATTTCTAGAACATCATTTTATATCTTATTTCTTATCAAAAGCTTTAATTTTATTGAATCGTAATGAAGATATTTACTCAACCTTATTAAAAGACCTACAAAAGGATAATAAAAGACAACATTGAATTAATATCTATTCTCTACAATAAGGGAATTACTGAACAATAAAAGATTGGAAATATATTGTATTATAATTGTTAAATAAGTGCAATTATGATGTAATTAGAAAATTCGGAGGAAATTGTTTTTTAATTGTTTATACAAATGGCAATTATGAGAAATTTTGAGAATGGGATTTAATATTGTGAGTGTTCGTTAATATTTTGGATAAACAAGAGGAAATAAGCTCAAGAATGAAAATTAAGAAAGCGTAAGCTTGTAGTAACTCGAATGAAATTAAATGGAGTATCATCAGTCATGTGCTCAAATCCTGAAAAATGTAACTATTACCTCGAAGATCTGAAAACATCTATTTCTTATTCGGCTGAATTCATAAATTTTAAGAACTTTATTGTAAATGATTGATCTCGATAATTATTTGAAAAATCTGGGTCGCATACAGATGACCGAATGTCATTTAGCTGAAAACAATTGGGCGAACTGACTGAAAAAGATTTGACTGAATAGCTAGTTCTCAGAACGGACATTTGGTTGAATGGATATAAATACCATGGCAGCTTTCGTGGAAATAAATAATGGAAAAGAGCTTTTCAAAAAAATATCTATGGAAGAATCACCCACATGGGCAATGGGCATACCCAGAAAGGTACAAAAATTCAAAAAGTAATTCTCTCAACACCTTTGAAAATTTTACAAATTATTTCCAAAATAAAAGAGTTTGTTTTGTTTGTCTCGCATAAACTATCTCTCCCTTTTCTATGTTAAAAGTTCAAACTACAACTTCCGAATTAAAAGAATGTTTAACAAACTCAAAAGTTTTACAAGTTTTTTTTTAGTTTCAGTAGTTTAGCGTTTCGTACATTGAATTTCGTATAACGCCAATTAGATTCAAACTCCAACTTTTTTAATGGTAGACATCAAATTAAAAGCTCGCTAACGAAGTTTGCTATGTACAACTGAAAACGCGTTCTACATTTCTTTACACTATTTTTAAATAATTATTTAGAATTAACTAATTTGTGAACCAAAAATATTTAAAATAAAATATGATGGAGGATGAACGCCAGGCTCAACTATTTCATAATGTTGAGCCTTGGAGGTTGGATACGACAGTTCCAATAGTAGTTTATGGATTTAAATAAATTTTAAAAATGAAAAACGTTTATTAGAATAATTATTAATATGTAAATGAAAACCCACATTATAAAACATAAAAAGAAAGTCAATTATTGTATTCCCTTTGACAATTTCAACCAATCATATTAATCATCACTAATTTTGCTCAAATGGTACCTAAGTTAAAATGTACAAAAAGATTTCCACTGGTGAAACTAAATTCAAATTTACTGCACCCTTTTTGCAATTAAATGTATGCTTAATTACAAAAATCACTAATCCAAATTCGACTGATGTGAATTTTAAAAGGGCAAAAAACGTAAATTCGAGTTTTAAACTTGAGCAAAAAGTTTTCAACTAAATTTGAGTTAAAATCGTTACGTTTTTAGGACTAATAACTTTTAAATGTTTTCTTTTCATGTGTAATTTTTTAGACTGAAGATGCCATAAATAGAATGGATTGATGTTTAAGTACCTATACATAAAGTACGTCTCGTCTAAGTAGCAAAGAAATATTGTTTTTGAAAGCGCACTCACAGCACACAATACGTGACAAAAATTGTCAAATGAATGGGCTAGACATATTATAGCTTGATGAGGTAAAATTTAGCTTATATACGAGCGATTTCCAGAGGAAATTACTCAGGGCTTTCCAGTGTCGCTGACATATGCCAAACTAACCTTAAAAATAGGAAAATTAAGTGTGTCTAGACTTTGAAGTACAGACCTGAATTGTATGCAAAACTCATTTCAGAACGAACTAAACGATTTACAGTCTAGTCAAATTACGATTTTTGACCTCGGAAAAAATGTCAGGAAGCTGAATTTTTGAGTGAATCTTTATGTTGTTGTTCTAAACAAAATCTGACAATGTCTTAAAAGTCTTCATCAATGCGACCCGTGCTAAAACTTTTATAGGAGAGAGAGGGTAAGAAAATGAAATTTTACCCAAATATCTCGATTTTTCGATAAAAATGGCCAATACCAAATTTGTAGATCAATAAAGTAGATCAATACTCGCCTGTATTGCCGGACTCGCTCGCTACGCTAGCTCATCAGCCAAACACCGTCTTGTCAGATAAAACAGTACTTTCTCTCCTAATAAAACAAAGTACTATTTATTTTCTAAGGTAGTTATAGTACCAAGTAGGCACGTCTATAAGTTCCCATACCCCTTTCATTTACTTCATACTTCCATAGAGAATTAAAGTCTATTTTCATATTTAGATTATAAAAAGGCTAATTGTAAAAAAAAATGCAGAGATGTTCCTTAAACGGTGCTTAACTTTAAATGTTCCTTTAACAGTATTTGCATGCGCACAAAGGTTCATTTCATCGAACTTATACGTAACTTCCTTAAACTTTAGGAGCGCTCCTTAACTTAAAGGTAGATCGTGAGGTACCTTTACAACTCCTTACACAGATTTTTTAGCTACATTTTAATTTTTGCGAATTTTATTGATGAAGTTTACTCGCGAGTGATATAAGAAACACCAAAACATCCACGTTTTGGATTTTCTAAAAATACTCTCCTTAAACAGGAGAGTATCTTAAAAGAACAGAACAGTGAGAGACCCTAGACCCAGACCCAGACCCCAGACCCTAAGAGAGAGAAAGCTATAATCCTTTATTGTTGGCCAACAGAAATGGACAACGGAAATATCAAAAAATTTTCCAGTCAGTTATTTTTTGACAACTCGTACGTTTCTTCCCTAATAATTTCTCTAATCTGAATACCACTCGTTTTCGAACTCAAGCAGACCATTCACATATGTCAGTATTTGTGGTGTTCAATCTGCTTAGAAATAACACTTGTGCTAAAAAGGTTTTTCTATTACAAATGAGATATTTCAATGTACTACTACAACCACACTACTGGACCCAGGGCCGGACTGGCTAGTGGTTGGCCGCACTGGCAACAAAATAAATTGGCTCCAAATGCAGTGGTGTCTGGGTTTAAAAGATTTCCGACAAGTCTTATAGCAACGCAGGCAATAATTTTTGGAATTATTGTTCAAGGTCAACGAGTTAGAAACTTTTAAACGTATTTTTGTACTGTGAAACTAACCAATTCAGTAAGCAAAACAAAAAAGTATCTACATACAGTGTAGTATCTACAGTGAAACACACTGTATGTTTATTATGAACTTTTTTCTTCATTTTGATTAATCTCTCTTCAGTGAACAAATGCAGCTAAGCCACTCCCCACAAATTTCTGTCAAATAAGGTTGACCCATGTCAATTCTTGCGTGATTGTTATAAACCGTATTTTCAAAATTCGCCGTTCGCTGAACAGAGACTACCCAACTAACAATTTGATGGTTTATAAAAGCTGTAAGAACGTTTACAAAACAATAATTATAAACATTGCTACAATAAAAACGTTTCCTAAACGTGTATACAACCTTTATAGGGCCCAAATGGGCGCAGGTATATAAAACAATTTAGTACTATAGGTCGTTTTATAACGCCTGTAAACACTCTTACCAGATAGTTATGAAACAATAATAGATATTCAATACAATGAGTTTATACGTGATTTATAAGAATTACTAGAATTTCAATTTTTTTTGTTAAGAGTTGCAGAAAGCAACATTTAGAAATACAATAATATTTTCTTAGACGTATCTAGAGGAAACAAATTGTTCTCAAGCTATATTACCTTAACCGGTCTAAACGATAGATTTCAAGGGTGATTGAAAAAAAGTTGTAGTACATGGCGATAGCCATCATGGCTAAGAATTTTAAGTCAAAGCGTTTTGGAGATCATATGCATGGCCTACAGGATTATTTTTGCATACGAAGCGAAGATTACTGTTATTTATATACCACAAATATCCTGAAATTTTAATGCCCTGTACAGTTTGCTTAATATTTTTAAAATTATTTAAATTCCCAAAAAAATTAATATTTTTGAAATTGACGTTTTCTGATAATAAAATTATGCTAATATATTTATAAAGACATAAAACTTTTAAAGTACCATTATTTTTCTCTCTAAAACTAGTAATACTATAAATAATTTAAATCATTTAATTATCTGTCAAATATGGCGGCGATTCGGACGTGTTGTAGTTCTTTCAACATGGCCTCTTCCTTATAAAATGCATTTGCCACGAAAGCAACTATTATAGGACAATTAGATCCAGTTAGTGATTACTACAAAATATATATACAATATGTATATACAATATGTATATACAATATGTATATAATAAAGAAGCAGATACAGGATCGTATTTAAAAACATTTAAATTTGAATGTATTATCCAAACATTCAATACAAAACATAGTAATGTATTTTTTAATTTAAAAAAAAATAATTTATTTTCTATTTTGATTTTGGGGATGTGATCGGTTGTTGTCCAACCAATCACAACACGTAATTCCAACCTGCGTATTACGACATATTTTTCTATAACCTATGCACTCTTTGCTATTACACAACAGTTTCTTAAGGTTTCTATTGTGAACTATTTGTTCGTTTATTTGTACATTTTCATCAGTACGTTGTAAGAGTTGCAGTGAAGATAAGAAGCTCAATTACAGAAATGTTATAAAGCAGTATAGGGAAATGTTGTAAAAAATGTTTTATAAACGTTCTTAAAACAATTTTATATAAGTCCTATAAACAATTTTATAATTTTGCTGTAAGAACGTTTATGGTACTAATTTAAAGAATTATTTAGTTCAGGGAACAAATAAATGTTTAATAAAGCCTCTTAACAACTAATTAGCACTTGAGGAGCAACAATGTAGCACTTATAAAATAAATCAGGCTTTTTAGCTAAAGGTTATAAGACAAGAATGTTAGTTGGGCAGTAGAATACGCTCGTAAAGTATCGGCCCTTACTTTTGTTATACCCTGTATAAACACAGCAGAACTTTAATAACAAAAGTATTCAGAAGTTTAATATTAGGTACTCAAAAATTATTACATTCTAAACTTAGCTCAGCTATAATACTACACTACAGAACAGGGTTTCCTAAACTTTTTCTCTGGTGGAGCACTTTGAGGGTCTTTGAATTTTGACAGAGCGTCTTATGTAATCTGAAGGGTAGGTAATCTATTGACACATAATGAATAAATCTTAGAAAAATAGAAAATAGCTTTTTTACTAATATTTTATCGCGGATCGCGGAGCACAGTTTGGAAAACCCTGCTATAGCAAATCGGCCCTTAACTACAATTTTCTTGAAATGACACTATCAAAATCCATAACTTGCAATGTGTAGAGTTGAATTTTCAAAACACCAAATACATTTTTCATATTTCAATTACATTTTCAATTTAAATCAAATTTTTCCTCTAACGTTTTCCTCTAAAATGAATTTTTTTAATTTTCATAATTTATGAGCGCCCCTGTATATGTAACATTAAATATCTCACTGCCAATCTCACTTTACCTATATGACAAGTCAAACTTTTTATAAAGAGTAAGTTTTTTCTAAAAACAAAATATAAAGCCATGACTGCTTTGATAGTTGTAACTTTGCTGAGTTAAGTAATACCATTTTAAGAAATTTACTTTTTCTTTTACATTATAGTATTCCATCTTGGGAATTGTAACTGGTTACTCTTTTTACAATAAATAAAAAGGGGTAGGTACGTGAAAATCATCATGAAGCTATGTTTTACTATTTTTGACAACTTTTAAAGTCAAAGCTCATATCACTAACTCTGTAAATATTTTCCTGGAGCATTAACATAAAATCAAGCATTGTGCTAATTTTCATAAAGAAAATAATGCTTCACTAATACGAATATACCGAACGATTAAATAAAATTTCTGCTGTTATAAAGCATCCAAAATTAATTTTGATTATTGATTTAGATACAGAATTTTATGCTCTAAAACTATTACCTGAAGATTAAATTGGGAAGCAGGAAATTACCACAGTATGATTTGTACATTTTAAATTCTTATGATCGAGAGGACCAGTCACCATCCGGTACATTTGGAATTTTTAGAATTAGCTACACATAAGACATCTAAATATGATTTCTAATTTATTAAATTAACATTTTATTACAAAGTAGCTACGTGCTATAGAAAATTTTCAACCACCCCATCATCAGTAAAATAGAGTAAAACCGTAAAACGTAATTGTTTTAAAAATCTCACAGATAACTACCTATATTAATAGTGACATGCATCGTTTTCGATTTCTGTTTGTCAAACAAAAACGATGACGAATTGGGCGATTAATTGAATAAAATTTAAAACAATTACATGTTTTTTCTATTAAATTATTATAAAAATTGCATTCCTTTCCCTAAACTCGACAAAAAAGTTGGTAATTTATAAGTTTTCTTTTCAACTTTGAAAATCTTTAAATCTTCATTTGTACAGAGAAGTTTGTGACAGGTAAGCGTATTGGTTTATTCGTTCGACAAGTGAAAAAGGAAGATAAAAAATAAGTTAATAAAATTTTAAAGTTAATTAAAAACGTTAATTTTATATTAAGAAAAGATGACTTTAGAAAAGGACATTCCAGTTGATAAATAAATATTACGTAATTATAGATTGTTTATTTATGCAAATTTTTAATTTATGTCACTAACTTAAAAAAAGTTGCATAGTGTAAAAGAATTAATTCATAGTCAATTTATTTTTAAGAGTTTGCCTTGGAAATTCAAAAGTTTTCTGCTAGACATACAGGATGATAATGCAGTTGTTATAAGAGCTTCATAATCCGGAGTCCGTTATATTAGTAAAAATGGGCACAATTACAACATGAGAAATTCATTGTCTTACTTACTTTTGATCAATAATGTCAGTTTCGAGAAGAATTAGAATCAGTCTAGATTGTTAGCTTTAGTAAAAGGCTTAATGGAAACTTGGAAAAATAAAGGTCCAGAGAAGAAAATGAAGAAGTTTTAAATCAAAAGGCATCGCTTGATTTGATCAGTTCTTCACAAAATTTGTTTAAAATCACCCGTTGCCTAACCAGGGCTACCTATCCAAGAACAAGATTTCAAAATATCATGTTTCATAGATTGGTACAAAGTGTCAGTCAAGCTAAGACAAAATTATGTTTCCTCAAGAATTTGGAAATATGACTTTGAAAAGACAGGATTGAGCTGGGTGCTAAGCACGTGCTGAGGACTTGCCTAACTTAAGTGCGTGATCGCGGACTTACGTCTGTTTCATAAAGCTTTCTCAAACTTGAACAATGGCCAGACTTAAGTCGCCACTTTCGGTGGTTATCGGCTGAAAACAAACGTACTAACCGATAACCGCCGAAAGCGGCGACTGTTCGTCTGGCCATTGTTCGAGTTTGAGAAAGGTTTATGAAACGGACGTATGTCCGCGATCACAAACTTAAGTTAGGCAAGTGCTGAGCACGTGCTTAGCACCCTTTAAGAAACACGCCCTGAGTGTTAAATCGTCGATTACTGTTGGATCTATCCCACCTCCTACCCTGTAAATTTTATGCTAATGAGACAAATGTATCTATATTTTTTATTGCTGGCACTACAGTGGATCTTAGTGGTTAGCCTTAAATACCCTACTACTGATGCTCAGGCTTGTACTATGGCAGGCCGGTGTAGACGTAGAGCGTTTGTAGATAGCTCATCTGTTTTGACCTAACCCATGCACAATTGCACAGGCCTGCAGTAGTAACAGCCTACACGTGTGGAAGCAAAGTGACGTAGAAAAATCCCATTGTTATTGATAGATCTTGCTGAAGAGAGCGTTTTCTCCACAACCGCTTTAGCCTTTAAATCAGGGGCGTAACTACCAGGATGCGGTGGGTGCAAGGCACACGGCCCCCCTCCCAAGAGGGGCCCCCGTCAGTTGTCACCTTCTTCCACATTTAGTTTTTTTTTTATTAATTTTGGCTGTCGTATTACCCCCTATGGGCTAAACTGACCAAAGCTCAAAAAGCCAAAATCTAAGGGGCGCCAGAAATTTACAATACTAAAACGTGTTGACCTTCAGATGCCAAAAATTTTCTAAAAAAACTATGAATTAATAAATAGAGGCCCCCACCATTAACTTTGCACACGTGCCCCTACAGTGCTTGTTACGCCACTGCTTTAAATGTTTTACATGGCAGTCATTAGGGCAGAGAGTAAGACACATTTTCTCTTATTTCATAAACCATTTATCCCTTACCGTTCCAAAATCCTCTTGATGAGCTAGTTAAACTAGGTCCTGGACAAACGCAACGAGGCTCGCCTGCCAGACGCATGGATAATGGTGGACAAACACACGCACAGGCTTTTATTCCGGCTTTGCCAGGGCAGGTCATCGTTCAAGCCTCTACATATGGAAACTTGCCTGCGCAGGCTACCTGAACGATGTACAGACGCTGTGGTTTTATGTTTACACAGGCTAAGCTGGAGTAAAAGCCTGTGCGTGTGGCTACGCCTTAAGTAACTGAGAAAGGTTCTAGAGCACGAATTTATTTGAGATTTTGGTGACAAAACTATATGTTTTCATGTTACCAGCCCAGTTCAGCTCACTAGAAACGCTCAGACTTTTGCTTCCAAACCGGAACGTCTGTACACTCAGCTTAACAATTAATGGCCACCCTGGCTAAACGTTTAGCACGAATTGTGGATGTAACCATCATAACACCCCATACTTAAATACGATATTTTGACAAACACCCTGGCTATACGCCAGGGTGGTGTATAAGGGCGGCCAATAATTGTGAGGCTGACTGTATATCGTTCAGACGACCTGTATGCAATCGTGGCCTGCCGTAATAAAAGCCTCAACGTCTATAGTTGGCTTTAATAGAATATTTCCCTTTATTTGCTACTTTTCGAATTTTTTTGTTGTTTACCAATGATTCGGTATTTAATTTCCCTAACGTTTTCCAGAAAAAAACTTCTGATTTTTATTTTAATCGTTTCTTTTATGTATTCGACGACTTGTTTAAAATAAAAGCAATTAAAAAACACCACTGTTTACATTTTTAATAATACATTTTGTGGTGCTGGAAAACTCGACGATTTTGTGAAAACACGATACCAGTTAAGGGCTAAGAATCGTTTCCACTATAATTCGTCAAAAGTAAAAGACATTATTTGAACTTTATCCGCTTTCGGCAGTTTTCCGTTGGAACCGATTTTAGTCTACCAATTGCATAGATCCAATTTAGAAAAAAGAAACGACTAGAAATACGCGGCTTTAATAAATGGAAGGAAAAATCGCTTTTTGGAAAACTGGGTTAAAGCGATTTCGCAACAAATTTTCAATAATTACTAAAGAGAGAAGGGTGTTTTTTGGTACATAAAAGCTTCTTTTATAAAAATTTACAATTTACATAGCCATGAGCAAAATATTAAATTTGCACAAGAGACTTGAGATGTTTACATTAATTATAAATTTTTCCAAAATGAGAATATAAGTAGATAGCACATTTTGAAATTAAATTATAAGGAAACTTCCATTGTTAATGTTCGATGAAATTTATTAATAAATTAGCGAGCAATTAAAACCGTAGATTGTAGAAATACGTAAAAGTTAAATCGACTATAAAACCTTATTACAACAACAATTGTTTCAACAATATCTCCGGTAAAGTTCAAACGGATAATTAATCTTGATGGCAATAATTCAAAACTGAAAGCTTTAAAATCATAATTTCATTAAATGTTAAGGGTTTCCATAATAAATGCCGTTGAATTTCATTTACATTGTTTCAGCGCATAAAATTTCAATCACCAAATTTTGGATTCACCAAAGATATTGAATATTTCAAATATTATAAATTGTTTGAATTGGTAATTTATTTAATAATAAACTAAAGCGAAAACATTGCTTTTGAAAAAAAATTGGAAAATTTACAAGCAAAACGAGATAATTAGCATAATTTAAATTTTATTTGCATAAAAATTACTCGACAAGTTTCTTGAACAAAATAAAGCGATTATTTAATTCAAAATGTGTTTTTTAGAAATGAAATATTGTTTTTTCAATTTGGAGCGTGATTTTAACGTCAAAAATTACATGCACTCCCACACTATAAGCTAACAATTTTCTTTATAAAATTTTCGATATATCGATACATTAAAAACGCAAATCAATCAATAAATAACCTTGATAAGAGAAATTCGTTTAAAATTTGCATAAAATTTTTAACCTGATTCCGATTTGAGTTGAATAATCCTTCTAATTTTTAAAAGCAGTCATATTTTTAATTTTTAAACCATTTATTTTTATGATAAAAATTTTTGCGATGTTTACATGAGAAGTACGCTGCTATCACACTGCACCAATAATAAATTGAGTATTTGTAGAACGCATTAAAGAACACAACTAGTCAGCAAATATAAACCACATGTACCATACCTGCGCGAGTTCAAAACTGAAACAAATCTTCGATCTTACGAATCCAAGCGAGCCCAGCATCGCGATCGCGCAGTAAAGGTCTACAAGAGTTCATCGTTCCATTAAGATTGTTATCCAATGCAGTGTAAACGCATCTTATCAATAAAACAATTCAGAAATTGACCTACATTTTAAGATGAGAAATTAACAAAACGAAAATCAAATCTTAAATTTCTAGCCTAGAGCTAAACCACACTACGTCGACAAATCATTATGAAATGTTTAGATACAGCATCAATTGAAGCTTAAAAATATCCACTAATTGCCATAATAAAGTGTTAAGTGTAAATTTATGTAAACTGTTTACGTTCGTAATCTAATTCATCAAACATACACGTTTCAAACTAAAATAGCTCACACCACCAATTTGCTAGACCTAAATTATAATTTTTGTAAACATCAAAGCGCTCCAATAATTTTTTATTAAATTCCATACTCTCGTACTTGGAACTGTGCGAGTACGAGTAGCCCAGAGGAGAAACTGGGTCACCGAAAAGCTCATAAAGGACAATTACCTACTTGGATTCTGAATTTTAAGTCCTCACGAAAATGACTTGTGATAATCATCATTTCTCTAACGTTTGCTTAACCTTCTCCCAAGTGCAATGTTTTGGAATTTCTCACCATACACGCTACCTGTCATTTTTTAATAGCTATCACAGTTAAAATAGTCTTATTTTAACAGCGTTTCAGGGTGCTGAAAGTATGGAAAACTCAAGTCTGAAACGGAGCAAATACAAACAATATTAAACTATTTATTCCATTAATTCCATAAAAAATTAAAAAAATTATTATAGACCTATAACACGCAGTAAGGTTTTCAGTGCGTAACGCTAAACTTAATCCTCAGTAGGAATACCTAGATACCTACTTCACACTTCGTTATACGTATGAAGTCATGAAATGTAACTGAGCATAGCTTTAACGTACAAGTACCCTAGATACTATTGTAATGTAAAATTTAATATTGATGGAAACTTTAATTTTATATTTCACGGACACGACACTGACATTGAAGCTAAATATACGTTCCAACTCTGTATGAAAAAACTCAAAGTTAATAAAGCAGATATATTTATAGGAACTCAAAAAAAATCAAAAAAATGAGTTAAAAGCGTTTCCTATAATTAAGTTTCAAAAAAAAAGTTGTTTTTTTGGGGTAGTTACCCCACTGACTAAATCAATATAATTTTTCTATTTTGTATTGTTTAAAAATTTATTTAGAAATAAAAAAATTCAAAAAAGTGATTGATGTAAGAACATTAGAATATAAAGAGAAATTGTAATTTCTTAATTTATAACGCTGATTTTTCAACTAGGTCAAAACTCTCTTCCACAATTATTTTTAGTAGTTAACTTAAAACGTTAAAACCAAAAAGAAAATTAAATTTTCGAAAAGGCAATCATACGTTGCACGTTACCTGAACCAATGCAGGCTTGTATCAGAACCAATTATTGTATTTTGAGAATCACTCATTAACGATACCGATAAGTATAAAAACTAAAAACTCGGCAGAGCAATTGAGTAAAAAAACGACCGTGCATTATCATTTTTTTTCAGCAATTCTTTGGGCCATTTAAAATTTTAGTTAAAATATTTTGACCTGGATAGAAATCGAGTGATACAGCATTTGAAAGATACTCAAAAATCTTGTCAAAATAAAATGCTTAAGTATTAAAAAAACTACATTCTTGGACAGAATTTAAAAAAATGTTTATGCCAATATTTCCGTTCCCTTCGTAGGCGTGGCGTAGGTAAGGACCTCATTAGGTAAATGATTAAATAACTTCAGATTCAAAAACTTTATTTCGGCTACATTCGATCTAAAACGTGAAGTTCTGACCAGATAAGAAGATCGAGTATGATAAGCACGAACGTCTGAGTGTTTAATAAGAGAACTTTTCCTTGAATGAATCTTCAAGACATTATAAAAATGATACGAAGATGAAAAATGCCATAAAAAAATTGTCGACAGTGGTCTCTAAATTGAACTGCAGATCACAGCCAAACCGTTTTTTCTTAAATTGGAAAGCTTTCCAAGCGTGCGCGAAAATTCTCCAAAGAGTAAAGGTGCCGGCCTAGCTTATTTTTGAATGAAATAAGGAAAAATGCGTCGTTCTCAATACTCCAAAACTGACACAATCACGTAGCCAACATCACGATATATATCATAGTGGCGAGTTATGACTTAAGGGTGAGCGCAAATTAAAAGCGTAGAGAGTTTACATAGAGTTGTTTAAAATTTCAGCTAGAATCATAAGTCACTACATGGATGCAATATGCTCTATGCTCTCAGCTTTCAATTTGAGCACCCGAAAACGCTATGTTCTATGCTATGCTCTAAGCTCTATGCTCAAAACTTTTAATTTGCGCTCACCCTTTTATACATAAATATAGAGAATTCGACAAGTCATCCAAGTTAGACTATCATCCACCACAACAGCTAATAAGACAAAATCACATTCAATATACTTTTTTTTGCTAAACATTATTCACCGATAAGATGCAGCTAAGCAACTCCCAAAAAAAGCGCGCGATATTCGAATAGAAGTTTTCTATTGGTCGAATTTTGTTTATTGGGTTTACACCACTCGCACAAGAATTGACATATACGTCAACCTTATTTGGCAGAAATTTGTAGGGAGTGGCTTAGCTGCATCTTGTCGGTGAACAATGTATAGATATAGTTAGAAACTGGGTATTTGTATTATTCAAATTTAAATCCTTAGCATTTAACTATAGCTCAGCCCCACTTGACACTTCAGTTTGACTACAGCAACCCCAATCTGAATTATTGAATGTGGATATCATCTGCGTATAAAATAGCATCACCATGTGAAGTCATGTAGCGGCATAAATCGTTAATATACAAGACAAAGAAAATTAGCCCAAGAATAGAACCTTGAGTCACTCTACGTGAACGTTAAATGATTTCCCCTGAAGTGAATACGTTCTCAGATAAATACAAGAATTTTATTAAAATTAGAATTTAGAATTAGAATAATTTTCATCTCACTCCCAAAACCCAAAAAAATATAATAAAACAATAAAAATAACAATAAAAAAATAACAAAAAAGAAATCGGTTCAAAGTAGAGCCAAAAAACGACAGGATGCCAAGGAACAATCCCGTGCCGGCATCCCTCTCTTTTCAGGCTGAACAGAACAGTATCAGGCTGTTACAACGAATGAAATGAATGACAAAAGAACGATAATAAGATAATGAATATGTGTATATGGGATGAGATGAAAATCCGAACCAAGACATAAGTCTTTTGGCACCCGGAGATCTTAGCCGCAATCCCAATCAGAACCGGAAGACTCGCAACTCGCCCCCGCAAGAGCCCACGTCCCCGAGTATAAATCAGAAATAAATTTAACGGCTTTATAATTGACTCAGAGACGTAAGCCCCATGATCCCCACGAGGACAAACCACGACATAAGTTTGTTCAGAGGTACCTACTCTTCTCTATCCATAAAAAAATTTTTAGCTAAGATATCGTGAGAATGGAGCTCCTAGAGATAGCAAAGAGTTAAGATTAAATCTCTGCTCTCTTTCAAGTTTCTCCCTGAGTTCTCTACAATTTTCAGTACGGTCTTTAAAGTCGATAGCTTTTTTAGAAAGCCTAACTGCGCTTTATCTAGAAAATCTATCTAGATATTCAATAAATAAGACGTTATCGGTTATCTGAGGAGGAGAATAGTTTCAATTAATTTACCTAAAATATCTATTATAATCGAGAATGGATGAATATTTTGTGGTAGCTCCGAGTTTCCATATTTAATTATGATAAAGCAGTATAAGTTGGCTGTTGACTTAAATCTTTTATTGCTCAACTCAAAGTATTCAGCAGCGTTAGAATCGCCCAGACCTGTAATCCTCCTGTCACGAGTTATAAACGGATCCAAAATGAGGGTCGTTCTAAATATCAGAGAAGGTTTTTTTAGCGAAAAAAGACAATTTCGCAATTGAACCAATTGCGAATCATCGCAATTGATGAACCTTCTAACAGGATGCCTTTTTTGAAATGATATTTTCTTAAACCAAAGCATTTATGTACAAGAGGCTGATAACGAGAGAAAATCCAGACCGGACGGTCTACATTACTACACCTTCCTTAGACCATCATTAAATGGTTCAATAAACCTCAGACAAAAATTCACTAAATAACTCTAAATCAGCCTTATCATTATACACCACTCGCTCAAAAATCGACAATTTTCCAAAAAGGTCAGATAAACACAGATCAAACATCACCGTTTCATATACACTATCCAGAAATCTAGAAAAGATTTTATCAATATATCACTGCACGTGGAAGACTGAGTAGTAATTCTTATAAAAACTGTTATGGTTGGCACAAGACCAAATGACTGAGTCAAGTGCATTATCCTAAAGTATTTCAATTGTTTTAATATTTCACCCCATTTTTCAGTACAATTAATTGTACTAAAAAATGACAAAGAAAATTGGAAAACTGTCAGAGAAAACTTGCAATATAGACAATTAGACTTGAACCTAATTAGTAACAGGACGGGACCACTTTTAAAACTTTCATTTGATGAGTGAAAACAGGGGAAAAAGTCTACCGTTTTTTTGCATACATACAAAGTTATGGGCCATCTAAGAAAAAGGGGGTGCTTTCTAGTGATTTTTTTTGCAAAATACTTGAAAAGGAAGCCAAATATCGATAAATATAAGACTAATCTTGTTGACCATAAAATTACTAACAAAAAACATTTAGCATATTTTTAGTTTCGACAATTTATGAAGATGGCACGACAATTTTTTTAAGGTTGTCATTTTTCCAAATTGTTAAATAACAAAATAATGTTTTAACCTATATTAGCAATGCAATTACAATTCTGAAAAAATTCACCTGTTATCTGAAATTGTTAGAGAAGATATCGTATGAGTTTGAGGTTGTTTGAAGCTAATTTGCCTAAATTATGATTTTTTATTCATTAAATAAAAGATTTTTTTTTTCCATTATAGTTTCTTGCAGTTTTAACAACTTTAGAGTTGGCAGAGACTAATCAAACTATGTTAATCTTGTTCCTTATGAAATTTCCAACAAAAATTCTCTCCTTCACTTTTTCCTACCATCCTTTGTTTTTTATTAATTCGCGTACACTCAAGTTTGTATTTTTTGTAAAAAATACTATTGACAGCATTTCATTTCGATTTTATTTCAACTCAACTAACTCATTTTCAAATCTCTTACACATATCGTTTGAATGCTCTCAAAAAGGGCTAATGAATACTTAGTGCAAATAACTTCGTGAAATTTTATGAAATTACATTTGATACGTCAGAATGTGTTTCTTAAGTTCTTTCGATTATGGAAATTATATTAATTTTAACCTGTCTACTCAATGTGCCCTTGACCAATCAGTGTTGATTACTAGCAAAGGACAAATCAAAAACCTGATCTTTATTAGAATTTAATAGGTGTATAATTATTGCTTAATCGAAAGCTTACAATACCGATTATCAAGGAGCAAAGGAACTATAGTTTTTAACGGTCAATCCAGTACTATTTTGTCAATATTTTGATTAAATGCTTTAAAATAGTTTAATATTTTTGGGCATCAACATACAATTATTTGGCGATTAACACTCTGACACTTTATAGTTCCAATTTCTCAGATAGAAGGCCCAACTAAGCATTTTAAACGTTCATTTTTGCACCCAAATTATAGAAATATTGACACTCAAAGCATGAATTTTGTAATTTTGAAACAAATAAATTGACATATCATTTCCACCACCACGCCCCTGTAATAGCAATTGGACGGGTCCAAAAGAGTTAAATCCAAAGCTATGTTTATTTTTACAGAAATTAAAAAATCCAATTAATTCTCATTTATATTTGTATTTACATAATTGCTAATGGAAGGTAGGTATATGAAAATTTATGAATAACAGGATACCTCAATGACATTTACAATTATGTTTTTTACTGTGCAATGAAAGTCAAGGTTCATAATATCATTAACTAGATACCATCTCAAACTATTGCATAGTTAACCGACGAATCATTTACAATATTACGTAAAGAACGTAGGCTATAAAAAGGAAATTTTAACTTTCAGGAATTTGATGATTACAGTTGCATAATTTTGAAGATTTTCACATAAGAAAAGCATAAGAAATGTGCAAGTTGTGACAAAAACTAAAATTACACCATTTGGACGCTAACCTTGTACTCGTTTTGGAAATGTAAGCTACTATAATCGAGAAATAGTCATTCCCAAAGGTAAAATAAGTAAGGGATGAAGCCAATTCCCGCAATAGTTCGCATTAACTCGGGAATTGTTTTCATCCCACACCAATGCGATAAAGTAAAAAATTAAATAGATTTTAATTTTGACATCAACACACTTGATATTAAAAACTCAAATTTTGACAACTGACTGTCATAAATTACATATTTTGGGAAGGAAAGAGGCCACTCTGGAGTATTATGTGAAGGAACATTCACGTTACGTTTACGTTACGTCGGGACAAACGTAAACATATATGTACTAATGAAAATAGCTTTTCTTTTTTGCATCCCTTTTTCTATTCCTAAGTTTCACTAATTTTACGTATGTTTCTGTAAAACCCCTAATGGAAAAACATTAAACTACTCTACTAGTGGCAATGGGTATATGAATTGCAAAGAAAATTTATTTTAGAATAATTATGAAACTCTTATACATTTGACTTTTCAGTACAGACCCAAACTAATCTAAAGAAATAATTTAAGTTAATTTCTTATATCTGTCAAGTTGACCGCATTTTTGTACACAAAGAATTCAGGGTTTATTACGAATTAAACATTAAGACCGAAAACGTTGTTCCCTAATTCCATAGCTTTAGACTACTAATAGCCAATTAAGAAGATCTATTCACTAGTTGACAGTTTTCCATCTTTCACCTAACAGAAGCACCTGTTTTATACTGTGCTACATCTCACAGCAGGTTACCTTTTAACGCAATAAAAAAAATTAAAACTAATTGGATCAATTCTTTATAGGTTAATTTGTGGATGTACTAAATTATTTCGCATGGAATAAATTAATTTTCCCAAGATTGCCGAAAAAGCCAATTTGGTATAAATTTTTTTTTAAAAGTGTCACTTACAACAAAATACATTACACAATTAACTGAACAGGTTTTCAACGATGATAAAAGGTTTTTGGATTTATTCGAACCTTTCTAATCTGAATAATTGAAGTTATTCCCTTTGTGCTTTAAAGTAGGTGAAATTAGGATTTCAATATGCATCAAAGGGTAGAGTACTTGTTATTATGAGCTCAAATATTTATGATAAACAATGCGTGTAATTTTGAAAGCCGGTATGAGATTATAATCAATGTTTGAGAAATTTAAATTGAGATGGTCAACATACGAATAATTTATTTTTTCGTATAGCTCAGAATTTGAGTATTGTCATGCTCATGAGTCGTGTTAGTAGAGTAATCCCAACGTAACCTGAGCACACCACGTGACCAAACCTGTGCGAGGCATGGCTTCAGAGCCCAGTGGCGGAGCTAGTTATTTCTTCGTTCAAAAAAATTATTTTTAAAAGTTGTCAAAATTTAAAATAATTACTTTATTTAAATTTTTATTTAAAGTACTAATAATAATTAATTGCTGGTTTAATACTTTGTGAATGAGATCTTCACATTATTAAAATGCTTGTAATTATTTTGCTTTGACAAAAGTAATGTACGACGACACTGTATACGTTCGTTTTTAAGCAACGGCAGTACAACAAAACTACTATGCAACTTTAACGGCCATCACGTGGTGTGCTCAGGTTACGTTGGCTTTACTCTACGAGCCAACATCAAATAAAATCTATCTCTATCCAGCGAGCAGATGCAGCTAAGCCACTACCCACAAATTTCTATTAGTAAGGTTGATGCATGTCAATTCTTGTGTGATTGTTTTGAACGATATTTTCAAAATTTAACCAATAGGAAAATTATATTCGAATTTCGCGCGCTTTTTTTGGGAGTAGCTTAGCTGCATCTGTTCGCTGGACAGAGATTAGTTCAAGCTTATTTATTTGTACGGTTTCCGTTAACGGAAATAATTAAAAGGCTATTTAAGGAAACAAAAAATCACTGCTAGTCGCTAGAAAAAGTTTACATTGGCATTTAGGCATACATTCAACAGCCTACAGGCAGCTTTTGAACATCGTTCACGGAATATAACTTTGGCTAGCTTTACACCAGTTGGAAAGTAACGTGTCCATAAGAACCGTACAAATAGACAAAAAAATCTGAGTTGGAATATTTGCAACATGTAGAAGAATCACGCCAGACAGCAGTCTAGCTCTAGATCGCAATATAATCGGATATATTGTGAAAATTAGCAGTTTTGCTTAAAACAAAGGCGATTTTGACCCTGTTTCCGCACGCCTCTGATCCGAGAAAACCTCTCTCATAATTAAGAATCCAAAATAAAGCGATTAGTGATAAAAAAATTGCTATCCCCAATATTTTCCCACAAACGCTGTTTTTCCGATAGTTCGACTCTACTACAAAATAAAATTTGCTTTAATAAATAGAAAATAAAGAAAATACGCTAAAAGAACGCGAGTTGCTTTCTTAAGATCAGATACATTATGTGAAAGCAGGAATTACGCCGACTTTAAAATATGAATACAGGAATAAAGTACAAAATTCATGAAATAAAAAAGAACTGAAAAGAAACAATCCAAATACTGGAATTGAAAATGTATATTGTTTTACATGTTCAAAGTAAACTAAGTAACCCAACCCAAGTTCAAATCCTCGACTGTCTGAATTGCAAATTTTGATCCCTCTCTCTGTGTATTCACAATTTCTTACGTATCGTGACGTGAGCATTATCAAACTGAAACGTCCAAAAAATATCTTAAAAAATTGAGATAGTATAAAACAGTGTTAATCGGTTAATCCTCTTGTCTTTTGATTAACAGCCAAGGTTGATGATTATTTTAAAATCTCCCTAAGGTAAGAAACCGTGAATAGACAAAAGCTCTTATTAAGAATTATAAATGCAAAAATAGATCAGTAGAGTAGCAGATTAGATACTATAATCTGTAAAATATAGGATAATTATGTTAAGATCAAACTGAAAGCATAATATCTGTCAATGATTCGCACAGATTCAATACAAAGCAAGTATAATAACAATATAATTTTAAGACCACCATTATCGTTCAGCTTCTAAACAGAAAAGCAGCTAAGTAATACGAGTGCCTTCACGTTTCGGTACGTAGACAATACATAGTCGGTGGTTACTGATTATTATGATCATTGAAGACTAAATTATAACCATGGTTGCAAAGATCCAGCGATATAGCGCTAAAGCATCGCGTCGTTTACGTCCGAATAGTTTACTAGTGGAAAGTAGTTACCGCCAGGATATTTGCTATACTTGCATATAGATAAGACATACACATTCTGAAGTTTAGCTGCGAACAAGCTTGATCCTAGTCTGTTCTTCGTGCTCTAGTAAAAATAATAATTGCAAGATAGCGAGTGCCCACTATCAAATCGGGGCATAGCCAAATAACACAGGGAAATACATTTGTAGTTTGCTGCTCACCAATTTTATGTACGAGAATGGTAATGGGAATGAGGGCTCGCAAACTCTTAGTTACGCCACTGTATACACCTCTATTTTGTGGAGGTGTCTCCTGAATTGCCATTACCCTGTTAGAAGAACCGTCGTTGTTCTAATCTGATCGCGACTGAGTAGCTGTAGAATAGATTTTGTTTACGTTGCTGTTGCAGTTGCTGCAACAATCACAACACATAAATTCGACCTCTGTAATACGCAGGGTAAGAAAACGTAGCTTTAGAAAAATTACTGAATTTCCTAGCGTCTCTTATGCCCGTTTTCACCGACGATTCGTAAAGTTAGGCATTGCGTAATCTGACATTAGCATTTTTTAAGTTGAAATTGCTCTTCACCACGTTTCACCACGCGCACCAGGGTTCCTAAATAAGATAAACAAAGGTATTCATATAGCGATATCGTAATGGTTATTAATTTTTTTGCCTCGGATTAGAAGTTGTCTTAGCGTTAGGCAGTTCTTACGTAGGCAATTGCTTAGGAACCGTCGGTGAAAACGGGCATTAATGACCCTCGAAGTCACATTTAAATTACAGGGCTTGTCTCAATTTCTGGAAATTGATAAACATCAAAACTTGAACTATTACGTTGAATTTAGTTATGATACGTCTGTTGCATAATGCTAAAGTTTCATACTTTAGACGTGAATTCAGTAAATTGCATTGTTGCTTAGAATATTCTCATCGATCGATTATAAAAGAATTAAATTTAACAAAAAATTGCAATATTGATTTCAGATATAATTTAAAACAAATACTTCCCTTACTAGTATAATTTTTCATCTTTTGCTGTTAATTATTCAGTATAAAATAATTAAATCAAACTCGGAAATTAAAGACAGGAAATTCATCTGCACAGATTTCACGTTCAAAGAATATGAATGTCCGGTTCCGGTCAACGAGATTAAGTATGTACAGATATAATCCTATTAAATTATTACGTTGAAGCTAACAAGTCAAGAATTTAATGAACTTGCTTTTGCAAATAGGGTATTATTTTTTTTGTATTTATAATATAAAGCCGTGTTTACACGACGATAGTGAAACGCGATAGATAGTTAAATAAAAGCTACTATCACATAAGTGTTGTAGCGTAAACAGTTCGATAGTCTATCACACTACAGACAGGACGACTTTCATGCTTTCATGACAGTAACTATCGTATTTAACTATCATTCTGCGAACCACGTTTATAAAAAGTTTGGTAGTTATTAAGGCCGCGCCACACACACAGGCTTACGCTTACCTTCCGGTAAGCCTGAACGATGTCCAGACGCTCCGGTTTGGCCTGTGCAGTATGCAGACCGCCTGAACAATGTCCAAATGCACCGGTTTGGCCTGTGCAGGTGGCTTGCACATGTACAGGCCAAGTTCAGTGAAATATGGAAGAGAGCGTTTTAAAGTCATGTGCATGGTTCTACTTACGCTACTAGAATATTATCTACCGTCTTGCAAAAATAAAACGTCAGAAGGATACCTACAGTTAATAATTAAAAAGAAAATGTACCTGTGCTGAATCAATAAAAATATCAGTCCTCATTATATAATATTTTATTTTAAATTGACGCAATTAGATTCAAATGAGTGCTTGAATAAATTAAATTTTAAAAATTTTATAAAATGATAAAGTTTTAATGGGATACAAAATAAGTAACAAATATCTACCGGATGTATAATAAATAATGTAGAATAGAACATACTTTTCCGAATACTGGCTTCGCTAATTACTTGATGATAAAAGTCACTACAGCATCAGCACAGTTGTAGACCATACACAAACCTACTCTAAACACAAGACACTTGCATGACCATACACATGGTTATTTAATTTAACCATCAAGTAATTAAGGTAGGCAATATTCTGGAAAATATGTTTTTAGTGTTACCACCCATATGTAACAGGAAACGATTTTTTTAAGCCGGATGTGACAGTTAGCGAAACGACAAACCACTAATAGGCAGGCAGCTAATAGCAACAGAGATACAGACAAGTAGGTATAGTGTATAACAACATAAATGGAACTCGTAAATCAAGAGCGGCAGATATAGTAAAGAATATAACATTACACTGATAATCTAATGTCGACTTATCGTTTGATGGAACGACCAGGGAAAACATTGCTTCGGGAGCGTACTAGAAAAATTTCGAAACTCTTAATTTAAATTCACTTACCAAGAAAAATAATGTCACTTCCTCCTACCAAACAGTCATTAATTAGCAAATAAGTCTGTATCACTATCGCTATCTTCATTTATGTTAATTACCATTTCAGTAATTTTTAGAAATTTTAGTAATAAAAGAGATTTAATATATTTAATTTTGAAAATTTTGATTTGGTTTGCATGCAGACAAAATTTGATATCCAACTCCTAAAGTTAAAGGAATTCAAGCTAAGACAAAACTACTTTTGGTAATCACCACCAGTGATGATCATTAATCAGTTTGCTATTGGCCAATTCGTAAAAAAGTATGACATTTGTGGTTGACAAAGAATGCGTTGAATATCAGTGTAATCTTATATTCTTAATCATATTTTAATCGGCGGCGGCTTCACCATTTCAGAAGCTCTTCAATATTGTTAATGCTCTAAAGCCTCGTGTCCACATGCAAGTAAAAGTTGTGAGAGTTGCTGTCTGAGAGCAATTGCATTCTGTGTAAACAGCACCTAGAGTAAAATTGCTGCAAGTTAATGCTCTCGTCGCAAGCGCTCTCAGCTTGCCATGACATGCTTTACATAACAAGTGTACATGCGCGACTTGCCAAGACCGACTTGAGTAAGTGCAAGCAAGTGCTTTCGAAACAGTTCCGAAAATTTTTCTGTAAATGTGCAAGTTTATTTACAACACAGACGAAAAACGTGTTTGGACCAAAGAAGAAACTTTTCTATGAATAGAGAATATCGAATTATACACAGAGCTATCAGCTATGGAAAGTTTCTAGTCAAGAATATAAAAACAAAACAACAAGCCGCTTTGTTGATGTTGTACAATTGCTGCAAAATTACGAAAATGAGATTCAACGCAAACTGCATATAGTTTAAAAGGACTAAGATATAATAATAATAATAATAATTTTTATTAGCTCTTACGCCGCTTTGTGCGGATTGAGCACGTCAAAAAAATACATGTGTAATAAATCAATAATTAAATTACTCACAAGGCAAAATCCTCACAAAAGGCATAAAAAAAGACATATGCGTATAATCACAATTCACATCCACAATTCAAATCTCGCAGATAAGACGCAACAAACACTTATACACTAATACAAACGACCTACAGTAGCCACAGGCTCCCAACACAACAACAGCAGTCAGAGGCGAGCCCCCGAGAAAAAATTCCGAAACTCCGCCAGGACATAGAAGCCTTGTTTAATTAAAATAGTTTTCAATTCTTTTTTAAACGTGTTAGTTGACTTATCTTTTAGATCAGCGGGTAGGACATTGTACAAATTTATACCCGTATACATAAAAGATTTTTTGTAAGAAGACCGATTAGGCTTTTCGGCCACCATGTCCAAGCGGTGCCTCGTACTGTAAGAATGATTATCACAGTGTTTGAGGAACCTGTCCCTGTGGTGATGAATATAACACAGTAGTTTGTACATATAAATAGACTGAACAGTTAAAAGTCTTCTCGATTTGAAGATCCCCCTACATGACTCCAAATGCTTCATCTTGAAAATGAGCCGCAGAATCTTCTTTTGGAGAATGAAAACACGCTCACAGCCAACCGCCTGGCCCCAAGCTAGTATATTATAGGAGATTACAGGATAAACAATCGAATAGTACACACTCATTAACGATGGCTCATCAAAACAGTTACACAAATTACATAACAAAAAGTATGATCTACTTAGTTTATTACATACGGAGTCTATCTGATCACCCCAGTCGAGGCAACTATCAACACTAAGACCAAGAAACTTTATATTAGTCGACATTTTAATTGGCACTGAATCAATTATTGGGTTTAAATAACTTTTATTAACACCTCGTTTCATTTTGGTGGTGAACTCAACACATGTGGTTTTCTTATAGTTCACCAAAAGATAATTTTGCCTGCACCAACCGTCAAACTCCCTCAGTATTGTGTTAACTTGATCGCTCACTATTTGGGGTGATGGATCGGCAACGACGACGGTGGTATCGTCGGCGTACATAAACAGTTTACCGAAGGTGAGAGCACTCGGAAGGTCGTTAACGTACAACAAAAATATAAGGGGCCCCAATATACCACCCTGAGGAGTTCCGAGGTCGACATTAAAGTTGTCGGAATAGACATCCCCAATCTTCACAGATATCCTGCGGCCAGTCATATAAGAAATCATCCAATCGTTCGCTACACCTCGTATTCCAATTCCGCTAAGCTTACTCGATAAGATTGTAGGGTTAATTGTATCGAAGGCTCGCGATAAGTCGAAGAACACTGCTACAACACAGTCGTTCCTGTTAATTTTTTCTGTTACATGTTGAATAAAAAGAGCAGTTGCACTCTCGGTGGAGCGGCCCTGGCGAAAGCCGTGGTGATTCTCACAGAGAATATCATTTTTACTTACAAATTGTATGAGTCTCTCATGAACTATCGATTCGATGATTTTGGAGAAAGGACTCATTGTGATAATTGATCTATAGTTCTCTATTTCCTGTGGATTACCTTTTTTGAAAACTGGAGTGCTTTTATTTGTCTTCAACGCTTCGGGAAATATCCCTGTGGACATTGAGGCGTTTATAATGTAGGTTAGATAATAAGCCAGGTCAGAGCTGCATTCTTTTAACAGAACAGCAGGTACCTCGTCAATTCCGGTTGATGTTTTATTTTTTAACTTGCTAATCGTGTGTTCCACTTCCGTCACTGTAACAGGAGACAAAAATATGGATGATGAGATCACATTGGTGGATATGGGGCACACCGCGCCGGCCAGGCTTCGCTTCGCTAACAGGCCGCTAACTTCCGTTGTAAAGTGCGTTCCGAAGTGGTCGGCAACCGCTTTCCTATCTTCTACCTTGGAGCCGCTGTACATCAAACAGATGTCACTACACTTACGACCCCTATCAAGTTTACTGTTCACTATCCGCCATAGCGTTTGCGATTTGTTATCCGAATTCCTGATTATTTGATTATATTGTTCCTTTTTGTGGTTGTCCAACTTATCCTTAAAAGACTTTTTTAATGATCTGTACGTCGAGTTAGCCTCGTCCGAGTTTAAAACTTTTCTTATTGTATTATAAAAACAGAGCATTTGTGATTCCCTCCTTAGCTCGCTGCTGTGTCTGGCAGAGAACCCCAGTTTATCCTGTCGCTTTCTCATTTTCTGTTTCTTAGGGAAGGCAACCTCGAAACAATGGTAAAAATGGCTCCAAAAAGCCTCGAACATTTCATTTGGGTTTGTAAATGCCTGCATATCGATTGGCTCCGAATTTAGGCGTGATCGGAACTCGTGTATGGAATGTTCGTTGACCTCACGAGATGTATATTTGTGTGGGACGCCCGGCACATCGCGACCACTCCACTTCAGTAGCTGAGCCATATGGTCAGACAGTCCCGGCTCGAAAACTTTACAAATCTTTACATTAGACAGATTAGTCACGACGTAGTCGATTCCCGACGCTGTCACTTTATTATTGTAGTTACATACCCTGGTTGGCTCATTTACGAGAGAGCGCAACTGGAATGATGCGAAAATGTCGTTAAGCAACTTTGCTTTTGGATTAGTGCCTGACCGCTCTATATACCAGAAATGGAGACAAATTCAAAAAAAGAAAAGTAAACAAGAGACAGACGAAGTATACAAGAGCTCTTGGGAATATTTCAATAACGACGTGTACATGTTGAAACACAAAAGCTACTTGCTAGAGCAAATTGTGTAGAGTGAATTTTCTAAAAACTTCAATAGTGTATAAACAGCAACGCAAGCAGTGTCTGCAAGAACTATCGCAACTTGCTTGCATGTGGACACGAGCCTTTAAACAGAATACCATTATGTCTTATCTTTAATGTACAGCCGGCCAAAAAGTTTTTAGCCACTCCCTGACAACATTTAAAAAGCAACCAACATTACACGCCGTGTAAATTAAACGGCGTGTAATGTTGGTTGCTTTTTAAATGTTGTCAGGGGGTGGCTAAAAACTTTTTGGCCGGCTGTACATATGTATTGTAGAAAAATTAAAATAAGCAACTTATTTGATTATCTTATCCACGGCAGGTTATTCTTGGTAAGTTCGGCAATATTTATGTTTTAAAATTAGCAAGAATTATTTTATATTATTTGGATATCAAATTTTGACTGCATGCAAACCAAATCAAAATTTTCAAAATTAAATTAAATCTCTTTTATTACTAAAATTTCTAAAAATTACTGAAATGATAATTAACTTAAATGAAGATAGCGATAGTGATACAGACTTATTTGGTAATTAATGACTGTTTGGTAGGAGGAAGTGACATTATTTTTCTTGGTAAGTGAATTTAAATTAAGAGTTTCGAAATTTTTCTAGTACGCTCCTGAAGCAATGTTTTCCCTAGTCGTTTCCCATAAAGCGATAACTCGAGATTAGATTATCAGTGTAATGTTATATTCTTTACCATATCTGCCGCTCTTGATTTACGAGTTCCATTTATGTTGGTATACACTATACTTAGGCACAGAGGTAACTGGGTAGACAGGCTCGCAGGTCAGGTAGGAATTTTTTTCTTGAAATAGATATTTACTTTCATTTTTTACGAAACCGTGGTAACGCACACAATGCCTTGTTTAGGAAAGAAAAATAAAAGAATCGAAAATAAAAGAAAAACCTAAAGGATCTGCAAAGGTCACCTTCTTGCAGTCGACTATTCTTGAAATTACTTCAGAAAGGTTTTTTTTTAATTTTCAACAATGTTTTTATAAAAACGTATTCTTAGAAAAACAATATTAATAAGAGAAAAATAAATTTCCACATGCTACAAAATTAAGTAAACGAAAATAATGTTGAGTTGAGAACTATTTAATTGTAAGAACATTGGACATGTTCCAATTAATTTTATGGTATTCTCTATATGATTCACATAAAAGAACACTTTGAAATAAAGAAACAATAATGCTTGAGTATAAATTTACTCAAGTACAACATATCTTTAAAAGCCAAATAAAAGACAAAAAAAGGCCATTAAAATTGTTTCATTAACCAAACGGTATTTAATGCTAAGGGCAAAATTATATAATTAAAAATTTTAATTAATTAAATGTAAAGCTTATTTACAAAAATACTAATTTTATTCAACATACCTACATTATTTTAGAGAAATATCAAAGGTTTTCATAATTTCTAATAAGTAATCTATTTAAAGAGGATCACGAAAGACTCAACCACTTCCATCTACTTTGGAAAGTTTTGAAAGAAAAAAATCCTAATGGCCAAAGTATAGGTATAAAATATTTAAATTTCGTAAAAGAAAATGTAGTCCTTTTATATCTAGTAGCAATAGTTGTATCGTTTCAGTATACGCTTTG
Organism: Malthinus seriepunctatus; assembly: GCA_963924605.1. NCBI lineage: Eukaryota > Metazoa > Arthropoda > Insecta > Coleoptera > Cantharidae > Malthinus > Malthinus seriepunctatus. The sequence goes on along the minus strand of OZ004600.1, from coordinate 116,117,100 downwards.
AATAAAATTTTAAAGTTGGCTTTTACTGTTTAATGCAACCGTTTGACTGAATGCAATGTTAATATTGATTTTGCTTTATTTTCATTTTATTCAAAAGTACCTAAAGTGAATTTTTTAAATTATTTTATATTTCTTTTATATTAAAAATAATTGACGCTTTGAAATATTAATGAATTTTGTTGCAGTGATTATAAAATACTCCATTCCATGTGTAAGCTTGAATGGAAAACTGCGAACCGTAGTATTTTATTACAAAATTAATTAAAGCTCGATATTCGGTTTTAACTCTCTCTGGGTCATAAAGCGGAGGCACTTGTTCACTATTCAGTCCCATTGTTAAGCTTCCAATCAATTTCCTCAGGTTTATCAGTTCCGAAGCCTTCCTACCTATCTTTGGAAAGGGTTGCCTTAATTCAGACATATCGGGCCAGATATCCCTAACACGAATCCTTTTGTGGACGTTATAACCACCTAGTCACAGTGTCTAGAGCTTACGACCTTTTTAGAGCTTGACCAAATGATCAATAATTCTCACTTTTATCCGAATATAATAATAATAATAATGTGCCCATTTTTATAGCGTTAAACGCGTTAGGGGATAGCGAGTACAATCGCTACTACTAGCTATGTATACGAGGTAGTATGGCAAGCACTACGCCCAATTATTACCACAGGTTACGCACCCTTGTACTCAATTTCAAGGGCTGAGTGCACCCTGAGATCGAAAATCCAAGTTAACATGGCACGTCCCAGTCGGGATTCGAACCAGGAACCTATTACTCCGTAGTCCAGCGCCGTACCACTGGACCACCACGACCTCCTTTATCCGAATAAACTGTTGGTAAATCATTCGGTGGGAAATAGGGGTTGTAGAGAGTGATCAAGTAATTCCCATCACTTCAGAAGCAGTTGTTGTGTCCCAGAGTTGACAGTTGACACAGAATAATTACATTAATTCAAGCCTTCCTACATATCTTTGGAAAGGGTTGCCTTAATTCAGACATATCGGGTTAGATATAACATAGATCCTTTTGTGGACATTAGAACCACCTAGTCACAGTGTCTAAAGCTTACAACCTTTTTAGAGCTTACAAACAGAATCTGACTGGCTTCATTTGATCCCATAGGCAACAACTAGAATTTGGTCCCGAAGCTTCTTTACCACCAAATGATCAATAATACTCACTTTTATTCGAATAAACTGTTGGTAAATCATTCGGTGGGAAATAGGAGTTGTAGAGAGTGATCAAGTAATTCCCATCACTTCAGAAGCAGTTGTTGTGTCCCAGAGTTGACAATTGACACAGAATGATTACATTAATTGAAGTCTTCCTACCTATCTTTGGAAAGGGTTGACTTAATTCAGACATATCGGGTCAGCTATCCCTAACATGAATCCTTTTGTGGATGTTAGAACCACCTAGTCACAGTGTCTAGAGCTTACGACTTTTTAGAGCTTACAAACAGGATCTGATTGGCTTCATTTAATCCCATCGGCAACAGCTAGAATTTGGTCCCGAAGCTCCCTAGCCACCAAATGATCAATAATTCTCACTTTTATCCTAATAAACTGTTGGTAAATCATTCGATGTGAAATACGGGTTGTAGAGAGTGATGAAGTAATTCCCATTACTTCAGAAGCAGTTGCGGTGTCCTGACACAGAGTGATTACATTCATTAGGATGAAAGGCAGCAAAAGTGTGTGAAAGCCGTGACAGGTTAGCTCGGTATACTCAGGCAGAAAGCTTCTATGAGAATGGCTGATTCTGCATAGAGATAAGTGCCTTCGTGGTGTAGAAGTATTCTACAGATCTTTTGGGTTTAAGTTTAAAACATATTTCAGATTCAGGCAATTATATCGACCTGCCGCCATGGTCAGTCCCACCCTGCCCTTACGAACCCTTTTTAGCCTTTTCACATGGAAAGTCACAAAATAAGAGAAAATAGTAAACTTCAAGAAAACGATTCTTTGCAATATTACATTGTCACTGCTCCACGACAACATAAATGCAAAATGGTTGTCTTATGAAAAGAAAGTTCTTGGGTTTTCTGTTGATAAAGACAAAGACGAGCTCCCCATAAGAAATTTCTATAGACCACGACTATATTAAAGGAACAAAATGTGAAGGAATTAAAGATTACAGAGTTCTTGGATTTAATAAGTGAAGATGTAACTGAATTATTTATTAACTTTGAAGAGTCCACAATGAAACCTAGGGGAGAACTACACCAGAATTAATAGACAGTAATATACTGCCTGTTATTATCTTCACAATTAAAAATGTTTTTTTATGGTAAAAAGGTTCAACAGAAACAATATAAAGCAGAAAAAGAAGTTTTCTGAAAAATTAATCAGAAGTAGTGTAGTCATAATCGTACTCCACCTCTTGAGTAACTAGCAATTAAAACAAAGATTTTCCATCAGATTATTCCCACTTGTGATCTAATCAAATCAAAGGGTAAATTATAAACATTAAAACTCACTGAATAGGAAAATAGTACGATAGAAGTTCTCATTAAATTTTTGTACCTAATTCTGCTTTATTTGTTTTGTTTTTCTCTAAGCAAGAGTAAATCCCTTTTCCGTTCATTTTTCAATCGAAAATTCAATTATCCCATCCTCTTTAAATAATGACGCATTAAAAGATACAATTTACTAGTAAAGAGACTTACCTACTACTACATACTACTCGTACTACTATTCGAAAAGAATAATCCGATCTAACCCATTTACAAGGGATTCGCTTATTCCATAGGTCAGAGTTTGAACTTCTGTTGTAAGTTTAAAATTAACCTTAGTAACGAAGTAAATTAATATAATGGTTTGCATTTTAATCTTTAATTACAGAGAAATGGTAATTCCAAAAAAGAACAAAGAATTAGCAACAGTTTCTAAAACCACCACTACGACCGACATGGCGCCCGATTGTAATCAAATGTGTTTTTCTGACAATTTACTTTTGGTTTTAGCACTATTTTTTTAAGAGATGACATCTTTTCATGTGGATGATAAAATGGCATAAACGACTCTAACTGCGTACTTGGAACAGCAGCCATGTAAGACAGGGTCAGCATTTCAGCAGTCCAAAAAGATGTAGATAAATGTGTCAAGAAGTCAAACTGATTAGAACAATTTATTAATTACTAATATTGATTTAAAACTTTTTCAAGTTCACAAAATTGTTGTGATTGATATTGATAGCTTATCAATTATCATCACATCACACACATCTTTACAAAACAGCATCTTCCCATTAGCTAAGTTGGTACGGTACAACTATAAATCTTAGAGTTAACATCCAAAGTTTATACCAAGTCTCTTCACTTTAATTATGTTACAAACTCCGGTACTTGTTTTATAATAAGACCAAGTTAGAAGTATTAATTATAATCGATACAAAATTTTCTTTACGAAAAATTTCATTCGCCTAAATTGGCACTTAAATTTTGTAAGAAAATTGAAAATACATTATTTATTTCAACATTTTAACATAAATTTTGATCGATCTAAGAAATTGACTTCTAACAGTGTTCTAACTTTCGATATTGGTAAAAAAGCTGAATCAATTTTAAAGATAGACCGTACATTTAAAGTTGAGTTACTGACTTAGGATGAAAATCCTATATTACTTTACGAGCAATACCTTTTTTTTGTTAGAACATAGAAGCCATTTCACCTTTTAGATTTATAAGCAAAAAAGTGAGAAAGCGTCAAATTTCGAACGCATTAGTTACATCTAAAGCACGAGAACGACCCATCATAAATTTTAATTAATTTTTTCTTATCCAAGTTATATCTCGGTAGAATTATTCAGGATGAGAGTGAGCTATAAATTTCAACAAATTTTATCTATCATTTTGATCAAAACTCTTCCTGACATCTTAAGTAGTAATATAGAATCCCATTAGTTAATTTTACAAGGAGCCAACAAGATTACTTATACAAAAGGGTATGCCAGTTTAGGGTACAGTGTATAGAGGCTATCCAATTTAAAAGTAAAGAAAATCTTTTCATCCTTTTACGAGATATGCAGAGTCATTCTTTTAGGTATGTGTTATATGAAATTGTTGTTTGCAATAAAAAAGCTACTTAGTTTTCATTTTTATTTTCTAACCTTCATTTATAAAAGCACAGCTATTTCAAGAGAAATAGCCTCGAGGACGAAAAAATTATTCAAAAAGATGGTTACTTAGGATTTGAACAAACATCACACTTAACTTCTTCACATAGCTACAGGGTCGCATTAAGAAACAACATTCTAGGATAGATGTTTTTATCTAGCTAAAGTAAAAGAAAATATAGATACTTTAGTGGGTAAATTATTATATAAGGTGTTCCCTAAGAGGAAATCGGCTATAACAGAATGTATTAGTAAAAATTTCTAAATCGCGACAGACGCCCCTAATATATATTATACCACAGTAATCAGTCTCAAAATACCAGAAATGTCATAGAGACCACACAAATCATGATGTTGTAGTGGTTTCAAGAAGTCCCATGGACTTTCACATGAACAACAAATTAAATTCTTACAGGTGAGTAATTTTAGTGATGGTTAAAAATTAAAAAGTTTTCAAATTAATCAACCCTACTCCTAACACCTACTGGTGACCGTGTTTAACTTGAACCAAGAAGTACTAAAGTTGCTTTATACTTTAGACAATATAGGGTAGGTATTTTGAGTTAAAAACTTGTTGAACTATCTCTGGTTACAAACCCCACTTATGACGTTATAAATAACGGCATTTTAACTTTAGTAGATCTGAAACGCGCGCATACGTGCGCTAGCTTCTCTCTGTCCGTCTCTGTCTGTTTCTGTCTACCACTATCGCTGTTTCTCTATCTATGTATCTATCTCTACCGTCTTCTCTTTCTCTATGTCTACAAAGCTCATCTGTCATCTCACTGTCAATCTCTTCTATCATCTCATCTATCAATCTCATCTGTCGATGAAATGACATATGTCATGACAGATGAGATAACATATGGGATGATATATTGGATGGCAGCTGGGATGACAGATAAAATTACATGTGGGATGACAGAAAAGAGGACAAATGGGATTACAGATGGGTTGACAGATAGAATAATAGATGAACCTTCTTGACATTTCATCTCATCTATTATCCCATGTCAGTCAACTCATCTTTCATATCATTTCAACTCTCATTTAAGGCCATGTATCGCACAGGCCGATACGATAACGTGGTAGCGGCAACGGCCGCGATCTGGCTCAAGCTATTGAACGCCAGATCGTTCTTATCTAAACACGCAAATATAAGACTGTAGCATTTATGTCATCTGTAATTTTAATCTGTCAATTTCATCTGTCATCTCATTGTCAATCTCTTCTATCATCACATCTCATCTATCAATCTCGTCTGTCGCTGAAATGACAGATAGCATGACAGATGAGATAACATATGGCATGAAAGATGGGATGATATATTAAATGGCAGCTGGGATGACAGATAAAATTACAAGTGGGATGACAGAAAGGATGACAAATGGGATTACAGATAGATAGAATGATAGATGAACCTTCTTGACCTTTCAGCTCATCTGTTATCCCATGTCAGTCAACTCATCTTTCATATCATTTCAACTCTCATTTAAGGTCATGTATCGCACAGACCAATGTGATAACGTGGTAGCGGCCACACGGCCGCGATCTAACTCTAGCTATTGAACGCCAGATCGTTCTTGTCTAAACACGCAAATATAAGACTGTAGCATTTATGTCATCTGTAATTTTAATCTGACAATTTCATCTGTCATCTCATTGTCAATCTCTTCTATCATCACATCTGATCTATCAATCTCGTCTGTCGCTGAAATGACAGATGGCATGACAGATGAGATAACATGTCATGAAAGATGGGATGATAAATTTGATGAAAACTGGGATGACAGATAAAGTGTCATATGGGATAACTTATGGGATGACAACAGGACAACAGATGGGATTACAGATGGGTTGACAGATAGACGATAGATGACGCTTCCGACATTTCATCTCATCTGTTATCCTATGTGTAATTCTATTGTGTCTTCTCATCTATCAATCTCGTCAATCATCTCCGCTCATTTGTCATTTTATTCCATGTGTCAGTCTTATCTGCCATACCATTAAACATTTTTAAATTAATTTTAGGTCAATTTTCCAAACTTACTAAACTTAAATAAAATCATTTCAACTGTCATTTAATGTCATCTATTATTTATGTCATCTGTAATTTTAATCTGTGAATTTCATCTGTCATCTCGACTGTAAATCTCTTTTGTCACTCCATTTCATCGATCAATCTCCTCTGTTATCTTCAAAAAGCTCCACACTACGCTTAACCTGGCTTAGAGACTACCTGAAGATCCTGATCCATTCTTAGAGTGTAGGGACCATGATTATGGCAATAAATTAGTTCGATAAAACATTCGAACTAATTCGAATAAAATTATTCGAACACCGTGTATTCTAATGTTTTTGCTTTCAAAGCTCTCTCAGCTTTAAAAAAACTTCAAAATGTAATTCGAAATTACCTAATGGGAAAAGCGTAAGAAAACCTTTAATTTATAATATATGTGTGCTCTACCAATGTATAAAGACGTCATAACTGTCAGAGACAAATGACTGATTGTTGGAATGAGACTAATATCGACCGCCATTTTGATTATGTGAAGAAAAACGTACATAAAGCAAGATTCATTGATTCATCGTTGAATAAATGTACGAAAACCTACACAATTCTTATTGTGAATAAATAAAATGGGAATTTTAAAATGTTAAAGGTTATTCAAAATATAGATTTCGTTTACAATTTAAGAGTTTTCCCGTGCATACAATTTTATTTAGCGCCTACTTAATTTATTTACTCTTCTAAATGAACAGTGATTTTTTTTTAATTTTAAAAGTACCTACCTATACTAATAAAAATATTGAAAATGACGAACGTAAAAATTACAACATATCAAGCTACATAAATTTCTATTAGATTTCAGCAGAATAAAGTGGAACACAAAATTCGTTTAGTGGAAACTATTTTATGTAGATCTGGATTATCGTGTGATGTCTTTTAACAAGGAATATCCATAGATTTTTATAACCAACTTACACAGAGCAAATACATATTTTTATTAAAATTGAACAAAATTCAAAAATAATTTATTATATTATAATACTTTTCAAAAAGAGGTAAACTGAAATAAAGTAGAAGTTTCCTTCTTATACCATTCTCGTATGAAATACTAATTTCCACTTACAATTATATTGTTGATATTTAAAAATAAGAATTTTTCTTCTTTTTATTTTAGAATTATTTATACAACACCCTGTATATTGTATTCAAATTTCACGCTTATATCTGTCGAGTGAGATAAAATTTATCGGGCCGCTTGGCTTATCCGCCAAAGCACACATTTTATGTTCGAGATTTTGTAAAAGCAATTGAATTTTAAAAATGAGTTTTTGGCGACTCTTTAAGGCGGAAAGTCCCGCCTGCAACCAGAACATGAAGAGAGAGCGCGTAAAGTTCGTAGTAAGATGCAATACGTTCATTTATGGTAAATTAAATGATAAAGTTACGCTGTTACAAACGCGACGGTAATCAGTCGTTTCGTCGATTTGAACAACGTAAAATAACTATGGGATACACAGATAGTATGTAACTTGATGGCAGCGGTTTTATGCTGTTATCAGGATTTGTTTATTTTACAATACAATTATCTTCACCCATTGTATATGAAATATAAAATCACTTATATTTTGTTTGTTAATTCGTCTTTAGATAAATAATTACACAGAAATGCCTGCGAGAATCTAATATAAGTTCAAGGAATATGTTTATACCAACTACCTATATTTTGTTATTATCGAACAACACTGATTAGTTTTTTTTACTTATTTGAGTATTATACAATTAAAACTTTTCTCACAAATTATCTATTTTTAACCTACTTCATAAAAGGAAGAATTTAATTATTATTATAGGTAATTAAAAAAACCTTAAAAACAATATTTTTTGGTGGTACAAAATCGGAATTATGTTACATAGCTGTAGTTTTGAAATTCAACTGATGCGGCCATACCGGGAACTTTTGCTGCGTATATTCCCATTTCCGGTTAAACCTCAAGTAAAGTATAAAGTGTTGGGTGTCTTCAGTTGCTAATTTTACGAGTTTTCTAAAAAGTAATAAACATACAGGATGTTCCTATTTAAATTAAGAAAGATGTTAACATTTACGGTTAAACCGGAAGTCAAAATATAAAGTGTTTGGTATCGTGTAACAGCTAATTGTACATAATTGTAATTATCCAGTAGTTTAGTAGCAATCAACAAAATGAAAAGTGATAGTGTGAGAATTTTTGAATTTTTTTTATCTTAATCGGCCGAAACCATTCCTGTGAGTTTGTGTATAAAATGTATTAACCCAATTTAGACCGGAAGGCCCATATTTTTCGAATTTAGTGTAAAATTTTGACTTTTTTAAGTTTCCGTTTCACTATTTTTTGAATAACTTCGCTTGTATTGGTCGGACTGAGTCTAAAAAATTTTCCTTTTGTTTGTAATCTAATGAATCTCTCTTTAAAAATGCCTGGGTTAAAATAATCTATATTAATTTCCTAACCCAAAAAAAATTCACAACTGCCGCCATTAGTGAGTCGTAGTTTTTTTTATAGAGAACTCGAGTAATAATTAATATTACGGTATGAAACTTTAGAAAGTTGTAGCTGATATAGTAACAAATCCATATTGCAAATTGGGTTCAAGAATATTGAGAACAAAGACTAAAATTTGCATTTTGGTTCAAATTTTCTAATTCATATTTGTTGTGAGCAATTGGTGGTATCGTAATAATACTTCCCTTGAAATGTTGGAAATTTAATGCTCTTTCAGATGAAACCAAAGACAGTCACATTAGACCACGTTTTCTCCCCATTTCGTTGAAAAGAAAAATAAAATGTTTCAACTATTTACCCACAAAACCAATTTTAGTGGTCGAAATGGTTGACTTTAAAACCAGTTTTAATGTTCAAAAATAATGTATAGGAGTTCTTTATGATTAATTTTCAAAAATACGTAAAAGAAGAATTAAATTTCGACCACTAAAATTGGTTTTGTAGACAAACAGTTAAAAGATTTTATTTTTATCTTCAAAGAAATCGGAAGAAAAAATGGTCTGATGTGATTGTTTTTGTTTTCATCTGAAAGATGAATTCCTACATTTCAAGAGAAGAATTATTGGGATACCACCAATTGCTCACAACAAATATGAAAAAGAAAATTTGAACCAAAATGCAAATTTTAGCCGTTGTTCTTAATATTTTTGGACCCGACTTGTAATATGGATTTATTACTATATCAGCTGTAACTTCCTAAAGTTTCATACAATAACATTAATTAAAACTCAAGTTCTCTAGAAAAAACTACTACCTACCAATGACGACAGTTTTGAATTATTTTTGGGTTCGGAAATTAATATAAATAATTTTAACTCAGGCTATTTTAAAGAGAGATTCATTACAAACAAAAGGAAAATTTTTTGGTCTCGATCCGACCAATACAAGCGAAGTTATTCAAAAAATAGTGAAACGGAAACTTGAAAAAGTCAAACTTTTACACTAAAGTCGAAGAATAAGGGCCTTCCGGTCAAAATTGAGCTGAGACATTTTATACACAACCTCACAGGAATGGTTTCGACCGATTAAGGAAAAAAACTCGCTGTTACCAAAAAAGTCCGAAAATCAGGATAAATTTTGGTTCGTTGACTACACTTAACCCGTTAAAACAGGAACTTTTTTAATTTTAGAATAATTTTACTGCCAACCAGAAATCTACTGTTATCAAAAATAATTGCCAAAAATTGAAAAGTTATAATAGGCATAATTTTCTTGAAAGAAATTATTGGAAAAATTTGTTCAGAATCACCAAATTAGTCTAAATCCAAATTTTGGTAAAATACTTTTTATTTTTAATAATTTATATCACGCGAAATTATCACGTAAATTAAATTAAATTAAAATTCCTTTTTTGCAATCATTTAAATACAAAAGTAGATAATGCTTCAATGACGAACGAAACGTACGAAAACAATAATCTAAAAAGTTTTTACAGTGTAAATCTCCATGCGACTGCCGTGGTCGCTAATAAATAAGTTGTCCCTGAATGATAGGCAATTGTATACCGAAATTATGCTTAAATACGGGCTAGCTAACATGTAATTCTAAGAAAGTATGAAAACTTTTTCACGATTTTTTTATAAAAATGTAAAATATAGACATGGTTGTAGTGCGTTACATAGGTATTTTCATTCTTGTACTTGATGAAGCGCTTCAAAAGCATGGCACTTGTAAGCAGTTTTCATCACTATATTTGAAAAGCTAAATATTAAAAATTTTTAAAAAACGCCATGGCGCGCACTACAATACACCTTGCACTTTAGTTTGCAAAAAAAATTTTTTGAAAACAGTGACAAATTACGACGGAATTTACGGTGGCCGAACCCATTAAAATTAGTGGCGGAGCTTACCACCTTAAGCAACGTCTAAGTCAAATACTGCAAATATGGAAACAATGGTTTTAATATAACATGCAGCGTAAAATGCAAGCATTAGAATCTTGAGCTCTTAGTATTGAGGTATTGCATTAACAGGAAGGTAGTTTGACAATTTACATAAAATTGGTCCAAATCGTGTACTGTTAATTCAGGGTAAAATGGAAATTAAGTTGCAACATTATAAGGAAAGGTTTTGTAATTATAATTGAAAACATCCTTCCTACCATTCAGTGACATATAGAACGGATTGAAAGGGTATATATCCAAATACAGACAAGCGAAGGATGTAAAAATCGAGCAAACTTTAGCGATAAATTACGTCTTGCATTTCCTAAATATTCTAATTTAAAGCGAGATGGAATAGATCTCAAATTTAAGCGTCAAGGGAAATTGAGTGAAGGAATTGTATCACTTTTGTTTTAATCGTCTCTTTTAATTGATATTGCGCATTTCGTTTATACCGGATGGAAGTAAAACAAATCAGGATCATTTCCAGAACCTTCCTACACTTTCTTTTCCCCATAGCATTTTTTAGCAGGTTAAATAACGAATAATATTGAATTTATGCATTATAAGAAAGTGTTTGTGCATAACTTCCGGTTTTACAAGAAATGAAATTTAGTTTGGTTTTTCGAATGAAACATCCTGCATGTTTTTAGTAAAGGGTCGCTTTTCATCCGCCAAACAATGTTATAAACCATGACATTGTGATAAGCGACATTATAACCATCCCCCTTCGCCTTCACCAAAGCATCAAACTTTTGATGCTTATTTAATAATTATTTTGTCTTTTTATAAATTCAATTTTCTGTTATAAATTACTAAAAACGCTGAGATAATGCCAAAATGTTTAAATTAAATGTCACAATTTGGCATAGCTTTTCTGTTTTTGGTAATATTTGTCAAAGTAATGACTTCGTACATATATTTTTTTAAACCAATATAAATTCTTTATTGTGCTCTTCGACAGGTCATATTTCCCTCTCAAAAAGAAGAGAAAAATTTTAATTTTTCAAAATAAATAGCACCAATGGCGCCTTAACTTTAACACATATTATCATGTACCAATAACAAAGCAATTTGCGTTAAAATGTGACACAATTTTATAGATGACTTTACAAGCCCAATATATGAAAGCTACCGTTATCAACGATGCATCAATTGTTATTTTACGTTTTGGTTATTAAATCGAGTCTTTAAAACTTTAATTTCGAAGAAAGAACTGTGCGTCATTTTAATGGATTTTTTGTGCCGTTGTTAAATTTTACATTTTCATAGTATTTTTCCGAACAAAAAAACAAATCTAAATATCACTTTACACCTTTGAACGTTCAAGTCAACTGTTAAGATTCCCATCAATTTATACTAGATGAGATTTTTCTAGCTATATTTGAAAATTTATAGCTCTTATAGGTCATAAATTTTTCATATGAGTCCTCGTTGAGCTTTTGATTACAGAGCCATTAACTATCTACAATCTACATTTAGATATTGATTAAAATATAAAAATCCATTAAAAAGAGTATCGATAAAAACATACAAATCCAATGACAAAAGGCATACTTGTTCGCCGTATTGTGTCTATTGGCCCTTTTGTACGCCAAGATATCAACTATAAAATTTGCGATTTTATAAAATATTGGCTGGAATCCACAACTCCATTAAAAAGCTATTCATGTCATGATAAAAAAAAATTATTTTTTTAGGTTCGACATTCTTGAAATTGATAATTGATCTAGTCTAGTCTACTTCTAGTATCAGAAAAAATATGATACGCAGAGGAACAAATATTTGAGTCAACTATAAAACAGTCGTTCGAAGAGCTGAAGAAGTGTTGAAGAAATTTGCTCAATGAGCTGCGAAAGTGTCGACCAACTAGCTCGAAGAACTAAAATAGCGTCGATAAAAGGTGATCTTATCATTTTGGAAATGTTGAAGAAACCTGGTCGATAAACTATGGAAAAGTGCAAAAGAAATCGTTCTAAGGTATGCGAGAAATTTGCTTAAAGTACTAAAGAATACTTAGCTAAAAATAGTTCTTTGAAAGACTGACGGAGTTTTGAAAATGATCAATGAGTTGAAGAGATGTTAAAAATAAAGTTCAAAGATCTGACGAAAACTAATACATAATTGCTGAAAAACCCGATCAAAAGATGGAAAAAGTTGGTCCCGTATGATGAAATCGAAAAAAGTTGCTCAAAGAACTAAGGATATGTTGAAAATGTTGCTCGAATAGCTGAGGAAATATTGAAAATATTGCTCGTTGAACTAAATAAATTTTGAAGATCTGGCACAAATTAATAAATAATAGCTCGAAAGACCGAAGAAGAGGTGGAAAAAGTTGTTCATGGGTATGAAAAAATCTTAAAAAGTTGTTCGAACGTCCGATGAAACTTTGATAGTACCTGTCTCGAAATTAACGAAAACAGCAAAGTAAGGGGCCGATTAATACTAGAACTGGTCCAATTTATGAAAACTTACTGGAATATGCAGTAAAAGCCCAAAATTAATGATATAAACATGGTATATGGCTGCGCAAAATCAGTTTGGTTTTAAGCTAAAGCTTTCTTGAGAAGCTGTGGTCACTAAAGTTTGTACCGAGTGGTTAAAGATCTTTCTAAAAATCAAATCGTTATTGCTGTGATCTTGGGCCTTCTTAGAGCATTTTAAAGGAGGCATGTCCCCCAAAAAATTGTTATGCAGAGACACATTGAAAAAATTTCAAATAAAACAACGTTTAAATCCGCATATCCTTAGCAAAAATGCTACTGAATGTGAGGTGATAACAACATAGTATTTACAGTATTTAATATCTCTGATATTAAAAATCAGTGAGGGACGAAAATTTATGTAAAGATTCCCGGATACGTATAGTATTTTAAAAATTCGAAAGTTGACAGCTCTACCTAGGTCAAGAATATCTCGAGAAGGATTAAAAAGTTTAGAGGACGAAAAATATGTTTCTTGTAAATAACTCAAAAAATATTTAGTTTGTCGAAAAATTCATTAATACCTTTTTCGCAGCAAAGAAAATTATCTTTAATTCTATGTATTTCCGGTCCGACCATCCACTACAAATATTAAGTGAGTTATGGCGTTTTGAAAATTGAATGTTTGTCCATACTCATGATTTATTCCTTGATTTTTTTAAATAACTCAAAAACTCTTCTTCACTACTATACTTTATTCAGCGACCAGAAATAGTTAAGCCACTCCTACATAATGCGCGCGATATTCAAATATTTCTATTGCTGGAATTTTTAAAATACGGTTTATAACACTCACACAAGAAGTGGCATGCGTCAACCTTATTTGTCAGAAATTTGTGGGGAGTGGTCTAGCTGTTTCTGGTCGCTGAACAGAGAACAATAGTAACAGTAGAGGAACGAGACATAAATAAAAGTAAAGGAAATTTTATTGCTCTAAAAGCTCAGAAATAATTTTTTATTAAAATTTGGAAAACAATATGCAAATGATGTCGTTATGAAGCCATGGCCACTTTTATGATTACTTAAAAAAGTTATATCTTTCGAGCGGTCCGTCACAGCGATGTGCTCGAAAAGCCCACCACGTGACTAAATATGCGCAAGGCGTGGCTTCAGAAGCCAGTGACGATTGTACAAAACTACTGCGCAACGTCAACAGTAATCACGTGGTGTGCTTTTCTATTGTTGGGACTACACTTTATAACTTTCGTTTTTGGATCACACCCATTTTAAACTATTCAGCTATACGACCTTTCCGTTTTTTTGTCGTTAGGGTGCTCTTAGCCCTTAAGGGTTAGTACTGTTGTAGTACTGGTCACATTCTCTTCATAATAATGCTCTATACTAGCTAATTTTCTGAAATGTTATGAAGCGCAACAAAAAGAGGCTCTTATTATTCCCATTATAAAAAATAATTGCATTTTCCGAGACATTTTAATCTCAAGTGCAGAAAAAATGCTTCCAATATTTTCACATTAGTGTGCTTATAATAGATTTACGCTTCCAAAGACACTATCATTAATCACAATATTATTGTGCCACCCTTCGACTACTTTTTGTCATGTAAAAATAAATCAATGGTAACTGCGTTTTAGAGACAATAAAAAATCGAATCGCATTTACAAGAACATTTTCTAAAAAAAAATGTGAGCAACAAAATATGTCCAACAGTCGAACAATAATTGCTTGGCGTCTCATAAAATTTCCTTTATATTTTCCCATTTTCTGAAGTTTAATTAAAATATTTTAGTCTAGCTAGAACTAGACGTAGCTAAAATAAAGTTTTTTTGTTAATCAGTGGCTTAAATTGTAAAAAAAAGCTTCCTTCGTCAAATCGCCACAAGGAAAAACTATAAAATGTAGTTTGAGTTTTAATGAAACATGGAAGAGTATCGCTTTAACTTTATCAATTAGCATTTGAATTTTTCTATCAAGAAAATACTCAAACATACGTATGGTCGTTTGAAAGGGATTTCGTTTCGAAAGCCGGTTATTGATGCCATTGTTTACTGATTCTACTTGAAGGTATTATTAACTTTGAATTACTAAAAGCTGTGCCATCCTCTTTTCTCTCCTAACTAGAAGTGAACAGAGGTTCATGAATTTGATCGATTTGCTGCGTTAGACTTTTTGTTTGAAGTTTAGATTGATGAAATGCAATATCTAATGTAATTGGCATGAAATTTAATCTACCACAAATAATTAATCAATTTTAATACTTTTGGATTTACCGCCTTGTTTATTTTTAAGTACAAATATGTAACTTTTAAATTGCATTTTTCGCTTAAAATCGCAATTTCGAAATTTCTAAAGGTCATCGTGAAATGGAATTTATTGAGCTCGTTTATTAGTTGTACTTTTTAAAATAAAAATGGGAAAAACTTTAAACTGTCACGACAATAATTTTACCCTGACATTACGAAAACGCCTAAAATCGATTAAAGGTTGATAGGTTTTGGTGATTTGGGTGAAACAGTTAACAGTAGATTTAACTTAATTGTGTTATGTAGCTAGGGACTTAAATAGGCTAAATTAATGGCTATGGCGGTTTTCAAATACATAACAAGTAATTAATAATAAACTCAGTTGTTTAAGAGAACACTTGAAGATATGTATCAACATACTGAAATTAATCTCCATACTTTACTCCATTTGTTTAACAGTCGAGCTGGAGCAAATTGGACAAATCTCTCTCGACCTATTTATTAAGCTGTAGTTGTATAGTAAAACGGTGGAGAAACTTTAAACAATTTAATAATTACAAAAATGCATAATCGCGTGCTTAACTTTTAATTTAGAAATAGACTAAGTTTAAAAATATGAAACTTTAAACCTCTATTCGACAACCCGAAACACCACAATTTTCCTAATTCTCAAATCCTATTAGTTGCGTACTTGAACTTTGCATACCTTGAAATAATACAAAAAGGAATCACAACTGGTAGTCTGGAGTCTTTAATTTTATTTTTAAGGTATCACATTTACTATTTTACTCAGAAAGCAAAAATTCATTGTAAGTACCTACTGGAGTGTATTGTGTAAATACTTGAAGTGGAAAAAGAATAAAACATTTCTAGCATTACATTGTTATAATTAAAAACATGATATAAGAACTTTTCCGAGTACATTTTTAATCTTTTATTAAGCCTTTTAAATAAAATAATGTTATAAATAATGGATATTAATTTCTAAAATTAATTGTACAACGTCCTAAAATGTTAATACACGTTCGTGGAAAATTGTTATTGGTCTTTTAAGCGTGCGCTTGGCAACAATTTATTAAAAAAATAAATTGAAATAGCCTATTTCGCAGTAACAAAGTAGTAGGCCATGGAGAAAAACCACGCAGAAAAATTGGATAAAATGAAACTGTTATAAAAGACTGTATCTGTAAGGTAAGGTTTCAATATCAAAACACGTTAAAATGAACCAAAAGAGCTTCAGATGAAGTATTTAATATCCCTCTAATGACATTAAAAGAAAACAAGAATAGAAAACTATCAAGATTACGCGTCGGTCCTGTGTTGATAAACAAAAACTTAACATATAGGGTGGGTGGTTAAGAATGTCTGCCTCAATAACTCCCGTTCCTAAAACTAATAAGCATATAGTACACAGGGTCAGATTGGTCAGGTCGGCGGATTTCTAATTCCGAAGGGGCCAAACGCTTTTAAAGGCCAAATAAATAACCTTCTAAAAAAACAAAAGTATAGGCCAAATAGAGGCCAAATTACAGCTGCTGCCAATGAGAGCAAATGAATCCAGTCCGACCCTGATAGAATATACTACACCCTAATATTACTTTCAGTTCTAAGGCTACAGAGGGTGTTACCAACAGAGATTGGACTAAAAGTTGTGGAATATGACATTTTTTTATTTATTATGATATATTTCTCAACGTCTTGGTAACACCCTGTATGTGTATATGTCAGTTAAACGGCTATTTCACTGGCCCTTCTCAACAATGAGAATATTATAACTGAACTTACTATATACGATCAATACAATCCTATTACATTGCATCATTGAGAAACCATTTAAACAACATATCTCTAAATAACATGTTTGAGAAGGATTAGTAGCATACGATATGGCCGCCTTAGTAGCATAATGGAACGAAAATATATTTTTTCTACTCCCATATGTGAAACTAAGCATTTCGTCATCACTTACTCGTTACGAAAATAGCATTTTCGTCTCTAGTGAGAAAAAGTGTTATTACAAGCAGATGTTATTTACAACATGAGGTGAAACCAGTTTTTTTGTGGTCGGTTCACATTTTAGTAAAAAGAATTATTTTTTTAAAATGTACTAATTATCGTCGTAGAAAAAATAGCATTTACGACTCGAGATGAAATCCGTTTTTTTCGTTCGAAAGATTAATTCACTCGCCCCTACGGGGCTTGTGAATTAAATTCTATCTCACGAAAAAAACGTATGTTTCATCTCATGTTGTAAAAAATACTATTTATTCTTTAGAAAAACGTAAAAGAAATGGCGTTATAATATTTTCTTGAGAATTCTTAATTATTTAATACAATTTATGGTTGTAGAGGGTAATGACGTCTATTCAAATTATTAAACACAATACAGGATTATACTATTGTCTTAACGACCGCGAAGGGTACCTCTTAAGGATGAATGCTCTTAGAGACATACAGATCAATTGGTCATGTACAGGCGATTTTTACAAGACGACAATTCATTATTAAGTCAATTTTTTGAAAGAAAAAATAAGGGAAGAAAATGTGCATTATAAATAACCTCAATCAAAATAAATTAACCTCACCTAACTAACTACATTACTAAGAGCACTTAACAACCGGAAAGTCGAAGAATTTTGATTTTTTGACAAAGTGAAAATTCATTTTTAACGTAGAATAGGGGCTCCTCTAGTAATTAGGTAATTTCTAAATTGGATATTTTAAGAAATTTGATTTTTCAAAAAAAATTAAATTGCCTTTTGAAAGTGAAATAGGGGCTCTCCTGGTGATTGGAATAATTTGCATCATAGGTAAACATATAGTAAAAATTGTGCTTTATAAATATCTGCTATCAAAATAATATAAACTCCCTTAATTATACATATTATGTATTACAACTGGCACTTTAAAATCGAATATTGTAAAAAAAAATTTCAAGTAAATTAATATAAAATTTTGCCCAATTACTGGTAAACTGGACATACGAATTTATTAAAATTGTGCAAGAATACATTCTAAAGATGTTCCTCCTAAAATTAAAATAAATAGGCCCTACAGACAAGCCCAGAGCCGGGCTTTCCAAAAGACCTCAAATTCAAAAAAAACTCGAAAAAGTGTTTACTTTTGCCCCGTTACTGGTAAACTGGACATACGAATTTATTACAATTGTGCAAGCATTCACTCTAAAGATGTACTAAGTCACTCCTAAAATAAAATTAAAGAGACCCTACCGAGAAGCCTAGGGCCGGGCTTCCCAAAAGACCACAAACGAAAAAAAACTCGAAAAAGTGTGTTAACTCTTTGCCCAGTTACTGGTAAACTGGATATACGAATTTATTACAGTTGTGCAAACATTCACTCTAAAGATGTACTAAGTCACTCCTAAAAATAAATTAAGGAGACCCTACAGAGAAGCCTAGGGCCGCCTTTCCAAAAGACCTCAAATGAAAAAAAAACTAGAAAAAGTGTGTTTACTTTTTGTCCAACTACTGGTAAACTGGACATACGAATTTATTAAAATAGTGCAAGCATTCACTCTAAAGATGTACGAAGTTATTCCTAAAATTAAATTAACGAGACCCTATTGAAAATTCCAGGGCCGGGCTTTCCCAAAGACTTCAAATCAAAAACAAACTCCAAAAAGTGTGTTTTCTTTTTGTCCAATTACTGGTAAACCGGACATACGAATTTATTAAAATTGTGCCAGCATTCACTCTAAACATATACTAAGTCACTCCTAAAATTAAATTAACGAGACTCTACCGACAAGACCAGGGCCGGGCTTTCCAAAAGACCTCAAATAAAAAAAAATAAAAAAGTGTGTTTACTTTTTGTCCAATTACTGGTAAACTGGACATACAAATTTATTAAAATTGTGCAAGCATTCACTCTAAAGATGTACTAAGTTACTCCTAAAATTAAATTATCCAGACCCTTCCGAAAATTTAAGGGTCGGGCTTTCCAAAAGACCTTAAATCAAAAAAGAACAAAAAAAGTGTGTTTACTTTTTGTCCAATTACTGATAAACTGGGCATACGAATTTATTAAAATTGTGCGAGCTTTCACTCTAAAGATGTACTAAGTCACTCCTAAAATTAAATTAACGAGACCCTACCGAGAAGCCCAGGGCCGGGCTTTCCAAAAGACCTCAAATTAAAAAAAAACTCGAAAAAGTGTGTTTAATTTTTGTCCAATTACTGGTAAAATGGACATACGATTTTATTAAAATTGGGCAATCATTCACTCTAAAGATGTACTAAGTCACTTCTAAAATTAAATTGAGGAGACCGTACCGACAAGCCCAGAGCTGAGCTTCCAAAAGACCCCGAATTAAAAAAAAATAACTCGAAAAAGTATGTTTACTTGTTGTCTAATTACTGGTAAAATGGACATACGAATTTATTCAAATTAGGCAAGCATGCACTCTAAAGATGTACTAAGTCACTCCTAAAATTAAATTAACGAGACCCTACCGAAAAGTCCAGGGCCGGGTTTTTCAAAAGACCTTAAATCAAAAAAAAATAGTCAAAGTTTGTTTACTTCTTGTCCAATTACAGGTAAACTGGACATACGAATTTATTAAAATTGTGCAAGCATTCACTATTAAAGGTGCTTTCCATTTGTTGAAAAGTACAGCTCCGAACAGTTCCGTGCTGTACCTGCTGAAGATTTATACAGTAGGGAACTGTTCGGATCTGTACTTTTCAACAGATGGAAAGCACCTATTGATGTACTAAGTCACTCCTAAAATTAAATTAACGAGACCCTACCGAGACACCCAGAGCCGGGCTTTCCAAAAAACCTTAAATCAAAAAAAAAACTAGACAAAGTGTGTTAACTTCTTGTCCAATTACAGGTAAACTGGACATACGAATTTATTAAAATTCCGCAAGCATTCACTCTAAAGATGTACTAAGTCACTCCTAAAATTAAATTAACGAGGCCCTACCGAGAAGCCCACAGCCGGGCTTTCCAAAGGTCCTGAAATCAAAAAAAAAACTCAAAAAAGTGTGTTTACTTTTTGTCCAATTACTTGTAAACTGGACATACGAATTTATTAAAATTGTGCAAGCATTCACTCTAAAGATGTACTAAGTTACTCCTAAAACTAAATTAACGAGCCCTACCGAGAAGCCTAGGCCCTGGCTTTCCAAAAGACCTCAAATCAAAAAAAATTGAAAAAGTGTGTTTACTTTTTGCCCAATTACTAGTAAACCCGACATAGAAATTTATTAAAACTGTGCAAGTATAGAGTTAAAAGATATGCCAAGTTGGTACTAAATTTAAAATAATAAAACCCTACAGACAAGCCAAGACCTATCTCTGATTTCTGATTTCTTGATTTCTAAAAAGTGCGTTTACTTTTTGTTCAATTACTAGTAAACTGGACATATAATTTTATTAAATTTGTGTGTCAATCCTACCGACCGCGATTCATGTTACCATTGACCTCAAAGCAAAGCTGAAACGGCACCAGAAACGTATCCCATGGGATCAGAAATATTATAATTGAATTAGATGATTGCTACAGGTCATCAAGTTTAATTAGGTCAATTTTTGGAAGAAGAATGTCTTTTGAAATTCCCATCTTACCGTAGACCGTACAGTCTTGGTTTCTCAACTTTGTTTGTGTGGCCACGATAATCGTAAGAGTCCGTCGAAAACGTAGAGAAAGGCGTTCAAGTTCAATATTGTATACGAGTATAACGCGAAGCAACTCAAAAATTCATGGTTTGGGGTGCCCTAGAATATTAAATTAGGTTCTCTCTAGAATTTCCAGCAGGAAAAATGAATACCCAGGTCAGCATTCACAACGTCTTGGAGCCTGTTATGTTATTCAGTATACTAATACGAGACCTCTTCCTGCAGCTGTCGCTACAAGGTTTCTTTATGAAGGCGATGTCTCTGTTCTGCCATGACCAACAATGAGTCGATTATCTGTACCCACTATGCATTTACAGTGTGTTAAGGCCCGTCCATACACACAGGCCTTGGCTTCCGGTTTGGCCTGTGCAGGACGCCTGAACGATGTCCACAAGTTGCACAGGCCAAACCGAAAAGTAAGCCTGTTTGTGTGGCGCCGCCATTAGAAATGAGATTTAAATTACTGAGGACAGCAGTTTAAACCGAGTTTATGTTTAAGAATCAGTGGAAATCTTGCTAAAAGAGAAACCACCTTTTGCAAAAAAATATCCAGCCAAATGTAAGTATGGGAAGAAGCAATAAAAAAGTTCCATTTTCCACAAGTAAAGTTAAGAGAAAAAGCCTAAAAATCTTAAATCCCTCACAATCTGAATTAGCCTAAGTCGTCAAATTAAATCAAATTTAAAGAAAGGAAAAAGTAATATTTTTACTAGACAAACTGTGTCGTTGCAACAGCATCAATTAAATAATTTAATTAAAATTGTAATTTATGAATTTGAGAAACTTTAGATAACCGAAAATAAATTACAGTATTATTCTATTTTACTACCCCTACAGATTATTTATTATTGCATCCAATCTTTTAATCGAGTTGAAATATACCAATTTTTCAACAATCATAAATTTCATTAATTGCTAAAAAAACATCCATCACATCCAATTTGCAAATAAATTTTATCAAACACAAGCTTCTAAATTTTCCCTTATCCTAAAATCAGTAAAGCAGTGCATTGATACTCAACAATCACTAACTTAGTTTACCTTGCCCATCAACGCCAGCAAAATTTGTTGCGTGACTACGTTGGAAACGTTGCGATCTTTATCAATGAAGTGTAATTTATAACGCATGTAAATGTAAGTACTCTAATAGATCAAATTATTTACGTGATTCTTTAGAAAAAAACTTTGAACCGAACAAAGTCGCAATAAATTAATGACAAATTCGTTTTATAATCGGCGTTCAAAAATTGATTTTTTTCCAATTTTTATCGCTGTGGAACAAATATTTTATTCGATTTAAAATATTCCGGTCAAGACAAAAGAACTTTTCCACTTTAGCGAACACAAGTTTCAAAGCTCGGATTCTACTTAATTTAAATTCTATTATTTCAAGCGTCGATTAAGATCACTTTGTGTGATCAAGTCTCTTGAACTTTAGTAACCTTTAATGTGTTTAAACTCAAATTTAAAATCAGTTTAAAATGTCGTTGAAAGATTTTTAAAAAATTTGAATTTCACTCACCAGTGGTGTATCCGAATTCGTCTTCTTCTTCAGGATCAGCTGCAACTTCAGCTGTAGTTCTTCTAAAATTACCAGCACTAGCACGATCGATCTAAATTTGTAAATTAACACTCGTTAGTTCTGTAGTTTATGCAACACTCAAAACAAACCTCTTCTCCTTTTTTGGTGTAGATTTTCCCTTCTAGTTCTCGCTCGTCTTCAAAATCGTCGTCATCTTCATCGTCGCTAGCTGATGCTGGTTTTTCAACTTCTCCGTCTTTAGGTTCCTCAGGACTACTCACTGTTACAGTAGGCTTCTCATCACTTGATGTTTTTGTCGGAGTCGCATTTTTTGTTGGAGTCGCACTTTTTGTTGGAGTTGCACTTTTTGTAGGAGTCGCAGTTTTTGTTGGAGTTGCGGATTTTCTTTCATCACCTTCGATCTTTGATTCAACTTCAAAATCACCATTTGTTATTGTACTATCAGTTATGAGATTCGACAAGGTGTTGGTACTATTCTTATCTTCGTATGCCGAATAGTCGTTCAACTCATTCTGAAACTGAAGATGATATCGTTAACATTTTAAAGTAAATGCAAGTTAAAACGAACCGAAATAGACATTAGCAACATCTGCGTTAAAAATCATATTCCAAATAAATGTAAAAGTTAAATAGGTTATAGTAAAGTAACGTCGGATGCAGGCGGTGTTATTTATCGGGGCAACAAAGTACGTCGTATACGGAAGGAAAACTATCGAAATGTGGTTTTTAACACATCATGCTCTTTAAACCACAGATAAACGTTGAAATGAATGTTTTTTAAGTTACATAAGATTATTTTTTAAATTAAAACACGTTATTTTTCACTAGAGGATCTAGGAAGGGGAATGGAAGCAATTATTATCATACTATTTAATACAGAGTTGCTCCACAGCATGGTAATAAATACAAAAGGTATATCGACGGGCTATCTTACTACTCGTAGCGAACTGAGGCCACTTGTAAACGACTTTATAAGACAGAGAAAGCACATTAAGGGATATTGTCGCGCCAATATAAGAAAGAGAAAGCACATTAAGGGATATTATTCGCACAATTCAATACATTTAATCAGTCACCAAAATTATTAATAATGGTTTATTTCATTAAAAGTTAATAAGTTATTACAAAAATGCGTTAGTTAGCCAGGGTAACCTACGTATTAATCCTCTTAATATGCTTTCTCTTTCGCAGCTAGTGCTCAAGTTTTGCTTCAACTTAGAGCGTCCGTCGGCATACCTTCAATATCTATTACCGTGCTCCACAGCTAACAACACCATAAAAATTTCTAGTTACTACACTAATAAAATTATTATGATCGGATCACCCCCCTCCCCCACTTGAAGACTTTGTTAATCCGCACCTGCTATTTTTAATCCGTTTGAATTAACTGCGAATATCGTTAGATGTAAACTAGGAAATTTCATTACCTTCACTAAAGTAAACCAACTCATTACATTAAAGTTACATTTTATGTAATTTAGTAAGTTAAGTTTTCCAAAGAGAAGGAAATAATATATGTCATCGTAAATTGTAATTAAATTAACAATACCTTAGCGTAATTTTACTGTACTTTTTATGTTCTTGATATTACAAAGATGCTTTTTGGAAAATCTCCTATTAAAACAAAATTGATGCACTTACGGTACACGTGGAAGAATTATGTTGGGCCAATAAAAATTTAAGTATGCAAAATTATAAATTTTTGAACGTAAAATACAATTTATGGTAAAGATGTAAGCTCAATTTTGACAGAATAAAATAATGGGAAATCTTTTAGCCTGAAGATATACCTTACAGGGTGGTTACTGTTACAATGTACGTACACCTAAACCTGTAGAGATTCAGAGTTGGTCAAATTACAAAAAAGTTGCACATTTTCATGCTCATTAAACGTGTGAAAAAAATTTTGGGACAACTCGTGTTATTCCTGAAATATCCTCAAAAAACTGAAAATTTGTTGTTTATTTCATATTTTTTTATTATCCACACGAGCTGTCCTGAATTTCCTCTCATCCTTAAGAAGCAAAAAAAAATTACTTTTCTGTAAATCAAACTCTAGCAGTCTCCTGGGGTTTAACAAGTCCCCATGTCTCCCCTAGGCTGTAAGTACAGTGTAAAAGTGACCCCCCTGTGTAAACATCTTTCGTGAAACCGTATAAAATTTAGGCATCTCGTAATAAAATCGTAAGAGACGCCACTTTGATTTATGAATTTCTTAACTAACTCAAAGACAATTACAGTATTTACATTAACCCGTATAAACGTTAATTGCGATACCTACACATCTCCACACTGCGATCAAATTAATGGAATCTATAAGTCACCAGGTGTCACGAAGTCACGTTCTAGTGGAATCCTACAATTACTATATTTATGTAACAGTTTATTAACAACCGTTTTTGAGTAATTAACTTTTTATTTCTATGTAACTTTGATCGAGTCTACACGTAATAATAATCCCAGATTCGGTTCCGTAACATCAAAATCAAAGTAATGAATAACAAATTGGTAATAACTTGGATGGGAATTAATTGAAAGAAAGGAATAAAGTACAGCAGAGAAGACTTCGAATATTAAACATTAGGTATGTTTTGAGAAATTAGGGATGTAATTCTAGCTTTGGAAGTAAAAAAAAATTCTTGGTGGTATTTTATTCAGTAACGTAAGATCCCTTATTATTTAATAGCAAACACAAAGAACCCTATGCTAATCTTTTTTCATTTAAAAGTTAGCATATTTTGTTAAGAGTATGAGGGTAGGTATTTCAGCTGACTTTTAAACAAAGATTTTTTTATATTGTCAGTACAGCTGCTTGACTACTTGTATGGTGGTCAGTCAGAAATGTCTTCTAGTTCCCGCAATTAAAATAGAATTCCAATTCCTTTCGCTCTTCGAAGCATAATCTATAAATAATTTTAAAATGTGCCTTTTTGGTGGAGTAGCTAATAAGGTCTATAGTAATACACTGTGAAAACACGTACAGAATAACTTTGATTACTTTCTTAATTAACAAAAACCCTTGAATGCTTCAAATTTTTTTTTAATTGAGGTGACATTTGCTTATTAGAGATTCTTAAAACGACGACGTATTCAACAATTTACTTAAGGAAACTGCATACTTGTACTTTTTTATTGCTTTACATTTTTAAATAGGAACCCTGAGTTCGTTATTTTGATATTTTTATAGAAGTACCGAGGGGTACACAGGCTGCCGATGACTGCCTATGCTTTGACTGCCGTTGACCACCATTGACAGCTCAATTTTTGTACATTGACTGCCGAGAGTGGATGACCCCTCGGGTAGTATCCATCAAAATGGGCGTTTCTTAAAAGTGTCACCTAGGCTCGATCAAAAAATGAGAAGGAACCAGTTTCAGATAATACAACAAAAATAGAGAACTTCAAATGAGTCACATCACGGTTAATGAAATAATTGATTTATTACGACAAAAACGAAAGAGTGTTAAACTGAAAGTTTGGGCAAGAGGCAAAAGAAAGTTAATCGTCGATAGACCAAAGACCTGCAGATGCTAAGATGAAGGATAAAATAACCTAAGTTAGACCATAGACTTTCGTAATCTAAAGAAAATGAAAATAATAACCTGAGTTGTATCAAAGACTCGCTTTAACTAAACAAAAAAATATAATGTACCTTAGACCATATAGATCTTCATAAGCTAAATGTAAAGGACAGCAAACCTAAACTCTGTCATAGACCTGCTTAGACTAGGAACAAAAGAAAAACAACCTCTAAATTGTCCCAAAGACATACTTAAGCGGGAAAAAGGTTAGATAATCTAATATAATCAAAAGACCTGCTTAGGATGGGATAAGAATACCGAAGAAAACGGTACCTCTACCACTTACTTAAGCCGAGTTTTTCATTGGGAGTTTAAACTACGTTTCATCTGAACCAAATTCAAGCTCATGCGCCGTAACTCGTTTACGTTACAGTAAAAGTACAGAGCATAAGATTTATCTGCGTTCAGATGGAACGTAGTTTAAACTCAATGAAAAACTCGGCCTTAGTGGTCAAAAATTAAAAAACAAATCGTAACCAGAAAAAAAATCTGAAATGATCTCGCTGTCTCAACACAACACTGCATTAAATTTCCAATGATGAATTTTACGAATAGCTTTTTCCAAGTTGCCAAAATTATGATCAGCAAAGAACTTAAAAATTAGTTAAAACTGGATTTTATGTACTAATAAAGAGGTCTGATAATTGAAAATTATTACAAAATAATTTTACAAATTTAATTAAATTAAATTAAAAATATTTGATAATGCATAAGAAAACTTACTGCTGCCATGGTGAGCTATGATTCTTAACTATTCGTTTAACACTGCAAGTACTACATGGCACTAATGATATTCAAAAAATGTATTTAAAACTGCACAAATTAAATATTGTTTTAAATCGTACTAAAATTGAAATTACCTTGAAGTAAAAATGTTGATACAAATAGATAAAGTAATAAAATTAAAGACATTATATTTTTAATAAAACGAAATCAATTGATAACTACCTACCCTACGTATTTAAATTAGGAATCGTCCTACGCTACCACCCAACATATTTTTAAAATTTTCTTAAAGCCTCAACTTACATTAAATTATTTTTTAATTCTACTACTAAAAATTCGTATATAATGAGGTGTAGGAATTTTATTCTTAATAATAAAGATAACAAAATTATAAGAAATGATAAAAACACAAGAAAAGCTCACTTCACTGAAGCACTCTGTATATGTACAGTATAGGAACCAAAAACCAGGTATTTTTGTGTGGTCCTTTAGTCTTAAGGCGACTTTCAGTTAACAGAAAATTAAAAAGACATATACAGGGTGATTCAGAACTCGAGGCGAAAAATAAAATGTCGTAATCAGTATGAATTGTAAGCAGAAAATGTAAATTAAATTTTTTCCGATTGGATTTTGTTTCCGAGATAATCGATTTCAAAGTTTTCAGAAGAAGTTAATCTATAAATATTAAAAACAAGGTAGGCCTTTAAAAAAGGAAAATGGAATGTCATATTCCGAGTCGAATTTTAAGCAGGAAATATGTAATAAATGTTTTACCGATTCGGCTTCGTTTCCGAGATAACGAGATCAGTTCAAAAACTTGCCCATAAAGATCCAAATTGGACTAATTTTGAAATATAATAATTCAAATAATATGTGTAAATTAATTTAAAAATGTTTCGAAAGTTATCCACACGCACTAATAAAAAGCTGGAGAGTGTTTTGCTTTTGCACGGCTTTTCTTGTTTATATGCAAAAAAATAACTTCTTCTGGAAACTTTCAAAACGATTATCTGGAAAACGAAACCCGATACGAAAAAAATTTATTTTACATTTTTTACTCTAAATTTGACGCTGAATATGACATTTTATTTTTCGCCTCGAGTTTTGAATCACCCTGTATACGCAGTAAAGAAAATTCTTTATTCTTGCGTATAACAATAAAAATCAAAATTATCGCAGCAATTACAACATTTGAAAAACAAAACGTACAATTTTTAGCCCTTTTGTAACAAAGACATGGAAATCTCTTAGTTTTAATAGATTCAATAAGTGGCTTGAAACTATAAAAAAAATAAAATTATTTACACAGATAGACAAGGGTCTCCTACTGCAGAAGAAAGCATCCCCCATTGTCCAAAATTTCAGAGGCGTGCTCGCAGGGTGCTTTGGGTGCTTTAACTGACATGGAGCAGCTAAACAAAATTCTAATTTATTTAATTTACAGTGACGGCTATCAATTAAGTACGTTAATTTCTTGCTAATGAAAAATTAGATGCTATGTAATCCAAGCCTCTGGCAATAAGTTTCTACCTATAATCGGTAATGATGGCAAATTGTAACAATTTTCTACTATTAAAATCATTAAAATTTGATCATATTACACTTGACTTGGAAACTAATTTCTTAAAGTATCCTACTTCGTTAAAGAATAAATTTGATACCTACAGAAAATGAGCAAAAATTCAAACGCTAATGATGATTGTTACGCTGATGTCTAACTATTGTAGAAAACTCACCATCTTATAAATAAAATTTATAATATTCTTGAACAGTACAATAAAAACAGATTACGAAAGAAATAAATGTTTAAAACTAAAAGAAAACTCTTATTTATCTAAAATTTATGTTTATAGTGTAGTCAACGAACTAAAATTTGTCCTGATTTTTGGACTTTTTTTGTAACAGCAATTTTTTTCTCTTAATTGGTCGAAACCATTCCTGTGAGTTTGTGTATAAACTGTCTCAACCCAATTTTGACCTTAAGGCATTTATTCTTCGACTTTAATGTAAAATTTAGACTTTTTCAATTTTTCTTTTCACTATTTTTTTAATAACTTCGCTTGTATTGGTCGGATCGGGTCCAAAAAATAACAGTTTTCTTCGTAAATAATCTCTCTTTAAAACTGCCTGGGTATATATTATATATATACCTAATAATTTATATTAATTCCCTAACCTCAAAAATATTCAAAACTGCCGTCATTGGTAGGTCGTAGTTTTTTATAGAGAACTTGAGTAATAATTAATGTTATTGTATGAAACTTTAAGAAGTTGTAGATGATTATAGTAGCAAATCCATATTGCAAGTTTTGTCCAAAAATATTAAGAACAACGGCTAAAATTTTCATTTTGGTTCAAATTTTCTTTGTCATATTTGTTGTGAGCAGTAGGTGGTATCGCAATAATTTTTCTCTTGAAATGTAGGAAATTTAATGCTCTTTCAGATGAAAACGAAGACAACCACATTAGACCACTTTTTCTTCAGATTTCGTTGAAAGAAAAATAAAAATTTTCAAGTATTTGCCTATAAAACCAATTTTAGTGGTCGAAATGGTTGACCCTAAAACCAGTTTTAATGTTCAAAAATAGTTTATAGGAGTTTTTTATAATTAATTTTTAAAAATACGTAAAAGAAGAATAAAATTTCGACCACTAAAATTGGTTTTGTGGACAAACAGTTGAGAAACTTTCTTACAAACAGTCTGATGTGATTGTTTTTGTTTTCATCTGAAAGAGCATTAAATTTCCTACATTTAAGAGAAAAATTATTGCGATACCACCAACTGCATACAACAAATTAATATGACAAAGAAATTTGAACCAAAATGCAAAATTTACCCGTAGTTCTTAATATTTTTAGACCCAAATTGCAATATGGATTTGTTACTATATCAGCTATAACCTCCTAAAGTTTCATACCATAACATTAATTAAAACTCAAGTTCTCTATAAAAAACTACGACACACCAATGACGGCAGTTTTGATTTTTTTTGAGGTTAAGAAATTAATATAAATTATTTTAACCGAGGCAGTTTTAAAGAGAGATTTATTACAAACAAAACGAAAATTTTTTTGTCTCGATCCGACCAATAAAAGCGAAGTTATTTAAAAAATAGTGAAACGGAAACTTGAAAAAGTCAAAATTTTACACTAAAGTCGAAAAATAAGTGCCTTCGGGTCAAAATTGGGTTGACACATTTTATACACAAACTTACAGGAATGGTTTCGACCGATTAAGATAAACAACTCGCTGTTACAAAAAAAGTCCGAAAATCAGGATAAATTTTGGTTCGTTGACTACACTATACAGACACTATTAGTAAAACTATTTTAGTCAAAATTCAATGAACAATTTTTATTATTTGGGATGCATTAATATTAATATGATTTTTAGTTTCAGTCAGTAGTTACTCTAAAGCTTAATTAGTGGCAAGATAATTAGATAGACTACTTATTTAAATTATTATGTAATTTTCATTATAATTACATAATGTTAAAGATAATATTATAAACTGTCTACAACTCAATCTCTATTAAGTAATTTTAAATGTCACTGATTGTCAATTATAGGCGCTTTAAAAATTCATCACTCGGGTAATTAAAATTGTACAAATTAACTCAACATACCCAAATTGCCACAGTATCAATTAATTTGCTTGCTACACGTCCAACAGTGATCAATACTGATAAATACAGGGTAATATTTTTTATATTGTGTACGACTAGCTCAAAACGTTATTAATTAGTTAAGTATAGTTGTGTGCGCCTAAATAGCTGTCCAGACATTCTACAGAACATCCTAAAGCTAGAACGTCGTCCACGCGACTCTTTGCTTATTTAAACGACTCTCTACTTTCACTAGAGCTCATCTAAAATAGAAATGGACATGTCAATTGTTTTTATTCAGAACCGTATTTATCTCAGACCAATAAACAAGATGGACATCGTTATTTACATTTAAATTTGTCCCCAACACCCTTTGTTATTGTAAACATTGTAAAGATCAGCTTCGAAACGAAGTAATACGGACTATCACGTTCGTACTATTACAACTGGATACGAAAATCAGATATTTCGTTTTCATAATGTATGTTTTTATATTTCGGTTCTGTAATGGAGCTATTACGACACAGAAAGTAGTTTTTTTAAGTTGGTGTGTATTTTTTTAAGTGTTTATTTTTTACTTTCTCCGGGCCTGAACCGTTGACCGTACCGCACTTGTATAAAAAGAAATTTTATTTTGTTCGTGAAGGTACTCCACTCGCTACGCTCGTTTCTTAATCTTCTCCACTCACAACATAAAATGCCTCTTTTAACAGGTATATCATAAACTACTATTATTTACGTTTCGTATAGAATATTTTCAAACAAAGTGCGTTTTTAGTGTTTTACGAAGATTTCTGGAAGGCATATTAACATATATTTTATAAAAAGATATGCTAGTGTTGTGTATGTAAGAGAGTAGATGAAAAAGAGGAAGAAATATCTTTCCATGGGTAAAAGTTTTGTTATGTTTGTTAATGAGATCAGTGGCGTTCCGTTTAAATTATTTAAAACGTAACTAATATTTCAGATTTCCAAAAGATAATATACCGCACGCCCATGCTTAAGACGGAAGCTTTTTGTTTCTCGTCTTCCACTTTCTGCCCCCCACTTGTGTATGTTGGCGACAATTTTGTAACCACACTATTCATGTATTCGGTATCCATCTTGATTATTGGTCTGAGATATTTATACAATGCACATCTTATGACTTCATACCGAGCGTTCGTAAGACACTGGCTAGATAATAGAGAGTGGGAATCCCTCCAGTGCAGTCCTTTTGAATTTTAGATAAACTAATAAAAAAAGAGTAATTTTAGTCCACGTTCCGGGAGACCCACTGTAACATATACACTAATAATAGTTAACATATACACTAAATAGAGAAAAACGAGTTTTAACTTAAATTACTAGTAATATATCAAGTCTAGTTGTATTTTATTGAAAATAAATTTTGTAAATTAGCGTTAGATTGGCCCTTGTTCTATAGAATCGATTTTAAAGCAGCATGTTATTCAAACAAACAAACACAGAAAATACGATTCCAAGTTCACGTCCAACCAAAATAAAAAAAATATATATTACACGAAGCTCGAGAAAATTAAATTTCTGAAGCTATAGAGATTACCGAAATGGATTTGTATTGTCCAGAGAAAACATAATTATAAATTTATTCAAACAGTCAAGGGCGTGCATGTGAGAGTTTTAAAACGGAAAAATTTTACAAATTATTTCCTATCATGCGACATAATAAGCTAATGAGGTTATTTTTTTGTTCTTTATTAATAAAGAACTTACGATAAGCAATATTTGCCAAGTAAAAGCCAATTTGTCGATTTTATATGCTCGAGAACACAAAACTACAATACTATAATAATTAGTCATTAAGCTTACCGGTGGAACTAATGATTGAACTACAAATGAAATTGGATTATCGGCAGCACGTATAATCGAAGCAGCTTCTTCGTGTCCAACATCTGTTAATACAAATCCATTAACTTCTAATATTCGGTCTCCTACCTAAAACAACAGTTAAAAATAAATACCTGATTAAGATTACCCAACTGGAAACTATCACTATAAGCTTTTACAATGTTTAACATTTTCAATAGATACGTAAAAGTTCAAAAAATAATCTATTATTAAATTCATTTCAATATTGATTTTACGTTTGAAGACATCAAAAAAACATTATATCAAGGAAGCATACATGGGAGTTTTGGAAACCCACATGATATACGAAGTTGATCAAATTGGGACAAAGTTGCGCCTTAAAGTTGCCCTTGAGGTACTGAAGTACTGTGAAGAAAATTCATTTTCATTTGGTGCCTTTGGTCCACCATCGTCGTATAATTTTTTAAATATGGACCTGATTTTTATTTCATTAAAAACTTATTTCCGTTGATGTTACTTTTGCAGCTACATATTAAAAGCTATTTTTGATCAATCAGCTCCATGGTTAAAAAAAGATTGAGATGATGAAGGTATTATAGTCCAGAAACGAACGATTAAATTACAATAAAAAAGTGAATAGTGTTTTTCGATTTACAGAAAAACATTTAAATTGATATGCTCAGAAACCTTCTCAATGCAATCTTTTGAGCAAAGTCTTCCTTTCACCCTTTTTCGTTAAAAGAATGACAAATTCGACGTTATCTTTAGATCGAGCAATTTAAAAGTTGCAAAAATGTATTTAAATAAAACTTTTATTCACTTCGATCGAAAAATCAGCAATGAGAGGGAAATTAAATGTCAAGCTTTACAAAAAGTTTTCTTTCTGTGGTATGAAAACCGTTAAATCAAAGTCAATTAATTACCAATCGAAAAAAATAAACGAAATAATATCGTAATTTATTATCTTCTAATGGTTAAGTTAAATGTTTTTATAATTGAACCATTAATTTTGCTCGTTATCGTAAATTTCAAGTGAACGTTTCAATTTTTAATTCGAGTCGCTTTTCAAAACAAACACTACCACGAATTCCAAATGGAATTGATTGCAGGAGATGTTCAAAATTATCTTCCCCCATTTTGAAGCTGAGTCTACATAGATCAGGGTGAACACCACGGCTCTTGGTCATAAGGATTGAGCATGTAAAACAACACATTACCTGATTAACTTGAGTTATTCTCAATTTGAACTCACTGATGTCGATTGTTATATGCACGTGAATCAAATAAAAATGAATATACAAAACATTGCTTTGTGTAGTAAAAAATTATTTTGGACATTAATAAATGTATTTTAACATTAAAGACCTGTTTGGCTAATTTTTAAAAATAATTTTCATTTATGCGTATTATAAGGAGCGAGGAGTTAACCACTTAGGCCGGGTTCTATCACCTCTAGTCAACTGCTAGTCAACTATTTGTCAAGTAGACTAGCAGTTGACTAAAGATGATAAAACCCGGTCTTAGTAAATTTAATGTAAAAATTCTTGTAAATGTCAATAAATATTCGTAAATGTTTGTAAATGTCGGTAAATTTTTGTAAATGTTCTAAAAATGCAGGAAATGTTTACAAAATTAAAGAAATGTAAATGTTGCAATTGTTTGTAAAAGTAGTAAATGTTTGTAAAGTTTGTAAATGTCTGTAAATGTGGTAAATGTTTCTATGTAATATAAAAAATGTAAATGTGGTAATTGTTTGTAAATGTCTGTAAATTTTTGTAAATGTGGTAAATGTTTGTAAATGTGGCAATTGTTTGTAAATTTCTCTGTCTGTAAATTTTTGGAAATGTTGAAAAAATGCAGGAAATGTTTACAAAAATATTAAAGAAATATAGAAAATGTAAATGTGGTAATTGTTTGTAAATGTTTGTAAATGTCTGTAGATTTTTGTAAATGTGATAAATGTTTGTAAATGTGGCAATTGTTTGTAAATTTCTCCGAGTCTCTAAATTTTTGTAAATGTGGTAAATGTTTGTAAATGTGGCAATTATTTGTAAATTTCTGTCTGCAAATTTTTGGAAATGTTGAAAAAATGCAGGAAATATTTACAAAATTAAAGAAATGTAAATGTGGCAATTGTTTGTAAAAGTAGTAAATGTTTGTAAAGGTTTGTAATTGTCTGTAAATGTGGTAAATGTTTCTATGTAATATAGAAAATGTAAATGTGGTAATTGTTTGTAAATGTTTGTAAATGTCTGTAAATATCTGAAAATGTCTGTAAGTGTCTGGAAAAGTCTGTAAATGTCTGTAAATGTCTGTAAATGTTGTAAATTTCTGTAAACGTCTGTAAATGTTTGTAAATGTGGTAAATGTAAATTAATGGAGTTATTTTGGACTGAAAACAGCATATTCTGAGAGAAAGCCCCGCCTTGAATAAATTTTAGTGATATTTTTTTATTGATCGTCCCCCCTTCCCCCTTAGTCGGCCCCCGGAGGATTTTCAGGACTTGAAGACTTTTCTATAAATCTTTAAGACATGATTGATATACAGTGACACCAAAATCGAAGTTCATGAGATGCCTAGAAGTGCTTAATTAATTATTGATACATAACTGTTAATAAGATTTTCATCATCCCTTTTTGAAATTTTGTTTTTCCTAAGCTTAATTCTTAGTTACTAATTATCAAAAGTGTGAAAGCATTTGCACCCAAAATTATGAAAGAAAGATTCTTTTCATCTAATTTTTTGCAAATGCACACTTTTTTACAGTGTAAACTTTGATCTTTAGGATATTGGGAACTAAATAAAAAAATTTCTTCAAAATTCATTCAAGGCGTGGGTTTTTCTCAGTAAAACCCTCGGTTCACTCCACTAAATGTGGTTTAAAAATTTTTTCGTAGTGGTTAACCCTTCGGTATTGGGTGGTCCTAAGTGATTCATACTTAGTGTAAAAGTAAATAACACATCCTGACAAATGCACGCGTGTGCTTAGAGGACGTCACCCCTATCCGCTGACCCTTACATATCTTATACCCGACCTTATAACAGTCGTTAATAACCCCTATTAACGGTCAATTCTCTATTAACGATGAAGTATGCTATAGATCGTCGTCTGCGTTGATCTGTCGTAGTTTGACGCTACTATAAAGTCATACCAATCGCTCAAAATCGGGCGATGTAATATGCTGTGAAAATAAGGTAGATGGCTCCACTTCAGGGAACATAGGAATTTATTTTACCGATAGTCAATTAGACATTTTATTGTGACTGGTGCAAATTTCATATTGACATTTGCGACACCAATCACAGCACAGTTAAATACATCTCGTACTCTATGAGAGGAGGGGGTACAGTCGCTTTTTTCTGAATGTAGCTTTAATTTTGTCGTTGTCAAATAGACAGTGGCAGTATGATGACATTACTCCAGTGTAAAACATGTTATTACAGTTTCCATTGTTCCCTGATGCACTAGCGCCTCTAGTTGCAATTTATTGGATTGGTATGACTTTATAGTAGCGTCAAAGTACGACAGATCAACGCAGACGACGCTATAGGCAATCAAATACCTACTGTATTAAAATTGTGACATTAGTTGTCATTTTTTTTCAATGATTGTAGAATATTATTGAAACCTTGAATTTTTGTCGTAAAATATAATTAAATACTCGCTCAAAGCGATAGAGAACCTATAGAGTCTTTGAAAGCAGTATTCGTATCAGCTGAAAAGGCGATGTTTCACTTTCTTTGGCGTTCTCAGAGTGCTCCTGCTCATCATTATAAATTGCCCAGGGTATTTTCCAATTTTTTAAATATCGATTATTGCTGCGTTATTGCATAGCAAAGTCGATTATCAATGACTTGGGCATACTAAAAATATGTTAATCAAAAAAGTTTTATTAAAAAGTGCTTTAGTAAAAGCATTAATGGCCAGTTTCTGGTACATTTTTGCTTAGTTATGGATCCATAACATTCCAAAACTTAACCATTTCTATTGTTTGAAACCGGTTTTTGAACACTTAGAGAATAGATATCTATTCGTCAGTAGATAAGTATCGATAGAACAACTGGCCATAAATGCTGCAGGTTCAAAGTGAAAATAAAAAGTGACGTCGCGATTCGTACACATCACGTTTGTTGCTTAGTTACATGTGTTAAATGTCAGTTAATGTGTAATCAAGGTTATAATAAGTTGGAGCTCAGTATAATATTGACGAATATTGACAGCAACGATTCGTGACGTCATGCCGCTTTTATGCGGGAAACTTTATAGTTTGAATTTAAAATAATTTTTTTGGCAAAACCTACAGTCGCAATTTTTCTTTAATGTGGTTTTAAGATTACGTTATCAATAAGGTAACTTTCTAAATACATTTTAAAAAATTGGAAAATACCCTATTGCATAATTATTAAAGGAGGTATTTTATAAATAATAAAAATTATAATTATAAATTATTTTATAATGATAGGTAACTTTAAATTGTTAACATTTTACATCATTTATAATCAATTAACATAATAATTACGTTTGAGAACAACATTATAAAAACTGCCAAAATCCATCAACATTACCTTTATTCCAATGCAACTTTCAAAATAGTACGACTCTGTAAGTAACTCTGTAACTTTGTGCTCGTTCAGTTGAAGATGAATAAACTTCTATTATTTTCATTAGCCGTAGCGATTCTGGAAGCTGATGCGGTAAGAATGTTAATTTTAAGAAAATTTAATTTAATCTATTAATTTTTAAGTTTTTCCAAACTGAGTACGTTGTCACGCACGAAAGAACTGAAATAGAATGGATTGACAATAAAACTATTATACAACCTACCTCTGTTACTACTTTTAAATTTAATAGAACCACTACGGCAATTAATACGACATTAACAGTTGCAACTGATATTGATGACTCACTGGTATGATATTTAAATATAAGAATGCACCAGTGTTGTTTTAAATGCATTCCACAACAGTTCTAAAGATAGATTTCTGAAGAGTTTCCAGTAAACTGCTTCTCAATAACTATTTCAAGAAGATTATACTCTGACCACATCATTTAATGAATCCTTCCTGTCCTAAAAGTTCTAGCTCCTTCTGAAACTTGCTTATACCCGTACATTATGCTCATAAAAGTAGTGACTAGTGAATTCTCTTTTATTCGTTTGCATTTATAGATGCTGTTGATAGAACCGTTTAAGTTCTTGAGTAACGAATATCGCGATCTTCTATCAATGAGCTGGCAAACCAATTTTTGCAAAATGGTTCGCAATAATGATTACGGATACAGAGAATCATTGAAATGTGGAAATTTTAGTGGTTGTCCAATAAAAAAAGTAAGTAAACTGATTTATTTACAAAAAAACTATACTGATTTCAATTTTTTAGGGAACTTATGTGCTCTGTAATCATAAACCAGATAATTCAAAATTTCCACCGCTCGTACCATTTGGAAGATACAAAGTTAAATTGACTGCAATTTATAAGTCCAAACCAATTTTGAGTTATCATGTCCTTTTTGCAATAGATTATCCAATAAAATGGCAATAATTTAAAAATATAAATTAACATGTTGTTGGTTTCTGGTTCAAGTTCAAAATCTACAATTTATATCGACGTTTTACAAAATAATTCGAGAAAATCTCAACCAGCACAGAGAAAACTGAGTGTTGAAAATTTCTCACAATATTGTGGAACGTCTTTTTGTGCACATATTCCTCACAATTGTTGTGTGATTTGCTATATACGTACGAACAAGCAATTGCACTTCTTTCTACAATTTGTTTTAATGGCATTCAAATAATTTTTTAGAAAATTTCCAAATCAAATTATACAGGGTGAGTCGGGAGGAGCGCACCAAACGCCAGGAGTGTATTTTACACGTAAATATGAGACGAAAAAACCCTAAAGTTGTAGTCCGATTTTTATTGGTATTCGAGTTACAGCGTCTTAAAAGTTGAAATATTTGATAAATTAATTTCATTAATATAGAAGAACATACTGTATAACGATGAAACCACATTCACCCATGATGACATTAACAATACCCGCAACTCCCACTTATGGTCCGACGAAAATCCTCACATAAAAGTCGAAACAAATTTTCAATATTCAAAATATTAAGAAATATACAGGGTGTTCCATTTAAATTAAGAAATTTTATTCCATTTCCGGTTAAACCAGAAATCAAAATATAAAGTGTTTGGTATCGTGTCAAAGTTAATTTTACGAGCCTTCAAAATATTTAAAAATATACAGGGTATCCCAAAAAAATTTGATATTGTTCTAATTTCTGGTTTGACCGGAAGCGTTTTGTTAACCGCAAATAGTGTTAAATAATAGATATTCATGGGATTGATATAAATATCCAATTTCAAGTTTTCATTTTTATTACAAAAGAAATTAGAGATTATTGAAGTTTTGACATTCAAAAAATCATAACTCCGAATCCGCATCATACAAGTCTTTAAAAATGTACAGTTAGATAGAGAATCATGTTGTCTATATCATATCTAAATCTGTATAAATCGGCCGGACCAGTTTTTGAGAAAATCCATTTCTAAATTTTGCCCTACTTTGGCCCCTTAAAGGTAGGCAATTTTAAAACAATTTTGAAAATCGACTTCTTTAGAACGAAAGCCCTATATTTTGGCTGTACAATGCCGTTTTAAAATTTTTATAATAATAATTACCGGCGAAGTTATAAGGGAGAAACCACAAAATGGGACAATAGTTCTATGGGCCGCCATTTTAAATTAAACAATTTGAATTTTTTTTTTTTCAATTGGGGCTCAGATATACTATCTTATAGCCAAGTAGAAACGAATTTGGACCAAATTTGCAAATATGCGCCCAAAATAACCACCTTATTTTTGGACACCCTGTATATATTTCTTTTAAAAGCTTATTACGTCGATGAAATAATTTTAAAGTGGCTAAAATCATATTTTAGACTAGGCGCAAAAGTTAAAGTATTTTATGCAAGCGGCATTTCATATAACATTTTGGTAACCGATGTTTTCCCAGTATTTCAACCCTGCTGAATACGAAAATTGCGGTTATCAAAGCGAAATCTTAACCGGAAGCGTGATATTCAAGATGACACCCAAGATGTCAGCTTTGTTATTTTTGATGGAATCATTATGGACAATTAAGACAAATATTTTTATTGGTTCGGATAGATAATTTTATACCCTACAATTTTTATTAGAAGTAAAATTATCTTCAGATCACTTCTAAAAGAGCTAGAGTCGATAAAAGCACCAGTGTTGTATAAACCGTCTTAATACATAAAGCAGTATATGGAAGCATCTTGGTGAGTTCAGCGAGGTAGCTTTCCCAGTATCCAGCTAGGATGTATCTGTTAAAACATGATCAGAGCAAATCAAGTCCATAAAAGTCGATCATAAAGAGGATATTGCGTCTTCTGTTTTGACAACACACGGTGCTTCTCCCGACTCTCTAGACCCTTAAAGAGTGATTTTACTGTAATTTTTTGTAGACCATAAAATTATCTATCCGAGCTAACAAAAATATTTGTCTTAATTGCCATAATAATTAATCCATCAAAATAAATAAAAAGAGCAAACATGTATATTACGACGATTTTTAAGCACACGGTGTCTTTAGCTGGCTTTCGCTCCTTAATAAGCAATCTTACGGTACTTTTACATTTAATAATAATTGTAGAGAACCTTGTATATCTAATTCAATCAAAACAGTTGTCCAAGTTTCAATAATAATTCTTCCATCCAAATAAATCTTAATTAATAAAGCAGACAACCTAGTCGCCATCTTGAATATCGCGCTTCCGGTTTAAATTTCACTGTGGGTAACCGCAATTTTTGGATTCAGGGGGGTCGAAATATTGGGAAAACATCGGTTACCAAAATGTTATATGAAATTCCTCTAGCATTTCGATACTGGGATTTTGTTCCAATTTCACGGTGCTTCTTCCGACTGTAGCTCCTTAAGGAGGGATCTGAAGATAGTTATACCTCTAATAAAAATTGTAGAGTATAAAATTATCTATCCGAACGAATAAAAATATTTGTCTTAATTGTCCATAATGATTCCATCAAAAATAACAAAGCTGACATCTTGGGTGTCATCTTGAATATCACGCTTCCGGTTAAGATTTCGCTTTGATAACCGCAATTTTCGTATTCAGCAGGGTTGAAATACTGGGAAAACATCGGTTACCAAAATGATATATGAAATGCCGCTTGTATGGTAAAGGATACGTTTTTTCCGATAACAGTCCTAGTCTATTTCATCAAAATCAGTTCAGTAGTTTTTGCTGTAAGGGGAGGGGGACATCCATACATACATTTATACATACATACGGTCATTTTCAGTTCAAAAAATTGAAAAAAAAATTTTTCGATTTTTGGAACCACGGTAACTTAAAACGTCGAGAACTTCAATAAAAAAATTTTTATTATTATTTTTTTTTCTCGATTATAACAACTTTTTCTTGGATTGGAAAAAGTTAATTGTTTATTTTAAAACTTCTTGCAAAGTAAAAGTAACTTTTAACTTTTTCTAATCCAAGAAAAAGTTGTTTCTTATCTTAAAAATAGATTAAACGTAGATTAGATTTTTAGGAGGTGAAAATTAATGCCACCCCTCTTAAGAGACACTTCTAATGATGAGAATTTCTTGAAATTTCCGGCAGTATTAGGCCAGTCTAATTTATATTTATGTATTAAGTTATGTCCAGTACTTTTGGAGATAGAGTTATTTGTTAAGATTTGAGAGCCGAAAAATTTTTAGGTTAGGGATGCATTTTAGCATATGATTTCAAGAGAGAAAATCAAAAATTTGTTAAGATTTGAGAGCCGAAAAATTTTTAGGTTAGGGATGCATTTTAGCATATGATTTCAAGAGAGAAAATAAAAAATGGGGAGGCTAAATTCACTAACATGACAAGCGTTCTATTTTGGTCCCATTTTGGTCTATGAGCAAATTTCAAAGACAACCTGTATAAAACGTTTAAAAAAAACGATTTCAACAATTTCGGTGTGAGATATTCAGCCAAACACGCCCTTAATTTTTAATAAACATTTTGATAATGAATATTTCTATTACTAAAAGTTTGAGAAAGGTTTCAAGTTGAACCCTTACAACTAATTGATAGCCCTAGGCTCAACCATTTGAGTGTTGGAAAATCTTTAGTACTTACATTAATTATTTATTGCTTAAAAAAATTTTAAATAGATTAAATAATGGTAAAACAGCTTGACTGAGGTAAGTTCTAACATGTTGCTCGAATTTTGTTTTGTCATCAGATATCATTTTCGTCACACATTATGCAATAATTGAACTTCCAAAAATAAGAAACTAGTTTCAAAATTTAAAATCAATGCAATGAATAACATAAAATAACAG
This sequence comes from Malthinus seriepunctatus, assembly GCA_963924605.1. Classification (NCBI taxonomy): domain Eukaryota; kingdom Metazoa; phylum Arthropoda; class Insecta; order Coleoptera; family Cantharidae; genus Malthinus; species Malthinus seriepunctatus. The sequence goes on along the minus strand of OZ004600.1, from coordinate 116,075,546 downwards.
TTACAACTTTTGTTGCATAATTATTCATTGTTTCGTATTAAATTTAATTTAGAAACTTATAACAGATTACAAGTTAGCTCATACAACACGACCAAATATTTTAGTCTACATATTTTCTAAAATATAATAATTTAATAAAGACATACCTTGTAATTAATGTAACAATTCACTACTATAATATTCTATTATTCACACCTTTTGAATCCACCAACTAGGTGCTCCACGATAATTTATAATAAAATGAAATTAGTAAATCTTTATCAGTCGCACCAGGCTGCATCACGTGCAATTTTTAAAACTGATTGGGCATTATTTAATTTAATATCAATATTTACTAGCAGAATTAAAAACATAAATTATATTGAATTTTATACAGGGCGAGCTGCGACTATTAGGTCTAAATAAATTGGCGATAAAATTAAATAACATAAAAATATTTTGTAATATACAAGGTGCTTCAGCAGCTTCATCCCTTATCCCTTCATCAGAGTTTCTCTCATTTTTTGCTTGGAAGAGGTTTTATTGCAAAGTTCTTCGGTTATCATGATTCTCAATCTTAATTTTTTGAATGCACCCCATCACAACTCAGTATACCATTTTATTTTATGTTAAATTCAGAAAAACCTATTTCGTATCTCTAAAATGGAAGCATGAAGAATTAAGGATTTTTTATCCTTAAAATTAACAGTTTTTGATATATTTAAATATTTTTAGACAAACGCACAAGTATAATACCCTATTCCATAACAGCACATTCACCTACGATACTTGATAAGGTTCCCAGTTACAGACACAATACATTCGAACATCTATTAATTAGCTCAATTAATTATTTATCTGGTTTGTTCATTAACGTTCTTTATCTGCTTTTGAACATGGCATTATCATGAATTTCTTAACAGCACTCTAATTCGGCACTTTTAAAAATAACATTGTATGTCAGTGGATGTTTACAGTTCAATTTCCAATAAAATATTGAAATATCTTGAAAAATGTTAATTAAAAAAAAAGTTCTTAACCAAGTCAAAAAACCCCTATAACCACTAGCTTTACTTTCATTGGAAGGCACCTGCACTATTAACCACAGCACCAAAGCCCCCGAAATCACCAGAACCGCGACCTTTCTCATGTTGAATGTTGATCAATTTTTGAGCAGCTGGCGCAACTTTTCATTTAGTAAAAAATCACTAAAAATTGAGTCTATTATGTATTATTTATTAACTGCAATTAAACCAACATTTTTTTAAATGTTGATGACCTACAAAAACTATATTTTTGTTTAGTATGTCTATGACCAATGTCTAATTAATAAGGTTATGTTGTGACTTTGACATATCCAGCGGACATGCGCATTAGGCGAAGACTAACTTTTTCATCTCTGAGTCGTTTCTTGTTCCTTATAAAATTCCAAGGGTATCTTTTCTTTGGATTTACGTTTGAAGAAAAAATTAAATGTTTCATATGGAGTAAAATATCTTGCAAAAAAAGTGACATTTTTACTCCTAATAAAACAAAGTACTATTTATTTACGTGACGAGCGCGTTCGATGCGTTCTACTCCAGCTCTGCACCTTAATTTAAATTTTATTTGTTTAAATGGAGATCCTATAATTTCAATTTTCACACTGTAGACTGTATTGTTATCAAAAGCACTTGAATTTGAAAAATAAATAAAAACAAAGTTTTGTTTGTTATTTGGTGACAAAGGATTACTTGGAAAGTAGACAAAAACTTAACTAACTTTAGCGTATACGATAGGACCTAAAACCGACCTAACGAAGTTAAATCTTATTAATGAAATGAAAATTAATAAAAGGGCTAAAGTTTTAACCACTTTTTAGCTAATATATTTTATTTTATAGCCGAGAATAAATAAATTATTAATTTAATATTTCAAAAGCATACAAGGGCTTCTTAGGCGCAGTTTTATTTTATACAAAATAAATTTATTGCTATTCTCCATGTCGAATCATACATTTTAATAATCGCATATTTTTCTTCTGTTACTATAACTCATAATAATTCCAAAATCAATAATAGTTTATGTTTATACTGTTTCAAAACTATAACGTATGAGCGTGAGAGCCTTTTCTGCATTTTAATGTAAAAAAATCCCAACTGCTCGTTTATTGAAATTTCTAACAAGAGAAATAGGTTTTTGAAACTCGCAAAAAGGCTAGGTTTGTCTGAAACCTACGTTGCGCATAATAAATCCCAAACTTAATTCTAATAGCTTTTAATGTGACCAAAGGCGTCAAATAGTTTAAACAAAAAATAATCTGTTGGTGTTAAAATTAGCTTTTCTAGACGGAGAGATGAAGCAGTCACGTAAAGCAGTTGCTCGAGGTAATTGGAATTACCTCGAGGTTGCTGCGCTTTATCATGCATCATGGTAGATTTTGAAAGAACACTCTAGAATTATTTGAAATCAGTGGCGTAGCAATCGATGAGCAAAGGGGAGCATAGCTCTGGAACCCAAACTCATTTGTAAACAATAGTTTATTTAGAAAAAGTATATGCCAAGTTTATTCAGGATTTGGCGCAAGAAAGTTTTTAATTATTTTTTCCCTCTTGTCTTAATCAAATCCTTTCCCATTGATTGCCTAGGATGCTTGATATCTTCCTACAGAACTATTCTGATTTGTAGGAAGAAGTTGTGATCTGGGTTATCATTTAGTTCGAATCCTTGGACTTTTGATTTTCTCTTAGGACTATTTTGATCTAAGAGAAAGTTTAGTAATCAAGCACGAGAAGCCTTCCTCCTTTAACTTCCTCCAGGACTATTCATCTTTCTCTAAGAACTATTCTGATCTACGAGAGGGGGCTAGCAATCTGTTAAAAAAGTTAACTTATACCTCCAGGACTATCCATCTCTCTTTTAAGACTATTCAGATCTAAGAGAGGAGACTAGCTATCTGGAGGAAAGTCTACTTGTACCTCCAGGACTATTAGTCTCTCTCTTAAGACTATTCTGATCTAAGAGTTAGTGATCTGGTAGGAAAGCCCACTTGTACCTCCAAAACTATTGATCTCTCTCTTAGAGCTATTCTGATCTAAGAGAGGGGACTATCTACCTTGTAGGAAAGTTTACTTGTACCTCCAAGACTATCTCTCTCTTAGGACTATTCTGATCTAAGAGAGGAAACCAGTGATCTGGTAGGAAATCCCACTTGTACCTCTTTTGGACCGTTTGCACTAACACTAACGTACGGCTTAGGAGTTACATAAATTAATGATTTATTAATGAATCAAATGGGAGCTACATATTTAAGCGATTCATAAGTCGTTGCTTAGTGTTAGTGCAAACGGCCCTAGGACTATTGATCTCTCTGTTAGGACTATTCTGATCTAAGAGAGAAGACTAGTGATCTGGTAGGAAAGTCTACTTGTACCTCTAAGACTATTAGTCTCTCTCTTAAGACTATTCTGATCTAAGAGAAGGGATTAGTGATCTGGTAGGAAAGCCCACTTGTACTTCCAAAGCTATTGATCTCCCTCTTAGAACTATTCTGATCTAAGAGAGGGGACTAGCTACCTGGTAGAAAAGTCCACTTGGAGCTCCAAGACTATTGATCTCTCTCTTAGGACTGTCATCTAAGAGAGGAAACCAGTGATCTGGTAGGAAATCCCACTTGTACCTCTTTTAAACCGTTTGCACTAACGCTAAGGTACGGCTTAGCAGTTACATAAATTATTGATTTATTAATAAATCAAATGGGAGCTACATATTTAAGCGATTCATAAGTCGTTGCTTAGTGCAAGTGCAAACGGCCTTAGGACTATTGATCTCTCTTTTAGGACTATTCTGATCTAAGAGAGAAGACTAGTGATCTGGTAGGAAAGTCCACTTGGACCTCCAAGACTATTGATCTCTCTCTTAGGACTCTCATCTAAGAGAGGAAACCAGTGATCTGGTAGGAAATCCCACTTGTACCTCTTTTAAACCGTTTGCACTAACGCTAAGGTACGGCTTAGCAGTTACATAAATTATTGATTTATTAATAAATCAAATGGGAGCTACATATTTAAGCGATTCATAAGTCGTTGCTTAGTGTTAGTGCAAACGGCCCTAGGACTATTGATCTCTCTCTTAGGACTATTCTGATCTAAGAGAGAAGACTAGTGATCTGGTAGGAAAGTCTACTTGTACCTCCAGGACTATTAGTCTATCTCTTAAGACTATTCTGATCTAAGAGAGAGGACTAGCTACCTGGTATGAAAGCCCACTTGTACATCCAGAACTATTAATCTCTCTTTTAGGACTATTCTAATCTAAGAGTAATGATCTGCTAGGAAAGTCCTTTAAAACTCCTGGACTTTTTTGATCTAAGGGAAAAGAATAGTAATCTGGTGGTAGAAGCTCTCTTGTGCCTTCCAGGACTATATTGATCTCTCTTTTATGACCGTTCGGATCTAGGAAAGATGACTAGTGATCTAGGAGGTCTCATTAACTTCTAGATTGCGTATGTTAATCGAAACTTTTGCTTGTAAATGCTAAAGAAAGGCGATTGCTGAAACTTTATTCGTTGCTATAAACAAATTTTATTGCAAAAGGTGCACATCAAGCGCTCCAGTCTCTCTGCTGCCAATATTTTTATTATAGATTCTTTAAAAATAAAAACATTGAACATTTCAATTTTCTACGAAATTACAAAATAGAAAATCTGGATTTTCGATTAAAATCATAAACAGTTCATCGGGGAAAACGCATGTGGGTTCTTGTGATTCTGTCCCATAAAGCTTAAGTCAACCTCGGTATTTAAAAATCTCAACTAATCTAAAGTTACTCACTTGAAATAATCCGGCATTACCAGCAGCACTATTAGGTACAATAGTCTTAATGAAAATTCCAGACGTCGACTCTATCGATTCATTGTATGGAGTGTGAAAATTCACCTACAAGAAAAAAACTTAGTTTCTTTTAAAATTCAAATAAATCCTTACCTTTCCACAAACAATACTAATTCCTAAATTTTCAGAAGACTTTCTAAACACTTCAATATTTTTGATCGAACTCCATTGTTTGTTGAGACTTCTATCTGAATTTTGTTTATTTTTCGTAAGGACAGTTTGTTGTTGCGATGTCACCGTCATAATTAGATCGTTTCTAAAAAGAACAATTATTATTATTAACACTTGATTAGAAAACTAACTTTAGTTTAATTGTGCTATGTTTAGAAGTAAAATATGTTAAATACACGTAGCAATTGTAAGGCTTGTATAATCCTATTGAGTAAAAGTGGAAGGGATATTTTTTCATTAAAACCATAATAAAATTACCTCGAGCAAATAAATAGGTATGTATGCAATAAGAAAAGTAAAAATAATGATATTAAAATTGTATTGGTATAGTAAAGTAAGTGTGTAATTATTCGTTTAAAATTTGTTGACTAAATAAATTGCAATCTTCCTGTTTGTTCCTTATTATCCAATTAGCTTTGTATTGTATATTAACACTTCTGCCATAAAACTGATAATTATTTAATTACGACTTCAAATTAGCGAAAATTAGCAAAGAAAGTTAACGAAAGACTTGATTAATAGCTCAACTTATTTAACTCACAACACTCTCTTTTTTTGTCCTCGCGATTAAATTTACTAAATTTTAATTTGAATAATTGCAATAATTAATTTTTTTGTAACTCACTTTATGTTGTGGCATTAATAACTTTTACATTACTCGATGCACAAACAATTACTAACATTTATCGACCCCGTCTTTTAAAAATCTTACAGTAAATTAGATTACCATAATGAGATTAAGGAAATGTTTCATTTAAACGACACATTAAAAGAAATAAATATTCATTAAGTACATGAAATTAACTATAGGTATTCAGCATCTAAGTGACATTTTAAATAATTAATTTAAAAACACCAGGTACATACACGCTGTCTAATCTTCCAATGCCAGCAGGAGGGTCTCTATTAATAAGAAAGATATAGAGAAATTTTTAGATTAGAAAAGTTTTGCCTTTTTGCTGCTTGATTTCTGCCAAATCAAAAATGAATTATCTCAAACTGTTTTGGACATATTTGGAAAGAATTGAAATTTGGCATCTCACCTCAATGATGGACTCATTAAATTTTGATTAATTCAAACAGCTGAAGAAAATTTTAACGTTTGGTAGAGGTGAAAGGATGGAATTTTCTAATGAATCCATAAACTTGATATTTCTCCATATAACTTGATGGAAGCATCTTGAGATTATCGCTCTCAACTAGATCTTGTCCTTGTCGAAATTTGTCCTTTACGAAATATATTTTTTTTAATTTGTCCTGTTATTGTTTTTATGTCAACGATCTTCTCACCACTTCACTCAGTCTACTTACAAAATTGTTATACTAAATTACCATTTCTTATGTTTTATGTGTCAAGATCCTGGCACTCATTAGTCATTAGTTAACTACCGTATTCACATTCAGTTATACAAGAGTTGTAATTCGTCTTTGTTTTCAGCCATTAACGTCAAATCATCAACAGAGTATTTATTAACTGCAGGATCATACTTTGTGTGACGAGTTGGTATATTTTACAAGAACCAGATCCTCTTACTGCGGACGACTAGAGGAAATTGCCTAAATAAATAATTAATTATTTGAGACAATGGTAAATATAACAATTTGTGAAGGAACTTAAAGGGTTGTATAAATTTATTTGATCTGTGCACTGCGTCTGTTGAGCGAAGTGTTCTAATAATAGGACTCGTAGGATGAGCATTATTGTCCGGTGTTTCAATTATCTTAGGCCTTCAATTGTTAAGAATTTGTCTGTAATTTAAGTACCTTCTTGTCCATATTAACAATGATAGGTATGTGATAGTATACACAGGTCCGATGGAAGATGCAATCCTTACAACCGGCTGGTTGGAAGACCACCAGCTGAAATTGATTTAATGGATGCGATGGCCGTTTCATCAGGTGAACGTTCGTTCGTCTTCCAAACTCAAATTGAACACAACATACCTACTGCTCCTGTCAGTAAAGCATTTAAGCACTAGGTACAAAAAAATAGACGACGATGGGACTGGGTCACTAAAGATCGAGTAAAAGGGTAAAAATTGCGTTTTTCCTCATATTTCTCAAAAACTGAAAGTTTTAGGGGTCATATTATAATTGGGTATTATTACTGACACCGAAATGAATCAATTGACACCGATTTGAGATATATTTTTTAAATTCCTCCCCTAACTGCGATCCAGGAAGAGAAATAATCGTAAAAATGCTCAATTTCGGTTAAAATCGGTCAAATTTTGATTGCGGCGGTGCTAATTAACCTACATAAATGTGATTAGGCTTTAGTTCTTCCTAAAGCTTCCAAAAATTTATAAGAATCAACCTTAACATATTGCTATTCCAGAAAAATTTATGTTTTGGTCTTTCAGTATGTTTCATTGACTTTACGGTTGAACGATACCCTAAGAACGCCTAAATGGGTTAGCCACAAATAGATAAATTGTAGAATCATTCCTTTCCGAGAGGCACTTCTACTCGTAAGTGCTGCTTGTAGTAAAATTTTATCTCGCACCAGCACTGATTATACCCTCGGTCAGGGATCAGCAATATGTGCCCACAAAGGATTTTTAAAGTGTCCGCCACTTTTTAAAATAATTTTGGCGTTGTGGGCTTTTAATGTATTGAATGTATTAAAGCTCTCAACTTCTTCATTTAAGCAAATTAAGATAAAATGTCATAAGCCAACCATTTGGGCTGGCTTTCTTAGAGAAAAGGTTCATGCCAGTAGTCAGTAGTACGAGGTTGGAATCCTAGACCTGCCATAGCAACTTGGCTCTTTTTCAGTCTTAAGGATGATGATGATGAGAATGAAGATTAAGGATGCATTCAGCCCTTAAAATTTAATAAGTTGACTAATTATTTAGAAACAGTTTAATTTACACAATAAGCAGTTTAGTTGGTGCTTTACGTGCTGCACTTTTCGACAAATGGAAAGCACCTTATATGAATACTTTCAATTCGTTAATACGTGAGACTTTTTTTTGGCAGAAGAGCTTATCCGAAATACAATTTTAGAATTAAACATCTTAATATTTATCTAACAGCTAATAAATGATTTAATAACCTCAATGGTAGGGGAGACTGGGGCACGCTCGGACACTTTTTTTTAAACACCGATTGCGCTATTATTTATAGTGATGTAGGGCATTCAACTTGTAACACCATTATTTGCCTACGACACGATATATAGAAAAAGCAGTAAAATAACACAGTTTTTATGTTACAGATTTTTTTTGCAAAAGTAGTTTTTGTCCGAAACTGCCCCACATCGGGGCACATACACATACATTCAGAAAAACCTAGTAAAGCATTGAAACATTGCAAAAACATTGCTTTATTCATAAAACTGATAAAAAAACAATGGGTCAGAAGCCAAGGGTTCTACGAAAGTCGAGTTAATACAGAAACTGGAAATGGATACGTAAACTATCCCTTCACTAACCGAATGTACCAGCGCATAGCTTGTCCGAATGTACCCCACTTGGAACTTGCAGTAGTTTCATTAAAACGGTAGAAAACATTTTCGTTGATGTTAGGTGAAACGAAACTACTACGCGGTTATAGTTGATGATTGGCAGTTACCAGATTTCAATCGCCAGTAAATCTAATTGAGAGATTAAAACGGGAAAGCTTACGTTACTTAGCTCAAAAATGACTGCAGGTTGTTGGAAAACAATTTTTCTTCAATAAAAATTTTGTTTTTTCTATAGCAAACGTTAAAGTGTGCTTTGATCAACTAAAATTAGTTGATAAAATAGAATTTTAACAGCAAGGATAGATAAAGTAATACAACCCCATGAAGTTATAGCAACCCCACTACTCACATAGCAACCGCACACTACTCAAATATTTTTAATAAATTTTGCAAATGATAATTTAATTTGTAATTGGTTTTTCTTTAAGATTTGCTATAGAAAAAAATAGCATATTATACACAACGATAAAGGTTCTTTAACTACCTCGTGAAAGTTAATTCACTCATGGCTAACGCCACTCGTGAATTAACACTCTTCCACTCAGTAGTTAAATTATCCCTTTATCGTCTTGTATAATAAATAACTATTTTTGCACTAGACAAGCGAAACTACCGTCAACAAACACACTTCACACTAGCAACGTACTGTTACCTCCGCAGCGCAATAGCACGAACTTTTGACGGAAATTTTGAAAAGTCCGGATGTGCCCCGTGTCCGAACCTGCCCCAGTCTCCCCTACTTTAATTTGCTGCTTATACTACTTTTGGCAACAATTCAGTGCTTTCTTTAAAAAGTTCAATAAACAATACTTTATGACTCGAAAATGGTTCATAAATTTTTCAAACATTCATGCCAAATTAGCTCAAATATTATTTACATTAGTTTTTATACTAGCCAACGTACTGGTTATTTAATACTAAAAGCGAACTAGTTCAAAACAGTTCATAAAGTAATTGGTTCGTTTATTTATCTTTATTTGATAATAGATAAATTAGATTGTAAAATTATTTTTAAGTAAAACAGCGAAGGTGCTAAAAGCACATGAATTCCAATTTCTACAAAAACTTTTAACTACTTCTTCACACTGTTGATAAATTGTAACAACAAGGGAGCCAAAACTTCTATACGTTCAAGGTATAAAATACAATAGAATGAAAATAAATTGACTTGGAAACTGCCAAATTAATACAACAGATAAATAACTAAAATTTAAGTAGGAAATGTTGTGCAACAGTTTAACTAAACATCAATTATTGTACATTATTGTAGATTTCGAACTTCAGCTCAGTTTAGGATTAAGGGAGGCAGGGGCTAATGGAGTACTAGCTTTAGTTTTATACTCACAAGTGATTAATCAGCGAGTCAAAAAAGTCGAAAATGTGCTTTTTAATTAATCAAAAAGGCCGTCATAATGATCCAAATTGCTACTGATAATCTCTACAGCTCAGTTTAAGATTTAGGGGGCAGGAGCTAATGGAGTACCAGCTTCAGTTTTATACTCACAAGTGATTAATCAGTGAGTCGAAAGCGTCCAAAATCTACGTTTTAATCAATCAAAAAGGCTGTCTTAATGATCCAAAATCCTACTGATAGTCTCTACAGCTCAGTTTAGGATAAAGGAGGCAGGAGCTAATGGAGTACCAGCTTCAGTTTTATACTCACAAATGGTTAATCAGCGAGTCAAAAACTTCCAAAATCTACTTTTTAATTAATCAAAAAGGCCGTCATAATGATCAAAAATCCTACTGATAGTCTCTACAGCTCAGTTTAGGATTAAGGGGGGGCAGGAGCTAATGAAGTACCACCTTCAGTTTTATACTCACAAATGGTTAATCAGCGAGTCAAAAACTTCCAAAATCTACTTTTTAATCAATCAAAAAGGCAGTCCAAAATTTATAATCCTACTGATTGTCTCTACAGCTTGAGTCCACAGGGGCAGTGGAGCACCTCAACCCATAGTGTCCTACTTATTGCTCCAATTTGTCAAGATCTAGATGAGATATTCCTTTATGGTCGTTTGAAAGTCATACACACTTTGTAAAGGAGTAAACCAGAGAAAATTTGCGTGTTCACTTAAGAGGGCTATTTGAGCTTTTTCCAGAATTTTCGCAAAGTATATATCTACGTCCTGTAGTCAAATGCGTAAAGATCAAATTAAAACTTAAAGCTTGAGGGTTGGTTTAGAGCAGTTAAAATGCTCATGTGAATTTTGTGACCACGATACCTTTACTTAGTACTTTTGGTACCTTATTGATAAAATTTTGTTAATCCAAGCTGTTGTTTAAAGTGAAAGTTCCGACACATCTGGACCTGACTGAATTAGATTAATTAAATTTGAGATTGGTAAGAGAGAGATTTTGAGAGACCCCTCAAACCTAACTTATCTATTACTATGGACTTCACGTTAGATCAAAATGGTTACAAGTGGTTTGTTGGTTTCTTAGACTGTTTTAAATAAATCAAGTGATCAATTTTAGTGCAATTGATTAAAAAGTTGTTGAGAAAACTGCAAGAGGTAGCTATAGAACTCTTGATTAATTATTAATCGTTCAGAAGTCCGCTAGACCTTGATCCGGCGCTGCACTTGTTAACTAATCAATACTGAAAACTATCCTTATAGAAATACGTATTTACCTTGTATGTGGATGTCAAGGCAAATTGAATTACAGAGAATAGTTAATAATGAAACACTTCAACAAAATTTCTCAAGTTTGGATAGAAAGCCCAATTATATGTTTAAATAAATAATCGTTTAATCGATAGCCGTAATTTCAATATAACTCATTAGAAAACTGAATTTGTGACAGGTTAATTCTAAAACGGATTATGTGAGTGTAATGTAACGTAGTGCTATGTATGCAAATTCCAAACTGATTTTAATCCAATTTTAATTAGAAAATAAAATAAAAAACTTACTGTTCTAATTCATCATATGGAGGTATAAATGAAGCACGTCTTTTATCTTCGACACAATCAAATTCGTCAAAATGGTGATATAATTGCGAATCCGAATTACTTTTAAATAAAAAACTATGCGGTACGTAAATATCTTCGTCAGTGGTCAGTGTAAGTAACGATTGGTTATAAGAATAATCTTCATCACAATTACTTAAATTAATTGAGGCTTTTTTACTTGGACTATCTAAATAAACTAAGCAGTCTTCGAAATCATTGTAATATTCGTGTAATTTGATGCATTTATACGTTATCGAAGTTTGAACTTCGTATGCATAAGGTACGTCGGATTCGCTTAAATAATTATTTATATCGTTTTCAGGTACGTTATCGTTGACATATTCGACTAGAAAAAATTCATCCGCATCTGTCAAGTCGTCCGGATTGCTGTATACTTCTAAATTGTTGTTTAAATTTTCGTTAAATTCTAAGCATTCATTGGCAGATGAAAAATTATCATTTTTGCTTGTTGAGCATTCGCCGGTAATTTCCAAGTCGTCACTCGAAACTGAAATTCAAATTAATGAGTAGATTTTGGTTTAATTAGCAAATTATTACCTACCATTTAACGTTTGTGTCAGATCGCTTTGTGGAGGAGCTTCGCACGTAGGCGTTTTCGCCAAATTTTCGTCTGAAAGCGACTCGTCCATGCAAGTCTCGTAACCGTCTTTTTCTGTATCATCGGACTTAGAATAATAAATTGAATCACTATTGGCTGATATATCACCTTTTTGGAGAATTTCGTTTTTGGCGTCAACCATTCCAATAGGTTGTTTCTTCTCTAAACTTAAATCTACTTTATTTTTTAGATTGTTCGATTGCAAATTTGACTTTGGTTTTAAAAATAAATTTTCAGTTTTATCACATTCTTTCTTTTTACAATTTTTACATAATGGAATTAGTGGTGAGCCCATCAAATTTTTATCTACTAATAAATTGGCACTTAAATTTTTCAGTTCATTGTCTTCAATTTTTAAATTCTAAAACAATTTAATAAATACGCAATTAAGAAGTAAAATAAAGAAAATACTTGAGTTTCTTCTTCCTCGAGTTTTTCGCTTGATGCTAGTGCGGTTTGGATTTTGTCATCAGAACAAAAGCTCTGCTTCTCAACTTCAAAAGTGGAACCGAGCAAATATCTCTCAACTGTTAATTTTACCACTTCTCCGCTACATTTCAACAATTCAATAGCTTCTTGATTACTCAACGAAGTTATAGGTTTATCGTTTACCTAAAACAAACATATAAACAACTTATGAAATCGTACAAACAAAAAATACCTTAATTATCCTATCGTTTTTTTGAATTTTGCGAGTTAAATCGGCCGAACTTCCAGTAGATATATCTTTTACAAATAATCCGGAAATTTCTTCTGCAAAAGTTTCACTTAATAACATAAACTATTAGTAATTGACTTGAGACCTTCATCGCAAACATATCCAGCGACTGTGATTCCGAGTCCTAAATTATTTTTAAATAATTCTATATCGTGCATTTCCTTTTCTGAAAAACACGCCTCATCAAATGCCATAATATGTAATTAATAAATTATTTTAAAACCGTTTTTTCGGACTTTCGCTACAATTATCTAGAAATAAGGCAATAAAAATTAATTTAAATCACTAACGAATCAGCTAATGGAAAACATTCACGATACGTTTTTCTACAAGCGCACATTGTGACTTCTTTAATACAGTTTAGTGGTTGTGGTTTCTAACTATTAGCGGAGCGCAAGTGTGGAATAGAGACATAAACAAGGAAAAACGTCGTATTTCAAAAATTCCAACAGTAGATGTCAGCTAAATGTCACATCTTTTACTATTAAACTTTACTTACAAATATTATTACATGTAACCCAATAATAAAATAAACTGCGCTACAACATTTTTTTGCGAAGGGAGAAAACTGAAAATCATCTCTATTAGCACAAGATCAAGTTACTTGTTTGTACATTATCCAGATTAACTTTTGATGGTTCACTAAGTCAAAATTGTAAATTACATCATAACTGACCAACACGAACAATGGAGAAATAAGGGTTTTAGTAATCATTAATAATTCTCGACCCCTAAGTAATCTCGATTTTATGGAAATATTTAAATAAATTATAAAGTAACTATAAGTAAACTATAAATTATATTAGACAACCCCAAATATTGATTATTTTGTTTTAAAATGCTCTATTTGTGTGTAAAACAAAAGGTTTTAAAAATTGTAACCAAAAGCTGAATTTTACGTTTCAATTTATAAAGAAAAATACGACTGCAATGCAAGAAACTGTTATTACTGCTGTTATCAAAACAAAACGACGAACAAACGTTTCAATTTAAATTTACCAGCATACTTAATGAGTGCAAAAAATTGTACATGAAAAATCCTAATTACGAGGCTTATAAGCATGTCAATTAATTTTACCTCAAAAAATAAAAAAATTAAGGCAAATTTATTTAAAGCGCCTCTTGAATGGACGTCTAATTTTATTAATTAGTTGACTTTAATGTGACTGCTTTAAAAACTTTCACCCTATTAAAAGTAGAAAGAGACAAAATGTTTTAACAAGGCGAAATTTTGGTTTTGGGAGAGCTAGTGAACTATGAAACTGAATTATGGAATAATTAAATATTTTCATTATACATAATCTTATTAACCACTCATATGCCTATGGTCCTTTCAAAAATTAAAAATAATTAAAGAATGAGCTCTGGTTACAAAAGGATACTTGCTAAATTAACAATTCAATATTAATAATTAAATAAAGGGGCGGTGGTGACCGGGCCTCTCGGTCATATCACGACTTTAACATTTTTTCTGCTTCCCAATTTATTTTATAAAAAAATTCTTTGAATAAAAGTTTTAGAGCATAAAATTCCACATCTATAAATCAATTAATAAAATTAATTTTGGATGCTTTATAACGCCAAACATTTAGTTTGTAAATTTAGAAAATTAGCAGAATGAGCTTTAATTTGAAGTATTTCATGGCAATCGCTACTTCTTCAAATTTTCAATTTCAATTTCTGGCGTTATAAAGCATCCAAAATTAATTTTGTTCATTGATTTAAATGCATAATTTTATGCATTATTTAAAGATTTTTTTTGTAAAATCAATTGGGAAGCAGGAAATTACCAAAGTATGATTTTACATGTTAAATCTATGACGGAGAGGTCAGGTCACCACCCTGTAGATAATTCAATATTTTACTACAATCGTTCGAAATAGAATGTCCGTCTACTCCCTAAAGATAAAAGCCAAGAAAACAACTAATAAAGTACCAGAAGAGTTTCCTCTCCAGCTTGTATACCTTCTCAGAGGCTCCGAAAAGACGAACTCAATGTAGGTGTGCCAAATATTTCTACACTGAGAAATGCAGGCACGTAACTACGGGAAAGCCAGGCCAACGTTCAAACTATATCTATACCACAACGATAAAAATGATCTTGCTCGCAAGGCGACTCGGAGAGGAGTCATATTTTTGAGGCTTACTTAAACATGCAGTTTCTACGTCTTAAGAATGAAGAAATAAGACAGTGAGATTAGTAAAATAATTTCCAACTAAAATCACTAAGAAAGGAGAGTCTTAAGATCATCAGTCGATTAAATTAAACTCTAAAATTTCCCTGCTTATGAAATTCCTAAGCAAACTACTATTGTACATAGTAGCAGAAGTAGCAGAGACAAGAGACAGACAAAAATCATTTATTCCCTCTGAAAATTTTCTGACGAGGGGTCAGCCACTGTTCTGAATTTTTACACAGACTACGGTTGACTGCCTACGCTATGACTGCTATGACAGAGTGAATGGCCCCTCGTTTTCTGTTTAAAAAGGGGCACTTCGAATGGCTTTTTTAATTTGCATCTAAGCCAAGAACAACTGTTTTCACACATGTTTTTTTTTTTATTTCGAGAGATTATGTATTTTCAATAAAATTTGAGAACACTGTGACACTAAACTAAATAGATGAGGTACTCTAAGTAGAGACAGCTGAACAGTTAAGATGCAACAATAACGATAAGGATCTATTTTAAAAATCTGCTTGGCGGCAGCAATAAATTTTGTTTAATGAATAATACGGCCCTGGCCGTAACCTAAAAAGTTATAAAAAAAGCTCGAGCACGCAGAGTTTTTTCGTTTTTGTAAAATTGTTCCGAAGACTCGATATGAAGGGCAAGTATAAAAAGACGTTCCTTCAAGAAAAATCTGGTTTTAGCAATTTACCAATTATTAATTTCATACATTTTTTTAAATAATAAATTATTACGAATAATAATCTTATCTCCCCACTTTAACAAAGTTCGAAAACGATAAATGACGGATACGCCTATTTCGTACATTTAACAACAAACAATCATCGGTGTAGGTAGAGGTAGTACGGTATCTCGTGAACGATGCCCTTAAAAAAAGCTGACGGGGTTATTTAGAAGGAAGAGGACTATTGTAGTGAAATTTTAAAAGATAAACACATTGACTAATTTATATAAATGACGAGAGATTTAAAATTTTTTTAAATTTTTTAAGTTATTCACATTTTCGACTACTGCGATGGTGTGACTCATCGTTCACGACATTCCGCACGGCCTCTAGTAAGTGCATTATAATAATTTTTGAAAATTTCGTTTTTCTAGCACATTCATCTCTACAACTACTTCGTCGAATTTCGACGGGGGTGCCCGCTCGTAGTTATTTAGGATACAAGGACGAAAAGTTGAATTTCTCGGACGAATACGTGAAGTCGCTGGAAGAGGCGAAGCCGAGTGCTGCGGCAAAACGGATGAGGCAAAAAATATTTTCGTTCGTGTGTCAAACAATATTTTTTATTCGATTCTCAAGAATTCTCAAATATACTAATAAATTTTTAATTTAATAATGCCAATCTGTCATTTATTTTAATTTATTGATATCAAAGTCTGTTAAGGACGCGCTGCAAAAGTGGAGGGGAGACATTTTTGCCATAGCGTGTATTTTTACCACTTTAAGTTGAAGGAAAAAACTATAGATGGTGCCAACATACTGTCAAAATAATTATTTTAATTACCAATGTCAACCAATCTCAAACTAAAAAAAACTAGAAACAGTACTTAAAAGTAGAACATTACAACATAGTTTTGGACGGTTTTCGATGCTGTAATGAGTATATTGTAAACGAGTACATTGTGAATGAGTATATTGTTACAAAAGAACAGTAAAGTTAAAAATTTATAACTGGAACTTTAAAATTTTGCTTGGGCCATCTAAAAGGCAATACCTGAACTATTGTCGAAAGATTTGGTTGAAAAGACCGCTAAGGACATATTTTGATTCAGTATTTTGTTGTAGATTTCGTTTAATTAGCGATGGAATCACTTAAAAATTAGGTATTGTTCTTATAACAATCTCCTCTAGGAGATAACGGAATTTCATCAATATTGGATGCTTCAAAATTTAAAAGTTTCTTGTTTTCAAAAATTAATTTAACCTATTTATTCATAATATAAAGCAATGAAAATTGTTCATCTCCTTCATTGATCTTTCCTTATTAAACATTCAAAAAAATTAAGTTCATATAACGTTTAGTTTTTAAATCCTACAACTAAAACTAAAGGCTTATTTTTAACGTTGCTTTATCAGCGCCGGCCTTAACAAATTTTATGCGTCGAAAAAACAGTCTTCGTCCTAGGACAAAAAGTGTTACCTAGCAACTTCTCGTCCAAATAACTTAACCATAAAATGTCACTTTTTGACACAAGCGAATAAAAACTTATTTATTTTAAACATTTCTAACAATTTGCCCCTATACTATATGCAACCCACTTGACTATTAGAGAGTATAAGGTATTGCATATCAACCACGGTTAATTAATTGAGATATTTTAATTCGAGAAATTTCCAAAAACTACATAATATTCTTGAGTGTTTACGAAAGTTTTCTAACACGTGACTTTTGGGATACTCAATAAGTAATTAATTTAATAATAAATTTCGATAATAAATAAATAACAACACAATCGGGCAAAATTACACTTTTTATCTGGGGTTTGAATTATTTTGTGTAAATAATAAATGTTCAATTTGTATTTACACTTTCCTAGAGCCCTACCATTAAATTTTTTCTATCACGTAAGGATTTGAAACCACAGGACAAAATTAACTTTTGACTATTGCCTTTTGTGGTTGCCTTTCGCAGTGATTGATTTAAATCCCAGCCACGATTCTTTTAGGGCCAGTATTATAAACGAAGGTTGAAATTCAACCTAAGGTTAACTCATTTTAGTTTGACATAATTAGACAAAATAGTGAAATTGACGTTTATTTATAATTTCAATCTACGGTTGAGTCCACCTTCTGTTAACTAGGCTGTATAATACTGGCCCTTAGAGTCTCAGTTTCAGTCAGAATTTTCAAATTGTCTATCAGTACTATCAATCATTTGTCAGCATTTATCAGCTAACATACAGTGTTATAGTCGTAATCACTAGAGCAATTGGGTAAGGGAATCTGTTATGAATCTAAAAATGAAGTAGCCAGATATATTTTAATTTCACTTTAATAGTGCCGTAACGTATACTAGACGTTTCTTAGTGCATCCATACCCAAAAGCTCTCGTAATTGCGACTATATACAGATACAGTGCTTTTAACGAAAGGGAAAACAGTAAATAACTTTTTAAGTTTGCGATATACAAAAAATTTCAGATGATTTTTTTATTTTGCACCAAGTCTTCTATTGGGTAGTATTTTTTAATCATACCCCACACTCTTCTAGAAAACAGCAATAAGAATTGAAATCCGAGATTCATGCCTGCCTGTCAAATAATTAATAAATAATAAAAATAATTAAGTTCGAGAAATAATTCGTTTTCATTTTAATTAATGCACATTAATCTGGTCACGTGTCAGAAAACATCCGTGAACTGAACAATAGTGAATATAAATTGGAATCATAATTAGTAATTCAAGACAAATCTATTCACAATTTATTCGTTAGTATTAGGGGCTCTTATAAGTTATAAGACCCTTCCCTTTCATTTTCAATTATGCTAACCTAAAGTGAATTATTAATTCCTCCACAAGACGCGTGCAAGTGCAAAGGTCATGAAGTGCTTCCTAGTGTAATTGAGCTACTATCAACAGGGCCGTGTTAAGAAATTTCTGTGTTCTATTAGCCGCACATTTTCTCCCCTATTACCCTTTTAAAATAAAACAATAAAGCTACGCTATGTTGCTACGCTTATTAGCTAAGCTAATATGTTGCTACGTATTATGTTGCCACTCTAAGCAACGACCTATTTTGACTAATTCTTGAAAAAAGAATATTCCTACAATAATTGAATTTTAGGAACTTTTTTAGAAAATTGATTTCAAATATATTATCAGGTATGAAAAGTCTCCAACAATTAATAGGACACATCATGTAAAAGCAGTTTCGCAAATTAAGCAAGTTATGTATTTTGAAGTGACCCTCTTAGAAACAATGTAAATTGAGTTATTTCAAACAATTTGCACACAATTATTAAATCAATAAGTTCTCAAATAACCATTAATTGACTTACCGCTGTTTGTTAAGAAGTGTGAACAATAAACATTATTTTATGAAGTATTTTTAATACAACACTTAAAATTTATTCCAATCATAAATATCCAAGATATGTGGAATGAATTGCCACTTCCAAAGTAATGGTAAGAATTATCGAACTGCTGTAATTGATTTTTGTTAAAATGACTTCAGAAATTCATTAATTCGTAAATAAACATTAACCCTATCCTTAAAGTCACCAACTCCATTAAAGTTTCATTGAAACTAGAGTTATCTTGAAAATGTTACACCTACTACATTACACGCGCATGGAAAAGCGCACTAAACTCATTATTTACACCAAAGAAAATTTTTGGATTTAATTAAATTTACTTATAACAAAATAAAATTCTAACGATTTATTTCAATGAAATAATTAAATCCAAATTTTAATTAAATATCAATAATTTTAAATGTAATATTTAAAAGAGTAGCTGCAGTAGGTTATAATAATAAAAGTTTAAGTGCCTACTACTGCCTACTCGTAAAAGCCATAGGCACTAAAGTCGCTCAAATAACCGCAACTTAAGTATAAGTAAATAAAGTTTGAAAGCTCTTACGATTAAAAAAAATCAACTTCAGTAAATGAAATCAATAAAATTCATCAAATGAGACTAGTAAAATTACAACATTTTGTTATACACCGAAATTGCTATAGTTCAAATAAATAAAAAAAAAGTTGTTTAGTTTACCTTGTACAGTTCGAAATAGCAATAAAAGAACAAATAATACAGAAAATTCTATTTCTCAAGAGACTCAAGATTTGTTTACACTAACGCAAAAAAAATAAAAAGAAGTGCTGTGTTATCACCAGCATTCTTATGTTTACTAAAAGTCGATGATACCTACTGATTAGCCTATTCAAAACCGAAGTATTATACAGTACCTATCTATTACTTAGAAATGACTCTTTCTAAGTTGAATTAGCGAGAAAATAATTAAATGCTGGCATTCATTTCTCATGTTATAATGAAGCCATTAAACTTACAGAAAATATACAAGATGCCTTTTTTGTGTAGAATTTTACTTTATTTCATCTCAGAATAAAATTTCTGTATGACTAACTGTTAATGAAGTATTACCAAAAAACGCTCTTCCTCTATTGCGCGTTTGCTCAAGGGTACCAAAGTGACACCCGGTAGATTAATCAATCAAAAAATCTTGGTCCGATTTATACATTTACTATTCTAGGTAATGTTACGGGAAATTGTGAGTGTTCCACTTGAAATAAAAAAGTTGACTATCATAAATCAAGGCGCTTGCGCAAATTTCTTTTTCGCTGATAACGATAAAATGCCCCATAACGTCCCATTTAAAAATACAGGATGGGGAAATAGTAACGCAACACGGCTATAACTTAACTTACAACTTATATAACTTATAGCCTTGTTGCGTTACATGCTCCCCACCCTGTATATAGGGTTTTATGTTATTTTTAATAATAAAAGCTCTATAGGTATGGTTGGGCCCTATCGGTCTGATATCTGATATTCTGTATAGTATTCCATTTAAAATAACAAAGTTCACGTAACTTCCGGTTTAACTGAAAGCGATATAGTCTTGAAAATATTTTTATCGAATAGAGCGGTAGTCATTACATGGAAACTAAATTTTCAGATCGATAGTTGCCAAAATTCAAAAACGACTAATGAACGGTTTCCGTTAATATGTTATTCCGTATACTGGAATACTGGACTGGACCTCTCGGTCATATGGATTTAACATGTAAAATCATACTTTTGTAATTTCCTGCTTCCCAATTGATTTTTGGGAAAAAAAAATTTCAGCAAAATCCTGAAATACGGGTTAAGTAATTTTAAAAGAATATAGGCTGTAATAAATTTTTTGGACGATTCTAAAATGTCAAGTTTAAATTGGTGTGCAGTTTGTAAAAGAATGGGTCTGAAGTACTATTTCATGGCAATCGCTATTTGTGCTAATTTTCGAAATTTTCAACTTATATTTTTGGCGTTATAAAGCATATAAAATAACTTTGTTTATTGATTTAGATGCAGAATTTTATGCTCGAAAACTATTAATTAAAAATTTTTATGTAAAATCAATTCGGCAGCAGGAAATTACCAAAGTATGATTTTACATGTTAAATCTATATGACCGAGAGGTACGGTCACCACCTTGTATAAAAAAATAGTGGGTGTGGAATGATTTTTAGCACATGGAAAAGAGGAACTAGAACATAATAATACATCTTTCATAAAAGTTATATTTGCATAACAGCATAGATAAAAACGTCTGCACACCTTGGGTAACTTCACGACGTGGAAGAGTCCTAAAAAGATTGTGACGGTCAACCGGATATTAAAACAGACAATTAACTAGAGAACAACTTTAGCTATAAAGCAAGTGAGGTATGTTTTGAGTAGCTTTTTATATGGACTACAACTTTCCGTAGTGACTTTTACCATCAAGTGATTAGGGGAGCCAATATTCGGAAAAAAATAATTAGAAATATGTTTAAAGCTACACTTAAGTTTAAGGATCGATTGAAATACTCGGGCCACTCGGGCTTAGAGTAGCTATGCTCTCCTAGCCTTAGCTTTACTCCCTGGTAATAAAATATTATTTCGTCGTCTAATATTAAGAACTAGGTACCGAAATAATCGAAAATTTTATCCTAAAAATTAAAACAAAAATTTTCATTTTGCAGATTTAATCAATGTGTAGCCGTTGATTTAGAACTGTCTTTAAAATATTACTATTATTATACTTATACCAACCCCTAACATTTAATTTACCCGTCCTTATAGTTTATTCTAAGCTACGAACTTGACATAAGTAGTTTGATCTATCAATACTTGCTTCTACCTTCAATAAATTAAACCTATTGATAAATTGTTAAAAAGAGTAGGTACTAAAAATCATTTTTAAATTTTCGATACCGCCATTTTACTCTGTAGCAAAAAAAAACGCTTTATAATCATAAAAAAATGTTTAAAAACGAATTCACACTGTAAAAAAAGCACAAAATATTTTTACAAAAATATTCATAAAAATGGTTTTGACAGTACGTTCGGCTATATTTACAATGTTTTTATAAAAACTGTATTTATGAGATTATGCGACGTCACGTAAATATTTTGACGTGACGTCACATAAATACACACGGTTCTAAATTTGTTGACGAAAGAACGAATTCTATTGGTTTTTGGTGCGTCTTGCTTTGTTGTCTGGGGGCACATGTTTCGTATTTAAATGTATTTCTTGGACCTTGGAAGTTCTGCAGCTTATGCAACACATTCTACATTCCGTAAATTTTTTTTAGCAAATTATGAGAGTGTGGTATACCAACATAACGACAAATTTATATAAAAAATTTTATGATAGTATCTAAGAAATATTTATGAAATAAATACAATGTGGGACTGGCTTAAAGTAAGAAGATTACAACTTTATAAACATGAGAGGATTACTCTCGTCTTGTTTTAAAAAATTAACTATGGTATTGTGAAAGACTTACACAACAAGTAAACGTCGCTGCATAGAAAAGATTTGCAAAATAAAACAAAAAATATAATTTTATATACTTTTGTAAAAAGAAAAAAAATTACATTTTTCCCCAACATAAACTAAATCTAAAATCATGGCTCATTAAATTTGAATGAATATCTGGTATAGTAATTTAATTGAATTAAGTAAGGGTGAGCAATTAACAGCCTTTATAGTACTAAAGTTTCAGAACCTGCTTTTAACTATTAATGTTGAGTTTTTTTTAATTGTTCCAAAATGTATTGTCTACAGGGTGGATATAACGATATGAATATTGTTATACAAACAGCATCCGCCAAAAATATAAGGGGGGAAGATTATGTCTGTTTTAAAACTATTCACCTATTTCAATACAACCCCTTGTGCATTAGCATGGTGTTCCTAAAATGCACCAGACAGATCTTGGCCACAAAACAGATTCCTGAGATCAAAATAATATAAAATATGCCATACTCAGTAGTATTCAAAACTCATAGTTTTCGGGCCCCTCCAAAAATACACTGCAGTTCACAAAACAAATGTTAATTTATAGTACTCTAGTTCTAGTCAACGAAGGTGTTATACCTAATTACCTAGAGACCATGAAAGAGGGTGAAATTTTTTTGGATTCGTTAAGATTCAAATAGAGTAAAAATTCAAATACTAAAACTCCCCAGCCCCAGCTACATGGTTAAGGGGGGGAGAGAATAAAAAGGTTTTGTTTTGGGGATTTTAGCTTATATTTCAAAAATGGTGGATCCTAAAAAAAATTAATTTAAGTAAAATGAGAGCTTATGAATTTTTCTACAAGGTTGATCGTATTTATTTTTCTCTATTCCTTATAGTTTTCGAGATATTCGCCCGCAAAAATTATTAATGTATGAAAACTTTTGCTAAAGGTGATCTAGCAACCTCAGAAAAGAAATTGTAGAGCATTAAATTTCCTTTACTATTTTATGTAGGGCAAATTTTTTTTTTCATACATTAACGAATTTTACGGGCAGATATCTCGAAAACTATCAGGAATAGAGAAAAAATAAATAGGAATATTCTTCTAAAGAATTTGATAACTGATAAGCTTTCATTTTGCTAAAAGTAATTTTTTACTCGGACCCACAGTTTTCGAGTTCAATCCTATAGGTTTTTTGAGTTTTTTCCTTTCCTCCTGGCCCTTCACAACACCGAGTCCTGAAGCACGCGCTTCATGGATAATCCAGCCCTGTGTTGGGTGTTTGTACTTGAAAACCCTTATTAGTCAAGTCAATGAAGCATGAGAGGAAATTTTCCATGAGACGAATTGATTAACAGAGATTTGATAAAATTTCGTTAAAGTTCGCCCCCTCCATGGGTAAAAAAAGACATAAAAATGCTAAAATCAGTTAAAACTTCATTGAGGCGGTTCTAATTAACCTACAGGAACGTGATTGGGCTTACAATCTATCTAGAGGTCTAGAGTAGGTACAAGAATCAACCCTAATAATCTCAAAAGGTCTCCCCATAATAAAGTACAGTAAAAATTTAGTAAGTACCATTCAAAAACAATTAAATTAACTTCTATTTGTGCCAAAAAAAGTGACCAAACCTGCGAAACAATATTTCTGGCACCCAGCTTTAACCAAAACTTTTTTTCCTCTCGTCAGTAATCATATTTTCACGCGTAAAAATATTACGCAAATTATTTAATGCAATTATTAAGTAGTACAAGAATTTAATGTACACAGAGTTTACAATACGTGACTATTGTAAGGTATTGGAAGAATGTGAGATAAAGCATAAATCGCCAGTTTTAGTAATTTTAGTTGGCGCGTGTGCCAAGTTAATAAAAGGCCCCAAAGTAGGTTTGGAAGTTAGTTTTTTTATGATTCGGAAACGCGAGACGTTTGTCGGTTTATTACATTATATTGGTTAACTAGTTAACAGAATGAATATGTTTTGGATTAACATTATAATTGGGTAACAGTGTATTTTTCAATAAATTAATTGTATTCCAGCATTGTGGTTTTTGTTATTTATCATCTCGGTACAATCTGGAGATTCTGGACTCCAGAGGTCATGAGCACATGACTAACCCCCAGTCGTGACAATATCATCAGTAAAAATCGTAATCTGTATTAAATTGGTTGGAAAAAGTTTTAAAATAGACACATTCTTTTATGGCCACATTATTTGTTGGAAAGCCCTGTATAAAGAGGAAAATAGACTAAAGAGAACATCATCAACTAAAAATAATTTTAAAAAAACTTCCTGAATTTTTTTTGTTTGTTTTTGTCATTATTTTCGTTACGCACGTGCTTCCTACGGCAACTAGATCCCCTAATTTCTTTTGTTTTTACGTTATCAATATACCCAAAAATAAATATTGGAAAAATTCCTCATTTAAAGGAATTTATATGTCATGCGGTTTCCGAGATCTCCACTTTGATCAAATGAACTATGAACCTCTTTTAACTTGGTATTATCATCAAAGGGAAAAAAATACATAAAAGCCAAACAATTTTAGTCGCATTTTTTAAAATGATAAAATGTGTCCCACGTAATGTGGAATCACTAAAGTTGCTTATTTATTCATTACAACTCATGCCCTATATTCGAACAATAATGAAAAGTAAAAGAGTAGGTATAAGTAGAAGTGAAAAGATAACAGAGTGTGCTATAAAATTTCAAAATGGCAACATTACAACAACGTCGTTAACCCGTTACTTCTTTATATTATTGAATCCTCTGAATAAGCAAGAGTTTTCCTTAAATTTCAAAGCACATTCTGTTATCAAGTTTAGTCATACTCTTTGAATTTGTTACTTTATGATTACTAAAAGATATGAAATATGCAAAGAAGCTAGGTGACCTATTTTCTCAGAAACGTTTGTTGGTACTAGAAATTAAAAAGACATTGGAAAGAATCGATATTTTTCAGTTTTTTGTAAATAACTACTGAATAACATCACAATAATTATTAAGAATATAATTTAATTCAGTTTTCTATCTCCACTATAATAAGAAAAATATATGTTATCTCACGTACTGTGAGGCACATTGTACTCGTATAATTAAATCTATTCAATAATAATTTTCTTTTTGGATTCCACTAAATAATCCTAGCAGTTTGCAACAAACATTAAAATCATGTTGCCAATAGCAGTGTCGGACTGGTGCGCCCAGCTGCCCCCCAATTTCTGGAGGTCCGAGGCTAAATGGGGCTCGAAACCGCCAGCCGTGAGGATAATAATTAAACTAACACTTTAAAATGTATTTTTGTAATTATTGTCAATTTAAAAAATTGTTTCAAGTTTTTTCTCGTTTGTAATGTTGGGACAAAAACACTGGCATAACTAAAAGTTTAGGAACCCTCTCACAAAATCCAGAGTAGGGTCCCTAACCCACTCCCGTTAGTAATCATTTTATTTAACCACAAATGGATTTTATAACGAATTTCATACTAAACGATGTTTCTGGGGCTTTTTCTATCTTGAGGTCTTCCCGCAACACGAGCCCTACAGGTCACTTATTTACGCCACTGAACAAAAACCATAAAATTTCAGTAAAAAGCGTAAAAAGGTTGCCTTTTTATTGATCACTGCCCACTGCACAGATATGGCATATAAAAGTATTTGAAAAAAAGTTCGGACACGTTGATTTAAATTTTTAACTGTGCTTTTTTGGCACTAAAATAGTTTATACAGGGTGATTTATTTCGGAAGTTCGACGTCAACAACACTTTTTGTAAATTTAATACACTGTAGTTGAAGGTTTCGTTAGTTTCTATGCTGTGGTTATAAGAAAATAATCGTAAAGCTGCGCACTCGTTCAAAACCGTTTAAAATCTTAGAGGGTAGGGTGGCCCTTAATTTGGCGTTGTTGAAGTTTAACCGCCCCCCCCCTTAAAAAGTTTCGAAATGGATAGAAAAAAATCGTGTAAAATTTTTAGCTCGATATCTCAACAATTAGTGGTGCTGCACGAGCCATTTATTTTCCCCATTTAAATAACATGGGAGTCTCTGATCTTGAATTAAAAAAAACCAAAAACCAAAAATAAGAAAACTAACCTTAAAAATAACTAAGCCAAAGAGGGCAACGTAAAAAACCGTCTCAAAAATCCAAAATTCACAAAAGCACGAAACGTAATTAAAAATGCACTAACCAACCTGACCATATCGCGTTTCATATTAGAAACGTACTGGTCGAATAAAAGTATTGAAAATTTTATCACCACTACCAAATGTATAATGTGTGCCTTATCGTATAAAACCAAATACTATCTACATTTATTCTCATTTATAATTTTTAAAATTGGTTTATTTTAAATTATAAAATTGATTAATTTATTATGTATATTATAAAATATAAAACAATGTATGAAATTAATAATTTTGAGAAAAAAATTAGTGGTGACATATCTGTGGGTCAAGAGCTTCAATTTAAAAAAAATCATCAAAATCGGTCCAGTAGAAGTAGGCTATTATTATATATCAAGAAAAGGCTTAGCGTTTTAAATATATGGATAACGTGTTTTTAGGCGAGGGGGGGGGGGGGGGGGTAAAATTAAACAACGCCCAAATTAAGGGCTACCCTAGTACAGGGAGTATTTAACTGTGTAATTTTATTGGTTATTTAAGTGCGAATATGTCCGATTACACGTTCGGGATGCGCCGGAATTATTTTCTTATAACGTGAGATTTATATATTTTATTATTTTTGAAATCTCCGTGGACAGCTGATTTCAAAAACGTATTACACTAGGGTCTAAAGTTGGTATATGGGTCATTCTTTTACAACCGCACGGACTTTAGGAAAAAAAATTTGACTTCTTCAAATGCGATAAAATTTTTTTTTGCATCTTTCAACAAATTTAATTGGCGCGTATTTCAGGATTTTGGTGAAAAAATTTTTTTACAAAATATTCACATGAATTTTCTATAATTTGCTAGATTTTCTTCAACCTCTCATACTTGAATTTTATTATCTCCAGTTGTACTGATTGGAGCATTAGCATTATTACATTAGCTTTCGAAGTGTATTAAAAAAAAAATTTTTTATTGTGAGCAAGTGAAAAATAATAACAATTTAATTGTTTAAATAGTTTTAACATGCTCGCCCCCCAACTTGAATTAATTGACAAAATTATCATTTTGTTCCTTATTCTCTTATCCATAAAACTCGTTTTACAAAAAAGTGGAGTCTCTAATAGATTGGAAGTTATTTTCGTTATTTATAGTTTATAGTTAGTTTAGTTAGTTTATTTTTAATTAGTAGTTATTTACTCATTTTGTAAAATGAGTTTTGTAGATAAGAGAATAGGGAACAAAATGATAATTTTTCCAATTAATTTAAGTTGGGGGGCGAGCATGTTAAAACTATTTAAACAATTAAATTGTTATTATTTTTCATTTGTTCACAATAAAAAAAATTTTTTCATACACTTTGAAAGCTAATGTAATAATGTGTAAAATAAAAAAAAACGACATTGATCTGATCAGTACAACTGAAGATAATAAATTTCAAGTATGAGAAAATATTGAAGAAAATCCAGCAAATTATCGAAAATTCATGTGAATATTTTCAAAAAAGAATTTTTTCCGCAAAATGATGAATGATGAATGAAAATGTCAAGTTTAAATTGGTGTGCGATTTGTAAAAGAATGACCCATATGTAGAGCTATATTCCATACCTTTTGAAGGACACCCTGCATAAAAAGGTAGTACAAAAGATCCCATAAGGGCATTGATAGATAATTTTAAATTGGGGGGTAGTGAGGGTTTAGCTACTAAACTAGCAGAGGGCCCCTAGACCTACCGTTCCGACACTGGCCAATAGGTTAATATCTCAGGATTTAGAAGTTAAGTTTTTCTTCCCAAACCAAACAAAGTATAGTACGCCTTATAAAAACGAATAGAAAGGAGACCAATCTCTAGTTGAAAAATCTCTGCTACTATCAATATCTAAAAGTGCTCCCTCGATGCATGAAATCTCATATTTGTAGGTAGGTACATGTTGTACTGAGGGAAAAATATAGAAAGAAAGTTATTTTCAATAAACAAGAAATCAGAAAAATTGAAATTTGACTCGACTCTAATAAAATTTTTCTCTATATTGAACCTACTCGCGTCTTTTATAACATTGATCAAATTTACAAAGAAATTCTGTAAACCCACTTTTAGAATCATCCAAAGTGATTTTTTTGTTTTTAAAACTCTACAACGACAAAGTAAATGAATAGATGTACAAAAAACTTCCTTTTAAGAAATACCATCCATATGGAAATATGCAGAATAAGTGTACAAGAAAGTTGAAGAATAATCCAAGAGTTTTTAAATGCAAAAAATAAAATCTGAATTTTCTCGGGGTCGTTTGCAGAGCCAACAATAGAAATAATTTCCATCTTTTAATTAATTAAAGCGAATTTTAAATTTTAAAAATCAGATTTGACTTAGGTACACAAGGTTTGCGTTAAATTTTGTTTTTCTCAAAAATCCAAAAATTTTAATTTGTCCTAATGAAAATTTATGTACGATTTAAAATTAGAAAAACAAACAAAAAATTAATCTCTTAATTAATTAAGAACGAAAACAGCCTAAATATGTACATGATAAACAAAAAAGTGTGTTCACTTGATTGACGTTAACAATTTTTAATTGATAACCAATTTTAAAATTCCCTAATTGACACGTAATTTATTTTAAGATAAAAGCGTATAAGTTACAGCTAACATGAAATCAATAATCACTTTACGCTCACGCATTAAAAGCAGTTGATGATCGCTGTGGTTTGTTTATGTATTATTAGCAAGCTAATATAACACAAATTTGTATATAAACAAAAATTCTTACCTCACGTTAAATCCATATCGGTATTTACAATCCAAATATTGCAATAGAAATTACAAATTTCGATTCTTCCATCAAAAACTATCCATCAACTTAATAAAAACTTGGATGACATACGTAGCAATTATAATTACCATTATTAATAGCTTTTGCTTGTACCTATCTGGATATTGTCAAAAATGACAACTTGTAGATAACAAGACAAACATTGTTACAGCGCAGGCTTTCAGATGGGAGACCTTATCGACCTAAATACGAAAATTCGCTATTTCTGCATTTTACAATTTCGCGTCAAATGGATCAAATCAAATTTTTATTTATCAATTTTTTTTCATTTTTTACTTAATTACAGCGCTGAAATTTTATACAGGAAATAAGTATGCACTATTGAATTTAACTGCACATTTTGTGCATCTGGAAATTCTCATAAAGCTTTCTTTATTTAGTATCGCGATGAAAGTATTGGTTCTTTTAAAATAAATCGATTATTGTCGTTTTTGCCTGACTTTCTAAACAAACTTTTGTACTTCCGTGTTATTGCCATGTCCTTAAATAATAGAAAAATGTAACGTTAGAACTTATTTCAATTGACTCTTAACATTTTATAAAAAAGAAAGCCCATGTTATTCATTAAAAGCGGAAAAACTCGATAATTTGTACAAAAGAAAAAGACGTCACATCATTTGCATTCCTTTGGAAAAAACGTCTAGTTTTCCTCTGTGAATTTCTTTTCTTTATGAAAACGATTCAAAGGATTTACAAAGACCTCAAGCAGATAGTTGACATAAAGGTAGCAGATAAATGAAAAAATTTCTGTTAACCCAAGAACATCAGTCATCTTGAAATTTTTCTGCTACTGCAGTCGATCTGAAATTGAATTTTTAGAGCATTCATTCGATTTTGGGCAACTTTTGGGTATTCAAATATAGATAAAAATGAGATGATTGGTTTTAAAGCTACAGTTATAATATAAGACTAGCCAGGTATACAATTATGCCGAAAGTTTATCAATTCAATATAATCAATTAGTAATAACTCTACCCTAACCTAACGTAACCAAACCTACCCTAACCTAACGTAATCTAACCTTTTTTTGGTAGGAGGAGAACCTCATGGCTTCCCTGCCCGGATGTGGAACTCGTCTGAGAAGGGAGCGCAGACTTCAGGTTCTCGTGGTAGTATCGTAGTTGTTCATCTTTTGTCTTATCTTGCCAATCCAGGATACCTACTTAAATAATTCATATAGCTATTTTATTTTATTTGAAATAAAAAATCAAGCGCCTCTGCCTTGTCTTAGACGTTCTTCATCTTCCCTGGTACTTAGAACGTGGCAGATAAATTACGTTTTGACATTCCATGTTTCAAACGTAATCTAACCTACCCTAACCTAACGTATCTGAACTTACCCTAACCTAGTATAAGCAAACCTACCCAGGGGCATATTATGCACTAGGCTGACAAGGCTAAAGCCTAATTTTAAAATTACTTCTTATATGTAGCAAAATAGTTCCAAAATATTACCATTTTGCACCAAATTTAAAAAAATAATTCCCCAAACCACCCGTCGACGACGGTGGTACGCTACGACCCAACAAAATTCTCAGGTGGTAATTAAATAGGCGTCAAATCTGTATTAGCCTAGAGCGCCAAACAGACGTTATCCGACTCTGAACCTACCCTAACCTAACGTAATCTAACCTACCCTAACCTAATCTTAATAAACCAACCCTAACCTCACGTGACCAAACCTACCCTAACCTAACGTGACCAAACCTACCCTAACCTAAACTTGTATAAAAACAAAAATGTGATTTTGATTTTTTGTTTATTTATTTCCTAGAGCAGGGTTTCCCAAACTTTTACTCTAATGAAAGACTTTGAGGGTCTTTGAATTTTCCCGGAGCACTTTGTGTTATTTGAAGGGTAAGTAATGACTCATAATCACTAAAGCTGTGTTATTAATACTTTTCGCGGATTCTTTAGGACCTAGAAGATCGAGAGGGTGCAAGAATAGCTGCATCCCGACTGCATCTGCAATTTTAAGATTGCCCTTTGTGCAGGTACGTAACTACAAGAGGGCCAGGGTGGGCTCAGGCCTACCTAAAATTTTGCTGGCCCACCCTTTTGCCCACTATGAAAAATGACAGCAATAAGCAAAAATTAAGCTTTTCGCAGTGTAACCTGAATTCCATACAAAATATTTCAAATGTAAAAAGTTTTATGGGCCTCATATTATGTATTTGGCCCACTCAAAAAAAATTTGTAGCCACCAAGTGCCCACCTGATTTTAGGAAGCTAGTTACGTGCCTGCCTTTGTAGTTAGTCCCATGTTCTTCCACTAGATATTGGAACAACTTAAGCTTTAGCTTGCAATGTGCACAAGAAATAAACCATCAACTAGCATAATGAGGATAGGTAATGAATACAGTTTCAAAAGTATTTTTAATTTTAATTGGTAAATGCTTAAATGTACAAGAATAAAACTTCAAATAATTGTTATGAAGAAATACAAAACCAAGCAAGAAGTTGAGT
This sequence comes from Malthinus seriepunctatus, assembly GCA_963924605.1. Lineage (NCBI taxonomy): Eukaryota > Metazoa > Arthropoda > Insecta > Coleoptera > Cantharidae > Malthinus > Malthinus seriepunctatus. The sequence continues at coordinate 116,043,710 of OZ004600.1, read as the reverse complement.
AAAAGATTTTCCTTTGCAAATTTATGAATATTCAAAAGAGTTCAACCCCTAGCTTAAAATGATGTTAGTTTTACTTTTTATCACTACATTTACAAAACCATTATGACATAGCTCATAACGCTTTGGAACCATGAAGTTTACATGCAAACGATTTTTTTTTAGGAATGGTGGAGATAAGGATGTGTTGATAAAATAAAAATTTTCCTTTGTGTGGTATGTGATTTTAGACTTCAAAATTCACTGCCAAACTACTGTGTCTAAAATTTACATGATTACGATCACCAGAAATTGTTGAAGTCGTAAGTCGATCGGCAGTGCTCTGAGAGAATTAAGTTTCCATAAATGTTGTTGGATGTACTCGAGTTTGAATTTCAAAACTTAGAAAAGATAGCTATTTTAGCTATTATGGTCTCTTGGAGAAATGTAACAACGTGTAAAATAGTTTGCTAAAAACATTTCTTTCTATCAGAATTATTCAGTTCTTTTTTCTTTGATTAATTGCTACTTTAATTGCTTTTGCTAAAATGTAATTTTTAACAACAATTACTCAATTTTTATTCATTAGTCTTAATTAAAATCCAAGGAACTTCATAAGCTTACACACGGTATTGACAACTCACATTCTGAAAGAGTCGTGTCCCAAACCGAAAGATAATAAAAAAAAGTCGATCCAGAAGTTCGTGTCGAGCTGCAAATCGACCTAAAAAGAAATGTCTCCACAGCTGGCATTTTGCCCAAGTCCAAGATATCATTTAATAAAAAGAATTTAAAACACACAATTATTTATTACGTAATTTGTAGTGAATACTATTCAAAAAGACCATACTTAATTTAATATCTTTAGAAATAAATAAAAATGACGTATTGCTATAAAATATCGTTCTACATTTACGACAAAATTTAGCGTAGTTCAGATGTGCAGCTCTCGTAAAAATAAAATTATCTCAACGTTCCAGCTCATTTATGTCCAACTATGGACAATATTGTTTCAATTTACTACACAAGTAAAAAGTATAGTCTTCATGAGCTTAAATTTTTATTTGGGTTGCTAATTCAATTTAAGGCAACTTTTAGAGCTAAGTAAAAGAACGATGACACCAATTAACTTCTGAACTCACATCTGGGTTTTGGAAGAATTAAATTGTAAGATCTTTAGTTGTTGGTTGTAAGAAACTAAAACAATAATCACGTCAAATCGTTTACTATCCACATAAGCTCCAGAACAATAACAAAAAGAAGAGTAAATATAATAGTTCTGTGATTTTATGAACGTGTAGAAAATCATTTTATGTTATATAAACATCAACAGTCTTTATATTTATCTATTTATACATTGCTCGTAAGTTGTATTGCATTTTTACACAAAATTCTACATACAAATATTTATACATAGTGATAAATTAATCTTAGATAATAGATTTTTATAAGATATGCAAATATCAAATGATTATATGCCACTTGGAGTGGTTGTTGAAACGCATGTTGGTATGGTGTTAGACCATTTACCATTTTTCAAACACTTGAGCATGGCTGCACCATTCAATGCGAGATGGTCGTCGCACGCAAATGTTATATTTTCACCTATTTTGTAGTAAAACTTGACGGCAGACATTCGACCACTGATGATTGTTCCAGGATACGAACAAGCTTGAATACCTTTCAGAAGAATAGTGAATTAAAATATATCTTTTTCATAATTAATTACTTGAATTTGGAAATGGATGTACTTGAACTGGACTAGCTATACGATAAACCGAAGGCATAAACTTTTCTATTAAAAATGAAAAAGAGAACTTGACATTTGTTGATACAATTTTTGAAATGATAAATGATTAACCGTCAGCCATATCTTGCCTATCATATATTTAGTACTTCCAAAAAGAAGCATTTTTTATTGCCATTAAAAGTTTGACAGACCATTCGTCTACGTCCTTATTGGATTAAACGCTTAACATCCGCAATACCTACCCTAACAGCTTAAATTTTTGCAATAAAAAAATTAAACTGTTTAATAATATTTACATTTAGGAGTAGGTCCAGACCAACGACCATTGTCTTGACACGCAATAATCGGTTGCCCATCCATCATAAAATCGGTGTTGCAATTGTACTGAACAACATCTCCAGCTTTATAAGGACCATTTCCTTGAATATAACCGTGATCAGGTGCTCCAGGAGTATCGCATTGTACTTCTGTAAATTACACGTAAATTTTGAATTTAAAAAACGATTAAACTAGTAAAATTTACCTGTGCAATTTGGAAAAGGTAAAGACCATTCACCAGTTGAAAGACAAGTTGTTTGATGAGGCCCATTTAAGCCAAATCCTGAAGAGCAACTAAACGTTGCTCGTCCACCTACATCTCTAGATATTACTGTTACTTTTACGTGAGATGGTAAAACACCTCCAACTTCACCACACTCGATACCTAAAAGTTTTCAACTTCAAACTACTAAATAAACCATTTAAAAAAATTACTTTCGCAAATTGGAAATGGAGAACTCCAATTACCAGAAGGTAAACATATTATATCAGATGTACCAATTAGAGCATTGCCATTTTCGCAAGTAAATTTAACGTGTGAATTCATTTTGGTGCTTTCTGTATTTGAAGTTAGTCCCCTACGTTTTGGTATTTCTGGACAATGAACAGCTAAAAATGTTTGTTTTAAAACTTGCACAACTTTTAAAACAAAAGATACCTTTAACAACTATTTCAATTGAGTGCGCGTATCGAGCCGGAGTAGCACAAGTAAATATTCCAGAGTCTTCTCTTGAAGCATGATTAATAGTCAATCTAAATTCTAACTGAGAATCTCTCTCTGGATCGGTGGTCCAATTTTGAGGATATTGTCTAAAAGTAATTTATAAATAGAACTGAAGAGAAATATACTGTAGGTACCTAAAGTCATGACTAACGGTCCATTTGGGAAACCCAAAACGTCGCATCCACAAACACTCCATATGTAAAACAACACCAGGATAAACAATTAATTTTCCTTCGTTTGATTGAGCGATGGGTCCTAGTTCATGACGAAACAGAATAGTTGGAGGCTTCTGCATTGAGTAATCTTGATATTGATTTAAACCAGTACACACGGGTCTCGGATTATCCCATTCACCATCGACACATTTGCGGTAATTAGATCCTAATAATTAAATTTAGAAAAAATATGTAACTTAAACGAGAACCCACCGGTCATTGAGAACTTTCCAATGTCCTTACATCTGCTGACTAAAACTGCATCTTTGGGAAATTCAATTAAATCTTTGACTATTTTTTGGTCGTTGTAAAACGAGACAATATTGGGTTCGTGATTTCTGTATATGCATGTGTCGCTAACGTTTTTTGACGAATGCAACTCTTCAGAATCTAAAATTATTAGTAAAATCACGAAAAAATGTGCTAAATGTGTTTTACCGCAATTCATCGACTTTCCAATCCAACTTCCATCTTCACATGTAATTTTCCAAGTTGTCTTTTCATCGATCACGCTTTCAATGCAACTAAAAGTTACTTCACTAGCATCTGGAAACATGGCATCATTGTCGGCCACAGGCTCGCTGTTACGATAAACGAGAGATCCTTGAGTTCTGAAAAAATGTTTAATTTATGATTCACTATCTATGTTTGTACTTTGTACCTTGCTGGTGGTCCACATGATTTTCTCACAGCACCATAATCAAGAGCATTTATGTCTCCACCCTTTACAATGTCACTACCTCCTAAATAATACGGAGTAGTATCTTTACTAATATTCAAAACTGTATTATAATCGATTGTACAATCCGGATTAAGCGGATTTAGTTCACCACCAACGCACGATACAGAATGTAGGGTTGGTTTTTTATCTTCTTTATGGCATTGATAAATTATATTCGAACCGTTCGATATTGTAAGTCCAGCTCTATATCCAGATAAATATTCCCCACTTTCAATTTTGGGTAAAGTACAAGGAGCTACAAAAATTACTACGGAGTAACCCAAATTGTGCTCATTTAAATCACTTACAGATTAAACATCTTGGTTTGGCTGGCCTCCATTTACCGCGTACGCATTTAATTGTAGCATTTGAAGGTAAATTTAAACCGTATCCTTTAGAACAGGTTACATTTATAACAGTACCTGCACTAAAAGAAATACTTGAATCATATCCATATTTTACTATTTCAACTTGTGCAAATGAATCATCAGTAAATGGTGTACATAATTTCTTTTTATCTACTTTGATATCGTTATTTACCGGTTTATTTTTTCGTCTGGCATTAGGTTGGGATTTGCTACTTTTCAATCCTAAACCTAAAGTGCGACTACTGCTACTACCACTTCCAGTTCGTAAAGCTCTTTTTACTCTTTCAAATTTGCTCAAAGATTGACTTTTCAACAATAAATTTAAAAACGTATTTCCTCTATAAATTGTTTTATTTAATTCCCGCTTGTAACGCTTTAGAAGAGCACGTCGTTTCTTACGACTCCACCTAAGTCGTGGATGTTGACCTGGAGTACATCTAAGCAAAAAATAAATTATAAATTACAATATTAGCGAGATTGATTCCAAAAAGACAAGTTGTCCTAAAGAAGCTGCTATTGAAATGCGAGTTAACAAAAAAGCAAAAATTGTATTTGTTACTAAGTACGTACTAACTTTGGTAACTCTCTAGGACTCCAAAAGCCTCCAATACACGTAGCTCCTGGAGGACCTTCGCTTAAAACATAACCTTTATCGCAGTCGTACATAATTTGTTTATTGTTAGCAATTTTACGTACATATGGTCTATATTCGTACAACCCCATATTACCAACTAATAAGATTTTTCCATTATCAAACAACCCTGGATGTGGACAATAAACTACAAAAGAAGTATTATTTCAGAAACTCGACAATCGCATTAATAAAGTATCGATACCCTCTTGACAAATAGGAAACTCTCCTGTCCAGTTTCCAAAAGAACATTCAATAAACAGATTTCCTTTCACTTCAAATCCATCCTTGCATTTAAATTTAGCTTTCATTCCGTGTTCCATTTTTGGAGCAATAATCATGCCATTTTTAGGAGCTTTTGGTAAATGCTTGCATCTAAACCAGGAAATTAATTATTTTTTCATAAAATAGTAACCAAACAAACCTAGCAGGTTGACACTTCGGAATATGAGTCCAAGTACCATTATTACAAACTACAGGAGAGTGGTTGAGGAAAAATTCATAAAATGGATTGCAGTCTACTGTTAAAGCCTCTCCATCGTGGACCACAGTTGAAGAAATTACTGTATCATTCCTCGACAACAGAATTACTCTACCCTGGGACACTTGTGGAACGACGCATGGAGCTAAAATTCATTTTTAAATCAATACAAGCTTACATTTCCATAAAGTAACAATAAAAACATTTTTATTTAGTTTATATGGTTAAATTGTTCTTTTAAAGAGAAAGGTTAATTATGCGTCGACATGATGATTCTCATTACAAGCGATGAAAAATGATAATATTTACCTAAACATTTTGGTAGGGGATAACGCCATTTACCATCAATTTGACAAACAGTTGATGAATTTCCTTCTAAACGCATTCCTTCGTGACAACGAAAAATTATCGATGCTCCTAAACCTGTTCCTGCTTCGATATTTTCTAACCAACCATTCCACAATCTTCCAGGATGGCCACAATTTATTTCTACTCTTACGCAAAAGATATATAATAATGATGGATGGTGAAAACAAAATTTAGTTATGCCCAAAATTTGTCTTTAGTGCATATCATTTTATAACAAACAGTTATTTTATACAAAGTTTTTTACAACAAATATTTCGAGAACTAACCTTTGCATTGTGGTTGTGACCCTGACCACTTCTTGTCAGCTCCACAACGTCGTGTTGTCTCACCTACCAAAGTATAACCATATTTGCATTCATAGCTCACTACAGAGTTATAACTACAGGATGTATAGATGGCTTTCCCATGGCGAGGATTTTCGGGTGGTGGGCATTGTACAGCTGTAACCACAACACACGAAAACCACCAACAAAAAATTCTACTCCTTTGTTTTAACAACAAAATACCATCTCTCAAGCTCAAGACGAATTGTGGTATTCAAAGCGTAAAGTTGTAAGAATTGTTTCGTAGAAAAATAAGAATTAAACTTACAAACACACGTAGGTAATTCTTTTGGAGTCCAAGTTCCGTCCGATTGACAAAATCGTTCGTTGCGTCCGACTAATTCGAAACCATCGGCACAATGATAGGATATACGACAACCGAAAGTATAACACTCTCCGGCGTGCCAACCATGGGAAATATCAGTTGGTGGTCCACACGAACGGGCTACAAAATAATATTTGATTAAAATTACATATTAGCTGTTTTAACCTTTAATGATGCAAACTATGGTTTGCTTGTGGACTCACGTTCACACGAAATGTCAGGACCATACCAAGATGCTTGACCATCAATTGCTAAACATTTAGCTCTAGGAAAACCATTAGTGACGTAACCAGTATGGCAATAATATTGTAGTGTTGAATCCAAATCGAAAGTTGCCTGTTCTGATAAAGCGTTATGTCTAGCGTGGTCGATTGTTGGAGGCGATAGACAGTAAACTGCACTCGAGAAAATTATTTAAAAGCTAAATACAATTTGAAATTACCCACTATTTTGTTTACACGCTGGTGGACTACCAGCCCACTGACCATCGGCCTGACAATTTCGACTTTGTAAACCAACTACGTGATATCCATGTTGGCAAGTATAAGTAGCTCGCGCACCAAACAGCCGACCACTAGAAGTAACGCTTCCTAGCGTTATTTGCTCTGGTTCCGGACATTCTCTATCTATTTAAAAATTTAAATTTCGAAATTCGTAGTTTTAGTAAGTATTTAGATGTTTACCTGGTTTTATACAAGACATGCCACAAGCACCATCGCATAAGCATTTCTTCTTCTTGCTTTTACAATCCTCATCTGATGAGCATTTTCTTAAACATTTTTGGTTCTGTATTAAAAAGATTTATGCTTAAAAGAATAAAAATATTAAAAATGTTACCAATAGAGTTGCTTGTTCTTCATCTCGTGGACAAAGAGTACTAGGAGAATTTCTAGGATTTTTATATATTCTACTATCGTCGTCTATTTCAGAAGAATCTTCATCCTCCCAATCATCATCTAAATCTGTTGCTATAGTACTTGAATGATCTTCTTCGTCACAAGTAACTGAAGATGCAAATAACGCTTTATTATAATTTATAAAATTATGAATTGCACCTACCTAATTTATTCCCAAACGAAATTAAAATCAATAAATATATCTTCCAGTTTTTATGGAGCATTATTACATTTCTAAAAGTGTTAAAATTGTAATTCAAACTTGATGATTCACTTTATTGAAATATACTCTTTGTAGTAGCACTCATTAACAACAATTTTATGCAAAATTTACTATTTTTGTTATATTATTTAGTTAATATAAATACTTAATGAAATGAAAACTGTGTGAGCAACGCAGATTCCGGGCGCTCCGTAACAAATCTATAGTGTTTGCAACGCCGCAGAACCTTTAGTTGCAACAGGTTCGTGAAATTTTGATTTCAGTCTTTCGTTAAAAATTATTGGAGAATAATTCTTCGTTGAAAACTTGAATTAAGGTAGAGGAATTTTTAAAAAAGAAGACAGAGATACAGAGAGGCTTATAAAGACGAACACGCTTTTTCATTCTTAATGTTATTCAAATTTTTATTTAAAATGGAAAAGCTTCAATTATCTCTCGTGTAATTCACCAAATCATCAGTCAGTTTGTAAGAACTGATTAAAATCATCTAAAGCGCAATGCCAGGCTGAGGTCTTAAATTTCTGCCTAAAAAGAGCTGCTTTATACACTCACCGGCACGAAAAACGAGCCACCCAGATTTTTAAGTAAATGATGCTGTTTTTTAATAGTTACAACTAGGGCTGGGCGATACCTCGAATCGAGTATCAAGAATCGATACCACGACGGTATCGATACTATTCAAAAGTATCGAAGTATCGAAAGTATCGAGGTATCGAAAGTATCGAGGTATCGAAAGTATCGAAAGTATCGAGGTATCGAAAGTATCGAGGTATCGAAAGTATCGAGGTATCGAAAGTATCGAAAGTATCGAGGTATCGAAAGTATCGAAAGTATCGAGGTATCGAAAGTATCGAGGTATCGAAAGTATCGAGGTATCGAAAGTATCGAAAGTATCGAGGTATCGAAAGTATCGAGGTATCAAAAGTATCGAGGTATCGAAAGTATCGAAAGTATCGAAAGTATCGAGATATCGAAAGTATCGAGGTATCGAAAGTATCGAGGTATCGAAAGTATCGAGGTATCGAAAGTATCGAGGTAAAAACTCGGCTAAGTACGCAAAAACACGCAATCTGATAAGTAGTGTAGCAACTATCTTTGTTGGTGCTTCGTAATATAAAGCTAAATTGTAACGGTGTATGTGGTGTTATCGTTACATACAGCTGCAAAGATTCCCCCTGGAAAACCTGTAAAAATATTTTCTTCAACTCCAGTAGGTACCTCGATACTTTCGATACCTCGATACTTTCGATACCTCGATACTTTCGATACCTCGATACTTTCGATACCTCGATACTTTCGATACTTTCGATACTTTCGATACCTCGATACTTTCGATACCTCGATACTTTCGATACCTCGATACTTTCGATATTTTCGATAGCTCGATACTTTCGATACCTCGATACTTTCGATACCTCGATACTTTCGATACCTCGATACTTTCGATACCTCGATACTTTCGATACCTCGATACTTTCGATACCTCGATACTTTCGATACCTCGATACTTTCGATACCTCGATACTTTCGATACCTCGATACTTTCGATACTTTCGATACTTCGAATAAGTATCGATACTTTGCCCAGCCCTAGTTACAACATAAAAAACAATCAAGTTTTAAAATTTTCTTCTAATTGTAAGGTAGTAAGTGTTGTATAGGGAGAGTAATAAAGATAGCTGACGAAGTAAGATGTATTTAATGAGTACTTATTATGGGTCAGTGTCAAATTTAATATAAGAAACTTCATGGCTGATACTATTTTGACGGGATTTTCGATAGTTTCTTGTCTAATTTCTATAGTTACAAAGCACGCACCATTGATTTTATTTACTGACTTCTTCTTTTTATTCTGGTGTTGAATTAGAAGATGCATAACATACTTAGATGTCATATATCAACAAAAGAATGTTTTGCCTTTCAGTTGAGACAAAAACGATTTAAAAACAGTTAGCCGTTTAACCACTGAAGTTGTAAATACAAAAATATCCATATTTGGCCTCCAAGTTGATGAATCGGGATTTTTGTTATTCGAAATCAAAGGTTTTGAAAAGGTCTATCAAGCTAAAATAATGAATTTTCTATTTAACAAGTATTGACAAAATTCTGCGATTTAGAAAAGTGCGTTTCTAAAAAAGAGTCAAAAGTGTACTAAGATTAGCGAAAAATTGTAAAATTTTTCCTTGAGCAAATAGTACGTTCAAAGAGGAATGTTTTCATAAAAAAAAGATTTTTATTCATCGCGATCGCATTAAATGACAACCCTTACAAATTTTGATTTCCTGAGCAGTTTTTGGCTGTTTGGTTGCACTTGAGGATCTCAACTTTGGCAAGTCCATTCTACTCATCAAGTAGTATCTTTTTCATGAACAAAAGAATTTTTGATTATTTCTTTGCAATGCACTAAATAAAACAATTTTTGGTTCGCATTTGGTGCTTAAGAAGTTTTATCTCCAAAGCTACTGAACCAAACTATACATTTTTGGTCTAGAATTCATCGACTGTCAATTTCCCATAATCCCATAATTTTTTATTACGATCCGATGTTTAGAAGTTGGGGAATTAAATAAAAGGTCAAAAAAAGCGAGTAAATATTCTTTGGAATGCTTTTTTCGGAAGGACGCCGCGCGAGTTCGAAGTCCAAAACTTAGCACATTATTCCTGACATTGTCCTAAACATGATCTAATCATAACATTTCTATCAGCAAAAGTTTAGTTTCAAGCTATTAATTCCCGTAATTCAACGCCACTATTAGCATATTATATGTGGTCATCTTAGCATATTCAATTGTTTTTACTGTTTTGAAGAAATTAAAAAATGTCAAACACAAATTAAACGTCAGATTAATTTGCTAACGGTGACAGTTATGGCTGTAAACCATAAAACTGCGTGATGACCGCTTTATCATATTACAGTGTTTGCGTGATCGTCGTTCTACAGCTGTAACAATCAGAAATCGTCTTCTACATGTCCGGGGTGTAAACGTAAGCGAGCGGACAGTTAGACGAACACTTGGAGAAAGTAATCTTACCAGTCGCAGACCTGCTACAGGTCCAGAACTTCTCAGGCGTCATCGTTTAGTGCGAAATCAATTTGCCAAACTGGAGAGAAAACGAATAGAGACAAGTTTTACTCACAGACGAATCCAGGTTTTCTCTGCGATCTCCCGATGGTCGTGAAAGGGTATGGCGAGTGGCCAGTAATAAGTCCAGATGCCCATACCATTGAACATGTTTGGGACATGCTTGGTCGAAGAATTCGAAGCCGTGTTCCTGCTCCTTTGACTTTGAATGAGTTGCGACAAGCACTTCAGGAAGGCATTACACAGTTAATTTTAGGGATGCCCCGAAGAATGCGAGCAATTGTTAATGCACGTAGAGACAATACACGCTATTGAAAAACTCTTCCTGATTGTTGGCATAAGAATTATTGGTGTTTTTGTTGTTTAAACGCTTTTTTGCTGCAAAACCAAAATGTTCTTGTTTTTTACTTTTTTTCATTTTGTCTTAAAAGCAGTTCTTTTTATGTAAATAGACAGTTAATAATCTTTAAAATTAATTAGAAGAAGTTGTTTTGTATGTTTTTAAATTTATAAAAAGGTAAAATTTTGCGTTTTTCTAAAAAATATTTAGGTGGCCCGTTTTTCGTGCCGGTGTGTGTAGTTTGTCGAGCTAAAAATTATGTGTCCAATTCTGCCTAGTGTCTTAGGAGGCACGTGCTTATATTGCATAATAGGTAGTTAGGCTAGCCCTGGTCCAGGCGCGGATTGACTATACTTTTTCAGGGGCGCAAATATTTTTAGGGGCCCGCAATGTAAAATTTTGAATTACTTAGTTTTATGCCCCTGACATTTTTGAAAAGGCCCCCTCATTATAAAACTGGAAATGTCAGACTATTTTAATTATTAATTTCGAGAGAAAGCTCGGATCTGCCATAACTTCAGGGACCCGGGACGCTGTAGCCTGCCTGAATCGCAGACAAAAGGCCAATGGTACTAATCCTAGATATGATAAATTAGCTTAACTTTTTTTCGACCTCAGGGTGTACTAAAGACCTTAAGATTGTATATGTTCCATCTTTGCTTATCCAAATAAGCGAGACACACTTCTTAACTTTAGAAACATTAATAGCAAAAACTCTGATTTTAGGAAAAATGCTTCCTACGCCTACCAAAAACCTTTAAACAGTTTGACGTAAGGGATCTGAAAGATGAAAAAGATCTAAGAGGCTACATAATCGCTCTAGGCTCTTCTTTAAGCAGTACAAATTTGTGGCGAACAAATTTTTCCCTTTAATTCAAATTAAATAAAAACAACCAGATAAACACAAGATTAGCGTGAGATTGCCAGCAGCCAGTGGAGACGGCGTAGGTAAAAGATGTAAAAGATAAGGGCGCCACACAGTTTGTCTCACGCCAATCGCACCCCCTATTAACTGTGAAATAGACACTCATACAAATACAATCAAAATAAAAAAAAACGTTGAACAAAGTTCTATTAAAAAAACAATCCCAAATAATCCAAAATTTATAAGAACCAATTATATTAATAATAATTATATCTGAACGTAATAATTAACAAAACAAAAATAATGATAGAGCTGTAGATATTTCGACTTGACACAAATTGGTCAAAATACTTACTGAATATGAAGTTAAATTAAATTTCACCTACGCAAGGAACGAAGACTGTACAGTGTCCGGCTTCCGTATTGATAATAAAGAAATATAAATAAAATAAATTGATTAATAACGCACTTGATCAATAACCCAAAAATATCCACACTTCACAAAATTAAATTACTTTAAACGCATAAAGAAAAATTAAATAATCCAAAAATATAATTATTCAATAAATTGAATGTAAATCACTATTTAAATTATTAAATTAACAATGTATTAAAATTATTCAATAAAAAAAATATGAACGTTAAAGTGATTTTCTTTTTTTTTTAACAGAATCACCAATAAAAAAAACAATCACGTTAAAGAGAATCAATGAACTTGTTAATTAATCTGACCAATAAAATTGATTACCACTTCGACATTAAGGAAAAAAAAAAATACTTAATATAAATTTACAAAAATTAATTTATAAAATTTAAACAAAAATTACCCCTCCGGTGGTACCCACAACGTTGATTGTAGAACCTGATGAGAACCTCCAAATTCAACGAATAATCCAGAAAATCAAAATGGCCTCCACAATTTTTGCACATGGAAATGATTGAACGATACGTATTATCGATACGATAATAAGTGTTAGAGTACTAACGTATAATATTGATAAATAATACTAGTAAGTACTACTAATAAATAATACCAATAAGTAATAAAAATAGCCTAAAAAAAATGAAACGATTGAAAAAAAATAGACCAAGAAAAAGAATTAACTAAATACCTTCGGTGTAGGACGGCTACATGTGTTTAGAAAATGGATTGTTATAAACCCGCAAATTACGGTAGTGCACCACAAAAAAACTATCAACCAAGTCACAAAGGCACTAAATTTCCAAATTATTAAAAACTGCTCCCTGATTTCAGGATGATTAAAAATCATAAAATTTTAATAACGTAGGAACAACCATTCAATTCTAAAGCGTACTTGATAATCCCTCTTTCAAATCCACTATCAAAAATCGCACACTTCCCAATAAATTAATTTAAAACCATAAAAGTATCGCCCTCTAAATATAACTAACAGAAACAATAAACAACCAATTCGAAAACTGTAATTAACCTCCATAATTATTCAAAATTTGCCAAATCATAAGAAAACAAAATTTAAAGCGAAATCAAAATGCTACAATTCCTCCCCTACTTTAAGAAAATTAGCCATAATTTTCTCAAACCCACAAACATACCATACATACATTGCATACCATCCATACACTTCATGCCATACAACATACAACTACTGAACTTGAAACTCGGGCGGATGTGCTTTAATATCTTTTGCATGCCATATTCCTTTACTGTCACCACCACTATCCATCAACTCGTACGTCCAAGGAGAAACTTTCTTCTTTATGTAAAATGGTCCGATGTATTTCGGCAATAACTTTTTACTTATAAATTTTTGGGCATCGGAAAGATGATAATTTTTCCTCCAAACTTGTTGATTCACTAAATGCTCTTCATGTCTTCTTCTCAAATTATAAGCTTTGGTATTCCTCACGACGGCTTCGTCCAATCTCTGACGAACATTGCTAAATAATTGACGAAACTGTTTAGCTCTACTTTCGTTTTCCAACACATCATCTTCTTCAAAGAATTCCTTCTTCTTATATTCATCTCCTGAAAGAATCATCGAATGACCAAAATTTATAAAATACGGTGACTGTTTAGTTGCTTCACTTTTCGAAGTGCGAATAGCACACGCTATTTTCGATAGATTAACATCCCACTTTCGATGATCTTCAGCTACATAAGTCGCCAACATATATCTTAGAGTACGATTCACTCGTTCTGTTGGATTCGCTTGACTGTGATAATGCGCATTGTATTTAGGTTGAACACCATATCTTGCCAGAAGAGATCTATACTCTTTACTACGATACTGAGGTCCGTTATCACTCAAAGCTAATCTTGGCACTCCAAACACTAGAAATACTTGCTCCTCAATAAGATTAGATACCGAAGCTCCAGTAGCTTTACGCAATCCAAACATCAATGAGAACTTGCTAAAATAATCAGTCACTACCAAAATATAACAATTTCCTTTACTTGATCTCACAAAAGGTCCCATTAAATCTGAAGATATCATCTCCCAGGGTCTAGTAACTTTAGGATGGGATACCATGAAACCTACCGGCTTTTTATTATCTGCACGATGCTGAAGACAAACCACACACGATCCAATAAATCTCGAAATATCGTATCTTAACTTTGGCCAGTAATAATTTTCAGCAATACGAGCGTATGTCTTGTAAACTCCCGTGTGTCCCGCAGTAGCATCACTATGATATTTCTTCAAAATATTTAACCGATCTTGCTTCGGCACTACTAACTTCCAATTTTCCCAATCCTGCGACATTCCTAAATAATCCGGTTTAACATACTTATAAAGCCTATCCTCCATAATCCTCCACTGTGGATACTTTAAAGGTTTCTCTAACACACTATTCTTTAAATTAACGTACCACTTATCTTGAACCAAATTTTCCAAAGTAACAGAATCAATGATAGGCACCGACCGAGATAAAATATCAGGAACAACGTGCTCCTTACCCTTCCTGTGCACTATTTCGACGTCGAACTGCTGCATACGAAGTGACCATCTAGCCAACCGACCACTAGCATCTTTAAACTTATGTAGCCACACCAACGAGTAATGGTCTGTTATAACTTTTACATTCGGAACTCCTTCCAAATATGGTCTTAATTTTTCTAATGCCCAAATCACAGCCAAACATTCCCTCTCTGTCGTCGCATACTTTCTTTCCTGAGGTGTTAATGATCTACTCAAGTAGGTTATAACCTTATCAGCTCCGTCATACTTTTGACTTAAAACGGCGCCAATCCCAAAACCTGAGGCGTCAGTTTGTACTTCAAACGGTCGAGAATAATCCGGACAAGTCAATACTGGGGCGGTTACCAATTTTTCTTTAATACATCTGAAAGTTTCTTCGCACTCAGCAGACCAAATAAACTTCTTCGACTTACTCAGAAGAGCAGTAATCGGCGCGATCTTCGTAGAATAATCAGGGATGAATCTTCTATACCATCCAAACGTCCCCAAAACAGCTCTTACTTGTTTAACGGTCTTCGGCGCAGGCAATTCTAGCATGGCTTTAACCTTCTCCGGATCAACGTGCAACCCATTACTATCCACTACGTAACCTAAATATCTCAGTTGCTCACGACAAAACTGACATTTTTCACTATTAATGGTAATGTTAGCATTTCTCAATCTTTTGAAAACTTCTTCTAACGTACTCAAGTGTTCTTCAAAAGTATTCGTAACAATCACTACATCATCAAGATAACAAAATACTTTAGGAGACAAATCATAACCTAAAACATTATCCATAAGTCTTTGCCAAGTCGCAGGAGAAGTCGAAAGACCAAAAGGCATGCGATTAAATTCGAAAAGCCCTCTTTTTGGCACAGTAAAAGCCGTATACTGTTTAGAAGATTCCGCAAGAGGGACCTGGAAAAAAGCAGATTTTACATCTAACGACGAAATAAATTTGGCATCCTTCAGTTGATCCAAAATACTAGATATATATGGCAAAGGATAACCATCTTTTTTAGTAACACGATTCAATTTGCGGTAATCCACACAAAAACGATAACTACCATCCTTTTTCTTAACCATAATTACCGGTGAAGACCATGCACTTGCGCTCTTCCTGACTATACCCTTCTCCAACATATCGTCTAATTCTTTGTCAATATGACCCTGTACAATTTCTGAAACTGGGTAGTATCTCTGCTTGATAGGCGGCGAGTCAGTAATAATAACGTGTTCCGCAGCTGTTGTACATCCCAAACCATTACCTATTAACTCAAGATTACGATCAACAATACGATTAAGTTTAGTTTGTTGCTCCTGCGATAACGCACTCGATGGACTCTCTAACAGACCTAAGCACTCGGGTTCCGCAGAAAAATACCACTCATCTCGACGCAAGTCTGGAACTATTCCCATAACCTTCCAAAAATCAGCACCAAGTATAAGCTCATGGGGTAGCTCCGTTACAACCAACAAATCCAGCACCTTCGTCTTATCCATTAACGTAATTGGTATGCTGCAGGACCCTATACTTTTACACTTCTGTCCATTCGCGACTGAACAACTCAACACATTCGATCTATCTAATTTAATACCCATCTGTTCTAACAACCTCCAACCAGGTAATCCCAGAAAAGTCCTCGACGCTCCCGAATCTAACAACCCTTTAATCGTTTGATCAAACACTTTCACTTTTAAATACGGACGCTCATCGTTCTTAGCATGTGATAAGATAAAATTAATTACAGGATCAAAATAATTTTCATTCGCCGCAATTTTAGAGACAGTCAGATCGTCGCGACATTTTACGATCGACCTTGCCCGTTTCCCGAAGACTGGCTTTGATATCTAACTCTACAATTGGGACAAGTTCTTACGGTGAAACCCTCTTTATTGCAACCGTAGCAAACTTTTCTACGCGGCATCAAACATCCTATAACCTTATGTCCGGGTTGACCGCAATTGTAACACGACATCGCTTGAGCGCTAGGCAATGACGTAACACTCAATGATTCCAATCTATCTCCTACTTCCACATCTACATAAGCCAAATCAGCTTCTAATGCATTTCTTCTAGAGGGTGGTACGAAAGACTCTACCGCTTCCCTTCTAGCTTCTAACTTCTTACATAACTCCCGAAGATGTTCTACTGATGTGACGTCAACCAGACCCAACTGTGATTGGTAAAATGGAGCTATATTTCGGAGCAAAATCTTGAGTTGACGTAGCTCCGGAATTTTGTCGTTCATCCTAGAAAACAGTGTCGACATGATTGACAAATAAATTCCAATTGATTCATTCGGACCTTGTGTTCGCTTTTTAATTTCGTCATATAACTTGTCATCGTAGTCATGTACCTGAAATTCCTCTTTTAGCCTCTTAACCAGCCCATCCCAAGTAGTTTCGCGTTTTCTTGCCTCCCTGTACCAAAATAAAGCCCTTCCCGAGAACAAGTCCAGGGCCGAATCAAACAATAAATCCCGAGAGACATGCCTAGCAACCATCAATTCCTCTACACGTTCCAAAAATGCATTCACCGATAACCCACTCTTTTCACCCGAAAAAGTTAGATTCCACTTGCTAACCGGTATCGGTTTCGCTCTATAAGAACTAAGAGAAGGCAACAAACTGGAGTGACGAGGTGGAGTCAAAATATTGCTAACATTACCGGGAACATGGATTTGCGCTCGGGTAACCACTTCATCCACTCGCACTTCAGGGGAACGATAACCTTCCACTTTTTCATCTAATAGAGACATTACTTCTAAAATTCTAGTCGACAAAGCTATTTTGTCCCCACTATCTAATTCAGTAGCAGGCACCATCCTATCTAATCTACCTAACAAATGGGATATTTTTGATTCCAATCGCTCCACTACCGCACTATCTTTCGGGGCTGAAACGCGACTAACCTCGGTACTCAACTCATCGATTTTCTTACCAATTGCCTCCGAGTCTTGGGCAAACGTAAAGGGGTAATCTGGATAAGCAAAACTTTCTCCAGCTCTTTCCATTCTCAACGCCTGAGCTAATAATTTTCGCATATTTTCGCACGTCCCCGTAGCAATGCCTCTAACAGTCAACTCATAAGTAAGCTCATCCTGATTCAACCGTCCAGCATTCATTCTTCGCGACATCCTAAACTTATATTGAATACAAAAATTGGAGGGAAAAAAAAAAATTTACTATACAAGCCTTCCTGACTTACTGACCTTACCTAACGGACTTAAAGACTTAATTAACAAATAGCTCAATTAACAAATGGTCCAATCAACAAATGTTTCTCTTTAATAGGCCCCACGTTGGGCGCCAAAAATGTGGCGAACAAATTTTTCCCTTTAATTCAAATTAAATAAAAACAACCAGATAAACACAAGATTAGCGTGAGATTGCCAGCAGCCAGTGGAGACGGCGTAGGTAAAAGATGTAAAAGATAAGGGCGCCACACAGTTTGTCTCACGCCAATCGCACCCCCTATTAACTGTGAAATAGACACTCATACAAATACAATCAAAATAAAAAAAAACGTTGAACAAAGTTCTATTAAAAAAACAATCCCAAATAATCCAAAATTTATAAGAACCAATTATATTAATAATAATTATATCTGAACGTAATAATTAACAAAACAAAAATAATGATAGAGCTGTAGATATTTCGACTTGACACAAATTGGTCAAAATACTTACTGAATATGAAGTTAAATTAAATTTCACCTACGCAAGGAACGAAGACTGTACAGTGTCCGGCTTCCGTATTGATAATAAAGAAATATAAATAAAATAAATTGATTAATAACGCACTTGATCAATAACCCAAAAATATCCACACTTCACAAAATTAAATTACTTTAAACGCATAAAGAAAAATTAAATAATCCAAAAATATAATTATTCAATAAATTGAATGTAAATCACTATTTAAATTATTAAATTAACAATGTATTAAAATTATTCAATAAAAAAAATATGAACGTTAAAGTGATTTTCTTTTTTTTTTAACAGAATCACCAATAAAAAAAACAATCACGTTAAAGAGAATCAATGAACTTGTTAATTAATCTGACCAATAAAATTGATTACCACTTCGACATTAAGGAAAAAAAAAAATACTTAATATAAATTTACAAAAATTAATTTATAAAATTTAAACAAAAATTACCCCTCCGGTGGTACCCACAACGTTGATTGTAGAACCTGATGAGAACCTCCAAATTCAACGAATAATCCAGAAAATCAAAATGGCCTCCACAATTTTTGCACATGGAAATGATTGAACGATACGTATTATCGATACGATAATAAGTGTTAGAGTACTAACGTATAATATTGATAAATAATACTAGTAAGTACTACTAATAAATAATACCAATAAGTAATAAAAATAGCCTAAAAAAAATGAAACGATTGGAAAAAAATAGACCAAGAAAAAGAATTAACTAAATACCTTCGGTGTAGGACGGCTACATGTGTTTAGAAAATGGATTGTTATAAACCCGCAAATTACGGTAGTGCACCACAAAAAAACTATCAACCAAGTCACAAAGGCACTAAATTTCCAAATTATTAAAAACTGCTCCCTGATTTCAGGATGATTAAAAATCATAAAATTTTAATAACGTAGGAACAACCATTCAATTCTAAAGCGTACTTGATAATCCCTCTTTCAAATCCACTATCAAAAATCGCACACTTCCCAATAAATTAATTTAAAACCATAAAAGTATCGCCCTCTAAATATAACTAACAGAAACAATAAACAACCAATTCGAAAACTGTAATTAACCTCCATAATTATTCAAAATTTGCCAAATCATAAGAAAACAAAATTTAAAGCGAAATCAAAATGCTACAAATTGTTACATTAATTAGTATTTTTAAAAGCTTATGCAGAACATGCCCGACTGCCTTCAGTGCCATCTTTAGGCATGAGCCCAATGACCCCAAGCCCAATCAGTTTTGAACATACTTAAATTAATGTTACCTAATTCAGAAAGAATCTAGGCTACATACTGTTAGTAGGTTTGATACAGCTTTAGTTTCTCAACATAACAATGAAGTACAGTATTGGAAAGACATGTTAAAAAGGTTTGACGCTGATATCAAGTTTATCGATTCTCTAGGACTCTTGCCTCTCGCGGTGAAAACCAAACAATTGGATCTTCCAATAATGGGAATTATTTAGGAAGGTTAGAACTAGTGAGCGAGTTTCCTTTTATTCTGGAGGGTTTAAAAAGACATACGAATGCAGAAAATGGATATATTTCATACCGTTCAGAAAATATTTGCAATAAATGTATAAATTTTAGTTAATCTGACGAAAGCTCTGGTCTTCAAGCAGCAGTGAATTCGCCATTTTTGTGCTTTGCGTAGCTGAGTTACTTAGAAAGGGTTCTTCTCATTACATTAGGCCCCAATCGTACAAAATATGGCATTGACTGTCGTACTTTCCTTTAATTTCCGGATTCCGGTTATAAGTTCGCTGATTTTCAGGTTTAGCTAAAAATCTCAAGCATTTTTTTACTGTAGGGTTCAAAGGAGCTGGTGAGGACAAAAAGCATTTATATTCTCCAGTTACTAGAGTACTGTAGTAGCTCACTGTAGTACTAGAGTCTAGTACTAGACTGTAGTGTAGTACTAGAGTGTAGTAGGGAACGTGGGGCAGAGAGGACATCTGAGGCGAAGCGGACCTCCTCGATTAGTTTAAAACCAGAAGCTCCATCAAGAAGTTAACAGTCGAATAGTATAATTTATACGTTTTGCAGTGTAGTTAGTGATACGCGAGGTTAAATTGTAAACTTTTTAAGTGTAAAAAGGAGGAAATTCAAAATTTATGGTAAATAATCTAATTTTTCTGTCACGTTAATTTTGTGTTAGCTTCAATATGAAACGCGGTTAATGATATCTCATCATTTTAAGTTCTGGTTAAGATACTAGTTTAATATATTCAAGTAAAAAATTTGACCTACCCTACCTCCAAACAAGAAAAAGCGCGCCTATGGGGTACAGAGGTCCGCTTGTGGTCCCGGTCGCCCCGACTGGTCCCCTGTACCCCAGTTTTTACTAACTTTTCATTGCTAACATGCGTAATGTGATCGTATTGTAAGTCGTACTTTTCAATACCTTCCTAAAATACAAAACATTAAATTATGACAAAATCTCAAATTCCTATCTCAATTATTTTATTATCATTCTTTGCGGAAGTGATTGTAAATTAGTCTTTTGTTATTTACTGTGAAAGATCTCTTTAACCTTGCAGAACTGAAGTCCGCATGCATATATTTTTCCTCATATTTTTGTCAAATTTGTGTAAATAGCGGTTTATATTTTTTTATAGCTTTATAAATAGGTCTACACTCTATATTATTATGGATTTTCAGAGAATAATTTTTGTATACGTGTTGATTTCATGGCCTTGCGGAGTGCGATTCCGCCGACGCCTTTGTATGTTACATTTTGCATTGTGAGCCGAATTTTTTGATAAAGACTAATTATTAACAATACAAAACTATAAATATGATATAGTTATAAAATATTAATTTACATAATTTTAATTAAAAAATTGTACGAAAAGTAAGTTCGTTCGTTCGTTCGCTTCAATTTAAACGTACCATAACAAGGTGTAATTTTACATTCGGCTCTTAATAATTAATGAGAACTTCTAGGCATCCTAGGAACTTGAAATTTTGTACCTATCGTATATCATACCCCAAAGATCCCTAAAAAATTACTTCCCCAAAACACCCCGGAGGTGTGCACCCCATCCACTTTCAGACCCCCGGAGGTACAATTTCGGAAAATTAAAACCTGCCTAGGGATGTTTAGGGTGTAGTCTATGCTGATACCAAGTCCCTAGTCTACTTTTATTTTACGTTTATTTAAAAAAATATTTATATGCGGAATCTCAGACCGATGTTAGTACTAAAGTCCTACAAATTCATGTTAGCACTAAGAGGTTAATTACTATAATAATAATGTTACTTACTAACAGTAATATTACTTTTAAACATTAAAAATTAATTAAAAATTATAACATAAAAAAAAACCGATAAAAACAATATCACAATAATTATTCAATTGGTAAATAATGGTCCTGTTTACCCCACTTGCCGGTCCTCTTCGCCCCCATGTACGGGGCGAAGAGGACCACAGGTAATCGCTCGTTTATCTTTAATTATAGCGATTTGTAGTAGCAGTTAAGAAACAATATTTTACTTACATTTCAGGAAGACATGTACCTAGGTGATTCAAGTATTAGTTTCCCATTAATTGAATAAGAAAACGAGAAAATGATAAAAAAAGGCTTACTATGTCCTCTGTGCCCCATGCTCCCCTACTACAGTTCACTGTCTTTGCCTGAATTTGCCAGTCTTATGGGCGTTTGCACCGCTTACAGATAAACTGACATATTAGTTTATCATAAAAACTGCATTGTTTCGAAATTCGTGCCCGAAGCATCGATTTTTCTGAAATTTTCGCATTATCTTCTATATGGTGCCTATTTCAAAGTTTACCTTTTTTATTTTGCCGCGATCTATTTTCCTCCGCGGAAAACGAGAAAAACTCTTTCCAGACAAGGTGTTCCTGAAAAACACCGACCAACTACTAAAATGAGTTTATGGGTCCAAAATAGGACATTTGTTCCTCTTGAAATTATATCTAAAAATGCACCCCTAAAAAGTTAATGGCTCTCAAAGTTAGGGTTAAAATATTAACAAAATCGCTTTATCTCCAAAACTACTGTAAATATTTTTAATCGTTTTTAAACAGCTGACATATCTTATAAAAGTCGGTCTGTGGTAAAAATTTCAAGATAATCGCAATACTGGAACTATCCCTTAAGGGGGTAGTGCTAACTTGAAAACTCTAGTACTTTGGCGCCTAAAAAAGTAAATGCGTTTACTAAATATTGTAGGAAATTTTAAAACAAGCGATTTTGTTCTCTTAACTTTTTTTTCTAAGACCAGCGGTTTTTGAGAAAAATTGAAAAATAACAATATTAAGGGTTGAATTCGGTAAAAAAATGTGACCAATAAACCATCGCAAATCACCGGCAAACTTCTACAGTGCATTCTTGGTATTAAAATAAGACCTTTGTCCCTCTTGAAATTATATCAAAAAATGCACCCCTAAAAAACTGCGGGCTCTTAAAGTTGGGATTAAAATTATTTTAAGTCCGTTTTTCTCCGCAAGTACTGCAAATATTTTAATGATTTTTATTCTGCCAACATATCTTATAAATTCATCTTGTGAATTTCAGGGCCAATTTCAAAACACATATCAAATGGTCATATAAATAATCAGATAAATTTTTTTTCGATATGAAAAATCGCTTAATTTCAGAGTACAGAAATCTTAAAAAATTCCTAGTTGATCTGAGCTCTTCTGACCTTGAATTTTTTATTTAAATTTGCCTGCGGCGCTTGGGGAGCCGTGAAAAATCTTTGAAAAAAACAATTAGTTGCCATTTTAGAGACTCTCAGTTGGCAAATTTCAGGTAGCTCCCCCCTCAAAACTATTCCTTAAATTCGTCCCTGCCCAAGATATTAATTTTTAAATGAAATGTTTTACCAAGGAAAACAATATTGTTGTTCGTAAAGAACTGTCGCCCCTCTTGAAACTTTTGAAATTGTGTCTGCCTCCCCAGAAAATATATGCTGGGGTCGTCACTGCATGAGCACTCTTATAAGTTATATGGACTGTAGAAAAATCATTAAAATATTTCCAGTACTTTTGGAGTTAAAGCGATTTTTCAAAATTTTTAACACAACTTCGAGAGCCTATAACTTGGTAGGAGGGCATTCTAGGGCATAATTTCAAGAGGGCAAAAAGTCCTATTTTGATCCCAGTAACTCACTGTAAGCGTTTGTGGGTGTTATTCAGGGACACCCTGTATATAAATTTATAAATATCTCATGAGCAGTCTAGCTGTTATTAACTAAAGTCGGGCTAAACTTTACATAAGAGTTTACATACGCTCAGGTGACTCAACTTAGCACAAGCACCTCATTTTGTCAGTTGATTTTTACTTCCTCACCGACTCAACGCCACTATGTTAAAATGAAAAGAAAGTTGCTTATTATATTTTAATGGAAAATTATTAAGAACCTTGAATCGATGACATATCAAGTACCAACCAAATCCAAATAGAGAAAACACATTTTTCAAATGTTAAAATATGAAGCTAGATGCTAGAATCTTTAAAAATGTGATTTCGGTAGTTCAATTTCTTAAAATGCCGTTGGGCCAGAACAAATTGATATCAGAGTACTGCGGGTTTTCTTTAAGTAATGCTACTGGTGTGGTATTACACTACCTCTTTCCTATTGTCCTTATATTTGAAAAGATCAACGTGTACTTCACTGCTTAAATTTTTTCAAACGACATCTCCAAAACAAGAAAATTACACTTATTGCTTCCATCTTATATTTCAAGAAAATAAATTAGTTTTGGTATAATATTAAATAGCAATTTAATTTCTAAAAAGACGCTACTTATAAAAGAAAAACACAGAACGCTAAATAAAACAATTTTTTGAAATGTGAGTTTATTGGGAGATTTTTTAGATAATTATATTACGGTACAATTGCATAAAATTAAATACACAGCAATTTTGAGAATTGATTACAATATACTTACATTAGTTAAAAATTTGTAACTTTACCTGTAATAATTAAAAAAAAATAAAAATCTTATCACATTAAATTATAAATCTATTTCTAAATTAAATCAATAATCTCGCATATTTAATACACATACTTAAGGGACACGCAGTTGATCTGTAACTATATGTCTGAAAATGTAATTTACATTCATAAATGATGTATTTGAGAAGATATGCCATTTGCTAAGATGCTGAAATCTGCGTTAAATAATTTTAGATTAGGACAATTCTTTATGCAAGATGAATCGATTAAAAAAACAATTTGTCATGAAATTAACGGTCACTTGAAAAAACTTTCTTGATTGCATAAAAATTGAACTCATCTAAAATTTAATTACTAAAAATGTTTTAGTTAAGACCTTAAAATTAAGTTTGAGGAATCTTAAAATTAATGTGCACGAATATGTTATATTAATCAATTTATGTATGTTTTTATATTTTTATAATGATTAGACAAATAAATAACCTGACAAATAATTTACCTGTGGTAAAAAAATGACTGACTTTATTATAGCTATTACCCAAAAAATTAAATCTTGTCTCGAGCAAAGAACAAGTAAGTAAACAATCGTTTTCCATATACCTAAAAGTAATAATTTTGTTATGTTTCAAATAATAGATTGCGATGCACTGATGGTCGATATATCCTACAAGATAATCGTACATACACCTAATAATGAAGAATATACGTTTTTCATTTTCAGAACTAATACTAAAATTATTGTATACTCGGACCCTTAGAAGTTATTAAATTCATTAGTATCGATGAAGATTATGCAACAAAACATGATTATAACATCAACATCAATCGATTAGGGTATGTAATTTAAAAGTTGATAAAAAAAGGACTTTTCAACATACGAAACAGTTCATTTAAATACACCACAAAGTATTTTAATAATAGTTAATGTTTTCATCAAACTCTTACCAAAATGCTATCCTGTGGTTGCTCGAGCGGGCAGCTCTTTCAGCCAACAGCTGATTTGCTTTGAAACCTAACCTAAACAACATACTCATAGCATACACATTATTGCGTTAACACATTGAAATCGAAATTCCCCATACGATCTATAAAAAAAGGTAAAAATTGTGTTCTTATGAATAATTTGAGATGTAAAATTGGTATTTATACATATAAATAATTTAAAAAATCAGGCACATTTTCTAAAAAATAAAAATACGAGATAACTTTATAAACAAAATAATGAAGCCTTATTCTATCATTTTATGCCTTACTAATTTGATATCGATATCTTTTTTAAGAATTAAGCGGCAAAATATTAAGTAATACCTTACAATATAAAATTACATAAACTATAACAAATCCTTAAAGCTAGTAAATAATTCCACATTTCACCATGGTTAATAAATCCTCGACTGGTATCTGCTAAAATCTGTAAATCACAATTATAACTGATATCTATCTGGTCCACATTGCCTGAAAATATGTACCACCAACACTGTCCACTGGATTCGTATGTATAAGTTAAAATTATGGAGTGCAAACAATTATATAAATCACGATTCTATTTTAAGTAAATATCGAGTAACACAAAAATAAAAAAACACCTATTTGCATATAATAAACAGGAAATAATGTAAATGTAAAATATGTGCATATATCATAAATTAATATTGTATAAATTGTTCCACATATCAACCAATAATAAATTAAATACGATAAAATATAAGAGCATAAATAAGATTTGGGGCACATCAAATTCATAAAAATCAGCATATAAGAAACTCAAACTGCAGAAAACTGGAATCGGCATAAACAAATTCCTAATACAGTTTCTGTAAAAAGTATATCACATGAATAAATAATATGGTACAGAATAAAGATCCATCCATGTTCCATATGCTGCAATTCCTAAAATAGAAGTGCGCACTCGAGTACATCAAATATATCAACAGACAGTGTTCACAGTACACAAATATAAATAATACCAAAAAAATAGCACATTGATACATAAAAATATGAAATTCAATAGTACATAATATAAACAGATATAACGCAGGTGAAAATGCGACATAAGTTTAAAATTATAACATATTTTAAAATATCAAGTTCAGCGTCGTAATAAAAATAAAAATAATTAAGAAGCCTTGTACTACTTACGATTTTACATTATTTAATTTTCTTGGGTGTTGTTGCCACCTCCATATCCGTATCCAGAAAACCCATATTGTCCCTGAGGCATACTTGGAGGCGCCGAACCCTGCGTTTGTCCTTGATAATACCCTAGAAAATGTAATTTTCAAATAACATCAAAAACAACGGATGTGGCCATACGAGGAACTTTTTCCGTCCATCAAATCTTGGAATTTTGAATTTATTTTATTAAAATTTCATTTAATATCTTATGAATGAAATACATTAAAAAAAATTTTAAAAAGCGCACTAAAGAAACGTTTGGGTATAGAAATTAGGCATGAAAACAGTTCCTCGTATGGCCATATCTGTTGTTTTTATTATTAAATTTATTTTTATCTTAATATAATTACATAATAACAAAACCTTCTTTAAAAATTAAAAAAAATAATTTTTTTTTAAATTGCTTTCGTCCGGGATCGAACCTAGAACTTCTGCGTGTAAGCAGAATTTTTAGACATAAACTGTCTGAAATACTAATTTCGTTTTTTTTAAATGTGGCATAAATTGAAGTTCAAAACATATATTATTTTATATGTTCAGAAAGCAAATTTTATGAGCTTTCAAAATATTGAAAAATATACAGGGTGTTCCATTTAAATTAAGAAATTTGATCCCATTTCCGGTTAAACCGGAAGTCAAAATATAAAGTGTTTGATATCGTGTAATCCTTTCAAAATTTTAAAAAATATACATGGTGTTCCTAAAAATTTTGGTATTTTTGTAATTTCCAGTTTAACCGGTTTGTTAACCGAAAATAGTGCCAAATAATAGATATTCATGGGATTGACACATACCGTGTGTTGATTTGCTTTGCGGGTAATAGGAGTTTTACATGTAAAAACAGTCTTTATGATTTTCTTGCTTCCCTGAAAACTTCAGAGTATAAACATGAAGAATAAAATGTCTTTAGAATTAAAAAATCTAGCTGATAGGTATCTTTTTAATTTACCATTAAGCGCCGTTTAATAAAAAAATTAATTTGTAAATACAAAATACAAACGTCATATTTGACATATCTACTAAAACAATTTTAATTTGCTTTTAGTCTTGGGTAAACAGATAAGATTTAAATTTATTGTTTAAT
Organism: Malthinus seriepunctatus; assembly: GCA_963924605.1. Taxonomy (NCBI): domain Eukaryota; kingdom Metazoa; phylum Arthropoda; class Insecta; order Coleoptera; family Cantharidae; genus Malthinus; species Malthinus seriepunctatus. Next base: position 116,016,249 of record OZ004600.1, on the reverse strand, counting down.
TATTATTTCTTTCTTATAATTTTGGTGACTTCTAGTAGATAACCAAAAACTATTATTTTGCTATCTTCATCAGTCTAAAACTTTTGTGCAAAAATAAAAAACTTAAAAGCAAATTTATTTATAAATACAAATAATTACTTATGGTCAAATTTGACGTCTCTACTAAAACAATTTTAATTTGCTTTAAGTCATGGGTAAACAGATGTAATTTCAATTCAACGCTTAATTATTAATTTTTTCTTATTATTTTTTTTATTAAACGAATCATATTGGTAAATGAAAAAAATACCTATCAGCTAGATTTTTTAATTTTAAAGACATTTTATTCTTCATGTTTTTACTCCAAAGTTTTCAGGGAAGCAAGAAAATCATAAAGACTGTTTTTACATGTTAAACTCCTATTACCCGCTACATCAATCAACACACGGTATATCCATTTTCAAGTTTTCATTTTTATTACAAAAGAAATTAGAGTTTTGACATTCAAAAAATCAGTACTCCAAAACGGCTCGAGCGATTTTGATAAAAATTTACATTTCGATAGAAAATTACGCTGTCTGTAACATATCCAAAAAAGATAAAATATGGCAGAGGAAATTTCGAGAAAATCCATTTCAAAATTTTGACCTACTTTGGGCCCTTAAAGATAGGCAATTTTTAAACAATTTTGAAAATCATCTACGTTAGAACGAAAGCCCTATAATTTGGCTGTAAAATGCAGTTTTGAAATTTGTATGTATTTATAAAACTGTATATATTTCTTATAAAAGCTTATTACGTTGAAGAAATAATTTTAAAGTGACTAAAATCAAATTTCATCAAAATCGGTTCAGTAGTTTTTGCTCTAGGGGTGGGGATATACAGATAAACATTTCAGTTCAAAAATCGAAAAAAAACGTTTTGCATTTTTGGAATCAGGGGGACTCAAAACGTCGAGAACTTCAATAAAAAAATATTAATATTTTTTTTTCCTCGCTTATAAGAACTTTTTCTTGGATTGGAAAAAGTTAACAGCACAGAAATCCTTAAAATTATACCTGTGGAAGCTTGTTGGTAAGCACCATATGGCTGCTGATAGACATTTCCAGTTGCTGGTGGTGCTGCACCTGGAACTGCAGAAGGAGCTGCTGCAACTTGTGCTCCACCCTGAACGACCTAAACAACATTACGTATTAAATGATTCAAATACAAAAATTTGTCTTCAATATTTCACATAATAACAAAAATTTATACCTTAGCTTTCATTTGTAATTCAATAGCTTCAGCTTCTTTATGCTTCCCTAAACTTCTGTAATACTCCGCCCATTGAGCGCTGTAATCTGGTTGGGAACCATTGGGTGCTGCGGGTACTGAATTATTAACTGCAGGGCCACCAACCGGAGGTGCTGGTGCCCCTGTTGGTTGTACGGCAGGCGTTGAAACTCCTTTATTTTTTGCCTGCAAATAAATAAATTTAATTAAGTACAAGCATTTATTTTAACAAAAAAATATTACCTGTTGTTCTATAACTTCTGCTTCACGATGCATTCCCAAAGATCTGTAATACTCTGCCCATTGTAGTGAATAATCTGGTTGTCCTGTAGCTGGATTAAGTTGAACAGAATTTGGTGGTTGTGATGCATTATCGCTACCTGGTCCGGGTACTCCCCACTGCTGTTGGAAAGCAGGTGCATTCCAATTTTGCGGTGTATAGCCTTGTGGTGCCATACCGGGATAAGCCTATTATAATACTTTTATTAAAACTAAACAAAATAAATCAATACTAAACTTACAGTCGGGAGATTGTTACTAACTCCAACAGAAATAAAATTAAGCGGCATTTGAACTTTTTCACTAATAATACGTTTCGCTGTTTCTATTTGTTCTTGTTCACCTCGAATAATAAATGTTTTATCTTGTTGATTTTGGGATCTTCTATCTAACTCACAATGTGCTCCTGATTGCTGATTTATCAACTTAATTGTTTCTCCTCCTAATAATGAAAACGAAGTTTATTAATAGTTATTAGTTACCACTACAAAGAGGAATTTGAGATTTTAGATTTTAAGCAAGAACAAGATCCAAGAAAAATACAAGACTTGTGAAACACTACCCAAAATTCAACAAAAAATTTATTTCTTACCTCGTCCAATTATGACACCACATTTTGAGCTTGGTACAGTGAATGTGACTTCTTGAGGCTGTTGTTGATTTCTTCTATCGTCCCAGCCAGCAAACTCTTGATTTCCATTTCTATTTTGTCTATTATCAAATCTGTCTCGACCACCACGTCCTCGATTTCCACCACCATCTTCTCTTCTACAGACACTATCGATTAATTCTTCTATTCGTTGCCTTGCCTGCAGAAACAAATATATTAAATAAAAATTCAACTTCTGGATTGTGGTAATTTACCTGATCAACATTTTGAGGTCTACCTGAAAGGTAACACCTACGTTCACCAGGTCCTTCTTCTTTTGCTTGTTGAAATTGAACTCGCGCTCCTGTTTCGGCTTGAATTTTTTTAATCATGTCACCTCCTTTGCCTATAACAACTCCAACAGCAGCCCGTGGTACTAATACCTGCACAATTGTAAAATAACAGTCGATACTTTTATTAACTAATAAAATACAAACCTCAACATCGTTATTTCCTCCTCCTCCTCCTCCTCCACCATATTCATTATATTGTTGTCTGTCATCTTGATTACGTCCATTAGTGCTTCCACTACCGCTTCCGCCTCCACCTCCTCCGCCATTACCTCTTCTATTATAAGCTTGCATTTCTTTTTCAGCGATTAACTCGTATACCAGCTGTTTAGCATATTCAACTTTACTTGGATCTCCACTAATTCTAAGTGGTTTTTCTAATTCTTGATTAGGACCGTCTTGTATAACAACCATTTTAGCTCCACTTTTTTCTTGTAATTGCTTAATAGTTTCGCCACCTTTTCCTATTATAAGTCCAACTTTTGGTCCGGGTACCATTATTTCGACAAAATTGCGACCATTGCCACCACCACCACCACCTCCGCCGCCTCCTCCTCCTCCGCCGCCGCCGCCGCCACCACCACCCATACCTTGATTACTGTTGTTCATTCCTGGTCCTTAATTAAAAACATAATTTTATAGTATCGAAACAAACATAACATATTTAATACAAAAATAACTTCCCATTAAAATTTCCAAAATCAAAATCAAATTGATGAATAAAAATTTCTAAAACTAAACCCAAATAGCAAGGATAAAGTTACCAGTTTTTGGAAAGCAATGCAAAGAAAATGGTACAAGGAGTTATTAGAGTGGTTGTCAACTACGAGATTGGAAATTGTACAATAGTTATTATAGGGCTCAACTTACACTTAATAAATTTTTTTCCAAGCAATACAATTTTGTTTATGTTAAATTAATAAATAAATCTGCGGAAAAATTAATATATTATAAAAATTTAAAACCATTCAAAACCCAGGCGCTGATATCTAATCAACTTAATGCAAACTATCAAGTAAAACGATTAAATGTTTGAATAACTAATATGTGAATACTACATTGAGTAAATGTAATACATGCACAAACTAAAAAGACGAATCAAATTTCAGTAGCAACTACATAAATAAAATAAACATTGTCAATTAATAAAAAACGAAAAAAAAAAGAATCGGTACAGAATATTGAGATATGTACCTTGATAGTTGTTTTGAGACATTGGTAAGGTGCTCAAATCGATGCCCCCTAAACCTTCAGTGCGGCCCCTTTGCTGAACAATATTTGTGATGAGTTCCTTGGCACGATTTATTGCATCTCGATTACCAGATAAAGAACAAATACGTTCAGGAAGACCCCCCGAGTCTGGAGCCATTTGGATCTTACAACCAGATTCAGACTGTAATCTAGTAATTTGCTCACCACCTCGTCCAATTACTGTAATAATATAGTAATTCAATTGTCGATTTATTTCAAATGAAATAAAAAGTTTGTTAGATATAAATGTGAAATATTAATTAATATAAATAATTATTAAATGCGCTTATCTATACTGTAATTATGTGTTAGTAACTCGCAATCGCGGTCAATTGCAACCCTATCTTATAAACTCGTTAAAACGTAACTTAAATAACATCACTTTGTTATTATTTGTGCAATCTTTTCCCTACTTGTGTTATAAATTGAAATTATCTATATAATCATGATATTAAGAAGAATAATTGCTGGTTATGAGTTTGCCAATTTGAGACAAGACTTCCTACACAGACCATGAAAAGCTTTTTTCATTTCGCCATACGGTTACTACGCTTTTCAGCTAAAATTATTTTAGAACCTCCAAATAAATAGAAAACTTTCTGTTGATTATGATTTTGGAAAAATAATAAAATAGTTTTTGAAAATCGTTCACACTTACTTAATCCGACCATTTTATCGGGTACTTTAATGTCTTCGTTAAATTGTGGACCAGTGGAACCACCTAAATTTGGTGGTACACCTAATACGGGAGGAGGACTGATGATATTCGATTGAGTTGGTGGTGGAGCACGGTTAGTTACTTGTGTTATAGCTTGTGCTGGTACTGGTGGTGGTGCACTATTTAATCCACCTCCGGCCATTTTTTTGGGTTCAGGGTCTAATTAAAAACATAAAATGCTTGTAAAATTTTCTACTTATAAGAAAGCTAGTATCATAGTATCAAAGATATTTGATACAAAAGTAATTTTGGACAAACATTTTTTTTTAATTACTCATTGTGAATAGTGACTACAAACAATCAAGAGCTTACCTATACCATCTTCTAGTGAGCGTTTAGGAGGTCTCTCATTAGGATTGGCACCTGGATTAATTTTTGCAGCGATCTAAAACAAATTTAGTAACTTAATGAATCAATTACCAACTTCACAAACAATCAATTTAAGCCGAATTTAATACTTCAAACAAATTTACTACGTGCATTTTGGTGATTAATTATTTCTGATTTTTACCTGTTTGGCACGTTGTACTGCTGCTGCGAAAGCAGATGATTGATTAAAAGTCTGTTGAGGAGGTGCAACTGCTGTATAATCACTCATAATTCGGTTCCTTGAAAAATTCAAGCACCACAGGGTAAAACCTCGTTATGGCGTCACTTCAACACAGCACTAGCATGAACTTAGTTTTAGTTACTTTGATGGACGCTTACACTTGTACCAACTTAATTGATGTTTGAAACTTGAAAATAAATTTTTAATTATTTTCTTTATTAGTAATTTCTACAATAACTTTTAAACTACGTTATTTCTACATTTATTTTATTTTAACTAAAACCATACCATTATTACTATATACAATCTCCTTTTAGCTACTTCAAAGATCTACATGATTTTAAAAAATTTAATTTATTTATTTCACATTAGTTATCAAGAGATTCTAAACAAGAGGCTTTAACTTATCTAAACTTAATATAAATTGTAATTCTATCGCTAAGAAAATTTAACTAGGTACGTCAAGAACTTTTAAACAAGGAAATAATTTAAAATTCATGTGCTGCTTTTATAGCTAAAATGAAAGAACTTTCTATTCCATTTACAGATATATAAATTTTTTTATTGTAAAATCCAATTTTTTTAAAGATAAAACACAAGAAAATAATTTAAAATAGTTTGCTCAAAATTCTTATTCCAAATTAAATTCAAAATGTGAATATGGGCGACATCTATTAGTTCTTTTCTGATCCAAGGCGCGACGCGTTGTGACGTCACAAACAAGAATTAAAATGTAAAACTTGTATCTTTTACCTTTTACCACAGAGTAATTAATTAAGGAACAAGTTTTTGAAGTTTTCTATCACCCATACGTTGCATAAATTTTTCCAGATTGAGGGTGGAGGCAGATTAAAAAGTTCTTCACCTTCAATCCCTTCAATTCGGAACAATTTTTTGTTTGATTAAAAATTTATTTTTACCCTTTTCGTTTGGTATGTGGTTTGGCGTATATGGCGTACGGGTAGTGGAAAAGCTCAAAAACTTGTTTTTTGCACAGGATTTATTTTCTACTTTTTAGTTTTGAGTTTTATGTTTTCTGATTCTGAAAAACACGCAAGCACGTCACGTACACCCAATTTTGATTGAAGAAAATGTCCTCCGATAAGAAGAAAAAAATTTCAGTTTTCTACGACCTCTGGGGACTGAGAATGAAAGGTTTAAAAAATGTTAAACTATGACAAATAGATTTGTTGTGAAGTTAAGAAGAATTTTGGTAGTGGAAAAACAAATAACAATACAATTTTTTATTAAAAAATTTCAAATTCAACGTTAATTATAACTAATGACCTACACAAATAACATCAATAATCCTACATTTTAAATAAATTACATCAATATCACATTTAAATATTATAAAAATATATAGTTTCAAAAATATCGGATGTTTCAGAAATTTGGTATTCGTTAAAAAACAAATTTTTTTTTATTTTAATGCATAGGATTAGAAAATTCCGTTTGTTCATAACCTGTGATTACGCCTTCATGAAATCCTTGACTAAATTTAACACTAAAATCATAAGAATCATTATTTTCTAATTACGATAGAGTAAACGAAATATATCCACCTTTGCTCATCAGCTCCAAAACGTATCCTTCTTTTATAATAATAATAGGAACTTGCACAAACACCTCCTATAACAGTAATTGCAAAAAGAACCCAAAAAAAGACGGTAACTCCATGACCACGTTCCTCAACCTCGATATCATCATCATCTTGATTCTCTTCAAAATCGTTTGGTTTTGCACGTACGTCTGCTACCTGCACTTTCTAAAAAATATTTTCTTAAATTAAATAATCTGTATTAATAAAAATTCAAATTACCTCGTAATGTTTACAGTTTGTAATATCAGTATTGGTTTCTTCATCACAAATGCATTGGTGGGAATTTTGCGAAGGTACGCATAAATGATCGCATTTTCTACTGCTGCATAATTTCTTTTCTCTTGGTTGTCGAGATAAATGGAATATTTCAAAATTTTGAAGAACACGGTCATTTATGCTATGATTAGTGCAAGCTTCATAATTAACAAATAATGGGCAAATTTTTATCAAACTATTATCTTCCACGGATAAATATAAATAATCGTCAAATATAGTTAGATCATTTGGCTTTACTAGATTTTGTAAAATTGTCATATGACCCATTCCATCATACTTCATTTTGAATACAATACCACTAAATTTATCTGCACAATACAGCAGTTTTTTGCGGTAATCGTAAGTTATTGATGTTACGCGTTCTGAAGCAGAGGCAAAAATTTCTTGCAAGTTGGTTCCATCTAAATTACACTTATATACGTGAGACTTGTGAGAATTTTCATCGTTTGTTGCGAAAAATATTAACTGATTTATAGCATCAACTTTTAAACTTGATACTAGTTTTCCCCGTGGAATTTTATGAATTGTGGCACAATTACTCTTTTTAAAATTACACATTGCAATACTGTAATTTCCAGGAGTTCCTTCAGAATAATATACATTTTCAGAAATCCATTCGACCGATATAAGTTGAGGATTGTTTAAATCTGGTATAAACTCGTACAATTTATTACGTAAATTAATTCGATGAAGAGCACCCGATGATTTAGTACTGAAGTACACGTAGCTTCTCCTTACAGAAACATCCAAACCTGATGCTACATCGCTCTGATTAATTGAATGTAAAAATATTAAACTATTGCTTTTCTCCAGAAGTTGATAAAAATTATTATTTGAAACAAATATTAACGTCATTCGTTCTACATCGCTTTTACAAGACGCAAAGTCGTTTCTAAAAAAAGAAAACAAGTTTGAATACCCATTAACTTCCTGCGAAGGTGAGGAAAAAAATTCAAAGAAATTTTTAACTCACCTAAGATGATAACCTTCATAACAGGCACATTCGTAAGAGCCAATTTTTTCGATACAAACTTGACTGCACATAGGGGGTTCATAAGAACATTCTTTAATATCGACGCACGAAAATCCATCATCTTCTAGCCTATAGCCTACGTTACAAACGCATTGTGATCCAGCAGGCGTTTTTATGCAAGTATGTGCACATTTCAATCCTGTAGTACCACAAGCATCAGCACAATCGCCTTCTTCGTCAGATCCATCCCCACAATTATTTTGACCATTGCAAACAAGTTTCATATCAACACAACGTCCATTTTTACAAGCAAACTCGTGATCACAGCTAATATTAGTCACTTTACTGTGATGAAGATGAGCACACAATAAATAAGATTCGTCCGAATGGTCTTCACAATCGTAGCGATTATCACAAAGTCGAGTAGTCGAAATACATTGTCCATTTCCACATTCAAATTCTTCTAAGCGACACGACGAACAACCTTTTTCATCTTCATGTTCTGGACACTCGGATGTTCCATTGCAACGAACAGCACTTGGAAGACAAAGAGATTTACTTCTATGACAGGGAAATTCATCAGTTTTGCAAATACTATTCAGTTCGTTAAAACAAGATATTTCATCTGAATAATCTCCACAATCGTCCACTTCATTACATTTTAAATCATTATTTATGCACAACCCATTTTGACAAAGAAATTTAGGTGCTAAACATTTTTTATAAGCTAAAAGAACATTTTTAGGCAAATTGTTTTCTAGTAATTAAATATCTTACCACAATCTTTATGTTCATCACTGCTATCTTCACAATCGCTATTTTCATCACATGCCCAATTTGCGGGAATGCATTCGCCAGTGTCGCACCTAAAACGAGTTACAGTTTTTGCTCAAGTTGTAGGCGTAGTTAAAAAATCTTACTTAAATTGGTAAGCACCACATTTCGATTGCTTACAATGACGTTCGTCCTCGCCACCATCACAGTCATGTTTACCATCGCATAAAAATTTGCTAGGAATACATTTGTGATCTGAACACATATGAGAGCCTTCGGGGCACGTAAATGTTCGATTAAAGTTGTTTTCGCAATTCATTTCGTCGCTTTTGTCTTTGCAATCGTAATTAAAATCGCAAAGTAATGAGTTGTGAAGGCAGTCTCCATTTTGACACTGGAAGAAATCTTTAGGGCATATGTCATCATAAGGACATTGAAATTCATCTTCTCCAAATCTGCAATCTTTCTTTTTATTACACCTAAGTTGTTTTGCTATGCAAGATTGTGAAGTTTTGCAAGTAAATTGTTCTGAATTACATTCTAAAGATGCAAAACATGTTTTATTGTCGCTTTTCAATTTCATTCCTATTGGACAATCACAAGTTACTTCATTATTTGGGCCAACTAAGCAAAAATGACTGCAAAATCCGTTTTTCTTGTGACACGTATGAGCTGGTATAGTTTTTGGTGTAGCTGATATTATATGATCGATAGGTCGATTGTTGCTTATTTTAGCTAAAAAGAAAAAAGTCTTAATATGTGTTCAATTTTAATAGTAATATTTTAAATAGATGCTGTTTTGTTAGAATTTTGTGCAATTTTGACATGGGCGATGGGCCATGAGTAAGGAAATCCAGTTGGTGACATCAGGTAATGGTTTAGGGCTCAGGACTGTTAACCATCAACTTTTAATTGGTGTGGGGGCGAAAAAGTCACCTTAGAGTGATGCTAAAGTCAAAATCTTACTTTTTATGTAAAAAATGATTTTTGCTAGAAACCCATATACTATTAATGAGTTGTATGATATGAAGACGTTAACTTCACTCCAACTGTCATGCTTTCAATGCATTTGTCGAGAGTAACCAATTTTTTCTGTCGATCTTATTATAAGAACGAAAGAATGGCAAAGTGGCCGCCCAAATACTGTAATAGTTTGATCGTTCTCTAACAATTTCTTAGAAAGGTCCTGAGCGCTAAAGCTGATGCTTGAGGTCGCTGACTGGATTTTATTTTGGTTTGGTGACACTCAAATAGCTTACTCCCAAAAAGCCCAACAGCTGAGCCAAATACTTTCACCTCGATTTTTTTCTTATGAGACCATAAGTCCATCAAGTTTGCAAAATACTCACTAAACGCATATTCTCTTCTAAAGTTTTCTTTAGGTTTCGTTTTATCTAACCAAAACACATAATTCAACATTTTCTTAGTGTAAAATACATTTCTCTTCAAAAATACTATTCCCGTGACATTTTTTTCTTGAAATTCAGAATTATGTTCGTCATCACCTGCATAAGAAACTATTTTAGTTTATATGAATCATTACCAAACAACGATATTGAAATCGGCAACTGTCGTTCGCCATACCAAAACCAACCAAATCATATTGGCTATAAAGATAAGGGAATCATAGGAATCAGTTAACATCAATATTTATAGTGGTTAGGAGTCTCTACAGAATGGCACCCTCAAATTCGTTTGATGCTGTTGTAAAGGTGGTAGCAATATTTTTTGAAAACTTAAAAAATAGGAGTGTCTTTTTTGCATTTTTTGACTACTCCAGAAGATAACTTAACAGGTCAGAAGACAGATGAAGGCGCCTGAAATAGGCTGAAAGTCAAAATTATTGGGAAATATTAATTATCTTTAATTTTCAATTATTCCAGAGGTGCTTATTGCTACCTCAAAACAAAAAGTCTGATATGCAAACGATAATGATTTTCCAGATCTTCTTAGGGGTTCGTAACCACTCTGGGTCGTATAGAAAAACAGAATTTTTTTTTATAAAATTAATGAACTTGCCTGCCAAACTAGTAGTGCTAATCTCTCCATTACCAACATCAATCCAAGTAAGTCTTTCTAATTCATCGTTATAAGTTAATTTCAAAGGTCCTACTAAGGGTTTTTTAAGAGGAACTCTTGTCGCATTTGTACCATTCATGTGTAATCTGTCTATGACAAATTCATTGTTGGAAGTTTTAATGCCCAAAAACATTATTCTAAAACAAAATTAATTATACCAAACATAAGAATGTATTTTTGGGTGTAGAAAAAAGCGAAAAATATTACCCTTCTTCTGGAATAAGAGTTATTTGTAAAGGAATATTTTCTTCGCTATTATTTACAATGATTTTCCTCGACTTTGTGTTTAAGTTGAATACTTCCACAATTTTCTTCTTTGAATCACACCAGTAGATATTATTGCCCAAATAATCTAAAAAAACTCGATAAAAATGAAGGCTCTTCAAAAAAAAAATATTACCAAAATCTAAAGCTGAAATAAGGCCAAAATCTGGATCTTGTAAAAGATTTTCGGTATCAAAAGTATACATGTCCAAAGAGATTATAGATTTTTTTTCAGAATCACTTAAAATGATGGTATCTGTAAGTGCATTGTAAGCAATGGCACTTATATTTTTGTAAATAATCGGAATGTACGTAACGTTATCTCTTCCCAATTCCACATAAGTCATAACCCAGAGGTTCTTTGAAGTTCCCATAAGGACTTTTTGAATACCAAATTCATCTAAACAAGAAAGTTACAAAGTAACTTATTTTACATAAGTAAACTATTTTTTACCTTTGCATGTTCGAGTATCTGAATTTAAAATTTTATTTTCTGGACAAACACACGAAAATGTTTTACGTTTAAGTAAGCACATATGACTGCAATAATTAAAAGAACAAGGATTGAGTTCATTGTCATGAATTATAGAGTGATAAATTTCGATTCCAAACAAAGATTTTTCTTCCATCTCTTTAGCTAATATTTTATGGTCTAAACCTGTGAATCTATTACATGATTCCACAGTACTCGTTTGCCAATCTGACCAATAGACACGATTTTCATACACGTCTAGAGAAAATGGATGTATTAAACTTGACTTGTAAATTACCTAAAAAAATTAATATTTTGAGAAATGAAGAAAAAACAAGAGGTATATGCAAATTACCCTTCTATCCGTTCTATCTAATTTAATACTTTCAATTCTTGGTTTTGAGCCAGCATCAACCCAGTATAATCTTTCAAGTATTGGATCTAAAGCTATACCATTTGGCCAGGTTAAATCTACATCTAGGAATACCTTTTGATCACTACCATCCATAAAAGCTTTGTAAATTTTGGAATTTGTTCCCCATTCGGTCCAATACATTTCTCTAATGTAACAACACGAAAAAAAATTTATAAGAATTTAAAACAAAATACTCTTTCAACGTACCCTTCCTGTGGATGAAGAACAATACCTCGTGGTTTTTCATCACTTGTAGTAATTAAAATTTTACAGTACTTAACATCACTGCTACAAACACCAATATGTCTCAAACCAGCATCAGTAAAATATATATTTCCAGTAACAGGATCTACAGAAAGATCTTCAATTTTGTCGACACCAATTGTAATTACTTGCTAAAAATCGTTTACGTAATTAATTCAAGTTTACAACAAGGATTTAAATTTTTTACTTTGTGATTTATTCCACTATCCCTAACACTTGATATAACTGGATTGTTGTCAACAGTTTCAGTAAAATAAATGTGCTCTCCATTAAAAGATAAAGCCACCACACCAGTCAAGTTGCTTACAAAAGGAAAATACATTTGCGTTCTGACTAAAATTCCTCGAACTTTTTTTGAATCTGTAAAGAATAAGGTTGGAGAACCATTATTTGCTTCACACGTTCTATTGTCTAAATCTAAAGTATAATCAGTATCGCAAGAACATTTGTACGAGCCAGGAGTATTTTGACATTCTTGATCGCAAGTTCCTGAAATTTAATTTTAAATTATTTCTATTGATTTTATTTTAATTATTAACCGTAATATTGGCACTCGTCTATGTCTTTACATTTGGTAGCATCTTCTAACCGATACCCTTCTGCACACGCACACCAAGAGCTGTTGTTCTTGGTTTGTATACAATTTCCTGGGCAGTTGCGTGTTTCGCATGTGTTTGCAGATAAACAAAGACGTTCGTCGGATCTATCTTCACAATCAAAAACACCATCGCATACTTGAGAATGTTTAATGCAAGTATCGGTACTTCCGCATAATATCATGTGACGATCCGCTGTACAATACTGTGGCAAGGTTTTTCTTTCTAAAAAGGAAATTATAAAATAATGAAGAAATGGTTCTCACACCATGCAAGAGTTGGGCACACTGGGGCCATCGTCTATCACTAGCTACCCCACAACTAAAATTTGATACCGTAGGGCGTTTAACTTTTGAGTTGTCGAAGGTGGTAGCTAGTGATAGACGATGGCTTCAGTGTGTTCAACCTCCAATAGTAAAGAAGCATCCCACTAGCTGACCGAGAAAGAAAAAAAATGAGAGCAGAAGGGAAGAGAGAGAGAGAGAAAAAACAGATTGGTAATCAATTTGAAGAAAACGGAGATCTCTTTTGAAAACCCAGAAAAAATTGAGAAATATTGGAAATAGAAGAGTTAATTAAATAAAAAAGCAATTAAAATATTTTAAATAGACCAATTAATTCAAATCCGTTTTAGAAGAATATATCTCACCACAAATTAATTCGTCGCTTTTATCTTTACAGTCGGGTACGCCATCACATTTCCAACTTGAATGTTTTAAACATGTGCCATCTTTACACTGAAATTCTGTGCATTTATCTTTATTACATGAACTTTCATCTTCTCCGTGTAAACAATCTTTAATTCCATTACATTTCCACGATTTTGGAATACACAATCCTTCTGGACACGTGAAGTGATCTTGCTTATTACATGGAGCCATGAGCTGTAAACAATAAGATTACGTTACTGTTGTATTTCTACTTTGTGATTTTATCATTGCTGTTCCATCATTAAAACCATCTTAAACTCACTAAAATTTTAAACATACCAAATCAATAAAACTCTATGTTCAAGTAGGCTATGATAGTCAAGAGGTGATAGTATATTACAGTTAATAGAAGTTGTGATATAAAAATATCAATATAGAAAGTACGTGAAAAATTTTTTAAACTTTTAAGCTAAGTTTACATGGGTTCAGTGTCTGGATCTAGTGATTTCACTGGAAATCAGCCTTGATTGTCCTGATCAGCCCTAATCAGCATCTATGTGATTCGAGTCAAAGATTCCTGTTTTGATTTTCCAGATGCTGAACGTCTTTTGAGTCTTAGGCTGTGTAGTAAGAATGAATTTAAGTAATACACTTGTGCCAGCACTGAACTGAAGATAATGCTAGTGATAATAGAGGATCCTTTTTTTGATCGTGGGAGTAAAAACTAGAATGGAAGACTTCCAAGTTCCAATTCAGTTATAGAACTGGATTACAAGCTGGAATAATGGCACTATTTCCACTGTACCAGTGACAATCAAGCGATGGACTAGATCACTGAACTGGATTGCTACTGAACCAATGTAAACCTAGCTTGATTATTTTAATATAATCCTTTATACCGTGCTTGTGCTTTTATCACAGTTTCGTTCATCGCTCAAGTCTGCACAATCGTACTGATTATTACACATCATCGAAAATGTAATACACTGTAAATTGTTTTTACATGGTCTCCATAGGGGTGCTTGACAAAGGTGAGAAACTGGAACAAAAGAATTCATTTTAGTGAAATATGCGCTAGTTCGTTCAAGACTTATTTAAATAAAAATTATTTAAAAAAGAATTTTCAAACAAAAAATTTTTCCACTTACTACAATCATTTTCATCGCTTCCATCTTTACAATCTCTTCTGGTATCACATCTTTTCATTTCTGGTATGCATTCGTTATTATCACATGAAAATTCTCGAGAACCGCATATCTTATTAAAACCATTGCAAACGTTAAAATCAAACAGGACTACGAAGATCATTAACACATGTTGAGAACGGATTATCATGTTAAAACTGAAAACTAAAATTTAATTATTATAAATAAAAGTTAATATAGGTAAGCTTTTCATCAAAAGATAAGATGTTTAATTCTGCAAATTTTTTTAACAAATTATAATTAAAATATTCTTATAAAGCTAATTACCTTCACACAACAGCTAAAAAACAAAGCAAAAATTATATTATGTTCAATATAATACACAAACTTGAAGAATTTTCTTAATTGACAAACTTAAAATAACGAACTTGAGTGAAATATTGTATAGAATTTTTATCACATTCGCAAATGCTGTGTAGGACTTGATAAACATTGACCATGGAAAATAGAAAACTTATTTTCAATGGCGATCTTCTTAATTTAAACAATATTAACAAAAATTTAAAAAAAATTCAAAAATCATTTGAGCATAATCAATAAATTGTATAATCCATATAAATGAGTACATGAGTAGTCTTGCACTTTTTCACTCCACCAATTTAGATTTTATTTAAAAATTCTCATGAGAGAATGCTCTTTTAACTGCTTTTGATGTTTCCATTCCGAATAATTTTGACTTTCATTTTAGTATTGTATTGCAAAATATTATTTTCTTGATGGAGTGGTGGTGTCAAGAAACAAAAAAGAATACCTGCAATTTGTTGCTATTTTTGCTATAAGTAATTACACTACAAAAGATAAAAAAGTCTTCTAAAGACCAAAAAACTTGTTACAAAGAGCTGCAACTTGTTACTAGGTAATTCCATCACAAAAGGTGAAAAGAAGACCCTAAGGACGAAAAACTTGTTACAAAGAGCTACAACTTCTTACTAGACAATTCGTAATTCCATCACAAAAGGTGAAAGCGGTCTCCTAAGGATTAAAAAATTGTTACAAAGAGCTGCAACTTGTTACTATAGGTAATTTCTCACAAAAGGTGAAAAAGAGACCCTAAGGACGAAAAACTTTTTACAAAGAGCTGCAACTTGTTACTACGTAATTTCATCACAAAAGGTGAAAATAAGTCCCTAAGGACTAAAAAATTGTTACAAAGAGCTGCAACTTGTTACTAGGTAATTTCTCACAAAAGGTGAAAAAGAGACCCTAAGGACGAAAAACTTGTTACAAAGAGCTGCAACTTGTTACTAGGTAATTTCTCACAAAAGGTGAAAATAAGCCCCTAAGGACTAAAAAATTGTTACAAAGAGCTGCAACTTGTTACTAGGTAATTTGTCACAAAAGATGAAAAAGAGACCCTAAGGACGAAAAACTTGTTACAAAGAGCTACAACTTCTTACTAGGAAATTCTTAATTCCATCACAAAAGGTGAGAGCGGTCTCCTACTTGTTACTAGATAATTTCATCACAAAAGGTGAAAATAAACCCCCAAGGACTAAAAAATTGTTACAAAGAGCTGCAACTTGTTACTAAGTAATTTCTCACAAAAGAGGAAAAAGAGACCCTAAGGACGAAAAACTTGTTACAAAGAACTATAACTTGTTACTAGGTAATTCCATCACAAAAGGTGAAAAAGAGACCTTAAGGACGAAAAACTAGTTACAAAGAACTACAACTTCTTACTAGGCAATTCGTAATTACACCACAAAAGGTGAAAGCGGTCTCCTAAGGATTAAAAACTTGTTACAAGGAACTACAACTTCTTACTAGGAAATTCATAATTCCATCACAAAAGGTGAGAGCGGTCTCCTAAGGATTAAAAACTTGTTACAAAGAGCTGCAACTTGTTACTAGATAATTTCATCACAAAAGGTGAAAATAAGCCCCTAAGGACTAAAAAATTGTTACAAAGAGCTGCAACTTGTTACTAGGTAATTTCTCACAAAAGGTGAAAAAGAGACCCTAAGGACGAAAAACTTGTTACAAAGAACTATAACTTGTTACTAGGTAATTCCATCACAAAAGGTGAAAAAGAGACCTTAAGGACGAAAAACTAGTTACAAAGAACTACAACTTCTTACTAGGCAATTCGTAATTACACCACAAAAGGTGAAAGCGGTCTCCTAAGGATTAAAAACTTGTTACAAGGAACTACAACTTCTTACTAGGAAATTCATAATTCCATCACAAAAGGTGAGAGCGGTCTCCTAAGGATTAAAAACTTGTTACAAAGAGCTGCAACTTGTTACTAGATAATTTCATCACAAAAGGTGAAAATAAGCCCCTAAGGACTAAAAAATTGTTACAAAGAGCTGCAACTTGTTACTAGGTAATTTCTCACAAAAGGTGAAAAAGAGACCCTAAGGACGAAAAACTTGTTACAAAGAGCTACAACTTGTTACTAGGTAATTCCATCACAAAAGGTGAAAAAGAGACCCTAAGGACGAAACACTTGTTACAAAGAGCTACAACTTGTTACTAGGTAATTCTATAACAAAAGGTAAAAAAGAGACCTTAAAGACGAAAAACTTGTTTCAAAGAACTACAACTTCTTACTAGGCAATTCGTAATTACACCACAAAAGGTGAAAGCGGTCTCCTAAGGATTAAAAATTTGTTACAAAGAACTACAACTTCTTACTAGGAAATTCGTAATTCCATCACAAAAGGTGAGAGCGGTCTCCTAAGGATTAAAAACTTGTTACAAAGAGCTGCAACTTGTTACTAGGTAATTTCATCACAAAAGGTGAAAATAAGCCCCTAAGGACTAAAAAATTGTTACAAAGAGCTGCAACTTGTTACTAGGTAATTTCTCACAAAAGGTGAAAAAGAGACCCTAAGGACGAAAAACTTGTTACAAAGAGCTACAACTTCTTACTAGGAAATTCTTAATCCCATCACAAAAGGTGAGAGCGGTCTCCTACTTGTTACTAGATAATTTCATCACAAAAGGTGAAAATAAACCCCCAAGGACTAAAAAATTGTTACAAAGAGCTGCAACTTGTTACTAAGTAATTTCTCACAAAAGAGGAAAAAGAGACCCTAAGGACGAAAAACTTGTTACAAAGGACTATAACTTGTTACTAGGTAATTCCATCACAAAAGGTGAAAAAGAGACCTTAAGGACGAAAAACTAGTTACAAAGAACTACAACTTCTTACTAGGCAATTCGTAATTACACCACAAAAGGTGAAAGCGGTCTCCTAAGGGTTAAAAACTTGTTACAAGGAACTACAACTTCTTACTAGGAAATTCATAATTCCATCACAAAAGGTGAGAGCGGTCTCCTAAGGATTAAAAACTTGTTACAAAGAGCTGCTACTTGTTACTAGGTAATTTCATCACAAAAGGTGAAAATAAGCCCCTAAGGACTAAAAAATTGTTACAAAGAGCTGCAACTTGTTACTATTTAATTTCTCACAAAAGGTGAAAAAGAGACCCTAAGGACGAAAAACTTGTTACAAAGAGCTACAACTTCTTACTAGGAAATTCTTAATTCCATCACAAAAGGTGAGAGCGGTCTCCTACTTGTTACTAGATAATTTCATCACAAAAGGTGAAAATAAACCCCCAAGGACTAAAAAATTGTTACAAAGAGCTGCAACTTGTTACTAAGTAATTTCTAACAAAAGAGGAAAAAGAGACCCTAAGGACGAAAAACTTGTTACAAAGGACTATAACTTGTTACTAGGTAATTCCATCACAAAAGGTGAAAAAGAGACCTTAAGGACGAAAAACTAGTTACAAAGAACTACAACTTCTTACTAGGCAATTCGTAATTACACCACAAAAGGTGAAAGCGGTCTCCTAAGGGTTAAAAACTTGTTACAAGGATCTACAACTTCTTACTAGGAAATTCATAATTCCATCACAAAAGGTGAGAGCGGTCTCCTAAGGATTAAAAACTTGTTACAAAGAGCTGCAACTTGTTACTAGATAATTTCATCACAAAAGGTGAAAATAAGCCCCTAAGGACTAAAAAATTGTTACAAAGAGCTGCAACTTGTTACTAGGTAATTTCTCACAAAAGGTGAAAAAGAGACCCTAAGGACTAAAAAATTGTTACAAAGAGCTGCAACTTGTTGCTAGGTCTAGGTAATTTCTCACAAAAGGTGAAAAGAGACCCTAAGGACCAAAAACTTATTACAAAGAGCTACAACTTGTTACTAGGTAATTCCATCACAAAAGGTGAAAAAGAGACCCTAAGGACGAGACCCTAAGGACGAACCACTTGTTACAAAGAGCTACAACTTGTTACTAGGTAATTCTATCACAAAAGGTGAAAAAGAGACCTTAAGGGCGAAAAACTTGTTACAAAGAACTAAAACTTCTTACTAGGCAATTCGTAATTCTATCACAAAAGGTGAAAGTGGTCTCCTAAGGATTAAAAACTTGTTACAAAGAGCTGCAACTTGTTACTACGTAATTTCATCACAAAAGGTGAAAATAAACCCCTAAGGACTAAAAAATTTCTACAAAGAGCTGCAATTTGTTACTAGGTAATTCCATCACAAAAGGTGATAACTGATAAAGAGCCCTTACAGACTATAAAATTTGTTACAAAGAGTTGCAACTTCTTTCTAGCCAGTTCGTAATTACATCACAAAAGGAGAAAGCGGTTTCCTAAGTTCTAAGGATTAAAAACTTGTTACAAAGAGCTGCAACTTGTTACCTACTAGGTAATTCCACCACCAAAGGTGAAATAGAGCCCCTAAGGACGAAAAACTTGTTACAAAGAGCTACAACTTCTTACTAGGCTAATCGTAATTACATCACAAAAGGTGAAAGCGGTCTCCTAATAAGGATTAAACACTTGTTTCAAAGAGCTGCAACTTGTTACTAGGTAGGTAATTCCATCACAAAAAGTGAAAAAGACTATTAAGGATGAAAAACTTTTTACAAAGAGCTAGAACTTGTTAAAGGTTCCTAATTTACAGGTTGCCCACATGGGTGGCCTCACTTGGACTATAGCTGTGTTAATGAAGACTAAAAAATTCATCTGAATTAAAAATTCTACAAGAAGTTATTGGATCCTAAATTTGTTTGTCCCATTTTACTTAAACTTATACATACAAAGTCAGTCTTTAAATGTATTTATGGTCTCGACCAATGTAAACTAAATTTTGAAATGATAATTTTTTTTTAAATTTTAGAAAATTACACAGTTTGATTCTATTGAAACACCTTGTATATAAATTTCATAGTTTATCTCACTCTCTCTCGCTCTCTCTTGTGCTCTTATGTCAAATCATGATATCCAACTTCAGATCGGTTAATGTCAAAATTATTTAGAAGTATTAAAAGTCAGAAGCAAATAGTTTTTAATTATTTTCGTATTAGTTATGATGTATAAAAGAGTGCAGCGTCATTAATTAAATACCGTTTTAGGTTGTAGAAGTTAAAAAATTGTTTGTGAAAATTTTATAATAAGTAAACCCAAATAATACATGTCTTTCCTTAATGGTTACATATTAATTGGGATACTGCTTCGTAGTTTATGTACACACATTTTGTAAGTACCTGTTTCATTTTAATTTAACAACCTCAAAATTAATACAAAGGGCTATTCTTTTTCTTTTGTTATACCCTATCGATAAGATAAAAATACTATGTAATGTTTGATAACACATTTTGAAATGTTTTAAAATGTGCAAAGTTTTATTTTATAACCTTTTTCAATGCTATAGTGTTCCCACAGATCAGTAGTTTTGGATTTTTATAGGTATTGAGGTATATGATACAATAACAATAAAGAGAGTCTGCTATAGCTTGATCGAAAAATGTTATGGATGTACATAATCTATGTCGACTACAAATTTTGGTGTCAAAACTTGATCTATAATTTTTAAAGCTTAATATTTCTAAATTTTTATGTTCTAGGAATAGATAGTTTCTTTATCTTTGTTTAGATAATAAGATAGCAGCTAATATTACCCAATATACTGTATTGTTGCTTATTCAATTTTTAAAGAAAGTGCACATTTATTGTTCTCCGATATCCTAATATTGAGCCTAATATTGCATATTTAATATGTAAACATACTTATCATACATTTTAACAATGGAAACAAAGAACAATATCAGTATCATTAAAGAGTCATTAGCAATAAATAATTACAAAACTGTTTAAAGTGTATTTGTATAGGTGTTATTGTTATCGGTACTGAAAAGTAGCCATTTAAACAGTTTTTGAATACTTTTGTCTAGTTATAACTTTTGGTCAATAAAACTTATAAATATATTTTTCACCTAAGATAATTTCTTAATTTGTTTCAGAAGAAATGTTCAATAGTAACAATCCAGACTACAATAATTATCAAGATACAGATAATTGCATTCAAAATCATTCCAACTGTGGGGAACAAAATATATTTCCGTTTGAAAATTCCATAGGATTAAATGTTGGGATGAGTGGAGATACTTCAGATTCAAATGACGCCGAAGAAAGTTCTAATGCAGAATTGGATAAACCATATGGATTAGTAGGTTTACAAAATGTGGGAAATACTTGCTACATGAACGCAGCTCTTCAAGCTCTGAGCAATACTTTACCTCTTACACGGTTCTTCTTAGAGTGCTCTGCAGCAGTTGTTATTTTGTCTGAAGGTCGTAAGCCTGGTTTGAGTCGCACGTATCAAGGATTGGTAAAAGACATATGGCTCAAAAAGAAGTATGGATACGTCAATCCATCTGGTTGGTTTTGCTAAATAATTTATTTTTTTAAACTTTAATTAATTTGTTTAGGTGTTTTGTATGGAATAAGAAATGTACATGCCATGTTCAGAGGTTACCACCAGCATGATACGCAAGAATTTCTGAGAAATTTCATGGATCAATTACACGAAGAATTAAAACAAGTGTGTCCTAACGAATTATACAATGACATTGATGCGTACAATGTAACTATAGATGAAGGCGGTGTAAACTCGAGCTTTGAGTCTAGTGATGGAGAATATGAAACTTGTGATTCTGGTGTTAGTGAACGTTCAAGTTTAAGTGATGAAACTGAAAGATCGGCTACTGTTACTAAACGTAAAATAAGTAGATCTACAAGTCCTTGTCACAGAATCATACCACATTTTCAAAATAATGTAATAGGTATGTAAACAATGCATTATTTATATGATAGTTAATTATTAATGAGTTGTTAATTTAATGAATTTTAGATTCACAACCACAAAGTAGCACTTCTTTGAACTCTAATAATCCTAAAAGACAAGTAAAATATCGTTCAATAATATCTGACATATTTGATGGTAAATTATTGTCATCTGTACAATGCTTAACTTGTAGTCGAGTATCAAGTCGTGTTGAAACATTCCAAGATTTGTCATTACCGATACCTTCTCGTGACCATGTTGCAGTTTTACACGGTCGTAATATTGAGACAAATAATGTTACTTGTTCAGAAGCAGTATTACCGGAGCAAAATGGTTGGATTGTTTGGATTTTAATGTGGTTACGTTCATGGTTTTATGGTCCAACAGTTTCTTTACATGATTGTTTGGGTGCATTTTTTAGTACAGACGAATTAAAAGGAGACAATATGTATAGTTGTGAAAAATGCAATAAATTAAGAAACGGAATTAAATTTAGTAAGGTAACTATTAACTTCAGTAACTTTAGTTAAAAAAATTTTCTGCTATACCTAATACCATAGTGTTAATATCTATGGTGTGCCGAGGCGCATGTCGTTCTTAATCTCTCTCGGCCGTCAACTTGATCACATCATTTAAATGTCGTAAAGGCGTCAATTTATCTAGCTGTGCACAAAAAATCTAAATCCATATCGTGAAAAGAAAAGTTAAAAGTGTTGGAAGTGGTAACTTCACAAATTTTGTATAGATTTGCTTGTACAAAAAGAATTAGTTCTGCCATAATTGAAGATTTTTTTTAAATATAAAAACAATTTTCAATTACTGAAAAATTACTCTATCAAATAAAAAAAAGATTAGCTCAATTCGTTATTTAATAACTGAGAAAAAAAATGTTTTTGAAAGATGAGCGCATGAAATTCGCAAATTTTGTATAGATTTCTTTGTACAAAAAGAATTATTTCTGCCACAATTAGAAATTTTTTTTCAATCTAAAAACAATTTTCAATTTCTGAAAAATTACTCTATCAAATAAAAAAAGATCAGCTCTATGCATTATTTAATAACTAAAAAAAAAAAGTTTTTGAAAGATGAGCGCATGAAATTCGCAAATTTTGTATAGATTTGCTTGTACAAAAAGAATTAGTTTTGCCATAATTGAAGATTTTTTTTCAATATACAGTGAAACTCGGTTATAACGAACCTCCATAGTGTTGCAAAATTGGTTCGCTATATCCAATCGTTCGTTATATCCAAAAACGAGAAATTTGCATTTGCAAATCCAATTTACAGTTTGCGTATTATATTTAATTTGTCACGTAAAGCGATTGATTTTCGAGTTAATTTTTCAATGTTGGCCATTTTGTATGTAGTGTATAAGACGATCAACGATAGAAATGTGCACGTGAACTCTTGGAAATAAAAGAAAGACTAAGACGTTGAAACACAATTCATGAAACTTGTCGAAACTTGCAGAAATTTGATACATATTAGATAAGCTACACACCTACCTACTACCAATGCTACTACGTATATATTTTGTTTAGGTATTAGTGCGTAACAAATTCATCGATAGTTCGTTGTAACCAAGCTATAAACTATTTATATAAATAATTATAGTACGTTATAACCGAGTGTTCGTTATAACCCAACAAAAATATACAGGCGTATATTAGCTTTTGTAAGGGACTTTCAAAATCGTTCGTTATATCCCAGTGTTCGTTATATCCCATGGCCTTTATTACCGAGTTTCACTGTAAAAACAATTTTCAATTTCTGAAGATTACTCTATCAAATAAAAAAAAGATCAGCTCAATTCGTTATTTAATAACTGAGAAAAGAAATGTTTTTGAAAGATTAGCACATGAAATTCGCAAGTTTTGTATAGATTTCTTTGTACAAAAAGAATTATTTCTGCCACAATTAAACATTTTTTTTCAATCTAAAAACAATTTTCAATTTCTGAAAAATTATTCTATCAAATAACAAAAAGATCAGCTCTATGCATTATTTAATAACTAAAAAAAAAGTTTTTGGAAGATGAGCGCATGAAATTCACAAATTTTGTATAGATTTCTTTGTACAAAAAGAATTATTTCTGCCACAATTTAAGATTTTTTTTCAATATTAAAACAATTTTCAATTTCTGAAGATTACTCTATCAAATAAAAAAAAGATCAGCTCAATTCGTTATTTAATAACTGAGAAAAGAAATGTTTTTGAATGATTAGCACATGAAATTCGCAAGTTTTTTATAGATTTCTTTGTACAAAAAGAATTATTTCTGCCACAATTAAACATTTTTTTTCAATCTAAAAACAATTTTCAATTTCTGAAAAATTACTCTATCAAATAACAAAAAGATCAGCTCTATGCATTATTTAATAACTAAAAAAAAAAGTTTTTGGAAGATGAGCGCATGAAATTCACAAATTTTGTATAGATTTCTTTGTACAAAAAGAATTATTTCTGCCACAATTAAAAATTTTTTTTCAATCTAAAAACAATTTTCAATTTCTGAAAAATTACTCTATCAAATAAAAAAAAGATCAGCTCTATGCATTATTTAATAACTAAAAAAAAAGTTTTTGAAAGATGAACGCATGAAATTCGCAAATTTTGTATAGATTTCCTTATACAAAAAGGATTATTTCAGCAACAATTGAAGATTTTTTTTAATATAAAAACAATAATCTTTCTTTGAATAATTACTCTATCAAATACAAATAAGATCAACTCTATGCATTATTGAATAACTGAGAAAAAAATGTTTTTTAAAGATTTAGCGCATGGAATTCGCTTTTGTATAGATTTTCTTGTACAAAAAGAATCATTTCTGTCACAGTTGAAGATTTTTTTTAAATGTAAAAACAATTTTCTATTCTTGAATAATTTCTCTATCAAATAATAAAACGTTCAGCTCTATGCGTTATTTATAAACTAAGAAAAAAAATATTTTTATAAGAATTGTAAAAATACACCACGAAAGTAAACGGGTAACCCAGCTAATGTGTGACCAAAGTGCCGTCATGCGCAAATTTGACTAAAATTCGTCACCAGCGTAGCACACCATGTATATATGTATATTACCATCATGCTATGATACTATGTTTTATTCCATTAATTTGTTTCAGGTGCTTCAACTGCCAGAAATTCTATGTATTCATTTAAAAAGATTTCGTCATGAACTTATGTTTAGTAGCAAAATATCTTCTTTTGTAAGTTTTCCTTTACGGGGATTAGATGTGAGACCGTATTTACATAGTGATTGCATATCGAATGTTACAACATACGAGCTATTCTCCGTAATATGTCATCATGGTACAGCTGGTGGTGGTCACTATACTTGTTACTCTTTAAATGGCAATCAGTGGTATGAATTTGATGACCAATATGTAACCAAAGTAAGTCCTGAAACTGTACAAGCTAGTGAAGCTTATGTATTATTTTACCGTAAAAATACTGCCGTATCTCAAGTGATTCAAAACAGAGCAAGTGAGCTTGCCGAAATGTGTGATGTTTCAAATGACGAACTGGTATATGTGTCAAAACAATGGCTAAGTCGATTTAAAACTTGTGCCGAACCGGGACCTATAGACAACTCTGATTTTCTATGCCACCACAGCTATATAAACCCAGAGAGAGTTGGATTGTTGTACCAATTAGCATTTGCTTTACCTAGACAAGTATATTCGTATTTACATAAAAAATTCGGTGGATGCCCTCCCATCACACGTGCTCACATTTGTTTAAGCTGCCAGCAAATACAAAGACGGATTAATTCCGAATTAGACACGTTCTTAAAATTAAATCGTGACTTCATAAGTCTTCGATTGCCTTCGACGCATTTGTTATCTACCGTATGGTTCGACCAGTGGCAAAACTTTGTTCAAAAATGCACCTACGATCCTCCCGGACCTATAGAAAATGCAGTTATATTATCCGGGGGTAATAATAATTGTATAGAAATTAATTACGAAATTTGGTCATTTTTTCATAATATTTATGGTGGAGGACCCGAAATGTCTTTATTTCAAAACAAAATTGTATGCCAAAGTGACAGTGGTGGTGACACAAACTCGTGTCATTCGGATCAAATACCAAATTCTGACGGAGTCAATAAAAATCTAAATAATTGTAATCAACAATCAGAACTGTTTTCTGAAGCTGGTGATTTTAAAGGAAATCAAAATACAAATTGCGATTCCATGTCGGACATTTATTCAAATGTACACCAAAATCAAAGTATACCAAATAATATTAACAGTCATTTGCATCGTAATTCTTCGAGTGCATCCAGTCCTTCTGGAACAGATGATGAGACGACAAATCGTGAAGATCTAAATTGTTTAGAAAATAAGTCCAACGCTAAAACTGGAAAAGAAAAGTTGTATTATAAAACAAAAAGAAGAAGATTTAGATGTAAAATAAGTTATAAAAATAAGCTTCAGAATAGCAGTAGTAAAAGTTTTAAACGCAAAGATATTTGTTGACTAAAATATATTATGTTTCTTCATATTTATGCAATAGGTTGAAATTAGGAAATATTAAAGTGACGTAGTAAAATTATATTTTCTTTTTATTAGTTTTTTAGTTAAATTTTTAATGCTGTTTGTTCAAGTTTTGTAAAGGTATTAATTTATTAATTTAAATGAAGTGTTACCACAAATTTATAATTTTATGAAGTTTTTATTCTTTGTATTTATGAGTATTTTCCACTTAAAGTTAAGAGAAGTTGAAAGACTGTCTACTAACAAAGAATGTCAAATTAACGCATTTAAAATGTTCTTTATCTAATGTGGAGAGCAAGACACTCTCCTTGTAATCGTTTTGTCAATTTGTGTTTATAATTGTTTCAAATTATAGTACCTATGTGTTTATAATAATTTATTGTAGTAGAGATTTTAATTTCTGTAGAATAGTTACGCTATTTGCAATAATTTTCGAAATTGAACTAAACCTTGTAAAGGATTTCGATAATTTTTATTACTATGTATTGGTATTTTTTAAACAAAACTAGAATTTTTGCTACAAGAATTATGATTTCTAAAATCATATTTTTCTCAATTTACTACTACTTCCAGTACTATTGAGGTGATCTATATAAGATGTAAAATAAACTTTGTTACTTCATTATTACGATATTCAATGTTTGTGAAATATTTTATTATCTCTTGGAAATTTTACATTGAGTGCACTTTTTTGAATGTGAAGATTTGTTATTAATAAAAGATTATTTTAAATAAAATAATATACTTCATAAACATTTGTTGTATTACAATTTTTAAAACCTTCCCAGGGTGTTCAAAAATAATGTCGTTATTTTGGGCGCATATTTGAAAATTTGGGCCAAATTCATTTCTGCTTGGCTATAAGATAGTACATGTGAGCCCCAATTTAAAACAAAAATTATAACTTGGCCGGTAATTATTATTAAAAAAATTTCAAAACGGTATTATACAGCCAAAGTATAGGGCTTTCGTCCTAAAAAAGTCGATTTTCAAAATTGCTTACCTTTAAGGGGCCAAAGTAGGTCAAAATTTTGAAATGGATTTTCTCAAAATTCCCTCTGCCATATTTTTTCTTTTTTGGATATGTTACAGAAAACGTAATTCCCTATAGAAATATAAATTTTTATCAAAATCGCTCGAGCCGTTTTGGAGTAATGATTTATTGAATATCAAAACTTCTAAAATCTCTAATTTCTATTGTAATTGAAATGAAAACTTGAAAATGGATATATATATCAATCCCATGTATATCTATTATTTGAGACTATTTTCAGTTAACAAAACGCTTCCGGTTAAACCGGAAATTTAAAAAACATCAAAATGTGTAGGAACATCCTGTATATTTTTTAATATTTTGAAAGCTCATAAAATTAGCTTTCTGAACATATTATACAATAATGTATATCTTGAACTTCAATTTATTTTATAATATTTATGGATACATGTTTTGTAAATACGAGGTATTGCATTGATAGCATCGTATACATAATTATAAACCATTATTCAAAATAAAACGTATATTATGAAAATTTATTTGGTCTATTACAGATAATTAAAATACACTTTATTGTATTTAAGTACACTATTTCCCCTTCATAGTTAGCATATTATATGAATAAATTAATTTCTTTACAAATAAAAGCTACTTGCCACTATTTAAACATAAAATTCCTGTATAAAAAGTGAAAAACTGGAAACTTCAATACTATTACTTTAAATTAAAATCATAGTTCAAGCAAATGCCCTCATTTTAAAAAAAGATTATTCTTCACCACCGCCTTTCTTCTTTTGTTTCTTTTTAGACTGAACTTCCAAATCAATTGGAGCAGGTTTAACAAATGGAATTTCCGACTGATATTCTTCTGGCATAAACTCTTTTAGAACATTTGGTATGCTTATGCCAGTTTCTGTTTGATGGACTTCTAGTATAGCACAAATAACCCGAGTAGCAGCACACATTGTTGCATTTAACATGTGAACAAAATCAGTTGTAGCATTCATTTTCTTAGTTTGGCCATATCGTACCAATAACCTTCGAGCTTGATAATCTAAACAATTACTACACGATACAAGTTCTCTAAATGCACCAGATCCTGGAAACCATGCTTCTAAATCTAATTTCTTTGCTGCCGCATTATTTAAAGCTCCAGAAACAATGTTCACAACACGATAAGGAATTTCCAACGATTTACAAAAATCTTCGGCATTATTAATCATTTCCTCCATCATTTCCCATGATTTATTATCATGAGGAGAAGTTAAACAAAACTGTTCTACCTAAAAACATAAAATTAACAATAAGTTTATTTTTTAATATTAATAAGTACCTTCTCAAACTGGTGAACTCGAAAAATACCGCGAGTATCCCTACCATGAGAACCGACTTCTTGTCGAAAACAAGTGGACAAACCGGCGTAACGAATAGGGAGAGCGCTTTCAGCAATCCATTCATCTCTATGAAATGCAGCAATTGGTTGTTCAGAAGTTGCTATCAGATACTTTTCTTCTGTATCACCCTTTTCACTACCTTTTCCTATTACCTTATATAATTCTTCATCAAACTGAGAGAGTTGTGCAACTTCTTGCATTATCTGAAAGTTTTCATTTCAGTAACTTAAAACTATAGATTTTCAAATTTATTAATACCTCTTTTCTCATAAAAAATGGAGTGTATAGTGGCTTATATCCCTTTTTGTGTAATTTTCTCAATGCTAACTGAATAACTGCAGCTTCCAAAAATACAGCTGGACCGGTTAGATAATAACCCCTGCCACCAGAAACTACAGTTCCTCTTTCACCATCCATTCCTACAAAGGAACATCTCAAATGAGTATTAATTGTATTTTTTAAAACAATATTTACCATCTATCATATGAATTAAATCAACATGAGAATACTTTTTCTTTTCGTCACAGTTACCAAATGTTCTTTCAATTTTATTGTTATCTTCATTGTCATCAACAGGAACTGAATCATGTAGCAGGTTACCTATTTCACGAAGTGCTTCATTCCTTTTCTTCTCAGTTACCACAAGATCTTGATCATTTTTCACAATTGCATCATCTATCAGAGCACGGACCTTAAAATAGATACTTTAAAAATCATGAAATATCTAAAACACCACTTACTTTTTTAATTTGACTAATAGTGATAGTTCTCAAGACATCGACTGTAACTTCTTCCAATTTACTACTAATAGCTTCTGGTACAGGTTCACTAGTATCTCCTTCTGCTTCTTTCTTCTTCATTTTTTCTCCTATAGTTTTACTACATACATTTTTCAATTTATTTAAGTTATCGGCTTTATGCCTAAGTTGTCTCCAGATTGCATCATTATCCACCACCGAATCTACCAGAGTTACATCTTTAAATCTCCTTTTTTGAATTTCACGTATTTTATTTGGATCGCCTCCTTTTTCAAGGCGAAACAGATCTAGATCTAAGACCATATTTAATTAATTTAAAAGAGCACAGTAAAGTCAAATTTAAAAACGTGTTCTTCTCGTTCTCTTGTGTCAGCGAACTGTCGTGACGTGCGGTCGTTGCCAAACGTCAACTAAATTCAATTAAAAGAGAGTTGGCAACAGCGCACGTCGTCAATTTATATTTTGACAACTGTCAAGGTCATATTAAACGTCATTTATGAATAAACTCAAGTTTATTTGTAATTTTCGTTTAAAGCAATATTAAACCATTGTGTTTTGTAAACTTTTGGAAATAGTTCAGTATTAAAGTCAAGATGTCTGGTAATCAAGGTAATTGGGTATTTTTAATAAACATAAATCTTAAAAAAATTAAATTTCAGACAACCGACCGGAATTGTACGAGGAAGTAAAATTATTTCACAATGCTAGAGAAAGAGAAAAGTGAGTTTTCTATTAACTCATTATAATAAACTTTAAAATGCGTGTATATTCCAGGTTTGATAATTTAGCAGACTTGTATGCTGTTATAAACACTTTACAGCAATTAGAAAAAGCTTACATTCGAGATTGTGTAACCCCTAAAGAATATACAGGTGCTTGTAGTAAGCTATTGGTTCAGTATAAAGCTGCATTTCGTCAAGTTAAAGGTGAAGAATTTCCGACAGTCGATACGTTCGTTCGCAAATATCGAGTAAGTAAAGAAATCCCCAATGGTTGATTCATGTTTAATACTGCATTTTAGCTTGATTGCCCAGCAGCATTAGAAAGAATAAAAGAAGATCGACCGATCACTATAAAAGATGACAAAGGCAATACAAGTAAATGTATTGCAGATATCGTTTCAGTAAGTAAAACTATCTTAAATAGTATATTTTGTAAAGTCAAAACAAATTTTCAGCTCTTTATAACTTTAATGGATAAGTTACGGCTAAAATTTTCTGCAACAGATGAAATACATCCAGATTTGAAAGACTTAGTAGATACTATGAATCGTTTAAGTATTTTGCCATCAGACTTCGAAGGGAAGCAAAAAGTGACAGAATGGTTGAACACTTTAAATTCCATGCAAGCATCTGATGAGCTTTCAGAATCACAAGTTCGTCAATTACTATTTGATTTAGAAACATCTTATGGTGCTTTTAATAAACTGCTACATAATTCGTAAATACTGATGAATTTTATTTATAATTTTAACAAAACTATAATTGTATGTACTCGCTTTTTAACTGTAGATGGTAATAATTAGTATTCCTCTTAATTTCTTTTAAATGTGATATTGCAGTAAGTATGAACGTACTATAAGAGGAATACTAAATGTCCTCGTATACACTATTTTTACATATAAGTGCAAATCTATTATAATATAAATATAAAAATATTAAGAAAAAACTGTATTATAACTATAACTTAAGAATCTGAACCTTCACTATCAGAATTGCTGCTTTCTGAATCCCTCCACTCCTTTCTACAGTTGGGACAATTTTTTTGCTTCTTTAAATATTTCTCTACGCAATGTTTGTGCATTAACTTTTGACAACTTTTACATGAACGTCCCTAAAAGTTTTCATAAATATGTATAATAAATTAAATGTGAAATATTCTTACAATAAACACACTTTCAGAACATAAGTAACACGAAACATAGTAGTCCTTGCAATGGACGCTAAAATAAGGAGCGAATTCCATAATACATCTTGCTCCTAAATATATATTTGTACCATCTTGAACAAAATAGCCCTCATTTGTCCACTTTTCCAACAATTTCTCCACATTA
Source organism: Malthinus seriepunctatus (assembly GCA_963924605.1). NCBI lineage: Eukaryota > Metazoa > Arthropoda > Insecta > Coleoptera > Cantharidae > Malthinus > Malthinus seriepunctatus. Next base: position 115,984,890 of record OZ004600.1, on the reverse strand, counting down.
TCTTTATTTAATGCACCAGTTAATGAATTACTTAAGCCATAACAAGTCATAATTTTAATTTTATGGTCATCACTTGTAATTAGCTCCTTCAATATAGCTTGAAAGTATTCAGTTGTAATTGGTGAATTATTATTTTGTAATTTACTAACATCGTCATTGGATGTATTCAAAAGAATTACTTGTTCTTTGCTAGTTACTTCACATTTTGCTAAAGAAATTTTTAAGTCTTGTTTCGAAATATTTTGATTTATTTCTGATATAAATATCTGTAAAGTCTTCATGTCACTTACTTCTGTAAATTAATATTAATTAAATTATTTACACACATCGTAGAGAAATTACCTTCAAACTTTTCACAGTACTTCAAAGCTATATCTGAAGAGATGTACATGTGCTTTAACATATATTGAAGAAAATACTTATGGTTGTTATTATACATTGTTTAATTAATTTTTAATAACAATTTGATCTATAATATTAATTAATGTTATTTTCTAAAAGAAATAGTTCACATAACCTCAATAAATTGTATTTCGCGCTAAATTTGAATTACATTGCAGTGGAGGCGTAAAAAAGGGGTTGATTTTAAAAACCTATAAAAAACACTATGGTTGAGCTGAAAAGAGGCACAACCACTGTTATTTATTTTTAAATAATATATTACAAATTTTCAACGATTTTTTTTGTAAGAGGTATTTATATCTTAATCAATATTGTTTACAACGCCCTATTTCTATTTTAAAACCCTGATCTGCGTCAATCAATATACTCATAAACTCGGTCAGCTGTTCCCAAAAATTAAAGATTTTATTTTACAAGCGTTGAAGATAATTTATAGAACAAGGATTAGCTGAAGGTCAACATAACTTCCTATACAAATATTTAAATACTGTTCAATAAACAGGTAAGTAAACTTATTTTTTAAGTTCACATAAACAGTGCGTTTTGATAACTTATTGAATTATTTGTCCAGGTTTCTTACAATTCTAAAATATCGGAATGAGTTCTGTAAATCATGTCGTACACAGAGCTCGAATATGGGTACCAAGACTTGCGTAATACTGTTGGACCAACTCACTTTTATGTTGGCGGTGTAAGTAATTAATATTATTTACTTTTATTACATATTTGCTTTTATTATAAGGTACACATAATTAACAAGAAAGTACACTAGCAAGGGGGCACTTTAATTATAGTATAAGCACCGATTCGTTTGATAGCACTTGGTAATTTGGTATTGTAGGTACTTACGATTAACCTTAGTTAGATCTAAATGAAATGGCTTTTTTCTTAAGAAATTCTATGGAATTAGACGAGGTAAAAATATTTAAAAATCGAGTCATTTACACTCATTGTGCTACTTCAACTTAATATTTTATGCACAACTTAAAATAAGATTGATTTGATTGCTCCAATACGACTGGTTGCTAAGTAAAAATTGTAAGTGACATAAAAGTTTTAAGTTGCATAAAATTTATAGTCGAATTATTTTCATAAAATATACATTTTTTAAATTATTTGTTGAAGCATTCCGTGCAATGTCTCATTTTAAGCTTTATTATTCTTCCAGCGTGGTAACTATAACTGTTGAGAGTATTAAAGTTACATAAATGTTTATTTTTAGGGAGAAATAGAAATATGTGATCGTGAATCTAGTCCAACTTTCCATGAGTTTGATATGGACGAAAATGTCAAACACGTGGTGGTTGGTGTGTGTGCGATGGCAAAAAAATCCCAAAGTAAACCAATGAAAGAAATTTTAACAAGACTTCAAGAATTTGAATACATAAAAGTTATAGTTTTTCCTGAAGATTTTATACTAGAGGTTATTATATTGGTTGATTAAAAGTTAAATTTAAATTATTAATTTTTGTTTGTAGAAATCGGTCGAAGAATGGTTGCCTTGTGATTGTTTAATTTCATTCCATTCTAAAGGTTTCCCACTTGATAAAGCTATTCAATATGCACAGTTGCATAATCCTTACGTTATCAATAATTTACACATGCAATATGATATTCAGGATAGAAGAAAAGTTTATTCTATTCTCGAAGCTGAAGGAATTGAAATACCAAGATATGCCGTATTAGATAGAGATAGCTCGGATCCTAAACGTACAATTAAATTGTTCGAGATCTATTAAATAATATAAAATGTAATTTTAGATCACGAATTAATGGAATCTGAAGACCATGTGGAAGTAAATGGGGTAGTATTTAATAAACCATTTGTAGAAAAGCCTGTATCAGCTGAAGACCATAACATTTACATCTATTATCCAACATCAGCTGGTGGTGGTAGTCAAAGATTGTTCAGAAAGGTAGTGTGTGTTGTCTTTAATCTCTTTAAATCGTAGCTGATTGAAGCATTTAAAAAAATAATTATTTTAGATTGGTAGTAGAAGTAGTGTATACTCTCCAGAATCAAGAGTTAGAAAAACTGGAAGTTTCATTTATGAGGACTTTATGCCTACCGATGGTACTGATGTTAAAGTATGCAAAAGTTGCTAATAGTTGCTATTTAATAATAAATTCTTGCATTACACTTAGGTTTACACTGTGGGACCTGACTATGCTCATGCTGAAGCTCGAAAATCGCCTGCACTTGATGGGAAGGTTGAACGAGATAGGGAAGGAAAAGAAATTCGATATCCTGTTATTTTAAGTAACGCTGAAAAGTTGATCTCAAGAAAAGTGTGTCTCGCTTTTAAACAAGCAGTGTGTGGGTTTGATTTGTTAAGGTAAAAACATCAAAAAGCTCTTTAATTTTTAATCGACAAACATTTTTAGAGCAAATGGGAAATCGTTTGTATGTGATGTTAATGGTTTTAGTTTTGTAAAAAATTCTAATAAATATTACGACGATTGCGCTAAAATATTAGGAAATATGATATTAAGGGAACTTGCACCGACGTTACATATACCATGGTCGGTACCTTTTCAGCTTGATGATCCTCCAATTGTACCTACAACTTTTGGAAAAATGATGGAATTGCGTTGTGTTGTAGCTGTTATTAGACACGGTGATCGAACTCCGAAACAAAAAATGAAAGTAGAAGTTAGACATCCAAAGTAAGTTTAAATATTTTGCAATTACTGAACTTTATGAAATTTTATTTTAAGATTTTTTGAAATATTTGAAAAATATGACGGTTACAAACAAGGCTATGTTAAATTAAAAAGACCAAAGCAGTTGCAAGAAATTTTAGACATTGCTAGATCGTTGTTAGCTGAAATTCAACAGCATGAAGCTGATCCAGAAATTGAAGAAAAGCAAGGAAAATTAGAACAATTGAAAAGTGTTTTAGAAATGCAAGTTTTAAATTTATTATTCATCGGTTTTACAATATTTATTAATTTTAGGTATGGTCACTTTTCTGGCATAAATCGTAAAGTACAAATGAAATATCAGCCAAAGGGTAGACCACGAGGATCGAGCTCCGACGATGGTAAAACACAAATTAGTACGACAATTTTTTAATTACTATTTTAATTATAAATATTCTCGCGCTTGATGTTGTAAATATTCATCGAACTAATAGTTTTTTTTAACAATCGCATGTTTTCAAACACTAACAATACTAAATTGATTACGAGATCAAAATGATCTGGTAGGAAAGTTAACTTTTTATTTAATAGATCCTACAGCAGAACCATCGTTGGTACTGATTTTAAAATGGGGCGGCGAATTAACTCCAGCTGGACGAATTCAAGCTGAAGAACTGGGCAGAATCTTCCGTTGTATGTACCCTGGGGGCCAAGGTAGACATTTGGCCGGTTCGTACATTGCTTTTTATTGCCTTTTGTTCTAGTTATATATTTTTTTGCTCATCTGTTTAATTATTAAGAATTTACATAATACCAAATAATATTAAATTCACTCACACTGTAATATAAATTTAACTTCATTTTCATAAAAAGATTTTATAATAGTAACATTATGTTAATTCTTTATTGACTACACTTTTATAGTGTTTGATAAAAGACATCTAATAAGAATAGATATCTTGTGTGGATTTTAAAACAATGCCTAATGATCAAACCACCAAACTCTTCGAGTGGTTCAAACACACGAAAGCTTGAACGATTTAACTCATACTGATACCATAAACAAAATAATTCTGAACTCAAAAACATTTATTTTTATTTTTTTTAGTTTTGCTTGTTTTGATGTACCTGTAACATCATTGTTAGAATTAAGACCAATGCAACTGTATCCAAAAAAAGATTGTTTATGCCCAATTTATGCTCAGGATTGATATAGTTGATGTAAACATTGTAAACTGCATAAAAATCTTTTAATTATTTGGAAAGAAAAACTCTATTTTATTAACTGCAGTCATTTATTGACTACACACCTTTTCCAGTTGTAATTTAGAGTATTTCAATTGCATTTCAGAATCTATCAGTTGTAATATGATTGTAATTCAGATTACTCAGTTGTATTTCAGAAAATACCATTTGTAATTCACCACAATTTTAAGCAAAAAGTAAAGGTAGAAATCTTTTGAAAATAAAGCAATTAATTGAAAAATTCAGACAATATCAATTGTAATTCAGGTTAGCCAATTGTAATTCAGAAAATATCATTTGGAATTCAAAATAGTCAATTGATTTTCAGAGAACATCAGTTGTATTTCAGAATAGTCATTTAATATTCAGAAAATATCAATTGATTTTCAAAAGATATCAATTAATTTTCAGAAATTCTCAATTGATTTTCAAAAGATTTCTACCTTTACTTTTTGCTTAAAATTGTGTTATGAATTAATTTGTATAATAAGGTTTAAATAAATGTTAAACAAGCTTAAAATTAAGATAAAGAAAAGTTAAATAAGTTTAAAGAAAGAGCACATATTATTTTTTTACATAATTTTTGTAACAAAGCAATTTTTTTAATTTTAACACTAACTCTGAGAGCTTATAACTTCTTAGGGGTGCATTTTTTATATAATTGCAAGAGGGAAAAATATCCTATTTTAGTACCAGGAACTCGCTTTTGTAGGAGTTTGTCGGTGCTTTTCAGGGAGACGCTCTATTCTATAGTATAGGAATCTACATACTAAAATTCATCTTATAAGTACGGTAGAAATATTTACTGAAAATCAATTGATATCTTTTGAAAATCAATTGATACTTTCTGAATATTAATTGATATTTTTTTAATATTAAATGACTATTCTGAAATACAATTGATTTCTTTTGAAAATCAATTGATATTTTCTGAATATTAAATGAATATTCTGAAAATCAGTTGATGCTTTCTGAATATTAATTGATATTTTTTAATATTAAATGACTATTCTGAAATACAATTGATGTTTTCTGAAAATCAAATGACTATTTTGAATTACAAGTGATGTATTCTGAAGTACTATTGACTAATGACTAATCTGAATTACAATTGATATATTCTGAATTACAACTGGAAAAGGTGAACGTAATGAATTACCCCTTTTCCGGTTGTAACTCAGAATACATATATCAATTGTAATTCAGATTCGTCAATTGATTTTCAGAAAACATCACTTGTAATTCAAAATAGTCAATTAATTTTCGGAAAACATCACTTGTAATTCAAAATAGTCAATTGATTTTCAGAGAGCATCATTTGAATTTCAGAATAGTCGTTTAATAAATCAATTTACGTTTTCTGAATATTAAATGACTATTCTGAAATATCATTAATTGATGTTCTCTGAAAATCAATTGTCTATTTTGAATTACAAATAATGTTCTCTGAAAATCAATTGTCTATTTTGAATTACAAATAATGTTCTCTGAAAATCAATTGACTATTTTGAATTACAAGTGATATTCTCTGAAATACAATTGACTAATCTGAATTACAATTGATATATGTATTCTGAATTACAACCGGAAAAGGGGTAGTTCATTAAGTACACCTTTTCCAGTTGTAATTCAGAATATATCAATTGTAATTCAGATTAGTCAATTGTATTTCAGAAAATATCACTTGTAATTCAAAATAGTCAATTGATTTTCAGAAAACATCACTTGTAATTCAGATTAGTCAATTGATTTTCAGAAAACATCACTTGTAATTCATATTTTAGTCAATTGATTTTCAGAAAACATCACTTGTAATTCAAAATAATCAATTGATTTTCAGAAAACATCACTTGTAATTCAAAATAGTCAATTGATTTTCAGAGAACATCAGTTGTATTTCAGAATACTCGTTTAATAAATCAATTGCCTATTTTGAATTGCAAGTAATGTTCTCTGAAAATCAATTGACTATTTTGAATTACAAGTGATATTCTCTGAAATACAATTCACTAATCTGAATTACAATAAATTGATGGGTTATTCTGAGGGTGGGATATTCTGAATTACAACTGGAAAAGGTGTAGTTCATTAAGTACATAGAGTTTTTCTTATTTAAAGCTAATGAAGTTGAACAAATTTTAAATATGATGTTAACTAGGGGAATATGCAGGAGCTCAAGGATTAGGATTACTACGATTACACTCAACGTTTCGACACGATTTAAAAATTTACGCATCAGACGAAGGACGTGTTCAAATGACCGCCGCTGCCTTTGCTAAAGGTTTATTAGCACTCGAAGGTGAATTAACTCCTATCTTAGTACAAATGGTTAAAAGTGCTAATACCAATGGACTTCTTGATAATGACTGTGATAGTAGCAAATATCAAAATATGTAAGTGTTTGTAAATCTTACATTTTTTAAATTTTAACATGTTTTGTTTAGGTGTAAATCGCGACTTCATGAACTGATGCAATCAAATAGAGAATTTAATTTAGAAGATGTAGAAAAAATTAATCCTTGTAATTCTTCGAGTATTACGGATGCATTAGACTTTGTTAAAAATCCGTTTAAGTGTTGTCAACACGTACACGAATTAATTAACTCGTTGTTGGATATTGTACGTTTAAAAAGAGACGATGTTAAAACAAAAGGTTCTTATTCACTTAACAAATGTTGTGCTTATAAAACGTTCATTGTTCTTCAGATGCTGTATTATACCATGGTGAAACTTGGGAATTAATGGGTCGTAGATGGGGAAAAATTGAAAAAGATTTTTGTACAAAAAACAAGAGATTTGATATTAGTAAAATACCAGATATTTATGATTGCATTAAATACGACTTACAACATAATCAGCATACTCTACAATATGAACAAGCAGAAGAATTGTACATATATTCCAAATATTTAGCCGATATTGTTATTCCACAGGTACACTTTGACTATTAAAAAAACAATTATCCAATATGAATTGCTTTTAGGAATATGGTTTGACTTCCCAAGAAAAACTTACAATAGGACAAGGAATTTGTACGCCTCTGCTTAAAAAAATACGTGCCGATTTACAACGTAACATAGAAGAAAGTGACGATGAAACTGTAAATCGCTTAAATCCAAGATATTCTCATGGTGTTTCAAGTCCCGGACGTCACGTTAGAACTAGATTATACTTCACAAGTGAAAGTCATGTGCATTCACTAATCACTTGCCTTCGATATGGTGGCCTTTTTAACGTAAGTTTTGTTTTATAACTTTTTCCATTCCAAGTAAAAGTTGCTATAATCGAGAAAAAAACAAAAAAAAAATTTTATTGCATTTCTCGACGTTTTGAGTCCCCCTGATTTCAAAAATGCTAAAAACAAATTTTTGATTTTTTAACCAAATGTCTGTATGTACCTCCACCAGGAGCAAAAACTACTGAAGTGGTTTTGTTGAAATTTAATTTTAGCCACTTTAAAATTATTTTATCGGCAAACTAAGCTTTTAGAAGAAATCTATACAGGGTGTCCAAAAATAAGGTGGTTATTTTGGACACATATTTGCAAATTTGGGCTAAATTCGTTTTTCCTTAGCTATAAAATAGTACATGTGAGCCCCAATTGAAAAAAATAAATTCAATTTTTTTAATTCAAAATGGCTGTCAATAGAACGATTGTCCCATTTTGTGGTTTTTCCCTTATAACTTCGCCGGTAATTATTATTATAAAAATTTCAAAACGACATTGTATAGCCAAAATATAGGGCTATCGTCCTAAAAAGTCGATTTTCAAAATTGTTTTAAAATTGCCTACCTTTAAGGGGCCCAAGTAGGTCAAAATTTTGATATCGATTTTCTCAAAAACTGGTCCGAACATTTTTTTATTTTTTGTTATGTTATAGGCAACGTAATTATCTATCTAACTTTAAATTTTTAAAGACTTCTATAATGCGGATTCGGAGTTATGGTTTTTTGAAAGTCAAAATCTCTAATTTCTTTTGTAATAAAAATACCAAAAATATCAATACACTCGGTATATTTTTCAATACTTCGAATGCTCGTAAAATTAGCTGTTAGATGATACCAAATACTTTATATTTTGACTTCCGGTTTAACCGGAAATGGGATCAAAATTCTTAATTTAAATGGAAGAACTTGTATATTTTTCAATATTTTGAAAACTCGTAAAATTGGCTTTCTGAAGATATCAAATTAAATTTTAATACAAAATTACAAGATTTGACAGGCGGGAAAAATGTTCTCATATGGCCACATCCGTTGTTTTCTCTTCAGTTAAACAATTTTTCTTTTTTATAGGTCGTTACTGATGAACAGTGGTCTAGAGCTATGGAATATATTTCAATGGTTTCTGAATTAAACTACATGTCTCAAGTTGTAATTATGTTATACGAAGATCCTACTAAAGATCCAAGTAGTGACGAAAGATTTCACGTTGAGCTTCATTTTAGTCCAGGTGTCAATTGTTGTGTTCAAAAAAATCTACCACCAGGGCCAGGTTTTCGTCCACACTCTCGTAATGAATCAGGCGCTAGTAAAACGGTAATTTAAAATATATTTTTTTGTAAAGTACAGAAGACTAATTACGGATTTCAGAATTCCAGCAACACTTCTCCAACTCCAACACCAGAATCTAGAAGTCATTGCTCGCCTTGTATCGACGAAGAGTCCGAAGTAAGCACCGAAGAACGCTTAACTGAAATGTCTCCTCCTCTTTCACCTAATCACGAACAGTACTATAGGCGCTATCATAAATCAAGCCCGATTCCTATAGGGTGAGTTATTGTTCGACTTTTCATCACTTTGTTTTAACGATGTGGTTAAAATGTTTACTAATTGCAGATCTTCACATACTGTCAGTGGACACGAAGCTATGCGTTTAGCTAAACGTCTAAATGAGGAATTAGCTCAACAAACTCCAAGAGAAAGTCGTAGCAACGAAAATGAGTGTCCAGAACCTGAACTAAGATCAAAAAGTTACGATAATCGTACTAGTCAACCGCAAGGCAAAGGTAAGTGATTTGTTTTCCGACACAAGCTTTCTTTCTTCATTTTCGGTTATTTCGGAGAAATAAAACAACTAAATAATAACCAAAATAAATAAAATTAGGATTGTGGCTTTAAGATAATTAAACAAAATACGGCATAACTTCATTAATTTTTATTCAACTCGATGTTGAATGAATTTTTGGCATTGTATTTTTACTTGGTTTTTGATGATGTTAAAGCATGGCAAATTTGTATCTAACTTGTGTTCTGATTATATTTGGGTAGCTGATCAGTTGAAGTACCAAAGTCTGGATGCTGTAAATAATCAAGGTATGTTTTTAAGTTTGAAATCTTTATTATCGGTCTAATATTTTTGTTTTAAATAAGAACGAGCAATTTTTGTTGTGGTAAACGTTTGAGAATAAGACCGATAAAAGAGATTTCTTGCAGTAAAATTTTCTACTGTGCAAGATGACTTGTGGCTTATTGATTTTTTCTTAACAAACTTATCTTCGTGATGTTAACTTCCTTTTACTTAAAATTTATTTTAGCGTTTACAAAACAGCAACAAAGTTAATATTTAACGCTACGGAACACTTGATGAGTTGAGTTTACAAACCGTATTTAATTAAAAAGATTCCAAATTTTTTAGTTTTGATGTTTCTATTTATTAATCCAGTCAAATTGAACACAATTATTGTATAACCTCGGAAAAATTCCAAGAAAGCTGGATTTTTGTACGAGCCTTGATATTGCCTTTACAAACAACGTCTCAAAAGTCCCCATCGATCCGACCTCTGCTAAAAATTTTATAGGGGGGTCAAGGTAAGAAAATGCTAATATCTCGTAAACTATTAATTTTGCGCCAAAAATAGTTATTATCAAATTTGCAGCTCACTAAATTTCCTACAAGAAAAGTTCATTACTATCACTCAAGTGTCCTAAGTTTGCTGCACAAAATAATCCTGAAAAAGAAGGTAACCTTAAACGCTTAATTGGTATATACAGGGTGTCCCAACGGTGCGTTATCGTAGAACTGTGGCTTTGCTGTAGAATTTAACAAAAAAAATTTAAATGCATAACTATAGTTCTCTTAGAGCTTCATCTCTTAAAAATATTTTTAAATATACCGGGTGATCCATTTAAATGCTACAGGCCACACTTATATTTTTTTAAATGGAACACTCTGTATATTTTTGTATATTCAGATTCCCCTTTCGAAGGCGATTATAGTCATGTGTGGGTTAATGGGTCCACGATGGACCTGGGACAAGATAATGCGTATTTTATATTAAAAACGAGTCAACTTTGCGTGCCTGTTGTGACTTAACGAATTGACATTTTTAACCGAGGTTTGAGTTAAAATAATGCTAATATCGTCTTTTTTCCTTATTATCTTTCAAAGCGACATACAACGTCAAAATGAGACCATGTGAGTCTCCAACGCAAAATGTCAGTTTTCTTCATTTTTTTAAATGGCACCCCCTATTTTCGATTTCAGGAAAAGAGAGCCCCTTTTCTAAGCTTTCTAATGATATAATATTTTCTCAATCTATTCACTTTTAAAATTCAACTTTTATCCCATTTAAAAAATTAAGAAAAATTACACTTTGCGTTGGAGATCCACACGGCACAATTATTGCGGTTTTGTCAACTTTGAAAAATATTTTAGAAAGAAGACGATATTAGAATTATTCTAATGCAAACCGCAGTCAAAAATGTTAATTCGTTACTTTATAGAAGATAAGCAAAGTTGACTTGTATTTTCCTAAAATTCGCAGTATCTTGGCCCAAATCTACGGTAGACCCATTAAACCGTACATTACTATAATCGTTCTCGAAAGGGGAATCCAAATATATAAAAATATACAGGGTGTTCCATTTAAAAAAATACAAGTGTGGCCTATAGCATTTAAATGGATCACCCGGTATATGTAAAAATATTTTTAAGAGGTGCAGCTCTCAGAGAACTAATAACCATGCATTAAACTTTTATTGTTAAATTATAAGGCAAAGTCACAATTCTACGATAATGGAGTGTTGGGACACCCTGTACAGTGTGTCCCCGGATGGGGTTGCCAATTGACTTTTTTCGACACTGTAAGTTCAAACTCAAGAAGCAAAACTTTTTATAAGTAATACTTTTTACCTAAAATTAGCTTTTACTAGAAATTTTTTCGAAATTTTCGTACTTAAAAAAAAAAGTTCAAAAAATTAGAGAAGAAGCTCATAGGTTCTGCGCTTCGTGCGTGTAGGTTCAGTAAACCATAACCCAATTTGAAACATAACTCAGTTGATCTCAAAGAGGTTATATCTAAGCAAAAATATACAGGGTGTTCCATTTAGAAGAACCATGTTTTCGTCATTTGAAAATAACAAAGTTTAATATTTTCAAAAAACACCCAGTAGAATAAAATCAATTTTTGTTAATGGGAAATGATAGATGGTTGTTTGAACTACCACGGAACCAAAAATCTGTTTTTAACTTATAAAAACAACCACTTAACGATTTTTTCAAGTACCTCCTGCATTCATAAATGTAGTCAATTTAGGATTCGTTTGACTATAGAGTGGTTGTTTTAGCAGGTTAAGACAAGATATTTGCTGTCGACGTAGTTAAGACTGTTCTCTATACTTTACCATCAAAGAAAATTGATTTTAATATACAGGGTGTTTTTTTGAGAGGAACAAACTTGGTTATATTCAAGTGACGAAATCTTGATTTTTTAAATAAACCCATTTAAGACCCAGAGTGATAGTAATACAACCTTTGTTGTAGGAAATTTTACGATCTACAAATTTTGTAATGGCTATTATTATCGAAAAATCGATAGTTTACAAGATATTTCGAAAAAACTGCAATTTCTTACCTTCCTCCACGTATAAAACTTTTAGCAGAGGTCGGCGCGATGGGGACTTTTGAGATATTGTTTAGAACAACAATATTAAGGTTCAGCCAAAAATTGAGCTTTCTTGGATTTTTTCTTAGGTCAAATTTTAGTTTGATTAGACTATTATACCTCATTTCCTCGTTTTAAATCACGATTTGAAATCTTTTTAATTAGTCAACTGACTTCACCTTTACTTTACCTATTTTGCATATCCGCACGTATTTTCTTAAACTTCGACTAGATTTTTACGCACATTCTGACACAGTAAACCCAAGTTATCTTGTTGTATTTTTTATGCTGTATTTCGTACTCTTAATAAGCATTTCAAACCTTGCACTTTTAAATAAATACACCGAATTTTAATTAAAAATCGAATCACTAGGTACATATTTTTTACACATCGTTTACGATATTTTTACATGCAAAATATTTAAATCGAGGCTGATTTTTTTCTTGCTTAAATATAATTTAAATACGATCTAAATTTAAAATATTAATTATTTCTGTGTTAATTTGCAGTTACTATTTCAGGTATTGGTAGCGGTCAACTTGATTTTGTTGATGTATTAGTAGATTCTTGTATTTTTAATAATTGTACACTTTTTTCATTCTTAGCGAAAGGCTTCTATTAAGCATAATGTTACCAAATGAGTGCACCTATTTATGTTTCAATGTATTTATTTTGTAGTTTACACTTAACTGTTTTGGTGAAAGTTTCTACATGTTAAATTACCGCTTAAAAGTGGTTTATCGATAATTTATTAATAAGAGAAACAATTATTTTAAAAACATGTAGAAATTATGACCGCTGGCTGAGCATGAGCAAAGTCAAGTTGATAATGTGTTGAGTAACTCATCTGCCAGTGATTGATCTGTACGTCTGGTGTTTCCAAAGTTTTAGAGAAGATATTTTCCATACTAATAGTTCTAATCACTGTTAGTGTCGAATTTATTTTCCATAGCATTGCTGTCCCTTTTGCAATTAATACTTTAACTATTGTAGTAGAACTTACCAAATTGAATTTAAAAATATGAAAATGTATTTTATATTGGACTATAAAAAAATAATAGTAACCAATTCATAACATTATTATTAACATTACTGCGTTGTTGCCTGTCGTGTGTTTCATAATAATTTGTCTACTTATCGCTTTTCATTTTTATGTTTGTTCGTTGCCTTTTGCTTTGCTTGTAAATGTTCCATTTTGTTCTAAAAATTGTTTATTAACGCATCGCAAACTAAGCCACATAATCTTTATACCTAACTGCATTTAAACTAAATCAAAAAAAGCGAGTCGGGTGTGGAAAAATTGTCCTTCAGATAAGTAAGTTGCTTAAATTATCTTTAAATTAATAATAAATTAATAATTAAATAAAAAATATTTATAAAACTCAAAAAATAATTCTATTCGTTTTCTTCTTTTATATCTATCTTCCATCCTTTTATCCATGCTTTTATATGTGCTCTTTTAAATCATTTTTTTGCTTCTTTTAATTTAATCACTTTCCTTATTTCTTTGTATAGCAGATTATACATTATCACCCGTTTCATCATCGGCACCAATCAATTCATTACCGTATAATTTAACCGACTGCACTTCTAAATCGTGTAATCAAAACAACGATGTGCCGTACCATATAAATTGCAAACTTAAAAATTTAAATGAAAATAACGAATCGGTTCTTAGTAATTCAACTAAAGCGCATGGTAATATTGATAATAATATTAGTTTAAACAACCCCGTAATTTTCGTAAGTCCAATATACGAAACAGAATCATATTTAACTAGTAAAGCGAACTTGCCCTATTCCTTTAGTTTACCTACGAGAAATAACACGAGTCATTTTTTGCAATCATATAATGAGTACCTTGCTACTCCCAAATATATGATTATAAATCCCTATAAATTAGCACCTATACGTTCTTTTTCACATCCAAACCCTATTATAACCGACCCGACCTATGCAGAGATCAGCAGCAGTACCGCCACAAAACGCCACCGCCACAGCATTGCTGGGCAGATGAGCTACTTTAAGATGTTAGGATATAATGCTGGAGGTCCTTTGCCATTAAAGAAGTTAGGAGGAGGAAGTACCAATTCACTATTTTCAACTGCAGTAATATCTGGTAGTTCTAGTGCACCAAATTTGAGAGATATGATTCCGAGTACAGCTAGTGCATCAGGTAATTTGAATGTTTTCTTTTATATCATTGTGTATCGAATTACATTATTTCTGAAAATTAAGAGATCAATATTTGAAAGCTAACATACAAACATCAAATTAGATCCGGTATTTAAAAAACGTACTTTTATCGACGAAGAGCAATATCTGCTAATCTCAAAAAATGTTTATTTCGATTGGAATATCATCTAATAGTATATTATAATACATGTGTATAAAAAAGACTTTATCGCATTAGCGACAACGGCGCGTATGCGATAAAGTCTACTTATACACGAGTATTATACGCTATTTTTTATTATAATTGCAACTAAAACCTCTATAAAAGAGAAAAAATCAGTATTTAATATTTGAGAATTAAGCGTGCCGATTTTGGATATATTTGTTGCCACAGAGATGTTTTGTGTTTACATTGGAGAACAACAGTCACACAACACGGACTGTTTTCGAAAAAAACGTCTCCTTAACCATGCAAGCGGCATTTCATATAACATTTAGGAAACCGATCTTTCCCCTATATTTCGACCCCGCTAAATACGAAAATTGCGGTTACCAAAGCGAAGTCTTAACCGGAAGCGTGATATTCAAGATGACACCTAAGATGTCTGCTTTGTTATTTTTGATGGAATAATTATGGACAATTAGGACAAATATTTTCATTGGTTCGGATAGATCATTTTATACTCTACAATTTTTATTAGAGGTAAAATTATCTTCAGATCACTCCTTAAGGAGCTAAAGTCGGAAGAAGCACCGTGAAATTGGAACAAAATCCCAGTATCGAAATTCTAGAGCAATTTCATATAACATTTTTGTAAACGATGTTCTCCCAATATTTCGACCCCCCTCAATCTAAAAATTGCGGTTACCAAAGCGAAATTTTAATGGGAAGCGTGATATTCAAGATGGCGACTAGGATGTCCGCTTTATTAATTAAGATTTATTTGGATGGAATAATTATTATTGCAACTAGGACAACTATTTTGACTGAATTAGATATACGAGGTGCTCCACAATTTTTATTAGACGTAAAATTACCGTAAGAATGCTTCTTAAGGAACTAAAGCCAGATAAAGACACCGTGTGCTTAAAAATCACTCTTTAAAGGCTGATTTTCATATATAGTGCCGTGCTCGTGCCATGTTCGTGCCGTGCTCGTGTCGTGCTACGGCCGTGCGTTTAGAGCATTTTCACATATAGGGCTGTGTTGTGTTCATGCCGTGGTCATGTTGTTGTCGCTAATAATCTTGCACTAATATAATTAACCAATCCTTCGTTCATAATATAGATAGATTTATATCTAAATATGCACATTTGACACTTACCTTGTGCAGAGTTGTCACATGGAACTTTAAATTTCAAACTATAAGAAGCGACCAACGGGTTGTAGCAAGGTTGTGGTCGTGTTGTTACCATCGAAACGGCTCAGTCTCATAATAATATGGCACGAACGCAACCCAGCCCCTCATGTGAAAATCGAAAACTGCACTTCAATGTATTTTTTATGGAAATGTCAATTTTTTGATTGACATGGAAACGACACGGCATGAGCACGACACGAACACGGCATGAGCACGGCACTATATGTGAAAATCAGCCTTTAAGCACCGCGTGTTGTCAAAACAGAAGACGCAGGGTCCTCTTTATGGTGGACTTTTATGGACTTGATTTGCTCTGTACATGTTTTAACAGATACATCCTGGCTGAATACTGGGAAAGCTACTTCTCTGAACTCACCGAGATGCTTTCATATCCTACTTTATGTATTAAGACGGTTTATACAACACCGGTGCTTTTATCGATTCGAGCTCTTTTAGGAGTGATCTCAAGATAATTTTAATTCTAATAAAAATTGTAGAGTATAAAATTATCTATCCAAACCAATGACAATATTTGTCCTAATTGTTCATAATTAGTTTATCAAAAATAACAAAGCAGACATATTGGGCGCCATCTTGAATATCACGCTTCCGGGTTAAGATTTCGCTTTGGTAACCGCAATTTTCGTATTCACCAGGGTTGAAATATTGTGAAAACATCGGTTAAGTACCAAAATGTTATTAGAAATGTCGCTTGCATAAAATAATTTAACTTTAGAGCCTTGTCTATAAGGTATTCAAAATGATTATTTGTTGTAGCAATAGAAGGTTTTGGTGGTGTACCTCCAATACGTCCGTTAGAAACACTTCATAATGCATTATCATTACGACAACTTGATACATTTTTGGACCAAATGACTTCGACGCCGTTATTTAAAACACCATCATCGACACCTCCAAAATATCCAACACCAATATCGACCCCCATTAATTTGGCGCAGTCGGATAACAACACCTGTTATTCTTCTCATCCACCTCCGCTGAAATTACAATCACCATGTAATAGTAAGTTAAAAATTTTACCATATTTTTGGCTGTTGTAATTCAATAATTCAATAATGTAGTCATATTAGACTGAAAACAGCATAAACTGCGAAGTACCCACGCCTTAAATGAATTTTTATGAAATTTTTTTTATTGAGTTCTCAATACTCTAAAGATCAAAGTTTATACTGTAAAAAAGTGTGCATTTGCCTCATCATCTTTTTATTTTGTGATTGTGATTTTGTTACTTTGAGTAACAAGCACTTTTAAGCATCCTAAGAACTTGAAATTTGGTGTTATTGTACATTACCCTCTAAGGGCCCCTAAAAAAAGTACGTGGCATCCTCCCTTCCCCCTTAATCGGGCCCCGGAGGGTTTTCAGGACTAGAAGACTTTTTTTAGAAATCTTGAGAACATGATATACACACTGGTGCCAAATTTGAAGTTTATGAGATGCCTAGAAGTGCTTCATTACTTATAGATACAAAAATGTTAATAAGAATTTCCTCGTGCCTTTTTGAAATTTTTTTTCCGTAAACTTGTTGTTTTGCATTGTACCCAAAATTATGAAAGAAAGATTCTTTTCAGCTAATTTTTAAGATTTTGAAAATTGAATTCACAAGAAGTGGTTTAAAAATTGATGAGGCAAATGCACACGTTTTTACAGTATAAACATTGATCTTTAGGGTATTGAGAATTCAATAAAAAAAATGTCATTAAAATTCGTTCAAGGCATGGGTTCTTCGCAGTAAAAGCCTCGTTCACTACACTATATTATTTTGTCTAAAAATAGGTTTGGGTTGGAGTGGTCCACCTAGTTTCGTATCCACCAGTAGTGGTCCATCTTCTCCAGGAGCATCAGATCCTTTGTCAAACTCAAAAGAAAGCAGCGAAATGTCGTCGAGTATTGTCAGCAGTGATGGGTAGTTATAAAAATTGTACACTAAGAAGTTAAGCGAAACATTACTATACAATAAATGTCTTTATTGTTTTATTTTGGTTTTTGTATGCTGCTTTAATTTTTACTTGACACCATTTTATTTAATGTTAGATTTTTAATATACTTATAGCTTATAGGTATGACAAGTTTTACTCTTTTTTAAATTAACATGTATTATTTCATTACATCAATACATTCTCATTTTTAAAACTTTAAATTTTTTGTTGTAAAAATTTAGTTGATTTGGCTTATGCACTATGCACAATTTTTAATTGTAAATGCATAATTATCTTAATGATTTTTTTTCTTGTGGTGAATGATTTTCTCCTTTTAGATATAGCCCTCTTGGCATGCTTGCAACTCATCTCCATGCTTATCATGCACAAGTTGAGACTTATCGTTTAGAAGAAATAAGCTAAATATCTTGTTTTACTATAATGTATAGCTTGTGAGAAAATAATGTTTAAGCTTCAACAGTTTCGTTACGTCTTAGATTGTTTAAGTTAAAAATAGTTACTTACAAAAATTATATTTTTGGTACTTTAAGGACCGATAAAGAAATTTTAGACCCGTACAGTCAAGCCAGCATCAGAAAGCTTTCTTAATGATAAAAGGTTACA
Source organism: Malthinus seriepunctatus (assembly GCA_963924605.1). Classification (NCBI taxonomy): domain Eukaryota; kingdom Metazoa; phylum Arthropoda; class Insecta; order Coleoptera; family Cantharidae; genus Malthinus; species Malthinus seriepunctatus. Next base: position 115,966,616 of record OZ004600.1, on the reverse strand, counting down.
AATTATCAATTGAAATTTTATTTTAAAATTCTTACAAAATAATATTAGGGTAAGTATTGTATTATCTATAAAGGTAGATTTTGGATTAACAGAAGATTGAAATAGAGCTATTAAACCTAGCATATTTTAATAGCAAAAAATTTATTCTTGAGTAGAAATTGTTAAACAAAAGCTGGCTTTGAACTTAAAACTAATTACTTAGATAAATAGCTCATATAGAATATCTTTATCAATTTTTCTGAAGTTGTTTCTGTTTAATATAGAGGTTTGGTGGATAACTTATCGCACATGTTTCTACCTGATTTGGATCAGGATTTAAAAACTGTCGAAATATTACTCCAACCCACAGGACAAGGAAACGACTCGATGGAATTTTCAGATTATTTTGCACATTTACAACGATCTCAGAAACATACGAAATATGGTGAGTTGAAATTATTTGGAAATTTTTAATTAACGAGTTCTTATAGGTGATGGTGAACAAATAACAGGTGTTAGAAGTAAACATAAAGATGTAGCAACTGATATCTCTGAACCTCCACTAGTCAATATTAATGATAGTGATAGTACTGCAATAAATATTCCATCAAATAAAATGAGTTATAGCACGTCATTTGAAGAGGGCAGTGTGACTCCGACTATAAACAAACAACTTAGTTTACAACACTATTCAGAAAGAAGTAACACGGATAGCAAAGAATTTGAAGAATCGAATTGCGTTATAAATACAGAATTTTACATGGAACCTCAAAAAATATCGAGGATTTCTAAAAGTTTTCACGGTAAATCGCCGACGTCTGATAGTTTATTAAATATTGCTACAGTTCCTAGAAGGGCTAGTGAAGGTATTCCTACAATTACTAAATGTAATGGAGTTCAAAATTTAGAAGTGGCCCCACAAACAGTTATTAAGAAACAGAAATCTCCTTTAAAACGCCATCAATTGAAAACACAATTATCTCATCCAGGTAATTCTTCAACATCAAACGTTACTGATACTAGAAAAGCTTCTTTAAGCATTGAACACGGTCAGCTAAGGACACGTTTTACAACAACCTTAGTAAACGAAACAGAGCTTAAGAGTGATAAACCAAATGTAGATAATAATAATTCTTAATTTAGTTTTTACAGTTTTTCTTTTTGACTGGTGTTAGAAAATTTTTATTATACGTATTCGCAAAATGTATTGTTGATAATACGTATGTATTTAACATTTTTAGTGTATACTGTTAATAAATTTTTATACAAAAATACCTAACATACTGTGTTATGTTTATTTTGAAGAGGTCAAAATAGTTAAATTTGTAAACTTAGTAGCTACGTTACCTGCGATAATTCACTTTGGTAGTAGATTGATTCGACTTCAGGGACTACAAAACTACCTAACATACTATGTATTATGTTTATTTTGAAGAGCTCAAAATAGGTAAATTTGTTAACTTAGTAGTTATGTTACCTGCGATAATTCACTTTAGTAGTAGATTGATTCGACTTCAGGGACTACAAAACTACCTAACATACTATGTATTATGTTTATTTTGAAGAGCTCAAAATAGGTAAATTTGTAAACTTAGTAGCTGTTACCTGCGATAATTCACTTTAGTAGTAGGTTGATTCGACTTCAGGGACTACAAAAGTACCTAACATACTATCTATTATGTTTATTTTGAAGAGGTCAAAATAGGTAAATTTGTAAACTTAGTAGCTGTTACCTGCGATAATTCACTTTAGTAGTAGGTTGATTCGACTTCAGGGACTAATTTCGAAATAGTGGTTTTTATAAAGTTTGTTTATTTAAGGGCGAAAATTTCTGTAAATTTTGAACATCAGTAACTAAAAGTCAAGAGGTTTTGTTTTAAATGTTAGGAAATAAAATAAGTAAAACTTCAAAAATAAACAAGTGTACATGAATATATTTTTGTATAGGATTTAAATTTCATAATCATACAGACTGTGCATACACCAAACATTCAAAATTAAACTAATTTACATCTGACAAACTTAAAACAATTTGTACTTAACCAGAATTCAATAACAATTATTAATTGTTATTTATATCAAACATTCCTTTTAGGTAAATTAGTTTTATATAATATAATACATCGGGTTAAGGCTTTTAAAAATTTTCTACCAAACTACATTTGAATTTATTAATATAAAATAATGACATGAACATATTTTTTTATTATCAATAATATACAGTCAAAAAAATTTGTTACCACAAAATATTTGAAATTTTAAACGTATGTATCACTTGTAGAAAAATGCAACAATCATTTTGGCAAAACATTTACAACAATTTTATATACTAGAAATTAACATAAAATAGCTTTTGCAATGGAAGCGAGATCAGAATTCATAAAAATATTTAAATCGCTGCCTCTAATTTACTGTTTACAGTTCTTAAGCTTATCAGTCAAGGCAGAGATTTAAGATAAATTCAATAACTTTATGCCTTTTTCTTTCAAAATGTGAATTATATAAATAATTCTTAAAAAAAATATTTGGCAGTTACCAAACGTGACTTTTAAAAACTGCATACAAAATATTGAAGCTGCCTGTTATAAATCAGATTTTTACAATCTTATTAGGAAAACAACAGTAAAATTTAATTATTAACTAAATTTCTATACAAGCAATCAATGTGTAAATAATTAAACATATAAACAATTAATAATTTTTTTTTAAAGTAAAATTTTTTATAAATTAATTTTTAACATAATTTTTTATCGATAAAACTCTCAAAAGTTAATTCTTAAAATATAACAAAACACATCGAAGTGAAATATTTTCATAATTTTTTTTTTATCAATCTATAATCTAAATACAAAAGCTAGGCACAAGTTAGTTAGGCAAATGGATCTTATAATCCTAAATGGGTTCTACCACTGAATTAACAAATTACTAGTTAAAAGAATTTGTCGAAACGATGCAATTAACACTACTACACAAGTAATTAAATGCATTGTTAATTAAGTCAGGATGCGAAATATTAATCGCACGAATTCAACAAGAATAAAGACCGTATCACTTTTTCGAAAAGCGTTAAAATAGAAATAATTTTGTTAAAAAAAAACAGATAAACCTCGCCAATTTTAATGGAACAAATTCAGGTACTTTATTTTAGAGGTTTATTCTTTATCTACAGTGAGCATTTTTTGAAGACTTTAAAATTTTTGACTAGCGACATCGTGCTATTTGAAAAGACTAATTTATTTGCTCATTTCCATCATTCATTTCCACATGGAAAATTAAACATTATGAAGTTTAGAAGAAATTCACTGGATTTTTATAAAAATTCATATAACGTGACTAGTTGAAATATGTCAATTTTAAAAATAAATAATTTGGAACAAGACAAAATAGCAATTACCGATGTCGAACTTCATCTTTCAAGTATTAAATACTCATAACTGGACCTTTCATTAATCTTTAACTAGAACATATTAATTCGAAGGATTATAAATAAATGGATGTATAGTCTTTACCTATACCCTATATGCATAAATATTAAATTTTTAATTTGTTTTAATGTTTCACATTACACTTTTTGTTTTTGAACTAAGCACCTTCAAAGAAGTTAATAAAATAATTACATAAATACGGTTCGATTCTAAGTAAAAAACCTGAACTTGTTGTAATGGACGGTTTAAATTTAGTCGATTAAAAAACAATAAATGCGTCTTTTTTTGCTTGCTACTCTTACTCATTTTGAAATTAGAATTTAGTGTGAAGGTTTACGTATAAATGAAAATAAAAATACAAAAATAATGGTCGTTTAGACATAATTTCTTAATGTAAATAATATCCCTATTGATGTAATTATTTATTTAACCTATATTAAAATCACTCGATAATTAAAGTAATTTTTCTTACATCTAAAAATTATAACAAGTGTAAATTTTTTTCCAAATATGAAATATTCAAAATTTTTTCTTAATATGTATAAAAACGATCTAAAGATAGATCCAAATTTAACTGCCAGCTCATTTTCCCTGTTTTTGTGTACAAAAAAAGTTAAAAAAAATAAGATTTTGTTAAATCATACAACTAACTTTACCAGAAAACCTTACACGTCTCATATCACAGATACACATAATTCAGTCGTTCAAAAACAAATTTGTAAAAATATTTAATGGAGTGCACTGTAAGATATTTTTAGAAATCGAAAGTTAATATTTTAATTTTAAACTAATTAAAAATTGTTCTTCTTAAATGTATTGGTTTTTCATTAAATGAACCCAATTATCAACAGTCCAAACCACGTCCATAACCAATTTTAGAGCTCATTTTTAATTATTTCACTTCACAAAATAATCTTAGTATTTTCTAAAATAAGCACGTGAAGAAATATTAATTAACATACCTACATAAAATTTTATTTGGCATTTTGAATAATTTTCAATAAAAACCAAAGTGATTAGTGTCACAGACTTTTTAAAAAGAAAAACAACTAGTATTAGACCTACAGGAACTAACCAATAATACGAAAAGTTAACATAAATTCGGTCAGCACGGTAGGAATCAATTTCAAACTTTGTAAATAGAAATAACGACAGCAGATTTTAATTCCTTTCAAATACCCTCAAGGTATTATAAGAAAGTATTTTTTAATCTAGCAGTTACAAATTGTAAGTGTACTCTCCTATACCCTTTGGAATCAATTTTTTTTGTCAAATATACTGTAAATTAATTATTATAAAAAAATTCCATTAATCAGTTTGAAATATCAAGAGTTTTCGTTAACAACTCAAGCGATGTAAATAATCAAAACTAAAAAACCTGATAGTCACCTATCCTAAAAAATAGTTGTTAAGCATTTTCAGACTACACCAAATTATAAAATAGCTGCTAAGATCATCTTACTCGACTCGAATAATTTTTTCTTTAGAAAAACTTGAAACTAGGAATTTGCAAGCCATAGGAAACTTTAGAAAATAAAAAACAGTACTCCATCACACTAATCATCACTAATCCAGCGAATTGATGCAGCTAAGCCACTCCCGAGGGGTCAACCACTGTTCTGAATTTGTACACTGACTGCAGTTGACTGCCCATGACTGCATATGCTATGGCTGACATTGACTGCAGATGACTACCATTGACAGCTCAATTTTTGTACATTGACTGCAGAGAGTGGATAACCCCTCGGCCACTCCCAAAAAAAGGCGCTCGATATTCGAATAGAATTTTTCTATTGGTGGAATTTTGAAAATACGGTTTATAACCATCAGACAAGAATTAACATGCGTCAACCTTATTTGACAGAAATTTTTGGGGAGTAGCTTAGCTGCATTTGTTCACTGGACAGAGATTAGCTGTATTAACAATCTGACATTTTCCATTAGTAAGCATTTACTTTGAATACCCGATTTAATTTACATTGTGGTGGCCATTACGTGTTCTTTTCTACTATTCCATTTTATAAAGACTACGAATATACAGTGGGTCCCCGGATGGGGTTCAAAAATTCAAAGAATTTTGAGAAAAAGCTCAATAACTTTTTTATTTGAAAATTTATTTTTAATGTTTTTTTTGCATATTTGAGAGTTTGAAAAGAAGCAAAACGAAAGAATACTTTTTTACCTAAAATTGACTTTTACTCAATATTTTTTCGAAATTTTCGGACTAATTAAAAAAAAGTTAAAAAATTTAGAGAAAAAGCTCAATATCTTTTTTATTTGAAAATTTATTTTTAATATTTTTGCATATTTGAGAGTTTGAAAAGAAGCAAAACTTTTCATAAAGAATACTTTATTACCTAAAATTGACTTTTTCTCAATATTTTTTTGAAATTTCGGACTTAGTAAAAAAAAAGTTAAAAAATTAAGAGAAAAAGCTCAATATCTTTTTTATTTGAAAATTTATTTTTAATATTTTTGCATATTTGAGAGTTTGAAAAGAAGCAAAACTTTTCATGAAGAATACTTTATTACCTAAAATTGACTTTTTCTCAATATTTTTTTGAAATTTTCGGACTTATTAAAAAAAAGTTCAAAAATCAAGAGAAAAAGCTCAATAACTTTTTTATTTAAAAATTTATTTTTAATATTTTTGCATATTTGAGAGTATGAAAAGAAGCAAAACTTTTTATAAAGAATACTTTTTTTTACCTAAAATTGACTTTTTCTCAATATTTTTTTGAAATTTTCACTTATTAAAAAAAAGTTCATAAATTTAGAGTAAAAGCTCAGTAACTTTCTTATGTGAAAATTTATTTTTAGTATTTTTGCATATTTGAAAGTTTGAAAAGAAGCAAAACTTTTTATAAAGAATACTTTTTTACCTAAAATGAAAAATAATTTTTTTTCCCTATTGGCAACCCTATCTGGGGACACACTGTACTTCACATCTTCTAGATATAATTCAAAATAATTCTAATAAGCCTGCAATCAGAAAGTGTCAATAATACACACCAATAACAATAAACGAGCCCTGGATAAAGGTTAGCCATTCGTTGATTTACGTGTTGTAAAATCCCACTAGTAGCCATGTCATTTATTTCTGATACGATCTCGTCTAAATTCGTTCAAATTTTGGAAAAAACTACAAAAATATTGTGTTAAAAAAAGATTTTTCAGGGTGCTTGCTTAACATTTCTTAACGAGTGTATATTCAATATTTTCTTAAAATACCATGCAAAGCGAAAAAAATTAAAAATAAAAATTATTAAATAATCTTGACATAAATCATACAGAAGAGCACAATTTATAAACTGTCCTTACTCTCTGAGAACTTTTAGTTCCATTTAAAATACGCATAAAATCTAAGAAATTAATTTTAGCTGAAAGCTGACTTTAATAAAAATTAAAAATACTCAATTATTCAAAAAGGGGTAGAATAAAACTTGACGATTAAACTTACAGAGAAAAATTAATTATTTAGTTTATATTCTAAATCAGTCTCAAAGAATCCAAAAAATTGGAGTTCCTCCATTAGGCACATCATCACATAGTTATTTCATTCATAATTTTAGATATGAAAATAAACCCGCAATGTAAATAAAAATAAAGACGCTCAAGACTTTATAAAAATAACACAAACTGCTAATTCCAAATGTTTCACAAACACCCTGTGCTTATAGAAACAAAAACTAAGACCCGTTTGTATTTGATGAATTTTTGAGATTGAATTCGTTACCACTTATGGCACAGTTATCTAAAGCGGTGTTAATATTTTGTTTGGTGTACGTGCCATCAGCTAATTGACCATCAAAGTTATAAGCGGTTTTATTATCTCCCATTAAAATATCGCAATTCAAATTTGGATCATTAACATTATACATATCGACGTTGTTATAAATCGCATCGCTACTTTCAGAATTTTGATAAAATGGTAAATTTGGATCAACACCACCTTCTCCAGATTTCTCCTTTATGGGTTGACCATTTAACAAACAATCTTGTCCGTGATTGTAAGAAAACGTTTCATTTAAAGCTAACGGTGTGGAAGGATATGATCTATAATTTTTTGAAATATTAATCCTCTGATTTGAAGAGCACGGTATGGGAGTACCAGGAACAGAACGAGACGGATTATATTTGGAAGTATAATTCAACTCGGAACTTGAATCTACATCGATGCTCAGCGATCTATTTAAAATTCTCAAGTTTGGTAAGTTATTAATTTTCAAATTTTGTGGAACAAAACTAATTGTAGGATCTGCATTAAAGTTCTCTCTGTTACCTGTTAAATCTAAACTGTTGTCCAACGAGACATTGTTATAAACATTGGTAGGTTCCATTGGAATATCAGCGCACGATACTTTAATAGCATTTTCTGAATTTTGCAACATTTCATTTGGACACGCATCTAAAGTACTTAAGATTTTATTCATATTTATATTCTCATTATTTGGAAATGAATCAAAATCGTTAAATTCGTTTTCTATAATATTTGTAGATGAACCGATATAAGGAAACTGAGTAGCAAAAGAATTTTGCACGATTGGCTGGTGGACGTTACTAGCCGATTTAAAACACATTTGATGTAGAGGGACCGATTGTGATCGATAACCAGGGTCCAAATCTGTTATATTTTTTGTAAAGAGTTGACTTATCTCTGTAGATAAATTATCTTGCATATTAGTGGTTAAGCTTTGTGAACGAGAGTAGTTTGGACTGTAAGCTACTTTATTATTCGAATTGAGGAGTTTTTGTAAGAAATTTGAATTTTTTGATTTTACAGAAAACTTTGGACTTGGAGGAGCTGACATTGGTAAATAGTTATTAATTTCTGTCGATATAACAAGTTGACTTTGTACATCGTTACACTCACTCGCTTGATTATTTATTTGCTCGACTTCTTTATGTGTATCTGTTTCTTGCTTTATTTTAGTGGTGGTTTTAGGTATAATAGTAGGTTTACGAGTCGAAGTTACATTTAATAAACTTGGTGGGTTAATGATAAAAGAGTTACTTACATTCTGATGAGCGTTAATTTTAGCTCTAGGAACAGGCGTGTTTCTCGGACTAACAAATGGACTTACTGTAGCACTAGAACATTTCGATTGTATTCCATTAGGTGACATGGGTCCCGGTGAAATTGGAGTGAAGTTGAAATTTTTTCGGCGAGTATTTGGGCTCGGTGGAACTGTATCTTCTTGTTGAAGCATGTCAAAGCTGACTCTTCTTCTGGCATTACCACATAAGTTACTTGGGTACTCATTCTTCTGAAATGTAACTGTTGGATCGGGAGGCTCGGTTTTTGTAAAAGCTCCTGTGTTACTCGTAAGAAGAGAAGTTAAATTCAGCGCATTTTCTTGTAAGTTATTAACGCATTCTAAATCGGAGTTGTTAGCAAGATTGTTATTTTGTTGAGTAATCAGAAGCTGTCGTAGTTGAGATAATTTTGCTGAAACATCTTGATCTGGACTTTTATCTTTATTGTCAAAGTATTTAGCTAATTCTTCTTCGTGTTCTTGGCTATTGTTGGTACCCAAATAATCGTCTAAAGCAGATTTATCCATATTTGCTATGCTTATCAAGCGTTCTCTAGGAAGGGAAACGTCTGCGTCTACGTCTAAAGATATTAAATTGTTATCGATATCTGATTTGTATACTTCCTGAGCCAACTTTTTGGCAATTTTCAATTTTTTTGATAGTTTTGAATTGTTTGTTTGTTGAGATCGAAAATCAATAGCAGCAAGGGGTTGATTATATACATCATTATCACATACTTCCAATTTAGGCTGAATAGTTTTATATTTTGGACTTTTTCCTTTTTTAGACTGAGATGTAGGAGAAAATTTGCTCGAATTGCTACTAAGCCGTGGTATAGGCATTTTGCCAACTGCATTTGATTTAGACACAAAATCAGTAGTAATTTCAGGGTTGTGTTTTGGTGTTTCACTTGTATACTCGCTGCTTTGATCAGGGTTAACTGTCTTCTGAAAACTGCTGAAATCAGGTAACGTTTGTAGATTTGCAAAATCTATAGGTTTATCACAGACAGGTTGTAGGCCCTGGGGCGGACTTATATTTGTATCACTTGTGGTTACAGTTGGTGATGTATCGGTTGGACTAATAGCCATATTCATTTGAAGCCTGCATTTTTTTGACCGTGTTCTATGCTCGACTCGGGGCGATTGTAGTTGCTGCAAGAATATTCTTTATTATTTATCTTTTTATACATAAAGCTGCAAGAAACTAGCTTCTTTTATATCTAAGGATTAATGAACTTGGATATCATAGAATAATAGATTATTAAAATAAACTACGAATGCTATAAATTTTTTTAATAAAATTGGGGACAATGCTAATAACAACTTATTTATCTTATTATTTACTATTTATTACATTCGTAATTTTTCTCCTCTTATAGTGTAATTATTAATAGCATTAATCACACATTTTGTTGTTTTTTAGAAGATTATAAAAAATAATATTCTTTTTAGAGTCACCTGACGAAATGAATGTTTAAAAAAATATTACCGATTTCTTAAAATTGATAAAAATAATATTAATAAACTAATTATCATATCTCATTTAGATAAGAATTATTACTCTTTCGTATTTCTCTAGTAAAACAGTTTAATTTTTTAAATGCGATAATAAGTTTCAACATGGGGATCAAACAAAATTTATTCATTTCTTACCAATAGGACCAATTCAAAGCAAAAATTTTAAAAGAATTTAGTTCTGCATCTTAAAAAGTACAAAAGAATTATTTAATATCGAGTTTAAGGGTCAATTAAAAGGATATATCAATGGTTATAAGGTGTAACGGTGTGTTACACCTTATGTAGGTAAAACTGAAATATGAAAACAATTTAATTTTCTTTTTAATTTGTATTAAAATACTGAAAAACAGCGATTAAATCGATCAAAACAAATAAAAAAATAGTGTAAAATAATAGATCTTTATGGGATTGATAAATATATCCATTTTCAAGTTGAAATTTTTATTACAAAAGAAATTAGAGATTTTTGAAGTTTTGACATTCAAAAAATCATTACTCCAAAACGGCTCGAGCGATTTTGATAAAAATTTATATTTAGATAGAGAATTACGTTTTCTGTAACATATCCAAAAAAGAAAAAATATGGCAGAGGGAATTTTGAGAATTCTGTTTCAAAATTTTGACCTACTTTGGCCCCTTAAAGGTAGGCAGTTTTGAAACAATTTTGAAAATTGACTAGGTTAGGACGAAAGCCCTATATTTTGGCTGTACAATGCCGTTTTGAAATTTTAATAATAATAATTAGCGCCCAAGTTATAAGGGAAAAACCATAAAATGGGACAATCGTTCTATTGGTCGCCATTTTGAATAAAAAAATTTGAAATTTGTTTTTTCAATTGAAGCTCACATGTACTATCTTATAGCCACGTAAAAACGAATTTGGGCCAAATTTGATAATATACGCCCAAAATAACCACCTTATTTTTGAACACTGTATAGATTTCTTATAAAAGCTTAGTTTGCCGATGAAATAATTTTAAAGTGTCTAAAATCAAATTTCATCAAAATCGGTTCAGTAGTTTTTGCTCTGGGGAAGGGGGGGACATGCAAACATACATTTGGTTGAAAAAAATCATAAATTTTTTTTTTCGATTTTTGGAATCAGGGTGGCCCAAAACGTCGAGAACTTCAATAAAAAAATTATTTTTTTTTCTCGATTATAACAACTTTTTCTTGGATTGGAAAAAGTTAAAAACAAGAAAAAGACATACTAATAGTTTTCCATCAAAAAATCACCTTAATTTAATAACTAACCTGCATCTTTCGTTTCTGATCTCTATTTACTTCATTTCTTTGTTGTATTTTTTTCTGTAGTTGCAACTGCGTTTCTCTATGTTTGTTACAACTAATACTTCCAGACTGGGAATCTATAAAATTTTATACATTTTTTAGACCAGCACGTATAGAAAATTTAAAATTACAAAGTTAAACATAAAAAGAATTATTAAAAAACACACCTTTAAATGAACCTTTAGCTGCATTTGCAATTAGATTAGCTGCTCCGCTACCATTACCAATAGACATATTTAAAACCAAATAACATGCTAGAGCTTGTAAAGAAGGAAATTGTAAACCAAGTTGATGTTCTGACCATTCTTTAACTATTGACCATGCTGCTGCTACAATATCAGCAGAAGTACAAGAAATTTCTGAGGACTAAAAAAATTTGAATGAATTAAAAGTTGTTATAATAATTTATTTCAAACCTGTGGTTTATCAGAAAGGTCAGGTAATATAGGAGAATCCAGTTTAAGACGTCTTCGAAGTCCAGCATAACAATATCTAGAATTACCTCTTGTTCCCAATCGTCTAGGTCGTACTCTTGGATAAACCTGTTTCATAACTTTTCCAAAATCTGCTGTTGATAAAGGCTTGATTTTATTAGGACCACAAAAACAACTAAAAAAAATTTATTAATATTTTAGTCACACACTTCAAATCATAATTAAAACAGTTTTAAAGAAGTAAACAAGATATTATGTAAACAAGTAATTATATTCACTTCATTATCATAAAACACCTTTAGCTTTTACTCGATTCAGAAACCTACAATGTCAAAGTTAATATCGGTAATTCGAATTATTTTCACTTGGAAAAATTTGCCAACATGAATTTGATAAAATTTTTATACAAAATAGCAGTGTTTTAAAAACTTTTTCTAAATTTAACCACTAACTAAATATATTGTCAACTACAACTGCTCAACTATTGTATCTCTTATCTCTCACCACAAGACTAGTATTTGGGTACTTATTCTTCTAAAAATAGTTTCTGTATACTTACTAATATTCATTATAAACATCTTGTTTTGGAAGCGACAGTTCAGGATCTTCTTCTAGGTGAGTTTTTATCCACATAATAGTTTGACTAATTTCTGATCTACTTCCTAAAGGATTAAGTGGTTGTCGTAATGGATCGCCTGCATTGCTATACTCTGTTGGAAGTTTTAAATATAAAAGTAAATGTTCTGTAGGTGTTAAGGTTTTAACTTGTTCCAATATACTTTCAATAGTTTTCCTTGATACTTCGCTACAATAAAAAAAGTACCTTCACAAAAGTTACATTTTAGTAGATTTGACTAACCTAACAGCAGCTTCAACAACCTGTTGTATTCTAGTATTTCGATCTCCATCTTCTTGAATTTTGTTTGGTTCATCTAAACTTATACCTTCTTCACTAACTTCGATCATAGTTGTGATAGCCCTGTTAGAAAAATTATCTGCCCCTTCTAGCTCCATTGCCACAGCTTGTAGGTTTTTTGAAGCCCATTGTTCTTTTTCCATAATTTATAAAAAGTTTATTGTTAAGTAGTTGTTGTTATTTTTCTAATTTTAACCACATTTAACGGAATAAAAAATGTGCAAACCTATTCATTTTATTGTCAACTAAAGTCAGCTGGCCTCCAATGGAGGATAATCGACTGGTCCCAATTTTTTTTATGAAATGTCTTATATGACGTAATATCGTTTGAGATATTTCGCGTGTTTTCGGCTTTGCCGCATGTAGGTATTTAATTTCGTAACTACCAATTATTCTTAATTCCCAAGGAATGGACCAAAAATTATCGCAAATTATTCTTAATTATCTAAAATTGAAAAAAAAATTGAATAAACATTTTATGAATTATCTTGATTATCTGCCTAATTCTTGTCGCGCGAATTGAGCTATTAACTCAAAACTAGCAATTAATTATTATACAATTTTAAATTGAAAATAATAAAAGTAATGTTATTACTTTAGTAAGTAATAACTGGGACTAGTTTCCCAATAAATAAATTTTTATATTAAAGTATTCCGTTAATTTACAACAGTTTAATTAATATTAAAAATCAGAATTAATAAAAAGAATGTTAATTATTTACATGTTTTAAATATAATTAGTACAAGTAGTAATTGAATGTATTTTAATTTATTATTTTATTGTCTTTTGGATTCATAGAACACGTATTTCAGTACCTTCCTGTATATTTCTGGTAACAAAAAAAAATTACTAATGTTTGACATAATTTGACAATTATTTGTGACAGCGAAAATACCACATTTTCGTATTTTGGTTTGCAGTTTAATTTAGAATACTTTTAAAATATAACTTAAAAATCTAAAAAGGGCTTATTTAAGGTATTGTATTGAAGTTTCATATCATATTTTTACATTTAATCATAGTCGTATCTCTTTTAAGATACATTCTAACCTCTAACTCGAGAGACATAAACCTTTCAATATGCCGCATACTTGTCGTTTTTATAAAGAACGGTATCCAGAAGTGGAAGATGTGGTCATGGTTAACGTGCGCTCAATAGCTGAAATGGGAGCTTATGTACATCTATTAGAATATAATAACATCGAAGGCATGATCTTGTTGTCTGAATTGTCTCGAAGACGTATTCGTTCTATTAACAAATTGATAAGAGTTGGTAAAACAGAGCCTGTAGTAGTTATAAGAGTAGATAAGGATAAAGGTTACATAGATCTTTCCAAACGTCGAGTTAGTACTGAAGATGTCGAGAAATGTACTGAACGCTTTGCCAAAGCAAAAGCTGTAAACTCAATTCTAAGGCACGTAGCGGAATTGTTAAAATATGATTCTGATGATCAGTTGGAAGAATTGTATCAGAAAACTGCATGGTATTTTGAAGACAAATATAAGAAAAATAATGCTAGTGCTTATGACATGTTTAAACAAGCGGTGGTGTAAGTATTTACATATTTTATAAATAAATTATAAATAAAATTCATTAAAAAAACCCTAAAAACTATTTGTAATTTTAGAGATCCATCAATATTAGCTGAATGTGGATTAGATGACAGAACAAAAGAAGTTTTACTTAGTAACATTAAGCGTAAACTAACATCTCAAGCAGTTAAAATTCGTGCCGATATAGAATGTGCTTGTTACGGCTATGAAGGAATTGATGCTGTTAAAACTGCATTAAAATCTGGTCTTGCACTCTCAACCGAGGAGCTACCAATCAGAATTAATCTTATTGCTCCGCCATTATACGGTAATTAATGTTAAATTAGTGTAATGCCTCAGTTAATTTTAATATCTATAGTAATGACAACATCAACTCCTGAAAAACAAGATGGATTAAAAATTCTACATCAAGCAATTGAAACTATTCGGGGTACTATTACTAAATTAGGTGGAGTATTTAAAATTGAAATGCCTGTAAGTTTTTATTAATACGTGTATATTTTAAAATTGAGTAATTAATTTTATAGCCAAAAGTAGTAACTGCCACAGATGAAGCTGAATTAGCAAGACAAATGGAAAGGGCCGAAGCAGAAAATGCAGAAGTTGCTGGAGATGATGATGGTGAAGATGAAGAAGAAGGGCAAGCATTTAGTGAAGATGATGAAAATGAGGATGCTTTATCAGATAAATAAATGTACTAAAAACATTGAAGTATTCAGCTATGAACTACAATTTTCAAATTGTAATGATTACATAAATTATTATCCTAATTTTTGTATTTTCCATTTAATATAATGTGACATTGTCAAGGAATCTTTGTATTTCTCATTTTTTTCCCTTTCATTAGTTTTAAAATTAATTACGTTACAATGTAAATACTAAAAAAATTAATTTTTAAATTTACAACAAAATAAAAATGTCTCGATCGAAATAAATCGTTTTATAAGTTAATAAATAAGTTAATCTTCTCTTTATTAAAAAAGTGAAAATGGATAATTAATACTTCAAAAGTAGTTATTTTATATTTAAATGTAAAATGCCATAATGCAACATTATAAAAGTACAATCTTAATTTAACCTTCATAAAATTTAGGTAATTCTGTACCCAAAACAATTCTACGTTCTACGCCTTTCGATGTTATAATCCCCAAACGCACAATTCCCCCGGATGAACCATCACGTGACATAGCCAATGCTAGAGCTATAAAGAACGAGTTATTTAAAAAAATTATAATAATTTCTCTTTTATAATACTTACTATTGGTCACAAATTTAACACATTCCTCTAGTGTCATTCCTTCTTTATAATTTGCATCTACATAACCATACACATAACTTGAACCAGATCCACCGATTGATACATGTTGTCTAACACACATTCCACCAATGGGAATCGAATAAATTTGTCCGCCTTCCTTTCTATCCCAACCGGCAACCAAAATCCCAGCCATAAGCGAATCTCTATGATTATAACACAGTTCTCTGAACACAGAGGCTCCTGTTTTAACAAGAGGTTGCTCTCCTAATTCCATACTACAAAGTATATAAAGTTTAAGATTTCAATAAAACTTTTAGATGTAACTTACGCATGAAAATTGAGATGATAAGAAACAACGTCGGCTACAGCTTGAGTATCAGCAGCTGAACCAGAACGACAACAATAAATATTGTCAGTCACCTTAGTAAGCTTGTCGGTAAAACGATTTGCAATGTATGCTCTAGAAATTTCTACATAAGTAAGTTAATAAATTTAAATTAATTATAGTACCCGGTAGTTGTGCGAGAATCAGCCCCAATGATAACACCACCGTCAAACTCAGCAGCCATAATCGAAGTCTGAAAAATGTATCACCTATTTAATAAAAGAAATTAGAAAATATTACGTACGTACCCCTGTGCTGTGAGCAGCATTCATCCAATCATTTCCAGACATTTTTGCAAATTTTTAATAAATGTTTCTATTTCCAATATCAACTACACAGTTTATGAATTTAATTTAACGATGATCGGCAAAATCGACAACGAGCTGTCAAATCTCAAAAATGTAATGTTGGAACTACTACAAGGCTTACTTTTGGTAGTTCAATTGAATTGTAGCTCTTTCACTCTCAGTCACTTTAACTACTGTCAACGTGCAGTAAACATAACCTTAATGTTTTTAACATTTAAAGCGTGTTGAGCATGTTTATACAAAAATAACGTGGTTTATGTGTTTCTTTCACTCTTTATAAATAGTTCTGTTTTAAGTTAAATTTAGAAAATGGTTGAAGATAACCCAAGTAGTGCTTTGGACAAAAAGAAAACTCACAGAGAGAGAAAATCAGGTGAGACTGAAATACTAGTCGTTCATTTAGACATTTTGAATGTATTTTAGGGAGAAAAGCAGAACGCAAGAAAACCAAAAAACTTAACGATGGTAAACCAACAGATAAACAACCAAATCCAAAAGCTTTTGCATTCAATTCTGCTGTTAAAGCGGAACGTAGATTTAGGCGAAAGCAAGATATTGACACAAAAAGACAACATATACCTGTAGTTGATCGCTCTCCAATTGAACCTCCTCCTATTCTTGTGGGTATTGTTGGACCTCCAAAAGTAGGCAAAACTACTTTAATGAATAGCCTTATCAAGTTGTATACCAGATCTCCTGTAACTGCTATTAAGGGTCCTGTGACAATTGTAGTAGGAAAAAAGCAACGAGTTACTTTAATTGAATGTAACAATGATGTTAATTCCATGATAGATATTGCCAAAGTTGCCGATATAGTATTGCTTCTATCAGATGCTAGCTTTGGATTTGAAATGGAGATGTTCGAATTTATAAATATTTGTCAAGCACATGGAATGCCCCGAATTATGGGAGTATTAACGCATCTTGATTTAATAAAAAATAATAAAAGTTTAAAAAATACTAAGAAAACTTTAAAACACCGTTTTTGGACTGAAGTTTTTGATGGTGCAAAACTTTTTTACCTCTCTGGAATATTACATGGAGAATATTTACGCAATGAAATTAAAAATTTAGGTCGATTTATATCAGTTATGAAGCTTAGACCAATTGTATGGAGAACTAGCCATAGTTATGTATTGGCAGATCGCTATGAAGATTTAACAAATCAGGAATTGATAAGAAAAAATTCAAAGTGTGATAGAAATATTTCTTTATATGGTTACATTAGGGGAATTCCTCTTGATAAAAACTCTTTTGTTCATGTTGCTGGTTTGGGAGATCTTAAAATCGAAGATATTTCATTTTTACCTGACCCTTGTCCCCTTCCCGAAGCAATTAAAAAGAGAGCTCTTATTGAAAAAGAAAAACTTATTTATGCACCTTTTTCTGGTGTAGGAGGTATTGTGTATGATAAAGATGCTGTTTATGTAGAACTTGGCGGTTCACATAGTCATACACAAAGAGATGAGGAGTCAAATAATATTATTTCAAATATTTTGAACACAGAGGAAACGTTAGGAAATAAACTGGATGCTATGGAATTTCAAATGTTTACAAATGGTGAGAAATTTACTGCAAAAGACATGGATACTTTAAAAAATCCAAATGAAAGAAGAAAAGTTGTTTTTGAACAAAATGATGAGGAATTTTTTAAAACTTTGTCGAATGATGATTCCAGTGATGAAAATGATGATGATAGCAGCGATAATGATAATATTGATGAAAATGATGAAACTGCAACTCAAGGTAGCGATGACAGTGATGAAGAGAATGAAAGTATTGATAATGACAATGAATTACAAGTAAAGTGGAAAGATAATTTAGCGCAAAAAGCTCAAAATGCATATTTTGTAAGAAAAAAGGAACAGAAGAATTTAATGAAAGTGGTTTATGGTAAGTGTTCTTGCATATTGGTAACAAGGTATTTTATTTAGTGAATTATTTTGCAGGTATTTTTGAAAAATCATCTTTGAACAAAAGTGAAGGAAATGAAAATAACACCAATGAAAGTGAAGAGATTGGTGGACTATTTCGGGTGACTTCTAGTGAACAGCAAAAAAAGAAAGCTGAAATTGTAAATATGAATACAGATTTGTATTCATTGTTCGAAGCTTGGAACACATCTGAAGAAGATTGGCTTGATTCTCAAGTAGGAACTCAATTGAAAATATTTGTATTAATTTTATTATAATGACTTTATTTTAGCACAAAAATTTAATTATAAATTGTTTTGTAACTGGAAAATGGAAAGATTCTGAAGATGCATCAGAACTTTTAAAATTAGATGACGCTGAAGATTCTAACAGTGAAGACTCTGAAGTTTATGGGGATTTTGAAGATTTAGAAACAGGAGAAAAATATTCAACAAATGAAAAAAAGGAGGAAGAAGAAACCGATAACAATAAACGTAAAAGATTAGATGAAGATGATGAGAGATCTCTTAAAAAGCAAAAGTTAGCTGAAAAAAAGAGGAAATTAAAAGAAAAATTTGATCTTGACTATGATAACACTGATAAAAATTATTATGATGAGCTTAAAAGCAGCACGGAAAAGCAATCTCAGTTAAATAAGACAGTGTTTGAAAACATGGACGATGATCTACGAGTAGACCTAGAGGGATATAGACCGGGGATGTATGTTAGAATGGAATTCAAAAACGTGGCTTGTGAATTTATAAATAATTTTGATCCTACATATCCTCTTGTAGTAGGAGCTTTAAATAGGGGCGAAGAAAATGTAGGATTTGTTAATGTACAAATTAAAAAACATCGGTGGTATAAAAAGATTCTAAAAACAAATGATCCCATAATTATTTCTTTGGGTTGGAGGCGTTTTCAGACTCTTCCAATATATTCCAAATTAGAAGATGATTTAAAATATAGATATTTGAAGTACACTCCTCAACATGTGATTTGTAAAGCTCATTTTTGGGGCCCAATTACACCACAGGGCACTGGTTTTGTTGCTTTACAAAGTTGTGACGAAAATTCACAGATAGCAAAACAAGGATTCCGAATTGCTGCAACAGGTTCAGTTCAAGAATTGGACAAAACAACTCAAATTGTAAAGAAGCTGAAATTAATAGGAGAACCTCTTAAAATCTACAAAAAGACAGCTTTTATAAAAGGTACATTTCAACGATTTTAAAATATTTTCGTTTGCTAACTATTTCAATTTTAGGTATGTTTAGTACTTCTTTAGAAGTGGCTAAATTTGAAGGAGCAAAAATTAAAACGGTGTCTGGAATAAGAGGACAAATAAAAAAAGCCATCAATAAACCCGAAGGTTGTTTCAGAGCTACTTTTGAAGATAAAATTCAATTAAGTGGTGTGTTTTATGATTTATTGAATATTGAGCATGTTTTGTAATAATTTATTTTTTTAGACATTGTATTCTGTAGAACATGGGTTAAAGTAGATGTTACACAGTTTTATAACCCTGTAATAACATTACTATTGTCTCCTGAAAAGAAAAATAGTTGGAAAGGTTTAAGAACAGCAGGCGAAATAAAAAGAGAAGAAGGTTTGAGAAAGATGCCTAACATGGATTCAATCTATACAGTAAGTAATTATAACTTCAATAATAACATTTGTTAATAATGCAATTACAGGAAATTGTTCGTGAAGAAAAGCCTTTCAAGCCAATGATGATTCCTAGAAGATTACAGGCGTCACTTCCATATAGAGATAAACCAAAAATATCCAAGAAAGAAACTAAAGAAGAGAGAGTAGCAGTAATAAGAGAACCTCAGGAGCGAAAGGTAAAATCTAAATTTAAAAAGATAAATTTTACAAAAATGTATTTTTTAGGTTGCTGAAATGATGAAAATGTTTAGAACAACTTATAATCATAAACAGAAACAAAAACAGATAATGCAAAAAGAAAACCAATTGAAATACGAAAAGGAAAAACAATTACTACAAGAAAAAGAAAAACTCAAACAAGATCGTAGAAGATTTAAAGGGCGCCCAAAAAAATAATTAAATAGTGTATTCTAATTTTTTATTTGTAAATAATTTAATTAATTAGTAACGGTTATTTTGTTCAAAACTTGTGTAAGCTTTTGACAAAAATTAAAAAAATATATAAAATATTAATTTATTTTATTAAAAACTACATTTTTTAATACAAAATGCTATGTCGGGAAGAAAATTTTTATCTAAACGTAATTATTGTGCTTCCAATAGAATCCCAGGACTGGATATGTTTTAGAGCTATTTCAATATCAGTTGGATGATACACCTTATCCACAACTGTTTGTAACTGACCGTTTTCAACCAATTCTTTTAATTTTTCCAAAGAGATATAGCACATATGAGCTTCTCCAAAAGTTTCAGGCTTTCCTCCAAAAATTTTCTAAGATCAAATATTTAAATTAATATAAGAAACATAAAATTTAATAAATACAGAGTACAGACCTTTAAAAAAGATTTTGAATTTACCATAACCCAGAAAAGAAAACTTAAAGTGTATCCAAAAGAATCTGAATAGTGGACGGGTGGTACTGTTGTAACAACACACTTTCTTTCCACACAAAATTTTTCCAATTCATCGATAGTTACTTCTAAATCTTTGGTAACAATAATAACGTCATATCTTTCTCGTTGCTCTAGTTCAATAAATAAAGTATCAACAATATCTTTAGAATAACCATCCACTTCATCATTATTTTGTAAACATATAACGTCATGAGCACCCAAAGCAACACAAACGGGCTTAGCTTTCTTAAAACTTGTTGTACAAACATGAGCTTTCCATAATTTTAAAAGTTGAATCAAAATACATCCTACAGGTGTGCAGCCACCAATTATAAGAACCCTAAAATAAAAAGAAATACGAAATTACATACTATTTCTTAAAAAGTTTGTCTCGGGAAGTAATCCTCACCTTTTATTGTTACAATCCTTAGCATTGAGTTTGCATTTCTTCAAAGTATTTAATGCAATCGTTCCAGAGTAAGGTAAACTACAAGCTGCTTCATACCCAGTGTTTTTTGGTTTGTGAGCTACTAAATTTTGATGGACTAAGACACTTTGTGATAGGCTTCCTGTTGCCCAAAAGGGAATACCAACAAATACTTCATCACCCACTTCCAATCGACGTACATTTTTTCCTACATCTGTTATTACACCAGTACAGGCACGACCAAGAGTTACAGGTTGATAGGACGTAAAAACCTAATAATCAACTAACATATTAGGCACTACCTACCTGCTAAGGAACTACTAAATATAAAGTTAGTATTTTATCATTTTTAAGTTAATCGATTTAAATTGATATAAGTTACCTTACATGATTCATTAAGATTGATCTTATTCGATGACCATATCCGTTACAAATTTGGGTATCAATAATATTAACTGATGCAGCTTTAACATTAATAAGTACATCATTGGGTCCACATTGATGAGGACCAATAGCATCTTCAACTACCGTTGCTGCCTTTAAATGCAAAATTTGATTTGTAAATACATATTGAGCAAAACTATTGAACTCACTTCAACTCCAATAAAACTATTGCACTGTATGGCTCGCATATAACGCAGTACTTTATGTCTCTTACATAATAAAATCCCAATACCAATTCCGCACAAAGCTCCTAAGAAAAATCCTATAAATCCGAAATAAACATTGTCTTTTGTCCCTAGAATAATTAAATTGTTATGAGTTTGTTGAATTTAAGGAACTCTTACATTTTTGTAGGATTAGCCTTTTCACATTCTCATAAACATGTAATGAATGTAAACGTATAATTAAAATTTCTTTAAGTCGACCAGAACATTCTATAAAATATTGCCATAACTGTTTAACGGTTTCTTCAAGATGAATAGAAACCGCATTACCTCGTATATGTACTAAAGCATTTCGTGCGTGGAAAGAAAGTTGTTGTGCAAGAGCTCTACCTTGATCGCCTGCCAAACTTAATTGAACCTATGAAATCAGTTTTTAATTTATATAATAATAAATACAACTACTAAAAACTTACCTGTAAATTTTCTAATTTTTGTGAACTACGGAAAACTAACTCATCCATTCCCTTCTGATCTTGAATTAAATTTTCAGTAACTTAAAATACTAGATAATAATAAAGGCTTAAGAAACTTAACTAAATGATAAAACAAGGAACGTTTATGTGATTACAGCAAAATAAAAATCAAAGAACTAAAATAAAAATAGATTTGAGGTTAAAATCAAATGTCAAAATCAGATGTTGGATTTGAACCAGTTGGCGGCAGTTGGCGGGTTTAAGCAAAAGTTGTTGTTTGAGTACATTTATTTCAATTTATTTGTTTATTTGTAAGTAAACTTATAATAAAATTATGTCTAAATACAAGTTAATGTGTAAACGGCTGGAGCTTCAATTACTAGGAACTTTGAATGGTGGTCAATGTTTCAGGTTTGTAATTCCCAACCTCGCAACCTCAACTTAAAAATAATTTACAAAAACTTCTGTTTTAGGTGGAAAAAGAATGATACCGATCAATGGATAGGAGTTTTTAATAATAAGGTGTGGGTTCTTGAACAATGTGAGGGTTACATTGAGTATCAAGTGCATGAGAAAGAAGCACAGGGAAAAGAAAAGAAAACTTCTGAAGAAAGTCATTACGAAGATTTACTACGAAAGTATTTTCAATTAGATTTAATAAATTTAGAAGAACATTATTTAAAGTGGTCTTCTCAAGATGTATACTTCAAAAGAGCTGCCGAGCAGTTTTATGGTATTAGAATCTTGCAGCAAGATCCAATTGAAAACATTTTTTCTTTTATTTGTTCACAAAATAATCACATTTCTAGGTAAAATCATAGTACATATATACAAATTCCAAACCACTATTTCATAACGTTTTAGAATATCTAGCTTAGTTGAAAAATTAGCTACAGGATATGGAAAAAAAATTTGTGAAATCGACGGTGTAGCTTATTATGGGTTTCCCGAAGTAGAAGCTTTAGCAGAGCCAAAAGTGGAACAAGAGCTACGTACTAATGGATTTGGATATAGAGCCAAATACATTAGTAAATCAGCTCAACAAATAGTTGAAAATGGAGGAAACGTATGGCTCGAAAAGTTAAAGAAAATGAGCTATCCAGATGCTAAACGTGAATTAATAACTTTAACAGGGATTGGACCTAAGGTTCGTGACTTCCCAACTTATGAAGTTGGATATTTTTTCAATTTATAAGTTAGAAATATGTATTTAAGTTTTATATTTTAGGTAGCAGATTGTATCTGCTTAATGTCATTGGGTCACTTAGAAGCTATTCCAGTTGATACCCATATGTACAACATAGCCGCTAGATTCTATATGCCAAAACTTTCAAAACAAAAGAGTGTTACTGAGAGAGTTTATACAGAAATAGGGGATCATTTTAGAAATATGTATGGTCCTTTAGCTGGATGGGCACACACAGTAAGTTAAAAAAAATTCAAAAATAAATTTTTTTTTTAAATTGCTTTCAAATTGCAGAAGACACATAAACTGTCTGAAATAGTAATTTCATTTATTTTTAATTTGGCATAAATTGAAGTTCAAAATATATATTATTTTATATGTTCAAAAAACTAATTTTCCGAGCCTTCAAAATATTCAAAAATATACAGGGTGTTCCATTTAAATTAAGAAATTTGATCCCATTTCCGGTTAAACCGGAAGCGTTTTGTTAACCGAAAATAGTGTCAAATAATAGATATTCATGAGTTTGGTATCTATATCCATTTTCAAGTTTTAATTTATATTAAAAAAGAAATCAAAGTTTTTTTAAAGTTTTGACATTTAAAAAATCATTACTCCAAAACGGCTCGAGCGATTTTGATAAAAATTTATATTTCGATAGAGAATTACGTTTTCTGTAACATATCCAAAAAAGAAAAAATATGGCAGAGGGAATTTTAAGAAAATCCATTTCAAAATTTTGACTTACTTTAACCTCTTAAAGGTAGGCAATTTTTAAACAATTTTTCAAAATCGACTTATTTAAGACGAAAGCCCTATATTTTGGCTGTACAATGCAGTTTTGAATTTTTAATAATAATTACCGGCCAAGTTATAAGGGAAAAACCACAAAATGGGGCAATCGTTCTATTGGCCGCCATTTTAAATAAAATAATTTGAAATTTGTTTTTTTGATTGAAGCTCACATGTGTAATATCTTATAGCCAAGTAAAAATAAATTTGGCCCAAATTTGCAAATATGTGCCCAAAATAACCACCTTATTTTTGGACACCCTGTATAGATTTCTTATAAAAGCTATTTTTGCCGATGAATTAATTTTAAAGTGGCTAAAATTTTATTCAAATCGCTTCAGCTTCGCTGCTCTGAGGGGCGGCATACATCCCGACATTTCAGTTCAAAAAAATCGAAAAAACTTTTTTTGCATTTTTGGAATCGGAGGGACTCAAAACGTCGAGAAATGAAAAAAAAAATTTTTTTTTTTTTTTCTTGACTAACTTTTTCTTGGATTGGAAAAAGTTAAAAATTGTTCACACTGCTTGGCACTTATACAATGTTTATTACAGGTTTTATTTTGTGCAGACCTAAAAATGTTCAAAATAAATCAAAATGAAGAGGGAGAAGAAAAAAAAATTAAACGAAAAAAGAAGTAATTTTGAATTACAAAACCTATATTTTATCAACTATTGAGTACAATTTATAAGCAAATAATGAACATACAAATGATAGTAAAGTTTTTAATTAATCCAACTGCATTCCTTCATCATCCTCATCATCATTTTTCTTCTCTTCTTTCTTTTCAGTTTTCGTATCTTTTCCTTTAGTACTACCATCTACTTCTTCTGTTGAACTATTCTTTTCTAATGCTTTTACAAATCCAGCCATGTTACCTTGGCTAGCTGCAGTTACAGCTTCAGGATTCACTGCTAATTGAGAAACAATTGGACCTAACTGACCGGATTCTAAAGCCGTAGAAAATTGTTGAAAAGCTTGTTGAAATTGAGGAGAAGTAAGAGTTGAACGTAGTTGATCTTCAGGGGTACCACCAACAGAAGGTAGATGGTTTTCTAAATGCTGAATAGCTTCAGTGTTACTTAATAAACCCGTTAAAGCATCACCAGTTAATGCCGTTGACAAATCAACTACAAGAACATTCTTACAACTCAAAAATTAAGTTATTTATTGAAATATTACCTGATTGCTGATTAGGAGATGTAGGAGCAATTCCTTGGAGAAAACTCTGTAAATCAGCTAGTTGAATGGGATTTGCAACACCAGATGCAGTTGATTCAGTAGAAGATACGCCCCGAGTTTCTTTAGGTGCAGCAGTACTCCCAGTACCACCAGTAGAGGTAGTGGTAGTTGCTGGAGTAGCAGTGGTAGTAGTAACGGCTGGGCTACTGGACTGAGTAGTTGTCGTAGGTGCAGTGGTAGTACGATGAGCTATAGCTGCTGCAGCACTACTTGAATTGCGGGCTGAAGAGCGGCTGGAAAGTAACTTTGTTAAAATTTCGTAAGTTTACTATTAAAAAAACTTACTTCATAGTTCCTAATAAACTTGAAAGTCCACCAATTTGACCACCACCAAAAAGTTGCATTAGTTGAGATTGTGACATGTTATTAAGTAATGACTGCAAGTCTTGGTCATTCGATCCATTATTTTGTACAGTGCTGGAAGGATTATTCAAAATCTCGTTAATTCTCTTGCAATGTTCCTCATCTTTATCAGTACGTGGATCTTGCAACCAAAAGAAGAAACGCCTGCTTGATGATTTAAATTTTAATAAGTAAGCTCTGCCAGTGGTGCATTGGGGAACTTTTACATATTCACAATCATCAGGAAATATTATTAAATCGTCCTCTACCACACCTATCAAATAAAAATGTTTTAAGTTTGTGCTAGACAATGGAACAAAGAACAATTACCCGTTGTACGATCTTGCCAGCAAAAATGCATTAATGAATCTTCACTTTGGTAAACATACAATAAGCCTTTACGTTTATCAGGGTAAACCATACGTCCTTTAAAATGAAATTAGTCGGTTAATTATACATCTTTATTTTACCCCGTGTTTTGTTTTACCTTTCAAAGTCATTTTTCCAGCACGCATTTCGATTAGGTGTTTTATTCCTCCCGTAGATCCAGGTCCTGAGGACGAATTTCCAAAAAGTGCACCTCCAGCTGGCATTTTAATTTATCTACAAACAAATTGCAGTATTATGAACAATAACTGATCTCTACTAAAAAATTTAAACCGATTTTTGTTTGAAAACTTGCAAAAAAGGAAAATGTACTGCCTGATTAATTTAAAAGTTATAAAAATATATGTGAACTGTAAAATTCTTACTTATTTGGGTGTATTACAAAAATTGTAAAGTTACAAATTAGAAAAAAGCGCTATCACTAATGACTTGCGTTCTCAAGTTTTGACATTTGAACTAGAGAATTAGAGATGGTACGAAATGAGCGAACCTGTTATTTTAGAACAGGTACGTGGTTGCTGTTTCGAGGAACAGCTCCGGGATTTTAAATATAACAGGTCTTTTTTTAGCACCTGAAGGTATAGGAATCGGAACAGATATTTGGAACAGGTATTGCATCGGACTCGGAACTGTTCCGCAAAAATTCCACTTCGTGCCATCTCTAATTTGAACTTGAAATTTGACAATGAAATGTATAGGATGCAACAGAAGATTTTTGTTTACAATTTGTTTTTGCGTAGCTGACTACGGTTAATAAATTATTGCAAAAAAGTGTCTACTTGGGTATTTTATAATTATAATATTGAAAAAAGCTAAGAAATTTCTTAATAAATCACTTCTCAAAAATAAAACTGTTCCAACTTCATTGTGAAATCTTTGTTGGATTATCGGTTTTGTTCAGTTTTGTCATATCGTGATTGTAATGTTGACAACGCTATTTCAATAATAATACTAGTGTAATTGAAAATGTAGATTAATCTCTTGAATTTCGTTTGGTGATTGAAATATTAATTAAAATAAAATTATAAAATTAATTTATAACTTCAATTTTTATCTCCAAGTATTCGAATTCAAGAGTGTAGTGTTGAACTGTTCATTTGTCCATAACTTTTGGAGCTGGGCTACAGCAAATATTTGTTTGGTCATACGTGCAATGCGTGTGACTTCTTCCCATTGGATATTTCTAGACGCGGTACAAAGCAGCTAAAGATGTCTAGCGAAGGTGAAAATACCCAAGATCTTTCGAAAGAGGTAATTTATTTATACTATATCAGTTTATCAATAATAAGATTTAGCCGAATTCAAGTTTTTAAAATGCCTAACAAATTTTTAATAACCACTTTCGAAGATACATGTGGAAAATTGTTTGTTACGAATGTGATTTTCAATATGGCCGTGTAATGGTTTTATTCGAATGGCGGGAAATTAATTTTTGTGATACGAATTTACTAATTTTAACGAATTATTTTTAAATAAAAATAACGTGTTTTAATTTTAGAAAAATTCTGTCGATAATGTTAACAATAAATCTACAGAAGAAGTTCAAGAAGATAAAAAATTAAAAGTCGAAAGCGATGCCCAGAAAAAGGTCGAGAAAGAAGAAGTAGATTCAAAAGTAACTACCGAAAAAGAAACTCCAGAGAAGAAAGAAAGCGAAACAAAAAAAGAAAAAGAAAGCGAAGAACAAGATAAAAGTAAAGATTCTAAAGCGAAAAGTGACGCTAACGAAAGTAAAACAGAAGATGATGATGATAAAAGCGATAAGGAAGAAGAAGAGACCGAAGAAGACGATGATGAAGATAAAAAAGATGATAAAGAGGTGCCATTGTTAGATCAACCGCTACAACAATCGGGTACACGTGAGCGTAAGAAAGTTCAAAGATTTAATGAGGATGATACAAAAGATAAAGAGGTAAAAGTCTAGTTGTAGCAAAATCTAAAATATAATTATATTTTATTGTAGGGTAAAACGGATATACCTTCTGGTGAAGGGGTGGAGCTTGGAGAAATTCCTCGTATTGATGCTTCAATATCAAGGTTTAAAAATGACGACTTAAAGTTATTGCATCGTCTATTATTTAAAACACAAGGGAAAACAACATTGATTAAGAAGAATATTAAGAAATTTAATGGTTTTGATTTTAAAAAGGATTCCGAAGAATATAGCAAAAGAATTGATTTTGCTAAGAAATTTGAACTAAAACAGTTAAAAATCGTATGCGAAATGTTAGATTTGGAAAAGAAGGGAACAAAAGATGAAATTACTGAACGAGTAATTGATTTTCTTATAGAACCTAAAGATTCTGGTAAACCAGCAGGTGGAGGAAGACCAAAACGAACAGCCGCCGTACGAGCTAATAATAGAGGCTATTCTTCGCACGATGATTCTTATTCCAGTGATGAGCAACGGTCGTCGAGAACTACACGAGGCAAAGGCAGAAGAGTGAATTTAAAAGATGATAGTACAAGTGAAAGTGATAAAGATTTCCATTTATCTGACGCAAGTGAAGGAAGACCGAGAGTTGTAAAACGTAAAAGAGCAGGCCGTAAAAAGGCAATATCTGATGAAGAAGATAGTGATGATGTAAATGAAAGTGCAACTTCTGAAGATAGTGATGTAAGTATAAATAATTTTTGACAACTACAAGAATATTATTTTTAAGTAAATAAATTCATTTTGCAGCTGGAACCAAGAAAACGCAAGAAGGTTGTTAAAAAAGTGACCAATAATAAAACAAAAGCCAAAACAACGCCTAAAACGAGAGGTCGTAAACCTGCTGCCGAGCCTGAAAAGAAAACTACCGGAGCTAAAAGAGGTCGCAAAAGTAAACAAGAAAGTTCAGAAGATAGTGAACAAGATGAGGATGAGGAAGAAGAAAATGTAAGTTCATCGGAAGATGAACCACTTATAAAGAAAGCTAAAAGTCCTCAACCTCCAACTGTAAGTTGAAATTCTTTTTATACGTAGCGTGAAATTATAGTTTCTACCATTTAACAGAAGTTTTTTGCTGTACTAGTAAACTTTTCAAAATACCTTTATCAAGTGCAAACTACTCGAGTAAAATTTCTTTTATTATAATGTAGCTGCATCATTTGTAAACAAGAGGTTGGTTGCTGCTTTATTCAACTTGGGGCCTTATTATGTGTTGTAATGGTAGTAAAGCAAAGCAATTATCACTTTTTCTTGTTTTCAAATTTATGCGCACCTCTCTGATTTCCAGTGTAGTTTTATTTTATTAATTAGTTTATTGTAAAGTATTTTAATTTGAAAATTGTAATTCAAATATCTTAACTTATGTACTTCATTTTTGTAGGATGAAGAAATTAAAAAATATGTAAAAGAAATTTTAGATGGAGCAAATTTGGAAGAAATCACAATGAAAACTGTTTGTAAACAAGTTTATGCACATTACCCAGATTTTGATCTTGCTCATAAAAAAGATTTTATCAAAAGTACAGTAAAATCGGTAAGTTTTATTGTAGAATTTTAATTTGTGTATAATCGACTTTTGATTTTTAAATAAATTTATTCATTTTTAACGAATAATTATTAATTTATTTTATTTTTTACAGTTGATATCTACATGAGCTTTCAAAGAAATTTTATCTTAAAAATATAATTATGAGAAATTGTCAAAATAAAGTGTATGTGGAGTACAAAAAAAATCAAATTTGTTTTATATATTTTTCACATTTATGCATTCATCCTTATTATAAAAAAATATGCATTTTGCGATATCGCAATATTGTTGAATTAATGTAAAGTAGACGTAAGTTAAAAATTATATTTCATATAGAATTAAAATGGTACTATTGTTTTTATTAAACCGAGTTTGTAGTTATAAAAATTTTGTGTAATTGACGATACTTCTTTTTTTTATAAATTTACTTGTAATTTACTATGTAATTTAAAGTTTATATTTTAAGCTATGCTAAAATTATGATTGACTTATTTTTTCCTTATTGTTGTAATAATTTCTTAAATTATTAAAAGATGAAGCTTTCTTGTAGAATTTTGTTTTAAATGTTGTATGCAAAAGTTATAATTTTGTAGAAATTATATTGAAAAGTATTAAATTAAAGAAAGTGTAAAATAATAGTCCAGTAATTAGCGATTTTAACCTTGGAATAATAGAACAGGGAAACATCGGTGCATGGACTTTTTGAAAACTTATATCAAAAAGCAGAAAATTTAAATTCAACTTTATTCTGACAAAAACTAAAAAGCTCAAAATATGTACTATTTGTTAATTAGGAGTAAATTTGGCAAAAATTTCATTCATTTTAATTAAAATTTTCTGCTTTAATTAGAAACTACTAAAAATTACAAATTTCAAAGTGCTCTCCTTTAAAATTTGTAAACCAAAGGTGGTTTTCACTATTATTTAATGATAGTGTATAGTATTAAGAGTATAACTGCACAAGAATTATTCACTTGGATCCATTTTTAACGATAAAGCAACATTTTTAAGTAAAAATGTGATTTTTACAGCGGAACATCTTTAAACTCATTACAGCATTCAGGAGTAATGTCTACAAATGATGAATTAGTGAATCTGAAAGCTTACGCTTTCTTCTTTAAGATGCATTTTTAATTTTGTTCGTATGTTCATTTTTGGGAGAGCTTGAGAGCTTGACACTTTTTACGAAGAGGCGTTTATGACATTTCTAAATATTGAAGCATCACGCGCACGAGTTGATTCTCAAAATCAGCGCAGTTTCATTCCGTTTTCTACAAAAACTATTCATCCTACGAAAAAAAGTCATGACCTTTTCTTTTCTAAATATCCTCTTCTTTAAAAAATAATTTAACTTTTTTTTCATACGATTAACATTTCCGGAGATGTTTTGAAAAATCGAACTTTTAAATCTTCGACCTCAATTTTTTCAATGAAGCGGCCACTAAAAAATATTAAACATTTTTGGTTTTAAAAGAGTAGGCTTTCAAAAAGTCCATGCACCGATGTTTATACCCGTTCTACTATTTTTCTGAGTTTGTAGTGCGTTTTCGTCTGTAGAAACTGAACTAAAAGGTGGCTGAATTTAAAACTACCGCCAAAAACAAAAGTTGACTTCAGTAGTACCAACAACAAAATCTAGTAACTAACCGTTACCTTCCTGTTCAATTTTTTAGAATTTCGAGTTCTTTGCTGTTGCTGGTTCAGCGCTAGTTATTTTATTCGAAAAATAATTATCTCGACCGGCTAATTATTAATTAACAATGGTAAGTGCTACTAAATTTTCCAAGCTATTAATTAATTACTATGCTGTGACCAATGAAGAGTAAAGTAAATAAAAACTTAACACGTGCATTTTTGGTTATGTTAACACGTCTTCGTAAATTTTATTAAAACAGTTTTATTTTGTAGGCTACTTTAAAAGACAATCCCGAGAAACCTGGACAGGAATCTGCCCCAATTCATCGTATTCGTATAACGTTAACTTCTCGTAACGTGCGTTCTTTGGAAAAAGTATGCACCGATTTAATTTCTGGTGCAAAGAAACAAAAATTACGGGTTAAGGGACCTGTACGTATGCCAACCAAGATTTTACGTATAACTACACGTAAAACACCTTGTGGTGAAGGTTCTAAAACTTGGGATAGGTTCCAAATGCGAATCCATAAACGCGTTATCGATTTACATTCACCATCAGAAATTGTAAAACAAATTACATCCATTTCTATTGAACCAGGTGTAGAAGTTGAAGTTACCATTGCTGATGCTTAAGTTTATTTTTCATACTTTTGTAACATCCAATAAAGTGTAATTCAAACAAAGATTTTTATTAACTTTTTTTTATGGAAGAAGATACCATTTTTTCATGTGGGTATAATGTGGTTGCTAAAAGCTGAAATTCAAAATTTGAGGAATTTCAATCATCGGCAAAAGAAGGAAGCCGTAATATGTTAATAAACTACTGAAACTAATATTGAGTGTGGTACGACCACTCCATCAATAACTGAGGAACTGCTCAGTTTTTGTGTTGATCCAGTTTTATTTTGATGCTTTTCTAGTTTTAAGTTAAATGTTAAAATGAAATGGTTAATATCAGGCACAAAAGTTTTACCCTGGAGTACTTTATGCAACTTGAGCAGTTCTGAAACTTCGAACGTGGCTAATATTGTAGGATTTCATCTTCATATACCTAATCATACTAGCTAAAAAAACAATTCTTTAATTATGCGAATTGGCTTTTTTTTAAGGCCCATGGGCCGTGAAAAATGGTTATATCAGTGGCGTGCGTAGACAAAACATTTATTAAATTTCATGCAAATGCAAACTACCAAAAACAAAAAATGCACTTTCAAAGTAGGTAATTACTGTAATTTAAATTTCTATGCAAAATCCGCAATAAGAAATTTAATTTGAATGAAAAAAAGGGCTTCTAATGGTACTTAAATTCCTATTAATTTTAGAAAACATATTTTGGTTACTTAGTGGATAACAGGTTTTACAATAATAGTGTAAATTTCTAAGTTTAAATTAATTTTTTAATCAAATTCCGTGGGGCGTGACACGGCTATGTATACCAATGACGTAATATTTTAAATGTCTGACCGCCATTTTGTATACCTACGCCAATAAATTTAATAACAAAAGTAGTCCTCAATTCTATTACAGGTGATGCGAATAGTCTTGTATATTGAACGATACAATTTGTATTATACTATTTATTAACTAAATTTATTAAGAATTTACCCTGGTAAAAAATGTAAAAGCTATTTAAAAAAAAGTAGAACGAAAAGTTTAGGTGCAAATGAAGTGACAGATAGGGTAGCTCATGTAAGCGTTCGTTTGTTGTTTATAGTGGCCCATCCCAGTTCGCTGTGTATGTGTGTGCCGTTGATTAAACAATTTGTTTATTAAAATTTAATGGATAATATTATTTGCTGATAAGGTAAGAAGATTTTATTATATCTACCGATATTAAACGAGTACCTGTTTTTAAATTGTTATCGTAGGTTATAAATTTTTTTTCAAAAACTAGGTTACCTGAATTTATTACTGTGAATTTGAATGAACTTAAACTTGGAAGTTGGAAGGTATTTCTATAAAATATAAAGTTTTAATTGGTTTTTTCTTAAAATTATAAAACAAATTGTGCTAAAGTAATTTTTTTAAAGGTACTAAGCTTTATTAAATTATCAACAGGTAGGTAGGTAAGCTAAAAAATTCCATTTTATTAAGTCAGCTTTGAATATAAATTTTGTTTATTTTTTATTAGTGATAGTTTGATAATAATTATTGATAAACCCTAATTAATTCTTTTAATGCCAAAACAATTTTTAATTAGTATGATGATTCGGCAAGACATCAAAGATTTTTCGCAAATCAAAATAGGTCCTATATGTTCATGTATCGAGTGATATCAAATTTATTTGAATAATTGTAAAGTAATTAAAATCAGAGCCAGTGGCGTGACTGTAGGTAATTCAATTTAAACTTCTTTAAAACGAAATTTTTTTTGTAGTCGAAAAACTATTAAATTGGAACAAGTAAGTAAATTTTTGATATTGTAATATAAAATTTTTATTTTACTCTCACGCCACTGCTAAATGAGTGTAACGATGGGTGTATCCTTTTTATTTATTAAATTCATTCACTTCCAGTTCAGTCATAACCACAGAATATCATGATGAGTAATAAGATAAAATTATTTGCAATTGCATAAGGATATATGTGTAGATAAACAACGGAGAATAATGATTTAGTTGAGTAAGATTATCTTTGCTAACAGGAATTATATTAATCAAAAGGAAGTTATTAATTGCGACCATATCCAGTACTTTTGTTTAGTCCCCCAAAATTTGTATTCAAAAATTGCTTTGTTTTCCACAGGTAGATCCTACATACAGGGTTAGTTTGTTAGAAGTATGGAAACGGGGATTTTTTGTCGTCAATATTCATTTTAGGGAATAATGTTCAATATTAAAGTTTTTTCTGAAATTTTTATCTACATTTGAGAATATTTGCAAAATTTTTTTCTTCAATTGTTTTTGAGTTACGCCTATCCGCAATTTATTTTAAATAGGAACTTATTAATTTTATGCTACCATTCCATAGAGAAATTTTTTTTTTAAATTTTATTATAACATTTTTTTGACAAAATGCCGGTTAAAGTATTTACGAATAGTAGGCAATAGTAGGTACATTCAGATAAACAAAAGCGGAGCAATAAACAAAATCGAGCGAGTAAACTGTCATTAGTTATTGTTTACTCGCAGCTCGCGGTTTGTTTATCGCTCTGCTTTTGTTTCGCTTAGATATAGCGACTATTCCTAAATACTTTAACCGGCCGTTTCGTCGAAAAAGTGCAAAAAAATAAAATTAAAAATTTTTTTTAATACTATTGTAAAGAGAATAAAATGCTCTATCGAATGGTAGCATAAAATTAATACGTTCCCATTTGAAAAAGTTTAGGGGATAGGCGTAACTCAAAAACAATTGAAGAAAAAAAATTTTCAAGTATTCTCAAATATATAAAACAACTTTTATATTGAACATTATATCCTAAAATGAATATTAACGTCAATAAGCCGCCGTTTCCATACTTCTAACTAACCCTGTATATTGTTACATTGTTCAAAACAAACTAATTACCCCTAATGTACACCAAAGTGGTTTGTATAATTATTATGGTATTCGTCATTCAAAGAAAATCTGAAGTAATAAAAGTTGTCTTTTTGCCTTTCCCCGTGGGGGCCCATCATAAATTATTCAAAAAAGTTTCTCAAAGTTTATGAAAAGAATTTTAAAATAGAAGAAAAACAGGTGGTAACAATCGTAGTAAACCGAGTCGTAAAGTCCAGAACTTATGAAAAGAATAGGGCGGAGCTAATGCGCTATAACGAAAATGTGTCTGGTAACATCTGGTCGCATCAATTTTAGAGATACAGAGAGAGAGAGAGAGAGTATTCGCTCCCTCAATCTGTATAGTCCTGAACTTTTATAAAGAATAGGGTGTAGCCAATATCTTGCGTAGTACAGACGGAGGGAGCGAGTGATCTCTCACTCTCTCTCTCTCTCTGTATCTCTAAAATTGATGCGACCGGATCTTTCCAGGCACATTTTCGTTATAGCGCATTGGCTACGCCCTATTCTTTATAAAAGTTCACGACTATACTACGCAAGATATTGGCTCCGCCCTATTCTTTTCATAAGTTTCAGACTATAAACCTCTTTAAGGAAACTATTTAATACATCTCATTTTTGGAATTGTATTTTAATGACCGTTTCTTCAGGTCCTTTATAAAAACCACCAAATTGGCAAAGACAATTAATTGAATTTGAAAGTCTATTCTAGTGTTTACAATTCGGATCTAATAGTAAGTAAATTAAGTATTGGGTTTTTATAGTGTAATTGCATGATTTTGATTATTTAGTAATCAAATTTTTAGCAGTAATCAGTTTTATTTCAGCTCTATTTTCGTATTCACTAAAATAGTTTCTTTAAACGGGTTTACGACTCGATACTACGATTGTTAGCACAACAAAAAATGTTGAACCTTTTTATGATTTATGTTACTGTGAAAGGCAAGAAGTCAACTTTGAATTGTAGATGGACAGACTATACCCTATTAGTATTTTTTAAAAGTTATCTAAAGAATGATATAATGTAATAAATATGATATGAAAAAAATTCTAAAATTAGGAATTAATAATTGTAATAATCTGTATTTGCAATAATATAGCAGCATCTATTTTTGAAACCATTTTAATCATTAATTGTGTCCTATTAAAATGTACTGATATAAATCGTGACAAATTAGTATGACCCCCCTGACTTCTACAATAAATAGGAATTTTACAAATATGTTTAATGTACGTGTTAGTATGTTAAATAGAAAACTTTTAGACCTTCGAAACACAACAATAAACAAATCTAATTTTGTTTGAGATGAACTTGTATCAAAAATTCTAATACTTCAACTTACATCGATTACAATCGATCACCTTTGCAAATTAGAAATATAGTTCAAATTTAATTTTGGACCATGCAAATAACTTGTTCTATTCTCGTGTATGCTGTTTAATTTGAAATGAGGACACATGCACTTTTGTTTATTTGTTTAACATTTCTTTTTCCCTTTTTAATTTTCTATAGCATTATTAAGTGGGTAATGATGAGAAATTTATTAACTACATGTTGAGTCAAGTTATATTTGCATGAGTTGTCTAATAAATTGTGTAGGTTAATTCAATTTTACACTAAATAGTTCACATAATCAACAATAATTTTTTAATAGAAAGTTATTAGTATAGGCTATAATTGATTTACAGATTTACTTAGAAGTTTCACAAATAGGTAGCTAACAGGGATAGTTTCTGAATATTTTTTCTTAGTGTGTGGTGAAAGTATTTTGACAAATCTGATCTTCGGAAGCTTTGATAGCTTCTTTTTCTTTCATCTTTGATCACCAGTTGACGTTTTTCTAAACATTATTTTTTGTCGAGTTGTGTAAAGAATTTCTTACGCCACTTGTAAGTTACCCAACTTACCTAGTTGAGTAATGGGCTCATTATATCACTAATTTTTGTAAGCGCTCACTTTCAAATCAGTAGGCTGTAATTAAGATACAGATTTACTTAGAAGTTTTTGAAATAGTTAGCTATTATAACAGGGATAGTGTTTGAATATTTTTTAGTGTGTGGTGAATGTATGTTGACAAATGATTTTCGGAAGCTTCGACTGTTACGACTGGGCTCATGACTCCTGAGAGATTCAGGTTGTACCAAGATAATTGGGGGTTTATAAATGTACGCCAAGATTATTAATTCTTAACTTCCTATTTACAACTGTCATAAATGCTGTATTGTGCATACCTTTCGATTTCTTTGTTGTGAACTTGCAATAGCTCGAACTACAGTTCTAGTTATTGCAATGTTTGTTTCCTACTTCCTATTAACCTAATTGTTAAATAGCACATAATTTTCTATGTGTGACAATAGCTTCTTCTTTTGAGTTGGGTAATGGGCTCATTACATCACTAATTTTTGTAAACGCCCACTTACAAATCTATAATAATAAATAGCTTACTTTCGAATAAGACAGTAGCATAACAATTATATTGTTTTATTAAATAAGTTCTCTACTTTCTCTCCATTTCATTTGAACCACACCTACTAGTTTCAGGATCTTATTGTATCAAGTTCCTAAAACAGCTAGCGTTGTTTTAGGATGGAGATTTATGTTTGGTAATATTTAATAAAAATAAATGCTCTGCCACCGGCTTAATATCGTAAATAGCTAACAACTATTATTTTTGAACGGGTCAACGTAGGTTTTTTTTTTATCTTGCTTTTTACAAAGATTATTTTAGATTTTTTTCGAATTAGAACCATGGTCATCATACTCATCATACGACTACAAGAGTATATTTTGCTAACCTACTTCCTTCAATTTGCCAATTTGGAGTATGTTATAATACAATCAGCGGTCGTTCCAGTTTATATAATCTTTAGATTTAGCTCTTTTATTATGCACATAATAAATTAGATGATGCATTTCTATTTATACAGTTGCCAAAATTAACAATAGCTGAACTTGAACGTGAATTATTATTATATTGTATATTCTATATGATTATGTATTAACTAAAACATGCATTTAGTATATTATAAAGGCATCAATCCGAACAATGACATGTCGTGGGTGACTGACTTTCTTTTATATTTGTTAATTTTAATAAAAACAGAGTTCATGAGTTGAAATAAATTTTTCGGCATTTGAAAAAGTACAATTCAAGTTGGTGTATAATATTGGGTCATATTGTGAGGCTTTTATCAATTTATTTTTATTTTTTGGGTTAAAAAAGTTTTTCACATTTATTCAGGTTCACTTGCACCTGAGTTAATGATTGCTTTTTAAGGTCAGTGACCTATGTGTAAATCACAACACTCCCACCTTATTAAGTTTATTGTCGCTTTTTTTACTTCCAAGTTTATTGGATTTTTATATTTTTTCCCATATAAGGGGTATATTACTTAACCCATTGAAATTTTATTACTTTATCTATAGTTTCTTCTCAGTATGGCTTGAAAGTTGAAAAGAAAAATATAAATGAATTTGATCAATAACTTTACAGTTGAAATACCTTCCTGAATGTCCTACATGCCGGAAAATGATCGAATTTTAATTTTTTACTGATACAATCTGTAAATACATAATAACTAATAACTAATAAGGTTAATTTTTGCTAGTAAATTTCATAAATTAATAATTTGGGTTCTCCATTTTGTGTTTGGCTGTTTCATTCAATATACTTCTTATACATACTTTGAAAAGAAATTATGATCCAAAAAACAACCGATGTGGCCACACGAGGACATGAAAACAGTTAGACATGAAAACAATTCCTCGTATGGCCACATCCGTTTTTATTATTAAATTTATTTTTATGTTAATATAAATTAGGAGTACATTATATTAAAATACCTGCTTCCGTCAGGCATCGAACCTGGGACTTCTGCGTGTAAGCAGAATTTTTAGATATAAACTAGCTAAAATATAATTTCATTTTATTTTAAATTTGGCATAAATTGAAGCTCAAAATATACATTATTTTATATCTTCAGAAAGCTTTTTTTACGACCCTTCAAAATTTTGAAAAATATACAGGGCGTTCCATTTAAATTAAGAAGTTTGATCCAATTTCCGGTTAAACCGGAAGTTAAATTATAAAGTGTTTGGTATTGTGTAATAGCTAATTTTACGAGCTTTCAAAATATTAAAAAATATACAGGGTGTTCCTAGAAATTTAGATGATTTTGTAATTTCCGGTTTAACCGGAAGCGTTTTCTTAACCGAAAATAGTGTTTAATAATAGATATTCATGAGATTGGTACATATATCCATTTTCAAGTTTTAATTTTTATTACAAAAGAAATTAGAGATTTTTAAAATTTTGACATTAAAAAAATCATTACTTCACAACGGCTCAAGAGATTTTAATAAAAATTTATATTTCTATAAAGAATTACGTTGTCTGTTACATATCCAAAAAAGAAAAAATATGGCAGAGGAAATTTTGAGAAAATTCATTTTAAAATTTTGATCTACTTTGGCCTCTTAAAAGTAGGCAATTTTGAAATAATTTTGAAAATCGACTTCTTGAGGACGAAAGCCCTATATTTTGGCTATATAATGCCGTTTTAAAATTTTAATAATAATTATTACCGGCCATGTTATAAGAGACAAACCACAAAATGGAACAATCGTTTTATTGGCCTCCATTTTGAATAAAAAAATTTGAAATTGTTGTTTTCAATTAGAGCTCACATGTACTATCTTATAGCCGAGTAGAAATGAATTTGGACCAAATTTGCTAATATGCGCCCAAAATAACCATCTTATTTTTGGACACTGTATAGATTTCTTATTAAAGCTTTATTTTGCCGATGAAATAATTTTAAAGTGGCTAAAATCAAATTTCAAGAACAACAAGGGGATTATAATACCCTTGGAATGAAAAAAGTTAAAAATTGATGGCTGTAATCGGTGGTGTAATAAGAATACAGCGGCATTTTAATTCTAAAAGCTTTAAAACCATTGCTCTAATTAGCCAAAGCAATTTATAATACGATTTATCTTATTTATTTTATGAATACTTACAAGCACGCAAAATTATAAATTCTTATTTTTATTCGCCCATTTCCTTATTTAATAATAAAATCCTGGATAAAATCTTAAGTTCAAGGAATTGTTCTAAGTATAAAAATTAAAATTATTTGCAGATAGTTAGGCTGCAATGCCAGAAGAAAAAAAAATGGCTGTAGATTCTGAAAACACCAATGCCTCTCCAGTTCAAAATAAAACATCAACAGTCGGTCGTAGTGCCTTGGCTCAAATTGCTATGTTGGATGGCACTTTACTAGATGTGTACATCGAGGTGAGCATGTAATTATTTATAAGCGAGTTGAAAGCTTCTCATGATTAATTCAAACAGAAAGTTCCATGTAATTTTTCCCATTCATAAAAAGTTGGAAAGTTTTGCTTTTGTACTGTTGACAAAAACCAAACTGAAAATTTTGTTGATAATATTTATTTATTTGATTTATAATATTTTATAGAGAAAAGCAAAAGGCCAAGACTTGCTACATAAAGTCTGTGATGCTATGAACCTAGTGGAAAAGGATTATTTTGGCCTTGTATATGCTGATCGACATGACTCCAGAAATTGGTTAGATTTGGATAAACGTATAGGAAAATTTGTGAAAGGTAGGTTGCAAAAGTTTAAAGTTGAAAATTTAAAAAATCGCGTTCTTTAAATATTTTATTACATTGCATGTTTACTGCTTACATGCCAGCAATATTGTTCTTATCTCAAACAATAAATATGGCAATTTATATGCAGAAACATATTGAAACAAGGAATTATTTGAGTCATTTGGTTTATTGATTAGAAAAATGCCCCACGACTTACACATAAATATTTATTTTTTAGTCGAACCATGGAAATTCAATTTTGAAGTCAAATTCTATCCACCCGATCCTGCACAACTTCAAGAAGATATTACTCGTTACCAATTGTGTCTACAAATCCGTAATGATATTTTAAACAATCGTTTGCCTTGTTCATTTGTTACCCACGCTTTACTGGGATCTTACTTAGTTCAATCAGAATTAGGCGATTATGATGCTGATGCAATGGGTCGCAATTATTTGCGCGAATTTAAATTCGCTCCAAATCAAACTCAAGAACTTGAAGATAAAGTTATGGAACTTCATAGAACTCATAAGTATGTTTATGAAATCTTTCAAAATGTGCAAAAATTAATAATTATTTATCAGGGGACAAACACCCGCAGAAGCTGAATTGCATTATTTGGAAAATGCTAAGAAGTTAGCCATGTATGGAGTTGATTTACATCCTGCTAAAGATTCCGAAGGAGTAGATATAATGCTAGGCGTTTGTGCGTCTGGTTTATTGGTTTATCGAGATCGTTTAAGAATTAATAGATTTGCTTGGCCCAAAATATTAAAAATTAGTTACAAAAGGCATAACTTTTATATTAAAATAAGACCCGGTGAATTTGAACAATTTGAATCCACAATTGGCTTCAAGTTGGCAAATCATAGAGCTGCTAAGAAGTTATGGAAAACTTGCGTCGAACATCATACCTTCTTTAGGTATTATTGTTATAATGTTGTAGAATTGCAAATTAATTGTTTTTTTTTAGATTAATGACTCCAGAACCAAATCAAAAGTCGTCTCTATTTCCACGCTTAGGTTCAAAATTCCGGTATTCAGGAAGAACACATTATGAAACTAAGAGAACCCCTATCGATCGTCCTGCACCACAATTTGAACGCTCTCTTTCTGGTAGACGTTTAGCCTCTCGAAGTATGGATCGTAAGTGTAAACATAAGTGTTTATTATTATGTTACATAACTTATTATAGCACTAGGAGGAACAAAACCAGAAGATGATTTTAACGAAGCAAATAAACGCCATACTATGTCTTATCCTCCAGAACACATTCCTGATATTGAAAATCAAAGTCCTGCAAAAGTGAAATCTCCTAAAGAAAAAGAAGTTAAAACTAAGAAGGATAAAGTAAGTGTGTATTAGGTTAAAAGTAGTAGAAATATTAACCATCTGAACACTTAAAATAAAGCAAATTACTGAAGTTGGTCATTTTGCTACATTAGCTAAATTAAGGTCTCTCCTAGCGAGCTCTATTTTGCTATTTGATTAGAAGCAACACGACTTTGTGGTTGAAATTTGTAAAAAACATCATTGAATTCATAAACGGAATCATATTAGACTGAAAAGAGCATAAACTTCGAAGTACCCACGCCTTGAACGAATTTTGATGAAATTTTTTTTATTTAGTTCTAAATACCCTAAAGATCAAAGTTCATAGTGTTAAAAAGTGTGCATTTGCCTCACCATCTTTTTAAACCACTTCTTGTGAATTCAATTTTCAAAATCATAAAAATGAGCTGAAAGAGAATTTTTCTTTCATAATTTTGGGTGCAAATGCTTACGCGTTTGATAATAAGTAACTAAGCAACAAGTTTACAAAAAAACAATTTCAAAAAGGCATGAAATTCTTATTAACATTTACTTAACAGTAACTAATGGAGCACCTCTAGGCTTCTCAGAAACTTCAAATTTGGCACCAATGGACATGGTGTCCTCAAGATTTATAAAAAAAATCTTCAAGTCCTGAAAATCTTCTGGGGGCCTATTTAAGGGGGAGGGGGGACGCCCCCGTTTTTTATTAGAGGAAAT
Source organism: Malthinus seriepunctatus (assembly GCA_963924605.1). Lineage (NCBI taxonomy): Eukaryota > Metazoa > Arthropoda > Insecta > Coleoptera > Cantharidae > Malthinus > Malthinus seriepunctatus. The sequence continues at coordinate 115,924,336 of OZ004600.1, read as the reverse complement.
CAGACCTATCTTAGAGATTTTTAGAGTGTGTTCTACAACGACACCAAATTACAAGTTCCTAGGATGCTTAAAAGTGCTTGTGACTCAAAGTGACTCAAAGTAGTAATCTTAGGAATTAGCTGAAAAATAATATTACTGAGAAGAACCACTTCCTTGATTGAATTTTAATGAAATCTTTTTTATTGAATTCTAAATACCCTAAAGATCAAAGTTTATACTGTAAAAAAGTGTGCATTTGCCTCATCAACTTTTGAACCAATTCTTGTGATTTTGTTACTTTGAGTCACAAGCACTTTTAAGCATCCTAAGAATTTGAAATTTGGTGTCATTGTAAATTACACTCTAAGGATATCTAGAAAGGTCTGATTTTCTCTAAAGTGTACGGGAGGCGTCCCCCTCCCTCTTCAATCGGCCGCCAGAGGGTTTTCAGGACTTGAAGACTTTTTTTATTAATCTTGAGGACATGATAGACATTGGTGCCAAATTTAAAGTTTCTGAGATGCCTAGAAGTGCTTCATTTACTGTTAAGTAAATGTTAATAAGAATTTCATCATGCCTTTTTAAAAAAATATTTTCTGTAAACCTAACTAATTATCAAACACGTAAGCATTTGCACCTTAAATTAAAAATAAAAATTCTTTTTCAGCTAATTTTTATGATTTTGCAAATTGAATTCAACAGTAGTTTACAAAGATGATGAGGTAAATGCACACTTTTTAACTATATAAACTTTTATCTTTAGGGTATTTAGAAATCAATACAAAAAATTTCATCAAAATTCGTTCAAGGCGTGGGTTCTTCGCAGTAAAACCCTCGTTCATTCCACTAATAGTATAATGTTGAGAGTTGAAATGCAATGAGAATCATTTTGATTTTCTTATTAATTTGAGTGTCTCGGTTTTTACCCCTTGAATACTTCTTATTCAGCAAAATTTGTTGCATTTGGCTTTAATATGTTGTAAATATTTAGCTTAAAAATACTTGTAAAACAAATTTTTTATTTTTATTGGTAAGTAATATTTATTCAGTAAATGATTAATTTATGTATACATACGTTAAAAATTAATAACAATAATAAACTACATACTTACTTAATTTCTAAAAGCTTACTCGGAAGGGAAGCACAGGAACAGCATCGACTAATTCAGATAGCTCTGTGGAAGGTGAATTTGAAGCTGATAAATCTTCAAAGGTGTTGCAATTAAATTCTATTTGAATGATTGTGCTTCTCTGCTGTATAAATGTTATAAACTTTTGTAACGTACTTTATACATTGCTTTTTGTTTTGTTTTCTATAACTGAGCCATAATTTTGTGTTTTATTGATTTATAAAGAATATAAATCATAAATAAAAGTTATAGAAATTGAATTTCACTTTAAATTAAATTTATTTCAACAATTCGTTTAACTTTTAATTATGAAAGAATTTAATTGCAAAATTATTTTTAATTTTAAATTGTTATCGTTCAAGTAAGAGTTATTAAAAGCTTCTAGTTTTTATTTAAACTTTTTACGCTATTTACTTCTTTCAAAAGTGTTTTATTTCTAATTTAGGTACTTATAGTTCACATTAGGTACTAGTTGTAGGAAACATTTTTGAAAAGAAGGGTACTTGTTAATATGGACCAAATGCATTCTATTTCTCGCTAATAAATGGCCTTCTACATTGCATCTTTTTTAATTTTTTTTCTGCTGCTTCTCTAATAAATAATGTGTTTTGTAATTTTTTTATTTAAGTTTATAAACAGTAGGTATAATCTCCATCAGTTCTGCAACTAGAAACGATCAGTATAGGTTTATTTTTTGTTTCTCTCTAGGTGTAGATACAAAATCATATAAAATTTATTGACTAGTTGCTGAGCTGAATTTATTATTTATGTATGTTTATCATGCGATTACTTTGTAAGTTTGTTATAATACTGAAAACTCTTTAATCGGTCACGAATCAAACGCAATTCTTGTAATTGATATTTTGATATCCATTTTGCGTTGCGTTTTTATATATTTTTTTAAATTATTTTTATTAAAAAAAATATCAATTTAAGAATGATTTAAATATTTTATTTCTTATTTGCTTTTTTAGAAACCGATAGGTGGAATTGCTGTTTTACCATCAGGTGGATTTTTTGGAAAGAAAAAAGATAATGATGATAAGAATAAAGAAAATAGGGATGTTAATGCTATGGATCAAAATGGAACAGATGTGGATCTTAATTCAAGTGCCGAGCCTGAAAAGACTCCAAAAGAAAAGGGGGACAAATCGAAGGTATGAGAACTTTTAATATTTTAAATGCTTAGTAGATTCGGTAGGCACTTGTAAATTTAAATTTTTGCCTAAAAGTACTCATTGAAGTAGATTTTTTGTCTGAACAGTTGCAATTGTTTTTACAGTATTTGTAGTTGCAATTATTTTAGTGTAAATAGAAGTTTAGTTATTTATCCAAAGCTTGCTTCTATTGGGCAACTTCAAATTTCATTAATTTATTTGATACTTCATGAAAAATTAGAAAAAAATTGTCGTAGATATAATACTTTTTTATGTATCATAAATTTTGCATGTTTTTATTTTGCATGTTCAAAAACAAAACAGACTCCTGGTTTCCTGTTTGGTTCTAAACGTGACAAGCCCCCAAAAGAAGAAAAATCTAAAAAAGTACTAGCCGAACCGCTTCAAACAACCGAAAGTCAAGGCGGACCACCTTTAGGATCCCCTCAATTACCGGGTTATACGCGAGCTTACGATTACGACCCTTCTGACGATCAAGCCACACCACGTAAACCTCAAGGCTTTTCTTACGAAAATCAAGGCGAAACTAGCCCTTCGGGAGATCGCCAATCTCAACAATCTCCTCCTGGTCAGCGTGTTACAGGCTTGGCGTTTAATTATGCTCCAGGAGAAGAAGATAAAATTAAAAAGGAAGCGCAAAAACCTCCGACTCAAACTGCACCAATTATACCATTACCAATACCCATACCAAGTTTGGACGATTCACAAAAAAGTTCTGCAGATGATTCAGCTGCCTTTTTAGAAGCTGAAAGATACGCAACTCCTGTTAAAGTACCAAAAGTACCTCTTCCTCTTGTAGCAGGTGAAAAAAGAACTAAACCAGTAAAACTGTTTGTGGTAACTGCAAAAAAAGATCCAAAAACAGGAAAGATCGATGTAGAAAACGGCAGTGTTGATATTTCTACAGGCGAACTTAATTTAGAAAACGGTCTTATTGATTCTAAATATGGCCTCATCGATCCATCAAATGCAACTGTTATTATTACGAATCCCAGTAATGGGCAGAAAGAAGTAATTCAAGGCTACGTCGATCCTGTCACAAAACAAATTATTATAAATAATGGAGCAGTAGTAGATCCAAAAACTGGCAAAAAAGACGCTTCATTGGGTCAAATAATATCTATAGCTGGACAATATTTGCCAACACCAACAAGTCCAATTGCTGCAACGCCTAAAAAACGTTTGATAAAAATTGTTGTTGTCACTTCTAAGAAAGATCCTAAATCCGGTAGAATTGAAGCTGAAAAAGGACACAGTGAGACTTTGTATGCTGTATTAGATCCATCTTCTGGTAACGTCGAAACTAAATATGGAACAATAGATACAGTAAACAAAAAACTTGTTCGTAAAGATCATAAAACTGGTAAAACAGATGTTAATCCTATTGAAAATGACGAAGTTCTCAATAACATTATAATTAAATTTGGAGTTGCAGATCCTAAAAGTGGAAAAATAGATCAAAATTTGGGACAACTTATATCATTAACAGATACCTCTGATCCTATCATACCAGTTACATCGGTTACCGCTAAACGTGATCCATCTACCGGTCAATTAGATCCTACATTTGCGCATAAAGAGACTAGTAACGGAAAAATCGACACAAAGAATAATCTCATAATTACCAAATATGGAATCGTCGATGTTACAAAACGAATTATTTCGTCTCGTGATCCAAAAACTAATGAAAATGTAGAGCGCCCAATTCAACTTGATAGTCAAGACAATGTTATAATTTTGTCCGGAGTTACTAACCCTCAGACAGGTGCAATAGATAACACTTTGAGCCAAATATTGCACATAGGATCTGAACTTGATAGCGATCTACAAGTTACATCTTTATCAGGAAAAGTAGACAGTAAAAAAGGATTAGATAAATCAGCAGTAACTGAAACTTCTGAAGCTCTATACAATCCAGATACAAATCAAGTGTATACCAAGTATGGAATCTATGATCCTTTACGTGAAACATTAACGTATTATGACCCTAAATCAGGAAAAACTGAGATTAAACAAGGTCAACGTGATCCTACAACGAACGATATTCTGTTTAAAGGTTTGTTTAACCCCAAAACCAACAAAATTGATTCTAGTTTTGGTAGAACTGTTAAAGTTGATATAAAGAAAGCAGAAGTTGACCCGGCTATTCAAAAGCAGTTAAGTCCACAGTCTACTTCTCTTCCTCAAGAACAGCCCATAACGCCCATTATTGAAGATAGAAATAGGGTGATTAAACTCATGGTGATTTCGGCTAAAAAAGATCCTAAAACCAATACTTTAGACGTAGAAAATGGCTCTGTTGACCATTCTGCTGGTATTTTACACCCGACTGGTGAAATAGATAGTAAATATGGTTTAATTAATCCAAAAGATGGTTCAATTACCATAACTGATCCTACAACTGGAAATAAAGAAGTTGTAAAAGGTCAAATAGATCCAGTTTCAGGACAAATTAAAATTGTTACTGGATCTGTTATTAATCCAAAAACTGGAAAGAAAGATCCTACTATTGGCCAGTTAATAACTATTGTTGGAAATCAAGATCAACCTCCATCTGACAAGTCTTTACCTAATGCTTTACCATCTCATCCGGTGCCTAAAAAACGTATCATTAAAATATTAGTAATCACTGCAAGGAAGGATCCCAATACTGGAAACATTGATATTGAAAAAGGTACCGTTGAAAGACTTACTGCAACTTTAGATCCCGTTTCTGGTCACATAGATTCAAAATATGGTAAAATTGATCCTGAAAACAGCACCATTTTGGTTAAAGACCGCAAAACTCAAAAGCCCACCTTAACACCTATAAAAGTAGATAAAGCAACCGGTAAAATAATTATCGAAGGAAATGTAGTTGACCCAAAAACACAAAAGGTTGATCCAAATTTAGTTCAAGTTGTTAATGTAATTGATCAAAGCAAACCTGTTGTCACTATAAATACGACAACAGTTCATACTGATCCTAAAACTGGCGCAATTGATCCACACAGTGGAAGAACTGAAATAACCAACGGACAAATTGATCCAATTACTGGAGATATTATTACAAAACAAGGCACCATCAACTTGAAGTTGCTTCGATTAACCACTAAAGATCCTAAAACAGGCAATGTTTCTACACGACCAATAAAATTAGATAAAGACGCTAACATAATTATATCGAGTGGAGTAGTTAACCCAGCTACTGGTAAAGTTGATCCAAATCTAATTCAAATAATTGAAGTTGGTTGTGAAGCTGATCCCGAAATTGAAGTCAAAACCTTCGTTGGCAAAGTAGACACTAAAAAGAACATCGTTGATCCAAAAGGAGCCAATACTGAAACAACAGTTGGTTTATATGATCCTGTCAAAAATAAATTGTACACTAAATGCGGCCATTACGATCCTGTAGAAGCAACTCTTACAGTTTATGATCCTAAAACTGGCAAAAGTGAAACAAGAGTTGGCATTGTTAAACCAGATAGTGGAGAAATTATATTTAAGGGAGGTTTTGTAAATCCGAAAAATGGCAAGAGCGATCCTCATTTTGGTCGCAATATTTCAATAAATATTATTGAGCCTATCGTTGATCCTGTAGCTGCTCAACAACCTACAGCAGAAAGTGTTTCCAGTCCTAAAGCACAAAAACCTACGCAACAAGTGCCTCCACTTGCACCTGTTAAAGAAGTTCAAAGTACAACAACACAGCAAGTACCTAAACAAGTCACTCCAGTTTCTGCCGGCCTACAAACTAAAGTTGTACGTGCGCCAACTGTACAACAATCTCCTAAACAACCCAGTTTAGAAATTTCTGCAGCTGAAGTAGCATTAAGTCAAGCTGTATCTCCTCTTGAGCATCTCAAAACAGAGCAGAAACCACTTGGAAGAAACAGAATTGTCAAAATATTAGTAATAACTTGTAAGAAAGATCCCAAAACTGGCCAAATTGATACAGAACATGGCAAAGAAGAACAAATTACAGGAATTTACGATCCTTCCAGTGGTCTTATTGATACCAAATATGGTTTAATTAATCCTTCAAATGGTGAAATTGTCTCGCGCGATCCGACTACTGGAAAGTTAGATGTTTTGCAAGGTAAAGTTGACCAATCAACCAGTAGCATTTATGTACCTACTGGTGCTGTAATTGATCAAAAAACAGGAAAAGCAGATCCAAACGTTGCACAAATATTTTCAGTTGTTGGTCTCAAACAGGCTCAAGAATCTGCAAATGTACCAGTACCCAAAAAACGCGTAATTAAACTTACTGTTATTACAACTAAAATTGATCCCAAAACTGGGAAAATTGATCCAGATAAGAGTCACATTGAACAATCAACTGCTACCGTTCAACCATCTACTGGATTAATTGAATCGAAATACGGCTTGATTGATCCCAAAAATGGAAAGCTTATAATTAATGATCCAAAATCTGGTAAAGTAGACGCGAAATCTGCACAAATTAAAGAAAACACTGGCCAAATTATTGTTGCTGGTGGTATAGTGGATCCTAAGAGTGGTAAAGTTGATAATTCACTCAGTCAAACTATCAACGTTGCTGGTCACAGCGATCCTGTGGTCGAAATAACGACAATAACTGTCAAAAAGGATCCAAGAACTGGTTTGTACGACATGAAAAATACTCAAATGGATACATCGAAAGGTAAAAAGAATTCGGCTACAGGCGAAATCGTTACTAAATATGGTATTATAAATTTGAAATTGTTAAGAATTAGTAATAAAGATCCAAAAACTGGAAAAACTGTATCGAGGCCTATTCAGGTTGATGACAACGGTAATGTTTTCATACCTACTGGTGTAATTGATCCGAAAACTGACACAGTCAATCCGGAATTAGGACAAATTATACAAATAGGTTCGGAACTTGAACCTTCAGTACAAGTCACTACATTCACTGGTAAAGTTGATTCAAAGAAAAACGTCGTTGATACCAAGAACCTCGCACCAGAAATCATGGAAGGATTGTATAATCCTGATACGAACAAGATCCACACTAAAATTGGCCAAATTGATCCAGTTTATGGAACATTAACGTATTATGATCCAAAAACCGAAAAGTTGGAAGTTAAACAAGGTATTGTTGACCCATCAACCGGTCAAATATTATTCAAAGGACTCGTCAATCCAAAATCAGGAAAAGTTGATTCAAATTACGGAAGAGTAGTTTCAGTATTGATATCAGAACCTAATATTAATGAAAAAGGAGAGGTTGTTAAAAAGGAAATTAAGAACTTAAAAATTGATCCAAAATCGAATCAAATTTGGGTGTTTGATCATCAAGATCCTATTACAAAACAAGATGTTTATTCTACCGGTCAAGTGGATCCTATTACCGGGTATATTATTACTGTATATGGTTATTTAGATCCAAAGTCAGGAACGGTTTCCAAAGTTGTTAAAGTTGATGCAAATAATGCTAAAATAGATCCAGAAACAAATCAAGTGTACACTAAAACGTCCGAGTTAGATGAAACTGGAGCTCCTTTATATTCAGTTTCTGAAATTGATCCTGCTAGTGGAGAAATGTACACTAAATACGGAAAAGTAGATCCTAAAACCGGTAGACTTATTATTATTAGAATCTATCGCGTTTCTCAAAAGGATCCGAGTGCTAAAGTGGAAGAAATAGATCCAAAAGATTGTCAAATTGACGAAAAATCTGGTAGAATTATTAAAGTTACTACACAAACAGTTTATATGTACAGCATGGTCGATCCAAAAACTGGAAAAATTATTCAAGTTGATGCTAATGATCCTTTGGTAAAGAGCGCAAATACTAAAATCACGCAAGTTATGACTTTATCTGGAGAAATAGATCCCCTTACAGGAAGAATTGATACAGAATGGGGTCATATTGATCCCCAAACTGGCGATATCGATCCGAAAACTGCACGAAAAGATCCAGTAACTGGTGAATTAATTTTAAATTACGCTCAAATCGATCCGACTCATTTCTCAGATTTGAAAGACACTAAAGTTAAAATAACCGACAAGTCCTTAAGAAAAGGTGATGGTAAAAGTTCGTCAGAAGACGAAACTAGCGACGACGATTTAAACGAATACGCTGCAGATAATTTAAAAGATTTGGCAAATTTAACTATACCTAAAACGAAACAAGCCGCTAGTACTCCTGTTATTGTTAAAACTACAACAAAACAAGTGGTTACTAAAGATAGAGGTGGTGTTACCCAAAATATCGAAGAACGAGTTGAAGATGGACGAACTGGAGAGGTGACTGTATCTACACAAGTTAGTAAGGTAAGTTTTAGTTGTTATGTTGCTACTATTGGTTTTATGTGGTTTTATAGACTTTTCAAAGAGAACGATCTGATAGTACCTTTTTATTTCCCCATTTTCTTTTTTTATTCATTTTTTTCAACCATTAGTTCTGGGCACGGCTGGGCAAAATACATCTATTTGTGTATTTCAAATACAAAATACAAAATATTAGAAGCACAGTATTTGAATTACAAAATACTTTTTTCCTTTTCAACCAAAATACAAATACATAATACAGTATTTCAAATACAAAATACTTTTAAATTGCGCGCATGTGTAGATGCGCGATTTTTGAATAAATTTGCAAAGTTTTATTCCTCAAATGATTTTATTCTCTCTTTTCTTCTCTATTTGATTTTATTGTCGTCTTTTACTGTTTTTTTAATTTTATAAAATTTTTCCTCTAAAATTGACACGCATATGAATTTCTCGTTATGTATTTGAAATACAGTCATCAAAAATTTTGTAATTTAAATACCAAAATACATTAACAAAAATTTTTTAAATTCCAAATAAAAATGTATTTCAAATACAAAATACATACATTAACTAAAATGTTCAAAATACAAAATACAAATGTGTTTCAAATACAAAATACATTAACAAAAATCTTCAAAATTCCAAATTAAAATGTATTTCAAATACAAAATACATACATTAACTAAAATGTTCAAAATACAAATGTATTTCAAATACAAAATACATTAACAAAAATCTTCAAAATACATTAACAAAAATCTTCAAAATACAAAATACAAATGTATTTCAAATATTGTATTTCGAATACTGTATTTCAAATACATGTATTTTGAGACTGCCCAGCCCTGGTTCTGGGGTTAAACGTTGTATAATTTGAGCAAATTCCCTTAATTTATATTTCATTTAAAATTCTTTTTATGAAGAAATATGAAGTCAAAACAGAAAATCACAGTTTTTCTTTTCATTATTTTATTTTTATTATTTAATTTTGATTAATAAAGGCTGATGCCCTTACTGATGATGGTAAGTCACCATTTATAACTGCACGTGCTGTTACAACACGCACAGCTACTACACACGAAGATCTTGGTACTAACGCACGTACCCAACAATTAGAAGAAAAAACCGTAGCTCATTCGTTGACATCGAGTGCTACAAGACAAGAACAAAGGACAGTTACACAAGAAGTTAAAACTACTAGTACAGTTGTTGGTGCAGAGCAGGTTATTATTATTTTTTATTATTTAAATTTTATTTGATTCAAATTAACCGAAAATTTTAATTTTTAATGATGCAGTTTTGTATTTAACTCTTTAAAATGTACTTATTACTTCTAAACTATACTACTAAGCACAAATGCATGGCTTATAGCTGGCGCGACGAGACAGTGTTGGCTCGACGAGTTCAGGTGACTCTGGAACCCCTATAGATCCTCCCGATGATCCCAATGATCCGTACTATGATAATGTATTTCACAAGGTAAGTAACTTGGCCTCAGCACCAAGCTTTACATTTATTGCATTCTAATTTTTATTGTGTGTTAGAGTTAGAGCATGTTCGTGTCTTGTATAAACAGGTTATGACATGATTCAAAAAAATTTATAGGTAAATACAAAGTTTCATTTTAATTTACAATATTTTTTTAAATAGGAAAATGCTCCTGGTGGTATAGTTCAGACCGAAAGCGTCGTTTATAGTGGTGATCCAACTATAAAACATGTTTCTACAACAAACGTACCAGTTGTAGCTACAGAAGCACGAAAAGTCCACTTAGAATCTGAAGATGGTAATTATTCGGCAACAGGTGAAATTGTTAGCTCTCAAACTATTAGCTCGAAAACACGTACCGTGGAAACTATTACAGTAAGATAATTTTATTTTTAGACTAAATAACTTTTATAACCATGGTTTTACAGTATAAAACTGAAAGAGATGGTGTAGTTGAGACTCGTGTGGAACAAAAGATTACAATTCAATCAGATGGCGATCCAATTGATCACGATCGAGCTTTAGCCGAAGCTATTCAAGAAGCTACTGCGATGAATCCTGATATGACTGTTGAAAAAATTGAAATCCAACAACAACCAACTCCTCAACAGTAAAAAAGTATCAGCTCCTCAAACATCCTGTTAAAAACATCTTACAGAAAATGATTTTCTTTGGGATTTTTTTGCAAAAAATATTAACACAACTGTATGTACCTCTGTTAAGTGATTAAGAATTTTAATTCTTTAATTATTAGCATAATATAGTTGGCTTTGCTTTAGTACTTTAGATTTATCACATAATATGTCTTAAGTTGGATTAACGAGCTTGTTGTGAACGTCATGATGTTTGTGGATAATTTAACTTTTTGTATATGTAGCCAACTACTTCGTTATTTGTTCATTAACTTGCTCTCTTTTTTAAAAAAATCTCACTTTGTTTGTGATGGGTGTACGGTTGCATTATGTAAAACAATCTTATTAATATTTTTACGTTATAAAGGTACAACAAGAATTGCATTAACAGCAGTTATGATATTTAAAAGATGGAAAAGTATTAAATTGTAGTTTATTAAGTGAGGTGCTTATTTTGAAAGTATAGATATTTGAAACGAGTAAAATATTTAAAAATAAAATAATTTTATGCTTACATTCCAGAATTGTTACATTGCATCATTAAAAAAATGCATTGGATGAACTCGAATAGTCATTCTGCTTTACAATTATAGTAAAACTACAAAAACTGGTTTTTAAAATTAATCAGCTTTTGTTATATTTATTATAACCACTATTTTCAAATCAATTTGGAAAATATGCCTTGCACTTTTTTAACTTGAAAATAGTTTTAGCTTACTTACTAATATACAATTAGTTTAGTTTTTGTATGTATTTCAAATACAATTAATAAGTGGTATTTTTTTTAAATATTTTGTTTAATTTATGTAATTATTAAGAACAATTTGATAAGTCATTTTTATCTTTGGACCACTATAAAGATTGTTTTAATTTTAAATTGCTGCAGCTATCAAATGTGAATATATTGTATGTTGTTTTATAAAAATTTATTTAATTAATAAATATGTTGAAAAAATATTATTAAGTTTAATTTTCATTTATACATAAAAATTTTACTTAAAATATGGAAGAACAGCAGAATATCCGTGTCTTCTTGGACTAGATATCTTCTTATTTTGTATAGAAGTTGATGTACGTTTTTTAATATTGACGGCACTTTTAGGCACTACAAAAAACAATAAAGTATCGACAAGATTTAAAAAAAATATGCTTACTAGTTTTCCATGGGATGTAAATATCATCAACATCGCTATGTAAAGTAGTATTATCGAAACGAGGTTTATTATTTTTAAGAATTGACTGAGATACTGCTTTCTGTACCGACATGGGATAATTTTTTGGCAAACCTATAAAATTTTTATATATAAATCTTGTTGAAAAAAGTTAAAAAATATTTACTAGGTAGTTGATCTGCTAAGTTAATTGTTATTTTACTAGTTTTATTTAATTTTTCTTCTTCAAATCGTTTTATAAAGGTTCTTGTAGTTTCATTTATTTCTTTATTATCTAACAAACCTATTAAATTTTTAATTGTGAACACAGAACTCATTTATTACCTATAAACTTACTTAAACGAAAAGAATGTGCTATTAAATTTTCTCTGTATCGATGTTGCTTCACTATTGGGTTTCCCAAAAATGTAGCTTCAGTTAAGTAATACCAATTGCTTATCGTATTGCAAAGCGGTTTTATATCTTGTATATTGTTAAAACTAGCATTTATCTTTTTTAGATACACTAGTGAATTCAATGGTGACATGCTAGTTAAATTATTGTGCGATACATTAAGAAATTGTAAAGTGTTCTAAAATTTATTGGATAGAACTAAGTAGTATGTGCTTTGTATTTCTAAAAATCTTACCGAAATACTCATAATACTTCTAGGATCAAAACACAAGCAATCGCTACCATTTAGTCTTTGCTTTTCTATGTGTAGTTCTTCTAATGCTTTCAACTCTTCTAAACCTTCTATAACAGATATTTCGTTATGGCCTAAATATAGCTTGTTCAAATTTTTGAAATCGTTCAAATTCTCAATTTTTGAAATATTGTTCTTTTGAAGATATAAACATTTTAAGTTAATAGCTGATGATAAGTTTTCTATTTTAGTTATTGCATTGTTGTGTAAATATAATACTGTTAATGTTTCTGGTAATGTTTTACTCTCCTTAAAAGATTAGTTTATTATTATTTCATTTTACTTCTTTTAAACTTACGATAACTGTTAGTTGTTTATCGTTAAGATATAGATGTGTAAGAACTCCGTTTTGCTTCACTGTCGTAATGTTGGGTAGAGGTTTTTTCAACACAGTGTTTTTAGACTTTTTTTTCGTCTTTGATTTATCCATTATAAAGAATAACTTATATCTAAGAGCTTTAAAAACATGATGGTTAAAATAGATGAAGACTTTGACATAGGACTAGATTGCCAAGCAACAGAAAATTCAATTATTCACTACTCCAATCGACCAAGCTTATTGATCAAACAGGAATACAGGATACAGGGACTCAAAAATCTTATCTACAAACATGCCCATTATAAAATCACCTTATATTGATTTAATAAACTAAAATGTCTTTCATTATGCGTTAGGTATTGACAGAGTTGGGCAAGATACTTATAAAATGTATCTTTGATACAAGATACATGATAATTCAGTTTCAGTATCTTTGATACAAGATACTTTCACCTCAAGTATCATAGATACAAGACGGAAAATTTTTCTCATATAATTGCTTAAAGATCCCCTACTGTAAGAAGCCATTTGAACACATATTCAACTTTTAAAATTCACCGGCTTATGATGACTTGTTAAAAAAATTCACATTCCTTAACGTTAACTACTTTTATTAACTAATTAACATCCCTTCAATATTGCCAAATAAACCCTCTAGGTACAGCCTGAAATAATTTTTGAAAAAGTAATTTGTGCGTTTATTAAGTTAGAATGGGGTATAATTTTGATTAAGGACTTGATAATTGAATTTAGATTGATAAGGATCTTTCTATAACTCTTCCACTACCCCTATATTTTATTTCATCTCTCTATCATTTCTAGATTAAAAGTTTAGTTCAAACATCACTTATTTTGCTATAAAAAACGTAAAATTTTGTTAAAGTTTGGTAAGAAGCAGTGTATAAACCATGTGATGTATTAAAAGAACAGAAGGATTGTAGGATATCTCTAAAAATATTAAATTAAACTGGCAAAGAGCTTTACGTAAAAGCTTTTATCGAAAGCTTATCTATTGCGTAAAGATAAGGCCGTGCATTTAATGCTCTTTTAAATAAATTAAATAGATTTATTTTAATATTATTATAACATCTTATTGCACTTCTGTGATCCTGTCACAAAGTCGCAAAAATCGAAATTTGCGAGCATTTTCTTGTCCATGTTAAACTCCCATAAGAGTTATTTTTGCCATTTTTAGCTGTATTAGAGCTCTTTTGACTAATTTAATTACTATAGACGATAGAGAATCATTAATTACTTCTAATAATTAATTAATATCCCTTAAATTTTGATAAATAAATCCTGTGCAGCCCGAAATAGAATTTGCAGATTTGGTAATTTGGGTTTAATTAGTTATAATTTTGGTTAGGGTGGTGACAATAAAATTGTGATTGGTAGGCATCTTTCTATAATGTCTCAACTACGAATGAATCGATGTACAAACCAGTTGATGTATTAGGAGAGCAGAAGTGTTATAGGATATCACTAAACATTAAAACATTAAATTAATTTCTCAAAGAGCTTTACTTAAAGGGTTTTATCGAAAGTTTATCAAAGCTTATCTTGTTACGTGAAAATAAGGCTGCATTTAATGCTCTTTTAAATAAATTTAATAGATTTATATTAATATATTATGACACCTTGTTGCACTCCTGTAATCCTGTCACGAACTCGCAAAAATCGAAATTTGCGAGCATTTACTTGTCTGTTAAAATCCCATAAGAATTATTTTGCTATTTTTAGCTTTATTAGAGCCCTTTTGACTAATTTAATTACTGTAGAGGATAGAGAATCATTAATTACTTCTAATAATTATTTAACATCCCTTAAAGGTTGATAAATAAACCCTGTGCAGCCCGAAATAGAATTTGCAGATTTGGTAATTTGGGTTTATTTAGTTATAATTTTGCTTAGGGTGGTGATAATATAATTGTGATTGATAGGCAATTTTCCATAATGTCTCAACTACCCCTATATTTTCTTTTATCCTTCTATATCTCTTCTAAATCAAAGGTTTTGTTTAAAAATCAGCTTATTTTGACATAAAATAATAATATGTCAAAATGTGTCCAAATTCGTTAAAATTTGCTAAGAATTAGTCTATAAACCAATTGATGTATTAGGAGAGCAGAAGTGTTATAGGATATCAATAAAAATATAAATATTAAATTAAATTCCGAAAGAGCTTTATAAAAGCTTTTATCGAAAGTTATCTTGTTATGTGAAGATAAGGCCGTGCATTTAATACTCTTTAATTTAATATTTTTATTTTTAGTAAGATCTTATAATACTTCTGCTCTCCTAATACATCAATTGGTTTATACACTCATGCTTAGCAAATTTTAACAAATTTGGACACATTTGGACATTTTTTATGTGAAAATAAGTTGATTTTTACACTAAACTTTTGATCTAGAAGAGATATAGGGACAAAATAAAATATTTGTGTAAAATTCAGCTTATTTTGACATAAAATATGTCCAAATGTGTCCAAATTCGTTAAAATTTGCTAAGAATTAGTCTATAAACCAATTGATGTATTAGGAGAGCAGAAGTGTTATAGGATATCAATAAAAATAAAAATATTAAATTAAATTCCCAAAGAGCTTTATAAAAGCTTTTATCGAAAGCTTATCTTGTTATGTGAAGATAAGGCCGTGCATTTAATACTCTTTTAATTTAATATTTTTATATTTAGTAATATCTTATAATACTTCTGCTCTCCTAATACA
Organism: Malthinus seriepunctatus; assembly: GCA_963924605.1. Lineage (NCBI taxonomy): Eukaryota > Metazoa > Arthropoda > Insecta > Coleoptera > Cantharidae > Malthinus > Malthinus seriepunctatus. The sequence continues at coordinate 115,908,763 of OZ004600.1, read as the reverse complement.
TCAATTGGTTTATACACTCATGCATAGCAAATTTTAACAAATTTGGACACATTTGGACATTTTTTATGTGAAAATAAGTTGATTTTTACACTAAACTTTTGATCTAGAAGAGATATAGGGACAAAATAAAATATTTGTGTAAAATTCAGCTTATTTTGACATAAAATATGTCCAAATGTGTCCAAATTCGTTAAAATTTGCTAAGAATTAGTCTATAAACCAATTAATGTATTAGGAGAGCAGAAGTGTTATAGGATATCAATAAAAATAAAAATATTAAATTAAATTCCCAAAGAGCTTTATAAAAGCTTTTATCGAAAGCTTATCTTGTTATGTGAAGATAAGGCCGTGCATTTAATACTCTTTTAATTTAATATTTTTATATTTAGTAATATCTTATAATACTTCTGCTCTCCTAATACATCAATTGGTTTATACACTCATGCATAGCAAATTTTAACAAATTTGGACACATTTGGACATTTTTTATGTGAAAATAAGTTGATTTGACACTAAACTTTTGATCTAGAAGAGATATAGGGACAAAATAAAATATTTGTGTAAAATTTAGCTTATTTTGACATAAAATATGTCCAAATGTGTCCAAATTTGTTAAAATTTGCTAGGAATCGGTGTATAAACCAGTTGATATATTAGGAGAACAGAAGTGATATAGGATATCACTAAAAATAAAAATGTTATATTAATTTCTCAAAGAGGAGCTTTACCTTATCTTGTTACATGAAGATAAGCCTGCATTTAATGCTCTTTTAAATGAATTTAATAAGCTTATTTTAATATTATTTTATGACATCTTGTTGCACTCCTGTGATCCTGTCACGACGTCGCAAAAATCGCAATTTGCTAACGTGTCCATGTTAAAATCCCATAAGAGCTATTTTTGTTATTTTTAGCGTAATTAGAGCCCTTTTGACTAATTTATGGCGAACAGTAGATAGAGAAAGATTATTTACATCTAATGATTAATTAACATCCCTTAAATGTTCACAGCACGAAATAAGATTGACAGATTTTGTTTAACTAGGTATAATGAGGTTTAATTTTATATCAGCTTATTGAGGTTGATGAGCAGAAAAAAATACAGATAATTTCAATACATTTATTAAGTAATATCAGTACCTATGTAATTAACACAAAAGTTTTTATTTACAAGTTAATTATTTATCTAAGCATAAATATTGAAATTTATAAATACATTATACACTTTACAATAGGTGCTTTCCATTTGTCAAAAAGTACAGCTCTGAACAGTACCCTACTGTATAAATATGTGTAAATATACAGTAGGGTACTGTTCAGAGCTGTACTTTTCAACAAATGGAAAGCACCTAATAAGTACTCATATCATTTTTAGTTTTTTTTTGGACAAAGTAATTATGTTTATGACAATTCATTAAACTTAAATTTTAATTTACAAATGATTATTAATTAGTAAATTACATTTTATACACGTGTACAGTGCCGTATTTCCCTATACGCAAAGTACGCAACTGCGTATAGCGGCAGATTTTTAGAAGCGGCAAATTTCATTTCATTTAAAGTATGGGAAAGTCAACTTATGGCGAAACTCAGCCTTTTATTAACTTTTTGAACCACGTGACAACCCCACTCTACAATTGGTGTACTGGCCAGCCTCACATTTATTGGCCACCCTGGCTATACGTTTAGCAGTAATTGTGGATGCAACCATCATAACACCCCCTACTTAAATTGAGAGGTAGCTTTATTTTGTCAACAAGTAGTAAATCAAGAACCTCCCATTCTATCTGTTTGTTGTTGATGGCTAATAACCTCCCTGGCATATAGTTAGAGTGGCCAATAATTGTGAGGCTAACTGTACCTATTAACATTCTTTTACTCAATAGTGGGGCATGCTAAGAAGGTTGTCTATCTTATTAGGCGTAATATTTAACAAAATTTTTGATTGAAATTAATGAATGAAAAATTGAGGTTTTTTAATTATACCTCAAGATATACTACATCGAGTTTGAGGGAGTGGGGTAGTTTATTGAAATAGCAATTCTATGAGCTACGTTTATAATGTGATTTAAAATACTGAAATGTTTAGGAACTGGCAATAAATTGTAGAATGCTCAGTAATTTTGATCTTCGCAACGTTATCAAGATTCCTTCAATTACAAATTACAAATAAAAATTATAACTTCGTAATACTAATATTAATTACAGACACAACATCAAACTACAAATTTAACACTAATAACTTAATAAAAACTTCAATTAAGTACTTGATTTTCATTTTGTTTATAATAAATTAATTAAAATTTGCATTGCGATTAAAATTATGTTGTTTTTCAAGGCCTCCCTCACACGATTTCGCTTTCTGAAATATAAGAACAAATTTCCATTAAAAACAGCAAGCAATTAATTAAGTATTATAATAGTAAGTAGATGACTTCTATCATCTTATTAGGTACCAAATTAATGGTCATTACATTTACCTAGTATCAGAAGCATCTGATGATTCAATTATTATGCAAAGACTAACAATTTGTGTTTGAAAAACAAAACCTATCACATTTTATCCACAAAGAAGCTCTGCATTGATTTATTTAAAATTTAACGTAATAGCATTGTATAAAAAGTTGTTGTTTTTTGTATACTTACTTACAATTTTTATAAGCTTCTATTATCGTAGGTTCAATAAGATCTATTGTAGCTTACAAAATTTTCCAGTAACTGCATTCGATATGAAGCAACTTCAATATTTTCTTTTGCATCATTTGAATTTCCTTGAAGTTCGTTATAAAAGCGAGAAGTCACAGATTTTTAAATGTTAGCAGGTGGCATCGATACCTAAAAAAATACAAATTGAGCTACATGACATTAGACAAAAAGAGAGATATTCAAGAAAATGAGACTAAAATTCTTTTGTAAACTTTTAAAAACTTCCATTCTTTACTTACTTTAAAATCCTTAGATGTCATATAATTTTACAATTATCAAGTTCTAACTTTACGTATGTCAATTATTGTCAATGGATGAAAACGGCTTAACATTCCATCACAATTTTTACGTCCCAACACTAGCAATTCATCTCATCCCAAAGCTGCAAAGCTCCAACTCGCCTTCTTACCTATGCACATAAAGCAAAACGTTAGTAATTACCAATAATTTATAATTTTAACTATTTAGGTTAAAATTTTTACATGACATGTGTAGATCTTTTGTTGCTTCTAATCTTCTAATTTATTTTTGTACCAATTTGCACTTGCAAATAAACAAAAGTAGTAGGTTTTTCGCACAGTGCAACTGAACTACCAAAACTTTTTAGTGACATCTACAAGTAGAGTAAGGAATTAATAACCGATGCCGATAAAGCAGTGCTCTGTAATAATGTTATTTTGTTTCTTTTGTTGATTGTAGATGGCGGTAATGAAATGTCAAATTATTATAGAGCACTACATTATTGGCATCGATTATTAATTCTTTACACTATATATAGATGTCACTTTAAAAGTGTCGATAGTTCATTTGCACAGTGGGAAAAACCTACTACTTTCGTTAATTTTCAAGTGCAAATTGATAGAAAAATAAAATAATAGCAGCAAAAGAACTACGCCATTAATTTAAATTTATAAAATTTCGTAAAAATGAAATTAAACACTTTTGAAGGAATTATTAATACTTCTTTAATAATTTTAATTGCTATTGAAGTCCAAGTTTTAAATCATTTGAAATATTTCTTTACTGTAGGTACTTAATGAATTAATTAAAACTGTAAGGCCTACCTCAGTTGCTTTTAAATAAGTATTCTATTAGTCCATACGATTTCTAGCAAGAATCCTTTTGGTTCTAGCGTTGCTTTTATTGTGGCATGGGTACTTTACTGTGATGAATAAATTTTCTTTTCAATGAATCCAAAGTAAAGCTTGCTTAAGTCTTCTCAAACGCACAAAGAATTTTGATACTTGTCCAAATTAATTTTAAATCTGCCATATCATCACTGAAAATAAAAAATCTTTAGATGTATAATTTAACGGAAGCTTAAATAAGGGTAAGAATTCGTAGGTGTTATTAAGCTGTTGTTTGATTTAAACATAAATTTTTATATTTGTTATTGTTGCTGTTGCAAATTTGAAATTGTAGTTTGAAGTGTAATAAATAATAATATTAACTAACAAGTTTGTTTCGAATGACTGGAGTTCGAAAAAGGTGCTCCCAAACTACACCCTGAAGTGATGAGTTAATGTACGTGATCACTTATCAGCTTATCACAGTGAGTTAGACATGTACCAAAGATACTTTGATCAATATACGCATTTTTGATATTTTTGTATTGATAATACTCGAAATGAAAGTATATTGTATCCAGAGTTGGGTAAGATATCTCTTGGTCATATACATCAATAATAAAACCTATTGTCACATACGCTTCGTTCGTGTGGTGGACAAAATCAAATAAAATCATATCATAAGGCAAGTTGCAGAAATTGCAACGACTATAGCATGTTTGGGTATATAACAGGGGCTATGAGCTATGAGGCTCTTCACTTACGGGTGAAGGGGGAGGGTATTCAAACGACCATAAAAAGTGCACAGAGCTAGAAATTCAAACTGGATGACAGAATAGGTCATCTAAAGATCCTGGACTTTCTACAGCCAATTGTTTGAAAAACCCTTGGATGTGATTCCAAGAGTGTTTGATTTCTAGACACCATTCGAAGTGGTCATTCAAATTATAACAAAACCAACGTCAAATAATAAAAAATCGTAGAAAGTAATAAGTTTTTTGATTACAGTAAAAATCAACGAAGGTAGATGTGTCACTAAAAGAAAATAAAATTAATAAATACCTACTCCTCCTGACTCCTGAGATCCAGTAAGAATTAATTTTGTCAATAAAAGTAAAATTCTATTAACTCAAACAATTGTTGATAGTCCAACAAAAATTAGTATTATCCAGCTAGTGGTTTTAGTTTCAAAATATTTTTAACTAACTGCATCACAAGAGAAACAATACACTAAAATCAAATGTTTTAATAAAATTGTCGATAGTAAGATTCTTGCTTCCATTAAAAATTAATGAAGGTTACAGAGTAAAGTGTGTATTCTGTAACTAAGATGTTAATTTTTAACGTCCTTTAAAAATTTTAACACCCGCTAAACTAAAATCGCTTATCTGTATCATCAAAATTTAACCTGGATACGTTAATTTACTATTTTTTCCGTCGATCGATTGTTAATGGGTGTCATTAACCAATAAGAAATTGATCGTTAATAACAGTGGCTTAACAAGCACTCTAGGGGCCCGTGTGCAAAGTTAATGGTGGGGGCCTGTATTTATTAATACATAGTTTTTTGAAAGCAGTAAATTTCAAAAAGTCAGGAAGCTGCCCAAAGGTTTTGATTTTCTGCAATCTTTTAAAACAGTGGCTCTATGGATGTTTTTACGCTCCATGGTGCTTTTCAAAGTACGTGTTTGGGGGAAGTCTCAGGATCTCAGGAGTTAACTCTTAAAGCGCCGCAGGCGAAAATTTTTGTCATCTGAAGGTCAACACGTTTTAGTATTGTAAATTTCTGGCGCCCTTTAGATTTTGGCTTCTTGAGCTTTAGTCAGTTTAGCCCATATAGACTAGGTGCAAAAGTTAAAGTATTTTATACAAGCGGCATTTCATATAACATTTTGGTAACCGATATTTTCCCAATATTTCAACCCTACTGAATACGAAAATTGCGGTTATCAAAGCAAAATCTTAATCGGGATCGTGATATTCAAGATGACGCCCAAGATGTCTGCTTTGTTATTTTTGATAAAATAATTATGAACAATAGGACACATATTGTCATTGATTGGGATAGATAATTTTATACCCTACAATTTTTATTAGAAGCAATTAGAAGTAAAATTATCTTTAGAGTCGATAAAAGCACCAGTGTTGTATAAAGCGTCTTAATACATAAAACAGTATATGGAAGCATCTTGGTGAGTTCAGCGAGGTAGCTTTCCCAGTATCCAGCCAGGATGTATCTGTTAAAACATGATCAGAGCAAATTAAGTCCATAAAAGTCGATCATAAAGAGGATATTGCGTCTTCTGTTTTGACAACACACGGTGCTTCTCCCGACTCTCTAGACCCTTAAAGAGTGATTTTACTGTAATTTTTTGTAGACCATAAAATTATCTATCTGAGCTAACAAAAATATTTGTTTTAATTGCCATAATAATTAATCCATCAAAATAAATAAAAAGAGCAAACATGTATATTACGACGATTTTTACGCACACGATGTCTTTAGCTGGCTTTCGCTCCTTAATAAGCAATCTTACGGTACTTTTACATTTAATAATAATTGTAGAGAACCTTGTATATCTAATTCAATCAAAACAGTTGTCCAAGTTTCAATAATAATTCTTCCATCCAAATAAATCTTAATTAATAAAGCAGACAACCTAGTCGCCATCTTGAATATCGCGCTTCCGGTTTAAATTTCATTGTGGGTAACCGCAATTTTTGGATTCAGGGGGGTCGAAATATTGGGAAAATATCGGTTACCAAAATGTTATATGAAATTCCTCTAGCATTTCGATACTGGGATTTTGTTCCAATTTCACGGTGCTTCTTCCGACTGTAGCTCCTTTAGGAGTGATCTGAAGATAGTTATACCTCTAATAAAAATTGTAGAGTATAAAATTATCTATCCGAACCAATAAAAATATTTGTCTTAATTGTCCATAATGATTCCATCAAAAATAACAAAGCTGACATCTTGGGTGTCATCTTGAATATCACGCTTCCGGTTAAGATTTCACTTTGATAACCGCAATTTTCGTATTCAGCAGGGTTGAAATACTGGGAAAACATCGGTTACCAAAATGTTATATGAAATGCCGCTTGTATGGTTAAGGATACGTTTTTTCCGATAACAGTCCTAGTCTAATAGGGTAATGCGACAGCCAAAATTAATAAAAAAAAAAATTGGAAGAAGGTGACAACGGTCGGGGGCCCCTCTTGGACGGGGGCCCTCTTATTTTAAATCTTCCATGTTGGATCATTTACCATCAAGGGCTGACTTGCATCCCAATTGGAGGCCTCATTAAAATACAAAATCAGTAAGTTTCCAACAGTAAATAAATTAAAATATTTCCTAGATTTTGAGCAGAGTTGTGCATCTTAGTTTCTCGTAATCCTCAACACTTTCAGAGTTTCCTTGACGTTGTCTTCTAATTTCACCAACTCGTAAGAATAAAAAGTAGGTACATTAATTGAATAGTTGAAGACCTAAAATAATTATCAAATTTTAATTGTAAGAAAAATTAATGTTTACAAATCTTTATGAAGAAATCAAAATAATAACCACAAATAAAGAGTAACAGTATGTACCTTTTATTTTAAATGTTCCATCTTAGTTCATTTTCCATAAAGGGTTCCCCTGCATCCCAATTGTAGTCCTGAGTAAAGTAGAAGATCAGTAAGTTGTTTAAGTTCGTTTTCCAACAGTAAAGAAATTAAAATATATTTCCTAAATTTTGAGCCGAGTTGTGCATCTTGAAGACTACATACATGAAGACAACTATAAAGACTTACTAATTAACGAATTATTTTTTATTATAATACTTAATATTAAAATTAAATTATAGGTATAGTTTGTCCGTTTTTCGCACTTGAAGTTGCCTTCTTGATCTTTATTATCTCATTAGCAACCTACTGTGTTAGGTACCTACCAATAAAATACAAGTAAAATCTTCGTGAAAAAGGTAAAAATGAACTTTTATGGCAAAAACAGGTATATAAACCGAGAAACCTTTTTAATGCTTCATGTAAAAGAAATTTAAATATTTTGAGATATTTTGCACATTAAAAGGGTTTATACCTGCAACTACCATACAAAGTTCATTTTAACCTTTTTCATGTGTAAAAAAGAAGCTTTTACACATCTTTTATTGCCACCCAGCACAGTAAGGTGCTAATGAGATAATAAAGATGAAGAAAGCAACTTCACGTTCAAAAATCGGACAAAGTATACAAAATTTACAAATAAATATTAGTTAGTAACTCGGTAGGAATATTTAGAACAACTTCCAAAAAAATTCTAAAACTCAAAATTGATTTTTCACACCGGGCTCGGATCATAAGAGCTGATAAACTTTTAAACTTATGGTGAAACTAGGCCTTTTATTAACTTTTAATGGTCGTGTGACAGCTCATTACCATATTCCTACTCTTTTTGTTACCACTTTGTTACTAAGTATGCTATGTGGGTTGCTTTTCAATTAGGCGTATTATTCTAATTTTTGAGATGATTTTTAAATTAATTGAAACCGTTTGAAATTTTTTAAATAATCTATTTTCTATTAAAACAATTTTTTAATGAAAAATTACCAATAACAATTAGAATACTAATGTCTTTGAAAAAGCAAAAATTACTGATTTCGATTTATTTAAAAAAACTCAATTTTTTATTAAATGCTTCACCAGCAGTTTACACACAATTTATAACAACTTTGGCTACTAAATTTACAAATTTGCATTTTCTGACCTATTCAATACACACGTTTCAAAGTTTCAATATAATTCGGCTTCTTTAGAACTAATAATCTTCATATGAAGCAAAGATCATACATGAAGCATAAAGTTAAGGAATTACAACTTGTGTACTACGGTACTACTATAATTTAATTTACAAACACCAAAAACTGCTTCAAAAATGTAAGATTCGTGCGGTTTACATGTGCCTACTACACTACTACAGTTTCTTTTATGGTCGCACATACGATGTTTTCTACCTGCTGAAAAAATTGATGCAATGACTGACAAGAATAAAATAATTAATATTTAAGGAACATAATCCCCTTATTTTTAATTATTTCAATGCAGCAAAGCTTTTTATTTTGAATACTTTAGGCTCCCTTCCAAGAAAGTAAATAACACCATAACTGCTCATAGTGCTCATTGCTCATCAGTCATCACAAGATACAAATCTACAAGGGTGAATTAGAGAACCTCGTTTTCAATTTTTTGTCCAGTTTGGTTGGACTATCTAAAAAATAATAAAAATTAAAAATGTTTAAGATATCTTAGTGGTAAATTTTGACCTAAACAAGTAAAAACAATAACCATTCCAGAAAACTAGAAAATTGTCAACTGTGATTGCAAACAGTTTGAAAACAGAACCAACCAGCCAACTTCTTTCATCTCTTTTACTGTGTGTAACTCTCTCCTCTCATATTTCTTCTTTTTCTTCAAAATCCAGAGTCTACTTTTTCCTGTGATCAGAAACTATGAGTCCATCACGTTATTTACTAGTTGAGCAGGAGACTCACTATGTGTATCTAAAAGTTCGAAATCGATTAGTCGTGAGATCACAACACATAAAAATAATTGAATAAAGTGCCATTTACAAGATGTTTGTATAAGAAATAGTGATATGGAAGATTTAACAATGGCTGTAAAAATGTTAAAATTTGATAAATTACCTTGTAGTAAAAATATTAGGTTGGAAACTTCTTGATGCCTTCCAGACACCTTCCAGACCATACACCATCAGAATCGGATTGGCTAGTGGTTGGTCCCATTAGCTACGAAATATGTTGGAATTATGATACATTTTGCTTTATTCGGTATTTCTTCCAATTAGCATCACATTAATACAATAATACACGATGCTTGTAGGAAAACTTGTATTGATTACTAAAACATCACCAGCTCTTCTTGAACAAATCGAGGAACATATGACACTGGTAAAAGAATAACCAATTAGAATTAGAAGTCCAAATGTACGTTGTCATGCCACTTACTTGATTTTATTTTTAATCTCAATCCGTTTCCCTTCTCGTAAATGTTGTAGGAATTAGTAAATCTATTTCAGAATATTCTCAAGTAATATCTACATTCCTAAGTAGAACAACTACCACTGCAAGGTTTGACAGTTAATCCAAATCTTTTGACAACCATAGTCACACCATTTTCTTAAATTTTCTGTAAATATAAAATTTTTAAACACCAAAATTGTGAAATTCAACACACTAACCTGAAACGATCATTATCTAAATACTTCGTTTCCAAAACTTTTTCACATAGGACAAATTTCCATTATATTTAGCTAAAGTTTCAACGACTTCTTCACGTAGTCTTTCTTTTATGTCAGTATCGATGACCAATTCGTGAACCAGCTTCATTGTCGAAGAGGTATCTAATCCGGCAGAATAAAAATATTTAAACTGCACCGTCATGTCGTTTAAATTAATTTTAACTTAGGTTTGTGAGTTTTAAGTATTTGGGACCTATAGTTTTATTGCTGTCTTCTTCACCTTGCAATTTGTCTACACGAACCTAGAGCAATTTTTACATGGCCTAAAAATATCTTTTCCGTCATATCATAGCATCTTCTATAATTGAGCTAATAATTATTTCTACAGAAGTTGTAATTAATTTCATATTTAGAAGCTACAAAGAACACCATGAGATTTTTTGTAATTTTAAAAATTTATACATTTATACTTTATTTATATAAAAATGAAGAAGGATTAAGAAATACAATTTTAAACCTTTGAAGCTACTAAAGTCGATTATAGATTTCTCTGTTAGATAAATTTTGTTTTGGATTTTGGATTTTCCAACGAATGCAATGGTAGAAAATTACAAAAAGTGTTTGCAATTACGTCGATTGTAAATGTTTTTTCGTGACTATGGTCGTGCGCGCCACTCTGAGATGTATTTATATTTTGAGTATATTGAAAATTTGTCTTCTGATTAATTTTTAAATAACATTTTTAGTTATAAAATCATCGACAGTTCTAGCCTCAAGAAGTGAAATTGATTAATTAAATTTCAATAATTGAGTTACCCAGGGCTCGCTACGTGGAAGCAACTGTCATGAGCCCCTATGTTTGTTTTACATGAGTTTAGCACCTCTCATGCTGTCTTGCAAGGACAGGGGAAGAATGCGATAGCCGTAAACCGCCCAACCTGAGTTAAAACAACTACAGATCTAGGGGTGTGCTCACGCAAGGAATGCGATCGCCGTAAACCCCCCAACCTGACCAGATCTAGGGGTGTGCTAACACAAGTAATGCAATTAGCCGTAAACCCCCCAACCTGAGTTAAAACAACTGCAGATCTAGGGGTGTGCTCACGCAAGGAATGCGATCGCCGTACTCCCCAACCTGACCAGATCTAGGGGTGTGCTAACGCAAGTAATGCAATTGCCGTAAACCCCCCAAACTGCAATTAGCCGTAAACCCCCCAAACTGAGTTAAAACAACTACAGATCTAGGGGTGTGCTCACGCAAGGAATGCAATTAGCCGTAAACCCCCCAACCTGACCAGATCTAGGGGTGTGCTAACGCAAGTAATGCAATTAGCCGTAAACCCCCCAAACTGAGTTAAAACAACTACAGATCAAGGGGTGTGCTCACGCAAGGAATGCGATCGCCGTAAACCCCCAACCTGACCAGATCTAGGGGTGTGCTAACGCAAGTAATGCAATTAGCCGTAAACCCCCCAAACTGCAATTAGCCGTAAACCCCCCAAACTGAGTTAAAACAACTACAGATCTAGGGGTGTGCTCACGCAAGGAATGCAATTAGCCGTAAACCCCCCAACCTGACCAGATCTAGGGGTGTGCTAACGCAAGTAATGCAATTAGCCGTAAACCCCCCAACCTGAGTTAAAACAACTACAGATCTAGGGGTGTGCTCACGCAAGGAACGCGATCGCCGTAAACCCCCCAACCTGAGCAGATCTAGGGGTGTGCTAACGCAAGTAATGCAATTAGCCGTAAACCCCCCAAACTGAGTTAAAACAACTACAGATCTAGGGGTGTGCTCACGCAAGGATAAAGTCGACAGTTTCAGCCTCAAGAAGTGAATTTGATTAACTCAGTTTCATTCACTGAGTTGCCCAGGGCTCGCTACGTGGAAGCAACTGTCATGAGCCCCTGTTTTTGTTTTATATGAGTTTATAATCATTTGATAGCTTTTTTGAGCTCAATTCTCTTCGTAATAATTTTTCTTAAGTACATAAACCATTTTTTGCGTTATCTGGATAACCACTTAGAACTTTAAAATGTTCCAAACAGATTCGTAAAGCTCATCAAAATATGCAATTTTCATCACAAGGGCTCTTGTGATGAAAGAAACAAAAGTAAAGTGTAGCACAAGGCACGGTGTCTCTACAGCTGCTATCAAAATAATTCAATCTCCCCAAACCCCTACACCAAGGGTACATGAAAATCAGAAAGTGTTAAATAATTTAAATTTGTTACACGTCAAAATTCAACTGGGCGGAGTGTGCGCAAATTGAAATTTGTATTGCCAACTTCAATGTGCGCTTGCGCTGTTCAGTTCTGAACCGTTCTGAACTGGTTCTGAAGAAGCCCGAAGTCCTCGATCTTTAAAACCCCGGTCCAAATCAAAACTAAAACTAAATTACCTACCTGTTTGGAACTTATTTACTTTTACTTATAATGATTTAAAATGGGCGCCAAGATATTTTACATGGATAATATCTAACCAAATCTATTTACTTTAAAATTGCTCCAGCATAACTCTTTGGCAAAGCTTCCTAAAGATTCTAACACTCAGGTGTAACAACTTAGTAGATTTTAAGGGTAGAGGTCGACTCGCTCAAAAACTTACAACACCGAAACTCCAGAGACACAATCCAGGTTACCGGCGGTTCTGTAACAGATGTTAGTACGTTCAAAGCACGCTTGAACAATGATAAAACATTTATTTTTATTTATTTTTATTTTCTTTGGGGAACAAACAGCCGAGGCCAAAACAGTTCCCACAAAACATACATATTTATAATTAACAAAATCAACGAAAAAATAATCACTTTAGAAAGCAAATCAACTTAGTGCAAATATTATAGCAAATAACAATAAATGTATAACACCATAATTATTAGCATCAAAAATAACTTAATAAGTAGATACAAAATCATTAATAAAAACAAAAAGTCCTGGTACATAATCAACCGCAAAAATCTAACATTAAAAAATCCCTTCACAAAATACCATGAATATCATTAAAGTCACGATATAATCACTTCTGAAAAAATTAACTTAGTACAAATCAAATAATAATAAATGTATAACACCACAATTATTAGCATCAAAAGCAACTTAATAAATAGATACAAAATCATTAATAAAAAGCCCTGGTACATAATCAACCGCCAAAAATCTAACACCAAAAAATCACAATTACATAAATTACAATACATGAAATCAAAATATCAAATACGATAAACATAATAAAGTATAAGTCCTACTAGAGATCAATATTGGAAATATTGGAAATAACCCCGGATCTAAAAGCCGCCAAACTCCGATCGAAAATATCTACAGAGCTGAACCCGGAATTGTAGGTGTCCATTAATCTGTAAAATGGAGAATTTAATCCCTTTGATGTGCGCCTTGTCTGATTATGAAAAGTATTAACTGTGCGTGAATAATAAGAAGGAACATGAAAGTAGATTTCATCGAGCAATGGACAATCATAGGTGCCATTCACAATCCTCTGAAGAGTGCACATATCGGCAACCACACGTCTATCCTTCAGCGACATCAAATTATATCTCTTAAGGGAAGCAGAGTAACCAGGATCGCCATCCGGAAAGAACCTGCGATTCAAACATCTAACAAAAAAACTTCTGAACTCTTTCAACTCTGTCCACGTACACTTGATACTGGGGATTCCAGATGACCGATCCATAGTTTAGGGTGCTGGATACAATGGATTTGAAAATGAGAACATAAGTATCAAAAGATGAAAACGGCCTACACGTTCTGAGTATAAATCCTAAACTCCTGTAACTTTTTGAGCAAATGTATTCAACATGTCTATCAAAGGTCAGCTTGCTATCTACAAGGATCCCAAGATCCCTAACACAGTCAGTAGTTTCCAGAATATTGCCGTTTATAGCAAACTGAAAATTTAATGGTCTGATCTTCCTCGTGAAAGATATGTGATAACACTTGTCGAAATTTATATGCAGACAATTTCTCTCACAATATGAGTAAAAACGGTCTATGTCGCTCTGAAATGCGATTGCGTCTGACAAGGAGGAGATCTTTTTATATAACTTGAGATCGTCAGCAAACAATGCAAACTCACTGTGGTGAAAACATACAGAGATATCGTTTATATATATGTTGAATAGTATAGGTCCCAAGTCACTGCCTTGTGGCACTCCGGATGTAAGAGGCTTAAAGCCGGACACCCTATTGTTAATCGCTACAGCCTGAAATCTGTTGGACATATAAGACGCTAGCCATTGCAGAAGACATCCATACACACCAACATTGGATAATTTTGAAAGAAGAATTTTATGGTCGACCTTATCAAAGGCCTTCTGAAAATCGGTGTATACAGCATCCACCTGCTGGCCCCTATCAACAGCATCAAACACAAATTCAAGATATGGCATCAAATTAGTAGTAATAGACTTATTTTTAGTGAAACCATGCTGTTGAGGAACTATTATTTGCCTTAAATTAGACGTTAAGAATTCGGAAACCAATTTTTCGAACATCTTACCAAAAATACAAATTTTAGATATAGGCCGATAGTTCTTTATTAAATTTTTTGATCCGCTTTTGAAGACCGGGGTGATATAAGCTCTTTTCCATTTATCTGGAAAGATTCCACTATTCAACGACGCATTAAACATAATCCACAAGGGTCTAGACAACGCCTCGCAATTCTTAATAAAAATGGGGGGGATACCATCCGGTCCTGCCCCCTTATCTACATTTAATCTCCGGATGGACAAAAGAATTTGAAGCTCACTAACTGAGGACAGACAGATGTTATTAAATGATTCTTCGGTGATTCCAAGAGGTCTAATTACTGGCTTCTCAAACACAGAGCTAAAATATTCATTGAATAGGTCACAAACCTCAACATCACTAGAAGCAGACACGTCATTCAAGTGCATAATACTAGGAACACCCGAGCTACTCTTTTTTGAAGATACGTATTTCCAAAATCCTTTCGAGTTGTTGGCAATGCCAGATTCGGTCCTTTCAATCCACTCACCATAATCTTTCCTGATGGACAACTTAAGTCTAGCTCTTAATAGAGAAAATGTATTGTAGTCTGTGGGATTACCATACCTCTTCCACTTACCATGGAACTTAAGTTTCTCTCTGTAGACTTTTATAGTAGACGACTTATACCATAAAGGAAAACGAGAGCCCCCAACAATCTTAACAGGAACTCGCAAACCTATGACCCTCCAAAGCTCATTATAAAACAAATCAAGGTTATTATTCACGCCACCATCAGGACTTAACAACGCACACCAATCAACAGCAAGCAAATCCGAGTTCACCCTCTCATAGTCGGCTCTAGCGAACTGATAAACTTTATGGTACGCTTTACGTGCACCCGAGGCCTGCTCATCGGTAAATATAACTTCCAGAGCTCTATGATACTTATCCTCCGGAACCAGAGGTTGAGATGAGCAAGACACGGTTATGTCACTACGATTACTTAAAATCAAATCTAGTAACCTATTGTTGCAATTAAATACCTTATTAAATTGGCTGAAGGATAACAAGTTAACAAAATCAGAAAATAACTGCGCTCTGACGTCTGCATTCTCAGCTAAAGCAAATAACATAGACTGGGAACCAGTCGATAGGCTCCAATTAAGAGCAGGCAAATTAAAATCTCCGAGGAGAATGAAGACGTCACCCGCATGCCCAATACAAATGTCAACCACACCCTCAAAAAAGCACTTAAACCTATCCACCTCAATTAACGGTGGCAAGTACACACAACATAAATGAATTTTATGAGCATTATCAGGTTGCTTTAACGTTACCCACAGATCTTCACAACAAGGCGAGCGCCATTCGTTTCTTAACACTGCATTAAACTTTCTAGAGACCGCCAGCAGAGAACCACCACCATCAGACTTGCCAGAAGTAGAACCATCGCGATCCCGTCGAAACACTTCGTAGAGATTCATATCAAATAGCTCAGAGCTATAAACTGAATCATTCGACCAGGTCTCAGTCAAACACACCACGTCCATGTTGCACGACACAGAGTTTAAGTAAAACATATTGGTCTTAGACCGAAGACCTCTAACATTTTGATAATAACAAGAGATTGAATTTGCAGGGTTTACCAACATCACAAACACAAAAAATAAAGCTATTATTTTTAAAGGAGAGCGATTCACTTCAGTGCATTTAGTGAATTTTCGCTTCGCACTTGTATGGCTCTCGTGCCATCATCTTTTCGGACATAAATGTTACAATCACGGGTCCATACATGTTTGTATCTGTGCGCCCTGCAAAATTCCCTGGTCTTGCTGTATAACAAGGCATTCTGGGGGGTTAAATGTTCATTTATAAATATCTTTTCAGATCCCGGAAGTCCAATTAAAGAGGTTTGTTTAGTAAGTACTTATAGTTCTTATTATTATACTTAAAGTCATCATCACGGGGAAGAGAACTTCTCCCCAGAGAAGGGGAGAACACCCCCAAAATTGGATTTGAATGTCAGAACTTGCACTTTTATCATATTTATGCGATTATCTCGAAAACTAAATAGTCAGTGAATTTTGGTTGTATTCCCCCCTCGGAGGGGTGGGGACTTTGAGTATGATAATAAGGGCTATAAGTACTACATAATAGCAAAGGTTTCAACTTTAGGCAAATTAGTCCTGAGTCTAATGCTAAATGAACTGTAGTAAAACCAATATTTGGTACTTATGTTCAAAATCAAGATCCCGTATTGTTTATTTAGATTTAGATTGTAATAGATTTTTATGTTTTTATCCTCTTCTAAAAATTGTCTTTTTTTCAGGTAGAAAATAATAATAAAGTTTGGGGCTAATTTATAATTATCTTAGATTAGTATTAATGTATCTATTACGTAATTATTACAAGTTATAAACGTCTACTTATTAAATTCTTGCAATTTAATTTTTATCCCTGAAATTAGAGATTTTAATTGAATTTATAAAAATCTTCTAAAAATTTTGTATCTACATTTTGATTACGATTTATAACATTTATTTAATAAAAGCGGTCGACTATTAAATTAGAAAAAATGTTAATTTCTAACTTTAAGGCCGGTCACATACTTATACGACTTTTGTTGACGACACGTCGCCGACATGTCCTCTCAAATTGCAACACTTGCATTTTTATGTAGACTCGCACACTCATCAAACACGTCGCAAACAAGATAAAACGTGTCGTAAACAAATTTCATACGACCGTGCATGTTCCAATTTCAAACGACACTTGTTGCTTGAACTGTGAATAAGTAATTATTTGTTATTAATTTTGTCTATAAATTTTCTTCCTTTTTGTTAAAAATGGAAGCAAGTGCTGATTCTTTTGCATCTTAACATAAAGTCTTAAATGTCTCTCGAGACATTCTGTAGAACGACCTAAATTTTTCTGCGTCTATAAGCATTTCATTACTGGTGCAACTTGTAACTATGCTTCTATGCAGATTAGCTGAACTGTATGGGTGCACCCAGTATTTTCGCTTTTTCTTTTTTCTTCGCTGTAATAATACTTCATCTGACGACATATCGTGTCGAACTGGTGTGCGAGTACAAAGGTTTTGTCTACAACATTTTGTTTGCGACGAGCATCCAACAAACGTCGTAAACAAAATTCATTCGACATGTCGTATAAGTATGTGACCGGCCTTATTTCAAATTTCAATAAGGATTTATCGTTTTAGTAAAAGAAATAGAAGTAAAAGCTTTTATGACCCCCTATTAGACCCTCTTGTATTGTTCTATTGTATCTTTTGTTGACAAGAGCTCAGGTAAATGAGTAGAATTGGTTGCCTAAAACCCTTTAAGACTAAAGGAAAACAACTTAAGGGTATGGTATCCCAGTTAAAAAGGTGTTCAAATTATGCTTATAAATCTTTCAAAAATTAATATTTTTATATTGCATTTTGATATTACCTCAAAAACAATATGAAGATGGATTTTATAAAAAAAAAAGTTTGATTAAATGATTATTAACGAGAATCAAATCTCATTGAGTTTACCTAAAACGGTTGAATATAAATGAATGAATTTTGGTATGTGGTATATGTGTTCATATATCTCAGACTTAAAGGAAAAATAATTTGAATATCTTCTATAATTAAGGAATTATTAACAATTATTTGATTGAATTTGTAAAAAAAAAGCGTTTAAAAGCGATTTCTAAAAAAACAGATGAATATTCGGAATTAATTTTTATATTAGGTCTGAGATAATCACTCAGAGAATTATAATACCAAAAGAGAATACCAAACAAACCTACGGTTTGGCTGTAACTCACTAAGATAGCTTTTAATTTTTGTAATAATTTTGCTGTATCAAGCAACCTGTCAATTTTGTAGTATTTCTGTTACCACAGCCACCCGCTGCGTAGGACAATTAGACGAATATTCAAAGAGGTCTTCCAGGTATAGAAAGTAAAAATACAATTTAAAATTTTTCCAAGATTTCAAACACTTAGGTAAATTTAGAAATTTCAAACGAATTTGTGTTTGACAATCTTTTACATTATCGCAGTTTTTAACATGAAATTGCTTCGGGGCATCAATATTCCTGTTAAAAGGTGTTCAAATAATAAGATGATTATAAATATTTTTCTAATTTTCCCATATTAACTCAAAAAAAAATACTTAGATGGACTTTGTAAAAAAAATTATTTGACTGAATTATACTAACGTGAATCAAATTTCAACGAGCTTATCTAAAACGGTTGAGCAAAAATGAATGAATTTTGGTATGTGCTATATGTGTTCAACTATTATAATGTCGGTTCATATTCATTTTATACATATTTTTAATTCAACTTTTTCATTGGTATTTTGGTTATTGAAAAAACTAGTTAAACATCAATTAACTTTAATTTATCATTTTTTTGATAGTTTATTTACGACGTTTCGATTTCTTTAAATCATTTTCAAGTACCTAAAAATATTAACATAAAGATTTGAATGTGTAACAATCTTATAACTTACAAAAATTTTTTCTTTTTTTGATGAACTTGTTATAAAAGCACAAAAATAACACTGTAAAATAGTTCTCTTTCAATATCAACATTTGTAAACCTGGTTGGGTTATCTCTACATAATAAATTAGAAGCCATTAAAAAATTTCAGTCAAATACATAAATTTTGTCGAAAATATAAATTTGATTTTTCATTCAACGTTCGAAATAAGAATAAAACTCTACCTTCAACTAATCATGAACAATTTAAAACATACATGCACATTTTTTAAAAAATTGATTTGCAATAAACAAACAAAATAAAATAAAATAAAGTGGTTCTAAAACAATTTCATTATGGGAATTAATTACGTGTTTAATTTTTCAATTTTAAAATATTGTTATATGTAACAGGGAGACCTTCCAGGTCTGTTTTGTGGTTTATAGAGTTTTTTTCTCGTTTTATGTAATACATTTCCATAAACGACCTTTTTGTAAAGTTATCTTCCTCTTGCAGGATGCTGACATTTGCGAAGTCAAAGGCATGTAGGTTTTGAAGACTATGTTCGCTTAAAGCTGTGGTATTTTTATTATTTTTGACCGAGGCCTTGTGTTGGTTAATGCGGTTCTTCAGTAGTTGTTTGGTTTGTCCAATATATGTCTTGTCACAATCACAGCAGTCTATTTTATATACGAGATTTGATTTTGATGTTGTCGGTATTTGTGACTTAAGTTTTGAGAAAAGGTTATTTAAAGTTGCATTTCTTCGGTAGCAAACGTTTAAATTTTCACTATGTAAAATTTTTTTAATTTGGGGTGTAACATTTTTGATATATGGCATGGATATATATTTCTCAGTTGAGGTGTCGTTGGCGTTATGTCTGTGGTGGTTGTATATGTAGTGGATTCTCATTTTACAATACTTGTCAATAAACTTTGACGGATAATTATTCTTTATTAAAGCATCTTTAACTTTTGTAATGTTGTCTCTACGGAATCTGGCGTGTGACAATTTTATTGCTCTATCCATCAAGTTGTATATGACGTTGATTTTATTCTTTATTGGGGTATAAGATAAAAAGTTTTCATACCTTTCCGTCCAAATCGGTTTGGTGTACCAGTTTGTTTCAATTTTGGTCCCAACTCTATATAGTGTTAAATCCAAGAAGTTTATTTTGTTATCACTTTCGTCTTCGCTGGTAAATTGTAGTCTTGGATGGTAGTTGTTAAATTCTTCTTTTATCCGGTTAATGTTGTCCGGTGTGGTGGCCAAAATGCAATCGTCAACGTAGCGTTTGAAGAATGTGATGCTTTTCTTGTTTTCATCG
Source organism: Malthinus seriepunctatus (assembly GCA_963924605.1). NCBI lineage: Eukaryota > Metazoa > Arthropoda > Insecta > Coleoptera > Cantharidae > Malthinus > Malthinus seriepunctatus. Next base: position 115,888,475 of record OZ004600.1, on the reverse strand, counting down.
GTTTCCAGTATTGTCTCTTCAAGGTCTTCTAGGACTATGTTGGCAATCGTGGACGACAAAGGGCTACCCATGGCCGTACCGAAGGTTTGCTTGAAAAAATCATTCCCATATTGAAAATATGTCGAATTTAAAACGAGTTCGGTGGCTTTAACAAAGTAACTTATTTTTATTAGGTACTTCCTAAATAAATTACCAAATAAAGTTTTTTATCGGTGCAAAAAATTGCCAAATTTTACAGCACAAAAATATGTTTAAAAATTCCTAAAGTTGATCTAAGCTCTGTTGACCTTGAAAATCTCAAAAATTTTGCTTGCGGCGCTAAGGGGAGGGGGGCGTAATACTGTCGCTACGCCACTGCCGTGGGGCCCGGAGAAAAAAAAATGTCTAGGGCCCCACAAAAGGTTAATCCGGCCCTGCATATTTGCGTAATCAGTTTGAAAAGTACGATATTGTTTGAAGAGTTGTAATATTTGCGAAAACGAGGGTTACATCCTTCCAGTTTTAAAAAACTTTTTGAATCGTTATTTCCAAAATTTGGTAAGCGGTAAATTTAAAGTAGGCATTCAATGAATGTACAATTTTAAGTTGACGTTATAAATTGTTAACTTTTTTTTCAACATTAGTTAGTAAAAAATGCAACTAAAAATTGTAATTTGAAAAGGTGGGTTTAAACGACTTAAAAATTATAAAGTAAAACAAAGTTTATATAGTACAACAATCACTATAATGAAAGTAGGTTCAATTACATCTCACAAGAAGAACCGACAAAAACTTATGAGAGTTACGCATGATAATACATAAACACATTACACATACAAATTATTTTTATACATATACAAAGGTAAATAAAAGATAATTTTTCAACCAAAGTTGCTTTTCTCGATTTATAATTTCAGGTAATTCTTCCGGATCTTCCTATATCTTTCAATAACTTTGACAAACATGGGTTGTTTTTCATTTATACCAAATACATATATACTCCCTATACATGTAGTATTGAATACGAATTGAAAACATTTTGAGTTTTGAAAACCGCATGTATACACTTTAAACACGCGTATTCAATACCTAGATCCAATCCCACAAAATATGGGATCGTATCGAAATTTTGAAGTGAAAATTGCCATGTATACGCTTAGAAGCGATGGAATACTCCCAACCCTTGCGAGTTGTTCTGTTAGTTAACAAACTCGCTTCCTTTAGTGCCAATCTTCATCTTCAAACTCATTTTTAACAAAAACGTATTCAATCCTGACATTTCCAGACAAACATGACATTTCCATGTATACGCTTTAGTAAGTTTTGAGTCAAAACTCAAATCCGTATTCAATACTGCATGTATTCGTGGTAAGTGACCCGTGTTTTGTGGGATTGGATCGAGGTATTGAATACGCGTGTTTAAAGTGTATACATGCGGTTTTCAAAACTCAAAACGATTTCAATTCGTATTCAATACTTCATGTATACGTAGTAATTATATTAACGTTCGACATTTCTGACATTATGAAAATTTAAAATAAATGTCAAATTTAAATACGAACAAGTAGCGCCAGTAGCGCAAACGAAATGCGCTCGATAAAATGGCAACCGCTCCGCACACATTCCCAAAGTAGCGGGTACGTCACCGGACGATTTGGTAACTGTTGCACAACTGTTACGTCCGGTGAATCCGCCCATATGTCCATCACATAAAGTTTTTTATTTTCAACGAAGGATGTACTTTGTGATAATCTTGCGATCACTAAAGGTTTGGTCCATTTCTTAAATCAATCTCAAGTTTTTCGACATTTCCAGATTTGTTTACGTAGATTACTTTTTTGGCGACGTTTTCCAATCTTTTAATAAACTCCACGGTAAGAAGCTTTCACCTTTCGCAGCTTACAGCAGTATCATTTTTTATTTTATAAAGAGCTTTACTATAATTTTTTATGGCATGGTTCACACACTCTATTTTTAGTACTTCATTACCATACGAAACTTTTTTTTGTATATTGTAGTACACGCTTAAAGAAAAACTGTTTTCCAACAACCTGCAATAATTTTTGAGCTAAGTAACATAAGCTTTCCCGTTTTAATTCCTCAATTAAATTTACTAGCGATTGAAATCTGGTAACTGCCATACATAAACTATAAACGCGTAGTAGTTTTGTTTCACTTAACATCAAGGAAAATTTAAATGAAACTACGTGCAAGTGGGGTACGTTCGGACAAGCTATGCGTCGGCACATTCGGATAGTGAATTTACGTATCAATTTCCAGTTTCTGCATTAACTCGACGTTAAAATTTTTTCTACGTAGAACCCTTGGCTTCTGACCCCCTCAAATAGAAAAATATTGTTTATTTTATATATCGGCATTGTTTTTTATCAGTTTTATGAATAAAGAGTTTTTCGCAATGTTTCAATGTTTTACTAGATTTCTCCGAATGTGCCCCATATGTAGTCCGAACGTGCCCCACGTGGGGCAGTTTCGGACAAATACTACTTTTGAAAAAAAAATCTGTAACAGAAAAACTGTGTTATTTTACTACCTTTTCTATATACCGTGTCGTAGGCAAATGATGGTGTTACAAGTTGAATACAAAATAGGCACTACATCACTATAAATAACAGCGCAATCGGTGTTTAAAAAAAATTGTCCGAACCTGCCCAAGTCTCCCCTATATCTGTACGTCGAGAGCTTCGATTTAAAAAATAGAATATTTATATAAGTATTTATTATATAAAAATTTATTTATCAAGAAAAGGCTTCGCGTTTTAAATATATGGATAGATTAAATTTTTAATTTATACCTTATTTTGAATTTTATTGTTTCATTTGATAATTTCTATTTTGGTGACCTAAATATCGAGCGATTGTCATTAAATAGATACAATTTTGTTTGCCTTTTTCTTTGTGTACGATTATACAGAGTCTAACAGTCATATTTTCAAGCGTGCGATTGTGCATTTCCTGACTTAATTTAAAGCCTTCGACTATTATGTCAGCTTCCATAGCTGATGACGACCCTGACCAATTTCTGAAGCAAGTGTGCGAAGGTGCTTCTTTTTGTATATTACCAGCTCTTGCACATGCACTGCAATATTTATTTCTAACACCAAGAAATAGAAGTTTCCCTGTCTGCTGTCCAATTATCACACCCTAAAACAGCGTGAATTAAATTCTGACACTTGAAAGATTAAAAAAAACTTACTGTTCCAGAAGCTGCGTTATAATAAATTGTGGCCATACGAGCAATGGCACCAGCCTCCATCAAAGTAAACGCAAATCCAGACGTTTCCATCTGCATCAAATTGACCATTTTCTGTAGCTAGCTGGTATTCTTCTTTTCCAGCGGCTTCCATTGTGGACCACAGGGAGTCGCTCCAAGAATTTCCTAATTCCAATTCTATTTCGTGGATGTAAGGCATGTATGGAATGTCCATACAGCTAAAATTTTCTTTCATTTGGGTGTATGTACTGCCTATTGCCAAAGTACCCCATACAGTCCCATAATTCAAAGTATTTTTATTTGGATCTTGTCCTTTTTTTTGTTTCGAAACCACACATATTACACTTCAGTGTAATTTCGGACACTAAACCCAAGGTTCTTCTATTCTCCTCCATTATTTGCATTGTACCACCAGTACAAATAAGGCAATGTTCAGTTTGAAGTCGAAGAGCCAAGTTCATTCAATACATATCCCAATTCAACTATTCGATACCCCTCAATAATTTTAAAAGACTAACACTAGACAGACATAACACTAAAAGAACAGGTAAAGCAACTAAAAACGAAAACTAAATCAATCATAATTATACCTCTCATATTCTTCTTTCGAACAAAACGAATATTCCAAATATTCAAACTTTCAGTTGTTTTAAAATTAAACTAACAAAATGCCACTTATCATTTGTTTGTATGTACACAGGCTCACAAATATTTTATTTATTTATTTCATTTCTTGCACTTGTAAAAATAAATGCAACTAAAATAATGAGAACAAAAATAATGCATATGAACACTGTAAAACGATAATCGGAATCGTTCGAATTCGTCTACGCTTATCTCGACTCGGCGCATAGCCATTCTATTTTTAACCTACTTGACCTAGATTTATTGCGAGTCTCTGAAAAGAGAGTTATCTACTGACGAATAGATATCTATTCATTCTGTCTCTCGATGGCCAGTCAACTTTAACCATTCTATAACCACTGATTTTCTCCGGTTATTTTAGCTGCAGCTAACTTAAGTCAAGTTATGTACGCTCGTGGCGCTGGTGTTTGTTTTGTTTGTTATTGTCAATCGCGTTTAAATGTAAGTACAAAATTTTTACCTGCTTTTGAGGTGCCTATTGTTAAAAAAAATTTTTGTCCATTATTTTACCTGATGTATGCAAAATATTTCTTTAAGCTTTTCCTTGTATTAAAAATATTTTTAAAAGGTTCGAGAATTTGTTTCTTTTTCTAAATTTTTAATCACCGGCCTACAGGAATTTGCATTTCTTGTGCTTTCTTTAATTAATTTTAAGGAATACAAAGTATCAACTTAAATTAATCATATTTAATATTTTTTTTTTTTGGCTTAGGTATTTATGATTTTTTTTTAGAGATAATAGTCAATTTTATATTATTATTTAATATTTATTAATTAATTGGCTATCTCTAAAAAAATAATAATTATTTTATACGTATATTTTGATCAAAAAAATTGTAACATCAAGTGACGATTATTTATAAACGAGCGCGAATTAGTTATTCTTTTGACAATCCATCTATTGTCGAAAAACAGAATGACGTTATTTCTATCCAAGTTACACGACAATTTTAAATGTTAGCCGACCGTCGAGCAACCCGATTTGACGAGTTATGGGTTCCATAAGTTAGCTCTAGCTAAGTTAGCTAGAGCTAAGCAAAAATGTACCAGAAACCGGCCATTAGTTGTAGAAATAAATATATTTACAAACGATATCATTTGCGCCATCTAGTACCATAAATTGTAAGGAATTTAAGCGTTAGTTCATATAATGAAAATTGGTGTTAAAAACGTCGCCTTAAGCGTCAAGTGATTGTGTTTATTAGAAATTCCTTGCATAGTAATTTTAATCCTTATTTTACAAAAATTTTCAATTTAAATGAGAGCCATAACCATAAATAGTTTCTTCGAACGGTTTACAACTTTGTTAAAACTCGCTATAAGTTTATTTTTATGTGTAGGTGCATTATTTGTCTGGTCCACTGTAAAAAAAGTAAATCTCGAATCTAAAGCTGAAGCTAACTTCAATGACGTTTTATACGATGCTCTGAACGTTGATTTCAAGTCTTAACATTTAAGACTTCGCTCGGCTTCCCCGGGTGCTGTGACTGGTGATTTCGATGATGTTATCCAGCGAACTTTAAGTCGCTCATGTACCACTAACAAAATTGATTTTTATCTAACTCAAAAAGCCCACAAACTCACACACTAAGATTTACTAATTTAGGCAATTTTTTATATTAATAATTTCTTCCTTGAGGTAAGAAATTCACTTCTCTAAATACGCCGTAACAACTTTAACTACTGTCAAATTAACTATCAATGGCTTTATCGCTCACTGATAAATTCACTGACTTTAATACTTTTATAATTTCCCTTTTTTAGGAAACGATTAATTTTAACTATGTTCCCTTGGAACAAAATACTAACTGACCGCTATTGAGATCTTCTACACTCAAGCGAGGAAATGCATCTCGCTTGATAACTATATGAAGACTGAACTAATTTTATGTTTAAAAATCTGTTCCTGAGTGAAACTATCTCCCTTCCTTACTTTAAATCATTTTCCTAATTGGTACATTTCTATATTCCTGTTTCTCATTGGCTTTCTTTCCTCTATCAATACCTTATTGTCTCAACTTGACAACATATTCTGGCCTCGAGTTTTATATCGTTCATTGAATTTATTATCTCCTGCTAAATTTGCAGTTTAAATATATTGCTTTTAATATTTTGTGCCAACCTTTAACTTCTAAGAATCACATTGGTTAAAGGTGATTCTAGTAAATGGTCTTTGTTTAATTTATTTCAATTCCGGATGTTATTAATTTTTTAATCTCAAGTTCGCGACACTCTGGCAACTTGAAGAAGTTATTATACGTTTTAGTTTAAATTCTATTTTAATAATTTGAAAAAATAAATGATCGAAAATACCTGGTTCGTTACAGTTCGACTGTTTGTAGGAACAAACCTAAAAGCTCTTGGGATGAAAGAAACAAAAGTAAAGTGTAGCAAAAGGCATGGTTTATCTACAGCTGCTATCAAAATAATTTAATCTCCCCAAACCCCTACACCAAGGGTACATGAAAATCAGAAAGTGTTAAATAAGTAATTTCGTAACCCTTACTGCTTCCGAGAATCCGAGAACCAAATATTAGTTACCCTAAAAAAATCAAAGCTATAGAGGCCAAAAGCTACAGCACAGGCGGAAAGGGTTTATTTTTGAGATAACGAATATTTAATCTTAATGTCCAGAAAAAATAATTAATTTTTGAGTAACTTATCGAAAGTTTAACATAAGCGACTAGGATCGGGGGAGGGGTTGCACTCACAATAATATGAATTTCGCTCTGTCAGTGCCCCCACGCCTCACTTTCGTAAGAATTTGTATTTGAACCATTGATAAAATCAATTATTTTCCAACAGCCCTCTTTTTCGAATAATTTCTAGATACGCTGCTGAGTTACTTTCTTTCGACTAATTATTTTATAAACCTCAAATTAAATAAAAAATTTAAAAATCTATACTTAGACTGGAAATAATAACAAATTCCAATTGCAAGATTTTGAAGTTGCCGCCAAACTTGGTTGACTAGAAGGTTTCAAAAAAGGCATTTTGACATTTTTAAATTTAGCTAAACATGTAATTCAGCAATGTTAAGTAGTACAAACTAAAATTTGATATAAAAATATTGTAAAATTGCATACACCTTGCAATTGTTAGCAATTGTGACGTCATGATAAGAAAATTGTGATTCATGAAAATTTCATGTTGTGTAGCTTTTGGCTAACGAACCAAGCGATCTTGTTATAATGATTTCACGTCTAACTCATAATAAACTAATTAAAGTACATAGGTATAATTTTAAATAATTTTAAACAAATTAAAATTTTAAAAATTAGGTTAAGAAGCTCACCAGGTGTTGAAAATACCTATCGCTAAGATTCTCGCAATTTTCACCAAATGAAAGTCAAAAATACACACAACACTGTTAATAGGATACAATTTATGATTTTTAGTTGATTTTAAAACTTGCAAATATTTTTAAAACCATTATTCGAAATCAAGATAGTGGTTACAACTTTGAACTTGTCGCGACCATATTGTTTTGTTTTCCGATAAATAATTTCCGTCCGATAATTTCATTTAAGAAAGAAAGTAGCGACATCTTAATAAATAAAAATTAATTACAGGTGCCAATTTTTGATAACTTCGAGAGTTAAAAATTTTACAAAACTCAAATAAGTTCTAATGGAGATTTTGATTCTCTGCGATCTTTAAAAACCGTGGCTCTAGGGATGTTTTTAGGCTTCATGGTGCCTTGGGTTAATCGGTTCTTCTGAAAGTACTATCTGGGGGAAGTTTCAGGGGTTTACTCCCAAAGCGTCTCAGGCGAAAATTTTTGTCATATGAAGGTCAACCCTTTTTAACGTTGTAAATTTCTAGAGCCCCTTAGATTTTGGAGCCTTGAGCTTTAGTCAATTTAGCTCGTAGGGTAAAACAGCAGCCAAAATTAATTGAAAAAAAAAAACTAAAGGTGACAAGGTGACTGTCGGGGGCCCCTTTTGCACGGAGGCCCGTGTGCCTTGAACGCTTGAACCATTGATTATACATTATACTGTATAATCAATGCTTGAACCCACCGCACCCCGGTAGTTACGCCCCTGACAAGAGGGTTTTTGTAACGATCATTTTTTAAAAATAGCAAGGCACCTGGAGGAGTTAAAACATAAACAAGAATTGCAAGTCGCAAAAATATTGGCCAAGCCAAAAAACAGCAAACAGCGTCGAGACACAGTAGGTATATACTGTGGTCGAGACGAGTTCATGCTTTTGGCAAAGGTCATATTATTATCACAATATGGAAGTACTTGCGACCGGTCTAGGTGAATTACTTTTGGCCACTGGCCAGACGACCAAACGAGTCGATGGAAACAAAATATGAAATATCTTTAGCTCTGTTCGCTTGACTTGCACTAGTTACTCCGGACAGTTAGTGAACCAATGAGAATAAAGAATACAGAATGAAGTCTACAGTCATTGGTTTACGGCCTGCTCCGAGCAACTAGTGCAAGTCAAGCGAACAGAGCTTTTGTTCGGCCAAGGTTCGGCCCCTGTCCCCACTGCTTAGGATTTATGTTAAAAAATAACATGTGGTTACACGGTTACACGTAACAAAATGCAGTGCCATCCAACAAAAAAATGACGAAAACCTTTACCAAACCATTGTATGTGTCCATAGAAACAATAAAATAATGATTTCGAAATATTTAACCAAAAGCACAAGGGTGGTAAGTGAAACAGATGTTTGAGCTATTTGTTACTTTTATTCTTGTTACTGGGACAACATTGTTCTCCAGCGGTTACTATTTTGAATAAACTTTAAAATTATAAAAATTATTTACAACTGTCAACTAGTGTCAGTTTAAAAAATGAATTTATTATTAGTTATTTTTCACGATTGTGCAAAAAATAGTATGCAATACTAGGATCGTTAAGTGCTTTTCTTAACAAATCTCGAAAATTAGAAAAACTCGACCCTACGGGTCTCGTTTTGCTAACATTTTCTGGATTTGTTAACTATGCACTTACCGACCATGTATTGCAATGTACTATTTCATTCGATTTGGCTATCAGTTTACAATGTTGTTTCTATTTTTGTACATAACAACTTGGATACGCATTGTTTTATTGTAGGTACTTTAGCAGATTTAAATTTACCGCCAAGTGTTTTTAATGTTTATAACCTAAAAATTTTCTTGATACATAACCTCAAAAAACGTTCAAGTTTAAATGTTGTAAAGAAAAGTAATAAACTAATTAGTTTATAATGAAAATCAGAGCAGATATTAGTGATGATGAAGCTGTTCAAGTTAAAAAAAAATTATTTGAGCTTGAAATCGAAAGATTACAAAATTTGTCTTTATTATGGGACGAGGAAGAGAAAATGAACAGTTCGGAAGATACTATAAGAAAACGGAAGAAAAAACTGAAAAAAGATAAACGTAAAAGTGTAAAAGATGGTAAAGTGGTCAAGAGAAAGAGTTCTGTAAATGTTTCTAATAACTTGGAGAATATTGTAAAAATAGAAAACTCGTTTAGTGATGTACCATATAATGAACTTCAAACAAGCAGTAATCAAGAAAAAACTAATAAAAGAGATTCTAAATCAACAATTAAAAAGTTTGATGGAGTCGACACAATTTCTCAAAATCGTCTTGCATTAGCTGGGGAACTATTAGGAGACGTTACTACTAAGAAAAAGAACGTATTACCTGCAGAAAAGAGATTAGGAACTTTTAAAAAATTTTGTAATACCTCAAATTTGAATGCAAATTGTCCAGAAGACGTATGGGAATCGGGATCATTTATAATTAAAAATATTCGATCATGCATATTAACGAGAGATTGGAATAATGTAACACACATGCTACTGTTTTTGTTACAACATAATAGGAAACAGTTCATAAAGCAGGTAAATTGCAAATCGATATGTAGTTGAAATACGTACTATAGGAATTTTTTTAGGTTGCCAAATTAAATTTTATGAAAAATCCTGCAGATATCGGAGAGGAATGTCTTCAAGAGTTTTATGAGTATTTTGATAAGACTCGTAATGATTTAACGTTTGAACTATAAACCACAATTTTCAAAAACTTGATTGATATATATTTTTTTCAATATAAGTATTATACATATACAGATTTAATTGTTAATAAAGAAATTCTATTTATACACTGAAATTAATTACAAATATTGCTTTAATATTAGTAAGAAACCCTGTAAATTATAATATTTCAACTAGGGTCAAAAATTAAAAATTCGTTTAGCGCCAAATCAAATTAACCGGTAAATATTCATGCTTTAGCGAGGCACGCTTTTGTAACATAACCTCAAAAAAGTAAATGTAGTTTAAAATCGAATGTGCGGTGCTTGTTTATTTTCTAAATTATGGCGGGGGGTTATATTTTAAAAATAATTTCTTCATTTATTTACTTACAAGTAATTCTCTGTTATAAATTAAACGTTCCCCGTGTTTTGCTACCAATTTTCAGTGATGTATCTGCAAAATTTACTTTGGAAGCCACCGAAGGGGGTTGTTACAAATGGTAAATAACTGTCATTTACATTTTATGATTACTTAACAAACTATACGTTTTAGGAGTACAACACGACCTGATATTATAAATTTAACTCCAATAGACGTAGACCATGATTTTCACTGTTCGTCTAAGGTTGTGATTTCTTCAATTAGTAAAAAGACTGCTCGAGATATTGCTATTGTATTAGCTGAAGATGTAAACTCTAAACTAATGTTACGAAGTGATGTAATTGTAGACGTGATAAATAATCTATCTATTATTACCACAACTCGAGAGCTCTTTATGGGTGAAGCTCCAGAAGCATTTGAAGTACGAGCTTATGATAGCCAAGGTTAACTATAAAATTTAGTAATTAATGTGTTTTTTATATAATTTGTTAATAGGAAACGAATTTAGCACTTTAAAAGGAGTAGAATTTCAGTGGGAAATAAGATGTATAGGGTCTGCAGGTGCGACAGTTTTGCAGTTTATGACATTTTCTGAGTCCCCTTATGAAACTCCCAGCACTGTAACTGATATGGAAGCAGCTAATAAACGAGGTCATATAGTTTTACTTGAAGGTGTTAAAACGGGCTGTGTTAAGGTAAATATTTACTTCCAAATCAATTACTTTAAAACCTAACATTGTTGATTTAGGTTTCTGTGAAATTACCTTATTCTGAATACAACGATGTGAAGCCAATTGAAGTACTACTATCTGTAATTGCTAATTTATTAGTTTTGCCTGCCGATGCTTACGTACTGGCCGGAGATACAGTTAAATTTCAACTTATACACGTAATGATTATTGTTTTATTAATTTGTGTAAATATTAAAAGCACTTGTTACAGATGAATAATGGAGTAATGGAAGAAATTGCGTTTCCAGACTCACAGTTTTTCTTTGAAGTTGAAAGCGAATCCCTTGCATCTGTAGATAAAACAACTGGTATGATGTTAATTGTTAACAAATTAAGTACTATGCTAATATTCTAAATATTTCTACAGGTGAAGTAACAGCATTAGCTGAAGGAAACACTAGAGTGGTTTTGCATGATAGAAATGCAGACCCAGGAGATCCTAATTTAAAATTACCTGCAGCACAATTAACAATAGTAGCTCCAGCTTACATTTTACTTACCATTCTTCCCCACAAAAATTGGGCCATTTTAGTATCAGAACACCACGACATTGTTGCTGAGGTTTATTCAAGGTTGTAATTAACGTAAATTGTAAATATTCAAATTTTAAAGAATTTTATTTAAGGAATGATAACAAATTTACTTTGGGCTCAAACGTTCAAATTCACACTCAAGTTGGTGATCTCTTCCAAGTGCAAGAACGTTCTAAAAACGGTAGTTGGTTAAGTGGATGGGCAACAAAAATGGGGAGTGCAATAGTTCAAGCTAGATTGGAGTCTGTTGTTCATCCTGACAAAGGAATTTTTAACATTGAAACAGAATTAAGTGCTCAAGCAACTTTAAATGTTTATTCTCAAATTTTGTTGAAACCATCTGAAATTGTGTTACCTTGGGATCCGCATAAAAAACCAAAGTAAAGATAAAATTAATAAATTTGAGTTGCCTTTTGTTGATTATTTTAATTGTAGGTATGAAAGACAAATTTCAGCAACGGGAGGTGATAATAGATTCTTATGGAGCAGTAGCAATCATTCTGTCGGTGTTGTAACACAAACGGGGCGTGTTAGAACTCATAGTGTTGGTAGTTTTGAAGTGTCTGCTGCTATGATGAAAAATCATCACAATAGACAAACAGCTTTGTGAGTTCACATAATGGTTTTTTATATAAAGAATATTACATATTGGGTTCATTTAGGTTTTATATTGTTCCACCGGTACGTTTAGAAGTTGTGGAATTTATAATGGAGGCAGAAGTTGGAACTGAAATTTATATACATGTGGCTTTATATGCAGCAAAATCTTCTGACTCGCAGATGCCATTTACACAATGTCAAGACTTGCCATTCAAAGTAACACTTAGCCATCCGAGCTTTATCTACAACAAAACATCAAGTATTCCACCTGTTGGAATTGCGTGTGCAACTATAGCAGTTATAGGAAGAAATGTTGGAATGAGTACAGTTGAAATTTCATATATAGCAGATGGTGTCGCTCTAGAAGATGTGGTCACTGTAGGCACATATAAAAAATTGGAAGTGATACAACCAAAAGCTTGTGAAATTGTGTTAGCTGTTGGTACTTCTCTTAATGTGGTATTTTCCGGCGGTCCTTTACCTATTCCTGGTAAAGAATCATTACATACCCGTAAAGCCGAATCCCTTAATCCTGCCATAGCCCAAGTTCAAGATGTTAGCGATCCTCAAAAAGTTGGTGAAATTACATTGAAGGTTTTATGTTCACAAATAGGTGAAACTAGAGCAAAATTATCTGTAACAAATGGTCCTTGTTTACCAAATAGTAAAAACCAAGAAAGTGTTGCTACGATGAAAGTTGTTTGTAGTCAACCTAAAGCTATATCTTTACAACCTGAAAGTCAAATGTCGAATACTTCTGGTTGTCCACTGGGTGTTAGTGCTACACGTGTTATTATACAAAGTGATAAAGACATCGAACTAAGCGTAGTTGTAACTGATGGAGATGGACGTAAATTTATGAACATATCTAGTTTTAAGTTTGATTGGTCATTGCAACCATCACAATTAGGAGAACTAAAAGAAAATGACGGAGTTATTACAAAAGAGGTAGTAGAAAATGGTGTACCGGTTACTGACAAGAATATTCAAATTGTTTCACCTAAATCACAAACAGGCACTATGGAAGTATCTGCTACAATTTCATCATATCATGACGATAAGCTAATAGCTCAAGGTCTTCCACCACAGTCACCTGATAGTAAAGACTTTTTGGTAACCACTGCGATACATTTATCTGTAGTAGATGATGCAGTTATCGCACCTAACATCACTTCCGTATTTAATCATCCAGGAAATCGAAAATTGCTCACAGTTAATCAAGGGTCAGGCTATTATGAGTTAACGTTAAGTGCCGATAATTTAGCAAATGTAAAATACATAGAAGTTACTCGTCAAATTGAAATTATACCATTAAAAGATGGAGAACTTAAAATTACTGTTATAGACTTGTGTTTACCGTCGAATCCAACAGTAATTCGAGCTAATATTGTTTCTGTTAGCTCTATAAGAGTGGAAATGTCTGATAAAGTAGAAATAGGAAGATGTATTTCTTGTCTTGTAAAATTGTATGATGACTGTGATGAGTTGTTATCTGTACCTGATATGAATATGATAAATTTAGAATACGACTTTGATCATGACATTGCCAAGTTGAAAAGGGTTAATGAGAATTCAAAGATGTCGTCAGCAGAAATAGAGTATATACTCACAGGTAAGATTAATGACGGTTTGTAAAATACCATCTTCAAGCTATTTTTTTACAGGAACGGAATTAGGTGATACAAAACTAACATTTTCTATTGGAGAAACATCCAGTGCTCCTCTCGATTTGCAAGTATTTTCGCCATTACAGTCATCTCCTAAATTTATAACGTTAGTTGTTGGTGCTGTTTTACAATTGAGTAGTAAAGGTGGACCTTCACCTGATTGTGGAGTAGAATATACTGTGGACGATTCTGATATTGCTGGTTTGTAATTTTTCATCATTCCACTTGCTATATTATTAAAATATTTGTTTTAAGAGGTCGGCATTAGTGGTCTAGCTAAAGCTCTAGCTTTAGGCAATTCTAAAATTCGTGCTCGTGCTGTTGGAATTAATCCAACCACAGGATTGAAGATTTTATATTCAGAAGTGAGTCATAAAGAATATTATTTTGATCATATCTCTTAGAAATCGGTTTTTGCAGCAATTGATTAATTAATGTGCACGTTTTTAATTATTTTTAGGATACTATAGAATTATCTGTTATACCTATAACTGGAATTAAAATATCTGCACCTCTATTGAGATTTCAAATTGGTTCTACAGTACCAGCGTGGGCTAGCGGGATTCCCGACCAACTCACACCGATGATAATTGGAACTGTAGACCCACCTTTTAAGTTTGTATGGTCGGCTAGTGACAAAGAAGTAATAAATGTACACGGTATATTCAAAGAACACGGTAAATTGAAGTAAATATGTTATAGCTATCTTATTTAATAAGACTTTTAGGTATCGATTATGCACCTGAAGATGACATATCAGTTCGAATAACTGGCCTAGCACCTGGACGTGCAACGTTAAATTTAAAGGCAAGCATACCTGGAGCAGCAGCTGGTTCTGGTGGTCCAGTAGAATATACAAGTACTGTTGAGATAGAAGTTTTCGAGAAGCTTTCTCTGCTTAATCCTCAAGGTATAAGTGGAAGTTTTATTTTAATGGCTCCTCACTGTTCGGTACAGTTGGAAACAAACTTAGATTCGTCAAGCAAATTGAGATACAAGTATGTGTTGTTTTATGTAAAATATTTTTAAAATTGAATTTTGTATTATATTCAGTTCACCTGGACCAGATCCACCATTAGACGCTGCTGCTAGAAAATCTTTAAGTATACCAAGTTCAATAGTCACAATATCAGATAATGGATTATTAAAATCTCACGGTTTATATGGAAAAACGATGGTTTTAGTTACAGCACTAGACGAATTTGGATTAAAACAAACAATAAGTCTAATTGTTGAGGTAAGTGGTAGTCTTTTTTTAATAAAATGTATTTTAAAAATTCAATAAATGATACTTGTAGGTAAAACCAGTACAGTATATGTTATTGAGTGTAGTCTCCAACTGGAAAACTACATGTAGTAAAGTAGTTCCTTTAGGAACTGAATTTGAGTTACATGTAACTTACCACGACAACATTGGAGCTGAATTTCTAGTTGGAAATTCAGAACTTGGCATTCGCACTTCTCGATTTGATTTGGCGAAAATTCGTCCTGGACCGGATAATTCTTCAGTATATGTATCTACAAAAAAAGAGGGCTATACGATGGTTAAAGTTTGGGCAGACGGTTTTCATAAAACTGCAGATTATGTTAAACTTAATGTTGGAAAAGTCGTTTCACCAAAAACGGTAACTTCTTGTAACATAGTGATTTATTTATTGTTGGTTAATTCCTTTATTAGGACCACTTGACTACTGGTGATGTTGTATGTGCTTGCACATCTGTACACTCGACCAATAATTGCAAAGGCAAATGGAGTTCTAGTGATCAAAATTTATTAAGGATGAACCCCACTACCGGAGTGGGATTTGTAGAAGGCACAAAAAGTGGATCTGTATCAATATCACATTCTTTACACCCAAGTGCAGCACTTCAATTAGAAGTCGTTCCATCAAATCAAATAACAATGATGCCCGACACATGCAAACCTTTGGTAAATTCTTTATCTGCTCCACCTTATAAAGTACCATTGGTTTTAGCCAGTGAAATGTCTATTGGTAAAACAAACAATGTGGTAAGAAAGATAAGTTTGTATAAAAAGTAAGTTGTAAGCAAAAATATATTTTTAGGTTTGTGATTGTAAAGATAAGCTTCGAGATGACGACTCAGCTATAAATTATCCATTTACCTGTAGTATAGCATTTTCTGCTGATCATGTTATTGCTACAGACGTGTTTAAAATTAATCCTGGTTTTGATAAAAATACAGGACAATATTCATGCGATATCACAGCAAAACCCACCAACAGTCCAATTATTAGCACTTTATCAACAACAGTGTCCATTTGGGCAACTTTAACAGACGGTAGCGTACAAGCTGTACCTGCTGAAATACCTTTCGTTCCAGCAATATTTACAAATACAAAATTAAAGTTGGATAGTAGTAACCAAGGAAATTTAGATGTACACGGATTAGATTCTGTTTTAGATCAAGTTTCGGTACTATTTAAAATTACTTACAAATTGTAATACATTTTATAACTTCTTTTTGTAGGTTGAACCAAAAGACAAAAGTTTATTCGAAATAGGTGGTGCAGAAAGGCCACAGGGAAATTTACTTAGGTATAGAGTAACTCTTCTTGATTATCACTGGAAATTAGACGAATTAGGCGATCCAATGAACATTATAGTGACATCAATAGTAACAGAAGAAGTTGTTACTGTAAGTCATTTTTGTTAAGAAAATTTAAATCTTTATAAAATTATTTAAAAAGGAATTTTTTGTATTGAAATAAAAACTTTTTTAGGTGAATGTTCGAACAGATGGTGTGGGAGCTAGTACTAGTCTATCATCATCATGTAATTGTAATGCTGATGGTGGAACTTCAGGTCCAACAGACAGTTTCAAATATATGTTGGTCATAATTGTGTCGATGATAACAATATTAATCATAACTTACTTATGTAAGCAATCAAATTATTATTTTATATAGTCTAAATTTAAAATTATTTCTAGTATACTCCTATTTGTTCCAAAGCCAAGTGAATGTGAACGTTCCCGACCGAGGTAATTAATAGCTTCTTATTTTAAAAGTTCATAGCTAACTAGTAGCGTCTGTTATTTTTAGGCCGATCACCAAGGGGACCTGGAAGGTCACCTGGCACTCCAACAGGTGGAAATCAATGTGCATATGTTAGGTATGCACAACAGGGAAGTTCTCGTAGAAATGTAGGTACTGGAGGTCAAGAATCTGTTTATGGAGATCCTACTAGCTTTTACTGTTCATGTCCGGATACTAGTAGAAATAGTAGACGATATATGTAGTAAATTATTAGTCATTTGATAAATTTATCGATTGCCATGCGATGTAAATATAAATGAATGTAATTTTTATTTAACTTTCTTTGTACTTGTAAATTTCTAGGATTATCTCTAAATTTTAATTTTGTACACAATAAAGACGAAAAAACTGCGTATGTCTTTAATTTTAGATTCAATAAAACTAGAAATAAAGATTTGCCCTTTATTAATATACAACTTTTAGTACCATATTTCCAAATAGTTATATACCGTGTATAAACTACTAATGTAAATAATTATAACAACATCTAATGTATGTTTCACTAAAAACACAAATAAAAACTGTAAAAATATCACAGATGATTTCCATAAATTAGCATACATTTAATTATATATTATATGTAAACGAGCATGTAACTTTCGTATAGATTTAGGCACTTATACGTGTTCAGATCTATACCTCTCCCATCTTGAATCATCAGACTCATGTGTAACATAGCGAACACCAATTTGTGCTTCCAATCTGCGAAGATCACACCAAGTTTCATAATCCTACAAAAAAAAGCATAATGTATATTTTAGGACAATATATTACAATAAAAACTTACTTGCAACCAAATATGTTGTAAAGATTTATCAACAGTGTATCTTTTCCTCTGTTTAACTTGTAGTAAATTATTGATTAAATCAATTGCTAAAAAATTACTAATTAGTTTCTCGAGTTGTAATATAAAAACAACGGACGTGACCATACGAGGAACTTTCTCCGTCCCTCAAATCTTGGAACTTTGTATTTTTTTTATTAAAATTTCATTCAATATCTTATTACAGTAGAACCCTGTTATAACGTACCATCAGGGACCGAAAAATTTGGTACGTTATAACCGGAAGTTCGTTATAAAAACACAATAAATAAACAATATTAAAATGGGACCAAAGATTTAGTCCGTTATATCCAGAAAAACGTTATAACGGGGTTCTACTGTATATAAAATACATTAAAAAAAACTTTAAAAAGCGCCCTAAAGAAACGTTTGGGTATTGAAGTTAGGCATGAACACAGTTTCTCGTATGGCCACATCCGTTGTTTTTATTACTAAATTTATTTTTATGTTGATATAAATTACATGATATTAAAAAAATATATTTTTTTAAAATTGCTTTCATCCGGGATTGAACCTAGGGCTTCTGCGTGTAAGCAGAATTTTTAGACATGAACTGTATAAAATACAAATTTAATTTTTTTTTAAATTTGGCTTAAATTGAAGTTCAAAATATAATTATTTTTTATGTTCAGAAAGCTAATTGTACGAGCTTTCAAAGTATACAGGGTATTCCATTTAAATTAAGAAATTTGATTCCATTTCTGGTTAAACCGGAAGTCAAAATATAAAGTGTTTGCTATCGTGTAATAGCTTATTTTACGAGCTTTCAAAATATTTAAAAATATAGTGTTCCTAAAAAATTTGAGTTTTGTAATTTCCGGTTTAACCGGAAGCGTTTTGTTAACTGAAAATAGTGTAAAATAATAGATATTCATGGGATTGATATATATATATATCCATTTTCAAGTTCTTATTTCTATTAGAAAAGAAATTAGAGATTTTTAAAGTTTTGACATTCAAAAAATTATTACTCTAAAACGGTTCGAGCGATTTTGATAAAAATTTATATTTCGATAGAGAATTACGTTTTCTGTAACATATCCAAAAAAGAAAAAATATGGCAGAGGAAATTTTGAGAAAATCCATTTCAAAATGTTGACTTACTTTGGCCCCTTAAAGGTAGGCAATTTTTAAACAATTTTGAAAATTGATTTTTTAGGACGAAAGCCCTATGTTTTGGCTGTACAATGCCATTTTGAAATTTTTAAAATAATAAGTACCGGGCAAGTTATAATGGAAAAACCACAAAATCGGACAATCGTTCTATTGGCCGCCATTTTTAATTAAAAAATTTGAAAATTGTTTTTTCAATTGGGGCTCGCATGTACTATCTTATAGCCAAGTAGAAATGAATTTGTCCTAAATTTTCAAATATGCGTCCAAAATAACCACCTTATTTTATTTTATTACTATTTTTTCTCGATTTTAACAACTTTTTCTTGGATTGGAAAAAGTTAAAAAACTTATTTGAAGATAAAAGATGAAAATTCTTACCATCAGATGAAACTTCTTTCCAAGGATTTGAAGGATACATAAATGCGGCATTTTGAATTTGTTCATTAATATCTTCATCTTCGTTGAATGGGAATGTACCACTTAAACTAACATATATAATTACCCCAACACTCCACATATCTAGGGATCTATTGTAGCCTTTATTTCTCAACACCTCTGGAGCTACAATAATTGATTTAATTAAAATGAAAGTGAAAAGAATTGTTTCACTATTTACCCAAATATGCAGGTGTCCCCACAACCGATCTTCTAAATGAAGTTTCGCCAATTATTCGGGCAAAACCAAAATCACATAACTTAACTTGTGGAAATTCTACATCTGTACTAAGCAAAACGTTTTCTGGTTTTAAATCGCAATGAACAATATTTCTACTATGCAAATGTTTTAAAGCTACAAGTATCTAAAAAGAATTTCATTATTTTTAAATTAATAAAATGAAAAGCATAAAATTACCTGGGTAATAAGAAATTTAGTCACTCGTTCATTCAATCGACCTTTGTCATGTGATAAAATCATTTCTAACATATCTCCTTTTAACTTCTCCATAATTACAAAAATACGTTCTGGTGTTTCAAACATGCGTTCTAAATTTACAACACCCGGATGAGAAAAGTTTTGTAAAATTGCTACTTCGTTTTTTAATTGAGCTTCTTGTTTTGTTGGAAAACGTAATTTATCGATCACCTATATTTATAAAAAAACAAGTTCAGTACCTATTTGAGTTTATAAATAAAAAATAAAATTTACTTTAATTGCCACTGGTCTAGTAGTTCTTCTATGAATTCCTCCATATACAATACCAAACTGTCCGGATCCTAGAACTTCATCGGGAAATATTTGGTAAACCTGGTTCATATCAGTAATTTGTTCTTCAGGTTCACAAATATCTTGAGAACCTACAATTACGCTTTAAAGTTCAGTTTTTCTTGATATTAAGCTACTTACGAACACTGGAAGTCACAGGCATGAGAGCTTGCCTAATTGTAGTTTCCCAACTGCATGCAACATATGCACCTATTCCACTTTCTGGAGGTGGTAAAGTAATAGAAACGTCTTCAAATCCGTGTAAAGGGTCTTGACCGACAAAATAATCAACGTGAAGAGTCCTTAATTCAAAACAATGCATAACCACTACAATTTAAGTTAATTAGTGAAATAAACTAAAACACATTATCATTAGCTACCTCCATGTTTAACTCTAGCTGTATCTATTGCTAAGACTTGGCACAGAGGGATTTCTTTATAATATCTGGAAGTGTGTTCATTTTGGTATAAAGTTATTGATTTGGTGTCTAATTTCCAATAGTGATGCTTTACCTAAAATTTAAATATTGTTTTAAGAGGATTTAGTAAATAATAATAAAAACTTACTGTGCTGTCCTTGTTAGTAAAGTGAACTAACCAACCTTCTTTTAAAATTTGAGAACCTTCTCTTTTGGTGTGCTTTACAGATTGAACAATTCGTTGTAATGGAATATTTGCACTTGGAGCAGAAGATGTGCTATAAATTATGATATACTAATGATATTTTTAGCTTTACTTAAGTAATAATTACCTGGAAGGATTTGAGTCGTTGTCATTGTCATGAACCGGTACAATATCAGAATAACTTCTTGAACCATTGGCTCCATTGTCATCTTCTGCATCACTATCATCTTCATTTAATTCCTTGCATAAATGACTTTCGTTGCTTCCCGAACTTTCAGCATAATCAAAGTTTCCTAATCAACAAATTTAAGTAAGAAATTTACACTTGAAACGTCAATTTACCTCTTATATTTTTAGGCAGTTCTCCGGCACAATTTTTAGGTATATAATCGAGACACTTCTTGTGAACATTGTAATGACAATCTTTACATTGTAAACCTTGTTTAAATAATCCAACTAAAAGTTTGTTACAATAGTGACAAACTGTAGGACGTGTATAGTTATGAATAACAAATGTATGGGGTATTAGTATACGTCCTGCCATTTCCATTTCTACCCAAATGGGTCGACCACCTAAAGAAGGGGATCGACTTTGAGACTGAAAAAACTTTCAAAATTAGAGTCTAAAATCAAAATTAGTATAATATTATAACTGATTTTGCAAGCTTATTTAATATTTAATTACAATTTTCATGCATTCTCTACGTTTTATTCTGTCACATCTATTTAAATAACAAAGTTTATTGATCGTCAAGTTATGTAAGATATAATTTTATTGAGATATCATAATTATTGTATACAAAAGAGTTAAACTGTTTAACTAAGCACAAGCATTATAATCTGATAAGCATTTTAATGTACATCCATCAATGACTTAGGATAAATCATCAATCAGATTTTGTTGAGTTTTCATCCACGTCCACATTAGTAATTTTAAAAATTAAAATCAATACATAATGAGAAAAATAATAAAAATTAGTCACAAGAAAAGTATTTAATAATGTTAGTAGGTAAGGTTTCATGTAATAAATTGTTATTGTTATGAACAAATATGAAGTTTGTTAGACAATCATCATTACAATCAGAAGCGAGCGTTTGAAACAAATAAATAAATCATACCTGCCCACCAATCTTCAAGAAGCTCATTTGATTTCCTTTGAACTGCATAAATTGATTCCATCGCAATATGCATCGAAAAAATGTTTTTTTCTTATCAATTTCCTTCTTCTAATTGGTAAGTGTGCAAATAATGTAAACAAATGTATTTAATATTTCATTGATCTCATTTCATTCCACGACAAACATATAAACTTGATTTTAACAACATCAAATTACTCCTAATTTAATCGAAGTCATCTTATTTAGTATCAATGTTGAGTTACGACGTCAAAAATAACATTCAACATACAAAACTTTTTTCAAAAGTTATAGTAAGTTATTATGTTTAATGTTAGGATCAATAATTGATCAAAAACTTCCACGAGGCCTACCCTTTGTAACTAATATTTTTTGTAATTACTTTGCAATTCGTTTTCCAATTGATCTTAGGGATTTTTGGTAGTGGTACCCTCTATAAAATTACACAATTAAATTAATCATTAATTAAAAAGCGTTCTCTTTATGTCCAACAAATAGTTAAAAATCAAGAGAATCATAGCACGATTGTTTGATGGTGCAAACCCATATAAGAGGCACTCGATTACTAATTAAGTAGGGTACGAAATTGTAATTTAAACAGATTTTTTAACGATTAATCTGTAATTAATTTACGATAATTATATTACTGTTGTTAGTAAATGTTAGTTATAAGATTATTTATGTGTAAGAAACCATGTGTTAGTATGAGTATCTAGTTTGTTGAAATACCACATCCAAAAGAAAAGAAACCCAAAATTATATAAATGAAATAGAGTGAACAAATAATACAAAATAACATTTTAACTTTTGTAAATAATACTTTAATCTCAAAATTAAATAAAAAACATTATAAAAATATATCTCGTTATACAAAAATGTAAAATAATCTTAATAACACTGGTTTTATTAAAATTTAATTATTTATGTACTTGCAAAATCATTTTTTTAAATAATACTGTTTTTTTCCCACAACCGAGTGCAAAAAATACAAGTTACAAACCATTTAATATTTAAGTAGATAGTGCTTACTTAAAAAAATATAAAATATCTATGAGTATTATCAATGTAGCTCCATAAGAGCTATACAATAAAACTATTGGAAAATAAACCAACAATTATGTCGATTTTCAAAAATTGCCTTCCTTTTAAGTGCCTACATGTCCTCACAAATCTGTGTAATTTGTAAAATTACCTCAAGAAATGCAAAAAGTTTTTAAATAAAAATATTGTGCGACTTGAACTACTGCTAGCTCATGCAATGTTTGCTCAAGATATCATTGCACGTGCCAGCAATAACTGTAATTCTTATATTTTGTTTTAAATTATTTTAAAACTATAAATACAAAAAATTTTTGTATTCCTTTCAATTCTTTATATTTGCACTGCCCGTAAAAAAATTTGCAAGCCTTACCAAATTACTGTCTTCAGTTTGTACCGAATTACCAGAAGTTAAGGAAGATGTAGAACTAGCAGACGGGCTACGAGGCACTTGCAGTGTACTAGAGCGACGTAGTTGTTTTTCTTCTTGAGAATTTGGCAACAATGTATAAGAACAATTATTTGGAACTTTTACCACACAACGTTTATGGTAGGTTTGACCACAACCTATAAGTTTGTAAATACTTAAAAACGAACAATTATTGTTTTAATTATGAAAAATACCTTCACATTTTAATCCCTGACGAACTAGGCCAAATAACATTTCACCACAAAAACTGCAAAATGCAGGAGCTCTAAACGAATGAACTGATAAGACATGTGGTCTAACGATCATTATGTCTGGAATATTTGGAACACCTACAAAAATTGCATTTTTATTAATTTTTAAAATGTGTGGGCAATGTAAGTTGTTTAAACGTACATTTTCCTGACAGTATAATTTCAACAATTGTTTCATCTGCGATATCAGATACTGAATTGATCACTTGTAATATATTGGAAGAATTGTATTCATGTCGAAATAATAAAAGCCTATCTTCTAATTTATTAATACCATGATCTGGAATCTGCAAATTAAAGATTCTGTGTAATAATTCTTGTATTATAATTATTTAATATGTACAGTGAATAAATGTAAAATTGCTCACCTTATTATTTACAAAATTACATGCTAAGTCTTTCAATGTTTTAAGAGTTAATGTACTTTGAGCTACGGTAACTATATCTCGAATTAAACCAAATTGAAATATAAAAGTAACATCGGGTCCTTTCGAATCCATATTTGGCAACTGTATAAAAAATATCTGAAAACAAATTGATGTTTATTAGTCAACGTAACAGTAAAGGATTTACTCACTATACTGTTACAGTACAATTTATAGTTCTGTAACAGTTATCGTCTAATTCAACACAAATAGTACATCAATACCTATTCTACCATTCAATTCAATTATCAAGCTTCTGTACACAATGCATTGTTTTAACGTACAAGCAAAGTGCCTTAATGTATCCCAATTTAACTTAACAAAAAATTTATTTACCGTTAAGACATGGAGATATTCTACCACAATAATGGTGTCATGAGCAAAGTGAAAGCGACATTCTTCATCAAGCAATATAAATCATGCACATCTTTTTACGTTTAAGACACTAAATAATAATTAAACAAACTGCATAACAGTTCTACACTCGATTATTCGTTGTAAGTTTATAAAAGTACTTGTATTTATAAAATAAGTACAGTAAACATGCAAAATTATGTTGTATTTTATTATTTACTGACGTACTTTTGACGTTGATTTGACGTATGTCACGGTCACGTAGAAGTTTAAGTATTGCCAACAAAATAACAACTAAGTTACCATAATTCTAGAAATTTATGATTTTTCTCATAGATGGCGATAGTTGTCTAATTTTGCATATTATTCTTAGAAATTTTGAAAAATTGATCGAATTAGAAGTTAAGTTTGAATTTAAAATTGGATAAAGTTTAAAAACAAAGTGATAATAATTGAGTTTTATTCAAAGTGTAGTTACATAAATGTTTTTATTAAAAGATTTAAAAAACATAGTGTGATACGTTTACTTATATCACATATTTTGTCCTTTTTGAATAACTTTAAATTTTAAAAAATTACATTTTTAGTAAAAACGACATTTAAATAGTTAAATGATGTATAATTATCCTCATAGATGGCGATAGTCGCCTAATTTCATATTATTTTGAGAAATTTTGTAAAAAATTGATTAAATTTAAAGTTGTGTTTAAATTTAAATTTAAAATTAGTTAAACATTAAAAAACAAAGTGATAGTAATTGAGTTTTATTCATAGCTGTTTATTAAAGTTTTTATTAAAAAACTCTAAAAATTAAATATGACTCCGACGCTCTATCTTTGAAAAGTTTAAAATTTCAGAAAAAGTAATTCAATTTAAGTTATTTAGTAAAAACATTATTAAATAGTTAAATAGTGTTCAAATATAAAAATTAAACTAAATTAAAACTATTTAAAATTTCTAATAAGTATAGGTAATTTTGTTGTGAGTTGGTAGGATTTTTTAAACAACGCGTCGCATCGTTTTTATGTTGCAAATAACAAAAGCGTCTTTGCACGATTGAACTTGCATGCGATAATTTTTGCCATTTATCGTTTAACAATTTTATCGAAAGTGTTAAACTTTTTATATTAGAAACGGTTTAGTTTGATGATATTGGTTAGTTGTGATAGTGAATCACTATAAAACTTTGCGTAACAAATTTTTTTTATAAAAAACTCAAATTTGATCGTGCACCTACTAATTCACCAAATCTTTATCAAAAATAGCTTAAAATGGCCGACGCTTGTAAAAGATTTAAGTTAATTTGTCTTTACTAATACGTTAAAAATTAAATCGGGACTAAATACTGTGTTTTTGAATTTATTGGTATAAAGACGACTTAAATTTTAAATTTTGTTAAAATTCGGACATGGGAAGTATAAAATAAAGAAAGTGGCGTGCTTAACGCACAAAGTGTTCATTTATTTCATGTACAACCTACAACCTACCTATGGTAATGGAAAAATAGAAATGTGAAAAGAAGAAAAAGAACGAAAGCGAAGAAATATGCAGCAGATCAGACTTTTTGAAAATAAAGGTAGGTCCCATTTTTGGGTTTCATTATCAATTTTAGAACGTGGGCACATTTCGCGTGCTTCGGAGGACCACGTTGTGACGGCGGTCCAGGCTAACCTGATGTAATATGTAAATGGAGCCATGGGTCCTGTAAATAAATACACAAAGACCTCATTTATTAATACTCAATTTTTGATATAATTTAAAAGTCTTTAGTTTTTCTAAATGCGATATGGGAATGCATTAATTACAAATGTTTTAAAATCGTATTCTGCTACTATACCAACATACCAAATTTTTCGGCCCCAGATGGACCGTTATAACGGGGTTCTACTGTAATTTCCTAATTTTATGTTCTTATTCTTCATGTGAGTGGCCCACCTGCTCCTCGGAGATAAGTGTTTGGGATCATTAGTCGGAAGACACCGCTTTCCTGAACAGTTAAGTTATTGTTGGGTTGATGTCAAGCAGTACGAATCCCTGTTCGTCTTATTCATTGCAAAAAGAGTAATCAATTGCAACTCCCAAGATGTAATATTAATATTATAATTCAAAAAATAAAGTCAGCTTCATTAAATGTTATCTATTGCTCATCTTGGGAAGTTAGAACTGATAAAAGATTATGGCTAATATTGTCTAGCCGTTTAAATTAGTTAAACATGTTTTCCTAAATAATTTGCCATTTTAAATAATAAAACCAAGCAATAGTGATATTTTCTTAAGAATATGAGGCTTCGGCAAATCGTGTCGGGCGATTTTTGCGTTTATGTACACCACATCGTGTGTCTATCTCCAGCAGTAGTTAAATTTCATGTATTAATTTTCTATATAAGGCAGTAACTTCTAGCTTTAGAACCTCTTTAACTATAGAATAACAGTGGTAGCTTTCTGGATGATCCAACAGAGGTTTATTATTATTATTGTAGTTCTGAGGCTGGTCTCTAGTGGTTCCTTGCATCGCGACCTCTCGGATATATTGTGCACCTCGGATTTGGTCTTCCCTTAATGGGAATTCTGTGCTTTTGATAAAGTTAAAAATTTTCCCTATAGTGTAGTCAACGAACCAAAATTTATACTGATTTTCTGACTTTTTTTGAAGCAGCAATTTTTTTGTCTTAATCGGTTGAAAACATTCCTGTGAGTTTGTGTATAAAATAATTTTTTTAAGTTTCCGTTTCACTATTTTTTGAATAACTTCGCATGTGTTGGTCGGATCGGGATCAAAAAATTTTCGTTTTGTTTGTAATGAATCTCTCTTTAAAACTGCTTAGGTTAAAATAATTTATATTAATTTCCTAACCAAAAAAAAATAAAAACTGCCGTCATTGGTGGGTCGTAGTTTTTTATAGAGAACTTGAGTAATAATTAATGTTATTGTATGAAACTTTAGGAAGTTGTAGCTGATATAGTAACAAATGCATATTGCAAGTTGAGTCCAAAAATATTAAGAAAAATGGCTAAAATAAGCTTTTTGGTTCAAATTTTCTTCTTCATATTTGTTGTGAACAATTGGTGGTATCGCAATAATTCTTCTCTTAAAATGTAGGAAATTTAATGCTCTTTCAGATGAAAACAAAGACAATCACATTAGACCACTTTTTCTTCCGATTTCGTTGAAAAGAAAAAGAAAATTTTTCAACTATTTGCCCACAAATTAATTTTAGTAGTCGAAATGGTTGGCCCTAAAATCAGTTTTAATGTTCAAAAATAATTTATAGGAGTTTTTTTATAATTAATTTTCAAAAATACGTAAAAGAAGAATAAAATTTCGACCACTAAAATTGGTTTTGTGGACAAACAGTTGAAAACTTTTCTTTTTATTTTCAAAGAAATCGGAAGAAAAAAGGGTCTGATGTGATTGTTTTTGTTTTCATCTGAAAGTGCATTAAATTTTCTACATTTTAAGAGAAAAATTATTGCCATACCATCAAATGCTCACAACAAATATGCAAAATAAAATTTGAAGCAAAATGCAAATTTTAGCAGTTGTTCTTAATATTTTTAGACTCAATTTGCAACAAGATTTGTTACTATATCAGCTACAACTTCCTAAAGTTTCATACCATAACATTTATTAAAACTCAAGTTCTCTATAAATAACTACAACCCACCAATGACGGCAGTTTTAAATTTTTTTTAGGTTTGGAGATTAATATAAATTATTTTAACTTAAGGCAGTTTTATAGAGAGATTCATTACAAACAAAACGAAAATTTTTTGGTCTCGATCCGACCAATACAAGCGAAGTTATTCAAAAAATAGTGAAACGGAAACTTGAAAAAGTGAAAATTTTACACTCAAGTCGAATAAGTGCCTTCCGGTCTAAATTGGGTTGAGACATTTTATACACAAACTCACAGGAATGGTTCCGACTGATTAAGAAAAAAAAATTGCTGTTACAAAAAAAATTTTGGTTCGTTGACTACACTACTATTGATAAGTTAGGCAGTTCTCTTTGGAGCATCTTCTCTTTCCCGAGAATGCTGTAACGACTTCTTGTGAAAGCTTCACAGTGTAGCGAAAGATGAATTGGAGTTTCCTCCTCATTTTCACATCCTCTGCATATATTGCATATGCATCGTATACAGGTGCTTTTTAAGCTGGCAATGGTCCGTTATTATTGCCGTTGCCAGTTGTAGTTCATCTCTGCTCATTGTGACTAGAGAGCGAGTTCTTTTGTCCGAGGGTGGCTCCAGTAGGACTTTAAAATGTCCCTGTCCAGGAGTTTTCCTCCAGTGTTTAATATGCCGCTTCACCAGAAGCGACTTTATTTTTCTCTTTGCCATTTCATAAGGAATGTCAAAGGCTGGTTCTGCTCCAACAGAGGTTTGCTGTAGTTACTTTTAGTTACCATGAAGAGATTGGAGCAGTCAATATTCTCGGAAATAGAATTTTATCTGCTAAACGGGAAAATCATTAGACATCCAGTATAATAACATAATAAGATACGACCATATAATATACATCCATACATAACCATGCATAATGGGTTAGCAGTTTTTTATATTTTTGTTTCTTCATTTACGTGAATGAAATGCAGTTACAATTTTTGTGCCCATAAAGTGTCAATTCTTTAATCCCGCATTAATCTATAGTGGGGGAGTGATTTAATTAGCGTTAAATTTGCTGCTACGATAGGCATAAGTATACCCAGATTCTATTTATAGGTACTTATATTAATTTCTATCTCTCATTTTGTACTTATATTCTTCATCATCAAAATTGATGTTATTCTAATTCTAAAGTATATAAAACTAAAAGCGGTTAAAGTCATCAGAATCAAATGAAGCGAATTAGATAGCGCTTTTTTATAGCATTTAGAATGTCTCGAGAAATTCTAATATTTGCGATGATAAACATTAAAATTCATTTGTTATAAAACATTTATTTTTCAAGTGTTAAAAAGAAAACAGGAAAAATCTATTTATAGGTAAAAAATTTTAACATTAAAAAGTTCATTAGGAAAAGTTCTGAAATCATCAAGTGTTTTTCAATTTTCAACTTATCTTCAGCTTCAGTCTTTCGAAAATTATATCTAGTTAGTTATTGAGTAGTTTAAGTTTTAGAAATTTTTAGCAAAATATACGATGTTTAAATTTTGTTAAAAAAAGAAAGTCTAAGAAGGATGCAAAACTTAATCAAATAAGAGTTAAAAGGCTGCAGGAAACCGATGCGACGAGAGCACGGGCGTACGGGCGTATAACAAAATTACAGATTCCCGCATAGTCAAAAAACGATATAAAAAGTTGGGCTAAAAAAATCGACACATCAAACATAGATTCCGCTAGTTGACTTTATTAGAGGGATGTTTTAAAGTTCAAAAGTTTAAAATTGTTTACATTTTCTTAGCTTTCTTAGCCTATGACTTATGAGTTATGAATAATATAATTCTTTTAAAACTGTCTAATGTAGTTTCTCATTTTCCACTCTTTCAATTCTATAAAGTAATATTTGATTCTCCATGGCTTGCTTCGCGCTCGCACCCTGTCCCGGATTCGAGAGCGCAATTTAACCCCGATATTCAAATCTGCAATGTAATCTGCTCGGTATGGTATAGATTTATGTCTTCTTTGTTCCCTTATTTGTAACATTTATATTTGTGCGTATTTTGCTGGGAAATTTAAGATTTATGAGTATAAATAGTGTGATAACTATAAACGTGTATAAATTTAAATGTGTACTTACTAAAAAATAATTTAATTAAGGGAGAGTTGACTATAAATAGAATTTGAATTATCACTTCACATAAAGAGAGTACTAAATTCGCACGTTTGTAACTGTTGTACAGTTAATATTAATCCAGACAGGATAGTCTTAAGATATTTTGGTGCTCCCTTAAAGTCATAATTATCCCTTATTGTTTATGGAACGTTTTCGCATTTTTACACTGAATTTTTTCTCTGTGTTAAAAGAGGCATTTAAAAGACCACAACAGGGTCGTAGCCAGCCTGTGATATAATTATCAGGACAGGCTCAAAAATTTTCAAGAGAGGGTGGAAAGCTCAAATCAGGGTTTTCTCTCTTCTGGGTTTGTATAAATCCGTTGGACACTGTAATATCTTCTGAGGATAGAAGTTTTTAGTCCAAAGTTTGCAAAACTTTTTCTTTAAATGAATGTTTTCTTCTTCAGCACCAATTAAGAAAACTTCTGTCATTTCTCGAAGTTTATTTCCAGATAGATCCATATACTTACTCCACCATTGAATCATTTACTGTTTTTTTGTGAAATCTTCGAAGTTACTCAGTACTAGAGGCCTCAATTAAAACAGAAGACGTACCGCGACCTACAGATACTAGGTATAGTGTATAAAAAGATATAAGAAAGTAATAAAAGTTTGGCTGTTTGCCTTTCACTGTAGGGTCTTCGGCAGGGCTGAACTGCGAATAATGGGCCACTTGCAGGCGGACCATTGTATTGGGAGGGGGGGGGGTAAAATGAAAAAAATTCTGAATTTTATTTACTATTATTTAGTGCGAACTTTACAGGATGGATGTTTACTTTATGGACAGATTGCTTCTCAACTATTTTTTTGTCATGATAAAATATGTGATCAATAGACCTATATTTTGAAAATGTTTAGGTACATACAGGTTACAGGTTGATTCAGAAAAGAATGCCAACCGAAACTGTGTTTTTTTAAAATAAAGCACCTTTTATATTTTTTGCACAATCGTGTTCTATTCTGTACTTACCAACAATGTTTATACTAATAGGAAGTTGATTTTACCAAACCATTGTATGTGTCCATAGAAACAATAAAATAATGATTTCGAAATATTTAACCAAAAGCACAAGGGTGGTAAGTGAAACAGATGTTTGAGCTATTTGTTACTTTTAATTCTTGTTACTGGGACAACATTGTTCTCCAGCGGTTACTATTTTGAATAAACTTTAAAATTATAAAAATTATTTACAACTGTCAACTAGTGTCAGTTTAAAAAATGAATTTATTATTAGTTATTTTTTAGGATTGTGCAAAAAATAGTATGTAATACTCGGATCGTTAAGTGCTTTTCTTAACAAATCTCGAAAATTAGAAAAACTAGACCCTACGGGTCTCGTTTTGCTAACATTTTCTCGATTTGTTAACTCTGCACTTACCGACCATGTATTGCAATGAACTAATTTGCATTATTAAAATGTATTTTTATTATTAAAAATGTATAAAACTTTACGTACTTATTGTTAGCCGTTCTGGAGATATTGTCGCTTTAGTGCTAAAATCGATGGAACTTAGCTATGAGGTCAGGGGTGTAATAAGGATTTTTAAAATCTGTTTCCGTTCTGTTCCATCAACTACTGATAATAGTCGACTTACAAAATATACGTGATATACTTTTCTAAAATGTGTAAAACTATACATCACTTTACGTGAAGTGTAATTTTTCTTGATTTTTTCTAATGGAATACCCTATATATTTTTAGAGATTTGGATTCATGGTAAATTGTAGATACTAAATTTGCAAAAATATACAGGGTTCTATGCCACCACCCGGTGGCACAAAAGGATTTAACAAAAATCTCGATTACAGCTCATCAACATGGCTCTAAAGTTGACTCTGTTTTAACATTAAAGTGACAATCTCTAGAACAGTTAATGATAGGTACATAAAGGTTTGGCCTGTGCGGGCCAAACCGGAGTATCTGGACATCATTCAGACGGCCTGCACAGGCCTTGCCTTCCGGTTTGGCTTTTGCAGCGGCTTGAACTCTGCCCAGACGCTCTGGTGAGACCTGCGCAGCCTGCCTGAACACTGTGTCCACACGGAAGGTAAGCCTGTGTGCGTGGACGGGCCTTTACAGTTATTTTGATTTTTGACTCCTGGTTCATATTTTTAATTTTTTCAATTTATCTAAATTTTTGCAATATATTCCTTTCATGGTTACATCACGGGCCACCGGGAAATTTCCAGTAGCCCGCCGGGAAAGTCCAGCTCTGGCCCTCGCGCCTGTCATAAATAGCTAAAAAGGTTGACATTTTTTCTTCAAATCTGTTTAACAAAAGGACTTTAAAAACGAAGAAAAACATGTGGTATTTAACAATCGTCCTAAACCGTTTTAAGAAACTATTTTTGTCTTCGTTTCTTCGTTTTTCTTCTTTTTTAAAATCCTTTTTTTAAGTAAATTTAAGAAACTATTTTTTTCTTCGTTTCTTCGTTTTTTTTCTTTTTTAAAATACTTTTTTTAAGTAAATTTAAGGGAAAAATGTCAACCTTTTTAGTTATTTATGAAAGGCCTCCCACAGCGAAAGGCAAAGAGTCAAACTTTTATTACTTTCTTAAATCTTTTTATACACTATACCCACTGATATGCTAGTGCTTTCTTTAGTTCATTTTTGTGCTCAGAAGTTCAATTTTCAGCATATTACTACAATTTTAAAAATAGAGTCAAATTGTAAAAACTGAAGGCAATTTTGTAAATTTTTTCCCAAACTTTGTTCTTAACATTGACCAAAAGCACCTAATAAAGTAAGGTAATCAACTTACATTTTACTCATGAGAGTTTAGCCTATACATCGAGTGGGTATTTAAACATGAATATTAAACGCAACCGTGATCTCATGTCGGTAGTAAATACTTGTCTAAAGTCAAAGGGACTTGAAACTCATTTTGTGAATAATTAAAGTTTATAAACGCAAGGTCCGCAAATTAAACCTCTAAAGACAATAATTGAGTTTTCAACTTTAGAAACACAACATTTAAAAAAATTTAAATTGATTCTTCTTTATTTATGTAACATAGCATAATGTTACATATAGATATATTTTTGAATCGTTGGTAATAGGTAAATTTAGTCGACCCTATTGAATTTTTTCAACCAAGAGATTCAAACAAAAAGCGTGTACACAAACTTGTGGACTCACTCCGGCGATCACTCGACCATTAAATTCCACAGACTTGATTTGACTTGAGCTTCATATTCCCACAGGAGCATAGTCTGAGTTTATTTTTATCTAAAACTGGTGAATGTTTGCAATAATAGTAAAAAAATCAAATTTACACTTTTATGCCTAATATTATTCAAAATTTTTACTAAAACGTTTTGAGAAGGCTTTTAATTACTATTTGATTAAAGTTTAGAGTTGCATTATCATAGTTGATAGTTGAGGTTTTCTTTTAGAAAAGAATAGCTCACTTTAAATTTTATACTGAAGGAAAATATGGAACGCTTCAAAATTCATAGTTGGTTATACACTTATAGTTTTTTCTATAAGAAAGGACGACAAGCTCTTTCCCGCATAATTCAAGACACGCCATTATTTCTCGTTGGAAAAACTGTGAGTGTACGACTAGCAATTGTCTAAATCTAAAGGAAAGATTTTTGTTGTTTTTGTCGATGCAATTTCCATTAGTCTTTCTAGATTCATGCAGATTAAATGAGATTTAAGCAAAACTGGCATAGTTTTTGAATCAGATGAAAATAACCTATGGAATTGATAAAAAGTGATTAATTGTAAAAACAAAAAGTCAAAAATTCTTTTTTCTTTAAAAAAAATAAACGAGTAGCTTCTAATTTATATCCGGACAAACGATAACTTTAAAACTTTAATCGTTTTGTCGTATACCTACTGCAAGTTTTTGTAAGCCAAGTTCCAATTTGTGAATATCTGATAATGAGTGAGCCTGTTTGGAACCTACATAGTTCTTGCTTGTGATTGATAATCCAACCCCCACATTGCTCTTCTGTTCTAGATACCATCGGTAATTACGAGGGTCGTAAAAACTCTGTGAGACCAACCGGATAATGCGGCCTAGTTAGCAGAAAAGGCAGCCTCAGGACTCGCACAGTTAATTATTTGTATAAAACAAAATTTCCCCCTTTTTTTTTAATTTACAGTAAACTCTTCCAAACCGAATTCTCACCCAACCAAATCGCTAAATACCTACCTTGCAAAACAACTTAAAAAATCGCTTTCGTAGTTTGCTTCAATTCATCAATTCGTGTAATTAATTTCATCTTATTTTCAAATAAGAACGTAGTTTTTTTGCTGTATAAAAGGGGCTAAAAGATGAAAATTAGATAGAGCAGGTGAACGTTGTGAACGCTCTAAAAGTTCTAATATTTCAATGTCATTTTTAGTTTACCGAAATGATGCACTTTTTGATAAGGTAACTTTGTTATACAACAGGTTCCGAGCATGTACAAATAGTCTTCATTTTTAGGAATTTAATGAATTTAACGCTTAGGTGGAAGCTTTTTTTATTTTTTTTTATTTTAAACAACTTTTAAAAACCGAGAGGCTTGTTAATTACAAAAAGTATGTGTTTTTTAAAAATATGAAAAATTTTTATTTTAAAACCAATATAAGATTAATTAAGTCCAATCCATTAATCTTGAAATCGTCAATCTGAAGTTTTCATTTGTGGTAATTGTGCTGTCACTCTTCGTTCCTTATTATTGTTTTCACATTGATCACGATTC
Organism: Malthinus seriepunctatus; assembly: GCA_963924605.1. Taxonomy (NCBI): domain Eukaryota; kingdom Metazoa; phylum Arthropoda; class Insecta; order Coleoptera; family Cantharidae; genus Malthinus; species Malthinus seriepunctatus. The sequence goes on along the minus strand of OZ004600.1, from coordinate 115,853,760 downwards.
AATTTCGGTTTCTATTCAATTCCGAGATCATCTAAAATCTAACCGTAAGTTGTCGTCGTTATCGATCATCAATTGCTACTATAAAGAATTAAAACAACCCAAAACTAAGAGTTGAAACTTGAAAAATTTTTGTTGATTTACCAAAAGTTTATTTTCAGCTTGAAAGTGCAAAGTCAGTGCTATCTCAAGAGGAAGCCAAAAACTTCTTTACATTTTCAAATTTGTTAACATACTTCAAATTTGCACTTACAGCTTTTATACCTTATTAAGTATGGAAATTCTTTTATTAATTATAAGATTTTTAGAGGTACGAGTAGGTCAAGGATCGAGAAAGTTATTTAAAATATTTTCATCTCACTTTTCCTGATCTGCAATTTTTTAAATCATCTGTATGTCCTCCCTAGACCTTATTGGGACACGTTTTCCACAACTCAGTTTTTTCAACAAGTCGTTCTGATTGTTCTCTCTAAACACCCAGGTTGTATTTTTCAAAAATTCTCATAGTTTTCTCTTTGAGCCAAAAATCACAAAAACTGTGCTCTGAAAGTTCTCACAGGAACTTAATAAATTATTTGGTATACGTCTGGTAATTGAAAATTTATTTAAAATCAAAGAGAGAGTTGAAATAAGACTATTAAGTTTTACAAACTGTTAAACGAAGTACTAATAGTTAATTACAATATTATTTACAGATTGAATAATGCGGTAGTTAAATTTGAAAATTATTGTTATAGCACTACCAATAATAGCAAATAGCTTTCGAATTGATTGTACTTGACCTGAACCAAACAAGGTGCTGGACACAATCCTCGTGTAGAGAACGGCAGAGGGTAATGTGATTTATTGCAATTCGCTATCGAGTTAGGCTAAGCTGGAAACGCTTTGCGAATCGTAGAGTTCGACATCCCATTTGTAATACAGATGTGTTAGATGCATTTTTTAATTTGGTTTATTTAGTCTTTCGAAAAATTAAAAAAATTGAAAAATACTTGTAAATAAATATAAAATAAACGTTTTGTGACGTGTTTATGAAGTTCTTGTTGTTCTTCATTTTGTAATTGGTTCGAGTATCGATATTTGGGACTTTATATACGAACGAAAAACTTTTATGCCTTCAATGAAGCGAACGTGTTCCCATGTGGAAGCGTAATGGGAAGTAGAGCGACGCAATATCTTTCCGCGTCGAGCAAGTCATTAGGGAGTAGTGCAGCGCCGTCGATTAGATTATCACCGCCACCGGCTCGACTCGACGGCTCCGTCTGTTACGATGCTTTCCTTGCCATCTAATATCGAGTTCGCTTCCGCTATTTCTCTCTACATATCACGTTATTATGTTCCGTCTTCTAACCTATCCGAAAGGAATTTTGTTGGCATCCATAATTGGGAAGCGACGCGAGACAGGCACGTATGATTGCGGTGCGATAGATCTCATATACACAACACGTTTTCTATAGAATCGATGTCGGTTTATTATAACACGATTTCATTGCTAATCAGATGTGATGGGTATATCATTATCTTGTATATTCCCAAAGGATATAAATGATGCATTAGTAATATTTTTTACAATGAGCCAGTACCTGATTTAACAATATCCGAAATGCTCATAAGGTCTAACTTTTCAACCAACGACACACGAGTTGGATAAAGAATTGTTAAGCCTTAAGGGTGTAACTAAAAAAAGTGAAACTTCTTATATAAGTTTTAATTTTACCTGCATAGCTAATCGCGTACAGCATTTTATAAAACAAATTACATGCATATACACCAGGGTGGTGGCCGGACCTCTCGGTCATAGCGGGATTTAGCATTTAAATCATACTTTGATAATTTCCAGCTTTCCAATTTATTTTAGAAAAAACATCTTCAAATAAAAGTTTTCAAGCTTGAAATTCTCCATCTAAATCGATAATCAAAATTAATTTCGGATGCTTTATAACGCCTTTTTATACATATATTAAATTTCTATGACCGAGAGGTCCGGTCACCGCACCTTGCGTTTAACTTTTTAGGCAAATTTAAACTTTTCTTAGTTATAATTATTTAAAAATGTCAAAATATCGGACAAGATATTAAAAAAAAACATGGGGTAATTCCACGTCAGATCGGCCACGTTTGACCCTTAAGGTCTTCGGATTTTGACGAAATTTGGTGTGTCGGTTGGAAATGTGTTCAAAGTGGTTTTGCGAAAACATTATTTTGGACCTACGAGGGGAGATTTTTAAGTTCGCGGAATGGGGTAGAAAGAAACGTAAATTTTTTTTTTTATAATTTTATTGTACAATAAAATCTTCTCGAATATGAGTGCATTTATTACTTCTGTAAATTAATTTTTGTAAACCTTCAAAAAAAAAATTTATTTTTGCTTGTAAAATGCTTGTAAAATGCAATTCATCGATGTCGAAATGCCTTCTATGAAGTTTTTATTTCAAATTTTGAAATGGGTAATAATAATTTAGTGGCAAATCTGTACTTTAGGGTGGATGAACAATTTCTTCGAAACTGCATGACGTCAAGGCACTCATCGCAATTGTTTATCTTGTGAACAGGTGCATTGTTTTTCAGTAAGTTTAAATTTGGCCAATTTTCCTCCCCTTTTTGATTTAATTTTTTCTATTAATCGATGTAAACTATCAGCGTAGTATGCGCCTGTTATGGTGGTACCTTTATTTTTGCAATCAATTAAAAGAATTCCCTCAGAATCCTATAAGATTGTTGTCATCACTTTTCCAGCAGAAGACGAAACTTCCTTCAAATTCAATTTTATTAGGATGGACCACTCTTTAAATGTCACTCCATAGACTCCTGCTTCGATTAAAATCATAAAATTGAACCCAAGATTCATCTCCTGTGCCTATTTGGTTGATAATAGGTCGAATTAAAACAAAAAATTCGACAAAAATCCAAAATTCAAAATTATCATTTTGTTGATTGCGACTGAACTACTTGATATAATTGTATACAATTTTTAGTGTATGCTTGTAAATAAAAAAGGACATTAATTACAAAAAAGAAATAAAAATGGCCGCCTCCTTCTGTCTCATTCCGCGAACTTAAAAATCACCCCTCGTATCTACGGTCAAATTAATTTTTGAACTATTTTGAAAACATGAAAACTTCAATAATTTATAACTCGCGATCTAAAAGAGATATATTTCTGCAAAATACGCCTATTTAAAGCTAAAGGAACGTACTATTTATAATATGCATCGCTTTTTTGATTTAAAGTCTTTTTGGTCAAACTGTTCCAGTGTCAAATGTTCAAGTCGAAGTTTACGAAATACACCCTCTTCGATTTTCGCCATTTTTGTATATATTGAGCCCTTATGACTTAGGTTTAAGTAAAAAAATTCAAAACCGTGGGCACTCGTCAACTGTTGATGTTATACGACCTCAAGCTTCAGTGGGGGTTTTAGATTGAGGTATGAGGGTTGAGGCCGTGTAGCATCAAGAGTTGACGAGTGCCCACGGTTTTGAATTTTTTTACTTAAACCTAAGTCATAAGGTCTCGACATATAAAAAAATTACGAAAATCGAAAAGCGTGTATTTTGGAAACTGTGACTTGAAAATTACTTTCTGGGATTAAACATTATTCAACTTTCCGCGGTTTTTACTTTTTTCTGCATATACAAATTATCTAAGACGTATTTCTTTGCTATCTTCAAAGTGATCGAAGATATTTTTAAAATTAGCAGTTTTGCTAAGAACAAATGTAATTTTGACCCTGTTTCCGCACGCTCCTGATCTTGAAAAATCTCTCTTATAATAACGGGTCCAAAATAAAGCGATTCCAAAAAAAAATTGCTATCCTCAATCTTTTCTCAAAAAATTTGTATTTCAACTCTTCTTTAAGACCGTGTAGCGTCAAGAGTTGATGAGTGCCCATGGTTTGGACTTAAATATAAGTCAATATATCTTTTCACTTAAATATAAGTCATATGGACTAAACATATAAAAAAATTGTGAAAACCGAAGAGGGTGTATTTTGGAAACTTCAACTTAAACATTTGACACTGAAACAGTTTGACCAAAAAGGCTTTAAATCAAAGAAGCGATGCATAAAATAAATAGTACGTTCCTTTAGCTTTAAATAGGCGTATTTTTCAGAAATATATCTCTTTTAGATCGCGAGTTATAAATTCTTGAAGTTTTCATGTTTTCAAAATAGTTCAAAAATTAATTTGACCATAGATAGGTCAAAAATAATTTTTTCTTCAAAATCCCAAGACCTAAGAGTCAAACGTGGCTGATCTGACGTGGAATTACCCCATGAAAAAGAACTCGATAGTAGTTATAGAGAATAAGCCATATCTGATTGATTATTTTTACTTGTACTGGTAGATTGTGGGGTTTATAGTCTACCTTGGTCTCTGTCACATAAAAATCGAGAAAATTGTAAATAAGCTATAAGGTAATAGTATATTATCCAACGAGCGGGTAATGAAGCTCATTACTCACAAGAATGAATCGGCGACACGAGCCGTATGGCGAGTGTCGTAATCATTAGAGTAAGTAATGAGCATTACCCGCGAGTAGGATACTATACTTTATCCACGACTGCAAGTATTATGAACCAAATATACATTGAATACGCGAGTATTTTTTGAAAAAAAAATTAATTTTTTATGAAAATGTATTCAAAATGTAATGTAGAATTCAAAAATGTAAAAATATATATGGTGTTGCATTTAAAAATCTAAAGTTTACCTCATTTCCGGCGAAATCGGAAGTGGAAGAATTTTCAAAAGTAGTTAAACAAATTGCAATTTATATGACTATAACTCACAGCAAATTTCATTTTGATACGTTGACAAATAACGGAGCTATAAAAGTTTTCAAATCCCCTGTGTCGCCCGGTAAACCATTGAGTAATGTAATAGTCATTGAGTAATATGTATATTATTCAATGATTTGCAACTAGTGAGTAATGACACACATTACTGGTCAAAAATCATAGAGTAATGAACGTATTATTGGACGGTCGTGGATAAATGCATTTAATCAATTTATCGTTATTAATTGTCTCGATTTCGAGACGAGAAATGAGACGAGACTGCGATTTGTTATACAAGACGAGAATCGAGACAAGAGCATTAAAATAGCTTACTAGACGAGACTAATCTTTCGAGAGTGACATTTTCATTCGAGACAAGAGTCTAGACGAGACTCAAGTTTTGAAATACGAGACGAGACGAGAATTGTTCATTTCTCGTCTCGTCTATCACTATTGTAGACCCACTCTCCACTCTTCGAATAATATGAGTGAACGTTTGAGATTTAAAACTTATAACAAAATAATAGAGGTGATAGTAGGTATTCGGGTCCATCTCTTGGGTATAAGCTATTTGAGTACCACTTAACAAGAAAATCCACTTGGTGACATCGGGTACTGGCTTTATATGGTTCAGGATCCCTCAAGAGCAGGAAAAAACTATAAAAAGAATGGATAAAAATTTGGCTTAAGTTAACTTATTCATACCATACAACTCATAAAGTCTGTTCCAACCTTTTAACAGTCGAACTAGTTCAGAACTGAACAGAGTACGCGTAAAATGCAATTGACAAAGCAAATTTTTTCAATTTGTGCACACTTCCTCCAGTTACACACCCTGTATAGTGTATAGCTTTAGCATTTTCAAATTCACAAAATGTACATTTTAATAACAATACAAAGTTACGTTCAAAAATTGGAGTGCTGCGACCTGAACTGTTGATGATAAGATAACCAGGTAATACGTTTCCTTTGACGTGAATGAAAGTTGTTTCTAGAATACTTTTTAAATTGTTTTAAAGGTTTCGATAAGCGAGCTTTTGCCTCATTTCTTCTTGTGTTTTTTAAAATTAGCTGGCTTTGGTCCATTCATTTAGCAAGAGCGTCTTTTTATTTTTTGGAGTTAAAAATATAGAGTTGACCCAACGTAACCTGAGCACACCACGTGATGACCGTTAAATTGTGTAGTAGTTTTGTACTGCCGTTGCTTAGAAACGGGTGTAGACAGTGTCGGCGTATATAGTAGTCCCAACGTAAGTTGAATCCACCACGTGACCAAACCTGCGCGAGGCGTGGCTTTAGAGCCCAGTGGCGGAGCTAGTTATTTCTTCTGTCAAAAAAAATTATTTTTAAAAGTTGTCAAAATTTAAAATAATTACTTAATTTAAATTTTTATTTGAAGTACTATTAATAATTAATTACTGGTTTAATACTTTGTGAATGAGATCTTCACAATTTTTAAAATGCTTGTAATTATTTTCCTTCAACCAAACCAAAGTAATGTAATAATTATACGACGACACTGTCTACGTTCGTTTCTAAGCAACGACCGCATTAATCTACTGCTCAACTTTAACGGTCATCACGTGGTGGATTCACCTTATGTTGGATTCCCTCTAGTTATTACATTACTATTGTCAAAGCAAAATAATTACAAGCATTTTAATAATTTAAAGATTTCATTCAAAAAGTATTAAACCAGTAATTAATTATTATTAGTACTTTAAATAAAAATTTAAATTAAGTAATTAGTTTGAATTTTGACAGCTTTTAAAAATAATTTAACTAGCTCCGTCACTGGGCTCTGAAGCCACGCTTCGCGTAGGTTTGGTCACGTGGTGTGCTCAGGTTACGTTGGGTTTACTCTAACACAATACAGTTTCGTACGGGAAAAGGCATAGCCTCATATATAGCCAACTGTTCAAGGAAAACAAATGGGTTTCATACTTTTAACCTAAGTTTCAGATCGTTATTTTCAGATAAAATTGTGTTTAATCGTTTTGTAATGGGTAGGGGAGACTGGGGCACGTTCGGAAACTTATTTTTAAACACCGATTGCGCTATTATTTATAGTAATATTTGTATTCAACTTGTAACACCATCATTTGCCTACGACACGGTATATAGAAAAAGCTGTAAAATAACACAGTTTTTCTGTTACAGATCTTTTTATCAAAAGTAGCATTTGTTCGAAACTGCTCCATATCGGGGCACGTTCAGACTACATATGGAGTGGGGTACATTTGGACAAACCTAGTAAAGCATTGAAACATTGCGAAAAACTCTTTATTCACAAAACTGATAAAAAACAATGCAGGTATATAAAATAAACAATATTTTTCTATTTGAGGGGGTTAGAAGTCAAGGGATCGAAGTAGAAAAAATTTTGAATTCGAGTTAATGCAGAAACTGCAAATGGATACGTAAATTCACTATCCGAATGTGCCCCGGTATAGCTTGCGGTAGAAAAAATTTTCCTTTATGTTAGGTGAAACGAAACTACTACGCGTTTATAGTTTATGGATGGGCAGTTACCGGATTTTAATCGCCAATAAGTATAATTGGGGGATTAAAACAGAAAAGATTATGTTACTTAGCTCAAAAATTATAGCAGGATGTTGGAAAACGGGTTTTATTCACTAAAAATTTTGTTTTTTGCACTAGACAAGCGAAACTACCGTCAACAAACACGCTTCACATTAACAACCTACTGTTACCTCCGCAGCGCGATAACACGAACTTTTGACGGAAATTTTGAAAAGTCCGGATGTGCCCCGCTTCCGAAAGTGCCCCAGTCTCCCCTATATATTAAGGGCGTTTCTTAACCTTTTTCCATATGTATGCGACCCAATTGTGAATAACAAATTTTGTTTTCGATTTTTGCGTGTGGATATCTCTAAAACTATAATAAATAGAAAAAAAAATGTATAAAAAAAATCTTATGGGAAATTTGATAAGCTTTCATTTTGCTAAGAATAATTTTTTACTTAGGACACACCGTTTTCGAGATAAAAGTGAAAAATCTAGAAACGGAATCTTTCTCCTCCCACCATTAATCATATAGCAAGGACTTTTAATATTTTTACATCCTAAATACTCCAAACACATTCCCGAAGAAAAAATTCCACCCTTTTGGGTCGGTGCTGATTGTTAATGAATTTTCTACACTGTACTTAATTCGTTGCAGTGACTGAACATCTTTTTTCTGTGAAACCAGGTTTTCCTTCTTCAGCAAATACTTTTTTTTTTCAATTACCCTAATTGCTCGCGCTCCTTTTACAAATATGGCGCCCCCGAAGGAGGGCGCGCCCCACAGATTGAGAATCGCTGTATTAACGGATTTAAATAAACTCATTAGTTGTAAATCGTCTTAAAAGGCTTTTGTGATTGATAAAATTATAATAAAAATAACATGAGCTTCTAAAAACACTTCTACTAAATTTAAGGGACTAGGTAAAGTACATTCAACAAAATTGTGAAGTAATAAAGGTTGCCTTTTCGGCTTTCACCAACCGAGCTTTCGACTTTTCTTTATAAAAAATTTAAAATAAATAAGTATAAAGACTTTAATAAAATATTAAATACCGACAAAGTAGTAAATTTAACCAATTTCTTATAATTATTTTAAATTTATAAGGTACAGAGGTCATATTATTACTACATGTGTTTCAAAATTTACGAAAGCAACTCTTTAATTCCAGGATACTTTTCTTTTTAAAAAATAACGACTTTTCAGTGCAGTAAAAAATAGGAATTGCAAGAAAGTCGGTACATTTTGAGATTTAGAAACACCCTAACATCATAATTTACTGTCAATAATTGTGTGTATTATTATACATTTGTAAATATCTAATAAGGTAACGAACTGCTTTTTGAATCATTGCAAAGTTCCTCATAAATAACTTTTTCAATTTTCATTCTTAAAGGTAACTTTTTATTTATTGGAACTTGTTTGAAATGTGGATATAAACTTAACAGAAATTGTAAATCATCGTCGTTGGGATAATTTGCGGACAATTTTTCTGGCGAATCGGACTTTTCATATTCAATTTCAATTTCATTCGGAAGTACAAGCTTTCGTTTTTTTGGTAATTTAACGTCAAAATCGTTATAGTCTTCTGTAAATGATAATGGATCTTCTACTGTGTCGTTTTCGCTCCCGTCCATTTCAACTACGTAACTTGATCCTACTGATACATTTTCCGGACTTTTAATTGATATATCGTTGACTTTTGATTTTGTGTTTAAGATTATATTTTTTATAAAATCCAAGTGAGGAAAATATCTCCACTTTATGTAATTGCTATCGGGACATCGAACAGCTTTCAACAACAGCTTCCTATAGGAATCTTTCAGATTCTTCCATCGCGTTTTTACTATGTCTTCTGAAAAAAATAAAATTTAATTAGTTACCATTCACTAATTTATTATACATTTTTTGTAGTATTTTTCAAATTTTATGACAAATATTTATTCTTTACCAGATGAGGTAAAAACGAACGAATAACTTTTTCAAACTTGCCACAGAGGACAGTGACAAAACTTCTTAGTTTAAAGAAATGTTTCAGAATTTTCTATCAGGTGAACAGGGCTTGCAAGGCCATTGCAAAAATTTAGTAAAATTGAAAAAATCAAAAATATAAACCTGGACTATCAGATTTCCCGGTACTAATTTTTTCCCAGTATAGCCCTGCAAGGTGAAATTAGTAAAATTTGAAAGAGGCGGATTCTTAATTACTTATTCTGGGGTCCAAACGATTAGAAAGGCCCACTCTGGGCTGTGGTAATCGAAAACCGATTGTCGCTAAAGGTCCAACCTAATAATTATTTTGAAAACGCGATAAAAACATAATCTTATAAGACATCAAACCTTATTTATTATTAAAATTATTTTAAAGTAGATGGCTTTTTTTAACTTTTGGCCAGAGTTACTTTTAGTAAAAAATTGGAAGGGACCCAAAAGTTTAATGGGCCTCGCAAATTTCAAATTCGCTCATGGGTAAAACCAAAAACTAAACCACCCTTCAGTTGATGAGAAATGAATCCATGATTAATTTGACTTCTTGCTCAATTTTTGAAAAAAATGTATAGGTACGTTTAAATCAATATGCAGGTATTTACCTACACAAAATTTGTTTACGATCCGTGATAAATAGAACTGTTCTTTTTATTGTATTGGATATTCGTTTAAACAAAAATGAATAATTTATATTTCGCATATTTATAAAATACGTATAGTAAACGACATACAGGGTAAATTAACTCATTCATCTATTATATAAACGGAACATAGGGGTAGGTAATGCGCAAGAATACACTGAGGTTAAACCTGTACGTGTCGGCGCATGTCTATTGACCAATGCAGCGCTGTAGCGGTGACGCCAAGCGTGCGATATACTTTACATTAAAGTTCATTTAACTTACTGTGACTTTTCATTTGTTCTGCTACATCTTCCCACATTACTTCTCTAGCTGCAGAGTCGATTCTATCCCACAAAGAATTATCCCATAATGCACGACGCATTTTAATATTTTCTATAAGTTGAAAGTTATTCATTGTGCGAAGCGACGTAAACCAACGATGGCACGAAAGTAACTGCGGTGCGGCGAGTTTAGGTTGAACATTCTCGCGACGTGATTCGATAGAGGTCGGCGAAGCGGTGCTTGAATCTCGTACACTCATCGTATCGCTTCGCTCCACCAACCGCAATAAGTGCGTTGTTACACGGTCCGTTTCTGCAGCATCCTGCAAAACGGGATGCCGCAAAAACGGATGGCGTCACGATTTACACGTTCCTGCATAAACGGACTGCGGGAAACTCGCGCAGCATGTACAGACATTTGAATTTTGGATGTTGTGACTGCGAGGCATATCGTAGGTATGTCCCGTTCAAAGTTAAAAATTGTTTGTGCACTTGAAGCTTGCAATTTGTTGGTTGATCCGACAGTACGTACTATTTGGGTTCATCCTTTCAATTCCGAACGAGAAAGGAATAAAAAGTTTGAACACTTTTATTGTAAAATTCGAAAGTACAATAAGAAATTTTTTGGCTACTACCGGATGTCTCAAAAATCTTTTGATGAACTGCTTGAAATTTTGAGACCCACCATCACGAAACAAAACACAACAATGAGGATGGCGATAAGTGCAGAAGAACGTCTAACAATAACACTTAGGTAAGTACAGAAAATATTAATGCTAGTTACTACTTACTAGTAATTTTTTATTATGCATTATGCAAATACATGACATTGGAACGCAAAACAAAACATTAATTATATAAATTAATACATCAATAAGAAGATGGTGGTGAAGATGCAGTAGTTAATTGTGTATCATTTGGGGATATAAGGCTGTGAGGGTTTGAAGGAGCATCACTAGAGTACATAAGTAGGTTTGAAGAGGCTGATGATCCAGTAGATAATTGGGAATCATTTGGAGACATGAGATTCTGATAAGTTGAATAATTACCACCAGAATACATATTCATGAGATTCTGTGGGTGTGGTGCTTGTACAGACATACCAGGTCCCGGGCAAGAGAATTGAAAATTTGGTGGTACAAAGCGATTTCCTGGTTGGTTTCTAGCTTTGCTCTTTGCTCGAATGTCCCGAAAAAACTGGAGCGTCATAAATTTGAAGTCTAATTTTTCGTCATCGTTCAACTTTTGGTAATCTGGAAGGATAGAAAGCAAAAATAATTTGTCTCCGTCGACTTCATTGTCTTTAGTTTCGGTTAATTTATTGAGTAACTGGCTCTGAAAAGAAGTGAGACTTGAACTGATCGGTCGCTTCCGTTTCTGCCGATTTGGAAAACCTGTTGTCTGAGTGCTGGGCTCCGGCTGTTTTTCAGAGTTTTCGTCATCGATATCACTTACACCAGGTTCTCCCATTCCGCCTGCGTCATCTTGTTTGTCATCATCATCAGAGTGTTCCAAATTTCCAGAAGTCTTTCTTTTTTCTAGAGTGTTTAGGAGAAACGCAAGTGAATCTGCATATGTATATTTTTTTTTTGTAGATGATGCTGCATCACCACTCTTTCCTTTATTTAACGACCTGGTAAAACCATCTCTGATATGTCGCCATTTGTTCTTCAACTGTTTTACTGCAAGAAAGAAATAATAACTTGTAAATAATGTAATAAGACTGTTAATGACAACTGAAAATAAGTTAAAATAAGACTGCTATATCTCGAAAACTTTTGAATTCTGCAAGGGTTCATCCGTCTTTTCAAAGACGAACAAAATAATTTAAACGTTTTGCGTAGTTATTGAGGTTTATAGCGCTCATGAAACACTTTGAATAATAATTACTTGTTTGCAGGTATTTATCTACTGGAAATACTTTCTCAAGTCTGGAATACGAGTTTTATGTTGCAAGATGTACAATTGGATTAGTAATTCGAGAAACTTTGCAAGCTATTTGGAATGTCCTTAAAGAGATGGAAATGCCAGAACCAACTATGGATATGTGGTTAGAGATTTCGGACACGTTTTATTTGAAGACAGACTTTCCTAATTGCGTCGGCGCGATTGACGGAAAGCATATACGATGCATTAATCCTAGAGGAGGAGGTTCCAATTTTTTCAATTATAAGAAATATTTTTCTGTCGTACTTATGGCGGTGGCAGATGCAAATTTACGCTTTATTGCTATTGACGTCGGGTCATACGGCAAAGAAGGAGATTCGACAGTGTTTCGCAACAGCCCTCTTGGCAGAAAACTATATTCGGAAAGATTAAATTTGCCACCACCTCGGAATTTTCCAAATACAGACGGAAATCCTCAACCCTTTGTTATGGTGGGCGATGAAGCATTTAAGCTCTCTACACACTTATTGCGGCCCTACCCTGCTCGCAATTTAAATCCAACCAAAAGAGTCTTCAATTACAGGGTCTCACGCTGCAGACGCACTGTAGAATGTGCTTTTGGTGTGTTGGCAAACAAGTGGAGAATTTTTCACACACCTATTCTCGTGCACCCGGAGTTCATTGATGACATAGTGAAAGCTAGTTGTATTCTTCACAATTTTGTACGTAGAAGGGATGGCATACATTTTGAGGACACGGAAACTCATCCATTTATTGATGTTCGTGATTGTGCTGGCCCACGTGGTGCCGGGTTGAATGTCAGGGACAATTTCGCAAATTATTTCATGGGAGTAGGAGCTGTAGCTTTCCAAAACAATTATATGTTTTAGAAATAGTTTGCATTTGAAAACTACTTATAATTATGGTAAATAAAAAAATATTACTTACTTTCGTTGTCTCTCTCTTTGCATGTGAATCTTGCCCACTCTGGATACATACACTCCCCCACATTTACCCATGCCCTTTGCCGACTATCTTTATTGGAGTATTCGGGCGCTGCTTTGTCCCACAGGGCTGGCTCCCCATGGACACTTTCAATAAATTTATCCGTATCAAACATAATAATAATTTAAACGGTGCCGCACAACCGTGCCGTGTAGCAGTCTGCATTCAACTAAATGTGTCGCCGCTTGCTTCCCGCTTGCTTCCCGCATCCTTCAGTCCTGCACTGCGGCAGCATGCTGTCGCACATCCCGCCAAAACGGACACGTGTAACACCTGCCATTTAAGCTCTTGCGTTGTTGCCATCCTGCAAAGCGGGACCCGCATTGCGGGACCCGCAAAAACGGACCGTGTAACAACGCACTAACAAGAATGTTGCAATAACCTTGATCCTGTTACTGTTCTAATAAAAATTTACGCTACGCTACGAGTTTGTGTGTTTGTAAATCAACATAAAACATTTCTACTCACTAAATAATTCAGTCTTTTTATGTTTTTATTAATTTATAAGATTTCGATTTTTTTCTTGAATTTTTACTCTGATGGTGCGAGGTTTCCTTAATTCAAGTTTTGGGTAGCAATTAAATAATGCTAATTCACGCCGATACAGTTTTTTTTAGTTTGTCGCCTGTCGGTATGACTGTTCGTGTGTTTCGAACGAATTGTTTGTAGAAAAATATTTCAATACATTTTTTCAACAGCTAAAGAGTTCGAATCGAAATGAATAACACTCATTTGTTTGCGATTATTTCCAAGATGTTTGTACCACGTGGCTGAGGCCTTAACAGTATACAGTATACGTTGAAAAAGTTACACTTAGGCAAAAAAGTGTGTAGTTTTTCTAATGAAACGGCCTTTTTCAAGCTTTTATCTGTAAATCCGTCTCTGTTTGTACCATTCTATCGACGGAAATTGGAATGGCCTTTCTCAGCTGAAAAATTACATGAACACCGTTTTTGGACGTCTCTCCATTTTACTCTAGGCGTTCCCTTCTCTTTCCTGATTTCGTGTTATCTCTATTTCTAAATACGTAATCAAAACTTGTAGTTGTATGAGTATGTTTGTTTTCCCATATTTGCGGGGGGGGGGGGGGGGTAATCTTGTAAGAATACTCAAATAAAATTTGCTTACTCTTGAAAGTATGCCTTTTGAGCGTATACTTGTGATGCTCACGATCCTTCGTTATTTTTTTCTGAAAATTCAGATTTGTCTAGGGATCTTTAGCGTATAGACCATTTTAAGAAATTTTTAATTAAAATTCCAGTAACCCCTCCCCCATTTCCGAGTAATGCTAATCTGACTATTGTTCACTTTCTGAATATTTTAATTATGAAATTAGTTCATATATTCGATATATTATTCGAAATATTCGAAATGTTCGAATTACTCGGAATATTGGAATTATTCGAAATATTCGAATTATTCGGATTATTCAAATTATAATATTTTATTATTCGAATTACGAATACTTTTGTATTCAAATATTCGAATTATTCGAGTATGTTTCCTAGCCCTACTTAGATAGGGGCAATGGGCGCTGAGCGCTACAGCGTCCCGGGCCCTAAGACTAAGTAATTCAAAATTTTACATTGCGGCCTCCTAGAAATATCTGCGCCTCTGAAAAAGTATAGTGAGTCCACGTCTGCTCCAAGTATACAAATATGTATGCTATTGTGTATTGTGTCTCTATTAAAATCATATTTAACACCCTGTATATCTCTTTAGAAGTTGCACTACGAAAAATCCCTTTTTAGCGTTGTGCTACGTCCTTAATTATTAGAGGATGATAATCCCAACATTTTGTGATTCTAAGGCTGGGTTTCATGAACGATGCATATGCTGAGCACTTGCCTAACTTAAGTTCCCGGTAGGGCTGGGCGATACCTCGAATCAGGTATCAAGTATCGATACCCCGACGGTATCGATACTATTCAAAAGTATCGAGTATCGAGGTATCGAGGTATCGAGGTATCGAGGTATCGAAAGTATCGAGGTATCGATAGTATCGAAAGTATCGAAAGTATCGAGGTATCGAGGTATCGAAAGTATCGAGGTATCGAAAGTATCGAGGTATCGAAAGTATCGAGGTAACGAAAGTATCGAGATATCGAAAGTATCGAATAGCAATGCATTAATGTTAGCAATAGTTACCACTAACAAAGCTAACATTGGTTTCAACAGTTTCTACACATTATTTTTGAAATTACAGTTTTCTTATTAATGTGATAAATTTCTATTCCAAGAATGTAGCTAAGTAAAAAAACTCTAGGTTGATTGTGGAATACTTTTCAATAAAAGAAAGATACTTCGTCGACCAGTTTCGGTAATATATTTAAACCATTTTCAAGACTGAAAAACAAATGATCAATTACAGTCACAAGGCATACAAATTTTTAGTTTTTGACAAAAAATTTAACAAGTGAAGAATCAAGTCAATCACAAGCAGTACAAAAAACTTTTTTTACCGGAAGGGTCACACAGGCACTAAGCCAATCAAATTACATAAATAGTACACTTACCGACAAGATCATATTTTCTTTAAACAAAAATAAAAACCGAACCAACAACATAGTCCTCGAGCATGTCACAAAAAACTTTTTTTATAAACTAAATTAATATGAAATAATTAATGTGTCAAAGGTAATTAGAAAATCAATACAATATAACTGTACGAAAATTGCAAACTTTGTTCAACTAACTCAAACCTACTAATAATAAATTAACTAAATGACAATGTCGAGGTCAATCTTTACAATCATTTAAACAAACAATTAATAAAATCTAGATACAATAGCGACACCTTTGAAGAAGGTGTCAGAAAGTAAAAAGAACACTACAAAATTTCTTCTTCAAGAAAGAACATGAAAATGTGCATTAATCAAAAACAAATCGTAACTAACATCAATCAAATTTCAATTAAAATCTTTAATATTAGAACTTCAAATTTTTAACCTGTACAGGGCTCAAAAGATCAACAACTAGGTGTCAGTATCTATTTTGTTCAAGAAAGCCAATAAAAGGCCCTTATAAGGTGTGTTTGAGAGTTAATAAGTTGGACGTTGAGCTATCTCAGCTAGTTCGCGACGCAAAGTTGTGCCTCCCCCTGAAGTTAGTAACTAATTTTGTACAAAGACAAAGACAGACTTGTGAAAGACTATTCAAACACATTCGTAGTTCCAATCAAAACAAGTTCAGTGTCTTGCAGGTTGAACAGTGTCACCTAGATTTTCTGGGAGACTCCCATTGGGTTCAGAACCACACGAATGCTCTTGTGCCGGAGGTCGTCTCAAAAACTATATCGTTGGGACCAAAATTTGCGATAACACCTAAGCTAAAAGAATTTCCGATGT
This sequence comes from Malthinus seriepunctatus, assembly GCA_963924605.1. NCBI lineage: Eukaryota > Metazoa > Arthropoda > Insecta > Coleoptera > Cantharidae > Malthinus > Malthinus seriepunctatus. The sequence continues at coordinate 115,837,326 of OZ004600.1, read as the reverse complement.
TTAATTTTTTGTCTGAGTTGGACTGGATTGTGGGAGGGTTGGAACTGTCGGATCGGGGAAAGGACATTTTAAGAGGGAAACTTTTGAATATGACTCATAATTTTTGTAACAGGAGATCAACAACTAGGGACCCCATAATGGGTCAAGTCATAACTACAAGGAAGTTCCTTAGAGACAACCCCGATATTCTAGTGCTTAGAGCAGATAAGGGGAATACTACTGTACTTATGCACAAAACCGAGTACCTCACTAAGATGAATGCTCTGTTCAGTGACACCAATACTTATAAACTTTTAAAAAAAGACCCCACTCAATCTATACAGCGAAAATTTAACGACATGGCTCGTGAACTTTTTAAAGAGGGCTTCATAGACGAACCCATTAGAAAGTCTTTAATTAGATACAACTCTCAGGTCCCCAAAGCATATGGCTTGCCTAAGGCTCACAAAGATGGCCTCCCACTTAGGCCCGTAATTAGCTGTATTAATTCTGCCTCGAGTAACCTCGCGAAATTTATAAATAACATCTTAAGTAAGTCCAGTAATGATTTTGCTTTCAACGTGAAAAACTCGAAGGAGGTTGTTGAAAAACTTTCGACCGTAAGTTTACCTGAAGGTTATGTGCTGATATCTTTTGATGTAAACTCTCTGTTTACTAATGTTTCAAAGGAAGCTGTATTGTCGTCTATTACTAAAAATTGGGAATCTATCGTACCTTTTACTACTATTCCTCTGAACACCTTTAAGGACATAGTTACTTTGGTGTTCGACAACAGTTATTTTGCTTTTGGTGACCAATTTTTCTCACAATTAGTAGGAAGTGCTATGGGAAATCCGTCTTCCCCGATATTTGCCAATTTTGTTATGAACGACCTTCTGAGTTGTTTCTCTGACACGGTCGAATTTAAACTTCCCTTTCTGTTCTTATATGTCGACGACATTTTGACGGCCATTCCTCAATCTGAAGTCCTTTCTTGCTTAAATATCCTTAATGCTTATGACAACCTGCTTTCGTTTACGTATGAGTTGGAATCAAGTGAATCCATCCCTTTCTTGGATTTGAAGATCTTTAAAAATCCTAACGGCTCAGTATACGTGGACTTATACAAAAAACCATCGTCTACCAACAGATTACTCAATTTTAGTTCTGCTCATCCCCTTAACCAGAAGGTCGGCATTGTCAAGGCTCTAAAACACAGAATAACAACTTGTGTAACCCCTAATCTTGTCAACATGAGATTACAGGATCTCCGTTCACAACTTCTGGTTAACGGATACCCCTCCAAGTTAGTTGATAACCTGTTATTTCATGGAGACCGTGACACTATCTTGAATAGAGCAGTTCATGGCCCGGTTGACTCCACTAGATATTGTAAAGTCACGTTTCATCCTTGGCTAGTGAGTAGATTGAGGTCGGTCCTGAGAGAGCACATTGAAAGTGGGGCTTTGCGTTTAGCTTTCCATAACCGCTTCACCTTAAATAACCTAGTTTTCTCTAAGACCAAGGACAGGGTGACGGTACCGTACAAGACCAACGTCATTTATAAAATCGACTGTGACTGCGGTTTGGTGTACGTAGGCCAGACAAGACAGCTGTTGTCCACCAGATTAAAACAGCATTTATATGATGTACGATCCGGTTCAAAGAGAACAGGATTGTCTGACCACATAATTGAAAACAACCATTCCTTCTCCGTTGATAATGTCAGAGTCCTAAACATGGAACCAAATTTTGTTAAGCGTTCCTTTTTGGAAGCATCTTATATTTCAACATTGCCTAACAATATAAATAAGCAAACTGACTTTATAAATATTAATTCCGGTTATAAGGGCCTTTTATTGGCTTTCTTGAACAAAATAGATACTGACACCTAGTTGTTGATCTTTTGAGCCCTGTACAGGTTAAAAATTTGAAGTTCTAATATTAAAGATTTTAATTGAAATTTGATTGATGTTAGTTACGATTTGTTTTTGATTAATGCACATTTTCATGTTCTTTCTTGAAGAAGAAATTTTGTAGTGTTCTTTTTACTTTCTGACACCTTCTTCAAAGGTGTCGCTATTGTATCTAGATTTTATTAATTGTTTGTTTAAATGATTGTAAAGATTGACCTCGACATTGTCATTTAGTTAATTTATTATTAGTAGGTTTGAGTTAGTTGAACAAAGTTTGCAATTTTCGTACAGTTATATTGTATTGATTTTCTAATTACCTTTGACACATTAATTATTTCATATTAATTTAGTTTATAAAAAAAGTTTTTTGTGACATGCTCGAGGACTATGTTGTTGGTTCGGTTTTTATTTTTGTTTAAAGAAAATATGATCTTGTCGGTAAGTGTACTATTTATGTAATTTGATTGGCTTAGTGCCTGTGTGACCCTTCCGGTAAAAAAAGTTTTTTGTACTGCTTGTGATTGACTTGATTCTTCACTTGTTAAATTTTTTGTCAAAAACTAAAAATTTGTATGCCTTGTGACTGTAATTGATCATTTGTTTTTCAGTCTTGAAAATGGTTTAAATATATTACCGAAACTGGTCGACGAAGTATCTTTCTTTTATTGAAAAGTATTCCACAATCAACCTAGAGTTTTTTTACTTAGTTTTCTTATATTCATTATTCAATCCTAATTTTACGAACCTACCTACACTTATTCCAGCTGATCATTGCCGGTGCAAAACTCGGCTAAGCACGCAAAAACACACAATCTGATAAGTAGTGTAGCAACTATCTTTGTTGGCGCTTCGTAATATAAAGCTAAATTGTAACTGCGTATGTGGTGTTATTGTTTCACACAGCGGCAAAGATTCCCCCTGGAACAACTACACCTGTAAAAACATTTTCTTCAACTCCAGTTGGTACCTCGATACTTTCGATACCTCGATACTTTCGATACCTCGATACTTTCGATACCTCGATACTTTCGATACCTCGATACTTTCGATACCTCGATACTTTCGATACCTCGATACTTTCGATACCTCAATACTTTCGATACCTCGATACTTTCGATACCTCTATACTTTCGATACCTCGATACTTTCGATACCTCGATACTTTCGATACCTCGATACATTCGATACCTCGATACTTTCGATACCTCGATACTTTGATACCTCGATACTTTCGATACTTCGATACTTTCGATACTTTAGATACTTTTGATACCTCGATACTTTCGATACCTCGATACTTTCGATACCTCGATACTTTCGATACCTCGATACTTTCGATACTTTCGATACTTTCGATACCTCGATACTTTCGATACCTCGATACTTTCGATATCTCGATACTTTCGATACCTCGATACTTTCGATACCTCGATGCTTTCGATATCTCGATACTTTCGGTACTTCGATACTTTCGACCCTCGGTATCGGTATTCGATACCACCTAAGGTATCGATACTTCGAATAAGTATCGATACTTTGCCCAGCCCTAGTTCCCGGTTAGTACGTTTGTTTTCAACCGAAAACCGTCAAAAGCGGCGACTTATAAGTGTAGCCATTGTTCGAGTTTGAGAAAGCTTTATGAAACGGACTTAAGACCGCGATCGCGAACTGAAGTTAGGCAATGCTCTGCATGTGCTTAGCACCCTTTATGTAACCCAGCCTAAGACCAACGGTTTGGACTTTAGTAAAGAATACCTACTACAAAAATTTTCCAGACCTTATATATTCTTTTAGGAGTGAATCTTCGAAAAATTCGTTCTTAATGGTCACAAATTTCGCAAAAAGAATAGATTATCCGAATTTCATATTTTTAGGACTTACTGCGGCTTAGACTGGGCGTTGATAAATAAGTTAGTCAGTCAAGACTTTGATTTTTATGCATGAGGCTTTTATTCGTTTCGAAAATAGTCTTGTATATACTTCATATCACAAATAGTTTAAAAATTAAAGTTTTACTGTTTGAAAATGTAGTCAACATTTTCCGTCAAATGACATCCTGCTTCTTTCATGACTTTTTGGATCCTGTACGTCGAGATGCGTTGTTTTTCTACCCTCCTTGGAAGATTAAAATAACATTTTTCAAAAGAAAATTTTAAGACGTTTGAGCTTTCCTAGACTATTTTGTTAGGTAAACTGTCATATCTCTAAAATCTAAAACTAATATTAAGTATACCCCTACTGCTAATTATTGTACCATCAATGCAATGATTAAATTAAAAAATTAAAGTATTTTGTTATTAATAAAAAGTGTTTGTGATTTAATTGTTTCTATCACCAGTACTATTTGAGAACAAAGGAAGTAAACAATATTACATTGTAGAAGTAAGGTAGGAAGAACATTAAAATCCCACGCTTACAATTAGAGCGAGAAAAGACGGCGCTGCCAGTATCCTGACTGATTGATGCGTCAGAACTGGAGCCGCTATGCCCGGAGCGGTAATGATACCGATACCGCCTGGAATTTTGCTCTAACCGACTAGCTGAATTTGTTGTTTCGTGCTTTTATATTACCTACCAGCTGCTCGATTCTAATTTTCTCTACTCTCGGGGTAATTTCGCATACCTCGTGTATTTAAACTACCATAATCATAAATGTTATGCATATCCGTACTAATAAATAATAATGCATGTTATTATTAGCTTCCGGATTTCACTGTCCAATAAATAGCTGAATCTAGCCTGAAGCTTTTACGCTACGTTGTTTAAACGTTTCAAGTTATCAAACAAATATTCAATAGATTTGGTAGCAAACGTCATTAATTCTAAAAATGCTCTTCCAACAAATGGAATGAATAAATGATAAATGTCAAAATTGGTATGAATATCTATATGTAAAGTTAACGTATCTCATATTGCTGTCAATACAATAATTGAATGAAATAGGAATTGTTTGTAATGTCGAGTTTTAGCTTTTTACCACCACAAGAGAATTATTCGCATAAAAGCGAAGCGAGATGAAGAGAAAACATTTACATGTCAAGGACGAGTTTAGCATCTTTATATGTATGTACACTTGAAATCCATTCGCTGTCTGTGTGCTTACATTACATGCTTTGTAGCCTTAAGTCCCTATAATCCTATAATACGTCACGTTTCCGCATAAGTTATATTCAGATACAACGTTCAACAATATGCAAAATTTAACGCGCGCTTGTGTAACTATCCCTGGAGGATGCGTTTCACAACTTGCCAACGTTCTGTATTTGCTTCGTCTGTCTCTTCCATTCGCATCAAGTCTTTATTAGAACTACTTGGGGAAACAATTTAAATAATAATTATACTCAAAAATGTATCTTTTTTTTACAAAAAATTGAAAGTCAAATCATAAGGACTTCTTAGTTTAAATAATAACAAAAATTGAAAAGTTAGCTTTGGTTGTGAATGTTGATGGGCTTTGAAGAATTTTAAATGAATTTTTAGAAAGATTTCATACATTTTTTAAATTCGTAATAAACTTGAAAAAAAAATTGATTGTTTTTGAACGTAAGTGGCTGAGTGGCACGTTTTTGACCTAATCCAAAATACTGCATGACTATCGATCAGGTCCTGTCGTGACAATTGGAGTGTGGTGCCGTGTTTCCGGTTCCGCTTCAACGGCACCACAAAAGGACACACGCGCTCCGTAATATACGTGGAACGATAAGCGACCCCTTGTCTATCCCTGCTCTGTAATCGGACTTGACCAACTGACAAAAAGTATGTAAAATAATGATGATATATTGGTCGTGTAGTGCGCTATTTTTTAGTGTTATTTGAAAGTTATTTAAATTTTTTCAAACAATATTTACATAGAAAAACATTATCATAATTCTAACCTAACCTATATGGGAGAGCTGCACATTTCCACAATAAATGCACTATTTAAATCACACACTGTACTTATTTCTACGGGATGTTTTATTGGCTCTCTTTATTAAAACTCTATTGCCTTTGTAGGATGGTTTATGAAGAGTCATCAAAACCACATGGTACCGAGAAGGTTGAGGAATTTTCATTACATAATAACGTCAGCAGTCACGCCTTGAAGTTTAATAGTCAACACATTATAAACATTCAAACATCTCAATAATAAGCCTAGAATCTAGAGCACAGCGTATTTTATTCTTAGGGCCGGTACTTTGAGTCTCGGTTAACCAGAATATCAAATTAATCAACTCTACTTGTAATGCCTACTTCTAACCGCGCGTTTAACTTTAACAGAGACTCAAAGTACCGACCCTGAGTCTTGGTAAAAATAAAAATTATGTTTAGCTATCCAGGTTACAAATTAACCAACGCAGAGTGATGCCGAGAACTTCCCATTAAATTTGATACAAGCGTACGAAGAATGCCTACTTTTTTAAGCACGTTTATTTCTAGCCATGACACAAAATATCCAAAAACATCGTTTATTCACGTTTAACTTTAACCACGTATCAAATTAACCTAATCAGTTCTTAACCGAGACTTGAAATACCGGCTGTTAGTTAGTTTCAATGATACAAAATACCCAGGACCATATTATGCACTAGGCTGAGTAGGCTAAAGCCTAAGGCGCCTTTTGCAGAAAAGGCGATAACTTCTAAAATTACTTCTTATATGTAGCGATTTATGATAGCTCTAATTTTACACCAAATTTAAAAAAAAATTTCCCCTAAACCCTCAAGCGACGACAGTGGTACATCACGACCCAACAAAATTCTCAGGTGGTAATTACAAGGCGTCAAATCTGTATTATTAGCCTAGGACGTCAAACAGACGTAATCCGGCCCTGAAAATACCTAAAAACATTGTTTAATTATGTTTAAATTTAACTAAGTATCAAATTAACTTAACCAGTTCTTAACCGAAACTGAAAGTACCGGCCCTGAGCGCCGGTTTTACCACCTGTAGTCAACTGCTAGTCAACGCTTGACCAATAGTTAACAAGCGGTTTGTTGTAGAGACTGTATAGAACAAACCAGTTGCCAACTACAACTATTTGTCAAGTTGGCTAGCAGTTGACCCAAGGTGATAAAACCGGGCGTTTTAGTCAGTTTCAATGAAATAAAACAACCAAAAACATCGTTTAAGCTCGTTTAACTTTAACCAAAGACTATACAGTAAGAGACTGTCATTGCGTATGGGCCGAATGTGACCAAAAATAAAAATCCCCACTAAAGAAGAGGTCACTAGTCACCGGGGTACTACACATTTTTCATATGGGTTTCGGTAGTCTCTCAGTTTATGGTCTTTGCTTTAACCAAGCATCAAATTAACATATAACCAGTTGTTAACCGAAACTCAATGTACCAGCCCTTAGTCAGTGTTAATTTTTGACAGCTTTCGGCTTTCGGATTTAGAAATATAAAAATACATTATTTAATTCTGTTTAGGTTTCAGGTTTTAGGTTGTAACCCCGAGTTTACCATTAAAGTCGTAGTCATACTCATAATAGCGCAGCATTTGCACTCGAGTAACCATTATATCAAGTATCAAAATATCAACGCTTTGTGCGTAGGTATTGTTTTGAATTCTAGCTAACACCCTCTGTATAGATATACTCATTACTATGCTCCTTTTACATTTTTATTCCTTTTTAATTCTTCATAAGAGAGTCTTATGTTGTTATGTAATTAACATGGCCACTTTTTGAGAAAATCTCACATTTCGCACGAAAAAGTGCTGTTATGAGTTTTTGTTTTGGTATGTTCATTTCAACAAAAATTAAACCTATAATTAACATTTGTATCGACTACTGATATAATGAAATTTAAAATCTGTGTGGTCTTGTGGTGTCTTAAATTTTTTTTAAATCGATCCTATACTAATTTAAATTCCATAAATTGATACAACACTTAGTGAATATGCTAATTGCTACAGCATTCGTAAAAATGTTAATCTGAGGTTAACTCCATAATTAATTTCGCTTACGGGCTCAAGAGCGAAGCGAACCACAGCTGCACCATCTGCCCCCTAATTGCGGGCTTCGTCCGTCGTCTCTTCGTCTGTGACGCCATAACGCGCTACTAGCATCGAACAGGACATCAATAGACTGAATGTGGATGAGGGCAACTTGCCGAATAGGGGTAGTAAAACACCCCTTATACCACACGCTGCTATTAATACGGCAAAACAGTTGGATGATTGGCACTGCTAAAGGATATTTTTTCCAAAGTGTGTTGTCTATGTATTGATGTCATCCATCAAAATATAGTATCGCTTATATATTTTTGGACTAAATGTTTGAACAAAATTAAGACGAAAGATGTGATAAACACTTTTCTATAAACGTAAACTGGTTTATGCACTACCCTTTTCTTTTTCTAAGTTAATGAAGTCTTCTCTGTAATCAATTTGAGTTTAAGCACTGGCTCTTTACAAAGTTTATATTTCTAATCAAACTAACAAAATCGTCTAAAAATCAAAACGTTCATAGAAAATTTAAAACTGTGAAAATTGCTTAAATGTATTGGGAACGCATAGTATAGAACTGTGCGCATTATAAATTAATATTGCATGCTATAGCTTGGATGTTCCCGTTTTGTGTAACGAGTCTTTGCACGCGATCGCCTCTGTGCCTAGAAGATTGAAGTACCGTTCTGGCGTTCCCTTAGGAGCGTCTGACAAACGAGTTGCTCTGAGCGTGTCAGCCGCAGGAATTGGTAACACCGTTCCGAGTTCGTTGGTTGATTTTCTTTATATACTTCCTTAACTTTAGCATAGAAAACTTAAGATTTTTATTTGTAAATTTATTTTGGTGACCCACGAAGTATAAAGAACTTAATACTAATAAAATAATAAATTGTATCTCGCGATCGCGAGTAGGTAAATTTAATTGCGTCGAAAAAGGTTTACCTGGGGAATTTTCTAAAAGTGAACTTTGAAAATATTGTATTATTTTAATTCTTGTAAAGTCGACTGTTGTGTGCTCTGCCAGAGTATTCGAACTACTTACAAAGAAAACAAAAACAAATTAAAATATGACGCTTGAGGCTATCAGGTTTATACTGATAGCAAAACTATTGTAGAATAATCCTTTTGCTTATCAGCATAGGCAATTGATAATCCCCAGTTTCACGAGATTAAGCAACCCCTTTTTATGTTAAAAAGCTTAGGAATTCGCGAGGGCAATTTTAAATTTTATAGGCAAATTTTTATGCATTTAATCGAGTTTATTAAAGTTGGTGTTGATAGTTTGTTTAGTATAAAGGTAATAATAGAATAGATCAAGATTTAATATCTTTTGTTATAAAGCCTCCTGTTACAATATAAAATAATCGTTAGCGAATGAAATAGAATCATCAATATGAGGGATAACAATGCGTCACATGTATAATTCCGTTCGTAGTATTTCTACGGGCTTCGTGCTCAGAGCAGTCACGCTATCGCTCACGCTGATTTATCACAAGCCGCCGCACTGTTACCGAGCAGCTGCGGTGGGAACAGGGCACGGGACAAGGGAACGAGGAAACGGGACGGATTTCGTCCCACACCCCATTACCCAGACAAACGCGCTGCGGCCTTGTCATCGCTTCGAAGCTCCGGCCGCACTCGAGGGCTGTTTGTATTTCATATCGCATCACGTTCAAGCGATAGAGAAATATCGGAAATATAGGGTTCGATAGTCAGGGGTGACATACAACATACCTACTCCCCTTAACTTCGTATAGCACTGCTTTGTCAATTCCGCTGCATAGAAGGATTTTGAGAAATCTTGAATTTAATAAGCTTCACAAAGCATCAGATACGTACTGATACTTGCACGCGAATTTTAGGGTAAAATATTAAATTTTGTAATTTCTACTCAAAATTTTTATTAACAAAAATATTTCATTACGCGAGTTTTTCGATAGGTTTTTTGAAAATAATTTTCGTACCGACTTTATAAAATTTCAAGCGCTTTCATTTATTTTCATTTATATAATTTATTTATACATAATACATAACGTACATTTCAAATACTTGATTTTATCTAAAATATTAACATTATTAGATACAAAAAACATAACTAAACTTTCAAATATTTTAAGCTTCCAAGCATTTATACAAATTAACACGAATGCAAAAAAATAAAAACAGGGAATCTGAACTCATTTTGTTGAATGTTGGACATGGTTTTCCTCTATAAATGCAATTGAACGAACAATTACCTTTTAAATACTTTATAATAATTATTATAATGTGATTAAAATTTATAAAAAGCATAATTCTAAAAGAGATTTTTTTATTACTTTTTAATTACTTAAAACAAAACCAAACACAAATAAACGTATGTAAACGGTAAATTAATACATATAATTTGATGGTCGATAATTAAGAGAAATGAAGCATTAGGCGATTGCTTTGAAATTGAACAAGGTGTCAGCCACAGATGTGTGATGTTTACTTGATTGTTTAATGTATTAATTTATAACAAGTGAATTAGCGATCAAGAGGGGCGTTAAATATGCATCATATGGCGAATGTTTTTGAACTGTATCAAACGTCCTTTTGTACTTGTAACCAATTCTTAAAATATTAGAAATTTAAATTGACCTTATTAATTTCCTTCATCATAGGAAGCCATCAATATTCTACTGCTGGGTTTGAGAAGGTTAAAAAATTTGACTTAAAATTAAAAACTTAGACGCGTCAATGGGTTTGAGAACGGTTCAGTTTATATGGAGTTCTAATTTGAACATTTTCATCAGTTTCTTGAAACAACATTAAAATTAGAAGTTCATATGATAGTTCTTTAATAGCTATGTGCAGTGGTGAGGAAACTCACATATCGACGCCGACATCACGCCAGAGCCCAGCGTCGACTTTAATCAACTCAAAGTCTTTTATTTTTAAACATAGATCTTATTCTAGTCCCATCGTATAATAGGTGCTTTTTAAGTTACCGATGGCCCGTTATTATTGCCGTTTCCAGTTGTAGTTCATATCTGCTCATTATGAGTAGAGAGTGAGTTCTTTTATCAGAGGATTTCTCCAGTAGGGCTTTTAAAATATCCCTGTTGAGAAGTTGCCTTCCAGTGTTTAATATGGCACTTCACCAGAAATGACTTTATTTCTCTCTTTGCCATTTCATAAGGAATGCCAAAGGCCGGTTCTGGTCCAATGGGTCTTATTTTGCTGCCCTCTTTGGCCAGACCGTCCGCTTTCTTATTCCCTGATATGTTGGCATGAGCTTGGTACCCATACCAGGTTGACGAAATTTTTCCCCGTTAGCGCATAAGTCTGCGGATGCAGTTTGTTACTAGTCCGGACCTCACCTCGCAGTCGTTCAGCGCTTTGAGGGCGGCTTGGTTGTCAGATGCTATACGAAAATTCTTTACTTGTAATAGCCTATACCTAACAGCATTTGCGCACACGTTAAGATGGCGTAAATGTCTGCTTGGAAGATGATTACGTGCTCCCCGAGGCTTAAAATTGCTCTTAGCCTCAAGATGCCGTCCGATGATTTCAGCTTCTGTACCTGTTGGATTTTTAGAGCTGTCTGTATAGAATACAAGTCTGCAACGAGGCGTTTTTCTACACGTGTCAGAGTGTTACGAATCCTTAAGATTCTGCCTCTGATAAGGGAAAAATTAACATCGTTTGTGCGGCCGAGTGTTTTTATTAAAAATAGCTCGTACATAATCCACCAGTAACTATCTGATCCTCCGTTTTTGTACCATCTACGATGCCATGGTATAAATTTTTATCCGGCCTTTACACTGCAAGTACTGTAAATGTACTCGAGGTAGCCCGGTTCAATTTCAGTCCACCTGATAAATTAAAATTATTTATTTAATTTTAATTTATTTTTGGCCCTTCAAGTATCCCAAATATATTTTTTCATCATTTTAATTTTACTTTTAAACGTCCTTAATATTTTCATTCGTTTTTCCTAATTTATTTAATTATTTTAAATGCTTTTTAAAATTATTTGTAATTAACGTAACTCCTCGAAACTTATACCATTCGACGCCTCTTTTAAGCCCGCATCTATTGCCACCTACAAAATCGCATAAAACGCATTCATGTAGTAGCTTGGTGATAATCGTAAAGATAAGAGTACGAAGCGGACGGAGTAACATGTACGTTCCCACTTCGTAGTTAAATCGAAGAAGCGAGTTCTGATTGGTGCTAAGAACTTGGTGGTGGAGAATTAATACATATTCGACGTGCATTGATTTCAGGTGGTCCTTAGGTGGTTTCAGGAGTCCGTGACCAACCGTGTACATTGACTGTATAGCTTGTATTATTGTGTCAGTGAGATCTTATTGTGCTGCGGGTAGTTGATGGTCTGGCGGCCCTGCACCAGCGGCTGAGATAAGCTGCAGTTGTAGGGTTTAAGCTGCTCGCGTCTAGCGCAGTACATTCCTGTTGTGTAGGACTTTGATTACAAGGTATTGGCTTTGATCCCACTGTCGATAATTTAATAAGTGGGGTGGCTTATCAGCTAACCACTACTTCTCAACGGTCTTTGGGCTTTCTGACCAACCGTGTGGGACTAGATTACAGTCTTGACCTTTTGGCCGACTGTCGATTATTTATAAGTGGGCTTGATTACAGTCTTGGGTTTGTTGGACCGACTGTCGATCTGGAGGACCGCTGGTTAAGCTTTAGTGCTCACCACGCGTCCCTATTGCGCCCGAGGAGCGAGTTCATGCGAGTTGCCCATCCGTTGAGGTGTCCAAAGAACGATGGTCATCCAAAGGACGATATTTGTGGATTTTTATAAACATAAACTTTTTTAGTTTTATTTATCTTCGTTATCAACGTTAGTTTTTTTGCTTCATAAAAAAAGCGTTTATTATTTATATTAATTTATACGTATTCTTCGTTTTATTTAATAACGTAAATTGTTATTTTTTTCTTATTTATTGGAATAAATATTTTTTATTTGGGTAGAAAGTGTTTGTTGTTGCTGATTTATTATTCCGAATCCAACCCATCTTCGACTCGAGTGATGCCGAGGAAATTAATGAACACACGACAGTAATATCGGTGTTACAAGCCCATTGATTTTGACTGCTTTGCATTCCCATTCTTCCCTTCTCGGAATGTCCATTCCATAGGTTTTTTCGATGGTGTATGCTTTGGTTATTCTGTCAGACACCATACTAAGTATGGGCTGTTCCTCTATCTCTCTTAGGATTGAGGCATGTCCTTGCCTATGAAGGAGCGAGTTTTTAGTGCGCTGGATTTCACCTTGAGATGTCATGGTGGAAGGTTCAGCATTGTTTCCATTGCTGCTGTAGACCTCGTACTTGCTTGTACTGTTGTACTTGTACCATTGCTCCAGTTATTCCTAGGTAGGCAAATCTTTGCCTAGTTTGTGTTTTCCGGCTTTTGTTTGTGTTTTTGTCCAGCACACAAAACCTGTACAATATGTTACTATTGTATAACCATTGCGGTATATATCCAATAAGTCAACTGAGGTGTCTGTCTCCAGGTTTTGCCGAACGTTCGTCTACAGGTCCATAGGGCCTTTGCAGCTTTATTTATTAAACTGTCTATGTGTGGTTTGAAACTTAGTTTGCTATCAAGGATAACTCCTAAGTATTTGGCTTCTCCCACTGCTTCCAGAGGTAAGTCAAATACCCTTTACCCTCTAAATTATAAATTATTTAATTTTTTGCTTCTGATACTTTTGTATTTATCCAAATTAGCTTAAAATTAATAACTGAAACTGAGATTTGAAACGATTTAAAATCATTTCCATTATCCCTTAGAAATCAAGTACAAATTTTGTGTGGAACTGTACAAAGTAAAGCTATATTGTTTGTATGTCACGAGTCACGACATAGTGATATAAGAAGTTACTCGTACTCTCGTACAGCCCTTTCAAGCAACATCAATCGATCAATCTATCTTAATATGTTCACTAAGTGCAGATATTCTGATAAAGTTTTGTTAATACTTTCAGCAAACTGGAAGATGTTCCAGCTTGAACTGAACCAGTCTGTAACAAACTCGTAGACACTGACTAGCTAAAATGCTGGTCTTAAATTTTGAAAAGAAAATGCTTCTAAAAATTACTCTAATAAGAAGTATTTACAGAAAATAAGAAAGTGAGCTTAATTAGAAATATTCGATTACGTACGTTTTATACGTATGTTTACAAATATTTTGTTGTAAGATACAAAATATGAGAGATGTGCTGTGCCTTAAGGCATCGAAGGGTACATAAATATAGTAGGCTTATAGAGAAAAAATATTTCATATTTCCACTTTCAGGTAGGCCATGTCCAATACAGAAAATAATTACTATATTTCCAATTTTAATGAAATTTACAAAATAAGAACTACAAAAAAAGCGTTGTAATTATTTTCTGCAAAAAAAATCCAAATTTTACGTGAAAATATAACATCTGAAGTGCAAACTGTTATTGGTAATTATAAACCAAGAGCTTTAATTTTCCACTATTTTTAAGCAAAATTTTAAATTTCTATTTAATATCAGGAGGATGATCTGTTAAATAGAATAAATTTAAACATCAAACACAAAATGTAATAAAAAAACCACGCAAATTTCCAAGTCGCTAGCATTTATTACTTGCTGCGTGTATTATAGCGAAGCCCGGAGCTATACACCGGATTTTGAGATCGCCCGGATGTTTCACGGCAGTCTAATCCTTGTTTTATTTTGCTTCTAAAGGTTCGAGATCATTTTCTACGTTAGCGAAATTTGTTATTCGATTTAAAATATTTTTTGGAGCTACTATTTAATAATAGTTTTGAAAGTAGATATAAATCCTATTTTTTTTATCAATGGCTCATTTTTGTCTATAATGAAAATTTATTATTCAATTCACTATAATAAATATAGGGGATTATAATTAGTAATGTTGACTTTTTTTGAATAATATACAATAGTCAATTTACTAACTTACTTTGTAAAATGCGATCAGAATCCAACAGCCTCCAAGATGATGAACTGTAACTAATGAGTTAGTTAACGTTTATGTAACATAAGCTTATCATCAGTTGGTGTTAGATTATAATCGTTCTTCACCCTTTTTAACTTTATTCGTAGAAATTAATTAGTCAGAGCACTAGTGTAACAAGACACCCCATAGATGCAAAAATACAAGAGGGCCTTTGAAAGAAGCGCTCATAAACATTTTTGCTAGGGGCTACATCAAAGCGACTATACCGGGTGCCAACTTTCAAAGCGGAACATAGGGAGATAACATTGGAAATTACTTGCTTACTAGATCATCTATAATGAATTATTTTCTGTGTATGTTAATAATAAACAATTATCAATTAAACTAATATTTTTATAGTTGGAAAAATATGAACAACCGTGTCGTGTCAAATAATAATAGATAAATTCTTACCGTTTTTATAGATTTATCTGGGGAGTAGAGCAAACTGAAAATAAGTGATTTCCAAGGTTATTTTCTTATGTTCGGCTTTGAAAGCTGGCACCCGGTATTATACGTGATTCAGTGGCATAAAAACTTTTCTCGGGTGTTTAAATCATTAAGTTTTTGGATTCTACAAGTCGTGATTAAACATACTTTGATCCTTTTGTCCACCTTTAAAGGAGTGTCTCTTTCAATAATGATTCCAGAAATAACTTTTTTTTGTAAATACTCTTTCGGTAAATATCTCTAACATTGCGTAAAAATTTTTATTTCTGACTCCAGTTATTTTTCAGAAATAACAGAATAACAGCTTGACCAGTAACTAACAAGGATCTATTGTATTATCCTTGCTAGTAATGAGCTAAACTGGTTGATCAGCGTTATAGACAATAGACGATGTTGTTTTTAGACTCCGTAACTTAAGAAAAGAATAGGGCGGAGCCAATATCTTGCGTAGTACAGATGGAGGGAGCGAGTGCGCTCTCTCTCTCTCTGTATCTCTAAAATTGATACGATCAGATGTTACCAGACACATTTTTGTTATAGCGCATTAGCACCGCTCTAATCTTTACAGAAGTTCCAGTCTACCAAACATCCTTTATTTTTGTTGAATTACACCAAGTGCAATTGGACTTTCCTCACTAATTAGACTCATATTTCCTATATTCAAATACTTTATTGCCTTCTTTGAACCTTGCTCTGTCAGGATTTATGACCAGGCGCGGACTGGCAAGGACACTGAGTGCTACAGCGTCCCGGAAGTTATGGAAAATCCGAGCTTTTTCTCGAAATTAATAAATAAAAAATTCTGGCATTTCCAAATTTATACAGGGTGAGCCTTTTCAAAAATTTCAGGGGCGTAAGACTAGTAATTCAAAATTTTATATTGATCCATTAGAAATATCTGCACCCCTGAGAAAGTATGGTCAGTCAGCGCCTCCTGTTTATGACGGAATTTCTAGATAGAGGTAAGATAGAAACATTGGGGACTGTTAGACTGTTATCAGAGAAGGTTCCAAAATTAAGAAACCCAAGGTTGCTAAAGCCAGATCAGGGAGAATTGATGTGGAGTGTTGCAGCAAACGATGTGAATATACTTAGGGCTAGTATTGCAATCGAAGTTTAAACTTAAACGGAGTTTTTTAAGGCACCAAATTGTAGTAAAGCTCAGCTTAACGCTACACTTAGGTTCAAACTTACTGAATTTTGCGACTTTACTGTTTTCTATATCCGCACCTCCTCTCAAACTTAAGCCGCTCTCACAGATATTATTTTCGAGGAAGTAGGTATCATAAGTTTAGAGTGTAGGTCACGGAGTGGAGGGGGCGGGGTCTGTAGGCTACGACCTAATTACCAGAACTTTATAAACTCTGACAAAGAAACTCTCCATTTCTTCTTGATTTTAATTTTTTTTTTAACTAAGTTCTCCCAAGATATGTATAGGCGATTCTCGCCTGCTTACTACCCTGTAACTATCGTTTCTTCATAATGTAAATAATAGATATTCAAATACGTTTAAATCGTGTTAAATTAATAATTTCTGGTACCAGTACCAGGTATAATGAATTAATCTGTGAGCAGGGCGAACTACTTACTTCTAATCGTTGGATAATGGATGAGAACTATCGATCATTGAAAGGGGCTGTTAATTTTTTCAATAGGCTCACCAAATTATTTTTAACTCTAGAGCATCATAAATAATTTTAACAGAGAAATAAGATACACTTATTATTAATAATTGCTCACTTTTAAAATCGTAGATCCAAACGTATTAATTTATTTGGACTTCTCCTAAATTCCCAGGTTTCCATCTAATTCGTAAAAGTATTATGGAAAACTTCTATTTTCACATAAAATCCCGACCTAAAATTGAATATATTTTTTCAAAAATAATTTAGGTTTAGATTATATCTTTATATTCGGTTACGTATACGAAAACTGATGCTTTAAAAATTGTTATCTGGAAATTCTTTTGGGTAGATTCGTCTGAACATTTTGATGATTTCCACATCGTTAACCCGCTTTTCCTTCAATGTCATTTTCAACTGGAGAAACAGAAAAATGTCAAAGGATAACAGAATGAGTGTGGTATGGTGGTTTTAGAAGGGTAACCGATACCTTTGGGCTCAACAGAAAGGCGCCCGTGTATTATCGTTGCAAAAAAACTTGTTACTTTTTAGAGCTTCCCATTTAGTGCAAACGTCAAAAGAGACTTTACTTATACTTAAAACATGTTATTAATTAATAAATTATAGAAATTGCGATGAATCGGTTTACAAAGTGGAACCCTTTCATAAAGTCTTTGAATTTAGATATTGCGTATGACTGTTTATTACCAAGCATATCCTGTTTATGTGTGCTGACATATCCAGGGTGTTTTGTACGAAGGGTGGGTGGTTATGACTAGTAAGTCCCGTAGCGTTAACGTTAATGAATACGCCGAGTTACACGGATCGATGAACGGCGGCCTCGTTATCGCCTTCTCGAGCGCCGCCTTGGTTAATTATTCGTTTGCTGTTTGCTGGTTCATTTTATAGAAGCAACGATTGCGAAATGGTATTCGTCGTCTTAAAACGTAAACCGACAAAATTTAATTGAACACGAATACTTTTAACATAGACAATGACAAAGCCTTTGTCATACAAAGGTATGCCGTTGTTGTTTTTACATTCTATTATAATTGAAATTTATCATAAATTATGAAAATTTCGAGTTTGGAGGAAATTGCAGTGAGAAGAATGATCGCACGTAGGTAGATCATCTAAGCAATCCATCCCGAAGACGTTTTCTTGCCAATTTTGAGGAGACTATTAATTTAAATCAAACACAATTTTTGGACGTTCTTCGGTTATGAACCACTAATTACATAAAATTACAAAATGTTTACAACTCTTATTTTCATGCAGATTTGATAGTTGAAAATAACATAAAATTCTTTTGTTGTACTTATTGTTTTGAATATAATATTAAGTTTTATATTCAGTATGTAAATTTATAAGCTGACAATGATATCGAGAACTAAATACGAATTGGACCCAATCCCCAATATATTAGCTACCCTGCATTTGAGATGCCGCACCCCGTGATTACACATGCGGCATTTTAATGGTCACGTTCGGCGGTTCATCGCTCGTGCGTTTGCCTCGCGCCTACCAGATCGTGATGTCAATTCTAATAATACAGACATGATAAATGATTCCCAGACTTACGAGTAATATTAAACTCTTGGGACGAGGTGCGTTATAGATCATGACGGGATAAATTACGGCTGATATTCAGTGGTCGTAATGTACTAAATATTTAGTACCCGGGGCTTAGCCGGTTGCTCTTTCAAAAACATTTTTCACTTTAATTTTGATTTTTGTGTATTCCCTTAGAGTTTCGCTTTATTTTTGCACAAATGTTTCCATTTGTTTTTGTCTCAATATTAATTGAATAATTTTGATACTAATTAGTCATTTCTCTCTTTCTTTATTCATTCCCATTTTGTTCATGTACAGCGGATATTTGTTAATGCTTCGGAGGACACGTTAAGCTGTCGGTCCAGGTTATCATGTAATTGGCCTGTTGTAGGTCTGCTTGGTAATTTTTAACCTTAAATACATTATACATAAATAAATAAAAAGGAGATAGGTCACAATCTTCCACATTTTGTCTCCTTTTTGTATAGTTATTCAAGACTTTAGCTATACATAGTGGGGAAAAAGTAACGCAACAAGGCTATAACTTTTTTATTATCGATTTTTTGAAGAAATGTTTTAAGTAAAAGTTAATAGGCTAAAAATGCTTCACTTAATCGTGGTCTTTAACTGCTCATGCATAATTGTGCGTGAGCATAGGACCACGCAACTCTGATTTTTTAAGTTGCAATTTATGATTTTATTACAGTTTTGAAATCGCCACATGTTTCTGCTTCTGACAGCATAAAACTTTTGGTAGGTTACATAAGAAAATTTTTGAAAAAAAGCGACATTCAATTTTCAATTCTAATCTCTGTTTTAGATAAAAGTAAATTTATTTGACAAACCTAAACAAAATGTACGTAATCATTTAGAAAATTAGAGTTATGTGCTCCTGTGCTCACGCGCATTTACGCATCAGCAGTTAAAGGTGACGAACAAGTGAAGCACTTTTAGCCTAGTAACTTTTATTTTAAACATTTTATTGAAAAATGAATAATAAAGAAGTTATAGCCTTGCTGCGTTACCTTTTCCCCACCCTGTATATTCTATTCTTTTGCTTGTTATTTTTTCAAACTGTGGCAATAGCGCACCAAATAGTTTTCCTGTATAGGCTAAAAGCTGATTCGGACACAACAAAATATGACATATGGATTAAAAAACACGTAACAGATTAACAAAAACAATAAAAAGGCATCAATGGCTTTTCAGGAAACAATTTTTTTCTGCTTCAACTTGTAACATCGATATTACTGTCGCGTGTTCATTAAACCTTCGATTTCACTCGAGTCGAAGACTGGATGGGTTCGAAAAACACTTTCTACCCAAACAAAAAATTTATTTAAAAAATAAAATTAACAATTTAATATAAAGTTAATATAAAACGAAGATTGTTTATAAAACAAAATAAAAACTTTATGTTTATAAGACACAGTAAAAATACCGGATGTCGGTAGTTCTTTGGACACCATCACGGAGTGAGAATCAAAAAACTCGTTCCTCGAACGCAAATGGGGATCGACAGTTGGGCCAACAAACCCAAGACTAATCAAGCCCTACACGGTCGGTCAAAAAACCCAAAGACCGTTGAGAAGTGGTTGGCTAATAAGCCACCCCACTTACAATTGGATCAACAGTCGGATCAAAGTCAATACTGTAATCTAGACCTATACGGTCGGCCAAAAACCAAAGATCGTGGACCAGTGATTCGTGGTTAAACCCTATAGCTGCAGCTTATTCTAGGCGCTGGTGCAGGGACGCCCAACTACCCGCAGCACAAGAGGATTTCACTGTAACACAATAACACACTATGCAGTATGCACAGTGGATGCACACGGACGGTCACGGACTCTCTTGAAAGCAATGCACGTCGAATATTTATTAATTCTTCACCACCAAGTTCTTAGCACCAATCAGAACTAAACTTGCTAATTAACCGCGAGGTGGGAACGTAGGTACATCTTACTCCGTACGCTTCGTACTCATATCTTTACGAATATCGCCCAACTCTGACAAAACTGCTTTTTATGCGATTATGTAGGTGGCGATAGATACGGGCTTAAAGGTGGCATCGAATGGTATAAGTTTGGAAGGAGTAAACAAATTATAAATAATTTTAAAAACCATTTAAAATAATTAAATATTTTAAATGATTTTAAAAATTAGAAAAATGAATGAAAATATTAAGGACGTTGAAAAGTAAAATTAAATGATGAAAAAATATATTGGGGATACCTGAAGGGCAAAAAATAAATTAAATTTAAATAAATAATTTTAATTTATCGGGTACAATGAAATTAAGCGGGTGACCTCGGGTACATTTACACTAGTTGAAGTGTAAACGCCGGATAAAAACTTATACCATGGCATCGCAGATGGTATAAAAGCGGAGGATCAGATAGTTGTTGGTCGATTACGTACGAGCCATTTTTAATAAAAAACACTCATCCAGAGTGCCTACAATTACGTGCAATATAACTGGTCTTATGAATTAAATACAAAATAATATGGATTACTAATTCCACTGAATTTCCATTTCCACGAACTACCTGCTTCAGCTTCACCAACATTAATTTATAAAGCTTTTACAACTTTATATTTATCTCCTTGTTTTCATTTATGTTCTGATTTTACAACTTTTAACCAAATGAACTACATAAACTTGTTAGATAATTAAAAACATAAACTTATTTAAATCCTTATTTAGATGCAAAAATTTTAAGAAAAAAAAAAGTTTTTATAATACAAAACTTTTGTCGTAGAATTTGAAATGAACAGGCGCGAACGATGATGATACATCATAATCTTTAGATTTATTAACTACTTGTTGCTACTGTTGATAAGCACCACTGCTTCCTGAGCATTTATTAGTTGATATTCCGTTCTTGTTTGTCATCCTGTGGATTTCGAAAATGAAACGATTTTCTAAAAGCTTTTAAGTTAATTATCTCAACAGTGATATTTATTTAGCTATAAACCTTTAATTTACTTGTCCAGTTGTTTGTAATTCGTGTAGGGCACCTAATCTATGCAATTATAGATTTTTTGTGTTCTCTGTTTGTTATTACTTCATTTAGATAGCTGCAGGTCGTATGTATGTTGTAAATTAATTAAATAATTATAGGTAATACAATAAAAATTTCTAAATACCTGGTTTCCTAATTTATTCCTAAATTTATAAAAGATAATTACTTCTATTTAACATTAATCTTTAATTAATTTAAATGTTTTCTTTTATTTATAAAAAATTAGAAAAAGTTTAAAAAGCTCAAAATATCTGTCTGAGGACAAGTCAGGAAGAAGCCTTATTTATCTTAATTAATTAATTAATTAATTAACTTCTAGTATCTATACAGGGTTTCAAAAAGTTCAAAGGCTGGTACGTGTGATTTGTTGAGAGGGAGTTGGAAGCTCCTAAATTCTAAATTTAATTTCTGAGAAGCAGAAGAATGATATATAACACACCTATAGATTCATAGTTCTTAAAAACGCTTTAAAAGTAATCTAGATGAATAAATTTTCCTCAACGGTCCCGAATCATACATTATGTGGAAAATGTGAGAAAATGCAGGTAGCGCACGTACGCCTATTTTAATGTGGCCAGTCTCATCAATATAAAAAAGCTTTGTTAATTTTTTCGGCGCGATGCTAAGTGAGGTGCTATGAATAGTGCGAGGTGCTGTGCACCGACGTGGCTATCCACTAAGGCGCCGATTTATTTATATTCGCTAATCTGTGACACAACATATTAAAATATTGAATAATATCAATCGCATTCATCAGTTTAGTTCTTATTTCCTTATTGAAAGGACCGAAAACAAGTCTCTATAACTTGAAGATTCCAAATGGAAATACCTACTTTGTAATAGTCTGATAATCATTGTATATAGGAAATGCGATTAGGAATCTGAATTCAATTTTCATTTCCTATGAAACTGGGAGCGCGTTTTCCAGGAAAATTGTCGAGCAGTTATCAAATTTAGAAACTTCGTGTTTACTTAATTAAATATGTGGTCACTGGGATTCTAGGTAGGTGCAAATCGAGTATTATTTTGCTATTGTACACAAAATGTGACGACAAGTGCACCTATTGTTAGTGTTCATTACTTTACAACTTGTTTTTAGTAGTTATTGAACAATAGATAATAATAAATCAATTATTTTGGATTTTATTATAACAATTAAATCAGTACATTTGTAAAAAAAGTTTTATTTCTATCAATTAAACAGTCACTACGGCCACTACTATAAAATTAATTTTATAATTGATTTATTATTATCTAATAATAATTATTAAAATTAGGGCCGAGTTAAAATTAATTTCAGTGGCCCACAGCTGATCCTGGCCTCTGAGAAATGAATATTACATAATAAGAAGAACACATCAAAAGTTCCGTATTAAATTTATTTCTAGAACTAAATTTATCAGGAACTTTATAGTACAGTGTCTTAGTAAATAACATCAACCCACGTGACCGGTTTGCTAGGCAACCACCTTACACCAAGGTTTATGACTGGTGGTTGCCTAGAAAATTGTTCACGTGGGTTGATGTTATTTATGGAGGCACTGTATTGTACGAGTCTGGAAAGAAAGCGTTAGGGGTAAGGGAGCGGGGTTACTATCTCTATGGAAACCATAGGCGCCGTAAGTTTTATTTTTACAGCTAATATCTTAGTAATTAATTTTTATTAAATTAAATTCTTAGCAACGCCAATGAAGTAGACGGTAAAGTGCAATCGTCCAAACCAGCCGTCAATATAACGTCACGACGTTATCTTTATAATTTATTTGTGCAACTGCATTAATGAAGCGGCACAATTAATGTAAAATCAAGGAATGTAATGCAAATTGTGAGTTCTGCTATTTAATTATAATAGACAGAACCCGCATTCCTAGATACTTTTTCTTTCCAGATTCGTACAATACCTGCTGTTGTATTTAAAAGTAATTTAATTTTGTTTCGATTGTCTTTCAAGTATTTTTAAAGTAATTACAGTCAAAACCGGTTATAACGACTTTAAAGGGACTTTCAATACTTATAGGTATACGTATAGGTCGTTATAACCAATAGTCGTAATAAACAATTATGTTTTTTATATTTCCACGCTATAAATTTTTTTCACTGTATTTAGACCTTTTTCAGAATTAAAATTACAAATCGTACAAAAGCCACATTCGAAATATTTAATTTGGTTTCAAAATCTGCTCATAAATCTTTTCAAAATTGCACTGACAGAAGGAAATCAAAAATTGTTGAAAAATTAATAATTGTTGCCCTTCTCATTAGTACCTTCATATCAAAAAACACTACGATCAACATAAAGCTTACAAGGGAAATATTAAATTTTTCAGTTATCTCATTATAAAGTCCATTTTCATGATTTATTGAATTTCAAAAGTTATGAACAAGTGTAAGCTTAAAGAGCTTTGTAAAATAAGGTTCAACTTCCTGTAATATTTATTCGCAAATTTGAAAAAGAGAAATGTCACAAACAAATAACTTTTCGTAATTAAAAAATGTATACTAAAAATATACTTTATGGGTAGACGAGTAGTAAACTACTATAAAGATAGTTTTTAATGAAACATAAATATTTAATAAAAGAACACTTAAAATGAAACTTCTGTCTATGAAGAAAACATATTTCGTTGATAAAAGTTGCTCAGTTGAGAAGTTTCAATTTGAAAAACAGTGTTTTTATAACGTAAACAGAGTTCCATACCTGTCGATTACGCGTAAAAATGAAATCTCTGTTCTTTTCTTGATGCTTTTTGAAAATCTTCAGTATACCGGGTGATTAGCACCAAACCTGGCCATAGGGCAATTTAACATTATGCATAATTCCAAAAATATATGAATTGCCATGGTAACGTGCCATGGTTACCAAATCCGGCACTAGCGATTTTATTTATCATAGGAAATTTTAAACTGTCAGTGTGTGATTTAAAGAAATATATTTCATGGCAATTCATATATTTTTGGAAATTAGCGTAATGTTAAGTCGCCCTATGGCCAGGTTTGGTGCTAATCACCTAGTATATTGGCAATTTTTTAACATTTGTGTTCCACTTTTTGTTGCTGAAAAGCTGACATTTAAATATAACACGATTTCAATATGACGTTCAATAATTAATAACAATTAATATTAAATTTCTTATTAAAGTGCTGAAAAATAAAAGCGATTTTCATTTAACCGATTTGGAAAAACGTACAAAATGTGGAACTCTTCTCCTCTTTTATTCGTTTTATCGAGACCTTTGTGGAATAAACATTCTATAACAAATACTACTTGTTCATTCGTATCCTCGATTCATCTTATGGCATATACTTGTACATCTATTCGTAATAATTAACATTTTGCAAATTGAATGGTTTGCTGGCGGATATTAATTAGGATTTTGTGTTCTATTTGTGGTATACGCCATGTTTAACTACATGCTTATATTACTATAGTTTTGGTTTACTGTTAATTTCGTGGTCAACCCGATCAGCTTAGAATAAATATTACATCACTAGAGCTTATACCATTTAATTGTTGCGAATTGTATAATTTTTAAATGTATTACAACCATATTACTACACTAAAAAGTTATCCTTTCCTTCAAAATACGGGTCGGAAAACTTTAACGATTTTCGCTCTATTTGTCACCAGATTTTCTTGAAAACTTGCACCACTTGTAATCGATTCGTTAAGGATCACTTCTGAATAGAAATGTAAAAAAATATATAGGTCGTTGCTCAATATTTTTATGTTATGCCAATTCTAAGTTGACAGCGCGAAGAGCCTATAGTTGTTAAAGATCACATCGCAATGATCACCTTAGCAAACAAATGGCAAATTTGATCACGGTGGCGTTTGTTTTATAGAAAATTTATCACGATAAAAGACCACCATTAGAGAACATTCATCAGAGAAAAAATTCTTTGTTAGGGAAAATTCATTAAGGTAATAAAAGAGCTAATCAGTTGGCAAGAGAAGGCTCGGCGACTTTAGCTATTGGCCCCGAGCCCCCTATGACCGCTTCAGTCACCCTTGACAGGTCGACACTCCACTGAAACACACTGATAGATGATAGCCCACAGGAAACTAGCTACTAGCTGCTAGTTTGCCAAAACAGCTATAAAAGCGCCATCTAAAAGGAACAGTAATTATTATCTATGGTTACTCGTGAGAACTTACGTGACATAGCTGACACTCTCACTAGACACTAAAAAAGCATCTATACAGAATGGGTGTTGTTGAGAGCCTCAGTTGTAGACGATGCAAAGAGGCGAATTAAACAATTGAACATATGTGCTTTATGACTGCCTTGCGTTAACGCTAATGGGGAATACTAATCTAACGTGGCCTAACATGTCCAGTATCAGCAACACTTCACCCGCGAGTATCCTTGACTTCGTTCAAAGGTAGGGATGGATCAAGGACTGAATGGCCGGAAGGAGTTGCTAAAAGGAGACAGCACAATGGTTCGACTAAGTGGCCTAAGTGCGCGTAAAACCCGTGCCAACTCTAACAATTCTAATCCTACAGGGAAAATTTACTGCAAGCATCATTGCAGAAAAATTTATCGCAAAGAAAATTCACCGGAATTTAGGATTTAAGAACAGCACAAGCAACAGAACTTACTCAGGGATTTTGACACACTCCACCCTCCACCGTGTTAGATTAGAAAAATATTTTGTTACAATCAGTTCCATTATGGCTCTTCCAACGTTTATGACTGTTGGACTGAGCACCAGAGGCGTTATGGGTGCATTATTTGGGAGAAGTTTGTTGGATTATTGCGTTTACACAAGTGACCTGTTTTTGGTTTTGTTTAGTTACTGTGGGTTACTGAAATAATAATGTGGTATTCAGTTATTTTCTATAAAAGTTGATAATTTGTATTAAAACTTAAATAACGATTTCTAAATAAATTAACAAAGTGTGCCACGGGCTTTGCCGTTCTCGTGAGGAAAGATCGGAGAAGGTCATTATTATCTTCCTGCTCTTTTAGGAAAGGTCAAGCTAGCGTAGGTCAAGTCCTGTTTCGAAGGTGCCCCTAGTGTCCTATCCCATCGTGAGAACTTTGGCACGGCACTCTCACTGGGCACCGTCGAGTAAACAAGCATCTATACAGAAAGCCCCAGTTGTAGACAATGCAAAGAAGCAAATGAAAAAATTGAACACGTGCTTTATCACTGCTCTGCTTTAATGCCAATGGGGAATACTGGCCTAACATGGCCAGTATCAGCAACACTTCACCCGCGAGTATTCTTGACTTCATTTAAAGGGATGGTTCAAAGACTGAATGGCTGAATGGACTCCGATCTTAGCTTGCCCTTTTAGGATAGGGAAAGCTAGCGTAGGTCAAGGCTTGTAGAGGTCCGGTTATGGTGCCCCTAGTGTCCAGTTCCATCGTGGAACTCATTGTACTAAAATCTTCTTCTAAGTTAACCTAACAAGATGTGAGTTCCATTCTTTCTTGCAATAACTTTTCTCTGCGGTTAATTTTCTCTCGATGAAGTTGTCAGATCACAGAACTGTAAATAATGAAAAGTAAAAAGGTCACTCTCCACTTTCTAATCTGTGGCCATTGCGAAAATATGATTTTATACCTACATAGAAAAATTTTCTGCGTTATATTGTGGTATTGTTTATCTTTTATTTTATTTAAATATTTCTGTTTCAGGGCTTTTAGATTTATTTGTGCACGGAATAATACGTTCAGTAATCTTTCGTTTTTTTTGGGGTACTGTTATAAGTGTAATATTCTCTCATTCCAGCTTTTAGAACTTCAAGAGATTTTATTTCCAGCAGTTATTATTTTATTAAACACATCGGATGTATTTTGTGGAAAACTTGGTTTTCATCTGTATAATAGAAAATATGTATAGCTGAGGACCTATAGAGAAATATCTCTGCGAGCTTCGATCATTATTAAATCCAGAAAAATTATAATTACCAAAAAGATTATTTACTTTAATAATTCAGTTAAGTTTAATTTTTTTTATGAAAATAGAGCTAAAAAGAATAATTTTGGTTATTTTAATTTCTTTCGATCTCCAATATTAAGCCCAAAAATAATTTTTAAAAGTGCCTTTTAATCGACGCTACGCGTCGCGACGTTCACCTTTTCATTTTCTTATGGGGGACCTATCATGTTTTTGCAAAAATTACTCAGTAGGGCTTGTCTAATCTCGGATACTAAACGAGAACTTTCTGTGTTGTACTTTTCTTAATTTATTCAACTTTTTAGGTTACGGTATGTTACATTATGTTTAGTTACTTTATGTTATTTTTTGCGATGAAAAATAACGTCTAAAACTTAGTTGTTTTGCAATATTAGTACCACTTAAAAAAATTTCTCTGTATAGTACGATTTTTATTTATTTATAAAAACTCTTTGGTGTTGAGATTGATATAAATTTAATTGACAATAATTTTGTAATTGACAAATAAAAATAATTTGGTTTAAAACTTAGATTTTCATGTGGCATCTTAACGATCTGCATCAATTTGTCGTTATCATTTTATTTGTTCTTCGATTGTTTTTCTTGTACTTTGAGGGGTAGAAAGTCCATTTTTTGCAAGCTATACAGCTGTGTTTCAGTAATAAGACATGTACTACGTTCTGGCATGATCAGTGGAGCATGAAGATAACAACTTCCTTGTTTATAGCACGCTATTTGTACTGCTAACCAACTGCGGTTAAAATAAAACTTTACAGAATAACCTAAATGTTTCAAAACAGTAGTTTTAACCATAAAATGTTAATCACTTTGTTATGTCTTGATTTGTACGCTCCCAGCGATGGTAAAAATGTTTTTATTTATATTTTAGAAAATGTGTAGGCATTTGTACATGGAGCTTAACGAAAGTATAAATGTAAAACTTTTGAGGGGCCCATAATCCATAAGAAATAGTGCGTAAGAGCGTCAGTGACAATTTTAACATTTTAAACTGTAGTACAATTGTATGTATTCTAAACCTTTGTTTGTCCGTTATATCTTAGAACGATATTCAAGTGGCACATCATATTCGGAAGTTTGTGAATCTTTAAAGATCGCTTACGTATACTTAAGAAAATACAAAACTTTAGTGTGCTGGTAGGCTGGTACTGGTAATTTTAATCACGTATGATATAAAAGAACAAAGACCATGGTAGAGATATGTGGTTTTATAAAGGCTATTGTTGTGTAGCATTTTTGCATCTGATGTACGTATGTCTGCTCATTTATGTCGAGATTGACTAAGCAGATTCGAGTGTATAATTCTTTTCTTAAAAATCTTTCTTAGCTACCAGCTGCCATGTACTAGTAAGTTTTAATTCAAACTTGAAAATTATTTCTTCGTAATGACATAAAAATAACTAATCCCAATCAAAATTCATTTTGTTAAATAAAATTTCATATATTTCAGCTTTAATATATTGATTTAATTTCTACATCCAAACCTTATTCACCGCAGAATGTTGAGAAAAGTATCAGAAAACCGCGTCACGTTCCACTTGTGCAGTTCTTGACCCGTCATCCCGTTGTGTGTTTATGTTCTTTTGCTTTGAGACTAGCACTGCTGTTTTCAAAAGCTCGGTTTTATTATTAATGCTTTTCGAAAATCAAAGCAAAATCGTTCTTAATCTTGCAGAAAGGAACCAATATACACAACATTAGTTGGGTTACCTATGCTAATTTTAATGTTAAAAAATAAATTCTTTTAATCAAATTTTATTTTTTGTAGACAAATAAAAGTCGAATTTGATCACTAAATTCGAAATTTTTTAGGGGAAATCTTACTTTTTTTTCTTTCAGATATGATAAAAAATGTATGGCAATTTGAACTTAAATCTAGGGTAGAGATAACGTTTTAGAAACAACATTTCAATCTACTTCGGAAGAAGTATGTTACCTACTCATCAGATAACTTGAATGCTAAGAATGTCCCTCGTCACTCTGGAAAAACAAGGAAAATTGATATGTTGCTTGCACTACCACTCCCAAATGTTTCTGCCTTTGGGTAATCTTTTTTCAAGAGTTATATTCCTCTAGTCCGTTCTTTTAACATTTAACCATTGTAATAATGGTCATCAAACATTTTGGTTTTAAGTATAAATACCAAATAACTTTTTTATTACAAAGATTTTTCCCAAAACTCAATATTTAACGAGATAAATGCATTATGCAAAACGTTTGATTCACCCTGTATAATTATCATGGTGATATTTGCTTTTATTAGCTCAATTTTACATTTCTATAATGTTAAGCTATATAAACCTTGACAAACAGCTTTTGAAGAAAATTTCACAAATTTTATAGATGGTAATTCAAGTATCATCTTCTCTGTTACATTTTCTATTGTCAAAACAACATTCACAAAGGGAAACTACCTCATAACCCAACAGCTAGAAAATTTGATGTCTTCTTATAAGTATTGAACGCTTTATTTTTAGTGATATCACTATTTATGAAAACAAATTATTACCACAAAGAATTGTGTGCTTGGAAAGACCTAACGTGCAAACTTTTAGTTCTGCCTTCTCTCGTTCTCTCTATTGGATATATTTGTCAAATTTGTTTCAATAACGGTCTGTAAATAAAGTATGGTGTAAATAATTATTATTGCAATTGAGATTTATGGGCATCATGTAAGCAAATAAGAAATGTTATGACTTACTACTCACTAAACTTGTACAGGGTGCGCCAACTATGCAAAGGCGATATTTTACAGCTATATTTTAAAAGTATTAAATTCTTTCAATGTAGGTATGGGATACATGCAACAAGCAATTACACTTACAAAGGGTGTTCATTAAATTATCATATCAGCCAGAATGGGGAGAGGGTTCTGTATATCAATAAATGGGCACCTATAACGATCAATAGATGCTGATCTGTCAACTTTATTTTAATTACAATTTCTTAAACGCACCTTTCTATGCATCCTGATGGCTTTCGACTACACCCCGTTCAACGACCAGAATTAGCTAGGCCACTCCCCACAAATTTCTGTCAAATAAGATTGATGCATGTCAATTCTTGGGTGATTGTTAGACACCGTATTTATTTTCAAAATTCTACCAATAGAAAAATTCTATTTAAATATCGCACGCTTTCTGTGGGAGTGGCTTAGCTATTTCTGGTCGCTGAACGGAGTACAGATGCCTATCAGGCTGTTTTGTCAGCGTTTAAGAGGGCGGTTTCTAACGAATGGGCAGGAAAGTTGATATTTAGACATTCCGCTCGTAAACGTTAGCGCCTTTAATGTTCGGTTGATATAACTAATAGTCATAATTCCTGATAGGGTGAGGTTCAAAGAAGGCAATGAAAATATTTTTATAGGAAATAAGAGTCTAATTAGTGAGAAAAGTTCAACTGAAATGGAATGGAAATGGAATTTAAAAAATATCAACACCAAGTTCACTTAAACTTTTGTCACTAGTTAGGCTCTTATTTCCTATACAATTATTGTCATTGCCTTCTTTGAACCTCACCCTATGAGAAATTATGACTATTAATGATATCAACCTGTTATTAAAGTTCCTAACGGTTACGAGCGGAATGTCTAAATATCAACTTTCTCGCTCATTCGTTAGAAACCGTCCTCTTAATATTTCTTTGTGTGGCAAAAAGCATATACCAAATATTTATTTTGTACTTACGTATAAATTATTCCAAACAAATCTAGTGTCTTTTAAATTGAACGCTTTCTTTTGTATTAATGGTTTAAAGCGTTCCTCCCTAAATAGGGATTGTACTGTACTGATAAAGAGATATCTAAGGGCCGTTTTACATGGACTAAATGTCGTACTAAATCGTCGCAAAAAGCGAAAGCACGGGAATCTAAGCTTTAACGTTGTACGTAGAAATTTCGACTCAAGGCCGTGCGTTTTAATTCCTGTGCTTTTGTCCTTTGCACCTATTCTGTATCTAAATTTAGTACGATATTTAGTCCATGTAGAACGGCCCTAAGTCTAAAATAAATGATTTTGAAAAAAATAATAAATTATTTTAATACAATGCTTCATTTGATGTTAACTCTATGATGAGCATATCAATTAATTGCAATACAAGAAACGAATTTTTCAATTATTTAGCGTTCTCAAATTAGCGTATGCTTGGTGCTATAGGTATACCTATGTATAGACAGACATCAAGGGAGTAAGTCCGTACCCCGAGTAGTGGCCGAGTTTGAACTCGCGATCATTGGATCGAAAACGAGCGTCCCATCCACTGAACCATATGCACTCACTTTGATTTTATTCTTTGAAATACTAAATAATTACGGCAGCATGATCAATGATCATATATTTTCAAAATGAAAAATTCGCATTTGAAACTTTTTTTGTGACGGAAAAATAAAAACATCATGTTTGCTCAACTCTTGCATCAATTATAAGCCATTCGCGTTCCAAAGTATTTCATAAACTAGGAAATTGTTTGATATTATTTTGCAATAGCGAACACTAAATTATGTATCTCAAATTCAATTGTTAAATTGTTTTTGTTAAGCACAAACGTGCCTTTAAGGTACAACTACCGATATCCTAACAAACAAGGGTCAAGCACAAACGTGATAGTTTCAACATTGATATATTTTATCAAAATTAGAATGGGATGATCAATGTGTGCGATGTGAATGTAAACCAATTTTGATAATCCTGGGACGTTACAGCGAACTTCTTTAACTTCTACAACTTTTTAATAAAAGCTCTATGAAAAGGCATAAAATTATTTATAGTTATAAATACTTTCTTTACATTACCACAGCAGCATAAACTGTTTCTTAAGTTGCTCTTTTACGAACGAAATTTAAAATTCGTTTTAAAACTAGTACTTTCTTCATGAGACACCTATTTAAAATGCTATCATTACGCGCTATATAATAGTAATAGTTTTCCGATATTCTCCTTCACGTGCCTTTATTACAGGAAAGTGAAGCGAACGGTAGCTAGAACGAACGGTCCGCTAACATTAATATTGCATGCGAAGCTTCGGTCGGATGCTCTAACGAGGGTAGCTACTCTGGAACGTCGACATGCTGCCCTGAAGCGAAGGGTGCGGCGGGATTCCTCACTCTAGTTGACAGATAGGGTACGTCGAGCACGTCGCCGCCGAGCAATCGCGTGCTATATACTTTCTAGATCTACCACCTCGTTATAAATTCTCGCTTGATTTGAAATTCACCAAATATTATAAATTAATTTTATTTTTATAATAATTAATACCAATTCATTATGCGTTTATTTAAGAATTTGGTTTAGACTGTTTAGTTTCGACACATTAGCTAGATGTTGCTAAATTAAAGCAATGTTTTATTCAATTTACGCTCACGACTGACGAGTACATATTTAAATAAGTTGCCTTTACGAGAACATTTCGTGATTTTGCAATTAGGCAATGATTGTATGAAATCGATTTCACAAAAGAAAAACACAGATTTTAAATTAAAAATTTATAAGAAGCTTTTGTTTGTAATTGAATTAAAAAACATCTTAGGTTAATATTTTAGAGTCACATTTCAAAAATGCTTTTCTTAGTCTCTGTACTTACTCCATCATCTTATTCTATCCTCAAGCTCTTAATGAAGTTTAGTGTCGTTTAGGTGATTGATTCTTCTAGTTCGTGTTATTTTAGTTAGGTAATAGGTATAGAGTCGTCTAAGGATTCTTACATGTGATGGCGCAACTACATAGTAGATGTCGTTTATAGACCCCTTGGCACGTAACCATATAAGTTACATCATCATCTCATACCGTCTGAGACACACAAGTGTGATCCTCACATGTTATGCGCTTCATACCCATATCGTTCTCATATAGCTTTAAAAGAGAATAACTCTAGCTCTCATGAACACGTGAATCATAATCTGGGAACATGTGTAGGCATATATGGCCCAAAATATAGGGCATAAATAGCCTTAGAAGCCTCTACCTTACAATTATGCCAGCTGAAACTCTTGCAATAGATCTATGTTCCCGAGAATGCCTACGAAGGAATTTAAAGGGCAAGAAAGTCTTGCATAATGTCTGACAGCCAAGCTGCGATAAGAGCACTCAAAGCTATGAGTCATTATCCACTTGGGAATGCAGACAATCCCTGAAAACTGGCAACGAACATAAAATTTGCTATTTATTGGGTGCCAGGTTACGAGGGAATTGAAGGAAACGAAATAGCTGATGCCCTTCCGATCAGACCCGGACTATTCTGTAGACTATCTAGAACACATACTCGTAGAAGGGCGGAGATCTAAAAATGGGAAACTGAGAACAAAAATTCTTACTGGAACAACGCACCAGGATAAAGACCGTCTAAGAAATTCATTAAGTACTCGGTGACGAATGCTAAAAAGCTTCTTCTATTATCAAAGAACGAAATCAGACTCATCACGGGTCTGTTTACTACTGGACACTGTCCAGTGAGGTACCACCTCAAGAAACTGGGACTAGAGGAGAGACATATGCAGATGCAGAATCGGAGATCGAATCCACCGAACACATTCTCTGCAATTGCGATGTACTAACTCGGCTTAGGCTGAAACCCTTAGAGAGAGCTCATTTGATGCCTGAAGAAGTGAAAAGAAAACTTTTCAGAGACATTCAATGCCTCGTTGGTGAGACTGAATTCCTGAGAACATAAATACGAGTAGGGTTATGAACAAAAGATCAACACTGGTCGCAGTTCTGTAAGGCTTGGAAGCCAATCGACCCCTGACTACAATAAAATACAATACAATATCCAAATCGCCCTCATATAGCGTTTGAAGGGAATAACTCTAGCTCTCATGAACACGTAGATAAATTATAATCTGCTACAGCTACTAAATGTATAGAACAGATGAACAGAATAGGCTATACATAATAAATTGTAATATAGCTGAGTACCATATGTCATTGTGGTCTTCAAACCACAGGAAAGCACGTGCAACGAAAAAGCAAAGGCTACGAAAAATAGCAAAGCTTCAGCAAAACTTCTAGACAGATGTAGCCCTGAGTTAATGTGCAAATTTTCTTCTGGCCATTAAATTGTTAAAACTATGTAAAATACCTTGGCTACCTTGACTACCATCAAAGGCCTTTGAAATTTTTAGTTAATCTTCTGTAAGAACGAAAATTGGGTAAGCCATTGTGAGACATTCTAGGATATTAATTTGATAGAATGTACTGCATTAAGGACAGTAGGCTTTTTATATGATGATTCATTCCTAGGTTGCTTAATTTTAGAGAATTCCTCATCTAGGTTGCCTAGTTTTGGAGAAAACATACTAAAACTAGAATTAATAATACGTTTGGGCTCCATCTGGTGGAACTTCAGCGTGCGGGTAGAGCTTTCTTATCAACTATTCAATAGTTCATTCTATTTCCGCCACATTTCAGCAGTAAAATCTTTTTTGCATATTTTGCCTTTTCAAACCTCTTATTTGCCTGGACTACATAACGTTTTAAAATAAAATACCCACAGTATCTACTCAAGCTTCTATAAATTCATTTATTTTGTTATTTAAGAGCGACAACGTTACAAATCATTTTTCTGCCATCGATAAATTATTTCATAAACTCTCTTGAGAGTATGTATACCTGTACTAATTTAGTTCAGTTGTAGGTTTTAGCTATGGGCCATACGTTTAAAAAGTTTAGTCCATACAAGTCAATTTTGTACTCAAATGTTTTCTTTCTTTCATATCAAGATGATGTATCTGTACCACCGGGGCCCTGGGAACGAGCCCCCGCAGAGGGAGCTTTTAGCATAAATTAGGAAATTTGCTTCTGCTCGAGTATAGTTATTAGTTATTACCGTTCCGATAGTACTTCAGTACATGGGTTTTGAATAACCTATTCTCAGAGAAATTTATAGCGCGCGTCGCCTGTCTAAGGATCGGCACTTTGAGTCTCGGTTAAGCACTAACAGTTGGTAGTTTAAACAAGTTTTTAACCGAGGCCTAAAATACCCGCCTTAAATAAACCAAGTCTGCTAATTGTGTTCTGTAATAAAGCTTCTTTTGTCTACAATTATTGTCTGCTCCGACCTGGTAACTGAAAATTATATCCAAGGGCCGAGACAGACATCCAGTACCGCGATTCAATAACTGTTTTCGATAGCGAGCGACTTCGGTTACCATAAAATTCGTTAAGTATGAATTTTGTAATTCAAAGTTACAGATTTATGTCGATAAATATATGGTTAGGTACCGAGAAAATTGCAATAAATTAACGATTTTCGGTAGCTATAGACACATTTATCTACAAAAATCGAAAACTTTGAATTACAAAATAGAAACATAACCTCAATCGCTAGTTATCGATATCGTTAAGCTACCAAAAAACTTAGTGAATCGCGGTACAGTGCCTATTTGACAAAATATACTGACACAGTTATCGAAAATAAATGTTAGGTAAATTGTAATGTTACTGGTGCTTATAATAAACCTTGTCAGAACGTGCCAGCGAGATTTCTTTGATACCTTTGATGTGCCCAAAGCTTAAAGTAGGGCAGGCCAGGTACTTAAACGGACTGTACCTAATTTTAATCACTATTTTAAAAAATCTCTAGAATTAGCATATATGCCTATTATGATTTGGATTAGTTGCTCGGTGCTTTGGAAGTCTTTAAAAGACTTACTTTGCGTCTTTAAAAATGTCTTTTACTTTTGAGCAAACATAAAGTTTTATATTTACAATAGTAATAATGTTATAGCTCGTACTAACGTGGCGTGGTGTTGGAAATTTGGTTAAAATGCAATTTACGTTTTTAAATTGCATGCTTAGGTACTGCTTATAAAACTCAGTTCATTTGAAGAATTCAATCTTGCTGATAATTAAGACACTCACAGCTAACAGTAGGTAATATAAAACTTTAATGTTATGCATTAAATTAATTTAATGAGCCCACATCTGTTCTTGACCAATCAGAATTAATTATTAATTAGAAGGACAAATCAAAAGTTCCATTAAATTTACTGGAGAACTAAATTAACCAAGAGCTTTTATAGTACCGATAGTCACTCTTATTAAAACTTCGACTTATTTACCTACCATACACATTGTTAAAGATCAACTAAAATATGAATATGTATAAGAATACGTGCTTCCAACTTCAGGTTTTGTAAACACTGCGAGCCTTCAGTGTATAGTTAGACGTAATCTTAAAATGCATCAGTAGGGAAACATTTTGCGTAAAAGTGCCATTATCGCACCGTAGGTGTACTGCTATACGCTCTTGTGGCTTCTCGCTGTGAAGTTAAAGATTTCAATCTACGCAGCATTTTTTTGGAAGGCTCTAAAAAGCTTATACCGTTTCGTACCTACGCTTTCTTTCAAAAATATGTAATTAAAAATCTTTTATTTATTTAAAAATAACTAACACTGATGATGAGTTTTGAACGTGGAGTCAAACCATGATTGTGACGTTTCTTAATTTTATTTTTCACGTCCGATTAATTTAATGAAAGAGTAAAGTATTTATTGTATAAGGGGTAAGGGTAGTAAAAATTTAAATTTTCTTATGATAATGTAAAACAATCAAAGGAATTTTCTTTTACATAGATTTATATAGATAATAACAAAGTATAGAAATGAATTATTTAAGACGTAACTCTGATATCAAGAATGAGCTAAGTTGTGAATAAGAAAGTTAAAGTAAGAATAAATAAAACAACAAGAAAATACAGCATAAAAGTTTGTGCTAATAAAATAAACTTGAAAAATTTTCCTTTTTAGAATGTTAAATAGTTGGAATGAGTTATTAAATACATTTAAGTGGAATATGTAATTGGAATTTTAATTCAATTTCATGAGAGGGAGTACATTTTACAACTCGTTTAGAAAAGTCTCGTTTAGTGTTGACGTTCATAAATTTTCTAAATTATGAATTTTCTGGATATCCGCTTTCGTTATCACCTGGTACCCGAAATTTCACCCCTTTACAGTTTGCCCGATTTTCAGTTTTGTCGTCGTTATTGCAGTTCATGAATACGTTATCCAACAACAATTTGAATGTTCAAATATCGGAAATTTTGTTTTTTAAATATACAAAATGTTTAAATGTAAATTTAGAAAAGCCGTGAGCTTTTGAACTAAACGTCTGCACCTGTTGCTTGATGGTTGGCTTCGCATTTCCCCGGTCTCTTTCCGCTACGAAACGCAAGCACTCGTTATCGGTAAAACAACACGTTTATCGCAGAGCGCACTTACTGCCTGAGTTCCCTTCCATTATTAATGTTCTTCCTAATGGCGATCGATAGTTCGGATGGAAGTACTTTCCGGCGATAGTTTTTGGTATCGAGTATTTTTAATGTTGGTTTTCGCAATCTGTAAAAAAATTTTTATTACGTCTCAACAACGCGTATTTTTAATCTCCAAACACGGGATAATCTGCAAGTTGTTTACCGTTCTCTAATCATTAACCGTTCAAAATCAAGTATCACTGTATCACATTAAGCACTTCACAATAGAATGTGCAGTAAAGTTAACATTCGTCTTCCTTAATTAAGCTTTTTAATTTAAAAGTGGAAACACGTATCGATTTTATAACTTTTAACTTCTTTACCTGAAAAAGCTCTTATAACAAGAAGTAATAGTAAGTTCGTGTAACAAAGAATTTTTTGCATCCTAAACTGGGACGAAACTTGCTCACGTTACGTTTTTAAGCCATAAACTCTTTTTTTATTATTTAAAATCCTTTGTGTCTGTTTGTCACGATAACGCACAGCGATTTTAGTGAGATACACCCTTCAAGTTTGGGGTTTGTTTTGAAGTTAATACACAAGATTCGAAATGAGT
Source organism: Malthinus seriepunctatus (assembly GCA_963924605.1). Classification (NCBI taxonomy): domain Eukaryota; kingdom Metazoa; phylum Arthropoda; class Insecta; order Coleoptera; family Cantharidae; genus Malthinus; species Malthinus seriepunctatus. Next base: position 115,799,129 of record OZ004600.1, on the reverse strand, counting down.
GCTTTTGAGTAAAATTTAGTGAAAGTAACATGATCAAAGAGGAAGTCAAAATTACTTACTTAACCTTAGATAAAATTCCTTTAAATAGAAATTGAAATTGGAATTTGACAAGTTACTTATTAGAGAAACGCCACTTTTTATATTTACCTACATTAAAATAAAAATGCTTAAAGCTCAATTTAAGTCGTTTTCTTCATGTTTTCTGTTCGTAATAATGTTGATGTTAGCTCTTCCTCATTTAATTGTTTTCGTATCATTTCGAAAAACACCTACTAAATTTCAAGTATTTAGTTCTAAAAGTTCAGGAGTTCTTGGTTATGGAGCAAAGCTGCCAAACAAAAAATGGTTCTTACAAAAAACTTCTAGAATTTCAATTCAACGTTTCAATGTTTTTAAATATCCATAAAAAGTGTTTCTAATGTTTAGCTTTCTCACTAAGTGCCCTTTTTTATATTTTTTTTAATATTGAAATTACTCTCAGTAAATTTTTATTTACTTTTAATAATTGTGGCTTTCGTAATTTCGGGAAAACGGGAAACTGATATAAATTTTAACTCTAGTGTGTTATGTGTTATTTCAATCGGATTCGTTCATTATTCCTAGGGTTTTACCAGTCCGGTAAAACTGCTGAAAAATCACGAGATCTGTGGGCACATTTAGAATTTAAATAGCAAAAAAATTAATAAACACATCATATACTGCGTAGCCTCTACGAAGACAATGGGTATACTGCCCTTACCGTCTTTGTATTTGTTCTATTCTCTTTTGGAAATTCATTCGCAGGGGGTTTCTCTTACTAAGCAGTCATATGTTCATGACTACCCTACTCGCTCTTCTGATCTAACAAGAGCCTCTCGTTTCAGGTTGAGTGTTGTTCAAAAAAATTCTTTAGACATGAAATTATATAACCATTTACCGAATGAAATCAGGTCCTTGCCTACAAGTCATTATAAAGAAATATCTGCTTAAAATCAGCTTTTAGTTTGTGCAGGAATTTTTACTAATAGTTTAAAACTTGAGCTGAATTGCAGCACTGTGTAATGTGTACTTTATTGTTTTTGTATTATTGTAATTGTGTAAATCTGTTCATACTTACTTATTGTATATCATTTTTTTTATGTGCTACAAACATTTTTTCCTTTTTGTAAAGTAGCGAATAAACCATATTATTATTATTATTAATGGTAGACCATTAAAAAATAAAATTGAATAGTAAAGCTTTTCAATTTAGTGGAGAGGATTCCACAGCAAACTGTTAATCTCATACTGTGTATAGAGAGGAGAAGTTGCCTATGCCCTGCCAAGAGTAAGATTCGTACTTAGAGCAGAAAAATAATTAAGTTCTAAATATTAAATTGTCACACTTATTACTGTCTCCTATCTCCTCACTTCAACATAGCGTCGGTCTAAGAAGCAAATGGCCTAAGTCGCAATGTGTAAATATTGCAGGAGAACCAAAAAACGTAACTGGCTAACACAAGGCCACGTTTTGTTACGTATAAAACTGTATGCAAATAATGGGACTTAGGCAAAATTCGAACGCGCACTGGACATAGGCCAAATGCGTTATATACATTTTTGGCGCGCTCTATGTAGATATGTACTTAAGAATATTTCACAATGTAGGTTTAGACCATATCAATAGGTGGCAGCCAAATCTCAATTTTAGCTAAAAATGGACTTAGGCCATTTGCTACTTAGACCGACGAAGTTCGATCACGTTGAAATTTTCAAATTTCTTATTATAGCCTTAAAAGTATCTTAAAGTAGCACATTATTTTCAAAAATATGATAGAAACGATATAAAATGAATTTTACAGACAGTGGCGTAACTAAGAGATTGGGGCCCCTCCCGCAACATGCAGAGTGGGGTCTTTACCCACCGTTAATAATCATTCTATTTGACCACTAATCAATTTTATAACAAATTTTGATACTAAACAATGTTTTGGGGGCCCTTTCTATCCTCGGGCCCTCCCGCAACGTGGGCCCTGCTGGTATGTTACTTACTCCACTGTTTACAGACACCAATGAATTCTTGTTTTTCGTTTTTTTGCTCACCTGTAAAATCGCGATTTTGTAGATTCGCGAGTTTACCAGAGTGGGAACGATATATAGGTATACTCTTAGCCAATCACAATTATTATTACCCGGATGAACAAATAAGCGGTTCCATTTTTAAGTTAATGTCGAAATTAGTTAATCAAGATATTTATAGGCTGTATATGTTGCAAATTAATAAAATCAACAATTTTTCTTAAATCACTTAATTATCCAATTATAGTATTTTATTTACAGACAATGGGCGTACAGAAGGACAGATGGACGGACGAGCAAAAATACCGAGCGGTAAGCGAATTGACTAATTAGCAATAATTTTTTTTAAATTAGTTTTATGATTATAATGGCTCCTAAGAGCTGTATGCCACTATACTAATTTCAGTACTGAATTCAGGACTAAAAAAATTGGTTGTAAAATAAATATGAAATTTGACGTTTGTAGACGTTATTTACATCCAATAATTTAGAACATGTTCTAATTTATTGTCATGTTCCAAATTATTTTATTAAAAAACTTCAAAAATGTCAAATTTCGATAATTTCAACTAAAAATTTTCATCCAATTTTTTTTAGTCCTGAATTCAGTACTGAAATTAGCATAGTGGCATACAGCTCTAACGGATATTTACGTTTAAAGGAATTTTTGATAAAATTTCTGTACCAGGAAATAATCAAAACAGCCATTGAAATTTATTTATCTGCAAGAATACAAATTTAGGGATGCCTAAAGTCCTCACTTGAAAAAAACTGGGTATTCAATCAAATTGTACATGCATTTAGGAATTATTAAAAATTTATGAAAGGAATGAAAGTAATCAGTGAATTGTCCAATTATTTCTTAAAATATCTCTAGTTTAGACTATACAATAAAACGAAATAGCCGAATGACTAACTAATAATTCCATTTTTGATCACTCAATAAATATTTAATTAGGTAGGTAGCCAAACAGAGAAAATTATGATGATGCGTAATATGAAAATGTAACCATTTCAAGTTATTAATTAGCAATTAATAGAACATAATTAAACAACGCACAAAAGACTAAAACTTGCTATTGAATATTATTCCCATGATCAAAACTGACCGCTGACCTATAAAACCCTTTTTATCTTCTCAACCCCAGCCAGCATCCAGCATTGTAACTTGTTAGAAAGGCAGAGGGTCTATCATATCAACGTTTTCTGAATATATCTTGTTAAAGTTGCAACCTGTTCTCATCACAATACTATTCAAGATTTGGACCAACGGTCATCTTAAGACGTTATGACTTTTTTATATAAATTTTCTAAAAAGAATTGGTCTAACGAAATTTTTACTCTATTAATTTGGAAGCTTTTATTATATAAATTTCGTAAGTATTAATTAATGCGATTATAACTTGATGTTGTGCTTATGACATTTATTGGTCAGTTTAAACGTTCATCAGCTTTGAATTTGCCAAAATATAGCAGCTTTTAATTTACCTATCAGTTTAAAAAATGTTTCGTTTCTTTCTGTTTAGTTTTGTACTTTTATAGAATTTTGAAATTATTGTTAAAGGCTTTTATAAAGGTTTAAAAAAAATAAAAAATGTAAAAGGTTGTTTTTCGGTTTTTACTTTTCAATTTTAATTTTATATGACTTGTATCGAAACTAGATACCTACAGGAAAATAAAAATTGCAATTTTAAAATAAAATAAGAACAAATTTTTATATCTGCAATATTCGACTCCTTATTGACGACGAATTTCCAACTTGACTATATAATGCTACCAGAACACGTATAAACGTGGCTGGCACGTTGTTGATGGAAAGCCTGTGCATGTTCACATAGTCGCTTGCTCCCTTAACGATACCCTGTTCTCTCTTACTACGTTGCTTTTCTAAAGGTTTTTCCAAGTTTTCGGTACGTCGAGTCTGACGTCGCAATCGGTCTTGTTATTTGCCTTGACAAGATAAGACGGCGTTGATCGAATGCTTTCACTGTTAGTGCACGATCGCAGATGCTATAGTGAAATTTTATTATCAATTCGACATACACGTATATTCGTAAGATAATTTGATAAGAGCATTTCGTTCCGAGTAAATACCAATCATATCTTACGACTAATCGTATTTGTTGACACTCATATTTTAGAGCCGGAAACTTCTCCGGTTTAGTAGGGGTTGTTTTCGTACTCGAGAGCGTAATGCACTTAAGAGAAGAATTTTATAACAAAGCGGTATCAATCGGAGTTAAACGTTAAGCCGGAAAATAAAGAAAGTTGTATAAATTGAACCGAGAACAAAGTATAATTCGCTTTACCGCAACATCTTTTAGACAAAAAATCAAAGATGCATCTCACGTATCTTCAATCGCAGTGTAAGAATAAAGTCGTGACGCAAATCCCTGCTCTGGGAAAGCATCAGGCATCACCACCGTCTTATCGATATGATGCCATCATTTCATGAATGAGTAGCGTTAGTGTCGTGATATTTGATACGCGGTGAAATCCTACCGCAAAATCAGAAAGATAGCAAAAGATATATCCGTCTCGAATGTCAACTTTATTTATTTTTATGAGCTTAACGTTGTGCATGTTTTGGTAGAAAAACGCGCTCCACCAGAGTAGGAAAGAGTAAAAATTATTGCCGCAATATAAAAAAAATCGATTTGTAATTAACACACGCATAAAAGCTGAAGTGTGAGTGCGTGTTTTGTGGGAGGTATTATATTCGGAACTGGAAGCTATTAAATATCTTGCAATTGCGTATGTGACACGTAGTGTCCCATGAGCTTAATATCGTTCTGTAAAGTTTAGTCTCATTTATCAACTTATTTAATGACAACGCGGACCGGCTGGCGCGCGGCAACGCATGAACGATGAGCCACCAGAACTGTCATTAAAATGCGGCATATATTATTAGGGTGGAACTCTGTTGGCTCGTCGCTCGTGATAGCTTAAATAGTTGAACATGTTGATCACGAATGTTATCATTGAAGCGAAACAAACATGTTCTATTCTACGTTATTATCGATCATACTAGAAGTTTCTCCCAATAATAAACGCTAGTAACGAAGATTTATTTTAATAAATTAAATTGTTGATTAGAAATGCTTTTTAGTTATTTAAACGGAGATAAAAAGTGTTAATAATCGATACCTTGATGTGTTCTACTTTTCAAACGTTTTGTAAAACTCTCGTGTTCTTATTTTTAGAGGTCTTTTCATTCTAATGGTCCTTTGTTGCCATCCACAACAACTCTTGCTCAGTCAGTATTCTGTTGTAATGAAATGAGTCCCGGGTATTAGGGAGGCCGAGATTGTTCTCGAGCTCGAAGCGCCTCCGCCAACGTTTGAATGATATTTGCATAGCAGATACTTTCCTCCGATTGCCTTTCCACCTCAGGGTTAGAATTTGAATTCGTATATATTTTGTGCTTTCGCGTAGTAACGTGGATTGAAAATTTCGTACCGAGACGGAGTTGAATTTCATTCGATATTTTATTTTATGTAATTAACCGAGAGGGATGTTTACGTAACATTGTCATCTTTTATTTTACAAAAAAATAGCAACGATATTACAAATAAGGGTAGATTTTATCTAAAGAAAATGAACTAGTTATTAGACTATGAGCTCATAGACACGTTCATTTCCGTTTATCAGCAAATTAACATTCTTAACGAGTTGCTTAAGTCAAGCAGTAATATTAAATCAAAATTAAGCTCATTCCCACTTTAACACCTAGAACGTGTTACAGGAAACGATTTTAATAAAGCAGAAAAACTATTTTGTAGATAAATTCGCAAATTATAAATCAAAACTTATCATAGGAGCTCAAATTCAAGCGTGTTCGCTAACAAAGCATATAGGATCGTGTTTATAAGGACGGTATGGGGTAACGAAATACAAGTGGGATAACTTAGTTTATTGCAACTGGGACATACAATAAAGCCCCACGAGATTAGCAACGGCGGTGCCGATGGCGGCACAAAGAAGCGTCTTACGCACGAGTGGTTAGAAGCACTGGGAGTGTCGCTTTGGTAGGAAGTGAACTAAGCCAACTGTATTATAGCTATCGAAGAACTTTCCGTTCTCAAAGGACAATTTTTTACAGTAAAACCACATGCATGTGGTTCATAGGGTTTCCTTGTTCTACTGTTTTGATGTTGACATAAAATATAATTCTTATTTTATACGTCTTCGCGTCTTCATTTCCTTTAAGGTTTAAGCCTACGAGCTTAACAAAACTAACCACTACCTATTACTATCACAGATTATTCTTACGTTTTAGAAAATTTAACGAAATTTAAAGACTTACAAGAAATTAAATATATGGAAGTAAAATGATATACGTAAAGGGGTTAACTTCAAACGACATCGAAAATACTTACGTTTATAGAGAAACTTGTTTTAACACTCACTATACTGTACTAAACTAATGATCATGAAACAATTTTGATGAAAACAACACAGTTCCATTGTAGAGAAGTTGGTCAGATGGTTCAACTAATATCATTATCCGTTAGTAACACAAAGACCTCAGCAAGTTGGTAACATCTGCGACAGGATCAAGACTATAGCTGCTTGTTATGCAGTACGACAAATGCGAATTTCTAATACAGGGGGTTATCGTCACTCGAATATTCATGCAAATATTTTGCATATTATCTAAACCAAACTCTATCAAGTTTCAACAATAATTTTTGCAAAGTTTTTCAACAGGGGTTAAATGTTATGTTGACGTTGTTGATGACCGTATTTAAAAATTCTATGATGCAAAGGTCATTAAAAATGTTTAAGGACGTAACAAAATTTGTGATTCGCATTTTGTGCTGCTTTGAAGTCGAGGTTTTATAAATAACTGCATTCTTGTGCGGAAAACTGTTGGAAATTGCAATTGTGTAACGCGATATCACCTGCAAACAACCCATCGTACACCGCCATATTTGTGTGCTATCAATATAAGCACTTTTATTCAAACATTGGATATTCATAAAATGATCGGATAGAGATTTTAAGGGCTTTAGTGCTGAGTTGAACAATTTGAAAATAATTCTTAAGTACCTAATAGAGAGAAAAAAATTGTACAGTAACCAAGGATTCAATTTATGAGGAAATTTAGAAAATGTTTATCATGAGAATTTATCCAGAATTTAACCAGTATTGTGGTTGAGCAAAAAATAAACTTTGAAATGACATCGGATGTATCAGTTTTAAGATCTTTAGAAGCTAAACTTAGCTTGTTATTTTCTTCCAGACTTTTCTGAAGTATTCCTTCCTGTCAGTGATTCGTAATTCTTGCAGATGAGCTTTGATGACCTTGCTGTTCTAGTTTTTCCGTCTATACATCATCTGAAGCATTTCTTGGTCACTCTGTTACCTCTGAGGTACTCGACTTGCTTCTCTGCCTAGTTTAAATTTTAGTGAACTTAAAAATTGTTATCACTAAAAATAGTCCTACATACTCGTAGATAGGCAGAACCAAATTTCAGTTGCTTGAAGACCCATAAATTACACTCAAAATTTATGTTCACAGTCTTCCTAAGCAAAACATTTTACAGCTTTATTAATAGGTGAGATCAGGAAATCTCTGAGCCCATTTCAAAGGCTATCGATATACGTTGTGGGCTTGTAGAGGTGTAGTTGGCTTTAAGACTTGCGTACGGAAACAGCCAAATATTACATTTGCGATGAACGGTAATATGGCTTATAAGCTCATTCGGATGGAAAAATATAGAGATTGGTTCTACACGATGCAGCATAACAGAACCCGAACAGACAACAAGTGTAACAGATGATGGGAACCAGGTACGTAAACCCTCAATCCACGGGCCCTAACCGAGAAGGTCTTGGTTTAAAGTGCGACAAAGATAGACATAAAGCTGCCGCTTGCTAAAACAAAATTTACTGCCTCACTAATCAGAAGGGGCATCAAACAGGGAGAAACAGATATGGGCAGTCGGTAACTCCTCATACTATAAGCGAAATCATCTAGTTTGGTCCCAAATCTCAAATTTATACCTGGTCGAATTGTATCTCATGTCTTTTGTAGTCACTTTTCATATATTTTTGCATTGCCACGTCCCAATATTACAGTTCTGTTATAAACTATATAATGCACTTATTACCTAAACGACAACTTGGATTATTGATTGATATTGTGATAATTCACTGTGTTTTTTATAATCTTTAACGATCAGAATGCGAAAATAAACGATGTGGAAACCCAGGCACGTACGAGTATTATGATAACTAGCTTCCTAAAATCAGATGGGCACTTGGTGAGCACAAATTTTCTTGAGTGGTCCAAATACATAATATGCGGCAGTGAGGCCCATAAAAATTTTTTCTGATGAAATATATAGTGTGGAATTCAGGTTAGACTGTAAAGATCTGAATTTTCGCTTATTGGTGTAATTTTTCAGGTTTGTCACAAGGGTGGGACAGAAAAATTTTAGGTGGGCCTGGCCCTCCCGTAGCTACGTGTCTGTGGAAACCGATGCAGGACTCTACCGAGTCACAAGACCGGGAATTGTGCGTCTCTTTTACTGCCAGTGCCTAGGCTAGCGGTCTTAAGTATTGATCGATGGTCTTCTAAATATGAGTTCCTTAGTGAGGCACACCTGCCAGTACACAGACTGTTGGTTGGGCGTCTTTCATCTTTGGATTTTCTCCTTCGTAAAAGAAAACATTAGGTTAGGTTCATTAGGCTACCGAAGTCACAATACCAGAAAGTGCCCGTAGTGACAACGACGAGCTTTTACTATAATATTTTTATTATAATTTGACCTAGTTTTAGACTGGAGAAGTAATTTAACATCTTCTACCGTCTATACCGGCGAACTTCTCCTCGAAGTTATGAGCGAGCGGTGCTGACTCCCGAGTACTGTTTGAAGCTCCCGCAGGCAGGTTTTTTTTAGTGATTAAAAATTTTACATGTGCACCTGTAACGGGAAGCACTGGCTTTCTAGTTTTCGTCGTGCAGATTTTCTCCCTGTTCTTAAAAAAATTATTTGAGGTATCTACCTCCGTGTTGTTTCGGCTGCGAAACCTAAACACTGTAAGTCAGTTAGATGAGCAGGCTTGAGGCACTAGTATATGGATCTTGCGCAGGTTTTTCAAGGTTCCATGGACTGCCAAAAATAGTAGAAATCTCCAAGCAGATGAGATCTTACTTGAGTCATAAATGTAACGTGTATTAGCTACAGGTCTGTAGATTCGTGAAGTTGATAATGACATAGAGATCTAAGGTAAATGTTGCATTTGTAAGAAACAAACTTCTTGGTGGAAAAATATTATAAACTGGACTCGGTGTAGCGATTCACTAACTTTTTCGATAGGGAGCGATATCGTTAACTAGCGATTGAGGTTATATTTCGATTTTGTAACTCAAAGTTTTCAATTTTTGTGGATAAATATTTTTATAGCTACCGATAATCGATAATTTATCGCTATTTTCTCGGTACCAAACGACATATTGATCGACATAAATCTCTAACTTTAAATTACAAATTTCATATTTAACGAATTTTATGGTGACCGACGTCGCTAGCTATCGAATTTAGTTAGTGAATCCAGTAGTGCGATTCACTAACTATTTTCGATAGCGAGCGACGTCGGTCACCATAAAAACCGTTAAGCTACCGAAAAAGTTAGTGAATCCCGGCTCCGGTAAAGGTAAATTGATATTCTAAGACGCACAGAATCGTGATTTATTTGCTGAGATTTTTCCCAACTTCTGATACCAAGAGATTTTCAGAAAAAGTCATACAGATTTGACATTTTTCAGTTATCAAGGTTATAATTATCTACATTTTTTGAAAATTAAAGTATATGGAAATGTAAACCTATTGTAGCAGGTATTTTAGAAAGACTCGGTATATTCGGGTTCTCGACGTAAAATGTGGCCGAGGATAGCGATCTGTTCATAAATAAGCAATTTCAATTTTTTCCCTTTTGCCATTTGCTCCCACTAGTCAGTACAAATTTACGTCACATTATTCACGTGAACATTTAATTTAATTTAATATTAATTTGAGGCACTTAATTAAGAAAATGCAATCTGAAAATAAAATGTTATTTCCTTAGATTCTTAAATTTTTCAAAATTGTAATTAAGCCAACATCTTATTAGTGATGTATCAGTAACTTTTTAAAACTTTATGCTATTTCCACGGTAGATTATAACTAAAAATTTTTAGTGTATAAAAATTTCCTTACTTTTAAAAGAAAGTGAATTTTTAAAAGAAAAATTTGTAATAAAATATCAGATAGGTTGCAGGCCTCTTTATTGTGGTGATGCTGTAGGGGAAGAAGGTATTTAATTACGTGGAGAGGTAGGATTAACTCTCAGCGTTATGGGTTTGTAAGAAGGCGCGATGACTGATGTAGCCTCGCTCCCAGCACTAATGAGCCCGCTTAGAACAGCCGCTACTCGATGCTCCTCATTATGATCCATAAACTCGCTTGTACGTGCGCTGCTGGCCTTATCTTTACGAGTCGTTTACAGATTCCGTCTTTGTTTCTCTTCATTTTGCAATAGTACACTTCTCTTGTTACGGGTGCTCTTATAACACCCGCAGCGACCTGGTAATCTGTGATGATGGCGGTTCCTTGTTCTCATTAAGCTTGTGCAAACTGGCTCAACAGTAGTTTCCATATACCATTTTATAGTGCCAGCTTTAATATTGTAAAGGCAGGTAGGCATGCGATGGTAAGATATACGACCTTACCTACCCCTAGAGAGTGAGATGTATTATATTGATACGATGCCTAAAACAATAGCGAGAAGGTACTTGAAGATAATATCCCTTCATAGTTCAGATATTATGTGTTTGCAGTCAGATAGATAGTGCAAGTAGTAATTACATTTAATCTTCGTAATTAACGACGGTAGATGTAAATTATACAGAGGGTCTAGTGTGTAGTGGAATATAGGTTACAACTTAATGACTAGTGCATCATCGATATTCTTTATTTTATAATTATACCACCTTTTTTATTTTAAGTAAAAAGTAGGCATTGTTTCATATCGCATTCTTTTAAACACTACAGCTTTTCTTTATTTCAAAAGCTCGATGACTGCACAAACATTAGAAGTTTTGCATCGGGGTAAGTTTCAACATCTGAAACAATTTTATATCTTGACAGAATTTTTAGAACGTGAAACACGTTCGGTTGCATTGAGGTTCAAGAAACAAGTTTTATGTGTGTGTTTTGAAAAGCATCAGGCGACTGTATTGATTTTTATACATTTTATACGCTCTCGTACAAGTCGCAAAGAAAGCGTGAAAACGATTTTTTGTTTCGAATCCCAAAATTCTAAAACCACTCTAAAGAGTCATTTCAGTAGCTATCATGATAACAAATATGTAAATATAACAAATGAGGACAAGAAGACAAATGGATCTATAGAAGTCATTATAAGAATCAAGTAGCGATACAAATTCCTTATAAGGATATTGCACCTGTTGCTGAAGTTGAGTTGCAGCCACGTTTCTATTTTAACTGCGGATACGTGAGGACTCGTTATCGTTAAAATAATCCTCTTCGACGATCTTCCTTTCGTCTCCTTAACTCTTAACGTTATAATAAGCTTTAATTCTGAAAACAATCAATACAGTTTAAGTCAAAATATAATAGCATCATCTACTTACTCGTACATCTTCTATATGCGACCTATGAAAGTTCCTAAATCATCATTTCAGAGTCGCGTACACTAAATTGGAATAAGGAACAAATTAGAATTAGTTATGTACGCATATAATTACTACCTGTTACTAATTGCATTTAAGAGTTGAATAATTTTCCTATTGACAAAACACGAAGGTGCTTCAAGTAATTGAATAAACAATATGCAAGTAGGTCAAGTACAAGTTATTTGTATTTGTAAGTTCTTGTCGTTAATTCGTTTAATGCTGATTCATTGATTCTTGCGGTAAGTTTAAAAAATTATTGTCATGAGGTTGTATAAATAATAAATAAGAAACGTACAGAAAGAACTTGTTTTTATGAAAATTGATTAAAAATTCTTTGTGTTATTTTTACTTTTGTTGTAAAAAAAATGAAAACTTGAGACTTTTCCACAAAATTTCGTAGAAACCTGCAGCTGCCTAGAGGCTAGAACATTAGCAAAAGGAGAAAAAATAAAGCTTTTGTTGAAGTATACTGAAACACACAGTTTCAGTTGGTGTATTAAGATTTGGACAAAGCTCATATATGAGAATATTTCATCTTTCTGTAACTATTTTAGAAAATAAATTACAAGGGTTGTTCAAGAACTTTGGTTGACTAAGAAATAGAAAACGATGAATTATATTTTTCTACTCAGTTAACTCTTACCATATTAAAATATTAACATCAAGACATTTGTCATTCCATAAAATCAGTTTTTGAGAACTTTTGTTAAAACTTACCATTGGGAACACCAATCCTATTGAGTTTTTTTAATCCCGAGTTTTCGAGATTGGCTTTTTTCGATCCTGGGATCCCGGGATCTCGGGATTTATATATTTTAACTTGATCTAGCCCCAAAAATTATTTAAATTTCAAAACATACCCTTTAACAGATAGTTAGGAAAAAACTAATGAATTTGTGAATTGTGATACCGTACAAGCTCTTCTAAGATGCCCAAATTTATCTCCAATTTAATCTCCAATTTTAATTAATTACACCTAAGTAGGTACCTAGGTACCTACCTAGGTAAGTAGGTACCTAAATTATTTCGAAATTTTAGGAAAATATTTTGACTAGAAGATTTATTTCTTATTAATTATAAAAAAACTTAAGAAAATTTAAACTCTAAATCCCTGGATTTTTAAATTCCTAATCCAGGGATTTCGAGACTGAATTATCGGGTGGGATCCCGGGATCTCAAATCCCTTGCAAACCGTAGTGTGTTCATACCATTGGATAATTTGACTGCGGCGTTGCCGATTGTTAGTTGTTTTACATAAAAAAAATTCAGCACGAAAACACTTTATACCAATAAATAAAAAATCAATTAGTTAACACTTGTTTATTCCACTTAAAATAAGATTAAAAACCTAACAATATTGTTTCGGCAGTTACGCCATTCTCAAAGGTTGAGTAAAGTAAAACTGTTTTACTCAACCTTTGAGAATGGCGTAACTGCCGAAACAATATTGTTAGGTTTTTAATCTTATTTTAAGTGGAATAAACAAGTGTTAATTAATTGATTTTTTATTTATTAATTCATCATGTTCCATCAAGTGGTAACCGTGAATAGCGTTAATTTAACTTTATACCAAGTTGAGGCGAAGAGCGAAGACTCGAGCGCTATGTAATGATTTTTTCTGAGACAGGGACATTCTTCACAGTACTGACAATACATACAGTTTGGATTTACGCATATTTTCTTGTTGTTTCATTTCAAGGATTTCTTGAGGAGGGACAATGGGCCAAATTACAGCTGTTATCGCCGGAACCACATGAAGCTAGTTCGACCCCGGGCTTCGCCAAGCAAATAATACATCAATACATTAACGGCCAATCTAAAACCATTTTGCTCTTCATATTCTAATATTTGTTCCTTAATAATCAGTGTCTTAAAAAACTCGAACATATAATCCAGATATCGATGGTTTAAGCTTAGTGTAACACCTTAACACGTTTTACACTCTCTCGATCTCCCCTTTAGTAAATGAAGATAATAGTTACTTTTTTCATGTTTTTACTTCAACGTTTTGACCATCTTGGAGTTAAATTAAATTATCTGAGAAGGTTGACTCTATTGCCTAACGTTCTCTAATCGCTTTTTTTGAAATTTAAATTTTCATTGAGCTTCTGCTTTTTTTTAAAGCAAAAAGAGAAGAAATAAAGACGAAAAAGTAATAAATAAATCAAATTTCTTTTTTCAGATCTTGCCGTTGGATGAGGAAACCATCTGGAACATATCAAGAAACTTCAGCAACAGGTGAAGGTTCTACCGTTTCTCAATTCAAAATTTCCATCTATTTCTTTTTACCCAGGCGCCTTTTTGAAGACATCTGCAAATGTCACTGCTTTATTTGCGCCAACTTCTTCCTCTTCTGCTTTTTCCCAAAGGAAGCCATCACAACACTCGCTTCAGTTATCTCGCTTAATCCATCTTTTAAAGGTATCCGTAACATAATAAATAAATTGAAAACGTAAAAATAATAATAAATCAAATTTCTATTTTCAGAGCTGTATTTTTGTTTAATACTTTCTTACTAAATTTTTCAATTTCAGCCGCAACATAAATAAACGGTTTTTTTCGGAATCGAGTTTAAACTCTCGCGTACGCGTTATTAAAATCGAGTCCGATGTTGGAAGCTTGATGGAACCTACAATAATTCGTTATTCGGTTTTTGCTCTAAAAATAAGTGCATGGTTCGTGTGTGTAGTGTTCAATAATTATTATTCGTTCGTCGATTCGTTTTAAACTATGTGAGTTGGTAACGGAGCGAGAAACAGCTTTTGGCATGGAGAAGGACGCATTCGGAAAGAGGACATAAGAAAAAAGGTAAATACTTTATTTTTATGTTAAGAAAGATGTGTACAGCAGGTTCAACCATAGACTGCACTTAGATAGATATTTTAATTTTTTATTTTCAACTCATATTAGGGTTGAAGAGGCCGTCGGCAGGTCATCCATTGCCAACGGGGTCAAATATTTATGTACAAGTAAATTTATTAACAAAGCCTAACATAATTTTACACTTCTTTATATATAATGTAAATTATTTATATTTTTGGGGGCACCAGGGTCAAAATTAGAGCTCTTTCGGACCCGCTAAATAAAGCCAGTCCCATCCTGCGTCTTTGCTTGTCTTCGATTTATTCATAGGTTATATCCCGAGAGCTATGAATTTAATCGAGTAAATTAAGGGTAGCTTTTTTTGTAAAATTTTGCTTAGAAAATGTTTGAGACTTAATAATTTGCGGTAAACGCAAATATATTGAATTTGAATTTTTAATAACAATTTTTGGAAAAAAAATATAAAATCTAAAACGTCAAAAATAATTTGAATTTAAAAAATTTTAAAAATAATGACAGATAATGACATAAACATAATATCTGTCATCTATGATGACATAAGTCAGGGGTGTACAAAAGCTAGGTTCTATTTATTCGTGATTAAATCCCTCGTTTGGGATAATCTGATTGGTTGTTAGTATCTGAGGGATTTAATCACGGCTAAACTTAAAAAAAAAGCTAGCTTAAGTTTCATCAGGATGAAAAGTAGCTGTCATTGGTCATTATTTATAAAATAAAGAAATCTGATTGGTTGTTATTATATGAGGGAATTAATTATTGTTATACATAAATTGACCGATAATCTAAACAATAAAAATTATTTTTGCTCGTTCACAAGTTTACAACTAATATACCTAGAACATTATTGTTTAAATCTACGAAGAGGAAGTTTGCATTCATGTTATGCGTATTATTTCACAATGCCTACAGCTACAATTTATATATGAATTCTGTTTGCATTAATACAGTAAACATAAAATAATTGCAATAGACATTTTATAAAAATATAAAAGATGTTAAATTCATTTGAAATGGAACAAAATTATTGTAACTTGATATGGGTATCGTTTTGCAACAATGATCTAACCCACAATTAGGTAGTCTTCGGCAAATTAATAAAACAGTTGAAAACGCTTTAGTAAATTTGCGTTTTGAAAGCGTCGTCTTTTAGTTGTATCACCATCACCAAATGTTAGTTAAATTAATTTACTTTGTTTGTAGAAGACATTATAAAAGAAAAGAAAACAAGGTGTGAGTTAGATCATTGTTGCAAAACGATATACATAAAATAGTCTAAAACGTACATTCAACTATTGCACATACCTCTGCTCGTACATCAAGAATGGAAGCTTACGCCCTTATATATGAAAGTTGGAGGTGTTTATAGTTGAAGGGTGTTTGGCTGTTTACTCTTGGAGAAACGCGAAATACTTGAACAACTTCTAAGAAACTATTTCGAATTTCCCAGAATAAAAGTTTTTCTTCTTAAACTGTTGATGAGGATGGGTTGGGTGGTTTTTAGATCGAGCATAATAATTTATTCTTATTAGCAATGAACTTATTCTCTCACTTATTAGAAATAAATATTTTTTTTTGGTTAGATCAAAAACAGGCGAGAGCATTGAATCTTTCTCTTAAGACTCTTGGTGGAAATCGTTTTTCTAAAGCTTTAATCGTTTTTCTAAAGCTTTTCTGATCAAATCAGATCTATCAAATATACGAACAGGTGAATAACAGTTTATTTATGATTTTAAAATAGTTGGTTTCTATAGTTTCTTCTTTTTGTAAAGAATATCGATGAAAATATCTAAAGCTTTAGAAATTGCCAGAAGAAGTGGATTGGAGCAATGGTTCTAGCTCTGGACTCCCCTGAAAGAAATCAAGTTTGAGTGTCTGTTGAGCAGGGAGGTGTTAATTGTGGGAGGCGCAAATTTTTAATTGTTTTGAAGGGCGCCACTGTCTATATTTCAAAAAAATTAATTTCCCATCAAAATAAGGAGATAAGGACTACCCCAAAGTACAGCGTATATTATATGCAACATTTGTTTATATTTTCACAAAGTCACCATCAACATTCAAGTATTTGCCGCAGTTCTTCACGAATTTAAAATTCCTTCATGGTGTTCTTCCCATCAAAAGCAGTCGAAGTACTGGAGCACTGATGATGCGCCTTGTAATGAGTTTTGACCTAGGAATTCTATTCCACTACCTATTCCACTTCCTAGACCTAGGAATTCTTGAACGGATGGATCTAAGAGGTGAAAATCTCGTGGGGTCAGAACAGTACTGTATGCTAAAGGATACTGAAGAACTTGAGAACTTCCCATTTCCCACCATTGATTTTTTTGCATCCAACACACTTCTCTTCGACTTTAAAACACCTTTACCACAGACAGTACCTAACTTATTTTCGAAGAATATCACTGGTCCTGGTGGGACTTGGGACACGACACTTTCTTAGCTTTCTATTTTTTAATTGATTTTCCCTTTCAGCCTATAAGGTTTATTTAACCCTCAAGTACTAAAACTCAGGTAGGCACAGCTCTTTTGGATCACAAAACTAATAGAAAAAGGACGTAAAGAAAATCTAAATTCAAAGAATTAGGGAAAGGGAAAACTTTTATTTTAAAGCAAATGATTATAAGGAAACGGATTCTGTTAAGTACCTACCAAGACATACTATTTTAAATAGCCATTTAGAAGGTCCTATTGGCAAGAAAAATTAACTTTTCTATGGTCATTATTAAGTTTTAAAAAACTTTATAATAATCTCTTTGGGTTAGCCTCAAAATGCACAATTCGTTCTCTTTTATATGTTTACAAAAAAAGTTAATTAAAATAATTAGATTATAAAATTAATGGAAACTGCAGTTGATGCGTATCAAAACGAATGATCGGATTACATGTCATTGATATTTTGTACTAAAAAAGCACTTGATGCGCGAATGGAATAGAAAAGCCACTAAATAAATTCTCAACTTTTTTACATCCCCTAAAAAATTTGTACTTTTTGTTTGTTCACATCGTGTTCTTTTAGACAGAAATGGAAGTACGTCTTATTCTACGCTATAAATTTTCCAATACTGCAAGTTAGCCTCTCAACAACGTCGAAAACTCCCAAGTAAAGTTTTCACGCTTTACATTAGCCGCATTTGACAATTGCTAAAGCGATAAAACTTTGAACTTTGCCTCTAATGACCAGTTTTGATATTTTTTTATTCTTATTTAACATGAGACTAAGTTAATCTAAATTACGCAATTATAGATTTAACATTAGTTCAACTATTATCATAGTTTTAAATTAGTCATTAGGCCGATAATGCGAGATAAAACATAAAATTGTAAATACGATTACAACTTTACAAAAAATGCTACAAATTGCGATAGAAAACAAAAGAAAATTTAATTTAAATAAAATTCAACATTGTATTAATCAACTGTACATACAAAATAAGTTGAAGTTAATTAAAATTTATCTATTGTTATGGAGACAATTCGGTTAAGATAAATTCACATTCCGGATATCTACGTCCGTTGGAAACTTCGTCTTTCATTATCAAGAGAGACCGTTATAAAGACCAGATTAATTCAGCGGAACAGGTTCAACATCTCACATCCCGCTGGACCAACGATCTTAGTTTGACCACTGCATCACGCTGATGATTATTATTATTATTTCTATTACTACAACTACATGGGGGAGCAATTGTACGTTGCTTAAAGCCTATTGTCGGAAAATAAATTTATTTCTAATAGACTAGCCGTTATCAAATTTCTTAACTTTTGTTAAACAAAGTTGATTATAGGGTTATTTTTTAAAAATGTACCATTAAATTAGTAAATGTGGTGAACGTTTGAAATTTATAGAAGTAGATTTGTATAAAGCAAACAATGAGCTTTGAATAGATACAAAACGAAAATGGTCAAAATGGATAATTTTTATACTTTGTTAGAGATTACAACTGTTGAAATGAGTAATCCAATTAGATTTAGTTAGGGAGGAAAAAAGAAAGAAATTTAAATAATTTGTATTTTAAGAAAATTGAGTTGGGTGGATTAAATGAAAATATAATAATAGAAATATAAAGAAGAAAAATCCACAAATAATGGTTTTTGTTACAACGCACGATATATTTATAGTAAAAGAAAATTTGTTACGTAAACAACATTATACTTGTTATGTTTTCTTTCAAAAATGATTTTTCATTTGATATACGAGATTGCATAGGTTGACAGTTCAAGCATGATATTTTCTTGAATAGTGTGTTTGTGTTTATTTATTTCTTGTTACGAAAAAATCTTTGCTTGTATAGTATCTTAATACGGCCAATTTTTGAAATTCCTAATTCTTTAAGAAAGTATTTAATCTAGCGCATAAACTTGAGCTTGAGGGAAAAACAATATAAATTCGAAATAAAGTAATTTGCTTTTTTTTACTAGTTTTAACTTTTGAAAGTTGTTTTGAACGTTTATATTTTATTGCAGAATAATGATTTTGTCTCAAAATTTCTATCCTGGAAACACTTTGGAAAACTTGCAAAGACAATGACAGTATAACTGCATAGAACTTGAATTGCTACCGGAACTTGATTAAAGTGAATTAATAATTATTATATGTATTTATCATTTTGAATTAAAAATTACTGATTAGCTAGTTTAAAATCATCTAGAGATAACAAACAAATCTTAATACTGATAGAGTTAAGTTGATCGTTATATTTTTCTACAGAACGAGGACGACTGGTGGTGTTATATGTACCCCCTTTTTTTGGCAAGGGGTGTAGTAGAGCAAGTCACTAAAAGCTTAAGGGGTAAGGGCAGCCGTCTAGTAAATGTTTAATGATTTAAATCTACATAATTAATAGTTTTTATACTAAAACATTCTTAATTAATTCTATTTTAGAACAAAATGGACTAAAAGTTCATTATTTTCGGATAGTTCCCGGATAGTTTTCCGATAGATGATTTAGGTTTGTCCCCGTAGAAAAATCGATTGCTGACTGATTAGTAAGTGCAAAAAATCGCAGGGGACATTCTTTTGCTTGTTTTAAGGCTCTAGAACATGTGTCCTATACTGTTTTATTTTTTATAGTAATGGGGTGTCAAACTTGTCAATTCATGCGAAGGAGAACCGCCTCCTAGGTAAATCATAATATTTAGGACTGAAAGTGAACATACTGCATTTCAGATGATGCGATAAAGGCTGATTGAAAGGAAGATGACACACGGGCTTAAGGCTGCTCTTCACGCACAGACTTGCCTTCCGGTTTGCCTGTGCAGGCCGCCTATCCGGAGTGCGTGGACAGCATTCAACAGCATGTACAGATTTTAAATAAAACTGTGCAGGCCGGCCTGCACAGGCTACACCGGAGTGTGTGGACATCGTTCAGGTGGACTGCGCGGACTTTGATCTGGCCTGTCCAACTTTAAACGTTGCTTTAAAATTTGCATGCGCGGACCGATAAGTCCGAGCGTGTGGACGCAAAGTAATAGCTCAGGTGTAAACTGTGCAGGCGGCTTGCACAGACCAAGCCGGAAGGTAAGCCTGTAGGTGTGGACGCAAAGTATAGTTCCGGCTTGCCTTCAGGTTTGCCTGTGCAGGCCGCCTGCACAAGCAAACCGGAAAGCAAGTCTGTGTGTGAAGGGCAGCCTTTACACTTTAGTTTGGCCTGTGCAGGCCATCAGGCCAAAATTGCGCAGGTAAACCGGAACTATTACTTACAGGCTTGTACTCCGGCTAGGCATGTACAGGAGAATTTTAAA
This sequence comes from Malthinus seriepunctatus, assembly GCA_963924605.1. NCBI lineage: Eukaryota > Metazoa > Arthropoda > Insecta > Coleoptera > Cantharidae > Malthinus > Malthinus seriepunctatus. Next base: position 115,778,821 of record OZ004600.1, on the reverse strand, counting down.
GCAACGCTTGAAGTTGGACAGGCCAGGTGAAAGTCCGCGTAGGTCACCTGAACGATATTCAGACGCTCCGACGCCAAACCGTAGTATAAAGGCTCGTCTAGTCACACGACTGTGCCTGGGAAGGTGGCCTGCACAGGCAGCGGTTTGACCTGTGCAGATCACCTGAACGATGTCCACACGCTTCGGTTTGGCCTGTACAGGCGGTACAGGTGGCCTGTGCAAGCCGCCTGCACAGGCAAAGTGGAGGGCAAGCTTGTGTGTGTGGACGAGCCTTAAGCCAGTGTGTGTGGACGAGCCTTAAGCCTGTGTGTGTGGCGCTGTCTTATTTTATGTTGCTAATGTTTTTACTGTATATTTTTTGATATACAATCGGTACCCAATAGGTGCAGGCCGCTTGAAAAATATCCAGACTCTCCGGTTTGGCCTGTACAGACTAAATCGGAAGGTAAGCCTGTGTGTGTGGCGCCGCTACGCCAAACACAGTATTGTCTATTCACCATGCTTTTATTGAAAAAACATGAACTGATTACTCAACCGATTACCCTTGGGCCTTGGTGGATCTAAAAATGTATAATAAATCGCTTCGTGAAAGTTTTCCAGATTTTCAAAATTTGACGAACTTTGACGAAATGGTATTTTGGAAACTCAACCATTTAGTGCCTTTTTTATTTAAAATAAGCCAAAGAGCCTCATTTAAAAATTTTATGTTTGTTTAGAAGAGATATAGTAAGAGTTGTCCAGATTTTCAAAATTTTCATAGTTTTGTTCTTATAACTTTGACATTCTGCTATTTTGGAAATTAAACAGCTTAGACTCTTTAATGTCTAAAATAAGCCAATAAGTATTATTTTAAATTTTTTGTAGGTACAAATTTGTATAAGGTAGAAAACTCTTCGTAATAGTTTTTCAGATTTTCAAAATTTTCATTTTTATGTTCTTAACTTTGAAAATTAAACAGTTTAGGGCCTTGTGGAGCTATCGTTTTTAATTGTTTATAGTAGAACTTCTTGTAAGAGTTTTCCAGATGTGAGTTACGTATAATTTTCAAATTTTCTTTCTCAACTTTAACATTCTCGTATTTTGAAAAAAAACAGTAGATAAGTATAGGATCTTTTTATATAAACTAAGCCAAGGATCCTTTTCAATTTTTTGTAGTTGGATGATTGGTAGTAGAATTCCTAGTTTTCCAGATTTTCAAAATTTCCGAACATAAACATGAATGTCATGACATTCTGATATTTTGATAATTAAGCAGTTTAAGTACTTTTCAATCTAAAATAAGCCATGAGCTATCATTTTTTGTTCTTGTTTAAGATTATTTTAAGAAATTTTCCAGATTTCCACAATTTTCATGTTTATTTATGTTCTTAATTTTGAAATTCTGGAATTGTGAAATAACTTTTTTAGTTTTTTGTTCAGCTAATATCTAGTAGAACTCCTCGTAAGAGTTTTCCAAATTTTCAAAGAAAGCATAAATTCTGTCAGCATTTTTGTTATACGTTGTTATATTTTTGTTATATTAATTATACGCAGACCTATCAAATGACGCATTATTAGCTTAATTTCAATTAAAATTAATTTTTGAACTCAAATTTTGTATTTACTCTGTATATTAAATAAACTCAAAAATATTTTACATATGTATTTTAAAACAACTAAAATTAAATAAAACGACATATTTTTAACAATTTTAATCGTTCTGCGAGCGAACAAATCGCACGTGTTCGATTATGATAAGATATTTCTATATAATTTTAGCAAAAATGTAAATTAAAATACCTTGAAGTTTTAGTATGTGTTTGAACTCGCGTTTAATTAGACTCGCGTAATTTTATTGATCTTTTGTGCCTTTTGGACTTTTCCTTACTCATTTTCATAACTTTTCATCTGTATTAAACGATGTTCAGGGTAAGTTTTTTTCTGTGTGCTTTATATTTGAAACTTTTGAGTTATTTAATATTTAACACGAAATAAGAAGTTTTTGAATCGTTAAATATTTTTTCGAATCGTAATTGATCAGTTATTTATCAATATTTGATTATTTTCCGTCTGGATGTACCTACATAATTTTTTTAAATTTTTTCTCAGCAAAATTCATTTACATTTTAGTTATGTACTTAACCTTTAGTTGGGCGATTAAGAAAATAATTCTACGGCCTTTTTTGTTAGAAAGGTACTGTGCACTTAACAAAATTAATAATTTGAGGTTAATATTTGGCCAATATTTGAATTTTTGAAAGAACACCTTATTTTTATGTGTGCATGGTGTTTCACACGCTAAATATGACATAGAAATGTGAAACATTTAAGATTTTTTCAATTCACTCTCGACTTGTGTATAATTTCCTTTTACCTTGTAATAACAAATTAAATTCTTCGAGTCTCGATTGTTGCTATTTCTTATTATCAACGGAAAATCCGACGCTTTTTGAATTCCACGATTATCTAAAAATGAAAATGCTTGTCAGTCTATCTTAAGTTAGCAAATAGTCTAAATAGTTCACTGTATTGTAATGCTCCCATTTATACATAATTTATTTAATTTGCGAATGTAAAATTTAGCTCTTTACAGAATACCACTGCGACAACTAATTTACAGGTTTTACGGTTCATTTTCAAAAACAAAATTCCACGGGCTTAAAAAGGTTCGTTCTTTAAGGGCAGATACGTCGACTTTATAATCAGACTATTTGAAGTTCTAAGATTCTAAGATTTCTAAAATTTTCCAAACTTAACATCGTTAAAATGCAAACCCACAGTTGTATTTTTAATATTGCGCTTTAATTTCTTTTTAAATCGAAAAAAAGAAACAAATGGGGCAAGTATAAAAAAGGTATAGTTAACGATAACTGTTAGGTACTAGTGCAACGGTGATAATACTTCCGAAAAAAATAAAAAAGATATCGGAATAATAGAAGCGATGTTATGGTGAATCTGCTCGTTAGCGGCGAAAAGCACGAGACCGCATCGTCGAGAGGCGCCGGTAGAGAAGAACGGGATCCCCGCACGGGCCGTTCCGAGTGGTGGGGAGCGCAATGTCCCGCGAACGCGGTCGTCAGAAAGCGCCGCTGCGCCAGTACGGGGTAACCCGGTGTTTGATTTGACAACGTTCTTGCTGCATACACCGTTCCTTTGTGTACCACATATTATCTACTTAGTACGATAGTACACGAGATAGATCCAGTTCAAAATACAGATATATGCATATTTTTATTTGCGCACATACACGTGCCCGGAATAGTCGGTCATTCTTAGGCCAAGTTTTAAATACTTTGTCCGCGCACTCAGTTTTGCGGAAATATTAAATTATTTAAAAGTTTGGAAAACTTTTTTTAACTTTTTAATTTATTGACTGTCTTTGTTGGAACAAAAAAGTGTTGCATAAATTTTTGCGTTTTGGTGTGACTGAATTCTGTGTGGTTTTAACGTACTTAATAAATTGATTAACATACTCTCTAATTACTTAATCAGTATCGTCGAAGTTTGAGACAAAATTATAAACTGTGTGGAGTGTGAACTAATATAAATTAAGTTTATTAGTTGAGTATTTCAACAGGTGTCCGTAAAAATATTTTTTAAACGGCCGATGTTAAGCTTAATATTTAATAAGTTGTGTTAAATTGGAGTGATTTAAATCTGTATTACCATGGCAACGGCTATGCTTACGGATCGCGGTCTTCGCCGCAAAATTAACCACGGCGATACACCGAAACCACCAAAAAGAGAAACAAAACGCAAAAGTAGTGCAAAGAGCGTTCGTGCCGAACAAAATAACAATGAGAAAAGACAAAGGCTTTCCGGTGATGCCAAAGAGGACATGTTCATGTCTTACCAACCATGGGTTATACAAACTTACGGCGATTTGGCAAAGACAAAGACGATAACGACGAAAAAATATGCGCGAATTTTGCGAACCATGCGTGGCGAAGAAGTCGCCAGTGCCGATAATAGCAAATTTCGATTTTGGGTTAAAGCTAAGGGTTTTCACGTCGGAAAGCCGCCCGGTTACGATGCTAAGCCCGCCGATGCGATCGTAGGACGATATAGTGTTTGTGATGCTGATGAAGGGATTCCTCCTACCAGCGATCAGCTTACGGGCTCCGCCAAAGATCCTTCGCTTTATGTTCCAAATACACCCCTAAAGGTATGAATCGAATAAAAGGATATTATATTTAACGGGATATTGATTTGTTATTTTATTCTTTTAAAAAAATGCAATAATTTACATCTTTAGTAGTAAATGATTAAAATTTATTTTATGGGTTTGATTAGTTCGCATATTCATTTTAAGTTTATTTTAAACTGTAATATTCAAATTTTAATATAACGTTCTGTGCAAGTAATTGGAAATATCTGCACAGTTTTTATTAAAATTTATGAGCTATCAGATCAGTATCGACAGGTTTTTCTGAAGATACTTATTGTGCTCAAATTTAAAGTTTTTTCAAATAATTTGAGCTCAAATTATTTTTAAATATTAGCAAAACAATTGCAATTTTAATGTTTTGAAACCTTGCACTTATATGCACATTGCGCATTTACACTAATGAGTCATACGGGCTATTAAAGAGACAGGCGGTTCTTGAAGCAAAGATCAATTCTAGTTCTAAGACATCGTTAACGCAAATGATTGTCATTGCTTAACATCAACACTACAGCCGCCACAACAGAAACCCATTAAATATTTCTGCAAAAGGAATTAGAAAAAGTTAAAATTTTGCACTTAAAAATTGTTTGTCAAATACAAAACGAAATCATATGCGACATCCATGACACTGGATACGGTATTTTCTTTGGCTTCGCAAACAACTGGTTGAGTTGACGACTGGTTATCTCGAAATCAATACGGTTATTGCTTAAAATATGTCAATATGTATCAGTTACTCTCGTAAGCTCCAATGCTTGCATGCGATTCGACTGGATCTAAAATAGCATTGGGACTTGACACAAATGAATGAACTAATTTTACACTGTTTAATCTAAAACATGTCATCTGATTGGGGATTGGGCAGCCCATAAGAATTATAATTTCCGTATTCGGCTTCTAATGAAAAAAGAGGAATGTTGTTAATAAATAATGAACATTGTGGGAACACATGAGATAACAAAGCAACATTTGAAGCACTAGTTCCATTAGTGGCTTAAAATTTAAAATGTATTTGTATTACTTATAAAAGCCTCTTCTTTTATCAATTTTTGGCTCAAATCTTTGAATTGGAGCGAGGAGCGATACAAATACTTTTTGTTGGATTTGTTTAATGGAACTAGAGCTATATGTTTCAAAGCAGTTTTTTATGCTGAATTTGTGAGTGAGGTTAACCGTTGGTTAACAGTAAAATTATACATAAAACGAGAAATAACCTGCAGTGGTATACGTTTCTCAACGTTCACTATCGAAGTACGTAAATTTTAACAAAACAATACCTGAGGGATGATCGTGGATATGTGAATTTAATGTGAGAGTTTAATAACGCGTGAGTGCAGTTTTAATTTCATCGCGCTTCGTGTTATCGCCTTATAATAAAGCAAAGCTCTTCCAATTTACATTACAATATACAAATATTATTTTTAAACTTGGGGGTTTTGTTATACAATATTTTTATACGAACTACCTATAAGTTAATTTATAGGGTGTGAATCGAACGTTTTATAGAAGCAGTGTTAGAAGATGTCTTATACCTTGTCACCCACTCCACCATCCTCTCGCCTGTCGTCAGCTCTTTACATTCCATACCGACCCTATATCGTTTCTCTAAGCGAAGTCGCTCGTCACCCCTGCATATCCGCCAGATTCATGGCGTCTGACGTCTGCTAACTTCCGTTTCAAGTTGCGCTCTTATTATCACAAGTTGTATGTATCGTATACTTAGGTTACGTTCTCAATGCATTTATTTGTAGACCGATTATATGACTCTAGTTACGGATAATTTTAGTTTAAGGATACTCGAATTATCCTGAAACCTCCACTTAGAGCAAAGAGCGAAAGATTTAACTTTACGTAGGAATCAAAAATATATTGGAATTTTTAATAAGATTAAATTCGATTTTATTGTTTTGTAAGTTGAACTTTCTTTAAAGAAAATAAATAAAAAGTTGCGCCGCTAATGATCTTTTATAAACTTCTGGAATGTAATTCATTTTTTCTTCCCCCAACAATTTTATACTGTTTCGAATTTTTAAATTTTATTCATCAGGTATTAGGTACATTTTAATAATTTGACCGAAATGGATTTTAATTTCAAAATGATTTGGCCTTTACATTATGACAGTTTTTAAGAAATCAATAATATTTTGATATCTGAAAATATTCAATTTTTTTTGGGGGCGTGCACGATAATTAAATCGTTTTAAATCGGGTAAAATATAAAAATATTGCAAATTTGCTTTCTTGAAAACGCAATACCGACGCCGACGTCGGAATTTTCGTTAGAAATAGTAAGTTGTTTAATAACGTTTGTTAGGTGGGGGTAAAACTTACAGTTCCAAAGCTCACTTCCCTTTAGACACTATCTATTTCTTTATTATGTCTTCTCATATGCTATTCTGTCTTGTTTGGCTTCCTTTAAAATGTTGTATTGGTTTGAAAAGCCCCTTTAGTCATTGTATTTTATTACAGAGACTTGTAACACTTGTATCTAGTCTACGGTCCCCGGTGAGGTGGTCACTTGACGAACACTAAGCTTCTAAGCTCTAACCATAGTTATCACCATAAATATATATAATGTACTCGTGTACTCAATCTTAAGGTTCGGGTGCCCCATTCTAAAATTGAAAAACGCCAAATTGAGATGGTGGGGCTGGGATTAAAATCTAGAAACTTTTAAACCTGAGTCTAGTGCCATACCACGGAACTAACGGTCTCTTATTGCAATTATAATTCTGTAGAAATTATTGAAAACAAGAAAACATTATTTTATTGGATTTAGATCTCTAAAACATTAAAGGCGTCTCGGATGAACAGTCGGATGTCGGATGAAGCCATAAGTTAAACTGTAATTCTAAATTTTTTTTAAATGTAGGTTAGATGATCAAATTTTTGTAACCATTTTTTTTAATAACAAAATCTTGAATTCTTCTTATCAGGGCCTTATTTAAATTTACCTCCCTTATCGATGTTTTCCAAGCTTTTTATTCTACGAACAAAAATTGCATATGCGACATCCTTTTATAAGTAGGAAAGCGTGTTTGTTTCATAGTTTCAGAAACGCTGAGTTAAAGAACTTCTACGAGTAGGTATAGTAAAGAAACTACTAGATTTCAGTTTGGAAATAACAAGTAAAATTCGAAAACCATAGAGCAGAGAGTGACTAAAATCAAAATTTTTTATAACATCAGCTCTATGGATGTGCTGACTGATGTGAGTCTTTTTAATAAATATCTGCTAATTAAAAATTATTATTTTATGTTGATAAAAATTCAAAATTTTGGGCTTATTAGCAGTGCCAAAGCGGATTCAATTTTTACTACAAGCGCCCACGGAGGAGGAAGGGCATTTCACAATTCAAACTTTATATTAGTTTGGTTTAAAATATTCCATTGAATACATAAAATGGCTAATGGAGGCGTTGACCACCTACAAAAATTGTGTACATCAAAATTCCTAGGTGGTTAACCCCTCGTGGCTAATCCATTTAAGACATTCTTTAGGATATCGTCTCAGTCAATGACGCTGAAAAGCCAAAATGGGAAGTTTTGACTAACAGAAAAAACGGAGTGATCGTATTCAGGCCCATCTTTTGGGAATAAGCTATTTGAGTGCCAGCGAACACGAAAATCTGGTTGGCTTCCACAGGCAGTGGCTTAAGACCTCAGGGCTGTTAATAATAAACTTCTAATTGTGAGGTGAGGAGGGCGGGAAACCCACCTGAGAGGGATGCCAAAGTAAAATCTTACTGTTTATGTAAAAAGTAGTTACTTTGTCAGTGGACAACCCAAATACCGTTTATAAGTCACTAGTTGATGTTTGCGGGTGTGTAGCATAAAGACGTTAATTTCAGTCCAGCTGCCACGCGTCTCAGAGACATTGTAGAGAGTAGCCAATTTTTTGGTCGATTCATTTTATAAGAATGATAAAATGTCAAAGTTGCATCCCGAATGCTGTCACATTTCTTACTTTTTCCCTTCTTTAAGAATTTCGTTGAAGGATCCTGAGGCCTTAAGCCACTGCCTGTCGAAGCCAACCTGATTTTCGTGTTCGCTGGCACTCAAGTAGCTTATTCCCAAAAGATGTGCCTAAATATAATCACCCCGTTTTTTCTGTTAGTCTATAATGTTCTAGTTGATTTTTATAATTTTTTGAGCACTGATTAACCCTCGAAAAAGAATAATCTTGAAAAAGGATTATAACCGAAATTGAGTATTTTTACAACCATTTCACACCCTAGGTCCCCCCATAAGGGGTGAATTTTAAAGAAATTATGTCAAACCAGTGTTAATACATTTGTTTCGGTGTCAGCAGCAATATCCAATCATAATATTACCTTCGATATTATGATTACCCCTCCAAATTTAGTTTTTCATAAAAAATGGGCAAAAACTCATTTTTCTCTGTTTTTCACCAATTTTGGAAGTAGAACCCCAATCTCTCATGTTTTTTTTGTATTCAGGGTCCTAAAATTTATAAGAATCAACCTTAATACTGCACTGTTCCGGAAAATTTTCCATTAAACTGCTTTCCTCTTGACTGAACCTGTAGGATATGTTTCCATCAATTTGACTTTGGAGAACGAACGTTCACCAGACGAAACGGTCATTGCATCAATTACTTTTGTTTTTGCTGGTCTTTTTGGCATGTCGTACTTACTTAACGTAATTGCCCAGTTATTAAATGAACATCCACTTTATAAACTTCGATCAGATCATGCAGTTTTAGTTTTATTAATCTTTTGTGGGCATTACAAGTTTTATCTGTCATCCACACCTGAACCATATTTTCAATGTCCTGATTGCCACGTTAGATGCTAAGATGCTAACCCTGGCTCTCTGTGGATGTCATGGTCTACCATTTACAATTATTGTGCATTGTAGTCACTCATGTCTTTTAATTTACTTATCATTTTATTCACGAATTCTCCCCTGTTATCACTTTGCAGTATTCAGGAAGGACGCTCCAAAAGTCAATTTTTTTTAAAACGGTCTACAACCATGATGTGGTTTCAGTTAATGAAGTGGATGTTCATTTCACAAACTGGACCACTACGCTAAGTGTGGTTCATCTAAGGACATACGTAATTTAAATTCACAAAAATAATTTATTAATGATTTTTTGGAATTAAATGCGCCGTTTTGAAAAGACAATACCACAAATACACTCCTGATGGTTCCTCTGTAAACGAAGATACGCTCATCTTCATTGTACTTTCCGGAATATTTTTCCCAACGCTTTACCTGACTTTCCTATAATAGTATAGTCGATTTTTTCCATGCTATGACTGACATTGACTTCTGATGACTATACCGTTGATTGCTCAATTTTTGTACATTGACCCCTCCTCAGAACAGTTAAATCATCAAAGACGCTTTCAAGTGCTCTCCATTGTGAACTTCACATCTACGAGCATCGAGCATACATGCATACTTGTTCAGGTAGCTTGCAGCTTATCGAGGGTATAATAAAAGTTCTTCCTGCACAGATAAAAGAACTCATATCTTCTTTGACAGTTAGTTGACTAACGCATGTTTATTGATTTCCGACCCACCTTTAAGAAGGATTCACAGTAATTACACGTTATACGAATTTAGGGTTGTGGGTATTACCTGCTCTTAACAAGGGCGTAATGGGGCAAAGAAGAGTCGTGTGCTCTTTAATCTTTTTTATGTAACAAATTGATAAATATTTGCTACCTAACTTAATCATTAAACTTTAATTTATTCTTCATATTGTCATCGAATTGAGGGTTTTCAGTAGCACAAAGTTTATTTTAAGTGGTAAATTAGGGTTTGTTATAACCGGTTCCTTTTGATATATTTTTTGTAATAAATTCACACCCTTTAGTTGGCAATTTATAAAACGATTCGTATAGGAAGATACGGAATATTAATTCTAAAATTACATTAATCATTTCATTGGAACATTAAAGGTAAACAATACTACCCTTAATTCAGCATTTTGTTAGTATTTAAAGGTTTATTGGATCTTACAATTGTTTTGGAAGTGACTTGGTCAGCGTTCTTTTACTCTTAGGTCTGTGGATATTAAAATATTTTTGCATTAAATCGGTAAACGTAAAAGTGGCCTCGCAATAAAATATCGACTCGCAAATTTTTAAGGGTTTCCTTTGAGCTATAATTGTATTTTGTTCGACGATTTTCTGTACTTCTACCTATACTACCTAAAGAGTTAAATCATGTCAACTGCATATAAATCATTCAATATCAAACATCTAGTAACTCTTTGTTATATATAAAAAAAGATGAGTTTGTTGTAGGGAGTCACGGAGTTCTTGTTCAGAAAATGACACGACCGACGTCTGATGAAGACGGTGGAGTTAGACGCGATTTACGGGTGATTTATGTGTAGCTTCGCGGTTGGTTGTAATGCAAAGGAGATTTTCTTTTGTCTTTTTAAACAGTTTGCTACAGTATTTGGGGTAGATGAACAAATTTAGACCTTTACATTTTTACGATTTTTTTCCTTGCTTTTAGGTGTACCTTTGCTTTTTATTATCTCATTTTGTAATGTTTCGTACGAGTTGTAAATGAGTTTGAAAAATGAAATAATACGACAGTGGGATACTTGAAATAAATTATGGAAATTTGCAACGTTGGTTATGTAATTTTGATAGAAATTGAAATTTCTATTAACAGCTTGATTGTTCTTTATTATTAGAATGCTATTATTAAACTTTATAGAGATACAAGCGCATGTTGGTGAGTTTTGCTGCATTTGAGTAATAGGAATTTGCTTCTATGTGGATTTTTGTTGTTACACCCTTTATACATAGGTATAGAAGTTTGGATAGTTTTGATTGTGCGAGTTTAATCTACTTATTATATTCTATTTAGTCCAAAATCAATTCAAATTGATTCATAGTATCTTTAGTAATTGATTTGCTTATTGTAAGGAATATATTTCGGGTAGGTATTAGTAGTACTAATTTAATCTTGAATCAGTTCAGAAAACGTTAATAGACAAAAATATTCCAGAAACACATAAAGACTTGGATTTTACGGTTGTTTATGTTTAATACTTAAAGCGAAGGTGTATATATAATGTTATTAGTATTTTAATAGTGCGGGTATTCTATGTTATGTCGGTACTCGATAAGACCACTTATACGAAAATTAGTTTCAATATAAACAACGATGACAATATTTAGAAATTTCTAATACCCACTTGCCCATTCCATGTCTAATTTTATCAATTCTTTCTCTATTTCAGCTGTAATTTGTTCAGAAATTCAGAATACATAAAAGAAAAGCTTGCTTTATTATAAAGGAATGCCAAATTACCATTGCGTGTTATATATTTTTGTTCTTTTCATTTTTCAAATTCTTCAGAACTGGACCTCGTTTCCGTAAACATATTTTCTTAACCCTCGATCGCACGCGTATATGGTGGTAACCATCGCACTTTTTGAATAACCACTGTATTTTTGAATTCTGTTTCGACTTCTTCTACTAGATATGCCTCCCCACTCCCACATATTAAATTATCGCTATTGTAACCCTCAAAATACCAAGTGGAATCCAAACGGACTCTATTGTCTGTTTTTGGTTAGACATTTTCGTAATAACTTTTTGTTTCCGAAAGGGGCGATTTCGTTTTTAAAAATACCAAAAGAGTTTTTCTATGTTTTTTTGCTTCGTCGGTCGATTGACTTCTAAGCTTTACAAAACTGCGACCAGTGTTGATCTATTGTTCATAACCCTACTCGTATTTATGTTCTCAGGAATTCAGTCTTGCCAGCAAAGCATAGAATGTACCTGAGAAGTTTGCTTTTCACTTCTTCACAGGCGTCAATTGAGCCCGCTCTAAGTGTTTCAGCCTAAGCTGAGCCAATGCATCGCAATTGCAGAGAATGTGTTCAGCGGATTCGATCTCCGATTCACAGAGTCTGCATATGTCACTATCCTCCAGTCCCAGTTCCTTGAAGTGGTACCTCTCACTGGGCAGTGTCCAGTAAACAGACCCGCAATGAGTCTCATTTCTTTCTTTGATAATAGAAGAGGCCCTGAGCTCTCTATTACTCCCTCAGTCAACACCCTCGACAGTCTACTGAAAAGTAACACGCTGATAGCCTATAGGAAACGTTGGGCTAACTGTATTAGCTGCAGGTTTGTCAAAACATCTATAAAAGCGCCATCTAAAAAGTACGCTAATTATTACCTACGGTTAGTTGTCTCGTAAGAACTTACGTGCTATAGCTGGGCACTCTCATTGGACACTATCGACTGAACAAGCATCTATACAGAATGGGTGTTGATGACAGCTCCAGTTGTAGAGGATGCAACGAAGCGGGTGAAACAATGAAACACATGCTTTGTCACAGCCCTGCGTTAACGCTAACTCAAGGATCTATGTTAGGGGAATACTGGCCTAATATTGCCAGTATCAGCGACACTCCAGTATCCTTGAGTTCATGCAAAGTTTGGGATGGATCAAGGACTGAAAGGGTTGCTAAAGGGAGCCAGCACAATGAGCCCGATTAAGCGGCTTGAGTGCGCGTAAACCTCGGTTTACCCTCCACCCTAACAATTCTAGTCCTAATCCTAATAAAAGAAGCATGTTAGCATTCGTGGTAGACTACTCATGAATGAATTTATTCGACTATTTTTGTTCTGGTGCGTTGTTCCAGTGAGAATTTTTGCTCTCAGTTTCCCACTTTTGGATCTCAGCCTCAGATCTCCTACATAATCGGGATAATCGGGTCCCATTGAGAGGGCTTTTGAGCCTGTTCTAGCTAATTCATCAGCTATTTTTTATTTTTCAATTCCCTCGTGACCCGGCAGCCAATGAAGGGCCACATTATTGGGCGATTTTCGCCTTTAAAAATGGAGCAAAAGATTGAAATCACGGTTTTTCTCTGATTATTCGTTTTTTCTCTGAAACCAAATATTATAAGAGTACATATTGGAGTAAATATTGTTGCTGACACCAAAACGGATCGATGGACACCAGTTTAATAACACTTAATTATAATACAACTTCTCCAAGGGAATAGAAATTCTCAATTACGTTCAAAATTAGTTAAAAAGTTGTTAGGGCGGTTTGAATTAACCGAGGGGTCAGTCACTGCTTTGAATTTGTACACAGACTGCCGTTGACAGCTTATGCTATGACTGTCAGTAACTGTCGATAACTGCCATTGACTGATGCTCAATTTTTGTACATTGACTGTCGAGACTGGATGACTCTTCGGAACTAACCTACAAAGACGTACTTGGGCTAAAATTCTTCCCAAAGCTTCAGAGGACTAGAAGCGACCATAATATTGCTGAATATTAATAACCCAGAGCTGGAAATAGCTTAGGTTGGTTTGCACCTTCGTTAGTGTAGGATGTAATTTTTTTAACTTCGTATTAGGTGGTAGAAATACGGAAAAAAAGAGTTTTGGCAAATTGTTCCAATTGGCAATTTGATGCCTGAGTATTGTTAAGAACTATGTCATGAACATCCCCTGAAATTTTGACGTTCTGACTAGTAAGGGAACATTAAGAAAATGGTCTTATTCTTAAAATTTCACGTTTTCTTTCTTCAAACACGAGTTGTAATAATCGGATATAAAAAAATATAATAAGGGATTGTTTGGGATTGAATACCAAAAATTTCTAGCCCAACTGCAAGATTTAGCTGAAAACCAGCCTATATATTCTAGAGCTCACCCCATAGTGCTGGTGACTAAATCTGTTCCTACAGCGACATGAAGTAATGCAAGTCATTTAAGCAATTTTCAAATTTTAAGGAAAATTTCAATTTTTCGTGAAAGAAAAACTATTTTATCTTTTACGAATCGTCTAGTAATTGAAGCTCATTCGATTTTGATTTATAAAATTAGATTAATAACTGAAAGTTAATATTAATTATATTTATTTGTTATTCGTTTTATTCCCCCTGGTAAATTGAGTATAAAATCTACTGTCATCCTTCAAAACAGCCTCATCAATATTTCAACCAAATGTGTTGTATATATTCCATCATATCGCAATCACACGTGACGTTACTTCAAAATCCCAATATCCCCGTCTGGCGCGTCAACAAATTCTGGTCGCCGGAAGGCAGGAAAGTGATAATGGAAGAGATCGACCCGAGTTCGTATAACATACATGTGAGCAAAAGAGAAAACTAAATGTAGGTAAAAGATAGAGGATAACAGACGTGACCGAGTACCAAGTGTTCTCTACCCGTGATAATCTAATCGGACAGCGGCTGCCGTTCACGCTAATGACGGCCCCGGCGTGCACAGCAGGATATTTGCGTCGCTAGTCGGCCATTCTCATCGAAGTAACATAAGTCGTGAAAAAGGAAGTAAGACTCTTTATTAGATTTTAGTCCGTGAGGCGGATATAGCAAAATCGCGTTCACGTAATGTCTGTTCATCACGGAAACTGTAGTAGGTAGATGATGATAAAAACCTATATATTCGTTTATGGATTAAAGTTACATCAACTTGCTCGAAATCAAATAAGGAAATCGATAATATGACTCTAATTACCCATGCGATATTTCCACTGAAAACGTTTTCTACAAATTCGAAAAACTTATTTCGTTATTACCAACTAGAGTAATTTGATCATTACATTTTTTTTTAAAAGATACTAAATTTCGATTCAAAACACCTTATCATTGTTGTAATCAAGTTTTCCGATAATTAATTTCTTCGAGTGTTAAAAAAATTGAAATTTAGGCTTTTCTTTCAGAAAAAGACAAATTCTTTTGTTTATTGTAAAATTCGATTGTTTACATACCATACTGATGGCGATTTCCCTTTATGAAAAGTCAAAACAATTGTTTTTCGTACGCAGAGCTAGTTATTAGAAGGAAGCCATAGGTATAAGGATTAAATTTTATTTTTAATAACTTGCAAAGAAATTTTCCTTTTGGGTAGAGAAAAACTATAAGAAATATTATTATAAAACAAAGGTTTTATTCTTAAACAACAAAAAACATTTTACGAGAACATTTTTGTATATAAAAGAAGCCCCTTAACGTCAGGATTATATAATTTCAACCCCGAAGCATGCAGCACTGCGGGTGGCACGTTGATGAAGGGCTTGTGCGTGTTCACGTGTCGACTCCCAACATTCATCTATCCTTCCTAGTTTCTACCGCTTACCGTTTTCGTCGATCGGATTTCTACCGTGCATTTTTCAATACGGACAAAAAATCTAAAGAATAAAATTGATGGGATTAATTAGGTTACCCTAACGAACTTTCACATAAAAGAAGAAGCCTTTTTACAACATGTTCGATCATAACTTATGCCCAAACTATTTTTAAATAAATTTTTAATAATTGATCGTATTAATTATCCAAGTGACAAATTAAGTCAAATTATTTACAAAATTTCTTGTAGCGTTTGATAGATAAATCATTAGCCCGATAAACGGTTTATGTACTTATCATTATTGATAGTTGTACCAAATTGTATTTTTGTTGTTTAATAATAGTTGTATTGATGGCTTACGAATTTACTTGGTTGTTTTTCTTTATTACATTTTTGTTTCTATATCCATAATTCAAGTAGAAAATCTTTTTGCTCGTTCAATTTTTGGAACATTTCTACCGACCTTACCGCGAACTCGGTGGAGTTTCAGCCATTACTTTAAATTGCTCCCAACCACACCATACGTCCGCCAACAAACAAACAACACCAAAAACGCGATACGTGACTCGAGGGCCATTTAGATAGATGACTGTGACCGCTTGTCTCGCTAGTTGACATGCTCCATTACGTGCTAGCAGTAATCTGATATCCTAACATTCTCTACCACTGTCTATATGTGCTACGCTTTACTTTCGGTGTCAATTTCTTTATCATCTTATCCTGTTTCCTAGGAAACTTTAATGCTCAAGTTTATTCTATTGGAAATGTCGAATTGTTAAGGTTTGGCTGCTGTGTAATATAGGGAAGGGTATAACGTGTAGCTGGCAATTCATCATGAGAATTATGTAAATGCTTCGTAAAGGTGCTCAATTAACAGTATCACTTTCTTTTTTAAAATTGGTACTTGGATACTTGGAAGCAACCTAATTGTCTTAAATTGTTAATTAGAATGCATTGCTGATGTACTCGTAAGTTCCAAAAGATGACTCTTTAATAATTAATTTAATTTTAGAGACAATTTCGTTAATGAAGGTTTTAATGTCTTGTTTTCCTGTAACAAACTTCTTTAAACATTTTTATACGTAAGGTAAGTCGGGGGAAGACGCCACTGTGGGGCGAGATGCCACCCCAGCATTTTTCAAAATTCCTCCAACCTATCTCTGGAAAATTTTATGTATAGGTTGCTTGTGATTACAAGCTACTAGCAAACATCGTTGAAAACGAGTTTTCGCAAGTCATCGAAAAGTTTTCTAAAAAATTAGGTTTTTATGTTTGACGAAGTTTTTGCTACATCTCAGCTTTTAAATTTTATTTAGCGTTTTTTTTGTGTTATTGATATCATCGAATTGTTAACTGAAAAAATGGCACTTTTCACGTCTATTGTAATTTTTGCAAAAAAATTCGCATCAAATTTGATTTAGTTAGAGAGTTTTGCATTTTCACCCATAGAATGGGGTAAGACGCCAGATTAGTGCAAAGTATGTAACTTAGACTCATTTTATTTAGATTTATAGTAATAATTCGACAATAGGGCCCACAATGATGAAAATATGAAATGAAAACTATTGCGATAGCAATGGGCTTCGTAGATTGGATTTGCTGCATAATTTGCAAGAAGTGGTTACACGAAAGATGTATATGGATTGATGACACATGTAACGATTGAAATCAATAATATATAAGGATAAAACAGTTTTTTTTCGTTTAGTACCGTTCCCGACTTTCTATTCGGGACTAAAACTCACTATGGCATCTTACCCCACGCATGTTTGTCAAGATTTTTTTGTCGAAAAATACAAAAGATTTTTTTTAACTATGTTAACTAATAATTTATGTTGATTTGATATTGCTATCTAATAGTGTATTCTTTGAGGGATAAACACATATTTTTAAATTAATCTAAATGTGTATAATAACGTTTTTATAAATTAATTAAAAAATGTATGTCATCTTCCCCCGACTTGCTTTATACTGATTTCCTGGTGACTGAATTTTGCTGTTTATAAAATTAAAAAGAGCGCTCGGCCTAATACATATGATTTTAAAGGCAATTGAGTGGTATATTTAAGAATTTCGGCTAGGACGGACCACCAGCCACCAGCGAAAGCCTAACATAGACCCTCTGACTCTTAAAGAAAAAGTGGTGTCAATAACTAAGGAAGGAGCTTGGAGCAGTGTGCTGCAGTTTCAATAATGCCTGGCCTACACGAAGCTAGTTTTTCAAGCTAGGATAGCAAGCTAGTAACTCGAGCTCCTCAGCATCTCAAATTCTCAAGCAAGGATAGTTTAATAGGATGGGTTTCTATTTTTTAAACTAATAGAGCCCCCACAACCGAATTTACTATCCTGGCTTTGTATAGGACTAGCTTCGCGTGTGGAACGGAGAAGCTAAGTACATGAGCAGCTAGTGTAAAGTGACAACTGACAAAGCGTTTTCTATTCTTCTAATAATTCCTCCAATCTAACTTGAAACAGTTGCTTCAAAAACTGGGTCTAATTATTGTGTTTCTTCTGCGAAAACTGTTCATTTTTCCTTACGAACGTGTTTTTACTGTTACTGTCACTGCAATTGCTGCGTTCAGATATTACATCTCGGGGAAGATTAGATTTGTATTACGTGATTTCGGAGAAAATCGAGCTACCTCGGACGTATCTTATTTGTAATATTCGAAGTCATACTCGAACAATTCAGATCGTTGAATAAATAAGAGAACGAGGGTTAGCAACCGTTGCCTATAAGAGAAAATGCGACGGAAACGATATTTTGGAAAACTATGGATGACTCATTTATTTCGTCGAGTTTAAATTATAATTGGCTGTCATGATATTTCTTTATAAGTGGGAGTATAAGCAACCATTTCTATTGGAGAAATTGACCGTAAATCGCTATTGTTAGAAAACCATTGCGATCCAGTAGAGGCTATTTGTTTAATGATTCAAATGGTACCTATCAGGATGTCTCCGATGTATGCGGTGTAATATCCGAACGCAGAAAATGATATTCGCTTAATATTTTCTAGCATCGTGTAAGCTTGTGCCAAGCCATGATAGGGCGCCGGAATACTGGCTTGCTAACCTAGCTTAAAAAACTAGTTTCGTGTAGACGTAGACTGAGCCTAAACACTATTTCCTTTAACTTTATACCCTTAGAATTTCCACCCCGCTATCATACTCTCACTTTTATGCTGCACTTCTGCCAGCTGTTGAAGACAAGGGAGGAGCCAGAGAGCCAGGTTCCCAAGAAAATATTGGGTTACTCACCAACTGTTCTAATACGGCTATTATTATCAGTCAATATGAGATGCTTAGGTTTTTTGTGCCCATTTCATAAAGATGCCACTGGGAGCCATATAATTTTTCTTTTTAGCCATGTTTGGTTTTCTTGCCTAATTTTCGCACGTAATTTTTGAAAAATTAACGTTTCATCGCGATTTTCTGGAAGTATCAAAATATTCAGGTGTGGAAACTTTCAATTTTCGCACCCTATTCGTATTACCAGGGACGGCTCGAGGGTATGTGGCGGACCCCTACGTACGTAGGCCAAAAGCCAGTGTGGTTTTCAGCGCCGATTATTCACAGCCAGTTTACAGTTCACTGCTCTAAAACGGATAACGAAGTGTGGTGTCAAAAATAAAATACGAGAGCCCCAAATATAAAATATTGGATCGAAACGGCGTATTATGCAATACTAATAGGAAAATCAACTTAAGCAAACCAAAAACAAAAATGCTATTAATAACACTCCTTGCAATACAACGTTCGAGGAGTTCTGCTCGTGTTTCCAAGGACTTGACTCTTTTTTTATCTTCCTCACCTTCACTATTATTACTTTTTAGGATATTGGCGCCTGAAAGGTATTACACCTTTAGGCTTGTGCCTCTTGGTGCGTAAGCCTAGAGCCGCTCCTGAGTATTTCATTAACGAATTAACGATTCTAATTTTGATAAGTACTAGAATTGATACGACAATTCAATTTTCTTAGTTTAGTTTTTACCCGATAGTGCGTGAGCTTTGTAACGATGTAGATAATTTGAAAAACTTTTTTTTTAATTTTCATCTTTTATGGTGTACCCAAACGTTATTTTTAAGCTTAAAAAATAGTTTCTGTCTGTCTGTCGGTCTGTCTGCTTTGCGTATGAATCGATAAGATAACTTACGTACTACGAAAGCTATCGATAAATCAACGGTATTTAATTTAATCTGTTAGGTCTACATTATTATCGATAGAGTCGAATCGTTTTTTAAAGAGAACCAAAGCTGTCCCCTGCCCTTGCTTTCTGTGTCGTTGTCTATGTAGTAAAAATATATTGAAGACATTTGAGGAAGTATACAAGGTTTCATAGTTTGCTCAATCTTAGGAACCACATTTGACCCGCTACTGCTTTGTAGCAAGTTATTATTACTGAAACCGCTTAAGAAAAATAATTATTGTAGTGTTAGTCTTTCAGCAGCGAAATAAATGTTTGTGGTTTAGTTCCCAGACCTATAGTTGATATCAAGGTGGAAATGTATATGGCGTGTTTTCGATATGAGGATGTTATCCGACTTTTAAAATTACATAGATTGGGACTTTTGTTTTATAATCGTGTAGTAATAGTAGGCGACTGAAATTCTAGTTTCATTAAAATAAGTCAAAAGGTTTACCCAGCAGATCGATCCGTACTAGGCTACACACCGACAGCGTTTAGAACGCTATAAAAAGATTTTCTAAATATACGTGTATGTATGCAGTTATTACTGAGAAAGAATTATTATTTGCTAGTAATAAACGCACTTTGTTAAATATTGCGCTAGGTTGAAGGGGTGCCAAGTTAAAAATTCAAAAGCAAAACAAAGACGGCCCACAGTTCATTATAATTTTTCTTCTAAAGGTTTATGCAGCGTTGTTGGAAAATTTCGAAGACATTTTTTTTTATTACAGATGTATGTATGCGTCTCCATTTTGAATTTTGTAGCAAACGTGTGTAGAGGAAAAAAAATTGTGTTGTCAAGTTTCTGTTTTGCGGATACTCACTCCCATATTCCTCGCTTTACTAGCACTTGACACAGTTCCATTGTTTAACATTTAAACGCTTAGTTTCCATCATGATATTCCAAAATTTTCATATCTATAACGCCTTTAGATTTTACTAAAATTTCTTGTCGTCAACGCTATCACATTTATCTCCAATTTATTGTTTCGGTCGGCGTCGTGCTTTCTACAGAAAACAATAGCATTGTATGACTTAGGCCGGAACAAATTTACATCTAGGCTTACGGACATGGTTGGTGTGTACTTGTGTATACATATATATGTATATTTCGGCGAAATTCATCCAAGCAAATTTGCTGTGAAACCGCATATCTGACACAACACAATGTTCAAGTCTCCCAACTTCAACAACGGAAGCGTCGACACCCACTTATGGCACACGTTCTGTCGATAAAACGGCCTCGATTACAGACTTATTTTAATGTGCATTGTTTGAATGATAAAATTAAATAACCATGACCCGAGTAATTTAATTTTAAAAAAAAGACAAGTTCGTGTATCGTGCATGATGCATTCTTATTGCGACTTCATTATGTGAATTTATTTGATAAATTTGATTTGAATTGTAAATAACTCAAAATTGAAGTTCTCAAGTTTTTTCGACTTCTTTTTTATTTTAAAATACCTACTTTTATATAAATGTTTTTCTACTACTAAGGTATATTTCAATTTCAATTTAACTATTTAGCATTCCAGCTTTACTTCGCTTTTGCTTGGGGAATATACGACGACGTTTTGACGTGAATACCTTCCATACTTTGAATTGCACCGCATTCTGACATTTATCTCGAATTATTTATTCATAGTGCACGAAATCGGTCGGCTGTGAAATTTTACCAGGGATGCGCATTGCTAGGACGCTGACAATTCAGCAGTTTCATCCCTTTGAGATTTGTAAGGGTGTGTTTGGGCTCGGGGTAGTCGCCACAATACTCGTCCATATTGCAGGGTTTGGTTTATCTCTCAAAGCCGCCGCTCATCGTGACGCATACAACCGTTGGTGCGTGAGGCGGATCTTTATGACATCATCAACACCGTGCGTTGTTAATCTCGCTTGGAAAAGTTTCATTGTGTCCCACATCAATCTAATACTTATCCACTAAACTTTTCCTCAACTATATACCCTACTATATTCTCGGTAATTTTCAGATTATGTACGATAAAGGAAATGGTCATCAGCTCGTCACTGTCGGATTAAAACATGTAAATTAATGATGGTGTCTTTTATAAGACAGCAAAATAATGATAACCAGTTATTAAGTTTCGCTCTTATACATATAGAAATTATCATTGCAAATTATCTATGGGTAACTTGTCAGAATAATTCTTTGAATCAAAGAATCAAAGAATGACATAAAAAGATTTTCACTGAAACTTAAAAATTGAAGTCAGACACATTAAAATTATAATTATGGCATGAAACTACGGTGAAATAATGATGAAACAGTTATATTATTTCAAAATGCTTAAATATGAAAGCTCAATGACATAAAAATTAGTTTTGAGCACTTCTGCCCTCTTATAATAAAATTTATATGTGCAAATGTGCATCGCTAATTTAAAGGGACAAATTAAATAATTGTTGGGAAATTGTAAAAGGAAAATAAAATAAAGTGAAAGAAGTCGTCGCGAGCAGTTGATTAAGCTATTTATGAGAAAAGATCAATTTAAGTTATTACACTTAATTGCAACTGCTAAGTCCAAGTGTTCAACAAGTCGCAACGACCACAATCAATAAGTTCTCAGTAAACCATACTGACCACTAATATCAAAGTACTATCTACTAACGTTATGAGAGGGATAGGAAAATTGGGTTATGTCATTTCACTCAAATTGAAAATGGAAAATCGTACCTATCAACGTTTCAAATTTATGCCAACTGTTGAAATAGTTGTTATTTAGTTCACAATTTAGAAAAAAAATTTAATTGGGTGCTAATAAAGTTATTATTTTGGTTTTTCAAGAATTGACGCTCAT
Source organism: Malthinus seriepunctatus (assembly GCA_963924605.1). Classification (NCBI taxonomy): domain Eukaryota; kingdom Metazoa; phylum Arthropoda; class Insecta; order Coleoptera; family Cantharidae; genus Malthinus; species Malthinus seriepunctatus. The sequence continues at coordinate 115,756,546 of OZ004600.1, read as the reverse complement.
GAATGACTAAAAAGTTTTAGTTTGAGTACCTACCCCTAAACTACATAGAGTGGAAAAAATTATAGGGTGGAAAAAGATTTCGATTGCTCTTTGAGTCCCAAATAGAATAAAACCGAGTGATTGGTTTTTTCAGCTCAATACAAGGTCTAATCAAAACTACTGATTAACAAAAAAGAAAACTTGCTTTTAAGGTTTTTATGCAATTTTCATAATTTGTGTTTTTGATCGAATATTTTTAAATTTTAACCATATTTTGAATTTATATTTGTAGGTAGCAAAAATTAAAAAAGATCAATCGGTATGAAATCGGAACTTTTGTAAAGAATTGCAACCATTAAAGCGCAATTAAGAAAATTCTGATTTTTCACAACATTTCATTGTGAAGCTATGTCGTTATATAGAGGGAAAAAAGACTATGACAACAATGATTGTCCTGAAAAGAGGGCAAGCAAAATAATTTATGATGTTTCTGTAAACAGCTTACATCAAGAAAACGACATTCGTAAGAGTTAAATGTTTAAAATTCTCACAGCATCGACAATTTTTAATTCTCCTTTGAAAATTTTATTTTTTCAGCAAAAAAACCAAGTGTGCTGCTACAAATGTAAATGTGCTCAAAACGACTCTTTTGTTTTTGTATTAAACTTTTAGATTTAACATTTGTATAATTATAGATAAATATGTAAGCGTTGTAATTAAAGGGTAACTTATTATCTAAATTTCCAAATCTTGTCTGGCAAAAATAGAAACTACAAATTACATACATTAACGCTAATTATGTTCCACATAAGTCACGAACACGATTACCAAATTAGTAAATAAAATACGCTAAATACAATTAACCTATACAGGGTGATTCAAATTCGAGGGCCAACATGGGGATCTCGGAAACTGTAAGAGATACAAAGTTGGTTAAATAGGAGAAAAGTTGTGTAATTGGATAGCGAATAATATTCAAAAAACAAAATTAAAAAATTTCTATTAGGGTCCGAGATTTTTGAAAAAAAACGAAATTTCGGAAAATCTTATTTATTTTTTTCTGAAATTGTTTTCAAAGATAGCAGAAAACTAAAAACACATTTTCATTGCATCTTTCTTGTCTCTACAAGATGGGGATTTTAGATTTTTAAAAAAACGTTTCGGTTTTGAATTACCATCATCAACTTAAAAATTTTAAATACGGACCTTCCGTTTTTATTTTATTTTTAAGTTTAACTTTTTATTATAAAAGCAATGACGTATCAAAAAATGCAGGTCCGTATTTAAAATTTTGGAATTGATGATGGTAATTCCAAACCGAAACGTTTTATCGAAAATTTAAAATTGCCATCTTGTAGAGACAAAAAAGGTGCAAGGAAAATGTGTTTTTATTTTTTTTGATATCTTTGAAAATAACTTAAAAAAATTAATGAGATTTCCAAAAATTTTATAATTTTAAATAAAAAAAAAATTTTTTTTTGGGCACGTCATTGCATTTATAATAAGGAGCTAAACTCAAAAATAAAATAAAAAATGCAGGTTCGTATTTAAAATTTTAGAGTTGATGATGGTATTTCAAAACCGAAACGTTGTTTCAAAAATCTAAAATTGCCGTCTTGTAGAGACAAGAAAGATGCAATGAAAATGTGTTTTTAGTTTTCTGCTATCTTTGAAAACAACTTCAGAAAAAAATAAATAAAATTTTCCGAAATTTCGTTTTTTTTCAGAAATCTCGGGACCTAATGGAAATTTTTTAATTTTGTTTTTTGAATATTATTCGCTATCCAATTACACAACTTTGCCCCCATTTAACCAACTTTGTATCTCTTACAGTTTCCGAGATCCCCATGGTGGCCCTCGAATTTGAATCACCCTGTATAAATGCTTCAATTTGATAACAACACTTTTGGATTTGTCACTTGAAATATATTCCTTTTTTATCTACAACTCGTGAACGTTATCGCACATCACTTCTTCCACTTTCTTCACATTGTTGAACTTCATTCAATATTGAAATTATCCACACTGCATTCACAGCCCCCAACTAATCGCATCCTCGATCGCGCAATAAACACAATAACCGCACTTCTAAATGGGGTTGGATTGGGGTGAATATTCCTGGTCGGAAATACAATTACTACACAAATCAATGCATCTGGATGCACCGATTTCAAATAACAAAAATGTAACATTAAATTATATGCAGGTAAATAATCGTAAATCGGAAAAAAGAAATTGTAGAAGCGAACCACGGGACGCACGGGACCGTGAATCGGAGCGTCTCGGCGCCGCCTTTGCCTCTCGGTATTATTATCTTGATAAATCAGTTTCATTTCTAAAGTTGGTTTTGCCTGCAAACTCGTGATATTTTTTTCTTTTAACACAAGTTTGTTCGTCGGTATTAGAGAACATAATATACCTAGCTCAAGCTCAAAGTTTATTATAAATAAAATGTGGTAATTTAGAAACGTCTTGTTGCGAAACACCGAAACAGGAGGATGATATTTAAATTTTTGTCGGATTAGGACGTAAACTTCAAGTTACGGATAGAAAAGCGGTGCTTTATTAAAAATATAGCGATTCTCGTATGTACGCTTCGCGTATCTCCTTTAATTACTCGAGGCCCGTTAAAAGATGTATCGGAGATCCGGCTAATGCGATTAGTATTTGCCGCTTTGGTCGTTTATCGATGTAGGTCGTAGAAGCCGGAATACCGCTGAGAGTAGAAACCGGCCAGACTAAGCACCTGCGACTTGTCACCCCAGATTATGCGCCCCGAGGGATATGCTAAACCATACATTTTGCATTTTGCAGAGTGCCGCTGTTGGAATGGAAAGTGAAGTGGTGGCGAAACGTGACGGCTAAAAGGAGATTAGGTCGCCGCCTGCTGGCACTGTACTCGACATATCTTTTATCCACAAAGAACCAACCCCGATATAACGAATCTTATACTTGGAATTTTCTTGAAAAATCAGCATTTTACTACATTTTTCTTACTTTAAAGTACATTATTTTTACAAAAAGAGAGACAAAACAAAATATTATTTGCAGAAGTGATCAATACCATTCATAGGTAACAAAACTATGATATTAAGCATCAAAATTTTTGAATTTCTGATCTTTGTTTTTACGATAAAAATCTGTAAAACGCTATTAATTATTATTTTCAATTTATTACTTTGCTAATTTAACGATCTTGTGTCTTTTACAACACAACAGTTCTTGAGTTCTAACGTGTTATTCCTTAAATGTTCATTCCGCAGCTCAAGGCAATGTTTGCTCATCTGTGTTAATTTCACGAATCCCCGATCTCATTTTATTCGCAATAAAGTCGTATAAAGTATAAATTTTAATATTGACTTTATTCTTTTTGCTATAAAACATAACATCGTATCCATTTGTTTTTCGAAAATAAATAATCAATATAACACAGAGGTCAAAAGTTGATTGTAAATTAAAAAGTAGAAAGAAATCTGTTTAAAGAGATTTTTAATCACTTGATCTGTTGAGATCATTGGCGTCTCCACAGAAGGGGGGGGGTGAAGAGGGGGCAAAGGCCCCCTGGGTAATGGCCCGAGGCCATTATTAAGGCATTCGAAAAGCAAAATTTTTGTTGCCTGTTGATTTATTTAGTTTTAGAAATGAGCTAATAGCTATTTAGGATATAAGGACGAAAAGTTGAATTTTTCGGACGAATACTCGAAGTTGCTGTAAGAGGCAAAGCCGAGTCCAGCAAACGTATATGGGCCCGAAAAACATTTTCGTCTGTGTGTCATATAAGAGTTTTTATTCCATTGTAAGAAGTTCTCAAAAATACTATTTTGGGTCCGTGAAGTTGTACTAACCACATTGAAAAAATAAGATTTTTGCATACGCTTTAATTTAGTGCAATTTAATGCTCTAAAGAAAAAATTTAGTGCTCGTAAAATTATTAGATAGAACAATTTGTCAACTTTTCTTAAAACAATTTTCGCCTGCACTGCACGGGGAAGAACTTCTGCCTCTTCCTATAATTTTTTGAAGCGCCGCCCATGACTGAGCTCATCTAAAAGAGAACATAAGTTGAGAGGGAGCCTCCTGTTATATTAGGGAAGGCTCTTCAGATTTATATCATAATCAAACACCAATTTTTAGGTGTAGAATATGAATCCATGTACAGTCAGCCTCACAATTATTGGCCACCCTGCTATAATTCTAGCACAAATTGTGGATGCAACCTTCATAAAACCTCCTTCCTAAATTGAAGGGTAACTTTATTTTGCCAACAAGTAGTAAATGAACAACTTCCCCTTCTGTCCCCTTGCAGTTGTTGGCTAATAACCACCCTGTCGTATAGCCACAGTGGCCAATAATTGTGAGGCTGACTGTACAAGTATGTGGGTAATTTATATTAAATACAAATTTTTAACTTAATTATTGCATTTTCTAAACTGGTTGTGAGCGACCGAATAGTAGGCCTGAAAAAAAAAACGATTTTGTGACGTCAAAAATCGTGTGTTGGTTTGGATTGCCATTCTTGTCAGCTTATCAGATCACATAAATATGTTCATTGAATTTGTAATATAAAAAATATGGATGTGGCGGAGGGTGTCCGTTAACCAAGATCGATGCAAAAATGTAGTTTTGGACTTATATTTGGCGTAAAATGGGCAATATCTTGGTCTACACCCATCTCAGACCCATTAACCCATATATAATTTTGATCGTTATCTATAGAAGAAGCCAAATATGCAATAATATACAGGGTGTCCTATTTAAAAAAATCATATTTTATCTGTGCCTTTATTATTGAGGCTTTGAGGCTTTGGGCATGTGCAAAATCGAGAGCAAGGCAATCAACAAAGATAGTATGAAAAGTAGACTCGATTCCCGAGCAATTCCCGAAAAACTTAAATTTTTCCGATTTTTTCTGGATGTGAAAAAAATTAACAATACCATTTTTTAAATTACCTTGTTATTTGCATTTAAAACTTTGATTGGATTTCGGCACGGGATAATTTTCAGATAGAGCTTAAAAATTTTGGGTACCTTTTTTTTTCATCTGAAAGCAGAGTTTTTTTGCCCTGGGAGCAAATTAAAATTGACACAAGTTTACGTAACAGACACCCTGAAGGAACTTTTTCCTGCTCGTATAATTTTGTAAATTTGTATTTTTGTTAATTAAAATTTAAATTAATATATTATTAAAAACACATTATTAGATGTTAATACAAATGTTGAAGAACACATTTGCACCAAACACCACTTGTAACGATCTATTTATACTTTTGCTTCCATCTTCATAGATGACAGATATTATATTCCATAGCTGTCATGCTGAAGTTGCTACACACACAAGATTATGACGTCACATACCGTTTTCGGCGCGAAATTTGTGACTCAAACTTTAAATATTTTTATCGTAAAATAAATTAAAGAAAAAACCGACACATTTTGAAACATTAACGAACAATAATTAAATACTTTTAAAATTTAAGAGATTATTAGCCATATTTTCTTCCATGCTGGATTTCAAGTCACTGAGCTTATATTTTGTACGAGATATAATTGCAAGGAAGCATTTAAAAATCTTTTAAGGGGGGCAATTCGAAAATAATACTCTTATCAGAAATTTATGTTACGAGAGTGAGCCGTCGTGCTGGAAAACATTCTGAAAGGAGAATAGTTAATGTGGACCAGGGTGGTGGTGTTGTCCGGGTCCGCTGATTTAATTTTGTTAATGGTGCAAATAAATATGTACTTTTTTAAACAGAATAATATAATTTAACAGTTTTTTTTGTTTCAGGTAAGCCAAACCCACGTACACTTTTAATGAATCTCACATAGCGAAATATGTAAGTGAAACTTGGTTTTTGTTTGTTTTAAGATAAAAATAATTAATACTGCATCTATGCTAGAATGCTAGAGTAATAAAATATAATTTCATAATTAACAAGTGAGACATTAACCAGTACTGCGTCGAACACGTACTGTTGTCATCACTCTACAACGTGCATAAACTCGTAATTTATTTGCAGAGAGTTTTATGCATTACAGAGCCCGACCTATCTACATACGTTCGTTGTAAATTGGAAAAATTCATTTTTGCTAAACTTTTACTTTTTGTTCACATTTTCAGCAATCGCATATAACTGAATATACCCGCTACAACTCTGTGGTCTCTAGGAGGTTAACAATTCTTTTTTTGGGAATATAAATAAACCTTATTAATCTTTTTAATCTTGCATGAAAGGGTCATTCTAGTATGATTGTCGATTAGTTGTTTTATTCTCATCCCCAAATTTTGATGAAGCTTAAGACTTGTCCTGCAAGCTGCTTCTTTAATATATGATATTTAAATATTGATCGCTACCGCTAGGCAGCTGCAGAGTAAATGTTCTGCATTATGACTGCCTTTGTTGCAAAAATGATATGACATGTTTCTTATTCACTGTTATCCATATTTTAACGCGCGACAATGTCCCGTGAGTTCAGCATTCTTTGCTTGCTTTTGACCAGGAGCGTTCATCCCACAGCATTGTGACATATTTTGACGCGGATGTTAGTTTCATACTTTGTATTCTGGGCGAAGTCAAAATAAAATTGTTTTTTTGTACAACGTTCAAAACTCACAACACAAAGTATTCAACACTAAAGTATTTCTAATTATGTGTACTAGCAAGAAGTATGCAAATCTATTGATTGAAATAGAGAAACTGCAGTTACCGATTCAAATGTGCTGCTTCACCCAAAGTAATTTGTAAATGTCACCTGCATCCTCTGCAGTTCGTAAAATCTAAAACTTTTAAGTGCAAATCAGATTAGTATAATTTTAAGAGACATTACGAAATTCAAAAACTCCAATTCCATTATGTGTTTAGAAATATAGTCTGTTTTTTTTATATTGAAAGCTAGTTATCATTATCGAAAAATTTTCAATTATTCGTTCATTTTTATCATCACAAGGCCATACGGGAAGAAAATCGTTTGCTCCACCATAATGAAACTTATCTTATGTATCCCTCCTTTCAAATGGTGCCGTTTTGATCTGAATAATTGAAGATATGTGCATAAATAGGAGGGGGGGGGGGCTTTAGGAGACTTTAGGAGGTTATTTAAATTATAATGAGGACTATGTGGCCAGCTTAATGCTTATAATGGTGGCTACAGTACATTCCCCGGTCATTTATCATCACACATGAACAGTTTTTAATATTAAAAATACAAGAAATAATTCTTAGTACCCTTAGGTACAAGTACAAAATAAAAAAGTTAAGAAAGATACAATATCTCTATGACTCGGCTCTTGTCTTCATCCACCAGATCCCAATTTCTCTCACGAAGAGAGATCACAGGGTCCTGATGGTTGAAGGAATAAAAGGACGTCGTTCATCACTTCATCAGATCCCGAGTACTCTCGCGAAGAGAGATCACAGGGTTCTGATGGAGAAACGGAGACGTCGTCCACCAGATCTCGAGTCTTCTCACGAAGAGAGATCACAGAATCCGGATGAAGGAACGGGGACGTCGTCCACCAGATCCCGAGTCCTCTCACCAAGAGAGATCACAGGGTCCTGATGGAGGAACAATAACTTCGTTTGCCAGATCCCGAGTCCTCTCACTAAGAGAGATCACAGAGTTCTGATGGAGGAACGGAGACGTCTTCCACCAGATCGCGAGTTTTCTCACGAAGAGAGATCACAGAGTCCTTATGAAGGAATGGGGACGTCGTCCACCAGATCCCGAGTCCTCTCACGAAGAGAGATCACAGGGTCCTGATGGATGAACAATAACTTCTTTACCAGATTCCGAGTCCTCTAACTAAGAGAATTTTCTCACGAAGAGAGATCACAGAGTCCTTATGAAGGAATGGGGACGTCGTCCACTAGATCTCGAGTACTTTCACGAAGAGAAATCACATCAGAGTCCTGATGAAGAAACAGGGACGTCGTCTACCAGATCCCGAGTCCTCTCACGAAGAGAGATCACAGAGCCCTGATGGAGGAACGGAGACGTCGTCCATCAGATCTCAAGTCCTCTCACGAAGAGAGATCACAGAGTCCTGATGAAGGAACGGGGACGTCGTCCACCAGATGACCAGATCCAGAGTCCTCTCACGAAAAGAGATCACAGGGTCCTAATGGAGGAACAATAATTTCGTTTACCAAATCCCGAGTCCTCTCACTCAAGAGAGGTCACAGCACACAGAGAGGTTTTAGCCGTCTTTTTTCAGTTCCCATAAACTTAATGTGTTTAGTGTTTCTCGTACCGTTATCGGACGGACTGTCACTACACACCACACGTTAATTTTTTCGTAACTGAGGATAAGACGATTGGTTAAAACTTCTCCATGTGTAAGTGAAAGGCTGCAGGTTTAATATTATAGTATAGGTTGATTTATCCTAAGATGCACGTTTGACACTCTTACTGAAGCCACTCAAAGTTAGTTAAAAAACATTAGAAACATATGCAGTTAGAGAAATTTTAATTTTGCATCCCTGTACAGCGTTGTCACATTAAGGCCATCGCTCACTTAGACGAGCCGAAGCACGGTGAAGATCAATTTTTGAATACAGTGCTTCTTATGTATTCTTCTCGGCGCTTCGCTTCTCTCAAGTGTGCGTATCCCCATAAGAATACATTAAAACTATAAATTGCTCTTCGCCGCGCTTCCCTTGGCTCAAGCGAGTGACAGCCTTTATAGTTTAATTTGTTTAAAATTCAAAACTTTTTAACTTTGTGGCAACCGTGGGCTGTTGTTATGAAATGTTAAATGTGTGCAAGTTAAAATTAATACACCTATAATATGCTTAATTTCAAGAGCCTAATATATGACGGGTCGGGGATTCTAACCCGGAACCTTTAGTTCCATAGGCAGCTCCTTGCCACTATACCGTTAGAACCACTGAATAAAATCAATCACCTTCATTAATTTGTTTCATTATGATTTATTTGTACTGTATAATTGGGAGCGCTGAAAACAAGACCCAATAAGTTTCAGGTTTCATTATACAATTGATCGCCGATGTAGTACCTCGGAGGTGTATACAAGGGCACAAAATAACAAGATATAAAAGATTAATTAAATCCATGTCATTTTAGACTAAAATAAATGTTCCTGGTGATGTGATCACCTGCAGCTAGCGTCTGATTTAAAATTAAATTAAAGAAAATTTTTGAAAAATCTATTTCTAGCCCAAAGCAGCTCGTTACGTCCTTAGAAACCGTGACGTACAATGAGTGCACTCTATTTCATCCTTTGTTTGTTATTTTGCAATTTAAATTTCAAAAATTGTATACTCTTTTCGGTTCTAAATGTAGGAATAATAATAATTATTTAGCAAATAGTAAATCAACTAATTCAAAAAGTAAGAAAATTTTGTATCTGTGAGCAGGTGCGTAATTGTTCAAGGCGGATAAAGCGTTATACTGACCGGGTTCACAATTTATTAAGACGGGTTCACTGGTTCAAACTCTTAAACAAATTGAATTTCGAAACTGGCCGCAAATAAATTGATAAAAAGGTATAAAACTTGATTTTTTTGTCAATTCGATACCAATGTAAAATTCTTAGTTATACGACCAAATTATTTATAACAAATTTAGCCCTCACCAGGCTGTTAAATCATGCGGTTTCGTGATTTTGTTTGAAATATTTTTGCAAAATAAAGAAAAGTTTGATTTTTAACACAACCGTACACTATAATAAAAATAAATTTATTCACTGTTTTCGCCTCCTTTTGGCTCTTTGATTTAATCGCTACGAATGGATTGCTAAGTAACGTTCTGCACACACCTTTTCTTAAAATACGAGAACCTGAACTTATACAACGGTGTTTAAAGTTTCAACAAACTTTTCTTCAAAATTTTCCTTACGAAAAACTTCCATATGCTGTAATTTTAATTTGGAAAACGTATTATTGTTAATGACTTTATCGATGTCTGTGTGAAGCCATTGAACTACAAGTAAATCATTAGTCAACATCAAATTATGTGGTTGAAAACATCAAATCCATGCCATGCAGAATGTGGGTTGAAAGTGCCGTATGTCTCTTTCAACCTACCCAACTCGCACCAGGTTGATGTTCTTTGTCCGCTGCGGTCCACGCGATGCGGGAGCACAGATGGCGAAAACGTTATGATTAAAACTATAACGCTTTGGAGTAAAATACAACTATTTATTTTAACGAGCACCACTAAACGAAATTTTGTAAAATTGTGGTTCAAGTACAATTTGTTCTTCGTTGTTTCATTAAAAATTAAAAAGAAATTGTATCCTCAAATTATCCGACTTGTTTCAATATTTATAACTATTTTATGTACAACCCTGACCAAAGCGAGGCAGCAATCATCCACAATATGCGGTATACGCATAATGCAGGAGATTTGACGACAGATATGCGATTGCGGTGGCAATTAGAAAAGGCAGTCACACACTAGAGGACAAAATAGCGGCAATACACGCTAAAATGCTTTACTTCTCGTATTCAACCGGAAGATTCCATTACAACCGTTCTACGACTTTGTTGGAAACCCCAACGTTAATTCAGATCGCACTGTTGCGTGCTTTATTGTCCGAAAATAGAAAGCATTCAGTTTACATTCAGTTTAACATCCATGTAAAAATATTATATTCGACTCTAGTTTCTAGTAGCGATGGCGTTTTTTGTTTCGAATAGTTTGATCGATCGTCGCGATTTGGCTGCCTCTTTAGTATAATATTTTCGGTATTTAACACAAAATTTTAAGCATTTTTAAGTCGTTCTTTATTTCGATTAAAACTAAATTGAAATGGTCGAGCTGTACTAAAACGGGTCAGGAATTAAGCACACGCTATATCGCGCGGCATGTGTCTGTAGAACCGCTCGACCCGTCGGCGCTATAAAGTGACGGTTTTGGGAGGGCCGGGACGTACGCGGTCTGTGTCATGCTATGTCGAGTCATCGTGCCGCCCTATTACGCTCACGTATTGCTCTCATGTTTGTGTGCCCCAAGCGTAGAGACCACTTTCCATTTATGTCACGGCTTCCATCCCGAGCGAATTGAAGAACTTAATTGTAGGATTACCGTAGCTGCCGACATGGGCTTGTTGCTATGAAACCAAAGCCTACTACCGTTTTCCATTTACCTTTCGAATAATTTTAAAATCGAAATTGTTAATTAAGTATTAAATGTTTGTGGGTGGGTTTTTATTGAAGGTTGAAGAAGCGGTTAGTTGCTTGTTAAAAAATGCACGACCAATACTCGGTAAAGTGCAGTTTGATTACTTTCTCAATATATAATTGCTGATAAGCAAGCAATTTGAACATTTATTACTCGATAGTTTTTCGAATCGATAAATACTCCGAATCATTAATCATCGACCACACAAGAATTTTTATTTATCTTAAGTGCACTTATAGAATGAGCATGCACGACATCGGTATTCAAGCATTATAAGAGAAAGAAGCGGATATAAACGTTTGTGGGTATTTAAAGCAAAAAATTTAATTTTCCAGTAGGCAACATTGGCATGAATTACTTGATGTGCATGTAATATGCATACGTGATCCACCAGATGCTTTTTAACGATGTAATTTGTAATTGTAACTACATAAGTTTATTAAGTTCACATTTGGAGAAAATGTTTAAAATATGCTTTTGTTCAATTTTGGTAATATTGGATTCCGTTTGATTTTCCAAAGTATAATTATGAAAATGCTTTGCGTTTTGTCCATTCGTATAGTGCTGTTTGATATCTCTTGTGTAATTGCATTGCAAAAGCTAATCAAATCAACAAAAGTAGATCAACAGAATCGAGTTCGATTTTTTAAATAAATAATAAAATCTTTGTCTCATTTGTTTAGTCAAATTGTTGTTTTTAATTATGTTAAGAATAGGTACATCATTAGTTTTTTGCTATTTTACATGGATGTTTTTGTGATCTCTTTCCACAATTCCCAGTTCTCGCGGCTTTCAGAGAGCAGAGAAAATCCACATTTATTTATAGAATTAGATCGGTATTTGTAACAAACTAACATATTTTTCCAACACTATAATTATAATTTATAATGTAATTTTATTCTTTTATGCAACATTAATTCCCTAAAAACTAATAATAGGTTTCCGGATGACTGTCTTGGATATACTGTTTTTAAACGGATTGCTTCTGATCGGACGTTTTCTGATGCAAATCACTTTTTCTGATACCTATTCGTGCCTATACTGCTTAAAACGTACATAATTTTTTCCTTAGGATAGCTCGCAACTATTAACAGGGTCGGCCTGGCGTCATTTCGTCCCGTCAGCAACAACCCCTGCACTCTTCCGATCTCCTGGAAAAATGACAAAGTTTGAGGGTATAAAAAAATTAATTAATTTTCAAAATTAAAATTGCTATTTATGCAAGGTTATGTGAGGTTAGGGTGAGATTAGGCTAGATTAGGTTTAAAAAAAACTTGAGCTTGCTAATACAAGTTTGGTCTAGAAAGCGTTTGGCCCCGTTGACCAGTTGTCTCATTGGTCTCAGATTTTATGCGATAGAGCCCGAGGACCCTATCGTACATTTATCAGCTAATAATAGAATTTACTCTCTTCTGTACGCTTCCAAGTCATGTATTGTTGTCTTTTTTAACTTGATAAAAGTCTTCGATGGGAATTTTGAAAATTATGTCCCACTGGTACCACTGGAAATAACTTTTTAAGGGCTTTTTTTATGATGAATCACAAGTATTAGGGGATTACAGATTTTTTAGTTGGGGTGGCTAAAGTCTATGGGATATTTGGGGTACATTCACTTACTACGTCATTACAGTCTCTTCTTCGTATTATCCAAACGATTCTGAGCGTTTTTGATATCTTTTTAGTTTCAAAGATATTGTTCCTTTTTAAATTTCCAATAGGCCTTAAGTTGTCTCTTTGAGTGCCATATTGAGAGGTGCAAGGAAGATTAATGTAGAGCTCCACATGGTACCATCCTTGGTCAAATTTTATTTCTTGTTTATATTAAAACCCATCAACGCCCACCGTCGTCATATTGCGACAGACACACTTTATTTTTTATGACCATTTGCAACTTTTGACTTTTTTATTCTTTTGGAATTCAAAAATTTGAAATTTTGGACTTGGACGTTAATGTGTTTGATCTTTTATTGCAGCCGTCTATCAGCGGCGTCCCCTATCCTTTGGACACTGTTCTTTTTGTAGAAGGAACGTTGTGGTCCGAATTTAACTCCTGTTACATATTGCATTCTCGCCTCTGCGAGAAAAATCACAGTTTTGTTCACTCTAGCAGACATTTAGAGGTTTATGTGAATAAGATATATTAGGATTATCAATATCATCTAAACGCGATTGTAGATAGTAGGCCATGTAGATAGATAGTTGGTGGCTTGTTGGTGCTCGAGTGCCCGAGTCTCTCTATTAGTATCAAGTTTTGAGAATTGAGACACCTAATTTATCTATTTCTGGGCATATCAAATTCGGCCGACGCGACGCGACGTACAGAACAGCCGTGTTGCAGCTTGTTAGTCTGTTGCTTACACCAGAGTCTTTCTGCAGTACAAAACGTTTCTTCATCCCATTTTCCATCTTTGTCGAGTTGATTCTGCCAGTCCTTCTTGGCCAGATTACGATTAAAAAATTTAAAAACAAATTCTTTCACAGCGAATAATGCGTTCAAAGACAAATGTTTAAAAAAACGAATTTCGTTTTCATAACGATCACATTAAATGGCAACCCTTACGAATTCTGACTTCCTGTGCACTTTTTGACTGTTTGGTTGCACTTGAGGATGTCAACTTTGGCAAGTAGATTCTACTTCTACTTTTGGTCCGCATTTGGTGCTTAAGAATTTTTTTGGCGGAAACTACATAACCAAACTACACGTTTTTGATCTAGAATTGGGCGTCAGTCTATTTCGCATAATCCCATATTTTTTTATTACAATGCGATGTTTAGAAGTTGAGAAATTAAATAAAACGTCAAGGAAAACGCGTCATGTACTTTAAAATGCACTTTTCCGAAAAAAGCAGCAGGAGTTGGAAGTCCAAAATTTACTAGATCATTCCTGACACTGTCCTGGACATTATTCAAGCATAATATTTCTATTAGCACAACTTTTGATTCTCAACCGTATTTCGACCCCACTAATATTCTAATTTCTTTTTTACTGTCGCCTTTGTATCAGAGTCCCCAAATAATTGTAGTCTTGGCAGATTTTTGCTCTTGAGTCGTCCTCCATCAAGTATGTAAAGATAAATTGAAAGGTAACCAAGCATTTATTCGATTTTTGAGTTTCGTGGATACGGATATGATGTAATTAAAAGTGAATTAGGTTAGTACCCAATTAGGTCTGATTTGTAAGCAAAATAAAAATATTTATACACCATAATATCTACAGGTACTAATGATATAGCTCGATTGGTGTAATACATACAAAAAGAAAAGGTTTTTTGTACCGAAATGTCGATATCAAGTAACCAAATTTAGCTGAGCACTTAAAAGGTGGATCATATTATTTGATTTCCACGTTTAATAGTATCCCTACACGCAAGAACGATCAATGAAGAGTATAATCAGAAAAGCAATTATTGTAGAATCGTCGTCACTGTTTCGTATCCAAAAGAACTCGTACAACCACAGATCGTAAGATTGTTTATAACAAAAATTACCTACAAAACGCCTACCGTAAAGACGTCACTATAGGTATCTTCTGCAGCCGTAAGTAGAATAATAATTTAATGCTGCGGGCCACTTGGTGTGGTATCACGAACTATGGGTTGTAACCGAAGATGAATAAATGCAACTTCTCGCACGTATCGACTCCGGTGCTGACCCTCTAACCCTAACCACAATTCTCTTAAGAACCCTAAAGCCAGTTAAAGCCGCACAAATTGAAGAAAATTATTTATTAATATGGGACTTTAGATATGCACCGGTCGTTCATAACCTATACCGTTTTGTTACGCAATCTAAAATTATCATGTAACGTAGAAAATGTGATTGCTTTGGGAGCACTTTATTTTGCATAGAAACTACCGCTGATGTGCTATGATCAATTCCTTATTTTTAGTACTCGCTTGTATTACGCAAAATACCCCTTAGCTTTATTATAAAAATGTAGTACATATTTTAAATCGTACCGAAAAGAAATCGTTAAACATTCAATTTTTAAATTAAAAATTTTGAAGCGTATGTTGAGTGACTAGATAATTTATCTGATGTCAGACTTCACACAATATGCATACCAAATGTATAGGTAAATCTTCGTCAACATTCCATAATCACATGACCTCATATAAAATTCTATTTATTATTACTACAAGCAGTTTGCCACCGCATCGTTGTCGTGGGTTACTGCTACTCAGGATAATGCAATATCCCCGCGTGGGCCATCGTCGGCGTCGGCGGGGAGTACAGTTTCCAACTTATATGACCGTCGACGACTACAAAACAAGCGAGCGAATATAGAAATCTGGCCCCTAAAGTTTATGCGTTTGCGGTACTTTAATAACGTTTCGTGTTTATTTTCGTATGTGTACGAGATATACGCGATTAAATATGTTGTACTTTCCGCGATAGTTTCCAAACTAAATATGTACCTTCATAGCATGATACTTGGCCGTTATGAAATACCCCACATAATTAAATACAAATTATTAAATTAACAACTTAAATTAATATATAAGTTGGTTACTGCTCAATTCGTTTTAAGTCAATAACAATATCTCATGAGCTTGGGAAATGTAGTGCCCCGAGACAAATTGAACATGAGAATTTCGGAAACTGGAAATGTTGTGATACTTTTAGGTTCCATAAACCACTCCATGTTCACCTCATGAACTTTATGTACTCAAATAATCGATATTTAACTTTGTGTGAAATTAGGTTTAATGGATAGCGGATACATTTTCTCTGACTTAACTGCAGTTACAGTTTCGACAATTTTCTGCAATATACGTTATTCTGAACGCACCCTATACACTCAAATTTCTGTGTTTATTTGTAAAGTATAATAAACTTAATTTAACCTAACCTAACCCATCGCCCGTAGGTATGTTCGTATGTAACAGATGCGTAATATAGGCGGGTGGGCTCGGTTATTTCCGAGCGGTATAAAATGAATCAATTAATTGTGATTAAGCCATAGCTATTATATTAGTTTTTGTAATGTAACAGACGAGTTAGCCGTCTTAAAAAGTAAAGAACAGCCGGTTACCACTCATCTAACTTACACGTCGGCTACATACGAACATGCCATCCGTAGTGGCTAACACCGGAACGGGCGACGTCAGGATTAAAAACAAAAAAAATCTGTTCAGTAGTTTTTGCTCCACATAGTTACATACATACAGACATTTTGGTTCAAGGAAATTTTTTTTTGCATTTTTGGAATGAGGGGAGGACTCAAAACGTCGAGAAATGCAAAAAAATTTTATTATTATTATTTTTTTTTCTCGACTATAACAACTTTTTCTTGGATTGGAAAAAGTTAAAAATCTACCCTAACATACCTAACCTAATCATAAATTAAAAGAAAAATAAACCAAACATAGCCAACTATAACATAACCTAAAAGGCACCATCATAACCTAAACTTTTACAAAAAAAGAAAACGAATTTATCTATTCTTGTTTCTTTTAAGTACGCCTTCTGTATATCCTGGAAATTATTGATCTTTCTAAGCAGTGGAGAGGGTGCTGGGGCCAATGAAGCCAGTCCGTCCCCGTCAATTGATTTCTATTTAAACTTTTTTAAGGAAAAAACAAAAATATCTAACCTAACATACTCTAACCTAATCATGAACTAAAAGAAAAATAAATCTAACGAGGCTAACTGTAACCTAACCTAAAAGCGAGCCTAAAAGGCACCATCATAACCTAACTTTTTACAAAAAAGAGCACGAATTTATTTATTTTTGTTCATTTTAAGTACGTCTTCTGTATATCCTGAAAATTATTGATCTTTCTAAGTACTGGAGAGGGTGCAGGGGCCAAATTGCAGCCGATACCGACGGGATCCAATGAAGCCCCCCCCCCCCTGTTAACTGATATTTCTATTTGAACTTTTTTAAGGAAAAAACTGAAAACATTAAAATAAAAAAATCTAACCTAACATACCCTAACCTAATCATGAATTAAAAGAAAAATAAACCTAACGTGGCCAACTGTAACCTAACCTAAAAGGCACCAACATAACCTAACCTTTTACAAAAACAAGAGCACGAATTTATTTATTTTTGTTTTGATAATAATTATTGATGATAATTAATTATTGATCTTTCTAAGTAGTGGGGAATGTGCAGGCTCCAAATTTCAGGTGATCCTAGGATCCAATGAAGCCAATCCGGCTCTGTCAATTGATATTTCTATTTTAACTTTTTCAAGGAAAAAACTTTTAAAATCTTAGAAATGAAAACTTGGAAATTGATATATATATATATCAATCTCATGAATTAATTGATTGATTGACACTATTTTCGGTTAATAAAATGCTTGCGAATAAATATTAGGGATTATTTAACCCGGAAATTTTTTAATTTAAATGAAACATCCTGTATATTTTTCAAAAATTGGAATCAATAAAAACTCTTAAAATTAGCTCTCTGGAGACACCCAACAGTTTACTTTACTTCCGGTTGAAATGGAAATAATACGCATGAAAAAGTTCCGGGTATGGCCACATCCACTGTTATTAATTAGTGTAGATGTTGATTAAAAGTCTAAAAGAGAGCTTTGTAAGGTTAGTTTCAGAAGAAATACAGTCATTTTCTGTTTAATTACTCTCGGACTTGGACTTACGGTTTACAAAAAATAGCAACGGCTTCTTGAAGTTTACTGCAAAATTTTCAAAAAGTGTATAGAGTAGAACCCCGTTATAAAGTACCCCTTTATAACGTACCTCTGGATATAACGTACTAAGTCTTTCGTTCCATTTTAAAACATATAAACAAAAATATTTTTTTATATCGGACGCCGGTTGTAACGTACGACATATTTTCGGCCCCTGATGGTACGTTATAAGGGGGTTCTACTGTAGTAATAAACACTCAAGTTCTACTGTAGTAATAAACACTCAAAAGGAATCTGTTTTCGCATATTTCCCCTCTCTGCTTGAGAATTTACGTGATATTTAAGCAAATTGGGGCGTCACGAAAGAAAACTCTATAAGCAGAACTTACTGGACATAGAAATAGAAATTGTAGAGATTCAATTGTCAGTTAAAATTCTTTTGTTAAAAAATTGTGTAATTTAAAACGCAATGAAAAAGTGTATTTGCACTGATGAATCGAATAGGATTTTCATTAAATAAAAAAGCTTACAATTTGATCTACAAATGAACATCAAAAAATGAAACTAGTAGCAAAACTTCACAAACAGTTAATAAAAATTGCTACATTCAAGAATCATCCAACCATACTTACAACGACTACCCTTATCAGTAACCGTTATAGCTATCGGTCAGCTAGTTTCGTCCGGACACAAACTACAATCGAGAAACGTTCGTTAGATACGATTGTTGAATTAATTCACCGGAACTGGTTAGGGTAGGAATGCAACAGCAGCATCCTACTGGATCAACGATCTTTTTAGATGACCGGTCCGGGTCATCTTCTTTTTTTTTATCCTTTATTACGATTTCAAACAGTTTTCTAAATATAGTTTTTCTTTAATTGAGCTCGTTTGAAAATTGTTGAGCGTAGTTTAGTTGGTTATTAGAAACATGTCATAAACATAAATTTGCACTAACATTTTGAGGAATGAAATACCGAATATAATAATAATTTACCTACCTCAATATGTGCAAGTTTTACTTATTAAATGTTTGTAATTGTCTGTTTATACATAAAACAGTTTAGCTCTACGATTTTATAAAAAAATATTTTTTTTCTCGAAATTGTCAACTCTGCTCTACTGTGCAAATTTTGTTGAGGTTAATATGACCCATGCACATACAAATATGACTTTATAATTTAAAAACTAATAAAACATTACAAACAATATCATTAAAAATCATTTAAAAATATTAAAGCATTCTTAATTAACAGTTAAAGTTGATTTGAACAGTACAGCAGGGTTAAAATGAACCAAAAAGCGTGCATTTAAAAATTGTATAATAAATCAATACAAGTATTTAAAATCAACAGGTGGCTATAACTATAAAATGCTGTTCAAATAATATATTTGAAATTAAGTTTACCGTTTGCGAAACATTTCGATCCTGTTATTTTCTAATTTACAAGTTACAAGCCATTATGCGAATTTTTAATGTAACCACTGGTAAAATAATTGCATACAAAAAAGAAGAAAATCAAATTGGTGTCCTGCCAAACTTTAGGTCAATGAAACATAAGGAAGAGAATTAGCCAAGACGAAAACTATTAACTATCAAGAAATACGCTTGAATTCTGCGGACGTTACTAGCACAGGAAGTAGCGAATGCGGATAATAGCAAATTCTAGTCTTGGGTTTAAGCCAAAGGTTCACGTCGCAAAGCCTTTGGGCTACAATGCCAAAGAGGATGATACTATCTCGGGGCGCCGCAACGTCTGTGTTGTTGATAAGGGAATTCCTTCTACACTACGAATGATAACCCCTAGGCATCTTCAAGAATAATATGATGCTTACTTGTCCTTTTATAAATTAGCCGCCCTGTGTAAGAGTAAATATTTTTATTATGTAAAAAAGAAATTTTAATTAAAATTAAGTTCCGAGTTCAAACTCGCATAGGTAGACGAAATACCAGAAGTGCGAAGTTTAATTGAATAGGTAACGAGTACCGTTTCGATGTTTTAAAGTCTGAATTTAAAACGTCAATTAAAGTACACGAGAGTTATTGCGTTATTAATTATGGACAGGTAATTGTACGCTTTGTAAAAAAAATTAATTTTATATTCTTTTTAATCGGCGTAACACAAAAAACAATACGTAAGCTCGTACATACTGCACTTAACATTATTAAGTGTTAAACAATCACTCTAAAGGCGATGACAAATTAAGTAGGTAGGTACTTAGAAAGATTAATTAAAAAGACATTTTTTTAATACAGATTTTGGTGATCTGAAATTGTTTTATACAGAAAAGTCAATTGGGGTGTTTCTATAAACAATGTTTTTGATTATCAAGTCAAAGTGTTTTTTAAGTGTTTTTCTAGGGGTCGCCTTAAGACCCTTAGGCGACCCGCCTAATACAATATGATTATTAATTTCGTATGGGGATGCCTATAAAGAATTTGCACTCTTTTCAATAACTGTTTCGACTTTTATTTTATTATGTACTTTATTTTATTTTGTACTTTCTCATGGTACTTATAGTAAAATACTTTAACACCATCTATTGGCGTGCCTTTACACGGGCCAATGCGAGTGTATTTTACTAATATTTCAAAATCAGATGGAAATGTCGGGATGTGTCTTTGTGACATCTAAGAATGATCTATTTACAAAAAGTGTGCTGAAGTCGTACCCCGATAACTGTCGTAGTTTTTTAATAATTGACGAGTAAACGGGACAGAACGGCTCAGACATAGCGCGCTCTTTCTTGTCTGTGTTTAATCGAGATGTGTTATCAAATTTTATAACTACAAATTGCTAAACTAAGTAAGTATCAAAACTTCTCCATAAAAAAGTCAAAAATGCTTTGAACAAAAAAGTTATTGCAGAAAAACGAAAACCTATTGCTCGTAATTGGCGTCATCTAGCGGCTTTTACAAAATTAGGATTTTGTACATAAGTGAAAGCACTTGGGTATATCAAATCTTATTCAAGTTGGTCAAGAGGTTTCTAAAGTATACAATATACAAAATAGTGTTTACAAAGAGGCCCCTCTTTTTAAGTAGAAAAAACATATCTACCCTTGATGTTTCTTTCAAAATTTTATTAACACCCTGTATTTTTTTAATAAATAAATCTCCAATCAAGGCCGTTTAGGCACGTCTAATGACCCATCCACACACACACAACAGCGCTCAGGCCGCTTGCACAAACCAAACCTGAAGGCAAGACCTGTGCGTGTGAACGAGCTTTAATGCTGGAGAGACACCCACAGGCTTTTATTCTGGATTGGCCTGTGCAGACCATCGTTCAGGCGGCATGTACACTGAAGTTGTAGGCCTCTACATATGCAGGTTTTCCTGCACAGGCCGTCTGAACGATTTACAGACGCTCCGGTTTGGCCTGTGCTGTTCAAGCCGGAGTAAAAGCCTGTGGGTGTGGCTCCGCCTTTAGCGTTTTCCGATCAGGTTAAAGTTTTACAGGAATTCTTATCTTTCTGTTGTACGTTGTTGATTCAGATATTTTTCTTCGGGAAAATTTTTAGGAAGCCCCCCCTCCGTATCATCTAGGAATCACACTATTCATGTAAACAAAAAGATAATATTTGGATTCCCAGACATAACGCCAAATAGTATTTTCGATATTCTTACTACGTACATAGCAGGAGTAATAAATTTAGAAAATATCGGTTTGTAGTCCCCTGTTGGTAGGAGCCCCAGGCAATTGCTCTTTTTCACCCATAAGAGAACGTGCCACTGAATATTCCTCAATTTATCGATCCATTGTAAATTATTTTCTTTTTTCAAAACTTTCGTAAGAATTGGATTGGATTTTTAAGAAATTTGCCAATTGGGATTTTATATTTGAAGTAATGATACTAATCGAGAGCCAATTATTGGAGCACGCTTCTTGGTAGAACCAATTTCTAAATTTGACACTGAAACTGAACCGAGACTGAACTGTGCCGTTCTAAAACTGAACCGAGGCTGAACTGTGCCGTTGAAGTAACCATTAGCTAGCTCTGCATGAGCGTTCATTTTTGCCTTTTTAACATTATCTTCTCATTCTCTCGGGACAAATCGAGAGCCAATTATTGGAGCACGCTTCTTGGTAGAACCAATTTCTAAATTTGACACTGAAACTGAACCGAGACTGAACTGTGCCGTACTAAAACTGAACCGAGACTAAACTGTGCCGTTGAAGTAAACATTAGCTAGATCTGCATGAGCGTTCATTTTTGCTTTTTTAACATTACTTTCTCATTCTCTCGGGACAAATCGAGAGCCAATTATTGGAGCACGCTTCTTGGTAGAACCAATTTCTAAATTTGACACTGAAACTGAACCGAGACTGAACTGTGCCGTACTAAAACTGAACCGAGACTGAACTGTGCCGTTGAAGTAAACATTAGCTAGATCTGCATGAGCGTTCATTTTTGCCTTTTTAACATTACCTTCTCATTCTCTCGGGACAAATCGAGAGCCAATTATTGGAGCACGCTTCTTGGTAGAACCAATTTCTAAATTTGACACTGAAACTGAACCGAGACTGAACTGTGCCGTACTAAAACTGAACCGAGACTGAACTGTGCCGTTGAAGTAAACATTAGCTAGATCTGCATGAGCGTTCATTTTTGCCTTTTTAACATTACCTTCTCATTCTCTCGGGACAAATCGAGAGCCAATTATTGGAGCACGCTTCTTGGTAGAACCAATTTCTAAATTTGACACTGAAACTGAACCGAGACTGAACTGTGCCGTACTAAAACTGAACCGAGACTGAACTGTGCCGTTGAAGTAAACATTAGCTAGCTCTTCATGAGCGTTCAGTTTTGCCTTTTTAACATTGTTTTCTCATTCTCTCCTCTGAGATTTTGTCCTTCCAAATTCTTAAAGGATAGTAATAATCTTGATCACCCACCAACGCCAAATTTTTACTGCCTGTTTTTTATGTCAGGCTGTCATATAATTTTTCTTCGATAAACTAAATATCCAGATAGCCTATATCAATAAGTAACGTAAAACCGATTTTTTTCCAATCTTTCCAGTGTACAGTCCCGTGCATATCTTTTGGCCACCCCGCCTTGAATTGTGGGTTCAACCATCAATAACACCCCCCTACTTAAACTGAGGGGTAACTTTATTTGCCAACAAGTAGTAAATCAACAAACTGTGTTGGATTTATGATGGTTGCACCCACAATTCGTGCTAACGTATTGCCGGTGTGGCCAAAAGATACGCACGTGACTGTACCATCAATAGTTCAGATTGCTGTTTTAATTAGCGTTTAAACTCCTTTTTTACAAATATTGTAATAACCGGTAGATACTACCTGCTGGTGTTATGCACCTTTAAGGCTGCTTCACACACACATGCATTGCCTCCCGGTTTAGCATGTGCAGTCGGCCTGAACACCGAGACAGGTCAAACCGGAAGGCAAGCTTGTGTGTGTGGTGCAGCTTTTAGTTATGAACGAACCATGCAGTTAAAGAACCACGTTACACTAAAAATGACTAGTCAAAGATTATAGTCCACTAACGAAATCATTTTTTGAGTTGGCACGGACAGGACATCTTTGAAAAGAACGATGGAATGAATGATTATCTTTTAAATAATCAGGGTCGGATTACGTCTGTTTGGCGTCCTCAGCTAATACAGATTTGACGTCTATTTAATTACTACCTGAGAATTTTGTTGAGTCGTGGCGGACCATGGTCGAGCCGGAGGATTTGGGGGAGATTTTTTTTAAATTTTACTGCAAAATGGTAATATTTAGGGCTATTTTGCCACATACATATAAGAAGTAACTTTAGTTAGTGTCTTCTCTACAAAAGGCGTTTTAGGCTTTAGCCTAGTCAGCCTAATGCATAATATGGCCTTGTAAATAATCTAAATAATACCTATGTACTAAAACGTGCATTCTTTTCGCCAGGATAGCTAATCTTAGCTATCCAGAGTTTAAAATCTTTCTCTCTACAAATACGAACAGTGCGTGTTTTAATTCGTGCTTAGCTTTCTTTAAATGGGACGGCTCATGCTGTATCCTCGTTACTAACTAAATATTACTTTTATTGCTGGATTCTCTAGAAACACGACTGAAAGTCAATTCTATAGGGATTTATATTTTTCACCACTTATAAAAAGCATTGATAAATTTTTCATTACCTATTAACAACAGGAGAAGATGAGATAGGCACTGTTAACATTTCTCAAGAACT
Organism: Malthinus seriepunctatus; assembly: GCA_963924605.1. Classification (NCBI taxonomy): domain Eukaryota; kingdom Metazoa; phylum Arthropoda; class Insecta; order Coleoptera; family Cantharidae; genus Malthinus; species Malthinus seriepunctatus. The sequence continues at coordinate 115,732,619 of OZ004600.1, read as the reverse complement.
GGCTATTTCTGATTTACATTATACTATCAACTATCATTAATTAGAAGAAAGGTAACATAGCAATCAAGTTAAAAAAATGATTTTCTTCATCATATACAAACTTTTAATTTTTTTTATAAAGAGAAGTTTAACAAAAACGTTTTTTTTTCATTTACTGTTGGTATAGAACAGAAGTGGGAGCAACAAAATGTGTGGTCTGCATGCGGGTATAATACAATGGGTTTTGTCCTCCTTTAGTCACGCTTGTGGCTTGTAATCAATACCTATTTTATTATTTTTCACAAAAGAAAAGCTAAATTTACATTTATCTTTTTTTATACGATAGTTCATAATTTTATTACCTTCACGAGAGTAATTATTAAACCTAATTTTTAAATAGGTCCGATTTTGAAAAGAGCGTTCCGTACAATGGAATTTACGTTCGTAGTTTCTGATGTAAATCAACGAACAGCTTTTCAGGGAAAACTTGGAACAAAATATACGACGAATTGCAACCGATACCGAGCGATTAAGTTGAGGCATAGCCGAAACGTTTTCGTCTTTATACTTATTCAACAAACGATTAGAGAGGGAAGGTATTCTAATTTCTTACGTCAATGAAAGAACAAAGGTACAAAGAAACCACAAGTGCCGCACAGCTTTCTGAAATTTTGCCCAAAAGTCATAACTATAAATCAAATTTAAATGCCTCAATTAAATTACAACGAGTGAAATGTATTTGTATCACTTTCCACTCGTCTTTTGTTAATAAAGATGTATAGGGAAAATTATTATTTGTATAAGCGAGTGTCAAAGTAGAATTTTTTGGAAGTATCGGTGTACGTACTCATATGAAGATATATAATTATTAGGGTTTAAATTTTGTCGAATTTCGTCGTAAATCGATACGTTCAATAAATCCGATTCCGAGCTAAATTAATTTCGCTTCAAGTAACCGTGAAACGAAAGTTAACAAGCCAGCAGGCGCCTCGAATTTGTCGAATGCTGGCGGCGAGAAACCCTCGCTTAAAGAAGCAGAATAGGGTCGAGAGTACGATCTGAAAGACGACAGACGAGAGGGTGGAATGGGTGACAACTTCTACACTACAGTTATCTGCAGGCGACTGGAATTGAATTCCTATCTGGAACACTAGAACCGTTCACCCGCAGTCGATGTTGCAGCTCAACCCCGTCCGCCTTATCCCTTTTAACCTTCCTTGCTCTTTGTTATGCGACGTTTCAAACTTGCCTTGGAAATATGAGAATATGACGAGGAAATTTAACTGTCGAGTTTTGCATTCTCCGCATACCTACTAATTTATATTGTTGTTTTGAAAACGTAAATTTTTAGTTGATCGAAGATCCCGATCTAAGTTTTTTTAACTAAAAAGGAAATCAAACTCCCAAACTTGGAAAACACATTTCGATTGTCTTATTTAATACAAAATTTTAGCTCTCCCACTTTAAAAGTTTTCTAATGACGGATTTTTAAAAACAAAAATGCAAATTTTGTTGAGTCTCTCTTTTTACCTTTTCGGTGTAACAACTGAAACACATTTTCTTATTTTAATTTTTTAAAAATGTAAAAAGGTGAATTAAAGTAAGTCGTTTCGAGAGAAACGTGTTATTAAAGTAAGTTACCTAGGAGCTTTTCGAGATTAGAACGGAAGCTAGCACATTTCGCTTCCAGTATTAAAGATCTCTCCTATGCTCTTTCGTTCATGAAATGACGGCGTCGCATCGCTGCCACGAGAAATACGTACTTCCCTCGAGCAAGGATTTGCGCCTCGCTATTTATACGAGTGGCGTCGTTTTGAGCTCTAAATTTCAACGACTCTCTTGCTTTCGATATTTAGGTTTATTCGAGTTTAATACCGGTGTGGGCTCAAATATGTAATTTTCTAAACGTTACAACAAAGTTGATTTCGGATTACGCTTTTTGTAATATTATTTTGCTTAATATCTCTGTTCAACTTTATATTATTTTAAGTGGCTTTAGTTTGAATTTTAAATTCGACCTATAGGGGAAGGAACTCAAACCCACCTCGTATTATACCCTTACATAGAATTACACCTGATTCTACCTGCAGCTAATGTTACTACACGACGACGTGTAGATTATAGGATACCTGTATATGGGTTGCACATAACTATTCATAAACCACCCGAATTATTTATACCATTCTTATGGAAAGTAGAATTTAACGCGCGTTACATTTCATCCCTATTTTACGATCATTATACCTGCCTAGTATGTTACAAGGTTAAAAACGCATTGTTTACTTTACTAAATTAGGAAGTGCTAAGGAATCACCTGCCAAGAAGACTACACGAGTTCGCACTTCGCATTTCTTGTTGTTACATTATCGGATAAGGGTAGCTGATTTGCCCGATTTTTGTAAAGTCAGTGCCTTTAAAATATCTCGGAAATAGTTTATGAGGTTGCGGCAGAAAAATAGTAGAGGGTGTATAAAAGTCGTAAATGTATTTGAGAAGGTGCCAAAACGGAATCTTATTCTGCAGAATCGTAACATTATTATTATACAGTCTTTTAACTTTATTTCGAATGCTTATAACGTGTAATTAAAGTGAACTTGAAAACACCTACCTACTTTCAGCTTAATTCAAAAATTCATATTTGTGAATATTATAATAGTAGTTACGTGCGCATAATTTTTTGCTATGGTGTATAATAAACACTGAAAACAAGTAAATGATATTGTAGATATCTTTTTATACCTTTGGTTTTTATTAATCTCGTTTTTCTCTGGGCAAAAAATTAAAGTTTTTAATTTTTACCGGCTTGAACTTGGAGGAACGTGGGGGTTAGGTCGGAGACAGGGAGAGAACAACTCATGGACGAGTAGAGGAATAAAGTAGAAGAAGTAGATACGTACACAAACCAGAGCTGGACCGATATCACTATTTCAGATACCGATACGCCGATACTAACTTTTCAGATGCCGATACCTCAGATACATTAAACTAGACAAGGAAAACTCAATCTTTGACAATTTAGAAAATCCCTAGAAAGTCCAGAGCTAGAATCACTGTTCCATCGCCACTTTTTTTGCGTTATTTAGCCATTTTTACCAAGACCACCAATAATTTATGCATATACATATTGATCTACGTACGGAGTTTTATTTCTAAAATTTGTATACGTAATAACGTAATAAGGAACACGAAAAAATATAAAGATCTGGAAGGAAGGTTATAGTCACCGTTACCTATAAGAGAAAATGTGACTGAAACGACATTTTGGAAAGCTATGAATGACTCATTCATTTCGTCGAGTTTACATTATTATTGGCTGTGATGATCTTTTCTTATAAGTGGGAGTATAAGCAACCATTTCTATTGGAGAAATTGAGCGGAAATTGCTATATTTAAAAAAACCATTGCGATCCGTATTATTAGCTAAGTGGCTCTTTCCTGGTAGAGCAAAGGGGGGGGGGGTATTTATTCAATGATGTGTGCCTATACTACAGTATAACTAATTTTCTAAAAATCAGGCAGGAACCATTTTTTCTGGTGAGACAAGTATACAGGAAGTTATTTAAAATAACTCGTCCAACTTTTTAAATATTACAGTATTTTGGGTGGAATTTAGATTACTACAAATATCTAGAGTTTTTCTTATTATTTCCATTTTTAGAGCGGGTCAGCACAATTTTAGGTGGGCCTGCCTGGCCCTTCCGTAGTTATAGATCTTTGGCTTACTAACTAAACTATTTTGTAGTTTTAGCTGAAGGGTATCTTAACCTAGTGTTGTTAGTTCAAAACGTACAAAATACAAATCTCAGTGAATATGACTAGGCCACTGTTCTCCCAGACCACTAGTTCTTGTCTTCGAGATCCCACCGGTCCTCGAAGAGAAATTACTAGGCCTGGACAAATACTAACGGGACAGAAGTAGTCCCAGACTACTAGCCTTCTCTTTAAGATCCACACGGTCTTCTATGAGAGATCACTAGGCCTGGAAAACTTCCCCACCAGATCACTAGTCCTTTCGTTAAGATCCAAATTGGTCCTTTAAGAGAGATCAGTAGACCTGATGAGACACAGGAGGGCGGATAGGGTATTTCTTCTTCTAGAACAATAGTCTTCTCTTTGAGATCCAAATTGGTCCTCCAAGGCCGAGTTTTTCATTTGGAGTTTAAACTACGTTTCATCTGAACGAAGTTCAACTCGTTTACGTTACAGTAAAAGTACAGCGCATGAGATTGGTATTCGTTCAGATGGAACGTAGTTTAAACTCCTAATGAAAAACTCAGCCTAAGAGAGATCACTAGCCTTAAAAGAGAGAAACAGGGACTACGTATTCCACCAGATCAATACTCTTCTCTTTAAGATCCAAAGCGATCCTCTAAGAGAGATCAATAGTCTTTAACTTAGTTATGTCGTTAATAATATCATGTACATGATGGTCTTCGGAAATACACCCAACCCGCATGACCAATTTGTTAGGCAAACACCGATAAAACTTAATGAAATATGGTGATTGCTTAGCCAATTGGTCACGTGGTTGAGTGTATTTTCAAAGGCACTGTATAATATCCGCGTGTGCTTGGTTCTCACTAGCTGCTATTTAGGCTAAACATAGTCTTCAGCTTTCAACTATAAAAATTTTATAACCTTTAAATCCTCTCCAGTGTGGTCACGTAAGGTGAGCCTTTTAAATGGAATAAAGTATCCGCCTTACCATTTTAATGAAAAACGGTTTTGGTTGAATTCGATAAACTTTGTTAGATAAACTCGTATTGTAGATTTTAGCTGCTTCAACAAAAGCTTCCATGAACGTGAACATTTCGACTTGGCCATTGTGAAGGTCCTCATTTGACAGAGGCAAGTATTTTAAGTAAAGCAGTTCTTCTGTCTTCATTTTCATTGTAGTTATGACTTGGAAAGTGCTCTTGCCACATTTGTGATTCCTCACTCAGTTGCTGATATTGCATTACAAGCATTGCGATCCATCTCGCAGTTCTTACGAGATTTAAATCTCTCGATAGGTTTATTCAATCTCTCTTTCCTCTTTCACAAATGTCTCAAAAAGGCAATTGAGAATCTTTTGCTAACGAAATTGGAATTTCTGTTTAAAATAGGCATTTTGATTTTGTCGTACCTCACAGAAAGCTTTCGAAAGATTTTCTTTGTCAAGTAGGTAATCACTTAAAAAGGTTTCCTTCCCGTAACTACCTTTTTTTGACCTAAGTACTTTTAAATTCAATTGATAGTTTGTTGTGGTATGGTAATTTGAGCTGCTTTAAAATCATCACTTTGTTAATTGTATGTTATTGACTATCGATTAATAATATCGCCTTATTCATTGCCAATAAACACTTTGTGCTATTCCTGGAACTCAACAAATTCCAGGGATACCAATTTTTTAATAAACACAAGTAAGACGCGCATTAAGCAGATAATTTTTTACGTTATTTCTATGTAGGTTTTTGGTTAAATAAAAATAAAATAATACTTTCAACGCCCACTAGATCACTTCTAAATGTTACCTCTGGGATAAAAGTTTTTCAGAAAAGCTCTAAAAATTTAAGGATCATTTTATTTTTATAATAATAAAGTGTACACACTTACAATTTTAAACGATATGTTGTATAATGTATAGTTTATATACATTTTATTAATTGCTATTATTTAATCCTAAGCACAAACTGAAAATTCAAACATTTTATATTTAAACTAAACTTTAAACTAGCATAGTTTAGTTAAGTTTTAAAAGATACAATTTAGTTCAAATATGTATATCAGTAGTATAAAGTGATTTATTTTAAAGGTGCAACGAACATTACAAACTTTTGTAATTCCATAAGTTGCAGTACATAACTTGTACTTTTTATATAAAACATAATCGGAATTTTCCAGTTTTATGAATATTCCACTTTTTAGTCGTTTGATTCGAAACCGTCTTTAATAACGCTATCACGTTGCTTTACTTCATATAGTTTGTGCAACAAAGGCATATGAAGTTGAGAATAAATTACAACATTTTAGCTACACAATTTAACTTCACTGCTTAACCTGTAAGTTTGCATATTTACTAAAAGCTTAGAGCGCATAAATAGCGAGTTCGTTTTATTTAAGACTCAAAGATTAATTATATAGCCATTATAGACACGTTAATAATTATTTTTACTAAATAAAAGTATCAAGCGTGCTTTATTTCACGCACACATTTGCCTTTGGACGCGGTAATTTGTTAAAAAGTACCAAATCAAAAATGCGACCTAAATTAGCTAACTTGGGGTCATAAATTTTTTTAGAGTGGTGCGGGTATATGTTGCAATTCACTTGGGGCACTTGGGGGTTTAAATGAACAAAAAAATTATTACGCAGCGATTTTATCGTAGTTCGTAAAGAAAGATGGCATCGTTCCCTATAGGAAGTCATTTAAGAATTTTACAATTACAAATCAAAATTTTGGCGTAAATAGATAAATGAAGGTGAAGCTTAAGTTGGTAAGAAAATTTTAAGCAATTTACGAATAGATCTCATTAAAAATTAAAAAGGCTTAAGGCTCAATATATTTGATTGGCATGTCGGTTTCATCGGTTGTTAAACAAACTTTTTTTGCGATGGTGCGAAAAGTCGGAAAAGTTCCGTGTAGAACACTAGCAGAGGTTCTCAAACTTTTTTTTTTGCGTACCACTCATGTGTACCACGGATTAGTCGCGTACCACCAAATTATTAAAAATTTTATTACGATATATAGCTAAGTTTCAGAATGATTTTAACTATCCGAAATAGATGGACAAAGGTTGAGGGTACGTTCCTTAACTAAAATTAAAGTACCCGAAAATTTTTTGGTCAATTCCAATTTTTGAGAGGTGTAGGAGCCCGTAACAGCGGGTCCCCTAAAACCGCAATTTGTTAATATTTTAGAAAGCCCTTAAGGTGGAAAGTCCCGCTTTAGTAGAAAATTCTTCAATGACGAACGAAGCGTACGAAAACAAAAAATTTGAAACGTCTTTACAGTGTAGTTGTCCCTGTGACTGCTTTTCTCGCTAAAAAATAAGCTGCCTTTGAATAGTAGTTAATTGTTTACCGAAAAATGCCTAAAGACGGGCTAGCTTAACTGAAATTCTAAGAAAGTATGAACTAGTACTTTACGCAACGAGCATTTAATGATGGCTATTAAGACACAAGTATGAGAATTACGATACGAGCCTTGGCGAGTGTCGTAATGAATACGAGTGTCTTAATAGCCATCAAATGCGAGTTGCGTACACTATTTTTTCTACGGCCAATCATAATAATCACCGAATTTATTTGCAAAAAGTAAAATTCTAACTAACTGTCAAAAAATAATTAATTTTTTAGATCTGTCATAGTCAAGGCAATACGTGATATTCGTGGAATGCTGCATTTCTATTGGTTATAAACTTGTATCCTAATGAAAAAAATTTGTATCGTAATGAATATCATTACAGTACAGGTAGCAAATGTATATTGCATCAATTACAGTATAGGAGTAGAAAAACTTAATGACGATTTTTATACAAAAATGTAAAATATAAAGATGGATCTAATACGGTACAGAGGTAGAGGTAGGTAGGTTTCATTCTTTTACTTGATGATGCGCTTCACAAGCATGACACTTTTGTAAGCAAATTCATCAATTTTCATTTCATATTTGAAAAGCCAAGTATTAATAATTAAAAAAAAATCCTTGTACCGCACTACAATACACCTTGCACATTAGTCTCCAAAAAATTTTTTTTGAAAACAGTGACCAATTACGGCGGAATTTAAGTTGGCCGGACCCATTAAAATTACTATCGGAGCTTACCCCCTTAACCAATTGTAATAAAATTTGATATGGGAACTAACCAAGTGAATTGAAATAAGCACCATACCCTACTTTTGCCAAATTCGCTACTGGATAATAGTTAGGGGTTCCCACACCGTTCAGAAATTGGAATTGACCAAAACAAAAAAATACGGGTGCTCTAATTTTCGGTTAGGAACATACTCTCGACGTTTGTCTATCTATTTCGAATACACTCTGTGAATTTATAAAATATTTATAAAAACAATCTTACAAATAAAAAATAAAAAAATATATTTTAAAAAAGTTAATGAGCAGGATGATGCTGTATCTTTGAAAGGATCAGTTGTAGGGTTCGAAATTTATTTTTTACCGTCAGCTAGGCAGAAAATCCAAAATCCAAAAATTCCGCGCCAAAAGTATCATGTTGGTTACTTATCTTATCGCGTATCCTTGCTTGGGGCTTGCGTACCACTTTGAGAAGCTCTGCGTACCACTAGTGGTACGCGTACCACAGTTTGAGAACCTCTGCACTAGAGAAATCTTTGGTCACCCCTTGAAGGGCTTGAGTGGTCCGAGGAATTCATCTCAGTTTAGAAACCCACACATGTCATATAGCATAGTAGGTAGAGTAGTATTCAATTGAGAAGAACCCACCGCGTCATTGTGCGGAAGACTTAAGTTGGTGGGGCGGACTTAAATTGCTACTTTATCTCTGCACTTATGAGGGTACAGGGTACTTATGCATTTTGGCCGCTTGTATATTTGACGGTGCTACTAAATGATCCTTTCGCCATTTTTTGCAATGACGTAAGCAGATGGGTTCTTCTAATTTGAATACTACTGTACTACAGAACCGTATCTCTAAAAAAGCCCAAGCCCTCTTAAAAATAATATCTAGACGTACGTTCGTTACTTTCGTCGGCAACTTCTGTTGGAATTTTTTTCCCTCTGCCTGCTTATCGTACAACTATTTTGTGTACGTTACAAGACACTTTGTATATGTTTCGGCTTATTCGAGAGCATCAAAGCAGTCAAAAGTTAGGTCAATTAAAGCTAATTATGTATAGTAATGCGATATCTGAAGCTATCAGACGTAAATTGATTGCAACACCTAAAGCTTTGATCGTGCACTTGCTTAACGCTATTGTCGATGTCTTCCCAACTATAAAAGAGATAATTGTAAAATCTTTTTGATTTATTGCAAATTTACAACATTACCGTAATATCAGTAACAATTTAGAAAATTCTATTGTTGAATAAGCCATATGGTATGTTATTTCTTTTATTAGCTTATAGCGTTAAGTTTGCATTTAAACTTACAGTGTATTCTTGGGTAAAACAATTTACTTTACTGCTTATTTGAGTGGCACAGTAGTACTTACAGTCCAGTTCCTTCTTTATAGTATACGATTTTATCAGTATAGGATGGACATGTTAAGTTTCATTTTCTCTAAGTTTATGTTCTTTTTATCGCAACTCCCTTATCAACCTGCGCTACATTTTATTACATTAATTGGACCGGTACCAAAGAAGTAATATTTATTTTCTTTAGGTGAAATTATTTAAAAAAATACTCACTTAAGACGTGTTTGAAATTAGAAATCAACTGTATTGCTATCGGTGCTTCCCCGGCTACAATGGTTGGTCTAAATTCATTTATTTTTACCCTATGGAGAAAAAAAAGCTACAAAAGGAATTCATTAAGAAAATAGATAAAATGTATTCAATTTTGTATTTTAATTAAGAAAACGCCTTTTTTTAATGTCACCCCCTCCGTAATTTTGTTAGAAGCATAATAACAGCGACATATTACGCCTTTCTTAATACACTAATTTCCGTATTTGAAATCAAACACCCAATACCCAAATTACTAATGTAATCGAAAGGTTTCGTGTTTGTTACCTAATTACGTTAATTAGTAATTATGTACTTGCCTTGACAACGATGTGAAATAATAAAAAAAACTGAACCACTCGATTTTTTCTGAATACGCTCTTTTGAACACAATGGGTGCATTCACCAGACGTGACAGTTGTGAAGCAGCTACCAAATCGTCTGGTGACTCATCCCTGCTTTGGGAACGTGTGCCGAGCGGTCGCCATTTTATCGAGCGCATTGCATTTGAACTAGCTCGCTACCTGCTCACTTATAACAAAATTACCGCTCGATAGTAGCGCTGGTGATGTAGCAGTTGGTAACTGCTACGTCCGGTGAATGCGGCCATTCTCATTCTATTAAGATACGTAACCTAAAAAGTTATTTGTAACTTATCTTTGAATTTAGAAACAAGAGCTGTTGAATAATTGAAATTGCTTCATTTGATCCTGTTTAATCCTAATTTCCTAATTTAATTCTTCGCCCTCCCGATAAAATAAACAAAAAAAATTTTTTCTGCTTGTTAGGTTAAGTGAGCTTAGGTAGGTGTAGGCCAGGGGTGACCAACTTCATTAAGGGCCAGTATTATAAACGAAGGTTGAAACTCAACCTACGGTTGAAACTTAACCTAAGGTTAGCTGTCATTTTAGTTTGACATAATCGGACAAAATAATGAAATTGATTAATTTCAACCTACGGTTGAGTCAATCTATCTGGACTTTACCTTTAAACATACAACAAAAGTTAATCAATCTTAATTTTTTTTTCATTTTTAATTTTGAACTGGACACAGGACACAGTGAAGACGATAGAAAAAAGGTAAACATAGAAAAACTTTCAACCAACTTCGGTTAACTAGACTTTATAATACTGGCCCTAAACAGATGATCGACTATTTTTACCTACTAAAATCTTGACGGCAAGTATGATACAGACATACTTGCAGTAACATACAGGCATGACTCGAGACTCGTCAGCCATTTTGGTTCATGTCATTTGCACTATTTCGATTTTTCGAGCGGCAACATGGGGGGCAAAATGTTGTCTAATATTTTAAGACCCATTCTAGTCAAAAAATGTATTAATGGCTTAACCTCATGTAAAATAATAAGGTAAGTAGGTAATAATAATAAGGTAATAATAAGGAAGTAGCGCAAATTACATCAAACGTCACTTTGACTATGAAAAATGGCTGATGAGTCAGCTATTATTGTGACCTAGTTTATGGTACTAAAGGAGCCACGACCGTTTGTTTCTATGAGTCACGACTAAATTGCGTTTGCGTGTTGAAATCTCTCCTGTCGGCTATGATCTACCAAAAATCGCTTTGCGATCGACTTATTGGCCATTCCTGGTGCAGGTTAGATTAGGTGAAGCGCCGGTCCTGGGTACTGTTCATGGCTCCCACAGGGAGGGGATTTTAACTTAGCTGGTGGTGAAGATTTTCCAAAAATTTAGCTTTTTAAAAAAAGCTAAATACCATCCTGTATTATCTCTTAATGTCAAATTCAGATAACCAGAATTAAATTTTATTTTTAATTTCCAGCATGAAATTTTCAAATTTAACAAGTACGATCTTTGTGTATAGCTAAACACTTGCGAATCATTGTACGATTGGATAATCAATACGCCTATGAACACACTACACCACACATAGACACACACACACACACAAATTTCTGCTCAATCGAGTCGATAATGCTGCATGTTCTTGTGATGCCTCTACCAAGTGTAGAAATTACCCTTATTTGAAAACATAAAACAAATAACGTACGTGCAATAAATAATCAAACGCATATGGGTAATTCCACGTCAGATCGGCCACTTTTGACCCTTAGGTCTTCGGATTTTGACGAAATTTGGTGTGTCGGTTGGAAATATGTTCAAACTTAAGTGTACAAAGTGGTTTTGCGAAAAAATTATTTTTGACCTATCTACGGTCAAATTAATTTTTGAACTATTTTGAAAACATGAATACTTCAATAATTTATAACTCGCGATCTAAAAGAGATATATTTCTGCAAAATATGCCTATTTAAAGCTAAAGGAACGTACTATTTATTTTACGCATCGCTTTTTTAATTTAACGCCTTTTTGGTCAAACTGTTCCAGTGTCAAATGTTCAAGTCGAAGTTTCCAAAATACACCCTCTGCGATTTTTGCAATTTTCTGATATGTTGAGCCCTTATGACTTATGTTTAAGTGAAAAGATTCAAAACCGTGGGCACTCATCAACTCGTGACGCTACAAGGTATTGTAGAAGAACGGAAATAAAAATTTTTTGAGAAAAGATTGGGAATAGCAATTTTTTTCCAGCAATCGCTTTTTTTTGGACCCGTTATTATGAGAAAAAATTTTTAAGATCAGGGGCGTGCGGGAACATGGTCAAAATTACCTTTGTTCTTAGCAAAACTGCTAATTTTGAAAATATCTTCGATCACATTGCAGATAGCAAAAAAATACATCCTAAATAATTTGTAATATATAAAATTACCAAGAGAATGAGACCAGTCCGAGTCCAAACGGATAATTTGTATATGCAGAAAAAAATAAAAACCACTGAAAGTTGAGTAATGCTTAATCCCAGTATTAAAGTAATTTTCAAGTTGAAGTTTCCAAAATACACCCTCTTCGATTTTCGAAATTTTTTTATATGTTGAGCCCTTATGTCTTAGCTTTAATTAAAAACATACAAGACCGTGGGCACTCGTCAACTCTTCATGCTACACGACCTCAACCCTCACACCTCAATCTAAAACCCTCACTGAGGCTTGAGGCTGTGCAGCATCAAGAGTAGACGAGTGCCCACGGTTTTAAATTTTTTTACTTAAACCTAAGTCATAAGGGCTCAACATATAAAAAAATTTCGAAAATCGAAGAGGGTGTATTTTGGAAACTTCGACTTGAAAATTACTTTAATACTGGGATTAAACATTACTCAACTTTCCGCGGTTTTTATTTTTTTCTGCATAGACAAATTATCCGTTTGGGCTCGGACTAGTCTCATTCTCTTGATAATTTTATATATTACAAATTATTTAAGATGTAGTTTTTTGCTATCTTTAATGTGATCGAAGATATTTTCAAAATTAGTAGTTTTGCTAAGAACAAAGGTAATTTGGACCCTGTTCCCGCACGCCCCTGATCTTGAAAATTTTCTCCCATCTTAAGGGTCCAAAATAAAGCGATTTCTGAAAAAAAATTAGGATCACCAATCTTTTATCAAAAAATTTTTGTTTCCATTCTTCAGTAACACCGTGTAGCGTCAAGAGTTGACGAGTGCCCACGGTTTTGAAACTTTTCACTTAAACCTAAGTCATAAGGGCTCAACATATAAAAAAATTTCGAAAATCGCAGAGGGTGTATTTTGGAAACTTCGACTTGAACATTTGACACTGGAACAGTTTGACCAAAAAGGCGTTAAATTAAAAAAGCGATGCATAAAATAAATAGTGCGTTCCTTTAGCTTTAAATAGGCGTATTTTGCAGAAATATATCTCTTTTAGATCGCGAGTTATAAATTATTGAAGTTTTCATGTTTTAAAAATAGTTCAAAAATTAATTTGACCGTAGATAGGTCAAAAATAATTTTTTCGCAAAACCACTTTGTACACTTAAGTTTAAACATATTTCCAACCGACACACCAAATTTCGTCAAAATCCGAAGACCTAAGGGTCAAAAGTGGCCGATCTGACGTGGAATTACCCATTTGCTATTAACAACATACCCTACATGCCCTCTGTATCTGTTTATTGCTTTGATATAGGAATTATTTACCCGATGGCAGTTTGGGGTCAGTAACGTAAAAAACTACGTTCTTTCACATAATCGCCAAAGTGTTGGGATTTGCTCTTCATTTTATTTTTTTTTGTAAATTTTAATTTATGCAGAAGGTTTTTGACGTATTATAGTTTCTCTGTGTAAGCTTACATTTTTCAATTTCGAGCAAGTTTAGTTGCATGGAAATGGCGTTGTGAGACAATGAGCTTACCCAAGATATGCTACGACAAATAGATGAAAGCAAAATTTATATACTGCGTTGGCAAGAGATACGAATTACTCTTGAAACGGCGTGGTACTATAGAAACGAACCGGAGGCAAACGGAACTGTTGTCGCTTAATAATCTAATTGGGTGGTGGCTGCAGTTTCTCTTAATGAAACAGTACTGAGTTTGTATGTTACACGCTTTATCCTCGTTTTTTATAATTGAAACATTTAACTGAAATTTATAACACGCGCGTACGAAAACACATTTGATATTAATTTAAATGCTCTTTTTTTCAATTTTTACTCTCTATTAAATTATCGGTAGCGGTAGAGGTCCTAAAGCTTTTGTCTAATAAAATTGTAAAACTGGCGGCGTTTATTCAGGGTAGACCATTTGGAAAATAACAAATCATAAAACAAAGTGCAGCTATAATATGGGGCTTTTTTAATACAAAAGACATTAAACACTAAAACTCAAAAAAGTGGTTGTAAAATGAAAATACGGAAACCGATATCGGTAATAATGTGATAAAACCTCTAAAAACAATTTTATGTGTTTTTCTAAACGAGAAAAATCACATACTTGGCTATTGAATAGTTGCAGTTTCCAATCAAGTTTAAGAGAGAGAATGCAACTTACTGATTGATTCTTAGTACACGAAAGATTTTTATCAAATTTCAGATTATAAAGAGTTTCGCGGAAATTTTCTTGGGTAAGAACCACATTCACGAATATATACTCAGTGCCATCTTTAGGCATGGGCCCTACGACATTTTCTCTTGTTGACGTAATATGCAAAGTTGTGATGTATTTACTAATCCACAGTATACTTGATACATTTTAGTTCTGTAGTAAGAAGTTAGTAATGGAACTTACGCTTACGAATTAAAATGCGATTTAAATATCCACCTCTGTTTTTGACGTTAACGAATGATGAAGGTGAAAAATGTTTTTTTTATTTTTATTTTAGCACATATAATTATTACGTTCTGCATTATGTCACGTTGTGTGGTTCACTACAAACTAGTATCAACACATTTGAATAAATTCACACAATAAGAAGGCTTGCCAGTTGCCACATATATAACGTTTGTAAAACTTTATTCATAGTCCCAACACGAAACGATTATAACGTGGCTCGGGAAATCTTATACAGTTGCACGGTTACACTTCAATAATACGGACAATATATTCTGTTTTATTGCATGTATTTAAATTATAAGGAGTAAGGAATTTGATCGTTGTTTTTATGTAACTCCATAATAGTTACATGAAAAATTCTCTAGTTTTGTAAGAAAAGCGTTTTTCTACCATAAAATTAACGTTTTCCACGACAATATTATTTGTAATCTCTCAGACTGGAATTTAAAAACAAATAGGTGTTGCCCTGTACAAAAAGTTTTTCCATTGAAAAGCTGGTCGGTATGGGATCACTCTTTTAATGATATGTTGTTTTAGGCTTTCTCGTACGTTTTATTCTCTTTTAGCCATTTAAAATCCACAGAGACCTATAACGCGATCAGAACTCAAATAGTGCCTAATTTTTCTTGCTACACGGTTTTTTCTAAATCTGAGTTAGAGTTACGAGATTTCTAAATTAGCAAAAAGTTACATATTTTGATGGACTTTAAGAATCCGTTTAGAAAATGTCAAATTTCAAAATGGTTGCCGAGATATCGCAAAAAAACTGAAAATTTGCAATTTAGTTTTTCGGCTGTAGTTTGAAAATGGTTTACTTTAGTAAAAAATTTCTCAGGAAAAATTTTCAGGAGGTCAAATGAGCTATCAAACGATACTAAACTCGACTTTTTATCATATCGACGCTAATTGTTGCGACGTTCAGCTTTTCATTTTATTATGGGCCCATTGTTTTTATGCAGAAAATTGCTTATTGTACAGGGTGACTGATATTGCTTGTCCGTATGGGGTTTCTCTGTTAATATAAGAGTTAGAAGAAAACTAATACGACGATCTCGATCTACTTTTTTGAGACAAACTCAATCGTGAAACAAAAATTTGATACCTTTTTTTGTTTTCGAGTTATAGCCAAAAATTCATATTTTCCTCATTTTAATTTTGATCAATATCTCCCTTATTACTCAAGATTTTTTTAAACCGTAAAGACATTCTTATGGCACTTTTTAACGTAGATTCCAGTGGCGTAGTAAAAAATTTTTTTTGATGGGCTATTTCCGAGTTTTCACATAAACTTCACTTTTCTTAAATACGAATCATACGCAATTATGACTTTATTTAATAGAGTATTTTTTGCACTTTTAAAAAATATGACATTTATTGAAATTTTTAAATTTTCAAATTTTCAATTTTTTTTAAATAAAAGGCATTTAATTATTAGTTAAACGACATAAGCAAGTGTAAACAGCATTTGTTTATCATGTCAAAATTAGATTGTCTTTTGTTTTCAAAGTTAGTTCATAATTTCTTAAATAAACTGCTGTTGTGTTTTTATTATTTAAAATAATTTCGATAAATATTACATTTTTAAAAAGCGCAAAAAACACTCTATTTAATAAATTCATAGCCGCCTATGATTCGTATTTAAAAACAGTGAAGTTTGTGTAATGACTTGAAAACTTCCCACCAAAAAAAAATTTTACTACGCCACTGGAATCTACGTTAAAAAGTGCTCTAAGAATGTGTTTACAGTTTTAAAAAATCTTATGAAGTAAATGAGATATTGATCAAAATTAATATGACGAAAATATGAATTTTGGGCTATAACTCGAAAACAGAAGAAGGTATCAGATTTTTTGTTTCACGATTGAGTTTGTCTCAAAAAAGTAGATGGAGATCGTCTTATTAGTTTTCTCCTAACTCTTTTATTAACGGAGGTACCCCATACGGACAAGCAATATCAGTCGTATCTACTGTACATTCGAATACCAAACAATAACTTTCTATCTTTAAACTTTTCTTAATTTATACATCTTCTCTAGTTTATTTTATATTACGTTATGTTACTTTATGTTATTTTTTACGATGAAAAATAACGACTAAAAATTTAAAATTTAATAAATAATAATTTGATCTTCTAATGAACTTGCGTATCTAAACCTTTAAATGTAAAATTTTAAAGTTTTAGTCGTTATTTTTCATCGTAAAAAATAACATAAAGTAACATATTAACATAACTTTTAGCATAACTTAAGCTAGAAAAGTTGTATAAATTAAGAAAAGTACAACATATAGAAAGTTCTCGTTTTGTACCTAAATTCAGACAAGCGTCTGAGTAATTTTCTGTAAAAAACAATAGGTGTCAATAACATAATGAAAAGTTGAACATCGCGACGCCTACCGTCGATATGATAAAAAATCGAGTTTAATATCTTTTGATAGCTATTTTGATCTCCTGAAAATTTTTTCGAATTTTTTTTTATTTAAGTAAAGCATTTTCAAACTACAGTCGAAAAACTAAATTGACTATTTTCAGTTTTTTTGCGTTATTTTGGTAACCATTTTTAAATTTTATATTTTCTAAATAAATTCTTCAAGTTCATCAAAATATGCAACTTTAAATAATCACCCTGTATAGAATTTCATTAGAATTGTAATTAAAGCCAATAAAAAAAAGTTAAAATAAATAAAAATAAAAATGGGAGGTTGACATCGAAACAGAGTTCAAAAAATGCAAGTATTTAGTCAAAATCCATACAATTCGTAAAATTTTATTGTTTTGTTCTAAATCACTGAAATAAGCCAGATGTTAGCTGCTTGTTGCAATTAATAATTATCTCAATAAAGTGAAATTAATAGGTTACGAAAGGGTACGTCTTTTATGCAGTGAACCTAATCAAACTGTTATAAATCTCTTTAATAGGCGATTATTACAATTCATGCTGGTATACGTACTTGAGACACACAGGAAGTATGAATTTGCTAAGATGTAACACTACATTGTGTTATGTTGTAATAATGTCGCAGATTATGTACAGTTTATTGTAAAACCACTCGGTTTTGAACAGGAAATCCTAACGTCCGTAAGAATTAACCAATATTGTACAGGAATTGTGATTCCATCTCAAGCAGTCCCAATTAGACATTTTTTATGAAATGTAGAAGTGACTTTCATAATGTTTTTTACGTAAAAATATTTGCAAATTATCGAAATAAAATTTACCTATTATGGTAAAGGTCGTCAATTTTGAGTCGTCGAGCTCTTTTGAGCGAAGCGATTAAAAAACATGCCTGGCTTCGCAGATGAAATTAGAGTATCCACAAACTTGGAATCGCAATTAATGTATCTAATAGTAATAATCAATTTTGGCAATGCGATGGCATTCTCGAAAGGTGGTTTACATTCAAATATTGATCTTGGCCGCACAGTTAGTTTAAGAATATCAAACGCTTCTACCACATGATTTTAAATGTATGCATATCTATAATGTTTCTTATGAGTAGAAGCAGCAGAAGTGTTATCAAATTTCTTATAAACAATGTATGTGAAACAATACGAAATAGTAAAGCTAACATTTACATTGTGTGTATTAGTAATTAAATCGTGTGAATTGTTAAGTGTGAATAACACCAGGAACCACAGTTATTAAAAACTTATTACTATGGTAACATAGGTGTCTATAATGAAGCTAATATTGTATCATAATATCCTAATTATGCTCACTGTTTGTAATTTAGCACAAAGGAATAAATATTGATTAATTTTACTTTTTGTACAATAATTTTTGTTCATATAAATGTAATCAACCGAAGTGGGAAATGCTAGCGACCGACCGACCAGGTATTAGGCGAGAGGATGTCCACCATACGTAACGTACGACACTTGGGTTTTGTTCAATAGTTGACATGCCCCATTACGCACGGGTTTGTGATCCAATTTTACACAATCGACCTGCCGATATGATAATGTGAATGTTTGCACACATACACTCTAACAATCGATAGCGTACTTTCACAGACGCTGCCCATATTTAAATAAATTACCTTCACATTAAAAATGTACCCTGCACTTTTTTAAACGATTGCAAAAAGTGAATTGCAAAACGAATCTTTTCAGAACCGCACAAAAAAATTATAGTACAATTTAATTAACTAATAAAACGCCCATTATATAATTTACAATAAACATTTTTACTAGCTCCAAATGTGCTAAAAATCCTTTCGAAACACACTAGAGAAGTGTAGAAGCGTTTGAGCTTTGATCGATTTGACTTTTAAATAAAAATAAATGTTGAAATTTGTGCATTTTATGAATATTATGGAATAGGAAAAATTTATTCATCAGTAAAAATTCTTATACGTTTAAGTTTATCAATCTATTTTATGGTTAGTGACATGAGGTTTTTGGGGTCGTTATGTTATCTCAACTATCTCGAGACTTTGTGGGGCCGGCGTTCGTTGGGCCGATCTAAACGACATGAAGCCCGGGCCGCCAGCTAGAAGCTTTATTTGGGGACTTGGAGATTACACGAGCTTCTTCTAACCTAAGCAGTTTCGCAATGCTTTACTCACGTTATTTACATGCCAAAGTGCTCGACTCTCTCAATTGCTTTCCACGCCTATAATTTTATATCTAGAACATTTCGACTAAATAATGTCTCAATAATGGGTAGTTCGTTTATCGTGATTTATTATTAAGATGAAGTTCACACATTTAAAAACTATTCTCTTTATAAAAAGTACACTCGTGGATCTGTTTTTTAACAGTTGAACTTAATCAAATGATTTACAATTTACAAATGGTGTTAGGGGAAACCGGGGTAGGTTGCAACAAGGGTAAGTTGCATCAGTACAAAATTCAAATTGAAATAGCCGCATTTATTACTTCAAACATAACAGATAGCTTTGCATTTAATACGATCTTTCATCACTAGAGCGCAGGACATGTTCAGTTAGCTTGCCGCCAATTAATATACATAAGTGTGGTTTTATGTTTTCTTGCTGCATGTTTACTTTTACGTTGGGAAACGTGTATTTATATTGTGTGTACATTTTCGGAAACTTTTATATTGGTAAGTTGTTATATATAAACTCAACTTTCTTTGCATGAACAAATATTTTCAAGTTTTACTAGTATCAAATAAATTTGAAGGTTAAGATAATAATCACATGAACGGGGTAGATTACAACATTGTTGTGGGTTAAGTTGCATCGCATGTTGCAATATGCCCCGGTCCGTTTATTTTTGGGTTTAGGTGCTAATAGTATTATTTTCTCAACAGATTATGAGAAATTACACGAAAAAAACTGATAGGGGGGCGACACCAGTAGATGTAATGAGCAGGGCGGCTACATTAGTTTTACAAAATGAGGGAAACAAAGAGTTCTCAATAAGAAAAGTTTCAAATGACTTCAACATTCATTACTCCACTCTTTCTAGATATATTTTAAAAATTAAAAAACTCCGAGAAGCCCAGCCAAATACAACAGAAATGCCAGGGTGTGGATACGCAAAAACCAAAAAGGTGTTTACAGATGAACAAGAGGGTATTTTAGTTAATTACATAAAACGCAGCAGTGACATTATGTTTGGACTTGATCCGCTTAGTGTACGTAAATTAGCTTATCAATGTGCAATATTGCATAACATAGAAATTCCTCAGTCGTGGAGAGAAAAGGAACAAGCTGGCGTTGACTGGTTAAATTTGTTCCTTAAGAGAAATAATGGCCTATCCATCCGCCAACCAGAAGCTACTAGCTTAGCCCGAGCTACAAGTTTTAATCGCGCTAATGTAGAGCTATTTTTCGAAAAGCTGTCCAACGTTTTATCCCGTCATCAATTTGACGCTTCCGCAATCTGGAATATGGATGAAACGGGAGTGTCCACCGTACTTCGTCCTAGAAAAATCCTTGCTAAAAAGGGCGTTAAGCAAGTCGGTGCAATTACTTCCGCTGAAAGAGGCGAAATGATTACAGTGGCAGTAGCTGTAAACGCTCAAGGAAATTTTATTCCACCGATGTTTATATTTCCAAGAAAGCGGTTTCACGCTCGTTTCATACAGGGAGGGCCTCCAGGATGTATTGGCGAAGCAAATGGTTCTGGATGGATGCAAGAAAATTCGTTTTGTATTTTTATAGAACATTTCATCAAGCACTCAAAACCTACAAAAGAAAAACCAGTGGTTCTTTTATTGGATAATCATTCTTCCCACCTAAGCTGCAAGGTTCTTAATTTTTGTAAAGAGAATGGTGTAATTATGGTTTCCTTTCCTCCTCACTGTTCCCATAGGCTACAACCATTAGACTTAACAGTGTTTGGGCCGTTTAAGAAATGCTGTAGTACGGGCATCAGTGCGTGGTTAAAAAGCAACCCCGGAAAAACTCTAACAATTTTTGATTTGCCTGAAATTATCAAGCATGCATTTTTTAATTCTGTTAATGCAAAAAATATTATTTCTGGCTTTACCAGCTCTGGAATTTTTCCTTTAAATCCTAACGTTTATGGAGAGTCTGACTTTGCACCTGCCTTCGTAACGGATAGGCCCGAACCTAGAGAAATAAATACAAGGTTTGATAATGGAAAAGAAATGGACGAGACAGAACATGCTGACCTTCAGCAACCGAGTACGTCTTCTTCTATGCCCTCTGAACCAAGTACACAGTTAAATTTCAACATTGCTCAGGATGTAAATCACGCTACAGAAATGGAACGTGTAAGATCAGCGACTCCAAAAACATTTTCACCAGAATTTGTAAGACCTTTCCCGAAGGCTGGACCACGTTTAAATAAAAATAATAGGGGCCGAAAACGAAGAAAGACGGCCATCTTAACAGATACCCCCGAGAAGGAGGCTTTAGAAAATGAAGAAAAAGTCAGAAATGATAAAAAGATGAAAAAAACATCTAAAACTTCTGAAGTTAGAAAACTGATTGATGATTTTTCGGATAAAGAGCCAATAATCCACAAAGTAGTAAAGAAAAAAGCACGGGGTGTTAATAAGCGTCGTTATGACAGCTCTTCAGAGGAAGAAGAAACAGTTTGCTTGATGTGTGGTGACATTTACGACCGAAATATGGAAAAAGATGACTGGTTGCAGTGCACTGACTGTAAAATGTGGGCGCATGCAAAATGTGCAAACAATAATCCATATTTTGTTTGCATTAATTGCCTATCTGAGCCTTCTGATCTGTCTGAATAATGTGTTTCAGCTTGCCCCATGCTATGTTGCAAGTTGCCCCAGTGCTGAGGCATGTTGCAACATGTTACAATTGTTTTTTGGTAATTTGTATGACAATATTTATTTATAATTAATAATTATTATAATAATTAAGACAAGAATATATCTTATGTCGTTATGTTTCTTAAGTGTCCGTCTTAATTTTCTATGTTTTAAAAGTTAATAAAAGCTTTATTTCAGTTTATAAAAAAATAAAATGTGTTTTTTGGTGCAACCTGCCCCGGTTTCCCCTAATAATTAAAGGAGAATTTTTTTAAATGTTTGTTAGGAAAAGCTCATTACTAACGGTATGTCGAACTCCAAAGAGAACCACTGGTATTGATCTGAAAATAGTCACCGAGAAGGTTAGTCGTGATTAATCTATGTCAAATGAGGCAAGTACTATATTACGAGGAAAATTGGACTAGTGCAATGAAATTGTAAGGGTGCACCAATTAAGTGTAGATTAATAGGTTTAGAATGTAAGTAAAGTTTAAATACTTAAATAAAACATATAAAACCGTACGTAATTAGAGGTTATAAAAAATAGTTGAAAAAAGTGAGAAAGGTGTCTACATCACGAACGATTTATGGAGCGAAAAATCATTTGATTGTGAATTATTAAAAACGCTTTGAAAGAAAGAACCGCTAGACCGAATCTATTTTGTTTCTTTTATCAGCAAAATTTTGAAAAAATCTATGGTCATATAAAAATTTGCATAAAATTTGCAGTCTCGATTCTCGACAATAGTAATTCTTTACTAAAAACAACTCACTCAAGAAAATTTGCACCATAAGGTTTTTTGAGTGAGATATCAAGAATTGAGCAGTATTCTGTTCTCGGTGCTAATTCTTAAATTTTACATCAGTGAAGGTCTAACGGTCGAAAGGCTCGTCTTCACACACAGGCTTGCCCTCCGGTTTCTCTGTGCAGGTGGCCTGCACAGGTCACCTAAACGCTGTCTAGACCGCCTGCACAGGCCAAACCGAAGGACGTGGACATCGTTTAGGCGGCCTGCACAGGCAAACCGGAAGGCAAGCCTGTGTGTGAAGACGAGCTTTTAATCCAGTGTTTCTGAACGTGATGTCTACGCCTACAGAGGGATAATTTGATTGTCAAAGGGGTCAATTCGACAATTCGTCCAGAGCTGAGTAGCATGACACAAAAAAGGTTGGGAAACACTGGTCTAACCTAACATAACATAACCTTCCCTAACATGTTTTTTACAGGAGTAAAAACCTTTAAATAGCACTGCCGCCTAACATTTTTTAACTCTTTCCAGAGAAACTACTGCCTTAATCGAAACTGTGCAGTATCCTCTGTTGATTTGTATTGCTCCCTTCCGCCGTCACTAAAAGGCACTGTTTATAGAGGACACTATAATTTTAGCTCACAAGAGCCATATTACGTCCATAATTCTGGGCACTACAAGCCTCACGACTTCACGAGAGCAACTGCTAGCTTTTCTGATTTTATTGTATAGCTTCGACAATCAGTGGTGTGTTGTAAGCAACCGGTTATTTATAACGTCAACGTTCCGTCGTTGAACGAAGCTGGATATATGTCTGTTGCATTCTGTTAAATAAAGAAAAAAGACTGAACGTTCGGGTTATATTATAACTGGTTGCTTACAACACACCACTGAATTTGTGCCATTTATGGACCAATCCCTTGTCGAACGTATAACTTCTGGGTTTGTCCGGGTTTGTACGATTATAACGGATTTTTTTGCTCGCTATAGTAAATTTTACAGAACGAAGTTTATTCATGGCATTACATGATGCTTCAGTTTCAGTTTTTGTTAGGAGTCCATTTTTTTCATCCAAAGATGTGTTTTATTTAAAACCTCGTTTGCATTTCCGAACAGATCCTCTCTGTCTCCCCAGAGTCCATTTCTGATAATCCAAAGATGTATTTTATTTAATGCCTTGTTTGCATTTCACAAAAGGGCACCCTAATTGATTAGTTTCAGTCTCTGTAAAGAGTCTATTTTTGTTCATCCAAAGATGTATTTTATTTAAGGCCCCGTTTGCATTTCAAATTAGGGCTTCCTTATTGATTACTTTTAGTCTTTAGGAGTCCATTTTTGTTCATCCAAAAGTGAATTTAATTAAGACCTTGTTTGCATTTCCCAACAGGGCCTCCGCATTCATTAGTTTCAGTCTTTAGGAGTCCATTTTTGTTCATCCAAAGATGTATTTTATTAGAGGCCTCGTTGGCATTTCTTATCAAGGCATTTTCTTTGTGTGCAGTAACGACAACAGCAAAGTCGGCCGGGAAATAGCTCAGCAATTCGGATTTGGGACATCGCCTTATAGTATGTTCCCATAACAAACAACGTTCTCCCTATCCTGAGATTTCCTACATATTCGGTTAATCTTTAACCTCCCGAAATTTTTAACAGATAGGGTGAGATCCTTCACTTCCTTAATTTGTGTGTAATTTTTTTCTACGAATGTCGTTTTTTTCATCACGGAAACCAAATTCTGAGCCAACCTAGCCTAACCTAACATAACCTAACCTAACCTAACCTAACCTAACATAACCTAACCTAACCTAACCTAACATAACATGGCCTAACCTGACGTGTTAGCCACTGTTCTGAATTTGTACACAGACTGCCGTTAACTGCCGTGACTGCTTATGACTGGCTATGCTGTGACTGCCGTTAACTGCTTAATTTTTGTACATGGACTCTTCGACCTATTCTAATCTAGCATAACATAACCGAATATGAGTGTAACAAGAAATGACCATCAACCAAAATAATCAACATTAAATGTTGATTCGAAAGAGATCATCAACCTAAAATTGTAAAATCTTTCAGTTCTATAATAATTATGGTTAAGCTCCTATTAGTTCATTTGAGATGCCTTTTTTTAGATTTTTTGGCTTTCGAGTTTTTAAATCAGCAATAACCCAAAACAGATTCTAGAGAAAGAATTACAGGTACAATTTGAAATTTATATATCGAGTTTTTTAATTACAAACTGTGAACTTTGTACAGCCGTTGTTGTTTTAGGCGCCTAATTGTTTACATAATTGAAACAAACTGTATTACGCAAATAAGCTGTAAAGAGTTCTTTAAATTGGATAATTTTTAGAGCAAACATTAAAAAAAATCTAGTCCCAGGATATAATTTTCACAAATTCCGTAAAAGGTATCATTTATATCAACCAGCAGTAGTTTGAAAACGTGATTATGACACGTAGCATCCGATGAGAACAAAAGTCTGCGTTAAGCCGGTTTTGCGAAAGATGACAAAGAAAAAGGATAAGCGAAGTTGATCGTTAACTTTGGAGAGGCTACGTCGTCTGTTTCAATCAATTGTCGCTCGTTCTTCAGTTTGAAACTCGATGCTGCAATTGAGCTTACCTTGCTTCGCATAATTAAATGTCTTTATTCCACTTTGGTCCTCAACTCAAATTTAGCTTTATATATTTCTTTACGTGACGTTAAAATTAACAAAGGACAGTTTGAAACGAAAATTGCTTTGTGTTATTCGCAAATGTTGACGAAAAGGAATTAAAAGAGTAACGGAGGTATTTTGTGACCAATTAGCTGATTTAAATATGTAAAACTTTTGGCACGTTTAATCTATCAAGTTATTGTACGGCGAGAAGCTGAGAAGCAGTTAGTGTAAGCGGTTTGACAAAGAAGAGGCATTTAAGAAATTTGTTCAACATCCGAAATTCATAATATGAAGAATTTAAAGGTGTAGCTTTCGGTTTCGTTTTTTTTAATAACACTAAACACCAGGTTACAGTCAACGGATATCCTGTTGTGTCACACCCACCTTACAGCTTTTTACTAAGCTCCATTCCATTCAATTATCGATAATATAATAGAGTGACAGTTGAGTTTGAGTTGGACCTATTAATCTAACGCTTAAGTATAGTAATTAATCCGTGACTTAGGTCGCAAAATTGGGATATTAATTTAAATGAGCTTTTCGTTTTAGTTCCTTTTAGTGTTGAATTTGTTTTTTAAAAAAGAACCTCCCTTTTAACGACCCGAGTTTTAGCTTTTAATATTTCATAATATGTGACTTTCACGATGTGGGTCATTGTAGTACCATCTGCACTATTATTGTTAATACTACGACTGGGACGGGTAACATGCCACGGCCAAATCCTTCGTGATTCGATTTAATTAGAGAAGCGAAACACGACAGGCTTTTCAAGAACAAATTTAACATTATAGAGTCGATTATGCAAAGTGCACTTGTCGGTTAACTATAAAAAAGAATCGAGTGGTCGAAAATTTTAGCAACTTTTACTTTACAATTTAAGTTTTATGACGTAATTTGAGTTTCTTTTGGTTCCACTTAGAGATGTTTCACTAATTAGAGAGCGGTATAATCTTTCTGCTAGCGGGCAAATTAGCAAACAGCAACAACAGACAACGTGATCATTCCTAGGTTTCTCGCATTGCAGCCGGAGATGCTCATTAAAATGCTACTGTACAAAGTGTATGTCACGAATTTTCATCACGCCATAATACAATTTTCATTCATCGTCAATCTAAGGCTATACATTCCGTTAAGTATTTACATCAGCTCTTATTGTTTAACTTTTTTTATGTTCATTATAGCACTTTTCATTTATTGAGTTAAATCGCTAAAAACTTTTTAAGTTTTAAACAGTGTTGAATAAAAGTCGTTATAATAATCTATTTTATTGTACCTAATTGAATCGGGAAATGCAGTTTGTGTATTAATTGAACAATTTATAAATAATGATTTGAGGGTACCGGACAGCTGTCTTTTGCACCTATAAATACAAGGTTTAGAGAAAAAATATGCTTTTAAACCCTTCCTCAGGTGTAACCATCATACAATTTCAAATCCTAATTTATTAGATACTAAATATTATTTATAACCGAAGCTAGTGGTCCTACTAGTAATCTTGAGGTATCGGGTTCAATTCTCTGCCAACAAAACACACGAAGACACCATACCACTATTATTATAATAGTGCACTGCAATTAGACATAAAAACGACAAAATGGAGCTTTGAGGCGTGGAAGCTTAGGTTAGTGGCAGTTTTTCTAACTTAGGTTAGGTATTTTTTATCTAAGGTTTGGAAACGACTATAATCGATGGTTTTTTCAAGTATTCCTAGGGCCGGATTAAGACCATTAGAGACCCTAAGCACTTGTGATTTTGATGCGCTCTTATCTCGATCCATCGCAAACTCTTCAATTTTGATCGTCATCGAAAGAGAAAGAGAAATCCAAGTGATAAAAAAATATACAGGGTGTTTCGTGGTGTTGTACTTGTTTAAAAAACAAAAATGCCATAATGTAGCTCAAATGCAGTAGCTCGTGTAAAACCACTCTGTATTTGTGAAGAAACCTCTCACTTGGTTGTCCAGGCGCTTGGAAGTGTAACAGGGTAATCTTAAAATAATCAGGATCGGGTCTTCAGGTGTCTACAAAAGTCTGAATTACTCTAAACGTCCCCGGGGGATCGATTGAGATGTAATGGGATATGTATACTTTGAATTCACTTGTAGACGTCCGCCATAGAAGCTTGAAATTTGATGCCATGATAGATATAGATTTCCCGAAAAAGGCCCCGGAGGACTTTGGTGGAGGGGCACTCACACTCCTCGGTGGGATTTAACCAATTAACTCTGCTCAATTCTTTTAATTGCGTCACCCTTAACGAATATTTTTTTTACCTAGTCAATAATATCCGCGTCCAGTTCGCGTGGTACCACCTTTTCTATGACGCTCCAAGTCCTAAGCTTGTCAATATTGATTTTTTGGAGATTACCTGGGCTGACTCAATTCTTTACGACTGGAATGTGACCGATCATTTTAGTGATAGAAGAGAGAAAGAGTACCTACTCGCTGCCTAAGTAGTATACCTAAGCGGGTTCTCCACCAGATGTGACGTCACAGTAGACTAAAAATGGCAGGAAATTTAAATATGGAGGCAAGTGGGCGTGTAAATTTAAAAATTCAAGATGGTCACCGGATGTGACGTCACAGAAATGACGGAGAAATCCGGTGGCTATCTAACATTTTTTAATTTACTTGTCTCCATATTTAAATTTCCCGCCATTTTTAGTCTGCTGTGACGTCACATTCGGTGAAGAACCCACTTAGGTATACCTCTACTTGTACTACGCAAAATATTGACTCTGCCTAGCGAAAGTCTCTAAAAAACCAACGTCGCTTATAGGTTAATCCAGACCTGCTATAAATTAGCAGCATCGAACCCACAGCCGATTAGAATCAGTTATTCAACTATCGTTTAAACTAAGTTCTATTGAAACGGAGTTTAAGTTCATGAGCCGTAACTCGTTCGGCACATTACGGTAAAGTTGCAGCGCATGAGATTGAACTTCGTTCACATGAAACTAAGTTTAAACGATAATTGAAAAACTGGCTCTAAACTACCCGATTTTAAGAAAAAAATAAATTTAAGAGTTTCTTTAGTAATTTGTTTTAAAATAGAACTCTTCTTTATGTAATTATCTACTCTTTTCTTTGTAAGTTACTATGCTGCTGTACACTTCCATGAACCGGTCATGTTTCATGAAGAACTTCGATAATTCACAAACACGTACCTCGGGTAGCTACTACGTTCTAACTACCTCGCTTCTTTTCTAAAGTAAGGGAATTCTTCCTACAAAGTTTTCTTGAAACTTTCGAATTTCTAAAGCGCGCCATACTGTTAAAGTTGAGCAACAACCAACAATTTTGATCAACGCTAACTGTTTATAAGGTGTTCCTTTGTTCGTTGTTTTTCATTTAATTCAATCTTTCACTTAAACTATGTGCCATCAATATTCAGGGCATTTTTTATTGTAGTAATTGCCGGTGAGCACAGTTTTACACACCAAGGTTTTTTATTCATATTTCTTTGACAGATATCGTCCGCTGGGCGCTGGGATAGAATTTCTTCAGAAGTGTCCATGACGACCATGACACTCCGTACAAATAATATAAAACAGCCGTACAAACTAAAAATATTTCATACCCTTTTCGTACTTGCGAAACCAAAAGATATTTCAATGGTGTCTATACACTCCCTTTCCACTGCCTCCCACCCTTAGCCAGGACCGGGGATTTTTAGTTTATATAAGGTTTGTTCCTACAAACAGTCGAACCAGTTCAGAACGGTTCAGAACTGAACAGCGCAAGCGCACATTGAAATTGGCAATACAAATTTCAATTTGCGCATGCTCCGCCCAGTTACGAACTAGTTCGAGTTGTGTGGGAACAAACCTTTTGTTTATATATAGGATGTTTACCTCCTAACTCCCCAAATAAATTCCTGACGACAATTTTTTTTTTGTACATAATCACGTTACCTTTTTAAAAAAAATTGTCTTATCGAATATAATTCGACCTCATTTTTCAATCTACAAAAAATTGACATTTGCACTCAAGTGCCAAAATGCCTAAGGTAATTTATTTCGACCTTTTTGAGCATTATTAATGCAAGAAAAAAGCCCTCGCGCTGCGCGCTCGAGCTTTTTTCAGATTAATAATGCTCAAAAGCTGCGCGCTCGAGCTTTTTTCAGATTAATAATGCTCAAAAAGGTCTCAATAAATGTACATGCATTTTGGCACTTTCATGCAAATGTCAATTTTTTATCGATTGAAAAATGAGGTCTTGTGATATTATAACTGAAAAAATTCCATTCTCTACCATGCTCTCTACACCCCTTTTTTGAGCGTTCGTTGATTGAACTATTCTTTTTTTCGTGCCTAAATCTTAATTATTTTTCATCTTTTTTGTATTAACCCTATGGAGCCCCATTTCGTGTCGACTCGCTACAAAAGCTTAAATTTGATGGATGAACCATAAATTGGATATAATTAGGGCACAAATTACCAAAAATTGTATTTCTAATCGTTCCATAGTAAACACATTAATGATTTTACCACTTTATAGGTTTCCTTAAAAGAGGGGACGCCTCCCCTTTTCTCGTGTTACAACGCACTTCCTCCACCAGAAAGAATGTCAAATGTATGGAAACTAAACAAGTTTGAAATATTCGTAAGCTTTCTTTCAACTTTGAAATTTATACAAAACTTGCCTAAAGCACTAGGCACTAAAACATTTCTTTTTTTAACTTCTCTACACTATTGATTTTATTCGAGAAGCTCGTCGACTATTTGTTGTTTATTTTGTTCTAATTTAAATCCCCATGGAAAGAAATTAAGGAAGCTTTAGAAACGACTTAAGAATCGAATTGTAAACAAATTGCAATAAATTTAAAAAATCGAGCTTTGGATTGAAAGTTGGATCCATGATGAAAATTCAAAGCTAAAGCACGCAAATTAAGCTATAAAATACAACAAAACTAATCCTCGTTGTTGACGAGTCGTTTTCCCCGTTTAAATTATCTCAACTTTTCTCGAGGTTTTTTTCTCGTTTTTACAAATTCAAAACAATTACATCTTATAGTTAAAGAGTGAAAATAAATTTTAAAAAGCTTTAAAAACTTCCCCTTAATTTTTATTGCAATTAACAGCCTGTTTACAAGGGTCGCTTTTAATCCTTTGATTAGTTTTAATATTAGGGAAGTATTACGTGCTGTTTCAGGAACGATAATTACCTTTTTAATCCACGTAGTCTACAACTTGATGTTTATTTATAGAAATCCACATCTAACGCAAGAAATCGTCCTTAAATCGATATAGGGTTGTAAATTTTCTACGAAGTATCCCTCAGTAAAGAACAAACAGAAAATAGCAGACTGATCAGTCCCGTAGGTATTAATATTGTAGGGGATGTTCTCGATTGTGAAACGAACCGTAGTGCACGCAATCGTCGGTGGATGAAAACGGGGAGAAGGTTATATTATATGTTTGAAAACGACTGACAGATACTTTATCCACCACCTGCCGTTTTTATATTTACCATCTCATTACTACAACTGTGCTATAGCGAAATAGTTAGATTAAATAGAATAGCAGAATGGTAACGTGTACAATATATTTCAATACATGTCAAGAAACCTTTCAGTTAGTATATCGAAGCCAACACTTCAACAAAAATGCTTTTCCAACATGACGTGTCCTAGTTAGGTATACTGTTATCGGTGATGAATAACGATTTTCAAGTAATTTGTTGTCAATTGCAATGAAGGGTTGCAGAAGGCATTCAAAATTTTACATTTTGATTTTAAATTGAAATACGAAATGTTATACTTCATTGTATCGGAATTGGCGAAAAACCATATCAAACAAACTCTGGCTTGAAATATATTTTTTATTAGGGTCATCCTACTACTTCATTTTGTACATAGTCGGGCTTCTCCAATATCTCAGATGTTTGTTACCAATCTGCTTAGCGTTATTCATGTAACGAAATTTGATAAATGTAGTAAGTAGGCCTTCTAATTCAATTAACTTAGTTCAAGATGGTTCAAGGGACGTTTCGAGTTTTCGTGAAACGACACGGGTATGCCAGTTAGAGCTTCCAATTTCTTAGAGGTTTGCTATAAATGTCTTTTGATATAAACACATTAGTGACTCGGATGGAAGGTATTTTGATGTAGTAGTTAGTAAACGTCTTTAAATCATTAATAAAATTTTGCTTTGAAGTTTTTAAATTTCATGCTGTGAGTTGGAATAACGATTCGAAATAGAGGAGGTACCTATCTGGATTCGGTAACAAGATTTTCTTGGAATTACTGAGGTGTTATAACGTCACAAATGTCACAATGAATTAACAGATGCGTTTGTGCTGTCCGTATTTGTTTGTTTTTGTAAGAAATAATTTATTTTTCGTTTTTTTCTCAACTCTTAATAAAAAAGGAGTTGGATCAAATCAGGGCCGTAGCCAGACTGTGTTATATGGGCAGGCTCAAAAATTTTCAAGGAAAGATCAGGGTTTTCTATCTTCTGGGTTTGTCTAAATCTATTGACCTTACTGTAATCTCTTTTGAGGATGGAAGCTTTTTGCCCAAAGTTTTCAAAAAATTGAATTTCTCCAGATCAATGTGTTCTTCTTCGGCACCAATTAGGAACTTGTCATTTCATTATTATTGCAAAATTCTTAGAAAGCTTTGGCTAGAATAGGCTTAAAATTTTCCGGGGCAGGCTCACCATGCCTTAATGCCTTAGCATACCCCAGGCTACGGCCCGGATTGAACGTAATTTCGGCATTACAATGTAGGTGGTGTGGTCAGCACTCTAGGCTTCTAACTATACTTCGAGTGTGAGCTATCCTGAGCGTTTTCTCTCTTCTGGGTTTGTATAAATCTGTTGACCACTGTAATCTCTTTTGAGGATGGAATCTTTTTGCCCAAAGTTTTCAAAAAATTGAATTTCTCGAAATCAATGTTTTCTTCTTCGGCACCAATTAGGAACCTATTGTTTATTTATTATTGAAAAAGCTTTGGATAGAACAGACTTCAAATTTTTCAGGGCAGGCTCAGCCTGCCCTAGCGTAATCCTAGATGATCCTGGATCAAATTTTGTAGTTTTTCTCAAATTTCTGGATATATGTCCACCAATTATTTGAAGTGAAATATTTGAATGAGCGTAATATTATGTAATAAGTGCTTACTTTGTGAGTTGAGAAGATTTTTTTTTCGAAAAATTTTGTAATTGCATTTCATAATGCAAAAACAGGCAGTAAGCAAGCACTCAACTAAATGAAGAAAAAATGGTGTGCTACTTAATTAAACAAGAGCTTTTGATAAATTAAAAGATGCGAGGCGTACAAAACAAACCGTATGACCGCTTCTGGCTAAAAGCGCACACCTGTTGCTCTCAAAACTTGCGAACTAAAAGCTGCTGCTGCTAGCTTTCTGTTAAATAGCGTATACGTGCACACTCGTTATCGTTAAAACACATCAGCCGCCTTTCCGCGTCTCTAGCTCCTTGCATGCGCTTTACATTTTATAATTAATTGCACGTTGATTATCGTCAGCTTAGATGTTTGTTAAATAATTTGTCTAATTTACAATTAAATTTTATTTTTTAATAAATTATTACCTAATTTAATTACCAACCGTTCAAATTCGACCTCGTTAATGCTAATGAGATATTTTATCTACCAACACAGCCAAATCGCCCAGCTCTGGGTGCGTCATGCTGCTCATCTAAGCCTTTAGAGATGCGTTTCCTCGTCTTGTAATTTTTCTTGATGTATTCCTTTTGTCTTCTAGAGATTTTAATGGCTCATCCAACCCTTTATCAATGCGTTTCTTGCTCTCTTAATTTTTTTAATTTATTACATCGCACCACAAAGCCCAACTTGAGCTTTCGGTGCTCATACTGATCATGTGATCATCTAAGCCTTTAGAGATGCGTTTCCTCGTCTTGTAATTTTTCTTGATGATGTATTCCTTTTGTCTTCCAGAGCTTTTAATGGCTCATCCAACTCTTTATCAATGCGTTTCCTGCTCTCTTAATTTTTTAAATCTATTACATCGCACCACAAAGCCCAACTTGAACTTTCGGTGCTCATACTGATCATCTAAGCCTTTCGAGATGCATTTCCTCGCCTTGTAATTTTTCTTCATGTATTCCTTATGTCTTCCAAAGCTTAAATGGCCCATCCATCCCTTTATCAGTGTATTTCCTACGCTATTAATTTTTTTAATCTATCAGATCGCACCACAAAGGCCAACTTGAGCGTTTCGGTGCTCATACTGATCATCTAAGCCTTTAAAGATGTGATTTTTATTGATGTATTCCTGATGTCTTTCAGAGCTTAAACGACTCATCCAACCCTTTATCAATGTATTTTCTACTCTATTATTTTTTTATTTATTAAATCACACCTTAAAGCTAAACTTGAGAATTTTAGAGCTCATAATCGAAAGAATCGCGGTGTTAAATCTGAGCTTCCATCTATGGATTTATGCACGGGATGTGGTTTTTCTCAATTGTAATTATAATTGGTGATACAATAAGAAACTCGTCACAGAGAGAAGTTGAGATAAAATCGTTACACAGACACTCTGTGTGTTTAACTCGTAGTTCAACTTTGTTTACATCATCATATAATTGTGTCAGAAAGAGACACGGGGTTGAATAACTTCAAGATGAAAAGCTTAGTCGTAAACTTTAGCCGGGTAGGCTACACGAGCAGTCAACTTAAGGTTTTGGTCGATTTTAGCTAGGCTTGGCGTCTTCTCTTATCTATGCTCAAAATTAACGTTAAGTTATAAGCCAGAGATACACATTTCACTCTTGCGACGTACATGAATGTATAATAAGAGCAATGGGTTGTTGGGGGAATTTAAATTGCGCCTCGAGGTTTTTTAAACAGAAAAATAGTGGTGCAAAAGGACCCAGTTCGTGATAGCTCGTTTAATATGTAGAATGGCGTTGGATGCCATTTCCGATTTCCACGACACGTACATCAGATCCTAACATCTCTGCCCTGCAGAGGCGGTAGTTACATTCCTTTCTCTGTCTTCAAATATTTATATGTGCCTGTGAATATAAAAACAGCGCTTTTAAAAAAAAATTTTTCAGTTAACAACACCAAAAAGGGTTAGCTGTGAAAAACTAGAAAATTAATTGATACCAATTTATTTTTATTTAAAATTCGCGTTTGATATTTTCCATTTGAAAATTCGCGTCTTATAAATTTGAAATCTAAAGGGAACAGGCGTGTAGCGCCACCGTTGTGTTTGATTCGTAACTAAAATAAAGCTCGAGCGTGTTATGCAACTCGATAAAGCTTCTGTAGGTTGACTACTCTTTAGATAGGTGGCGGTAGCTTCAATATTTTTGGATTAATTCTACGCATACACGAATACATTTTCTGGAATGTATTTTATTTGAGATTAAATTTAAAGCGACAGAGATGTAGAAAGCAAAACTGAATGGAGAAACCTGTTGATTTAGGAATTTAAAAAACAAATAACCACATGTTGATTTAATCACGGGAAGAATGGGGTTAATTTAAATTCTCATTAACATAACGATTTATTTTCCGGTTACTTGTTTTCAATTTTTCGGAAGTTGAAATAAAAAAAAACAATTTATGGATGTTTTTGCTCCGACCAATTTATCATAACTGTTCATTTTCTTTTCCTGATTCTGATTACAGATTGCCCGAAACGTCGTAATTAAAATTTTATTAATTGCGATATATTTCAATATCAAAAGCTGCAGAAAGTTTGTTATGTTCTTGAGGACCTAGTTGGTGATACATCCGCAACACGGGGGGCCAGCAGGGGTCTGTTGCAAAGCCTGGGGTGTCGACCGGCCACCGAACCCGAGAAGGACGCAACTTGCTGTGTAAGCCGATTCAAGCTGCGTACGAAATGATACTGCTCTTGGAAGATATAAATTATCGAAAGAAATGAAAAACTTGACTCTCTTTTATCAACTCTTACTTCATTAACTCGAGTCAGTTGTGACGCCACTTTTCATCACTTTTGGGTCGAATTTGTGTTAAAAAGGGATGGAAATATTGTAAATATTTTCTATCGATAGTCGTAAATTTTCCAAGTTGTGGTTCGAGTTTTACTAAACTAGAGCTAAGCTTTATAAATATGTAATGGGGTAAGGGTTTGGAAAAGGGTACTTACTGGTCGAATTTTAGTTTGTAACGGTAGGATCATGTTTTTTACATTTTGTGACGCAAAAATTGTTCCAATTGTTCTCGAAATTGGCGTAGGAAAATTAAAATTTTGTCCGTGTAGCGAATTAGAAATATACAAGAAGTTAATTAAATAAAATTCCTTAATGTGCGGACAGAGCTAACAAACAAAAAGTTAGCTAAGCAGTCTCGATGAGCAGTAGTATTTTATTTATAAAAGACTTGAGCGTCTCAAACTCGTTTCAAAGCCAAAGAGATAAGAACAAGCGAGATAGTCGACGACATACAAAGACTACAACAAAAAAGATAGGAAACTATGAAATACGGAAAAATGAAGTTTGCCCGGGTAGCTGCTGCTGCTGCTGTGCCAACAAGGATCTCGACAAAAACTTGCCCAAAGCTCCCAGAAAACGGATACGAAGACAGCTCGGTGTTTGTTACTACGGTGCGGATCATTACATTTATAAACGTCTGTTTTAAATACGGACGCTTAATTTATAAAAACTGCCAGTTATAACAACTTTTAAGTAAAAATGGCAATTTTGGAGTACAATAAAATTCAAAAAGTTGATAAATCGATTAATTTATATCCAACAGACCAACATTTGGAATTAATAGATCAATTTCTTACTTTTATGTATGGCATTTAAATCAAGTTGCACAATTTGGGGTAGTGAATCGGCTCCTTTAATTAATCGAATCGAGTTATTATAAGTACGGGGATAGTCTTATTTTATCGTGGCAGCCAACGTCTGAGTTTTATTACATCCTCTACTACGAACCCTAGAGACGTTATGTCACACCTACGTTTCCTTTTATTTCATTTAACATCTCTAGACTTATTACTTATTAGAGCTTCCCGATTTCAGAGGTTTCAGAAAACCTCTCAACTTTAAATGTGTACAAGGTCGGATTAAAGAGAACTTTGTAATTTTAATTCGTTTTGCTTCTTGTATCCTTATACAAACGTCGAAATGGAATATTTAATGTTTTCTCAAACATTTTCCGTGTACGTGCGATAGAAAATTAAACAAGTAATTGAAGTAGTTTAATAAAAATAATTAGTTAAAAAGTTTTAATGTGTGTAAATTTTACATGGTGTATTGAAAAACCCACTCTTTTCAAATACTGCACCTAACTAAAGGACATGAGAGTTGTGGCAGCCTCAGCGAGGGTGGGTTTAAGGCAGGATATTCCGGAGGTCTGTAGGGGTTGAGGATGATTTGGCAGAAGTACAGCAGTCGGGGTATATTCAGCTCAGAGTAACCGGGGATATAAAACCCGGAGAGTTGGGGTAAAGCCCGAGTGGGCTGAAAGGGTGGAAAAGGCGGAAAGCCCGGCGGTGTAGCGAGAGTTGGGGGAGAGGATCCGACCTCACCGAGGTACGCCGCACTTACAAAGAAAAAAATAGCATCCCTTCAAAGTAGGGTTACTATGGTTTTACCAGAGTTAAAACGTAGGTAAAAGAATCTAGATAATGTGGGTAGATGTGCGCTATGTGTAGGTGTAAGCTTTGAAAAATATAACTAAACTCGAGACTTGTTTTCGCTAAACTTTCTATTTGTTCTTTACTGTATTCTTTTCTTTTTGTTTCAGAATTCAAATGGCGAACCCATTTATCGAAAAGTTGCCGTTGTGGAAAATTTCTTTGATATTATCTATAACGTTCATGTAGAACTCGAAGGACGTCCAGGAAAACACGCCGGACAAAAAAGAACTTATCGAACGGTAAGACTTTTACTTTACTAACTAATATTTAATTCGAACAAAATTATTCCAACTGTAAACGATTACGATTAATCACTTTTTATCGGCGTAATAATTAATTAAAAATTTAAAATCGTTATTGTAAAGCTAATTGGTTGTGAAAATTGATGAACATCGTCCTAGTCGACAACGTCGCTCGTTTTACATATTACACTAGTAAAAGCTTAACAATGAGAGTTAGTATTTATAAATGGGGGTTTATATTCTTTTGGAGGGTTGTAAATCCATTGACGCGGCGCACTTAACAAAATCATTCATTTTTACACGTTTTCTTATTCGGCCTTACTTTAAAGTTGAATTTTCTTTACCATTTCCACTGCGATTATTTTCTTTATGGAGTGAAAAGTAAGTTGCAACTTTATTATAATTTATTTTCTACACACAGCAATCAAATAATGTATCCGAATGACAATCTTATTTGATATTCTAAGGATGTAGCACCTGTTGATTGTCAATATTTCAAGGTTTTGAGTTTATTTTGCGATATGGAAATACGGTTAGTCAGTTGGAAATTTTACTTCTCCCTCTTGTTCTTCTTTATGGAGTGATTTAAATGTGTTTTATGCTTCAATACTTCTTTCTTATTTATTTTTTAGACGTATTTTTTACTCCTCGTTCAAATTTGTTCGAATTAGGTTAGCAGGAGACTAGAAAAGTTCATTCATAAAATTTTACAAAGCGTTCGCGTATTTTACAATTTTTGCTTTTTCACTTTTTAAACGCGGCCCGTGTATAATGGAGAACAAAATACGATTTTAAAATTCGTTTTTTCCTGTTAACATCCTATTCAGTATTTTAAAGCCTTGCACAACCTTCTATAGACTTCGAACAGTTTCATCCTGGCTCAAAAAGACATCATCTATCCTTATTCGACTCTACTGAATCTTTTCCGAGCCAAAGATCCGTTTTCAACCGCGTTGCGGAGGCTCTTTCAGGACTTTTAGTTCCAAGCGAGTGATTCATTGCTTGTACATTTATACGCAGCGCAATCGGTACCAATTACACTAGGTTACAGTTTATTTTTTCTAATACAATATTATTGAAAATTCTACAATTAAAGTTTTTCCGATACTTCTTTTGTATTAAGACCTTTAAAGTTGGAATTTTGAAAAATATGTATTGATTTCAATAGATTTAACTGTTGGTAGGTCACGTTCACGTTTATGTTTATTGCGAATGAAGTCTAAAGCTCTGTACACAATCACAAGCACAGTCCGCCGGCCGGTCGTGCCGGTAGTGCATGAGCATGACCACATTACCGGCCAGTGTTTATTACTACACATGAGCAGTTTTTAACCGGACACTTTTCTTGCAATTACAGAAAACTTAACGTGTTGGCTACTGGAAAATTATGATCGACTAAAAACTGTCGTGAAACTTTTCATGGGAAGTGATAATAGGCTGGCCGCCTATTTATCACTACACTACACATAAACATTTAGGCTGTCTTATTTTATCCAATTACCGAAATCTCAAAGTGTAGGCAAATTGGAAACGACGACAGACTTAAGACTGTCGTGCAACTGATGATAATGAACAGTTATTATCTGACTATTTCTTTCTCAGTTACCGAAACATAAACGTGTAGGCATCTTGAAACAGACGGCCGACTAAAGACTATGTGCAACTGTTTATGTGTAGCGATAAAAAGCTCCATGGCCGGTCGGCCAATTATCCCTACACATGAACAGTTATTATCTGGCTATTTCTTTCTCAGTTACCCGAAAACTCAACATGTAGGCAACTTGGAAAAGACGACCGACTAAAGACTGTCGTGCAACTGTTTATGTGTACGTGTAGTGATAAAAACCTCCATGGCCGGTCGGCCATTTATCACTACATATTAACAATCATTATCTAGCCATTTCTTTCTCAGTTACCGAAACATAAACGTGTAGGCAACTTGGAACAGACGGCCGACTAAAGACTGTGTCCAACTGTTTATCTGTAGCGATAAAAAGCTCCATGACCGGTCGGCCATTTATCACTACTTATGAACAATCATTATCTAGCCATTTCTTTCTCAGCTACCAAAAAATAAACGTGTGGGCATCTTGGAACAGACGGCCGAGCAAAGACTGTCTGCAACTGTTTATGTGTAGCGATAAAAAGCTCCATGGCCGGTCGGCCAATTATCACTACACATGAACAGTTATTATCTGACTATTTCTTTCTCAGTTACCGAAAAATAAACGAGAATGCATCTTGGAACAGACGGCCGACTAAAGACTGTGTCCAACTTTTTATCTGTAAGCTCCATGACCGGTCAGCCATTTATCACTACATAAATGAACAATCATTATCTAGCCATTTCTTTCTCAGTTACGGAAAAATAAACGTGTAGGCATCTAGGAACAGACGGCCGACTAAAGACTGTGTGCAACTGTTTATGTGTAGCGATAAAAAGCTACACGGCCTGTCGGCCAATTATCACTACACATGAACAGTTATTATCTGACTATTTCTTTCTCAGTTACCGAAAACTCAACGTGTAGGCAACTTAGAAAAGACCGCCGACTAAAGACTGTGTGCAACTGTTTATGTGTAGCGATAAAAAGCTTCATGGCCCGTCGGCCATTTATGACTACATATGAACAATTATTATCTAGCCATTTCTTTCTCAGTTACCTAAAAATAAACGTGTAGGCAACTTGGAAAAGACAACCGACTAAACACTGTGTCCAACTGTTTATGTGTTGCGATAAAAAGCTTCATGGTCGGTCGGCCATTTATCATTACATATGAACAATTATTATCTGGCCATTTCTTTCTCAGTTACCGAAAAATAAACGTGTAGGCAACTTGGAAAAGACGACCGACTAAAGACTGTCGTGGAACTGTTTATGTGTAGCGATAAAAAGCTCCATGGCCGGTCGGCCATTTATCACTACATATGAACAATTATTATCTGGCCATTTCTTTCTCAGTTACCGAAAAATAAACGTGTAGGCAACTTGGAAAAGACGACCGACTAAAGACTGTCGTGCGACTGTTCATGTGTACGTGTCGTGATAAAAAGCTCTATGGCCTTCCATTTATCACTATACATGAACAGTTATTATCTGGCTATTGCTTTCTCAGTTACCGAAAAGTCAGCGTGTAGGCAACTTAGAAAAGACCGCCGACTAAAGACTGTATCCAACTGTTTAGCTGTAGCGATAAAAAGCTCCATGGTCCGTCGGCCATTTATCACTACATATGAACAATTATTATCTGGCCATTTCTTTCTCAGTTACCGAAAACTCAACGTGTAGGCAACTTAGAAAAGACCGCCGACTAAAGACTGTGTCCAACTGTTTAGCTGTAGCGATATAAAGCTCCATGGTCGGTCGGCCAATTATTTCTACATATGAATAATTATTATCTGGCCATTTCTTTCTCAGTTACCGAAAAATAAACGTGTAGGCAACTTGGAAAAGACGACCGACTAAAGACTGTCGTGCAACTGCTTATGTGTAGCGAAAAAAAGCTCCATGGCCGGTCGGCCATTTATCACTACATATGAACAATTATTATCTGGCCATTTCCTTCTCAGTTACCGAAAACTCAACGTGTAGGCAACTTAGAAAAGACCGCCGACTAAAGACTGTGTCCAACTGTTTATCTGTAGCGATGAAAAGCTCCATGGCCGGTCGGCCATTTATCACTACGTATGAACAATCATTATCTAGCCATTTCTTTCTCAGTTACCGAAAACTCAACGTGTAGGCAACTTGGAAAAGACGACCGACTAAAGACTGTCGTGCAACTGTTCATGTGTACGTGTAGTGATAAAAAGCTCTATGGCCTTCCATTTATCACTATACATGAACAGTTATTATCTGGCTATTGCTTTCTCAGTTACCGAAAAGTCAGCGTGTAGGCAACTTAGAAAAGACCGCCGACTAAAGACTGTGTCCAACTGTTTATCTGTAGCGATGAAAAGCTCCATGGCCGGTCGGCCATTTATCACTACGTATGAACAATCATTATCTAGCCATTTCTTTCTCAGTTACCGAAAACTCAACGTGTAGGCAACTTGGAAAAGACGACCGACTAAAGACTGTCGTGCAACTGTTCATGTGTACGTGTAGTGATAAAAAGCTCTATGGCCTTCCATTTATCACTATACATGAACAGTTATTATCTGGCTATTTCTTTCTCAGTTACCGAAAACTCAACGTGTAGGCAACTTGGAAAAAACGACGGACTAAAGACTGTCGTGCAACTATTGATGTGTAGTGATAAAAAGCTCCACGGCCGGCCATTTATTACTACAGTTATGAACAGTTATGATCTGCTCATTTTTTCTCATAATCCAAAAACTTAAAGTGTTAGCAACTGGGAAACGGCGGCCGACTATAAACTTTCATAAAACTGTTCATGTGTAGTGATAAAATTACTACAGTGGACTACCACAGTGGACTGTAGTTGAGTATAAACCATCAAGAATAAACAAGCAGTTGATAATTTGTAACGGCGGCGTACTCTAGGCGACTCCTTATTTCTCTTTGCAACTGCAATAAAGCTTTGATGTACTTAGTGTAATGGGAGTAGGAAATAATCT
The DNA here is from genome assembly GCA_963924605.1 of Malthinus seriepunctatus. Taxonomy (NCBI): domain Eukaryota; kingdom Metazoa; phylum Arthropoda; class Insecta; order Coleoptera; family Cantharidae; genus Malthinus; species Malthinus seriepunctatus. Next base: position 115,691,005 of record OZ004600.1, on the reverse strand, counting down.
TTTATAAAATATTTGATTCAAGTCTTTATCAAACATCTTTTGTAGTCTAGTAATGCTAATGGAGCCCTTGGACTGATTTGTAATTATTTAAAAAATTCTTTAGATAAGAAAGATTTATGTAGGACGTAGAATCGTACACTGATATACAATTTATTCAGTTTTAAAAATAGTAAATAAAAGTATTGAAATGCCAGTTGCATGTTAACAATTGTTATTTTCATTTCAGATAACAGAGACGTATGCGTTCCTGCCTCGGGAAGCCGTCACACGTTTCCTCTTGGGGTGCACCGACTGTCAAAGACATCCCCGTTCGCCCTCTCCCATTTCAGTTTTACCGACACCTAGCCCTAGCCCTACTCTATCGTTAATGCCGTCTACGGCGCCACTTCTTCCCTTATCGCAAATAGTACAACCCCCTATTTCTCAAAACATACTAACACCCCCAACTTCACAAACAACATTAGTAGATTCTTTATCCGAAATATCTTACCTGGACTTAGGTAAAGCTTCAAAAACATCTAGCATCGAACGTAAAAGCCCTCAACCCATTCCAGCTTATGTAACTGCCAATATTTCTTTCCAAAGTCAGACGTTAGATTTGTCGCAAAAGTGCGCAGATATTTCTCAAAGTCAAGCGAAAATCGACGGTCCATTAAGAACCAGCACCCCTGAACCTAAACGATCTAGCAATCCCTTAGATGTATGCAATCTTACATCTAAAGATCCTCCAAAATCACCTCCTAAAAAGCGACACTTAAATCATTTATCAGATAATTCGTATCATCCTCCTACCACGCCCAAACTCTGGTCACCCGTAGAAGGAATCGAAAAAGAACAATCGTTAAAAAGACAAGCTTTAATGCCAGCAGAAATCGACTATTCTTTACCCATCACTACGACCTACTTAAAATATATGAGAAGTCTCGGATGCACCGACGAAGATGCCATGCGATTCGACAACAAAAATGTAAGTCAAATTATTGACAATTTTTTTAAAGATACAATTAACCATTATTATTTTTACTAATTTTTTATTACTAATTTAGTTTTAAGTGTCTTACTAACCATTGTAGTAATTTTTTTTAAATAAACCTCTTTAATTAATTTTTTCATAACGCGTCTTTATTAACGTTAAAAATGTTCATCGATAATTAAGCGAATTTTATTGTTAAGTAAGTACTAATCAGCGTTTTATAATATGTTGATACGATAATAATTATAGTGCTTTAATGTTCGTATTAATTAGTTATAATTATTAATAATTATCACAGGTAAAGGTTAAATAGGTGACGCTCGAAATTATAATGTGTTTAGTGCTAGCGATTTATGGATGGCGCATTATAATTTAAATAGTTGATTTATTACAAATAAAAAAATTAAGCACAAAAAGAACTGAGACGTCATAACATAACTTTGATGAAAAATTTTCTTAAATCGAAAATTTTAAGGGGAAAATCTTTGATTTTCATCCATCACCAACTCTCGGAATTTTATTAAATTGGTGATTTTTTAATGTTTCATTGATTTTTGTAGCAAAAAACTTACAGGGATGAATAGTGAAGTTTTTTTGGAATAAAATTTTTATAAAAATATGTAGACTGCTGCAGTACGCACCTCCTATTAGACCAATCAAAATCTATCAGTTGTTGCTTTGTATGTTAAATTTTAATTCAATTGATTAGGGCGTTTGAGAACTATCCAAGTGGAATGTTTATATAGACACACACATACACACGAGCGGACAGACAGATTTTATTTCAAGTATAGTGTTAGTCTCCCCTTTAGATAATTTTTACCGAATTTTCTGAATCTCTATAAAGGACCTTTGCTAAATGGGACAATAAAATTAATAAACTTGTACATTTTGTTTATAGTTTTGAAATCGATTTACCGGAAGCTCTGTTGGCTTAATTTTTTGTTTTCAAAAAACTTTAATCGATGTACCTATTAAAAGACAACTTTCGGCCATAAGCGCTGATTAACTAAACAAAAACTTTTTTGAAAAATGACTTTTTACTGTCAACTTCAGGGAGCGCACAAATTCAACCTTTTTTTTTTCTAAAAAAAGCACCTCGAAAAAAAACAAAATTATTGAATATCTGTGTGTGAAATAAAAATAATGATTTGTTTTATGTAAAACATAATCCAATTAGATATATTCACGGTATCAAACAGATTTTGTACTTCTATGCTTTAAGCATCGCTTCCCATTTAAGCTTTTCTCGTCCTAAACATACATACACACACCCCATCTTCAATTCCAATATCACCGCCTGACATTTAGAGCGGACAAGCGGCCTCGCTGCACCCTTATCTGTGGGGGTGTGTGGCAATATCACACGCACCCAGTACCCCACTAATCAATCTACACTGCCGCGGGTATTTCTAGCGTAGTATTTCCCCACTTCTACTGGACAAGGGTGCAAAACGAACTTCGAAAATTTATATTCTTTTGTCTAGCATTAATATGAATTGTTTTAATCGTTAAATTACTATTAAATGCTGCGATAATTACCCTTTATTGATTTTTAATGCAATCAAAACGACATAAAAGGAAGTCGTAATAGTAATTAAACACATTTTTTATGTGTTACAATTAATTCATAGGCGCGCACATTGTGTGTTTACGCTTCCTTATATAACTTTTTAAGGATTTAAAAAAATGAAAGATTTGTAGCTCTTGTTTTTATTTTAAAAGAAATAATTTTCGACAAACAATGAGTAAAACGCAATTTTAGTGAATCTGTATGTTGATAAACGACCAAAACTGTGTTCTACGAACAAAGGAAGGACATCCATCCTCGACTGTTGGATTCTAAAGGACCTTATCCTTGCCGCCCCAAACACTCATGATTCATCCTTTCTGGGTCTAACCTTTCTCATCCTACTCCCCGATCGGGCTCAGCTGCTCTTCTACTTGATGTTAAAGTTTCCTCCTTTATATCCTTCGTCCGTTTCTGACAGATACCCCTAGCCCTTAACCTTTACCGCCATCATTTATACACTACGTGTTAACACTATTTTCAAAATTATTGCGCACCTGCGTTTGCTATCTTTGTTTCTATTATTCGATACACCCTTACCGCCCTTAATAATATCTTTTCAATTATAATTAATTTATTATAATTTAACAATTATTTATTACAATTTTGTTTAACACGCGACGTTTCTTGAAACGAATTAAAACAGTTTTAATGACCTAATTAATTTAACTTTTAATAGGCTCGACAAAAACCACAACTACACTGTAGGATTTGATTAGATTTTGGGGGATTTTATAAAATAGATTGATCGGGTGGGTCGTTCCCATAGACACATCACTCAACTTAAAGCGTTTCTTTGATCTTTATTTATCCGATTCATTATACTCAATAACCTTTGTGCGTAATTACGAGTAATTAATGTAATTTATTTTCATTAAATACTATTCCTTATTAAATAAAAACTTATTGTTATTGGAGGGCTTGTCGGAATTGAATCTGTGTGCGCGGTTAAATGCTCTACAAAAGGATTTGGGAAATGTTTTTAGCGCTTTGCAAAAATAAATAGTTGCCTCTGTAATTAATATCTTGTAAAAGTTTGTTAAATTTTGATAGGGGTAGTAATTGTTATATTTTATCTCTTCTACCTTCGTACGATGGTGGTTATACAGTTTGAGATTAATAGCTAAGGAAATATTAATAATTGGATTTCTGTAACTCAAGACTGATGACACGCACACTTTTAGTAAATTTTTGTGAACAACTCGGAGAAATTCTTTGAGTTTTCTTAATTTTTCTTGTACGAACTTTATCTTCATTTCTGCATTCCACGGCATTTTCCGTACTCCCTCGTGTTATAGTAGATGCGACTTTCACATTTTACCAAAGCTTGCTTTGATCAAAGCATTTATCAAAGGTGTATAAAAGGAAATTTTCCAATTTGTATAGTGAAATTATCTTAATGAAAACTACTGATTTGAAAGAACCCCAGCGTATTTTTTGTAGAAAACGCAACTTTCAGGTTGATTTTTTTGAAATTTCGTAGGCCTTTAATCGACTAATGAGTAATAATTCTAATCTCCACTAGTCTACGACCCTCTAAAAATCATCTTTTAAAATAGGAGGACATCTCTCTGTATGTTTACGATCTAGAGTAAATATAATGGCACAGTGTCGATCATTTTGTGGTTCAAACATAAATCCGTTTGAGTCGTCCAAAAATACCCTGGAAAAGCCATAATGGCGTAACGACCTTACGAGATTAATACATGCCGTAGAAAAAGGTTACAAAAAATCCGTGATCTTTTTCCAAAAAAATCAAATTTTGCTATATCGGGTCCTTCAGAGAGGGAGAAACGACTTCTCATCGCATAAAATCAAAATAGCAGATCTGTGAGATACTTATGACACGTCCACACACACACAGGCTTGCCTTCCGGTTTGGCCTGTGCATGTACAGGCAGCTTGCAAACCCTGGAGCGTGTGAACACTGTTTAGGCGGCCTGTACACATTAAACCGGAGCGTCAGATGGCCTGGCAAACCGGAAGGCAAGGCGGTGTGTGGTCGGGCCTTTAGATTTCCTACATAGCACGCGCGCTGTACCGAAAGAATCAGCGATAAATTTTCAAAAAGCGCGAGTAGTCAGCTCGTGTTGATTACGTCTACCCCTACACCCTACCCCTACAGTGTAGGGTTGCTGTAGGGTGTAGGGATTTAGCTGCAGCTCCTAAGGAACTTAATTTCGGCATTATAATGTAGGTAATGTGGTCAGCACTTTACACTTCTTACTACTCCTGGGGACAGACTTGGGAGGGAAGCTATACTATACTAGGGCACCAATAAATGACTTATCGTTAGTTTGTTGGGCGTTGCGGGTGTGCGACGAGAAGGATGCAAAATCCATAATTCATAATAATTTTATAAGTACCTCTAATCAAATTTACTTACTATCTGCTTATGTGTTTTTTATTCGTTGAATGAAATAAAATAGAAAATTTTCACTAGCAGCATATCTATAATCGTGCGTAGTCGGCTATATAAATTTTCAGCATGCTATTGAACTATGTAGTAAGGAAGTTGTGGTTTTAAAGCAATATAGTCTGTTTCACAATTATTGGCCACCCTGGCGATACGCTATATAAGAGTGGTAAGGGTGGTAGCCAAAAACGACAAAAGGACAGAAGGGGAGCTTGTTGATTTACTACTTGTTGGAAAAATAAAGTTACCCCTCAATTTAAATAGGAGGTGTTATGATGGTTGCATCCACAATAGGGTATTTTCCAATTTTTTAAAATGTATCTAGAAAGTTACCTTATTGATAACGTAATCTCAAAACCACATTAAAGAAAAATTGCGACTGTAGGTTTTGCCAAAAAAATTATTTAAAATTCAAACTATAAAGTTTCCCGCATAAAAGCGGCATGACGTCACGAGTCGTAGCTGTCAATATTCGTCAATATTCAACTAATGAGCTCCAACTTATTATAACCTTGATTTCACATTAACTGACATTTAACACATGTAACTAAGCAACAAAGTGATGTGTACGACCAGCTACGTCACTTCCGTTTTAATTTTCACTTTTAACCTGCAGCATTTAATGCTTTTACTAAAGCACTTTTTAATAAAACTTTTTTGATTAACATATTTTTAGTGTGGCCAAGTCATTGATAATCGACTTTGCTATGCAATAACGCAGCAATAATCGATATTTAAAAAATTGGAAAATACCCTATTCGTGCTAAACGTATAGCCAAGGTGGCCATTAATTGTGAGACCGACTGTACATAATTTTGCATGTATCTCAATAGAAACTGCACAGTAGTTTTCTAAGACCCGTATGACACGTTAGTGAATTTATTATTTTTAGCACTGAATTGACACAAAAGCTCTACGCCGCATTTCTACGCTCTAATCCACAATCTAAGTTTTCAAGTCGTGCTTAGAAATTCCGCGCCGACTCACTAGGTACTAAGTTTAGTAATAAATTCAGCAACGGTCATATGGGTCTAAAGCTTGTGAACTTGTATATAAATTTGCCAACAGCTAGACCGATCCCTAATGGCGAACGGTATAGGGGTTAGTTATCGCAGATATTGTCAGGCCACCTTAATACGGTTACCACTGCGTTGGTGAGCTTGAAAACAAATTTAATTATCTGCGCATCCCTACCGCTCGCCATCACAAATATACCTTGCAGTATCTGATACTGAAGTATAGATGGTTTCATTAGTCTTTCGCTTTTATACCCAGTTCCCAAGACTGATTTGCACGTCAGAATCGCTATGGGTCTCCATCGGAGTTTCACCTGACTTCGTCCTGATTAGACATCTCTCAGGTCCTAGTTTTCACGTTCTCTAGGAGCATGTAGTCTCTAGTATTGCGTCTAGATCTTTCTTGTTGGTACTATAAGTACTAGGCCACACTAGATCTAGTCTAAGGGCGACTCTTTATCCATTGTTTTATATGGCTTCCCAACTCTCCAACAAGGGGTCTTCATTATCATAAGGACCCCCAAAAGACTTTTTGTGCTTTCTCGAAGTGGATGTGTATAGCCAAGACGGCTAAAAAAGTAAATTTATGTGCATAAAACAAAATTGTGACTTTGTAGTCCCCATAGTAATTTTGCACCTAGAACCTCAGTCTATTAAATCTCTCACAGCTTGGAAGTATTTATTTAACGATATTATCTAAGAAGGGCAACACGTAGGTAATCCGACCCTGTATAATGTTCATAATCGGTGTGTTTTTTACTTGAAACATATAAGTCTTTAGAAACATAAGCCAAAGCACCATGAAATGCTTCTTGAGTAGGATGGAGAATGCAATAAGGCGAATTTATCTGTAAAACTGAATTCTATAAAAATTTATAATTATAGGAGGCTATAAATAATTATTTTTTCTCATTATATGAAAGAAATAAACATTTTATTGTCAATAAGATTTGATGTGTCTTTATAGCAAGTCGTATAGTTGTTCATTTTATTCTTAAATTTATATTTTTGATCGTAACATTACAAAAGCGATTTACGAAGTTGAAATGAAAAATTTTTAGTTTCTCTATGGTGGTTGGAAGTGTGAGTATTGTATGACGAAAATATGAAACATCATAGTTCACGATTACCAGGGTGATGATGTTGAAAGACCCTATAGGGAATTGCTAACGGAAGTATGAACATTCTGTATTATTGTACGCCCCTTTTCTAATTATAAAGGGATCTCATAATCAAAGTATGTGTATTGTTTACATGGAATTTAATTTTGATTGAATCTTTCACGGTAACGTAATGAAAAGTGGCAAAATATTTTTATTTATCCCTAAATTCGTCGGCGCGATCGGCAAGATTTAATGATTCCACCAATTTTGGATCTTAAAATGAGTTGAATTGAATTAGCTAAGGGTTAATAAAATGGTCGTAGAGGCTTAGGTTGAATTTGATATAGGTGTATGATGGTAATAACGTTAAGGTATGTTTTGGTATAAACGTTTCAATTTGCCTACAGGCTACAGGTAAGCGTGTAAGTTTGAGAAGAATTTTCTTTCGGGTAAGAAATGTGCAATTAAAGTCAAAGGTTTTATTCTTCAACTGTATAATTTGAAACAAATTTTAGTTAGTGCATACTCGCATTAAGCCAGTGGCGAATTTTTTTTATTTTTGCGGTTCTTATTTTTTCGAGCGTTAAAGTGAGTTTTCAGTTGCACAGTGTGATGTTTTATTATATGTATTCTTTTGACTTTGACACATTAACTTCTTTGTGTCTTTTCTAAATTCGTCATTAAATTCTTTCAGTACAAAAGTACAGTAATTACTTTAGTAATTTCAAAGGTTTCGGACAAAGGAAAAAGATCCGCTCTGCAACCTCGGTGTATCTGAGTAGGAAATGGTACAAAAAGTATCTGGCAGGGGTCACATAGCCGCTACATTAGTTGGGTTGAAATAGCTGCAAACGTTGTTTCTTTGCCGTCGCCGAAGGCAGTCGCGCCGGTCTGGTTTCCACCGCACCCGCTTAGAATCGTAATTTTCCCTGCAAAAACACGATGAAAGGCTCAATGCTAGAAGAGAATATTCTTTTAGTTTTTAATATACTTCGTATTCGAGAAGTCTTTACAAATACACACTCACACTTTCTTAGCCTACGGTTCAAACTTAAAAAAAAAAGCTCTAATTGATTTGTAATTACTAATTACGGAATAACAATTTTTATGGGTGTTTAACAAGGACGTTGGGATAAGTTGTAATTTCAAATAATACTTGGTATTAAATTAACTTTGTTATTCAACAACTGCATGATTTAATTGAAATTTCCTCAAATCTGCATATATGCTTATGCATATTTAACTACTGCAGTTACACACCACACGTTACTTGTAATGTCTTCGAGTTTTTTATTCGTTGACGTTTGATGGGAAATTATGATAGCTGATTGATTCTTTTTATCAAATATTTCACTAGATTTTGATCTAAGTATAAAATTAAGTTTTTTTGATGTAGAGAAAATTCTGAAAATTTTTCAGAATGAATGCAATGAGTGCTATTGTTAAATTCTTAAGCACTGGGTAAATGGGCACACCTCGATGCTGTATGCTGCATACGTCTATACAGGGTGATTCAAATTCGTGGGCCACTATGGGGATCTCGGAAACTGTAAGAGATACAAAGTTGGTTAAATGGGGGCAAAGTTGCGTAATTGGATAGCGAATAATCTTCAAAAAAGAAAATTAAAAAATTTCCATTAGGTTCCGGGATTTATGGAAAAAAACGAAATTTTGGAAAACCTTACTTATTTTTTTCTGAAGTTGTTTTCAAAGATATCAGAAACCTAAAAACACATTTTCCTTGCACCTTTTTTGTCTCTACAAGATGGCGATTTTAGATTTTTAAAACAACGTTTCGGTTTTGAATTACCATCATCAACTCTAAAATTTTAAATACGGACCTGCATTTTTTATTTTATTTTTGAGTTTAACTTTTTATTATAAAAGCAATGACGTATCAAAAAATGCAGGTCCGTATTTAAAATTTTGGAATTGATGATGGGAATTCCAAACCGAAACGTTTTATCGAAAATTTAAAATTGCCATCTTGTAGAGACAAAAAAGGTGCAAGGAAAATGTGTTTTTATTTTTTTGATATCTTTGAAAATAACTAAAAAAAATTAATGAGATTTCCAGAAATTTTATAATTTTAAATAAAAAAAAAAATTTTTTTGGGCACGTCATTGCATTTATAATAAGGAGCTAAACTCAAAAATAAAATAAAAAATGCAGGTTCGTATTTAAAATTTTAGAGTTGATGATGGTATTTCAAAACCGAAACGTTGTTTCAAAAATCTAAAATTGCCATCTTGTAGAGACAAGACAGATGCAATGAAAATGTGGTTTTAGTTTTCTGCTATCTTTGAAAACAACTTCAGAAAAAAATAAATAAGATTTTCCGAAATTTCGTTTTTTTTCAGAGATCTCGGGACCTAATGGAAATTAAAAAAATTTTTTTTTGAATATTATTCGCTATTCAATTACACAACTTTGTCCCCATTTAACCAACTTTGTATCTCTTACAGTTTACGAGATCCCCATGTTGGCCCTCGAATTTGAATCACCCTGTATAGTGCCATCAAAGTTTTAGAGGAAGCTAACTCTTGGCATTTAGGTGATATTTTAATAGTTTAAGTGTGAAGCCAGGTATACGTCACACGTTGGCGGTGTTAACAATTTTAATTCTTGTCGTTTCTCTCAATATCATTTGTATATTGTGGTGGCGCCACACACACCGGCTTGCTTTCCGGCCACAAAGAGGAGCGTGCGGACATCATTCAGGCGACCTGCACAGTGCACAGGCCAAGTCGGAGCGTCTGGACAGCGTTTAGACCGCCTGCACAGACCAAACGGGAAGGCAAGGCCAGTGTGTGTGAACGGGCCTTTACTTTTAATTTCGTTACACGTTTTACTACAGTCCAGCGATAGGCATTGTTTGTGATCATGTACTTAGACCATCACTAAGTCGGATCCATTTTTGAATAAGTATATGAGATATTTGTGTGATTGTGATTCTTCTTTGCCCTTCTTTTTCACGATTTTAGGATCTTTGGACAATTGTGAGGCAAATCGTGTGGCGCCCGTTAATTTTAACATCTTTACCTACGCCCGTCTCACTAAATTGACCGGCAACCTCACATTTGTTAATTTTTATTTATTTCACGTCACATTTTGGCGCCCAACGTGGGGCCATTAAATCATTTTTCCTGGCATCTTTGGTGGTAAATTTGAAGCTAGGGGTGTGTAAATAATAGTTTAAATTCTAGTAAAAATATTTGTTTTGTAAATATTTTTGGTCTGTTGAGATAAGATTAGAAGTAGCTGGGAAAAAGCCAAGTCGTAATTATAATTTAGGAAAACGCGATAAGAATATTGTCCAAATCAGCCTGTCCTGTGTGATAAGAATCTTGTTTTGTCGAAGGCTATAGATCTTCATACTAAGAAATTAGTTCTTAGAGTTATGGGATGTATGTTAGTAATTAAACATTTATGGTCATTTGTACTAACGCTAAGCAATAACGACTTAGGAATCGCCTAAATGGAGATGGTTTTGCAACAATGATCTAACCCACGCCTCGTTTTCTTGACATTTTAAAATGTATTCTACAACAAACAAAATTAGTTTAACTAACATTTAGTGATGAGTGATGGTGATACTATCTACTAGAAACATATGTTTTCAAAACGCAAATTCACTAAAGCGTTTTCAACTGTTTTATTAATTTGTGGAAAACTACATAATTGTGGGTTAGATCATTGTTGCAAAACGATACCCAAATATGTTGCTCCCATTTGATTTATTAACAAATCAACAATTTAAGTAACTTCTAAGTCGTTCCTTAGCGCTAGTGCAAACGTCCATTAGTTTTAGTTTGAGATTCTTGTAGCCTAGGTCTCACGTTATAAGAAAATAATTCCGGCGTAAGTCGAACGTAGGAGTGGTATCAGTGGCGTGTACTTTATTATCTGTTATGTAGGTGTAATATTTTAAGGTGTGGAGCGGTAGGGATAAGTTCGCTCAGGTTTGGTCACGCCTCTTTAGTAATTTAATACGTTGACTATGGCGTTGGAGAGGAAAAATACCAATTTAGGTATCCTCATCTCGTCAGCTTAAAATATTTTACCCCTACCTAAATATTATATTATCCGCGATCTTATAATAATGCGCTACTGATCAGGTTTCGCGCCATGTATTTATTACCCTCTCTACAGTTGTATTCCGAACGAGTGCGCATTATTTTCTTATAACGTGAGACCTGTAGGTGAGAATTCCCAACGTGGAGTCCTGAAAGGCCAGTCTACTACAACTGTTCTTGACAAAGTATAGCATTGATTATCTACAAAAACAAATGAAAAGTTCCATGTTAAACTTATGGTCGGAATTACTTAATCAAAAGCTTTATAGTACTGCCTCTTACCGTATCAAAATTTTAATTGTTCTTCAATGAAAGTAGTTCTCATTTGTATGGCACGAATAATAGAAGACTAGAACAAGGAGACTTTAAAATTATATGTTTTTCGTGGAAACTCACGTTGTGTTAAAAATACACCATTTTAATTAAACAGTGGCAAAGAAAAAATTAATAAAACATAGTTATTTTACCTAACGAATCTCCCGTTAATAAAGACATGTTGGTTTTATGTTTTTAACAATAAGGAAACAAATCTTTAGTATGTCATAAAAATATCTATTTAAAATGCAACAGAAAATTCTCGTCGAAACTTCTTTTTAGCCTTTTTTTTTAACTTTAACTTCTCCAGGAAGTCATTTCGCAGCAGGATACGGCTTTTTAAAGTTATCCTTCATTGCGAGTGGAGATATAGATGCATATTAAAATTTAAGATACCTAGCTCTATCCATTTTGCTTTCTTTGCTTTACTGTAGATTTTGTTTGTTTGGTATACATAACGTATAAGAGACGACGTCGAAGTCGACGTCTACTGCAAAAAGTGCATTTATTACAAGGGTTATTTCTAGAGTCTAACAGGATAGGGTTGTTGTGAAAATATCGAGAAAAATGCAATTTCTATTATCGCTTGTTAGTTGTAATGATGTAAACTGTGTAATTCGTTTAACAATATAATCACAGTTTGGTTGTTAATGAGTTTATAAAATTTAGTACGGTCGGTTGCCGCAATAGAATGTGATAACACTTGAAGTCAACGAACAAGTTAATGTAAAATACTTTATCGAATTTACAAAGTTTGTTAAAATATCGTCTTTTAGGGAATTTGATTTGTGTCATTGTATACGTTGTTGAAATGAAGAACATTTGATACGGATCATCTGAGCTCAATTTACTCGTCGAAATATAAACAAACAAACCTACAGATTTAGAGAGTAAAAAAGAAATCAATAATAACAACATTTTCGCATTTTGCACATATCCTCTTCTTGTGGCTCTTCTTACCCTCTGTCCTCGACGAGTCAAAGTACCCTGTTTATTTATCGGATTTTTGGACTATTTTGAGAGGTATTTGTTTTAGTCGGCAAAAGTAGGTCATTAATCTCACTTTTATCTTTTTATTCCCAAACTATTTTATTGAAGCTATAAATAATTTATTTCGTGGTGCATAAATTATTTAAATGTGTCTAATTCCGATCAATTTTTATAATTTGTAACAAGATATCCTGTATAATAATGCAGGATGTCTCAGAAGTAATCGGAAAAACAATAATCGAAGATTCTTTGAATATCTAGCACATTTTACCTCTTATGACTTATGACTTACAATTTTAGAGCAGAGATGCATTCAGTTTCTAATATGAAAATGTTTTGGCTTAAAAATTGCATTTTCTTTTATTTTTCCTCATACAAAAATTGCATTTAAACATTGTCATTAGCAGAACTTAACTTCTTGTGTATCACACTGGAACGTGTACGTTTTAGCTTTTAACTCGAGTTGTAGGTTGTAGTGAGCAAAATAGTTTACTCATTAACGTATTCCCACATTAATTACAAACTTCCACACATCAGCTTGGCCAGTTGATTGTTAATTGACTCAAGCAACGCATAAACCGATTTTGCTAAATTAAAATTTCAAAGAAAACAAATCTAATTGTAATCGAGTTTTAAATAAATTTTTCGTTACTTTGATGAAAGTTCATTTTCTAAGTCGTGAGGCTTTAATAGGTATTCACTCCTGCAATTTATTCTACTTCTTATGGGGCGGTAAAATATAACTTTTTAAAAATATTTTAATTAAATACCACCGAATAATCAAACAAGGCTGTTTTCTCTGAAAATCGCACTAAAGTCAATAATGTGTTAAATAATAAGAAAATCAATTTTTGTTTGTTGTTTAAAGTAAAAGAATTAATTAATAAAAAGAAACATGGAGGTCATGGTATTTACTCCATAGTCTTGTTGTTGTGATATAATTGTGGTAATGATTGTAATACGCGTGCTGATTATACACAGTGAAACAGTTTTTAATTCTATGGGCAGTGAGCCACTGATTTCCCAAAAGCTTTTAACTAAAAAGTATTAAAAATTGCTAATACCCCTAATACCCCTCATGCTTTACTGCCCTAATCATCGGTCATCAGGACGGTGAGTGGCAAACGTAATAATCTAGATGTATTGGTACCTATTAATTGTCCACAACATTCAAAATCTATTCGGTGCTGTGTATAAGCTATGAGTATAGCTAGTAGAACTTCAAAGAACTTTCTAGAGCAAGTGAGGAACTTTTAAAGCGCCCTAGAAATTTGATGACCGTTAGAGCGCTTTATGTGAACAAACAACAAAGAGATGCAAATTTGACGGGTTGCTTATTTTTAATACTCTGTTATGATGGAGAGGTACGAGGAGCGGGGCGAGGATCTAGAGCTTAGTGTGCTTCTATGAAAAACATGTGAAACACCCACTGACAAATTTTAAATAATTTTTATCGTTAAGTACTACATTCATTGGCTCTCCTATCACCTCACTAAGTTGAGAACCACACATGGACACCTTCCATTCTAGTAGTACCAAAAGAGGAACACTGGACCCCCTTACCACTTTTTTGTAACGTCACAACGTCGAGATTACCTTGGGGTAAAACTCTCGATCTCCCCTCATCGCTTATTTAAAGATATTTCAAGGTCTAAGTTTCCTTGAAGTTTCAAGGTCACCTCGACCTTGTGTCGTGTCATAAGAAAGTGTTTTTGACCCTCCTATTCAAGGATAGGATTTACATCTCCTTGGCCTTTAGATTCCTATATAACTTTCTTTTGTGACTTTACAAGTTTTAGATCAACTTCAAAAGTGAAGATGTGACCAAGTATTTTTGTTCTATATGTAGTGCTGGTAATTACTTTAATGCGGGTGTTGGTTGTAAAGAAGGCGCAAAGGAATTAGTGTTTAACTTTTCTCAAAGCACGGAAACGTTCACCAGCAAATTCCTTTTGAGAGATTTCTCATGGACAATGGACACAAATAAATTTCTTTTGATGAATTTCTCATGGTAACTCACACCTTCATTGCTTACTGTTGCTTTCTGAGGGTTGAGAGTTTCACACTCTCACTCTTCTTCTTTTTGGAGACCCTCTTACACTACCATCATTTTCATGGCAACGCTTCTCTTGCAGAATCTTGCCTCATTCATTTTTTTTGTTTGAGACCCTTTTTAAGGGACCAAAGTTGGTTAAAAATCGATTGCCTCAAAATTAGTTTGATTACGAATCGCAATCAAACGATTCTTGTTTTTTGTGTTAAATTTCCCGAGACCGGAGCTACCCCTTTGCATATCATGAATTAATGAAGCACTTTCTGTATGTATTTATTGGTGACTCAACACTTATTTGGTAAGGAATAGTTAGGCTTTGGTTTTGAAAGCTTTGCTTAGTTTTGGCCTTTTGTCGATGATTTTAAGGTATAGCAGGCCAAGTGCTTTGCTCCTTGAGGGTTTGATGAATTCCATCTCCTGATAGGATTTTAACACACAAATTCGCCAACGTAGAAGTGTAGTAGACTAGCTAAGTATCTAACTTAGTGAATATATGTGGACCTATATCGCTACTTCGCTACCTGAAAGCTAAATTGCTAAAAACTTATTTTATTGATAGCCAGACTGAGATATTATGAAAGTTAAATATGATAATTTCTCAGTGTGGCTTTTAATAAAATGAGTCTTTAGTAATTTAATTCAATACTTATATCAAAATTGTATTTTTTCGTAATATCTCACTGTACCTTTCAGATAGCGATATGTATAGTACTTCTAGACATTCTATAGGAACTTTAAATTTGGTATCATAGTAGATCATACCTTAAAGATCTCTAAAAAGAGTATAAATCTCCAGTAAGCTCTTTGGGGACCGAGTGAGGGGGCTCACACATCCTGAAGAATTCTTTGGAAAACGCGGAGTTTTCTTTATAGATTTCTAGGGTTTGATCTACTCTGGTACTCATTTTAAAGTTCCTATGATGTTTTTTTCAGGAAATTCGGACTTTTCTAGGGATATTTAGGGTGTATTCTACTCTGGTATACACTTTAACAATGCTCTGACTTTTTTCAGAAAATTCAGACTCTTTTATAGGGATCCTAATAAAATTAGAAATATTCTGGTACCCACTTTAATCTATAACCTTAAATAAATAAAAAATGAAGTTCCTAATATGATACCTATACTTATACTCGTATAATAAGTGCTTCGTTAATAATTACTTACCTACCCTGTTACACGTTACACTTCCATTTATTAATATGCATAGAGTATTTAGACGGTTTCTATTGTAAACTTTTTTAATTCTTTAAAAATTTGTTGACATTAAAATATGAGGAAATGATTAGAGAAAATTCAACTTTCTTGTGTGTGCTTTTGAACGAATCTGATAAAGGTTTAGAAAAATTAGCATTTCTATTACATCCATCGCATAGAAAAGTATCGAATATGTCGTTAAAATAACGCCGGAGTACTGAACAGACGACGCCGACGTCTGTTGTCTCTTGTAGAGATTTAACCGGTGATTAAAATTTGAAATTTTAAACGGATTTTTAAAGCATAAAGTAGAAATAAAATACCAACTATCGTATTAATTATACGTAATTAATAGGCATTCAACTGTAAAAATAATCATTCCAAGTCATTAATATTTTTTTTAATTTTTAGCACCCAATAAAAGCAATGATTACTTAAATCTTTATTTAATTAAGTGATGTCGCTATTAACTACATATCACATTAATAAAACAAACAAAATTGACAAACCTATTTTAATATTCAACTCAACTAATTGATATTATTATCATCTGTTGGTATTGATTTTATTTTGGTTGTACATATTTAATTTGTACTAATGTTAACTTAACCTGTTGATTTCACACAAATTCTGCTTTGTTATACGATTTTATACATTTTACCGTAAAAGTTGAGCTTTTGTAAATCAACTGGTGCAAGCTCCTTTTTTTCCCTCTTCTTTTTTTTTGTTTCCAATTGAAATTGGCGATAATTTGTAAATAAGTGGTGTGACTTGGTAACGTTTGTAACAAAAGTTTAATTGAGTTTCGTTAATCTCATCCTAAAATTAACTTTTAAACGATCTTTTGATGTGTTACATCGCGATAATTATTTTGTAATTAGCACAACTATAATTGGGTTTAAAATAATTTATTACTTTTTATCAATTTATGTATTGTTGGCAATTAATAAAGGTGATTTATTAGCGATATTAAATTAGGATGTATAATATGATAAGCTCAAAAGCTGAAATTACCATTTGTGGGCTTTAAATGAAGTTTTAATTTTGCAAAATAAGTTATGTTTTCAGCGATTTCGTTTTGTTTACGTTAATTTTTTTCTAAATTGAGAAAATAAAGGTAAATTTGCTTTAACTCATCACCGATACCAAATTACGTACCATTAACTTTTGGAATGTGCATTATCGATATTGATATGTAATAGAATAGCTTTCAGCCCCCAGCATAACCGTGAATTATAACTGTAGTTGTATAGGGTTGGGTTTGACAGTTGGGTTCGTCCAAGGGGTAAGGACAAGGGACCACAGGGGTTGGAGTTAGAGCGGGGCTGCGGTATCCAGGGTGGACACTATCGATCACACACTGGCCGGGTTGTTCGGACCAAATATGCGTGGGACGCGAATAAAAATATATAGTATATAAACCTTTATCACCTTTACAATTTGACCCATGTCTCTTACACGTCTCTCGTAATTAAATTAAAAAATTATAAGTACCCGTGTAATGTGCGATTCTATTTTGTTTTTTCCAAAAATTTAATTAACCGTTTAAAAAAATGTTAAATTTCACTTGCTATGTCAGCTCTTAAATTTATTATGATCACATAATTAACTTTTAATTTACAAAGGATTAAAATATGTTTTATTAAATGATGCTTTAATAAGTTGTTTTATCGAAGTTTAATTGGATTTTTATACCCTTTGTTTTAATTTATTAGAGAAAATTGAAATTACGAGTAGCTTTGTTTTTGTGGTGATTTATCTAAAGTTAATAATGGAGATACAACTTTTTATATCATTGTTATGGGTACTTATTTTTTTACCTAAAAGCACTTCAAAAATTAAATTTTCACAAATATGTTCAACCCCAAAAATTGGGGTGGTTGAATATGAAATTAATTCTTTTACGTTGATTGTCTATGGTGCATTGTGTGCATGCTTGTCTATAGACCATCAGCTTTAATGGTAGTTATTTTACGTGCATTACCTATTGGCAATTTATTTTTAACCTGGAAATTGTTTATAAAATGTTTCACTTTGGCACTGGGCAGGGTGTTCCATAAACCGAGTACTTAACAAATCTATTGCGATTCTGAAACATTTTTTCTTAGCAATTTTTAGTTTAAAAATTTTTATTTCTAGAAGGATGCCCTACACACACATGCTTACCTTCCAGTTTGACCTGCACATCATGGAAGCCGGAACTATACTTTGCGTCCACACGTAAAGGCTTTTATTCCGGCCAGAGGCTTCTTCCAGAGTTCTTAGGATACTTAGGAATGTGGAGAATTAACAAAAAGTGTTAACAAATTTTAAGAGATCCACACAGGGATTCCAGTCCCCGTGATCTACGTGACGAGCACGAGAAAACTATAGGGCTAACACACGACAGTATTTTCGACAGTTTTCCGCTCGACAGCATCGACACGACAGTTTTTCGCCCTATGAACTATTTTGGTCGATTTTTATTTATAGGCGGAAGTATTCTGGAAGAGAGGTATTAACATTTTAAAATAGCTGGGCCAAGGGACACCAAGATAAAGAAGGCAATGTATGAGCTGATGAGCTGGCAACACTGGGCTCAGGCTCCTGCCTGAACGGACCGGCACCGACTCTGACTCTGGCGGTCATTACTCTTAGCTGCCTCATAAAACAATAAACATTAAGATTTCATGTGGTCGAAAGAAACGTGCTGTAGGCAAGCCAAAGCAGGAATTGCAGTCCCTTCGACACGACATGTAAAATACTACCTCAACATGTCTCCATCACATCTGCGAACACTTACGAGCATTTTACATCGTTACAGGACATTGTAAGCTAAACAAACACCTCCACACTCTGGGACTAATCGATATCCCTAGATGCAGAGGCAGTAATCAAGAAAGTGAAACTTAAAGTGAAACGGTAGCATCAACTATCTAGAAGATCCATACTTGGTGAGTACTGGCTGGGCATGGTCAGAATCAGAGATACCCCACCTGCCAAATTGTTCGAGTTCATCTTAAAGTTGGAATGGTTCGAGGAGTGAAAGAGAGAAAAAGGCGCCTCTGGGGAGGTGTTGCACAATGGGCCCGACCAGGCGACCTAAGTGCAAACTGGCTTAAAAACCAGCCGTCTCACTACTAATCCAATCCAATCCAATACCTACCTGAAATTAATTCAGTCGTACTTTGTTTCAGAGAGAAGCTTATAAATTATCACCATGGGGTCGTCTACTCTAGAGTCATCCAGTTATCTTCTTCTGTTTTCTATTTTGATCTAAGATTTTCTTCCCACAGCAAATTTAGTTTTCCTGGGAGTTACTTTTAGAACTTTGATGTCATAGATGTGATCAGAAGATCGTAACCACTGTTTGGTCCATTGGCTCTATCAGTTTGTAATTCTTGTTGATCCATTGGTGATATTTCGCTTTCAAGCTGCAATTTGTGATGGTAAAAATTGTTTGTTTAATTTTTTAAGAAGAAAACGTATTTGAAAAATCATTGCTTTTGTAATTCATAGCATATTTATGTAGCTGTTTATGGTGTTCTTTGAGTTTGAATATGGAGCTACACCAGCAGAAATGTCTTTGATCTTAGGGTTTGTCTCATAATAGTTAAGCTAAAACGTTTTCAAGGAACTAATTATTGTAATAATGTTTGAGCCACCTAAATATGCATTATTAACCTTGAAATCTTAAGTGTTATGTGTTAGTTAAATTACTTCAGCAGTAGTTCAAGATCATTTCGAATTTTCGGGACCTTGATGCTGTGGTAGCTATTACGCTATTACATTTATTGATTCACTCTTGAATTATTAAAAAAAAATTAATAATTATTAATTTTGTATTCATCCTGTATACGAAACATTTTTAAAAATATTTTACTGATAAATAAAAGAGCTCAGTTTTAGAAAAATTTGATTTGAAATAATCCACGCAGGTGTCTTATTTGGTTCGACGTCACAGATATTTTAAACGTTTGGTGGAAATTGATAAGATTTTAGTACAAAATTGTAATTTTAAGTTTAATTCACTATAATATTTAAATCGGGTTAGTTCTTTTTTTAATGTGCCTTAAGGATTTTTACCTTGGTGTTTCGTATTTCGAGTTATTCATTTTAGTAACTACCTAAATAATAATAAGGGTGAGTTATTTTTTATCGTAATAAATGGGATTACTAATACTAAATACGAGTATACATATGTATTATGTAGGGATCTAAGCTTCCATTTTTTGTGTAAATATCCTTTTACAAGATTGCAGTTGTGTCATATTTTTGATAGAATTATCAGAAATTAATAAAAAAAAATTATCAAAAGAAATTACTGCTTGGTGGAACATACAGATCAGACCCAGTAAACACACCTACGTTATCTTTACGTTGATTCAACGTTGATGCGGTTGAAACAACGTTATACGTTGAAAAATTCAACGTTGCTTATTGGTTGCTTTTCAACGGTTTTTAAATAAACGTTTAATAGACGTTGATAGTCTAATATAGTTCGACGAAATGTTGATATACAGGCAAAAAATGACGTAGTTATTACGTTGACTCTAAACGTGTTTCGTTCATGACATCGTAACGTCTACATAACGTTGTTCTTCGGTCAAATTTCAACTGCAAGTGGTTTCTACGTCAAATTCAACACATTTATTACGTCAAATTATAACGTTTTTAAAACGGTAGGAAAGAACGTTATTATAGCATTGAACAGCGACTTAAATTCAACGATGAGTTTCCTTTACCACCAATAATCAACGTTTTTTCTTCGTTAAAATTCGACGTCTAAGAACGGCTAAAATTCAACTGTATTTAACGTCAGTCGGCAACTTGTACTCAACGATAATAAGTTTTTTTGGTAAAAATCAACGTTTTTTTATTGTTAAAATTTAACGTTTATAAAAGGTTAAAAGTCAACCAGAATTTAAAATCTAAAAGTAACTTAGTTTCAACATTAGGTGGTTTTCCCGTTAACAATTAACGTTTTTTCTTAGTTAAAAATCAACGTCTAAGCACGGCTAAAACTCAACTGTAGTTAACGTCAATCGGCAACTAGTTTTCAACGATAAATAGTTTTTTTGGTAAAAATCAACGTTTTTTCATTGCTAATATTTAACGTTTTTAAAAGGTTAATAGTCAACCAGAATTTAAAATCTAAAAGTAACTTAGTTTCAACATTAGGTGGTTTTCCGGTTAACAATTAACGTTTTTTCTTTGTTAAAATTCAACGTCTAAGGACGGCTAAAACTCAACTGTATTTAACGTCAGTCGGCAACTTGTTTTCAACGATAAATAGTTTTTTTTGTTAAAGTCAACGTTTTTTTATTGTTATAATTTAACGTTTCTAAAAGGTTAAAAGTCAACCAGAATTTAAAATCACAAAGTAACTTAGTTTCAACATTAGGTGGTTTTCCCGTTAACAATTAACGTTTTTTCTTTGTTAAAATTCAACGTCTAAGAACGGCTAAAACTCAATTGTATTTAACGTCAGTGGGCAACTTGTTTTCAACGATAAATAGTTTTTTTGGTAAAAATCAACGTTTTTTTATTGTTAAAATTTAACGTTTCTAAAAGGTTAATAGTCAACCAGAATTTAAAATCTAAAAGTAACTTAGTTTCAACATTAGGTGGTTTTCCGGTTAACAATTAACGTTTTTTCTTTGTTAAAATTCAACGTCTAAGGACGGCTAAAACTCAACTGTATTTAACGTCAGTCGGCAACTTGTTTTCAACGATAAATAGTTTTTTTTGTTAAAGTCAACGTTTTTTTATTGTTAAAATTTAACGTTTCTAAAAGGTTAAAAGTCAACCAGAATTTAAAATCACAAAGTAACTTCGTTTCAACATTAGGTGGTTTTCCCGTTGACAATTAACGTTTTCTCTTCGTTAAAATTCAACGTCTAAGGACGGATAAAACTCAACTGTATTTAACGTCAATCGGCAACTTGCTTTCAACGATAAATAGTTTTCTTGGTAAAACAACGTTTTTTTATTGTTATAATTTAACGTTTCTAAAAGGTTAAAAGTCAACCAGAATTTAAAATCACAAAGTAACTTAGTTTCAACATTAGGTGGTTTTCCGGTTAACAATTAACGTTTTTTCTTTGTTAAAATTCAACGTCTAAGGACGGCTAAAACTCAACTGTATTTAACGTCAGTCGGCAACTTGTTTTCAACGATAAATAGTTGTTTTTGTTAAAGTCAACGTTTTTTTATTGTTAAAATTTAACGTTTCTAAAAGGTTAAAAGTCAACCAGAATTTAAAATCACAAAGTAACTTAGTTTCAACATTAGGTGGTTTTCCCGTTGACAATTAACGTTTTTTCTTCGTTAAAATTCAACGTCTAAGGACGGCTAAAACTCAACTGTATTTAACGTCAATCGTCAACTTGCTTTCAACGATAAATAGTTTTTTTTGTTAAAGTCAACGTTTTTTTATTGTTATAATTTAACGTTTCTAAAAGGTTAAAAGTCAACCAGAATTTAAAATCACAAAGTAACTTAGTTTCAACATTAGGTGGTTTTCCGGTTAACAATTAACGTTTTTTCTTTGTTAAAATTCAACGTCTAAGGACGGCTAAAACTCAACTGTATTTAACGTCAGTCGACAACTTGTTTTCAACGATAAATAGTTTTTTTGGTAAAAATCAACGTTTTTTTATTGTTATAATTTAACGTTTCTAAAAGGTTAAAAGTCAACCAGAATTTAAAATCACAAAGTAACTTAGTTTCAACATTAGGTGGTTTTCCCGTTGACAATTAACGTTTTTTCTTCGTTAAAATTCAACGTCTAAGGACGGCTAAAACTCAACTGTATTTAACATCAATCGGCAACTTGCTTTCAACGTTAAATAGTTTTCTTGGTAAAAATCAACGTTTTTTTATTGTTATAATTTAACGTTTCTAAAAGGTTAAAAGTCAACCAGAATTTAAAATCACAAAGTAACTTCGTTTCAACATTAGGTGGTTTTTCCGTTAACAATTAACGTTTTTTCTTTGTTAAAATTCAACGTCTAAGAACGGCTAAAATTCAACTGTATGTAACGTCAGTCGGCAACTTGTTTTCAACGATAAATAGTTTTTTTGGTAAAAATCAACGTTTTTTTATTGTTAAAATTTAATGTTTCTAAAAGGTTAATAGTCAACCAGAATTTAAAATTATAAAGTAACTTAGTTTCAACATTATGGCGTTGAAACATTAGTTGCAACGATAAATGGTGATTAACAATAAAAATACTATAAAGAAAATGTTGGGTTCTTTTACTTAATTATTAATTATTATTATTAATTATTAATAATGTTTTATACCTAAGTGATAATATAACCGTGCCGTAAATGTGCGACTACGTATTAGCAAAGGCTCATGCGACGATCGGACTTGTAATGTTCCCGCTTTGGTTAGTTCAGTGGTTCAAGGTTGTTTAGCACATAGGCGTCGATTTCGTGGGGGTACCTATGGTCATTTTGTTTACATTACATTATGATTACATTATAAATACATAGTTATCAGTTTACTAATAATGTTCCAATCTTCCCAAGTCTCATTACTTACCTATTATAGCAATATTTATTTTTATACGCTTGTGAGAGGGTGATTCAGATTTTTTTGTCAAATATTCCAGTAACGTATTCTACTAAAACTTTTTTATTACAAGAATAAAAAGTAATTTTCCAAAACCAATTGATTTGGCATGTTATGTCATGGAAATTAATTTGAACATTTATTATAATAACTTGACCATTTTATAGTAAGTTCCAACAACAAGGATCTAGAAAACGAGACATTTTTGGATGTTAGTTTACATGACGTTTCTTCGTTTCTTCATGTATTTATAGTTAGTAGAAAACGCTACTGAAGTTTCCGACAACAATCTGAAGTACCCTGTATAAACTTTTCTCAATATCCAATCAAACCAGACGGAACCCGATTATTTTACAGACTATTTCAGTAGAGTGTATTACAGTCACAGTATAGTTATCTTCTTACAGCGACAATAAAATTAAGTATTCAGGTGCCAAAACAACTACCTACCTTGGCAAAATCAATAACATGGTTTTTAAACGACAATACCACTATTGTCTTATTACTATACCACTAATCTTGTAGTGTTTAAGTTTGCTCCATTTTGGCGATTTCGTTCATGACATTTAATTTAATTAAAAATCACTCGCCGTACGGCTCGTGAATTTTTTAACAAATAAAGTCATTCGTGAAATTGTCAAGCAACAAACTTTCATAACTCATGTCATAATCATAACAATCGAACAATTTTGCCAACAAAATTTTATCTCTTGTGGTATTATAATATGAAACTATTATAGACGGAAAAAATGAATCTAATATTTTTTGTAGAAATTTTGATAAGCTTTAATTTTGTAATAGGTACTTTTAGCTTTTAGGCTTAGGCTCCGCCAAAGCTGTTTAATCTTAAAAATTTTAAACCCTTTCTTTTACATGCTTTTATATTTATTAAGTAGTTTCAGTTATGTCTATTCATTTTCGTTTCTATTATCTGAAATTTCAGTAGTTACATGGGGGTAGAAGAAATTTTAAATAATTTTATTAATTTTTAGCAATAACTTTATTAAGTTTTAAGTTTACACTTAATAAATTATATTATTTTATTAATTTAATACACTAAATTAATAAATTTATGGTAAATGAAGATGTCTTTGAAAATTTATTATGAAAAAGTAAAAACAAAACATTTTCCTTTTATAAAAATAACAGAGTACGCTAGTGATGTCCACATCCGGCCTCGCATTGCAAGTGTGGCGCGAAAGGCGGTAAGCCACGCGGTAGTCGGTAGTGAGTGAAACATGCTCTTCAAATTTATTAATAATTAATTTTCATTATTGTGTAAAGTGTTTAGTGTAATATAAAAATTTGGTAAGTACATATTTCTTGTTTAATAACAGCTTTTGTTTTGTTGGATGGAATGATATAGAGATAGTTTGTTTGATTGTTTGAAAATTAACACGTGCAAAACATTAACCTCCAAAACATTTTTTTGAATAATAGTTACTAATAACGGAATAACTTAGTTGAAATCATAAAATAATGTTAAATAACTTATGAAATTATTAATAACAAAGAATTTAATTTTTGGTCGTGCAGTAAAAAAGTAGCGTCACCACGTGACTTTCTTTGGCAACGTTGATAACACGTTGATAACACGTTGATAATAACTAAAAACCAACTTTGGCGAATACAATGAAAGTTTAATTTACTTTTCTCTTCGACGGTCTTTATGCTTATTTAAATTTCAGAGATTTGGAAATGGGCTAATTCCATGGGCTATTCTTGTTTTAAACTACACCTGTTTCCATTAAGTTGTCTGAATACCGAGATAAGCGTACTTGATGACCACTTAGAAAAAGACCTCATTTAGGTACCTCTTCCAACTATTTATCATCCAAAATTGCGCTCCATTTTAAAAAATGGAAGTTACATCAAATTACAAAGATCATGATAACTACAGGTAACGCTGCTTTTAGAATTTTCTACTTGTAATAGTTTATTATATGATTCCATTTGTTTCCAGACACACCTTGCTGCGGAAGCAAAATTAACGGAAATACTATCCAGAAGTGATCGATCTTCATCATCAGATTTTAATTCTTCAAGTTCTACTATGACTTTAGTAAGAAAGGAAATCGAGAATATAGAAAAAATTCGTAGTTCATCTGAGTCAGAAGGGGAGAGTACTCTTGTATATGAAAATGATAGTGGTAAATCTAATTTAACGACATCTCATATCTCAGGCAGTGGTGCAATGACGTCTACACCACACCATTCCCCTTTTATACATAGATCCAAATCATGTAAAGTTGATGATGGTAAGATATTTTAAAATTACCTACATATGGATTAATTTTGATAACTTGATTCTGTTTTTAGATTTTAATACCACTATACCTAAAAAAAACTGTACTTAAAAAAATCAAAAACTTGATCAGGTGTTGTTGCAACAAAGTGAAATTTCAGCAAAAATGAATATAACATTAGAGCAAAATATAACGAAACCGGACATAACGCCTGATTTTCCTATTAAAAATATTGAAATTTTCAAAGAGTTTGATGCTAACTTGGTGCTAGAGGAATCTTTGAAAAAATAAATTGTAAGTAAATTTACCTATTTTTACATTATTTTAGAATTTAATGCAAACTATTCCATTTTTATTTCTTTGAAATGCTTTTATGTCGTTGCTTATATGTTTCGCATTTTAATTTGTTTCGTAAATTTTCAGCTTCAACGATTTGCTGCTGTCGGAGGAGCTTCAGTCCAATCTCAAACAAGAAGAATATTGATATTTTTGATGTCCGATGAAGTTGGGACATGTTTTAATTGGAAAGGGCGTGATAAATTAGCATTTGAACAAACAAATATTGTGAAAATAATAAATGGTGAGTACTTTAAAGGATTTTTTAAAATGATTTATAATTAGAAAGATGATTTCGAAACTTATATTTTTTTCTATTGTTGTTTTAGATGCTGTTCGAAAATGCTATCCTGCAGTTGAAGGTTCGGATTTAAAAGTAGCTAATGCCGCCAAGGATCCTTACAAAAATAAATCAAAAACTGGATCAGGTGTTGTTGCAACAAAGTGAAATTTCTGCAAAAATGAATATAACATTAGAGCAAAATATAACGAAACCGGACATAACGCCTGATTTTCCTATTAAAAATATTGAAATTTTCAAAGAGTTTGATGCTAACTTGGTGCTAGAGGAATCTTTGAAAAAATACATTGTAAGTAAATTTACCTATTTTTACATTATTTTAGAATTTAATGCAAACTATTCCATTTTTATTTCTTTGAAATGCTTTTACGTCGTTGCTTATATGTTTCGCATTTTAATTTGTTTCATAAATTTTCAGCTTCAACGATTGCTGCTGTCGGAGGAGCTTCAGTCGAATCTCAAACAAGAAGAATATTGAAATTTTTGATGTCCGATGAAGTTGGGACATGTTTTAATTGGAAAGGGCGTGATAAATTAGCATTTGAGCAAACAAATATTGTGAAAATAATAAATGGTGAGTACTTTGAAGGATTTTTTTAAATCGATTTTTAATTAGAAAGATGATTTTGAAACTTATATTTTTTTCAATTGTTGTTCTAGATGCTGTTCGAAAATGGTATCCTGCAGTTGAAGGTTCGGATTTAAAAGTAGCTAATGCCGCCAAGGATTGGTTGAAATATTCAAAAAGCAGAGCATCTAAAGGGAAAAAAGTTGAGTGAGTTGCAAATAAAATAATTGGGTTTAGTTATGGGGGAAAATTCTTAATTTTTCTTAATTTATGTTTTGTCTGTTTTTAATTTTAAATTTGTTTTCAATTTTAAATAGTGATTTTTTGTCAAACTATTACACTAATTCACTGTTTGTAACGTTTTTAATAAATAAGAAAATTGATAATTTACTGTAATCTGTTTCGTAACTTACGTATTTAATTTAATTATTATTTTTTAAAGTTACGTTTTGAATTAATTGCAATTTTATAAAGTTGCATCATTAAAAAGTTCATTATATTAATTAAGTATAAATATATAGATATACATTGTCTTTTTGTTGAATTTGTAAAATAATTAACATTATTCAATAAATAGAATGCAATATTTTCATATACCTATCTAATTTTATTTTTTTTAAATCTACCTACCTATTACGTTTGACCAATAAACCACTGCTTCAGGTTTAAGTGTGAAGTATAAAAATTGAAGTGAGGGACAATTTTCTTATGGAATATTTTATTGATGATTTACATGTAGATATTATAGTTGCAAATTTACTTGGTACCTATGCTTTTACAATGTTTATATATTGTAGAATTAAAGGAGTTTATTTAGTGGTTAATTGATTGAATTTCTGCAAAATTAAAACAAAATCAATTGATTTAACACTATTTTATTTCCTGTTAATTATATGATAAAAAATTTAAAAAAATAGAAATCAAGCATATTAGGAACCTTATGTAAACGTGTAAATTGACCATAAATAAACGTTAGATGGATGTATAAATTCAACCGATAATCCACTAATAATTCGACAATATGTAAACGTTTATCGGACGTCGAAATAAACGAAGTTCAACGTATTATTATCGTTCCAATTAACGTTATTCGAACGTTAAATTCGACGGTAATTCTACTAGTAGTTCGAGCATAATTAAACGTTCACTCAACGTTGTAATAAACAAATTTTCAACGTGATATCATCTTTCTAATCAACGTTTTTTACACGTTGAATTAGTTGAAAAAAAAACTAGTAATTTCACCGCAATTAAACGTTTACAATTAGTTGAAATTAAAACACTTTCAACGTAATATCAACGTTAAAATCAACCATATTAAAACGTTAATGGCAACGAAAATTGTCGACAATTAATAACGTTTATAAGACCTTGAAATAAACGTGTTTTCCACGTCATATTATCGTTTAAATCAACTGTGTAATCCGTTGATAAATAACGTTTCTACAACTAACCCAAAAACGTCTTTATAACGTTCAATACTAATGTTCCCAAAACGTTACAAAATGGTTTACTTTTTACCAAAAATCAACCTGGATAAACAGGAACTAGGTGAAAATAACGTTTTTGCAACGGACCTTTACTCAGTTATAATAACGTTGAAAGTAACGTTAACAAAACGTTGATTTTTCCTAGATATCAACTATATCTAGATATATCTATATCAAAAATTGGTGAAAAAGTAACGTTATTTCAACCGTTATTTTAGACGGTTTTATAACGAAAGGTAGCTCGTTCGTCGAC
Source organism: Malthinus seriepunctatus (assembly GCA_963924605.1). Lineage (NCBI taxonomy): Eukaryota > Metazoa > Arthropoda > Insecta > Coleoptera > Cantharidae > Malthinus > Malthinus seriepunctatus. The sequence continues at coordinate 115,662,543 of OZ004600.1, read as the reverse complement.
TCCAAACGTTGAAAAAACTACTTTTTATTGTATAAAAAAACGTTGAAAGCTGGGACATAAATCCGGTGAATCAACGGACTATTTCTTAAAGGAACAACGTGTATTAAACCGTCGGTTACCGTTGCTTAACAACGTTAATTCAACGTAGTTGTGTTTACTGGGGACGATTTCAAATATAAATTCCAAGAGTGTGTGCTTACTTATAAATTATAAGTAATTAATTAATTAAGTAAAAAAGTAAATAAATTATAATATTTTGAGCTCTTTTACAACATCAAATTGTTCATCTAGTTCTAGTTCATCTCTCAGGGGGCTGTTGTAGTCCTATTATTTCTCTACAAGCTTCATTGACCCTGTTACATCGTTTTATTTTCTATTTTTCACATTCAAACTATTTAAGACCTCCTTATTACAATTTATTTACTAAAAACAACAGTTCATGAATTGTACTAATTTTTCTATTAATAAAGATAAGTTCGTACAGTCATCGCTTTTACAAGAGATTATGAAACATCTCAAGATTATATTTTTGGATAAACCCTATTTTTACGTAGTTTATTAATTATATGAAGTCATTAGTGCTCTCTATTATAATTTATTTAACCCAGAGATAAAAACCTCGTCTCTTCATAGCCGAGGTACAATTAAATTTGTAGGTTAGGTTCTTAGTTTTAGCTCTCTGTCGACTTTTTAGTTTCAAGAAGAAAAGCCTTGCTGATTGGGAATTGGTGCTCTCGTGGTTGCGTCAGCGATACATTAATCACATTTAATTTTTTTATTTTTCTAACTTCAACAACAAGTAGGTTGTTTGAAGTTTCTTTGAATCGAGAAACAGTTAATTTTTATACATGGTGTAACAGGGATGTCACGACAGACTTTAGGGGTTGCATCTCACCAAAATAAGTCGAAAAACGAGAATAACAATTTTTTCCAAAGCGCTTCCTCCTGCTTCAAAGGTCACTAGAACAGCTCCTCACAGGTGAGAGGCAAAACAGGGTTTTTAATTAATTGTTTAAAAATTGTGTAAGATAAGATAAAAAATCCATGCTCACTGAGAAAAGTTTCTTTACAATTCTGACTTGCATAAAAAGTTTCAACAAAATTTAACCAGTGGCATTGGAGTTAGGGGGGGGGGGGTGAAAAGGCTTAAGTGCGCAGAAAAATTTTAATAGGCAGTCAAGTTATCGTGTAGATTTTTTTTTACAGATTTTACTTCATTAACATTGAAATAAGTGCAATAACTGATGCCAGATTGCTAATTTTTATATTTACTCCTTTTTTTAAATTCAACTACAGGCCCTCGAAGACTTTAAGGGACTGTAGTGCCCTTAAGAAACACATTAGAAAAAAATGTTATTTTTTACTTATTTTGGCAAAAGGAATCGCCATTTAAAGTTTTCGTGACATTCTCGTTTATAGGACGCTTTATAGGATACTGATTTTAAACTTAAAGAAACAGTATCACAAGAACTGTGATGCCCCAATTCACTCAGTCGTTCCATTTTTGAGGAAGTGTATCACAGTACTTTACTACTCTTATTCAAAATAATTCCAAATAAATCTTGCATTAAGCAATAAAGAGACGATACATAACCCGTTCTTGTAACATTTGCCAAATCTCATATGTAATAAATTAATTCCTAACATATTTATTTGGCTCAAGAATTGAATTGCACCTCTTATGGCAGTATTCATCATTTTTAATGCTCTTAACGCGTTTGCAGAGCTTCTTTTTTATTGTACTGGAAGTTTTAAGTGACCCACTTTGTTTTAACGTCGTTATTTTTCGCATTTAAATAGATACTATTTCTTTGTCAATAGATCAGCAAAAATGAAAAATTAACGATCTGTAAGTTTTATAAGGAACGAGCGGGCACCCCCGTCGAAATTCGACGAAGTAGTTGTAGAGATGAATGTGTTAGAAAAATTAAATTTTCCAAAATTATTATAATGCACTTACTAACACTGATGATTGTTTGTTGTTAAATGTACGAAATAGTTGTGTCCGTCATTTAACGTTATCAAACTTTGTTAAAATGGGGATATAAGATTAATACTCGTAACAATTTATTATTTAAAAAATGTATGAAATTGGTAATTTGAAGAAATGAATTAGTGCTGACATATCTGTGGGTCGACAGCTTCAATTTAAAAAAAATTATTAAAACCGGTCCAGTAGAAGCACTCTAAAATTAGCGGTGAAGAAAAGGCTTCGCGTTTTAAATATATGGATTGTGAACAATTTGGAAATCAGTCAAAATAAATTTAGTCTAGTAAACGCAGGGGTTATAAAGGATATGGAATAGGGTGGAATTTTTTCTTCAGGAATGTGTTTGGGGTAGTTCGGAGGTAAAAATACTACAACTCCCCGGTCTTAAGAGGGGGAGAGAAGTGGAAATGTCCCGTTTTTGGGGTTTTTGCTTATTTCTCAAAAACGGTAAGTTTTAAGGTAAAAATTACTCTTAGCAAAATGACAGTTTATGAAATTTCCTACAAGATTGTTTCTAGTTATTTTGTCATTATTCACAATGAACGTAAACGCACGCATATTTCTGAAAATGTGAAAATTGAAAATTTTCAAATTCTTCTAAGGATGGGTTCTGGAAGGGTTTGAAATATTTTTTTCAATTTTTGAAAAATAGATAGGTAATACTGATTTCCACAGATTTACGTACGTTTACGTTCATTGTAAATAAGGACTTTTATAGTTTTTGAGATATCCGCCCGTAAAGATCGTTAATGAGATAAAAAAAGTTTTGGCTCACATTTATCGTCAAACTTTTGCCTCTACCACCTCAATGGCTTCACCTCAAAAGTCCCTGGTTCTAGCTATATGGCTAAGGGAGGGAGGAATGTGGAAAGCTCCCGTTTTTAGGGTTTTCGCTTACTTATATCTCGAAAACAGTAGGTTTTGGAGAAAATTTACTCTTAGCAAAATGAAAGCTTATTATACAAGATTGTTTCTGTTCCTTTATTCTTTATTCGCAAAACTCGTAATGTATAAAACCAAAATTTTTGCCTTACATTTTTCGCTAAACTTTTTTCTCTAGCTCGTCATCCCGTCGTTTAAACTGCTCTTCACACACAGGCTTGCCTTCCGATTTGCCTGTGTAGTGCCTGTGCCTGTGCCAGCGCAGGAACTATACCTTGCCTCCACACGTACAGACTTACCTTCCGGTCTGGTCTGTGCAGGCCGCCTGCACAGTCTACATCTGAGCTATTACTTTGCATCCACATGCTCGGACTTATCGGCCCGCTTATGCGAATTTTAAATTTTAACAACGCTTAAAGTTGGACAGGTCAGATTAAAGCCCGCGCAGACCGCCTAAACGATGTCCACACACTCCGGTGTGGCTTGTGCAGGCCGGCCTACACAGGCGAATTTAGAGTCTGAATGTTGCCCACACGCTCCGGACAGGCGGCCTGCACAGGCCAAGCCGGTAGGCAAGCCTGTGTGTGAAGACGAGCCTTTACAGTAAATTTTGACTAAACTAGTTATTCAAAGGAACAAAATGCTACCCACGTGATTATTTAAGGGGTTATACGGTTCTGATGGACGAAATAAACTCAAAAATGACCTAGATATCAATCAAATCAAAATGATTACTTACTTACCTATTACGTTTTGGTTTATTTAGAATTTGATAGGTTTTAAATACCCTTATAATCGTTTTTAAATTGGGTCTATGTATTTTTTGCTAAATCCGAATAAATATTTTCTTCCGAATTCAACGATGCATTAAAAATCATTCTTCATGTCACCAAATCGTAGTAAGTACATCATTGAGTTCAGAAAAAGATAGCCTTTCAGCCTATAGTTAAAAATAAAAATTTCGCCCTGAAAAAGAGCCCATTACAACAATGGAACCATGTTAATTGACATCTCGCTTGTCTGCACGATGCGTTAAAGCTTGGAGCTAATTTTATCACCCACTCGGTATATTCGTAAAGTATTTGGCTCTAATTTCTTTGAACTTTTTTTTTTTTTAATTATTGTTACTTAAATTAAATTCATCATAAAGAAAAGTTTTATAGTTTTCACACTTCAAACACGCGAGTCCAATCAAAGCTCTTTTTTGGCTAGTTTAGTACTTTTACATGCGATTAATAATAATAAGAAATGTAACAAAAATTACCCACATTGTAAAAATATAATTAATTACACTATTGTTTATGTATCGAACTAAGCGATTATTTCGTTAAAAATTACAATCAATGATTAATTACCAAACCATCACCATTTTTTTATAAATTACATTTTTAATAACTCAAGTTATAATGAAGTAATAACCTATAATATACTTTTTTATATATTACGTATATTAGTTATTGCTTTTATAAACTGTTATTGGCAGCTAATTTTAAGTTGGTAAGCGTAAAACAGTAGTCCAGAAGAGGTAAAACTTCTAAGCCTCTCTCATCAGATCGCCTGTCAATCGTACGTCCGTAGCCAAAAGGTTTATGCGGTTTCCCTGGAGACTACGGTTTCGTAGAGAGGCTGATTCAGCTGCCGTTTTATTCCTACACATCACAAAAAATATACGATTGCAAAAGAAGTTACAACTACACCCTTGTTCAAAACCCATTTCATGAGGGATTTAATATTAGATTTTAATTGCCTTAATTTATTTTTTGTTTTGATCTAACAAGCAACCCTTTTTTTAAGGGACGCGTAGTTTATTTATATTCGACTTTTAAATATTTAAAAAGTTTAAATAATGGGAATTTTTAGGTGAATTTTTCTATCTTTTGTTTGTTATTCTTATATAAAAATAAAAGGGTTATTTTGATAAATCTTTTAAGCAAAATGGGTCAGAGGGTATAATGTAACGTTCTTCATCTTTAATGTTGGATTTTGTGGAGACGTCTAAGCATTCAAAATATGGGTTAACAAGTTCAATCGATTAAATCTGAACAATGTCGGAAATAAAACAAAGCGAAGGGTAATTACGACTGTATTGTTTTTATCAAACTTATTTCTCTCGTTTTTCGTTACGTTCGGAGATATATCTTTTTGGTTGCTTTTGGGTTATTTATGTTTTGGAAACTTGGAGAAAGTGTAAAGATTTAAAATTTTGAATAAACAAGAGTAGTAAAAAGAATAAAACGTTTACTAAAGTGCACACATGAAAACTTAAGAGATAGTTTGAAAATAAGATAAAATTTACTGTATGAGAGTAGCATGAACGCGGTCGTAAAAATCCCAGGGTATGCTGACGACAATGTGGTGAATTGATACGCTCTGGGAAAAAATTTACGAGTAGTAGAGTGTGGGGCTAAGATTTGAGTGCAACTTTAAATTTTTTCGCGATTTTTAAGATTATTGTCTAGTTTGCAGTAAAGTAAGAAAAAATTTTCTTCTAATTTAACTTTTCCGTCATCCAGGATGAAACTTGAAATGAGTGGGTGTTAGGAGAGAATCCTTACGCCCCTTGAGGTTCAGACCTGCCAGATATTCGAAACGAGCACTGCCGCTGCAATTTACTTGATGAAGGGTGGACTGGGGAAACACCGTTAGAAGATCGGCAGATTCGGATCCTTGTACTCAAACGTATTTTAGACATTTCCCCAAGTAGATAGATGATGTTTGCTACATTACTTACGAGAATTCTAAGAGATAATTTGTAATTTAGAAATTACCATTAAAAAGTCACTATTTCTTAATTATTATTCCTTTTTTTGTTTTGTTCGTTTTCTATTTTAAGTTCATAATTTTAAACAACTTTGTTGAGTTTTCACGAAAGTCGTGTGTCTCCGCTGTAAGATTTAATTAAAGCTAAAAAAATTGAGTAAAGGTTTTTCTTTGAAGTGCACTGCACACAGAAAATCTTGGCAGTAAACTTTCATAAAACCTCATAATCTTATATCGCGATATATTTTTGATTCGCATTATTCGTATACCTTCATCGATTTTATTAACCAGAATTCTTGACAAATAGTAGAGAATTTAAAATTAAGTTATGATGCTAAAAGCTATAATTTAAACATTACACGCCCGCTCATATACCCTAAAATAGGGGTCTTAATTAAGTTCCGGTCATACACTAAAATGTAGGGTTATGACAAAATTGTGTTTGGTTAAAAGTGAAGTGTTCGCGTTTTAATTATTTTTATGTAATGTAAAATTAATTTTTTTAAGAGTTTTTTTAATCGTAGCTCGTAGAATGGATTGCATAACAAAGAAGAAAAGAACTACGTATCTATTTTATAGAGACACTTCCTTCATATGAACGAGGACTTGAGTTATTACGAATTCTGTTTTCTGCTAGCTTGTTCTTCCACTTATAGTTTTAAAGAAGACAAGCCCTTAAATTCTATAGGAAATTCGTCTTTAGAATACGCTTATTTCGCGATACGATTGTTCAGTTTTTTATGTTTTTTGAACTTTTTGCAGTTTTCATGCTACATTATCTTTGATTGGTTTAAATTATTCAAGGTACTCAAGATAACGAGCTCACCATGATCATGGGCGTTACTGAAATGGTGAGAGATGGGTACTTGCTTAAATTAAAGAAAATATGCTTTTTTATTGGCTTAAGTTAAACAAAGCTGAAGTTAAAATAATAGAAGCTCTTTGAAATGGAAACCTCAACAAATTATACATTTTCAGAATACTTAACAAAAATTACGCGCTTTCAAATTGTGCCAAAACAGGAAGAGGGCTTGAAGTTTAAACAAAACTTATCGTTAAAAACCCAGAGATTTACAGAAAAATCTGAAATTCAAAACTCAACAATAGGATGCTCTCCTTGTTTATCAAATCTGGAATTTAGATCGTCTCAACCCCTGACTTTTTTCTTTTTATCTAATTGTAAAACGCAGTCAAGTCATAGACAAATTCTATTATGGGAAACCCTGCCTGGCATAGTCGAAATATACATAAGAACCTAAGAATTAGATAAATCACATCAGATAAGATGTTGCAATTTAGGGGCGTAATTTTGAAAGTCCAAAAATCGATCCATTATTTCAAAAATAGTAAATGACGATTTATTATTATTTTCCAATAAAAATCGTCAAATCAAAAATATGAAAGCAGCAATGAACGAATTTTCTTTTGAAAGCTGCATTACTTTCCCCATTTTAATAACCAACAAACTTTCTAACTACCATAATAAGTGGGATCTCCATAGTAAATATTTTTGGGATGAGACTGCCCATATTTAAAAAAAAATAAAGCTCTTCAACCTCTTTGACCCCGAAGTGATGACTAATGAGACTAGAGAAAAATTTATAATTTAACCAACCACCATTTTTACCTTGTTTCGTCTCCTTCTGGGTGCAGGGCCGACTCAAGTACTTTTGATGCATGGTTTAATATTAATTTAAATATTAGCGAATCTAACTACGATACCTACGGGTAGGTATTCTACGTTAGTCACAAAGACTTCATATTTCTGTTTCCAAGTCTCGGTGCTTTTTTTCATCTATAACATCTTCTAAACATCCAAGGAACTATAATTTTGGTATACCCTGGATAGATTATAACCTAAAAGATCCTTAGTGAAGTCTTAATTTCCCCCAAAAAAAAAACCTGTGGACCAAATAGGGGAGAAGGGGATGGTTTATACCCAAGCTGTATTTTCTTGCATAATGAAATTCATTTTTGATGTACTAGACTTCTTGAAGAGCTCCTCTCCTCTAAAGTAATACCACAGTATACTTATTTGCTACGCATACAGTAGTGACAACCCCATGGTTACCATTGTATTTCTTGTCGCCAAAATCAGTGACCTTGAACACCGTCCGCCATTAATCGGATAGTATGAAGTATATAAGCGCGCGTAAATTCAAAATTATTTTTATAGGTTCTGTCAGCTGTCACTGTTATTTTTATATCTATTTGTAAAGGGTAGCATAAATAAGTATCTGAATGTATTGAAATCATGTTTCATTACTACAAGGTACCTTCCGTTTCGGTTTTTGATGCAAATAAAAAATATTTAATTTATAAAAAATATAATAATAACGTGCACATTCGATTTGTCATTCATGCTCGTTCATGCCGACATAAAATTTATAAAAAATAGTTGCTTGGTTTCTTTTATCATAGGTCACTATATTGAATGTGCACTGTATTCAACAATAACCCGCCATTTAACGGATAGTACAAATTCACGCATGCGCAAAACAATATTAGCGACACAATTTTTGCACGTCGGCACTACTGTATGCGTAGCATATTATTATACTGTGGTAATACTGGTAATACCTACTTCAATAATTAATAAAGCACTAATCTCTGTTCAGGGACAAGATTCAGCTAAGCCACGCGCGATAATCGAATAGAATTTTTCTATTGGTCGAATTTTTGGGGAGCGGCTTAACTGTTTCTGTTCCCTGAACAGATACATTTTTAGAACTTTTAATTTAGTATCAAGCATCAAGTTAGAACTATATACTAGTAGATCATATCCTAAATATCCATAGATATTAGAAATGTCCGAATTTCCCGAAAAACGAGGGCCAATTACCTAGAGGGCAAGGGCAAGGTTTTTCTTTACTCATCATACTTTTTAATAAGATAGACAAAGTAGGGTTTTTATACTTTAAATTTCTTGACAAAGATTCAAATCACTTTTAAATCCTAGGACACCGAACCGGGAAACTCCGTAGCGAAGCAAAGGTAAACGACTAGGACTAGTCTTGTATTAGTTATTCTATCTGCAGTAGATGATCTGCTATTGTTTTTCCTAATCAGAGTTTAACGTCTCATGTTCCCAATCTTAACCTTTTCGTCACGTTTTGTCCTCGTTCATTACATCTTGGTCAAATGACGAGAAGGCTCTTTAGTAATAAGGTTTCCTGAGAGAGAGGAAACCTTTCGAATAAACCGACGTGAAACCTTGACGTCCATAGAAATTCATAATTATTACACATATTCCAAAAACGTTTTAAGAGCTTTGAAGTGGTGTTAAAAACTGAAGATCCATTTACTTGTTATCTCGAGATATTTAACAATATGGCACTTACAGTAATACGATAAAAGTCGCTTTTATGACGTTATGGGAGCATTTGGATTGAGAAGCCTGAGAGAGTGCATGTGGTTTAAATTTATGTAAACTGTACTTGGAAAATGGGAAAAAATCGAGCTCTTCATGTCGATAAGTGAAGAAACTATACCAGACTTACCTAACTTCCAAAAATTTTCTTTTAGTAACGAAAATTGCGAGTTCAAAAATAATTTTACGGATTAAACCTTTTTGTGTATCGGTGTCTCAATTATTTTTGTACGCTCTACACATATCAGTATATTTAATCCTTCTAAAAAATCAGGGAAGACGTAAAAAATTTATAATCTCCACGTTTAGGGATTTAATTTTATACTTTTTTATACATTGGCCTCCGGTATTAATTACAGCAAAGCTTAATTTTCACGAAACATGATAAACAAGTACCTATCGATGAAAAACCTGATTGAATTGCCTCTGATTCATTTCAGTTTTGTTTTTATCTTCGAACTGTTTTTAAGACACAAATGAGAAATTTGTAGATATTAATTTTGATTGTATTTTTGTTTTTTAACAACTCGAGACATTTGTCTAAATGTCATCATAACTGTAAAGAATGAAAATAGTTTCATTTTCTTTTTTCTCTATGATGGTAATTAAATTAACGGTTTTAAGATTTTCTAAATTAACTTAAAAAAAATATTGCTCTTGTACGGTATGCCAGAAGACTTACAATTATTATGATGGACGTGAACCTATGAAATAATACTGTTTTAGTATAACTGGCGAAACTAAGCAAAGTAAAGAAAATTCCAACTACAGTAGAACCCCGTTATAACGTACCATCAAGGGCCGAAAAATTTGGTACGTTATAACCGGAAGTTCGTTATAAAAACACAATAAATAAACAAAATATTAAAATGGGACCAAAGATTTAGTCTGTTATATCCAGAAAAACGTTATAAAGGGGTACTTTATAAGGGGGTTCTACACTGTATTTCTAAAGAATTAAATTAGATAACTATAATAAAATTATGTGGTAATACATAAAAACTTAAACAACTAGCAGTTGCAGTGATCATCATAAGTTTGGTTAATTGATTGTATTTGTTGTAAATTATTAAATAATTTTATTATTGTAAAGCTTTTATTATATGAAACTTTCTCATGTAATTAATTTTGTTCGTAAGATGCTTGAAAAATTTTCTTCATGGAATTAAGGAGAGGAATGCGTCATACAATAAAATTATAATTAACAACCTGGGAAAATGTTATTGAAAACATTATGTAGAATTTTATTAACAACGAACAACGAATTGATTTATAAGAAAAGTTGAAAAATTTTAAGTAAAAAAAAAGGAAATTTAAAATAAAAGAAAATCTAGATCTAAATTAAATTCTTAAAACAGATTTTTAAAACTCTATTTTTTTATTGTTAGGAATAAAAATAAATTTAATTGAATGTTAAAACACTCACTCGCCAATATAAACTTGCACCCCTTAGAAACCTTTTATTAGCTAGTTCCTGGCGTCCACAAGTTTCCCACCTCATCCCCTTACGTATAACAGATCCGATTCGACCCTCAAGGATAGGAAAGGGTCAGCACCTCATACTACTGCGCCGGGGTAGTGGGTGGACATCCAAGATAAGGGTCTACAATGACGATCCGTCGGGGGTAAATTTCCAACCCTTATTGCGGTCGGATGCTTTTGCTGCTCGTTCTATAAGACTTGCTCGAATTTTTGGGATCGAAATTCACAAAAGTTGAGTTATATTTTACTCGTATATTAATAACAATTTTTTTTATAAATAACAGTTTCTAATTATTCGCAGTCGTAATCGACAGCAAATGGATCTTCGAACTCTATATACCACGGTTTTTGTTTCCACTTTTTATTTTCATAATCCCATTTTGATGCTAGTCCTTTAATTGGGCCATTGCGCATATTTATAATTCTTTGTAACTGGGAGCGTCTCGCTTTACGTGAAAATGATTGTGGCAATGCCTTCCTCTTGTACACTAAAATGATAGTGTTTTTAAGTTATTCAATTTATAAAAAAATTATTTTACCAAACTGTTTCAAACAAATTTGAATCCATAAACCAAACGAAATAAGCAAGAAACCACATCCTATTATAAACTTCCATTCTCCAGTAGGATGTTGAAATTCTGTAAAAGTCAAACAATATTGTGATCTGTACAATAGTTTTTTTTCATCAATAGTTAAAAGGTGCCAGTTTCCTTTTTCTTTTTCGCGTAAAGCCTAAAAATTTCCTCTATACTTCTGAATTGAAATTAGAAAGAAATTAAATTACTTGAATTTCGGCAGATGGTTTCATGTATCTGATTCCAGGATGTGGATTGTCTGGTCTATCTGTATATTCGTGTTGTCCGTTTAATCCAAAACCAACAATTTCCCTATTTCCAATGCGGCAACGTATCCAATCATCTGTATCGTTATAACAATAAGCATATGAATCGTACTCCCTTCGATTAATTAATTGTAAATTTTTGTTAAAACGATTTAAAATAGAAGAAAATTTATTGTGATGTTTCGTAACTTTAATTACTTGGTTAATTAACATTTTTTATGAATTAGGGAAATTCTTTTATATAATGTCATTCAATAAAAAATAATTGAATATTAACATGAAGGGCGATTACTATAAGTGTTTTTTTGGTGGACCGCCAATTAATTTGTACGAGGCTGTACTTGAGTTGAGAGATATATTTTTTAAAATCAATCAATAATTAAATTTGTCGTGTTTGGGAAAAATTAGAGTAAAAAATTCTATTCTTCACCATTTTGTTTCTGTCAGATCATTCGTCACGAGGATACATTAGCCTCATTTCCGGTCACACAAAATTGAACGCCACCGCTAAGCAATTGCAACTGGAGCTAAAAGCGGGGCACGTGTGCGACCCGAGCTTTATTTAGTTATGGGTAGGTACCTAATACCTATATTGTGATGATGTAGGTACGCTGTCTTCAATTTCATGACGTTGATGTAATTATACACTAGGGAAAAAAGTTTAATTGCACGTAAATGTAATTCAATTATCGTGGAGTGGGTATAGTGATATTTCCTGGCGTTGCTTTTCATTTTTGGTCAGTCAGTGCCAGTGCCTGAAACCTGAAACAATATTTGAGTGCTGAAACGAGAAAACACTTTCATTTAAACATTTAAAGTAAGTTCATGAACCAATTATTGTAAAAAATTACACGACGGCATTGCCAATAATAATTGTCAATTGAGGAAAATCTGTTCAGTTTTCTTTCGAGTTGAAGCACTGATTTAGAAGCTACTGCTACGGTTTTGAAAAATATAACTAGAAAAAAAACTTGTTCTGTCTGTCGGTCTCTAAACACCGTTATTTACGATTGATTTGAAATATTTGTAATTTGGAATGTGGATTTTTCGGATTTTTCAGACTGGAACTGCAAAATATTGCTATAAATTACAAAAGTAAGCAGATTAGGACTGGCTTCATTTGGTCTCGTCGACAACAATTGTAATTTGATTCCTACATTTTCCCATCCCCCCTAGATAGATAAATAATGATCAAGATAGAAATTCTTAGTTTTGTTTTTATACTAAGTTAGGTTAGAGCAGGTTTGAGTAGGTTAGGTTAGGTTTATTGCTAAAGCCCGGTTGTAGAAACACAGTTTACATAGTTGGTGAATATAAGTTCAATCAAACATTTTCGTTAAGCTTGGGTTTTCTAGGATAGCGAGGTCGTAAAATACCGCCTGTAATATAACGGTGCTGCGCTTTTTGTGACGTCATTGACAGTTATATTACGGCTTTTGTTTTACGACACCGCTATCCTAGGAAACCCAAGCTTTATGAAAACCAATCACAGTTGGTTTAATTGACCTTAACCAACTGTCATTGGTTAACCACTGGTAAACTTGAGTTTCTACAACCGAGCCTAAATGATAAACTTGAACTTACTCATACAATCTGGGCTCCCAAAATTGTTGGCCCTGTCAGCAATTATTGCCTATGCGAACCTGGTCAGAACCTGGGAGTCGGATTGACCCTGGGAGCAGGATTATGAGGTGCGAAGGCAGTAAAACTTATTTTACAATGAAAATTTATTTTTGTCATTCGGAATTCAAAACTCTTATTATTAATATTGATTTTATTTGAAGGTGTTTTAACACCAAATAGCAAGGATAGGAAATTTCAGAATATTTTGGTCAGGGCCCCTGCAGGCACGTAACTAGCATGCTAAAATCAGGTGGGCACAATTGTTCTTGGGTGGGTCAAGTACATAAAATAACTCATAAAATTTTGTAAAGATTTAGAAAATTTAGATTACACTGCAAATACCTCGATTTTCGTTTATTATTTTCATTTTTCAGGTGGGGCACAAAATGGTGGTACGGCAAAAAGTTAGGTGAGCTTGGGCCCACCCTGGCTTTCCCGTAGTTATGTGCCTGAGGATCGGCGCAGATCAGTTTTAGAGTGCCCGTTACTTTTTCACATACATTTGGTTGAATGGTCTAACAATTTTCAAGGTTTTCAATGGTCATGGACAACCCGTATTGAATGTACCTTAAGCTCCCAACTTTGCTCTCCATGAGACATAGGGTCTTTTCTATAAGTCAGCCATTTGGAGTGTCGTTCTTTGTGAAAATGTTGCCAACCCTACTGTCCTAAAAATTATGACAGATCGAGAAAGTCATATTAAAGACCAAGATATTCAGGGTCGTTGGAATACACATTTATTAAAATAGTTTGATATGGCCTGCCTAGACTCTAGAGCAGCGCTTCTCAACCAGGGTGTCGCGAGCAGATCAAGGACGTACCGTCGACCTACAAAATTAAACCCCTTTCTCAACCAAACTTTACCATAAAATACATTGTTGAAATAATTTTTGTAGAGCAGGGCGCATTGAATTTTTGTAAGTGAGCGGAACTCGTTACTTCAAAAAGTCCTAAAAACATTGGCACTGGAAACTCTAGCACTATTGTTACTCATGAACAGGAGCAATCCCAAAATTCCAAAATACATGTATTTGAAACACAGTATTTGAAATATATTCGTATTTTGTATTTTAAAGATTTTTAATACAGTATTTTGTATATGATATACAAAATGTTTGATGATTTTGTATTTAAAATACATAATGTGAAATTCATGTGCGTGAAACGCAAAAGATCAGTTTTTTGGTAATTTTAGACGTACAATTTTATAAAAATAAAAAAACAGAAAAAGATGACAATAACATCAAATAAAGGCCAATTTACAATCCGTAAATTTCATTCCTTATTGCAGCATTTGTATTAAGAATAAAACTTTGTCAAATTTTCTATTTTGTATTTTAATTGAAAATGAAAAAATTATTTTGTATTTTGTACATATTTCAAATACTGTACACTTTGAGTATTTTGTATTTTGTATTTGTAATACTTACACAAATAGATGTATTTTGCCTAGCCCTGCTCCTGGAGTGCACCGCTTATTTTTTAACAGTGGACTGAAAATATTTTCTTTTAAAATGGAAATGAAATTTTGATTATTCTTCGAAACATCAACTTTTTTGCAATCTTACTCGTGACACGTCTACTCTTATTGTTAACTGTTAAGGCATCATAATCGTAGCTATATTTTATTGACAATTTCTTTTTGTTCTATCTTATAATTTGGCTTTTATCTGCTCTATAAAGCGTGAAACATCATCATGTAAATTAAAATCAAGTAGGTAGTTGTATTCAAGCTGCATCTTATACCCTTTTGTAACTTGTTTTTGAATTAAAAGTACTTTGGTATTTTGCAGATGTTTCGTACGAACTATGGTAAAATGAGTAATAACATCTTAAATCCATGTCGGTTAAGTGTTTTTCTTCATTACACTTTTGCAATGTTAATTATAAGATGATTCAATTTTATTGCTTGTTTATAGTGTTGTAAATCACAATAAGTATTTGCTGCGATTTCCAACATATTTAGGACATGTCACACATAGTTATCGAGCGATTGAAATAAGGTTGCATCAAGAAGGCTTCTTCCACTGTTTGGGAAATTAAAATTATTGAAAATTCTTTCATCGAGATGATGTTAAGATTCGAAACACTGAAGTCTTTGCGGATTTGCTAACGTATTACGTAAAACATTACATTTATTTTTTGTTTGTAAGAACCTTCTGAAACCCAAAGTGTGATCCTTTGCACAATTAATTTCAGAATTTTCAGATTAATCTTTTCTCTTTAATTGTATTGGCTATACATGTATGCATGTTTGTTTGGCATAATTTAGTATGTTCGAATATGTTGTAGTAGACGAGGGAATAAATATTACTACAGAACTGCAAATCTCTCTGTTAACTACGACATAATGCTGCAACGTAAATGGCATAAAATAGTCACATTTATTAGAACTATTTGCTTTGTACTTCTCGTCTTTTGTGCGCTTCCCACCAAGTTATTAAATTTTAATATATTCAAGAAGGCTTAGAAGTGGTAGTAATTTGACTAGATAGAAAATAATAGGTTCGATTAAATACAACAAGAATAAGATGTAAATGACGTATGGCTTAATCATGGGTATACAGCCATCAAAATTAAAGTTCATGGTTTATAATGCAACTATGCACCAGAGTGACAGAACAATAACAAACTAAGCGGGATACATATCTTTGAATAGATTCCTTAAGTTTTCTTGATATTATTGAGCCGTCAAAACAAACCGTTGAGACAGGCAAGTTGGAAATCAATATTTTTGGCTTAGAAAAAGGTTCAAAACCGATATTTTTCTAAAAAAAATTGGACACATAAGTAAGATTGAGTTTGGAAGACTCTTTGTTATGTAGTAACCCATTTCCAAATCTTTTACAGATACAATGTTAATTTGTTTCTCTTGCTCAATACAATTTGTATTTTGCTTGTCTTTAGTGGAGATAATTTTATGTATGAGAAAAGATTGTTGTAATTTCTTCTTTACTGTCTCCCTGCCCTGCTCATAAACTTTTCAGTCGTTAACAAAATTTTGCACGTGACTAACAAGACGAGTTGAAAAGCTATTGTAGTTGAAGCATTACAAGCTTAAATTAGGATAATTTTCTTATAATTAAATAGTGGGATTATTTAAATTTTGTTTGTATGTAATTATTGTTGAAAGTATAGAATAATATATAACCTTTTATGAATATGAGAGCAGCAATTTGTAAGAAAATTAACTTTGTGTGTAGGTCTTCTATGACTTACCTAACCGTCTAAGAAATTATTTACAAGACTGAATTATTCTCTTGCTCTTGCAGATGCTTCACCTGACAATGACAAATTATATCAATTGCTTAACATATGAAAATGTGTAAGGATTAAACGAATATATAGCAGAAGCTTGAAATAAACAGATGCATAAGGTTAATTTGCTTATCTTAAACTTATGGTTTGAGATAAATTTTCACATATTATAGTTAGCAGAATTGCAGAATAATAAATTTAAATGTATGAGGCTTTTGGTTTGATTCGAAACGTTGACAATTTAAATTTCTTACTTGTAGAATAGAAAAATATATTTACGTCGAGATGAAATTCGTTCTTCATATGTCGTGTTCGTAAATAAGAGGAATGTAAATTTTTCTTACACTTCAAACAATTTTTTAAAGAATATCTTAGTTTCTGCTGTAATAATGCTAAGTATTTTTAAAGTGACATTTTGTTTGTTAATTAAGAGTTGTGGAGAATTTCAAGAGGGAAAAAGACGGAACGAACTCCTATGTTGCTGGTTTTTCTTCGTTGCATTCCAAATATATATTTTTTAATTTTACTAAACTACAAACACTAGACCCTCATAAATTTGTATTTGCAATATCTGCCTAATTGGTTTGGATTTTCATTAATAGCGTACATAATCTACCGATGTCCAATATAAAGTTATATCAAAGACAAAGTTTTTCTTATTAGTTTTTAATCATTAGTTTTTAAAAACTAATGATAATGATGAATCTTCCGACTTTTCTTCGATAATTCTCTTAATTTTTATTAACCTCAACAGTTGCAACTTTTCTAGTAATTAAAGAAATTAATTTTGGACGTTGAAAAAATCATTAAAAAAATAAGGGTGTAAAAAGGGTACTAAAACTGTATAAAAACTGTTCATAATTAGAAGTTTCCTAAATGGGCATTTATTAGCGCCTTACTAGAATTTTTATTAGCACCCACAGTTTCAACTTTTCTAGTAAGAAAAAAAATTAATTTTGGACGTTTAAAAAATCATTTAATAAAAATAAAGGTTGAAAATGAGTGCTAAAACTGTACAAACATTGTTCATAATAAAAATTTTTCCAAAAGGGGCCTATTAGCGCCTTTTAATAGAATTTTTATTAACACCCACAGTTTCAACTTTTCTAGTAACAAAAGAAATTAATTTTGGACGTTTAACAAAATCATTTGATAAAAATAAAGCTTGATAATGAGTGCTAAAACTGTACAAACATTGTTCATAATAAGAAGTTTTCTAAATGGGCATTTTTAGCGCCTTAATAGAATTTATATTAACACCCATAGTTTCAACTTTTGTAGTAACACATGGGCATTTTTAGCGCTTTAATAGAATTTTTGTTAACACCCACAGTTTCAACTTTTCTAGTAACAAAAGAAATTAATTTTGGACGTTTAAAAAAATCAATTGATAAAAATAAAGCTTGATAATGAGTGCTAAAACTGTACAAACATTGTTCATAATAAAAAGTTTTCTAAATGGGCATTTATTAGGGCTTTAATACAATTTTTATTAACACCCACAGTTTCAACTATTCTAGTAACAAAAGAAATTAATTTGGGACGTTTAAAAAAATCAATTGATAAAAATAAAGCTTGATAATGAGTGCTAAAACTGTACAAACATTGTTCATAATAAGAAGTTTTCTAAATGGGGATTTTTAGCGCCTTAATAGAATTTATATTAACACCCACAGTTTCAACTTTTCTAGTAACAAAAGAAATTAATTTTGGACGTTTGAAAAAATCATTTAATAAAAATAAAGGCTGAAAATGAGTGCTAAAACTGTACAAATATTGTTCATAATAAAAAATTTTCTAAATGGGCATTTTTAGAGCCTTAATAGAATTTTTGTTAACACCCACAGTTTCAACTTTTCTAGTAACAAAAGAAATTAATTTTGGACGTTTAAAAAAATCATTTGATAAAAATAAAGCTTGATAATGAGTGCTAAAACTGTACAAACATTGTTCATAATAAGAAGTTTTCTAAATGGGCATTATTAGCGCCTTAATAGAATTTTTATTAACACCCACATTTTCAACTTTTCTAGTAACACATGGGCATTTTTAGCGCCTTAATAGAATTTTTAATAACACCCACATTTTCATCTTTTCTAGTAACAAAAGAAATTAATTTTGGACGTTTAAAAAATCATTTGATTAAAATAAAGGTTGAAAATGAGTGCTAAAACTGTACAAACATTGTTCATAATAAAAAGTTTTCTAAATGGGCATTTATTAGGGCTTTAATACAATTGTTATTAACACCCACAGTTTCAACTTTTCTAGTAACAAAAGAAATTAATTTTGGACGTTTAAAAAAATCATTTGATAAAAATAAAGCTTGATAATGAGTGCTAAAACTGTACAAATATTGTTCATAATAAGAAGTTTTCTAAATGGGCATTTTTAGCGCCTTAATAGAATTTTTATTAACACCCACATTTTCAACTTTTCTAGTAACAAAAGAAATTAATTTTGGACGTTTAAAAAATCATTTGATTAAAATAAAGGTTGAAAATGAGTGCTAAAACTGTACAAACATTGTTCATAATAAAAAGTTTTCTAAATGGGCATTTATTAGGGCTTTAATACAATTGTTATTAACACCCACAGTTTCAACTTTTCTAGTAACAAAAGAAATTAATTTTGGACGTTTAAAAAAATCATTTGATAAAAATAAAGCTTGATAATGAGTGCTAAAACTGTACAAAAATTGTTCATAATAAGAAGTTTTCTAAATGGGCATTTTTAGCGCCTTAATAGAATTTTTATTAACACCCACATTTTCAACTTTTCTAGTAACAAAAGAAATTAATTTTGGACGTTTAAAAAATCATTTGATTAAAATAAAGGTTGAAAATGAGTGCTAAAACTGTACAAACATTGTTCATAATAAAAAGTTTTCTAAATGGGCATTTATTAGGGCTTTAATAGAATTTTTATTAACACTCACAGTTTCAACTTTTCTAGTAACAAAAGAAATTAATTTTGGACGTTTGAATAAATCATTTGATAAAAATAAGGGTTGAAAAATAGTGCTAGAACTGTGCAAACATTGTTTATAATAAGAAATTTTCTAAATTGGCATTTATTAGCACCCTAATAGAATTTTAATTGTTTTTTGCTTCTATGTAAATGTTAACATAAATTTAACTGTAGTGTGTAATATGGCGTAGCCCGTTAAGGCCCGTCTACACACACAGGCTTGCCTTCCGGTCTTGCCTGCACAGGCCACCTGAACGCTGTCCAGACGCTTCGGTTTGGCCTGTGCAGGCCGCCTAAACGCCTAATAACCCGTCCACGGTTGTGTGTGTAGACGAGCCTTATCGGCCGTCAGTTACTTAGCTAAATAAATAAATATGAATATTCTGCATTGCTTTATTTTCATTTGAGCACCCAATAATATCTCATCAATTATGGCCGTTTGCACTAACGCTAAGCAACGGCTTAGGAGTTACCTAATTTGTTGATGTGTTAATAAATCAAAGGGAACAACATATTTAAGCGATTCCTAAGTTGTTGCTTAGCGTTATTGCAAACGGCCATTACCTATAGAGACTTAAATAGATAATTAAGTAACAACTGCGCCCATACATGAATTAGAGCTTTCCGGATAATAGTAGGCGGTGAAACCAAGAAATATTGAAATGTGATATGGTTGTGAAGCCAAGTTTTAAAATTTTTAGATTTGCGCAATATTTAAAATACCTGTTGTTCAATTGTTTTTCTGATTTTCAGAAATTTTAAAGGTAAATCGTGTAAGAACTTATATAAAATGACATTTATTTGAAATTCTTAAAATAAAACCGATATATCTGCTGTAATTATAAAATCGCACGACCGTGTGATTTGGGCAAAATTAGCTATTTCGAAATGACTTTTTGATGAGAAAATAAAAATCAATATATCTAATAAATGAACTCTCTCTGTCACTAATAAACATTTATATTGACTTAATACAATAATAGGTAATAACAATCCAAAAGGTTCTAATTATTAATAACTCAATGCAATCAAAATCTGAATTTTACTGCAAACATGGTGCATTTTCGTCTTTCTTTTGTTTTCCAACTAACGTGATTACACACTTACATTAATTTCTTGACCAACTAGATTGTAAATTGAAATTTCAAATATCGAGGAAAGGTTATTTTTAGATCTTATAATGCTATAAAAATTCAATCTGATTATGGGAAAAAGCAAAATGGCTTCCATTAGAAATAAAAAATCTTCAATTTTTATAAATAGATTGACAGCATAAAATCTTGCAAAACATTGTCTATTTTAACTATCCAACTTTTAGCTACACATTTCCACTGACGTTTAAAATCACCCTGTACTGTATACTCAAACAAGATTAAATTCTTCAATAAAAAATTTATAATTCCATCATCATAAAAGATTCTGGACTTTCCCAAAAATTCTAGTTCCAATTAATCCAATTCCAGAAATTCAATTACGTTATCATTTCGAAGACAGTCATTACATACGAATGCGAACATTATCAAAATATTTTCTCAATATTTAACAACATTACCTAAACGAGTAGGTATATATTGTAGTTTTTTAATTTTTTTATGGTTTCTTTGTGGCAGGGTTAATGGTTCACATATAATCACAAACGAAGAATCCCTACCCTACAGTTTTTTTCCATTCCAAACCAAACGACATTTTTAGAACTTTTGGAGGTACGGATGTTAAATTTGGATTGGGAAAGTGGATTTTTCTTTGCTGTTAAATTTTCTCTTAAAAAACAACAGTTACGAGTTTGTTGCAACTAAAATACTCGAATACATTATTATCATTTAGTATTTTCAACTTGTACAAAATAAAATCAATATACATACCTACTTAATCACTGACTGATACTAATCAAGCAGTAATAAATAATTAAATATTTTCATTAAACATAACTCGTTCAAGTTTTATTTAAAATATTATTAATCGATCGTTCAATAATATCTAATTAGTAGTTGTTTAAATAAAATATTTAAATTTCAGTTTTAACCGATACCAAATAGATTGAAAGAAAAATCGAAATGATAGTGTGATAGTGTGCCACGCTATTAATTATACAAAGGAATAGAATTTAAAATCCATAAAAAAATAAAGTGTTGGGATTTTTTCAAACTATTTATTTCTAATTACCCTTCATTTAGCTTGCATATTGTAGTGTTTTTACACTTTGGACCCATAACAAAATTAAACTTCAAGGGTAGTAATTACTTAGATGTGTAGGTAATTGTTTTCTTTTTAGTAATTCGAACGTGATTGTATCCGTTTTATATTATCTATTTTCTTGCTCGTGTCAAATTAGGAAGCCGCATATTTTTTTTCTCTAATACTTTAGTTTGTCCTGGCAACCTTACTACAGTTACGTCCCTTGTGTCACACATGTCATTTGTGGGGGTGTTCTGTTTGCGTGCGACCCTCCCGTGCGCCTTCACATATCTTTGTTCCGGATACCTCACACCCCAATCTGTATAGGTCGAGTCACTATGTTCTAAAAACACACTGCAAGAAAGTGTCTTACAAAATTTTATCTATTAAACGTGCGCGAAATTTTTTTTTAAATTTCATTACGAGGGGTGAGTTTTTTAAAGTTTCAAGTATTCAACTAACTTTATTAAATTAAAAACGTTAATTTTAGAGATTGTGTTGCATGCTGAATTAATGTACAAAAGGGATTTAAATAAGTAAGGGTTGAAATTAATTTTAAACTTTATTAGAGAGATGGTTTTTATTATCAATATTAGTGTTTTAGTTTTGTCTTTTGGAATAAGCGAATACTGTCGTCAACCGCCAGTTAGGTTGAAACGAAGGGGTTTAACGGAAACAAGGGTTTCTTGAGGACAAAGGGTTAGATGGGGACCACCCCTGCAGGACAAATACGGCTTCGTCCGTCCCCTTCTTCCCCTAGGGATCCCGCTGTGTCTGGCTCTAGCAATTAGTGAGAACATATTGAGGCTTGACAATAGATTTTAAACTACTCGGTCAATTATTTATACGAATTATTTTTTTCCCTTATAATTAAGATTACTTCTGTGGTCAATTTCTCAATTATTATTAATAACATCTTATCTAGATGACATTTCTTTATCTCTTAATTAATTAAAATTGGCATTATAAAGGAATAGAATTTTCTGTTTACTATAAGTTATTAATTGCACCAAATCGATACCCTAAAAACACATAAACCTAATTAACTTGAATAAAAATTAAATTATTGTTTATTAACACCCCTTTACGTTACAGTAACTTTTTTCAATTTTATATTTTCGACTAAAATTTTTATGAAAAGTTACGTATTCAGTTTTAAAACGTGTTTATGGAACGTAGTTTGTGTTGGTGGGCATTATGTGATGGCTCGCGTGTGACCGCTGAGGGGGCATCTGTGGGTGATTGCAACCTAATGGAAGAGGTTGGGGGCTAACAAGGGGAACGTATTTAGGACCGCTGCCGGGTGCGGCAAAGATGGGCGCGGGTGAGGCCCCCTTGACAACTGCGTGGGGTGTAGATACTAATGCTAATGGTACAAGTACGCAGAACCGTATTCGATTCACTCTTCATTTATATTTAACTCGTCAAAATGCGTTGAAAGCACGTATCTTTTCAACTAAAAAGTAAAAATCGTATCACACAGGATATACAATTTAGGCCGGGCTATATTATTACATTTTCCAACTTATTTTATACTTACACGTTTTCCAGTTGTCAACTACAGTTCCGTTTGTGACCTCATGTTTTCTTCCGCTATATATGACAGCTGCCAACCACTATATCCTTGATGCTAAATGTTAAAACAAAGCACCTTTGAAAATAGTATTGTAATTAAATAGGACTAGCTGTTATTTTAAGAGAAGCTTTAAAAACAAGAGATTTAAAAATAATTTAAAAAAAACTCCAAACTTAATTTAGCCCCCTTTATTTTTTCTCAAAGACGTGCCCGTATTAAAAGACTTAGCGCTGAGTCATGGTACCATTCACACAGTGGGGGAGATCTTTTTTAAACTCATAATAAAAGGTACGCATCCTTTATGTTTATTAACATATCCTACAAAAACCCTTCTACTTACGTGTTGAACTGTTGAAATAGAAAATAAAGGACGTGCCCTTAATCTAATGGATTGCAATGAGTTGGAAATAGTAATTTTATTGTTAAGTGTGAAACATTAAAAATGATTGGATTTTATAAAAATACTTGTTGCAGTCATCTCTTTTAATAAATTAATTCCTCGCAGATTCGTTAAAATGAGTTGGCTATTAAAAAATTGATAATTTAACCATGGTCGGTCTGAAGCTTACTTTTGAACGAAATGTGCATTTCAGGATGACTTTACACTACGACCAATCGTAAGCCTTACAAGTAGTAAAAATAAAAATTAAGCTTCCAGGCACGTAACTAGCTTCTTAAAATCAGGTGGGCACTTGGTGGGCCCAAATTTTTTTGAGTGTGCCAAATACAGCCCATAATAGTACATTGCAATACATGGTCGGTAAGCGCATAGTTAACAAATCCAGAAAATGTTAGCAAAACGAGGCTAATTTTCGACATTTGTTAAGAAAAGCACTTAACGATCCGAGTATTGCAATGTACTATATTATGGTCTGTATTTGGCACACCCAAAAAAATTTGGGCCCACCAAGTGCCCACCCGATTTTAAGAAGCTAGTTACGTGCACGTAATTTAACCATGGTCGGTCTGAAGCTTACTTTTGAACGAAATGTGCATTTCAGGATGACTTTACACTACGACCAATCGTAAGCCTTACAAGTAGTAAAAATAAAAATTAAGCTTCCAGGCACGTAACTAGCTTCTTAAAATCGGGTGGGCACTTGGTGGGCCCAAATTTTTTTGGCTGTGCCAAATACAGCCCATAATAGTACATTGCAATACATGGTCGGTAAGCGCATAGTTAACAAATCCAGAAAATGTTAGCAAAACGAGACCCGTAGGGTCGAGTTTTGCTAATTTTCGAGATTTGTTAAGAAAAGCACTTAACGATCCGAGTATTGCATACTATTTTTTGCACAATCGTGAAAAATAACTAATAATCAATTCATTTTTTAAACTGACACAAGTTGACAGTTGTGAATAATTTTTATAATTTTAATGTTTATTCAAAATAGTAACCGCTGGAGAACAATGTTGTCCCAGTAACAAGAATAAAAGTAACAAATAGCTCAAACATCTGTGTCACTTACCACCCTTGTGCTTTTGGTTAAATATTTCGAAATCATTATTTTATTGTTTCTATGGACACATACAATGGTTTGGTAAAATCAACTTCCTATTAGTATAAACATTGTTGGTAAGTACAGAATAGAACACGATTGTGCAAAAAACTTTTATTGATACTTTTCAGGATGGGCTTGGGCCCATCCTGGCCCTCCCGTAGTTAGGTCGTGTTAAGATCTCCATTCACGTTCAGTCTACTGTCGCCAGTCTATTATGGCCGACCGGCCATTTATCACTACACGCTAACAGTTTTTAGCCGGCAGTTTTTTCCCATTTACCAAAAACTGACGTGTGTAGTGTTTCGCAGGCCATCATCGTATGAACGGGCAACAAACATGTTACTTTATGGCAACTGAAAATGGTCGACCAGCTAAAAACCGTTGTAAGTCGTAATACTGTTCGTGGGTAGTGATAAATGGCCGAAAGGCTACCTATGAGCTGACGATCGTTGACTGAACGTGAGTAGACGTTTTGACCTTTTAATATCCATATCTCAAAGGTGTTCATAAAAACTGAGTTAGCACCTTAGAACAATTTATAAAAATCAAATGTAGAGTGAGGCCTGTCGTAATAGCTAGTGTAGGACCAGACTCTCATTATGTTGAAAGGACCTTTCTGAAATTCAAGTTACACCAAGCGTTCCAATTCGACTGACACGTGCAAATGTTGTAGATCATTTGATTTGGTGAATTTGCACCTTCGTGCACTCTGAACACGACCGAACATAAAGATTTTTTTCTCTGGGAGAAGAGAAATCATCGAAGAGTAACCGCCCATATCCCGTATTGACGGGGAGTGCCGGCATCTTCTGGGAGAGTGATTACCCAAAAGCCTACCGGCCATAATCTTAAGTTTAGATGACACTGGCACATCCATACCGTCCTTACTTCGCGATTATCTGTATTTGGGTTTGGTTTGGATGTTTATTATAGTCGTCAGTTCTGGATATTGCCTGCATGTGTCCTAGTGTTTCTGCTTATCGTCTTGTCGATATGGGTTGGTATTAAAAATGTCTTAATATTACTATGTTTACCATATTTTATGGTTATTTTCTTTCTGCTCGATAAATTCATATAGCATAGCTATACATTTGTCGGACATGCGGGATTCTCTGCTGATCAGTCTGTTGTAGGGTTGGGCTCTCTTTATTTGATTACGTCCACTGGTATATAGGGATTGCCAAATCTAAGCGACCTGTGAAGAAAGCAAAATTGAATACTACCTCGTAACTAAGGTTACATGAAAAACCATTGTGAAAACAATGTTTGGGCATCTTTTTCTACAGGTTTCTCACTTCCTCTTCTTACATTTGGCAATCTCTATATATCAGCGCGCATGTGGGCTGTCATTGCTATAGATACGTACGCGGTCATATTCTCGAACACGACGTCATGTCCAAAGCAAACGCGTTTTTAAATTCGATTGCTGAGCTGACGTACTACGTCACATTCTCGAACCTCACGTCATGCGCAAAAGATGACGCGTTTACGTAAGCTGAGGCGACATACCAATGGTTACGTCAGGAACAGTTGTAATTTGGCCTCTACGCCCTTCTAGCTCCCTATAAACATTAATAATGTTTAGGATTATGATAGATTTGGTTAGGGTAGGTTAGCTCAGGCTACCCTTACTTAGGTTAGATCAGGTTTATTACTAAACCATACAGTTCAACTTACTTATATGTAAAAGTTTGCCCCCCCCCATAAGCGTTTGACCCGTGAGCAATTTTCAGCCTTGGTCAGACTGATCTGATCTCTTTTTCTGCAGCTTCCCCGTTTCACGTCGTTGTTTGTGTCTGACGCAGTTTGAGCATTTAGCACTTGATAGCAAAGCGATAGCAAGCGTTCAGCGCATTTTGGGACATACAGTCCCTTGTTAATTATTAGGTGGCCGTACTTTCAGTAGTTTTTGGATTATACCACGTTACGACCATAAACTGGAATTTAGACAGTCTTTGAATTTGATTAAGAACAAATATTGTTACCGAACGTTTGGCACCACCTGACGTGATTGGTACTCTTGGATGAGCTTTAAAACTGTTTCAAACTTCCATTGCAGTTTTAAGAGCTCTTATACTGAACTTATTTAGCTTATCTCGCTCCCTTCAGCTTTCTAATTGCTTTATCGAATTATAAATCGTTGTTTGTGTCGCTCTAAGACGTTCACAGATAATATTTCGCATTAAAGATTGTTTTTACAGTTTTGCCATTATCAATTGCCGTATTTTGTAGCGTGAACGCATTATTACTCTCAATTCTCAAGGGATCACTGCTGCGGCGTTATAAATAGGTAAAAGTTAACCCTATGAACAAATAAAACTCAACAGTGCTGGACTAAGGAGTTTTTTACTTTTTATAAAAATGGGGGCCAAAATAATCTCTGATCTGTCTTCGATAAGGAATTTATGATCCATCTGTACGTACTTAGGAGTTAGTCAACCTTCTGGGTATGTTTTTCTCTCTCAGTAGCCAATTAGTTGAACTTTCCGCTTGTTTAATATAATTTTCCATCACCCACTACCTATTCGTAGTTTTTACACCTTTGTCAATGACATTTTAATTAACTAAATTAAACTTTTTTATCACTTGAGGGTAATTTTAATTAATAAAGAGCAAACTTTGCTCCCGTTTCATTTATTTAGATGTACATTTTTCAAAAGATGGGAGGTAAATGGTTATCTCTTCAACGTGTTAGTTTATAAAATGTTACAAGAGGCACGTAAATTTACATTCAAAAATATGCATCTTTTCTTTAATTCTGTTTAATTCGCAAAGCACGTTTTGCAGATTTTGCTCCGAGCGTAAGAATTACTAATTACGGCACTGGAATATTATTTGCATTTTTGTTATCTTAATGAAATTATTCACCTGCAAACTATAAAAATAAAAATATTTGTTGTAAGTTGTAAGGGTGTGGCTATTTTTAAAACGGACATCGCAAAATGAGTTTTCTTTTTTCACTTTTTCAAGTGGAGATTTTGATCTGTGAAAAACTTTTTTTAAATTTATTTGAAATTGGCGAATTGTGTTTTTTGAAATAATTTTGTTACGGCACTGTAATGTATTTACTTATCTTAGTCTTTTAGAAATTGCAAGTTCTTGGCTCTCCGCAATAAAATAGCGTTCTTTTAATATTTCATTTCGTAATATTAAATGTGTGTTGAAAATGCTCTTTCGAGTATGTCCAAATCTTCATCGGCGAAACGGCTTGAGCGGACGTGGGGTTATCTTTTAGGTTGAGGTCGCCCGAGGATTTCTTTCTTTGACATTGCCGTTTGAGGGGTTCAGGGGACCGTCGCGACGTAAGTAGGGATAGACGTCAGCGTCGAAGGGGTAAAGAGAGTATTGGGTATCTCTGGCGGGGATATATCTCGTACAGTTGCTTACAGTGCGTGTTTGAGTGTAGTTGTATAATTCAATACATCAACTTAAAATTGACGTTAAAAGTAAATTATTAATAATATTAAAGGAAAAAAATTTAAATTAATATAATTAGTTTGGAAAGCGACTTTGAATTATGTAAGTGCACTTGAACTATAGTTATGTACTGTTTATCGTAGTAGCGTATGATTTGCAAATATTTGAATAATATATAAACACGTATCCAACTTGATAATTTTAAAATAAATCGAGTAAAACGTTAACGATTCGAGCACATTTTAAGTAAATTAAAACAATTAAATTAACATAAATTTAATATTCAAACAAAATTTTAATGTTATTCATGAAATTTAAATTCTCAAGTTTTGGGAGGACCTCTTGCTGACGTCATTTTCCCGACCTACACCACTATATTAACAGTTAACCACGGTCGTGTACACTAAGCATTATAAATTTGTGCATGTGTTTATATTGACTTTTTTTTTAAACCAGTTTCATTAATTAGAACGGCGTGCTTTTTAATAGTAGGTATTAATTTAAAGTGCTCCAAGTTGTATAAGAACATCAATAACTATGTCCGCTAAGAGAAAAGCATCTACTGTTATACAACACCACAAGGTGAGATATTACAAATTTTTTCATAAATGATTTTCAAATGTGCATTTTTATCTCTTTACATTATCAATAATTTTAATGGTTCTCGATTTATAAATATTTTTATAATTGCTTTGATTCCATGAACAAATTAATGTAAATATTTGATAACGAGTAGTGCAATTAGTTCATTTGGTTAGGTAAACTAAATTATTGAGTTTTAATTTTAGTGCATTTTTTGTGTTTTGTAAAAAACTTGTTTTTGCACGTGGAAGATGCATTTAATAATGCATTCTATTCATACATTAGTAATGAGTATGCCCCTGACGAAGGTCGACCAGATCTCTAGCAAACTGCATCAATTTGCATAAATGCATTTAAAATAAAAACCATTTTGGGGGGACCTCTTCATCCGTATCTCCCCGATCCGGCGAAAATCAAGATTTTTTCCTAACTTTTTATTTTTTATTTCCCGTCGTTATTTAGGTCACATCACCATTTCGTTTGACGTATTTTCGCAAAAATATATTATAGTAATTAGGGGAGTATAAAATATTTGAGCTACTTTACTTGAAGCGCAAACTATTATTCATACCTTATCTAAAAATTATACGAAAAAATCCCATTTCGAAAAGTTTCAACTCGAGGGTTGTGTGTCGCCGCAGCAGCGGTATTGCAATTTGTTAAAAAATTTGTTATAATTAATTGAATTTTACACCCAACATTAAGCTTTATTGTTAATTACTTTAAATACACCTGTTGATTTTTATTGAATATAAAATGAGCACCTGCTTAATGCAAACTAAGTACGACTGGTATAAATTGAAGTGCTCCTGTTTTTTTAAACTTGTTATGCCTGTTTTGTAAAATACAAATCAATAACTAATACACTAATGGATTTTAAAATTAAATTTTTAATTAATTGGAAAAAAGTCAACATCGAATATTGTGTGCGGGGTTGGGTATAATAACAAAGCTTAATTAAATTAAACCTGTGTTTTACCTTTTAAACGTACTACAGAGATGGACTAGGAGTGTAATATTTGTCATATCAAAGGATCATTGGGAAATTTTTTTGCAGTTGTACGATTGACTTTGAATTCTATAGGGAACAAATCTAAATCACTTCTAAAGAGTTCTTAATAGTGATGGACGAGACGAGAATTTCGCGATTTCTCGTCTTGTCTGGTATTTCAAAACTTGAGTCTCGTTTCGAGTTGATAATGTCACTCTCGAAAGGCTAATCTAGTCTCGCAAGCTACTTTAGTGCTCTAGTTTCGATTCTAACTCGTATCACAAATCACTGTCTCGTCTCGTCTCGAAGTCGAAACGAGACGAGAAAAAAATAGATTTCTCTTTCATCACTAGTTTTTAGAGATTTTAAGTAGTAGTAGTAAGCAACCATGATCTCTGAGTTCTTTAAGGACAATTATTTACCATTAGTTTTTTCTAGAGGTGTAGGTAGTGATACTGATGGACAAAGAACGTAACAGCTTCCGGCCAAAAGACTTTCTCCCCATTCTGCTTATTAAAGAGCAGATTGATTAATTTTATAGTCTTCTTATTCTCAGTGTCTTGAGCGGAGGTTGCTGGACACCGATAAGCATAACGATTCTGAATTTTGGTATTAATGTGCCCATTAATCTAATCTTCCAAACATCAAACCGATATCTCGTGAATTATACGCATGGAAAAGAGGAAAGGGAAGAGGGTAGGAGTTCGTATTTGTTATCGTGTGAAAGGTCAGAAATGCGTCCGAGGAATTCAAGTTTTCTTTTCTTAAAAGTAAACTCAAGAGAGTAGCAGTGAGCTCACATCTCGATTTTTCCCAGCGCTTTATGTGGGAGTTTTTAAACTATGATGGATTCTCTTCAAAAGTTCGCACCCTGGCTTTTGATATCTCGCTACGCCATTGGTTTCTCTACTGCAATTCATGGAATATTTCTTTAAAAATTCACTTTTTGGTGAATTAGCCCAATTTCCTTTAGGGCTTCACGCGAGTCTCGCAAAATTACGAGAATCTCGCCTCGCAACGCTAAGGGGATTAATGTGAGTCTCTCAAAATTGCGAGAATCTCGCATTCTCGCTTCGCAACGCTAAGAGGCTTCATGTGAATATCACAAAATTGCAAGAACCTCGCATTCTCGAAAATTACAAGATGCGAGGAGAGAAACACGAATTTCTCAGTAAACAATTTCCTTCAAGGTCTTTGGTTTTGGCTTCGCCAAAACACTGATTGTTCTAATCGTTTGGAGTTTGAAAATTCTATTTTTGGTGAATTAAAAAAATTGCGAGAATCTCGCCTCGCCACGCTAAGGGGGATTCATGCGAGTCTCACAAAATTGCGAGAATCTGGCATTCTCGCCTCGCAAAGATTGCGAGATGCGAGGAGAGAAACATTCATTTCTCGCGAGAAATCACGCAATTGAACAATTTCCTTCAAGGTCTGTGGTTTTGGCTTTGCCAAAACGCTGATTATTCTAATCGTTTGGAGTTTGAAAATTCTATTTCTGGTGAATTAGCACAATTTCTTTTAGGGCTTCACGCGAGTCTCTGCAAAATTGCGTGAATCTCGCCTCGCAACGCTATAAACACTGATTATTCTACTCGTTTGAGTTTGAAAATTCTATTTTTGGTGAATTAGCACAATTTTTTAGGGCTTCGCGGGAGTCTCCAAAAATTGTGAGAATCTCGCATTCTCGCCTCGCAGCACTAAGGGCCTTCATGCGAATCTCACAAAATTGAGAAGATGTGAGATTCTCGCAAGTGAACAATTTCCTTCAAGCTCTGTGGTTTTGGCTTTGGCAAAAAACTGGTTACTCGTTCAAGTTCGCCTTTAAATACGTGCTGAAAATTATTTTTTTTTAATATCCAACACATGATGGGGTCATTAAATAAATAATTAGACGCCTTCATGGACCACCTGGATAGAAAGCACTTTTTCCCTTCAGCAGCGGTACCTATAATATTTTAATGGCAAATTAAAACGTATATATTGCCAGCTCTTTTAATTCTTTCTATCTGACTTTTTTTTCTTTTTGTCTAACTACACAATTAATTTCCTCGTTCCTCATTTGTAACTTCTTATATTACTTATTCATTAAGTGAGCTAATTACGAGTATATTCGGAACAGAACAGTTCTAAAACAGAACATTGCCTATTGCTCTAGAGAATTTAACGAATTTGAGTTTTTATCTAATACATTATACCCGGTGTCAACTATTAACCCGGGATCGCTATCGTTAAATTATTTACGTGATCACTATCGTTGCGAGCGAAATGCTAACATGTATTTTATTACAAATTTTGCTGACGAAATTAATTTTTTTATACTTAACTAGTAAGTATTTTACATACAAAAAAAATATCTAAACAATTAAAGCATTGAAACTGATATTTATTTTAATTTTAATTAAAAACATACCACTGAGGGAACCCCGGAGTTAAAAGGGGAATCCCGGGTTAAAAGAAAAAAAATACAGTTCACTTATGTAAACTAATATTAGGGGTTAAAAACACCCCACAGTCAACACTTTTATTTAAATTTGATTTTAAACTTCACTAAAATAATTAATTTAATTAAATTAAAATAGCACATAAGATTTCAATTATAAAAAAATGAATTGTTCATTCGACTAAAACCATAACGGGATCACTATCGTTGTTAGCTTTTTGCTAACATTGTCACCTTACTGCAAAGAAACGCATGGGAGGCCGTTCACCGCCCACCCACCTCCACATCCGGCATTCCATTAAGACGACAATATCATGCAGATAGCATATCTAGAAGGTTAAATTTCCCGCTTTAAAGACACCGAATATATTTAAAAAAATTTAAAAATGTTAGCGTTTTGCTAACGGCGATAGCGATCCCGGGTTAAAGCGGATCACAGGCAAACAACCTTGGAAATAACTTATTTGCAGTTTGGCGAGCAACACACTGCAATGCTATTTTCCTACGTTCTTCTTTGTTAGTTGGCACCCGGTATTTTTTAAATAATATGTTCTAATTAGGGCTGGGAAAAGTATCGATACTTATTCGAAGTATCGATACCTTAGTTGGTATCGAATAACGATACCGAGGGTCGAAAGTATCGAAGTATCGAAAGTATCGAGGTATCGAAAGTATAGAGGTATCGAAAGTATCGAAAGTATCGAGGTATCGAAAGTATCGAGGTATCGAAAGTATCGAGGTATCGAAAGTATCGAAAGTATCAAAAGTATCGAGGAATCGAAAGTATCGAGGTATCGAAAGTATCGAAAGTATCGAGGTATCGAAAGTATCGAGGTATCGAAAGTATCGAGGTACCTACTGGAGTTGAAGAAAATGTTTTTACAGGTGTAGTTGTTCCAGGGGGGAATCTTTGCCGCTGTATGTAACGATAACACCATATACGTCGTTACAATTTAGCGTTATATTACGCAGCGCCAACAAAGATACACTACGTATCAGATTGCGTGTTTTTGCGTACTTGAACGAGTTTTGTACCAGCAATGATCCGCTGGAACAAGTGTAGGTAGGTTCTCATTACTTTGATACTTCCGATACCTCGATACCGCGATACTTTCGATACCTCGATACTTTCAATACCTCGATACTTTCGATACCTCGATACTTTCGATACCTCGATACTTTCGATACCTCGATACTTTCGATACCTCAATACTTTCGATACTTTCGATACCTCGATACTTTCGATACCTCGATACTTTCGATACTTTCGATACCTCGATACTTTCGATACCTCGATACTTTCGATACTTTCGATACCTCGATACTTTCGATACCTCGATACTTTCGATTCCTCGATACTTTCGATACCTCGATACTTTCGATACTACGATACTTTTGAATAGTATCGATACCGTCGTGGTATCGATACTTGATACCTGATTCGAGGTATCGCCCAGCCCTAGTTCTAATAAGGTGAAGTCGTAAGGTAATACTTTAAGTTCTTCCGGAGAGGATTTGAGGATATATTAAGATAAAACTTATGCAGGGAATCTACAACTTTATTTATCTTTATGTCAAAGTTTAGTTAAGAATAAGGGATGGATGGCCTGGGTACGAAGGGGTTTTCAATATTTTTGAAGCTTAATCCTACAGTCTTAGTTTAGTTAAAAAGTCTACAAAAAACATGAAACAAATTAGAAGTCGTTACACGATCAGTAAATTTGAAGTTCAATAGGAAAGAGACGGTGGGAGTAACTATGACAAGAAATTGATTGGTTGTTTAAGAAATAATATAGGATTATAAGTATAAAGTTATGGGTAGCCAAGAGTTTAATTTGAAATAAAAATAAAACGCTGATGCCAATGCTGTTTAATAGGTGTTTGTTCCCAGTCTTCTTAGGCAAAAATGTGCTAGTATATATGGATGGGAACAAATTACAGTCTCTTGGTATCTGCATTTTCAACTTAATTAGATTTTTTTCAAAATTTTTTTTCAAAAATTCAGGCGATACCCACCTACATGATTTATATTTTGGTCTCTGAAGCAACAGATATTCAATTACTCTTCACTGTATTTGGCAATTTTCATTATGGGGTTATAAAACTTAATTCCTTTGTGTTGTTTCACATCTTAACATTGCAGATTCTAAGTTGAAACTTGTGACAGAGAGGATAGATTGATTACTCTTCCGTAGGTCGAACTGGTTGAAACGTGAAAGCACTCCGACAAAATTTAAAAATGTATATTTTTTTAGATTAAATAAATTCAGTAGGTATATTTTTTCAAAAAAAAGATTAAATTTGATTTATAAAAATATAAAAATCGCAAATATTCTTTAAATCGATTTTCGAGTCGAGAGTAGGCCTCAAATATGAATTTTCAGTTGAAAATGCTTTTATTGCAAAACCTAGTCTTCGGAATTTTCTTATTTTGACAAAAAAAGTAAAGTGCACTTTAAAGAAACGTATTGAATTTCTTCGAGAAGGTTTATTCTATAAAGATCTGAAGGAAAAATTATTGATAGAAACAAAAAGGAGCTCGTGAAAGTTGTAGTGGTAAATACTAAGAGTTTCCGCACTAAAAAGGGGTTGGAAAATTTTGCTTTCTTATAAAATTACTTTTACAAGTTTTTTTTTGTTTGAAATATTCGATTTTCTTTATATTTGTCGAATTATCGCCAATTCTATTTAATATTGAATGAGTTTTGCTGTTAATTGGGCTCGCTTTTACCTAGTCGTTTTCTGATTAATTTTACTTGCTATATTTCGCTTATTTAGTTTATAAAACTCTCAGAAAAGACAAGTCCACTACATTAAAAATAAGTCAATTAATCCTTTGGTTTTATTTTAAAAGTGCTGTATGACTAATTAGGTGGGTTTTCTCTGAAAGGTTAATTTTCAATAAGTGTTGTGAGTTGTGATTTTCAAACTAGCATGAGCTAATTACTGCATTTGCTATTTCTTGTTTTTCTAATTTTCCTATTGTGTAAAATTCCTTTTTGAGTTATATACGAGTAGGGGAAAGACGCAATGAAAAGGACACTTTTTTTCAAATAACTCTATTTTCTGAACAAAACATAAGTTCTAATAAATACTTGGTAACGTAACAAAACAATTGTTCATAATAACATACCAAGCAGAAAAACTAAGTTTTTCATCAAAACTGAAAAGTTGTAAGCTTTTAAAGTAAAATCGGGAAATGTCCGTTTCATGGCACCCTGCGCATTGAAACGGACACATGGGGTTATGAAACGGACATTCTTTAGTTTTGCAACATTCGCACAAAAAAGTTGAAGAAACTTAATATCATTGATTTGTAGATTCATTTACAAACTTGTTCAAAAAGAAAAATTTTTAAAAATAAGCTATAATAATTAATAATAACAAAATAAACAATCTAGAATATTTAAAAAATTTTTTTTGCAAAAAAAGCTTAAATTTCCTTTGTGGCCTTAATTTACGTGTGCAGAACACATCTGAAAGCAATAGAAATATTTTTTGTTTTTGAAACATCAATTTCCAATGTATTAAAAATTTCTATCTTTTACAAGCTTTAAAACTAACGTCCGTTTCAATACGCCAGGAAGTGTCCGTTTCATGACACCGAGACATTTTTTAAGAATATTTGTTCAAAACTAAAATGCAAAAACCAAATTTGTTTTTAATAGTTGTCCATATAAATAGATACCTTGATATACGCTTTGCCATAAAAGTAAGTAAAATAAGTAAATACATCCCTATCTTGAAGCTTCCAAAACTTGCAACAATATTTACTTTGTATACGAATAAAAAACAAAACACTCTACTTCCGGTGTATTAAACGAGAGGACTATGTTCACGTCATAGTTTGTTTATAAGTATATTAAGTTACATATACTAAAATTTCAAACTTAAATGCCTTTTGGTTTACAAGATACTGATACTGTCCTTTTCATAACGCGTCCTTTTCTTGGCGCTTTCCCCCTACATGAAAAATAACAAAGTTCGGTAAATTACAAAAATGCCATTATTTTTTTTCATAAAATCAAATAGGTGAAGGTGAAGTATAAATGAAAATTAAGAAAGCCCAATTAAATATGTAATTAAAAATCAAAAGTAGCAATACTAAATTAATAAGAAAACTGCATATTTGCTGCTTAATATAAGTAATTTTTCAAATAAAAATAATCAAAGTGTGCAGTTAGTGCAATTAAAGTTTAAAAATGTAGTTATAAATTATTAAATAGTTGTGAAATCATGTTACATCAAAAGTTGGGTAGAGAAATTTATTACTTTTAACTTAGAAAATCGATTGAGAAATTGAAACGGCACTTCGGTCTGATGCATTAAAACACATTCTGATGTACGTCCACACTCCTACGATTGTATGGCGCCCATCAATATCCACACAGCCCACTTGAATGATTCCAAAACAATGCTTCTTTTAAATCATAAAAGATTTGCACTGCCACAATTGTCAAAGTAAATTAAGCTTATTTCTACACAAAAAAACAATGAGAGAAGAAAATTTCTAAAAGATAATAATTTTACCAACCTATGTCATTTTCTCTTTATATTAGTATATTACTACTTAAACCTGTCATGTAGAATTTCTTGAACTTTAACCAGTGTTTGTTGTTAAATGTCAAGTCGAATTATTAAGATACTGATTATTATTTTCATCACATATAAAAATAACAGCAAGAGAAAAACTTTTAGAATTCAGAAAAATCCTTTTGTAGAATTGAGATGAAACAAAGACAAAATTGTTTCGAGACGATGTTTATTTCAAACTATCGATAGTTCGTATTTTTTTTATTCTTTTATTTTTATGCATGTATAGGTAGTAGAAAATAGCTTTTGCTGCAACCGATGAGGCTTAAAATATTTCAAAAATTGAGATCTCGTCGATAAGAGTGCATTCATAAATAATGAATGATGAGAAAATTTTAAAGTCTTGAGTTTTTCATTTATCAATATACAAATTTGCATTATACTGGAATTTAGTTTTCATATTTGAAAAATTTATTTCGCTCGAATTTCAAGGATTCAAAAGATGATATTCAAAAATTAACTTATTGAAATTTAGTTTTTAAAAAGCTAAAGCGTGGATATTTCTATGAGCGCATTTCAAAAACAAATTTGCTCTTGTTACTGTACGTATAGATTTTAGTTTTAAACACAGTTGCTTTCCCTTTGATCCCTATTTAACATTAGGAGCGTCTGGAGTAATTTTGAAATGCTAGAAAGTGCTTATATTTTTTTTTAATTTTAAAAGTTGCATGATTTTTACTAAAAAAAGTCATACGAAAATTTTTCCAATGGGAATCAGCGCGTCACCGGAACGGTTTTATACCCCTTTTATTATGAGATGTTGTAGTCATCAATTTTTAACACTGGACACTTTCATTATTTCATTCTTTGACTTGCTTTTAGTGTTTCTAAATGAGAATTTAGGGCCATTTTACATGGACTAAATGTCGTACTAACTTGTTAGTACCGAATTAACACAAGGAACAGAAGCACGGAAATCTCGTAGAAATCTCAACGAAGCATCTTAGATTTTCTTGCTTTTGCTCCTTGAGATGATTTAGAACTAACAAGTTAGTACGATATTTAGTCTATGTGAAACGACCCTTAGGCGAAGTCTGCAGGTTGAATACAACGACACAGCTAAAGATTGCTCAGGCAATGCGGGCGTCGCAGAAGTCTATTTGGGCAATTTATAAATAAATTGTCTCAAGAGCTTTCAGAAAGTCGAAAATCACAGCTTCGCTTTTCCTAAACCAGCATGGTCAAAATTGTATTTATTGTTGAGCTTTTTTATGGATCAAGTAATATTTTGTTATATACCCTGGCCTTCAGAAAAATCGAGGTGATTTTATTCAGACTTATCTCTTGGTAATATAGCTATTTGAGTGCCACCGAACACGATAGTCTGGTTGGCTGCATCTGACTAGCTTAAGGCTTCAGGATCCTTAAACGAAATTATTAGAGATGGAAAAAAGTCAAAAAAGTAAGTCATGAGACCTTAATCCAGTGCCTGGTGCAGTCAACTAGATTTTCATGTGCGTTGGCACTAAAATAGGTAGCACATTCCCAACAGATGGGTCTGAATAAGATCATATCGGTTTGCCAAATAGGTTGAAAAAGATAGAACTTTCTCCAGAGGGCATTCACAATACAACCTTTGTTTTTATTGAGAACCTGGATATTTATGTTGCTCACTTTGTAGCACACGACTGGGAAGGGGCAAAAACTTGAAGCTCTAGAAAGGGCACTTGAACGAATTGGGAAATACTCAACACGCTATGGACGTAGTCCGAATTATCATTTGATTTCAAACTTTTGCTAAAATGTTTTGGCAAAAGTTTGATGGTCATTATTTAAACCATTTAGTTCAATGATTTGTATTTCTCAGGAGAGCAAATTTGGCAGGGTGGGGATGGCTTTGTATGGACTCATGGGCCGTTGCATTGCCCACTACTCTTACGTCCTCCTGACCTAGAAAGATCAATAATTTTCAAAATATAATGAAATCATGAAATCAACAAGAAATAAAAATCTCGTTAGGTTAGACCAGGTTAGACCAGGTTAGGTTAGGTTAGGTTTATTACCAAATGATAAATATGAACATTATGTATAGTTATTATGACAGTAAGTTAGCCTCCAAAGACAATTGACCCCGACAGTTACCGACGTAGCCACTCTTATCCTGCTAATTGGGCTCCACAATTCACATCAAATTAATTTGTTTTAAGCGCTAAAGGTGTACTCTTGATCATATAAATTTGAGTGTAACTAGAAATTAGAACTACGTCACGTTTGGCAGCACATACGAGTATATTATGTAGGACCATCTTCCCAATACAACTATGCTCATACTTTTCCAATTAAGGTAATCTGTAAACCAATGTTTTAGACCTCGCTTTATAATAACCATAAAATTAAGTCAACACGATTATGTTAGTTAATACTTAACATGTTAGTTACCTTGATTTGCAAAAGGTATAACCTTATTTTTAACTTTTAGAAAATGAAATTTTAAAAATAAACAAAAATAACTTATTTGCTTATTATGAAAATATGGTAGCAATATAAGTTAAGCAATTTGATGTAAGTAGGTAATTTACTTAGTAACTTGGCGCTGTGGAAAATTCTTTTTCCTTTTTGGCAAATTATTTAAAAACAACTTCAGTAACCTGATTTTGTTTGAACATTAATGTTCATCATAACGCACAACTTTGCTCTAATTTGACCGCTACTCTACTCTTATATTATTATATTATATTATATTACTTATTATAAGCTGGACATGGAAAAAGTTCCTTCAAACGTGAATAAGTACATCTCCTCGTAGTCACAGCTGATTTATTTTTTGTTTTCGAGCGTTTCATCTCTGTCCAGCGAACAGATGCAGCTAAACCACTCCTACAAAAAGCCTGGGATATTCGAATAGAATTTTTCTATTGGTCGAATTTTGAAAATTTGGTTTACAGCACTTCCACATGTATTGACATGCGTCAACTTTAACAGTTGACAGAAATTTATGTGGTGTGGCTTAGCTGAATCTGTTCGGTGAACAGATAAGTTTTAAGTTTGATATGTAGTTAAATTATTTTATGCAAATAGAAATCAAGTTCATAGTACTAATTGTTAAACGAGTTGTAACTTCTGAGTTTACAGGAACTGTTTTCATCCTTATCGTGGGCCGAATACAATCTTTAATTTTGACCAACTATTTTAGAGTCTATTCCTAGAGAGATAAATAAAGAGGAACACGCAAAATGCTAATTCTATACAGCTTGTATAGAAAAAGTAAGCAATAGTGGATCTTTAATATGGAACCCATTAGAAGGTTCAATCAAGGTTAATCATTTGTTGTTTTCCAATACACCATTTCCAATATCCAAGTTTCTTTTTATGATACATGACTGCTATAGTCTCTGCTATCTTCTAATCTGCTACGTCGATTTTGGTCCTAGTTTGAATGTTGCCCTCGGCTACGCCTCGTGAAACATCTACCACACATACAGGCCAAAATGTATAATTTTACTCTCTTGATACAAAAATAACCATTGTAAATACATTATTTTTTCAATTGCATTTCAATATCATTATAATGGTTTAATGAGATGAGGGAGAAAAATACATAGAGAAGCATCACAATTATTGCTTTAGTATTCTATTGTGTTAGTTAACTTTGCTTGTAGTTTTAGAAAAGTGTGATACGTGAGTAAATTATGTAGAGATCAGAAGATCAACTCTCCA
The DNA here is from genome assembly GCA_963924605.1 of Malthinus seriepunctatus. Taxonomy (NCBI): domain Eukaryota; kingdom Metazoa; phylum Arthropoda; class Insecta; order Coleoptera; family Cantharidae; genus Malthinus; species Malthinus seriepunctatus. The sequence continues at coordinate 115,622,434 of OZ004600.1, read as the reverse complement.
ACTTATATTTAGTAGAAAAATTGTTGTGAAAAATCTTTTTGAGGGACCACGAACCAGTTATGAGAATTTGTAATTAGAAAACCTTTCTCGCGTGTCACAAATTCAAGTAGGTATAGGTACACAAAAACAGTAATTAAAAATACATTTTGAGCAAAGAGGGAACTGTGTTGTTTTTGATGTACATGTTATTACTGTTTATTTGTAATTAATTTATGGCGAACTTCCAATTAATATTCTAACCTCGACTCGTTTACTACAATTTCAATTTTTCCCCCTCAAATTAACTCTATTTTATGTCAACACAATGAAGCCAACTAAAACTGTACATTTTAATTAAATTCTTGTAAATTGTAATTTAAGTACTTAGTAAAAAATGTATCCCACAATATTCGACAGTATCGTAAAACGACCCCGTTTTAGAGTGCTCGTTTTAGTAATCTAAAGGAACCCTTTGCTTGTTTTTTTGAGAGCAGTAATGCTTCCATTGTAGTGTCACCCTCTTGCGCGAAAACGCTAGCCTGTCACATTCCAGAAAACACCCTTTATTGCTCTATTCCGAAATCTAATTCTACTACTTAACAATAGTATTTTTTACAACATGAGATGAAACATACGTTTTTTTCGTGAGATAGAATTTAATTCACAAGCCCCGTAGGGGCGAGTGAATTAATCTTTCGAACGAAAAAAACGGATTTCATCTCGAGTCGTAAATGCTATTTTTTCTACGACGATAATTAGTACATTTTAAAAAAATAATTCTTTTTACTAAAATGTGAACCGACCACAAAAAAACTGGTTTCACCTCATGTTGTAAATAACATCTGCTTGTAATAACACTTTTTCTCACTAGAGACGAAAATGCTATTTTCGTAACGAGTAAGTGATGACGAAATGCTTAGTTTCACATATGGGAGTAGAAAAAAACAATTTTGTGTTCTCTCCACAACTCATCAATTTGTTGCGCAAATCCCTTCCAGCAACTTCCAAAAGTTACTAACATTTTTCTCTTTAGCATATTTTGACTTTCATTATGTTACACGTGTATAACAAGTGTTGACTTTTACCATAGTTCCACGATCCACGTGTATTGATTAATTTATGTAATTAATACTGCACTCGATTGGAAGCAAATACAACATTTGAATAAGCCAATTACATATTTTTTAGCTTTTCATTTTCATAATACTTTGTTAACCAGTTTAAATTAATTCAATAAACTGATCGACGACCCACTAAATTTTTCTAATTTATTTACTCCCTCCCTACAGTTAAAGTGAACACTCAACCCTTCTTCGGTGTTTGCAATTTTCTAATTATAATTTCAAATTTTTTTTAAAGTGTTTTAAAAACTTCTTAATCCATTTTTCAATTTCCTGTAGGTCAACGAGTCAGCTACATCCAACGAATTCTTTTATGATAAATACGAGTTATTTTTTGATTTTAATATAGTCTGCAGGGTTGATATTAAAATACGTCTATCTGCAAGGAACATTTTTGAAAAAAGATCAAAATAAAATCTCATACGAATGCAAGGAAAAGTATAATTTGAATACTTAAGAAATCCTTTTTAAAGCAGACACATAAGATACAGGAATTGTTACGGCGCACTCTAAAAATAAAATAGCATTTGAATTTTAAAATATTTTAGAGTGTAATCTATATCTTTTAGTATCATTGCTTGTTTTAAATGGATTTTATTGATATAATAAGTTTATTTTTCAATTATATGTGAACATTACGTGAGTACCTACTTTATTCAAGTCAAATTACTATAAATATTTTAAATTAACGATTGTTCGTCAGTGGCTAACCTACTGTCCTAGCAACTATTTCTTTAGTCTCAAATTAAAAATCTTAACGAGTGAAAAATCAAAATTGCATTTAGACACTCCTGCAATGCATCATACACTTCCCCAATCCGAATGTGGTCTTTTCTGTAAAATTTTATGTTTTTGCTGACGGTAGTGGCTCAGTAATTATAGTATTCGGTTTTGTAGGAAGAAAAACGTAATTTTCGTCAACAGCACAAAAGTGCATGTAACGAAACACCCTATACTCTTTTTCCACCCCAATTCGACCAACTATAGGGTCGTAAAGCGTAAATCCTTTTCTAAAATTTATGTCGTTAGGAACCTTTAAAACGTAAATCATCAATATTTTCGCCTTGGAAGTATAAAATAGAGCGTCCCTGTGCAATGGAACAAAAAGTTGTAGAAAAACATCCTCGCTGAAAGGAAAAAGGATGGTAACAGACGAGAGAGTTAAAAATCATGTCAATTTTCAATTCATCCCTATATTCCACTAATGGTTTTCATAACCTATTTCTCTGCTTAATATACTTGTTATTTTGTATTCAATTTACCGATGAGTGCATCTGCAGCAGATGCTAACAATAATAATTGGCTCCATAACCACCAAACACATCTGAAGGTTCAAATATCGAGTTGTTTGATCTTTTAGAAATTACTTAGGTTTTAAGTACCAACGAAATATTATTAAAGGGACCTTATTTACTCTAAAAGGGAAGCTAAATTTATTTTAGCTTGATTGTTAAGTTCTTTGTGATAGTAGCGTGCGTAGATAGTACAGTGGGTGGCATGTTAGGGGTTCGGATTAAAACTGTGTTAGTAAAGGGGCGGGCCAGTTCATGATATCGATCGGGGAAGCACGAGGCAGGTGCACGCACATCCAAAGCTGTCCCTATCAGCTCTAGGGTTACCCACCCACATCCCTTATACATATTATTCACCCACTGCATTACACATACATGTTGTGCATTTCACATGCCTACGCCAAACACACACTATACAGCCTATATCCACCTATATGTTGTAACGACGTTTCCTTAACATTTAATTCTACAAAGTTTAGTTAATGTTTAAGGAAGTTGTTTAAAGTTAACGAGAAATGTACCTGTTTAGTTTACGTATGTTGTATATAATATATAATAGTTCTATTCAATATTCTCTAATAAGGGTAAAATAAACAAAATAACAATGGTAACGATGCGAGGATCACGATTGGTTTCTCATTTAACTTTTATTGTTTCATTATTCTTTAACGTAAATTTTGAATTTATACGTCAACTCCTATCCCTCTTTAATGTTATTTCTGAAAATGGACAACTTACCTATTAGTAAAAGATTTTATTGTTTTTACAAAATATTGGTTTGTGCAAGAATGGGATTTTCTTGAATTATTTATGAAGGGTTGATGCGCTTTTCCGAAAGTAACTGGAAAATATCTGGAAGAACTCACTGGTCACTGGAGAATAAGTAAAGGAGTCGCCCTTTACAAAGTCTCGATGCCTGCCTTGAAGTGGCTAAATTAGGAATCTGGCTGAAATTTGTATTTCAAAAGATTGGGAGTGACACTGTAAAAATGCCTATCTCATTGATTTTTGAAGGTATTTAGTACTTACTAACGTTATCTCATCATAGATTGCTAATTTTTAATTATTATTTTATAAAGAAATTGCATAGTAGTAACCTTGAACGTAAAGTAAAAATAACAAGTGCATAATAATGTTTGCTTGTTATTTCATTATCAACACATAATTATTTTTATTAAAATAGGATTAAATGTATTTTTACTGTTACACCTGTATGCCGAGTGGCAACGATGCTTGTGAACGTAGACGAATAACATAGTAAATCGCTTTTTAAAGATTTTTGCTCTTCTCCATTTTAATATAAGGATGATAATGGTACCCCCATATGGCCCCAATCGAAAATGAATCTTTTAACGCGTTTATCCAACAAACATAATTTTTTTGTTTGAAAATTCAAAAGAAAATTGGATACAATCTCTCTTGTCAGGATAAACAATTTCAAACAGATCAAAAGTCAAAAATTTAGGTCAATATGAATAACTATTGCTCTTACTTGTGGTAGAAAATCTTCAAAACTTATTACAGTGGTTATAGTTTGCACCAAGTACGCCAACTATTTTCTTTTAAAATCAATCATTATTATTTATTATTATCCACTTGCAATTGGTTTTCATGGTAAGAGAGATTATGTTGAAATCGTTAAATTTTAGTTTTTGGAATCAAGAAAATTGGTCAAATAAAGTGTTTAGATTGCTGCCATTATCGTAACCGGTAGAAAACTATCACGTGGCTATAACAAGACTTTTTCAGGAGACTTAAAAATATTCCAAAAATACAGGGTATTACCCAGGGTTGGCACGAATTAATTCACATGAATTAATTCAGTGAATTAATTCGTGAATTAATTCTAATGAATTTTTCAAAAAAGTTATGAATTAAATCACACAATTTCAATTTCTATAATTCCAAAATAAAAATTAAATTTACTTGGCTTCAGTGTTAAAGCGATTAAAAAATCTCGAGAAAAATAGGCTAAACGTAAGAATGCTATGACAGTTTTGTTTGCGTTTAAGTTTAATACTAATAGTTTAGAGCAGGTGTGGCCAACCCGCGGCCCGCTTTGAACTTTTTTGCGGCCCGCGAGATTCATCACACTTTTACAAAATATACTTATTTTATAATGGCCAAAGTAATGAAAAACAATGTATTAAAAAAATACTAAAACTGCCAGTAGGGCAGTTCTGATTTCTATGGGGACCTAGGGTGAAAGGAGTGCACCTGACAGTAAGAAGGAAATGCGTCGAGTGCCGCATGAAAGGAGTTGCGGGCTCGGCGGGTGACCAGCGTTACAAAACTGGCCTTTGTACTACAAGGGTAGTAGGGGGTGTATGTTGGACTTGTTCCCATGCACCCGTAAAACTGCCAGTAGGGAACTCTGATTCCTAGGAGGATACCTAGGGTGAAAAGGGTGCATCTGACAGTAGAATGAAATGAGTTAGAGTGCCGCATGAAAGGAGTTGCGGGCTTGGCGGGTGACCAGCATTACAAAACTGGCCGCTGGCATGCTCACCGCGGTGATAAACCGAACCAATGGAGTATGACTAGCTTATGTGAGTCTACCCAATCTCGTATTGGTATCCAAGGAATGGACGGCTCGTAAGCGCTTAAAGTTGGGAGAGCTTCGATCGACTCAGTGTCTGGTGGAGGGATCAAGAGGATGTAGGTCATGTTGTGTCATGAGTTGTGACAGTAGTTGTGGAGACTCTAGCCCACATCTAACCTAACCTAATGTAACGGCAGAATGCATAAGACCACCAGGGTGTGTTTCTTAGCTTCGGCTTGCTATCTCTTCCTAGCGTAGAGTCAGGTACGAGACGCACCAGTAGCACTGAGTTTTTTAAACTCTTGGTTGGTGATAGGGACACTGGTTCTAGACCGGGGGACGTGAAGATGTGAGTTCTTGATATGTTTATCGGTTGACCGTAATCTATCTCGAACCTAATCTGACCTAACCTAGGGGCGAAAGTGCCCGGCCGTTACCGATCCAAGTTGCTTTCAGAAGTTAGCAAACATTTCGGTGCTATGGGAGGGGTGAAGTCCCAGGTGCGGCACCAGTTTTAGCACCTGCCCCCCCCCCCCTATAGGTGCTGGTCACGCAGTGGCTGAAGGCTTCTCGTTTAGTAAGTGGGACACCGTTATCCATAAAGCGGTGCATGCGCCCTTCTTGAGGGTTAAGTCCCTACCGGCTACCGGCCTAGGGTTCCTAAGTCCCTATAAATATTTATATTTATATAGTCTATTTATCTAAATCTAATGAGCGGATTATAATTTTATTTGCGGCCCGCGGAGTTATAATACATTTCCAAAGTGGCCCGCAAGATCATTTGGGTTGGCCGCCCCTGGTTTAGAGGTTCGAACAGAAGATTGTTATTTTTTTACACTTCTTTTTTTATATTTTCGGACTTACTGTTATTTTTTAGACTTATTTTTTTTGTATTCAGTTTTCAGTAGGAATTTTCTATTTACTGTTGAGTACACAATAAAAACTGATTTCATAAGTTTGAATTATTTCAAAAGTCCGAATTAATTCAAAAAGTCCGACTTTTTTTATTTTTTTTATAAAAGTCACGACTTATTCCAACCCTGGTATTACCCACCTATTCATAAAAAAATCAAGTTATTCTAAACCAAAAATACTAGGTATCATAAACCTAAATATTCACTGTTCACAATCATTTCCTGATTTCAAAATAAGTAAAAATATTAGAGGTGTTCCAACTGTGGTGTTCGCAAGAACATTTAATATTTTTATAATTTCCTTTATAACCAACTTTAGCGATAAACTGTTTTCGAGGGCGACATAATCCTAGATAGGAAAATACACTATAAAAAGATTTTGATATCATCAGACAGCAAAGCTTTAAACACTTTTTGGAGTGCGTTGAGACGCTGAACCAGATATCCAAAGATAATGTCCTTAGCCTTAACTGGGTCAAAGGACATCAAGGAAATGAGGGTAACGAAAAAGCAGATGACCCGCCAAGAAAGGTTCAAAAAGTCTTCCCTATGACTCTGAACCAATCATAAAACCAGCCCTAAAACTGCCGATGCCCTCCTTAAGAATCATACTCACCTAATACACACTACAAGATGGACAAATAATACAAGCTGTTGCCAAAGCAAAAACTCCATACCAGCTACCTCCAGAAAGCTTGCAAACTACTGTCTAAAACTGTCTCGAGTTAATTTACGAACTATTGCAGGGATACTAAACTCACGGGACACTGTCAGCTAAATAAGCATCTTCACACACTGGGACTAGTAGATAATCCCAGATGTCGAGCATGCGATTACGAAGACGAGACCGCTGAACACGTGTTTTGTCAGTGTCTAGTTCTAGCCTCTACAAGAGAATCCGTGTTGGGGGACTTCTGGCTCGACATGGCCAGAATAAGTACCACTCCTCCCTCCAGATTTGTGATGGCTTGGTACCTGATGGGCCTGGGGAGTCTGCTTGGAGATTGTACAATGGACCCAAACAAGTGGCCTAAGTGCTGGGAGCTTGCTCCCCCTCCACTAATAATTCAGAATCTAGAAAAGCTATCTATTTTTCTAACGCTCTCGATGTTAATATTTTGCAGCACTTTCCAGTATTTTCAGGTGTGAAATAAATCTTTCTTAAGATTCTGTTTAATGCAGTGAATATCCAAACATTCCAAAATTCCAATTATGTATAACCGTTTTCCTAGGTCTCGGAGTAGTGTTAATCGCTATAGAGGTAGTTCAAAACCTCATGATCTGTGAGCTCGACTGTAGTAGTAACAAGAAAAATCTGATCATTGTGTAAATATAAATCCTCGAAATATAGTTCTCCGAAATATAGTCCTCGAGATCACAGACCATGAGGTTTGCAACTACCGCAACATACCTTTGTATGAATCTTGCCTGACTATTTATGTCGCTATCCTCTTCGTGTTGGTGTTTGGAGAATAGCGACATAGTTTTTCAGAGGTGCAGTAATAGTTCATTGGCCCACCACTTGAACAGGCGGCCATCCAAGTGTAATTTCTATCAATCATTTGGTTCTGTTTCAGAGAACACCTTAAGCCGTTGCTCCAAGCGAATTTTCAGTTGAAGCAAAATACCTCTTAGTTAGTCTTTCACAATTAAAAGAAAAAAAAAGGCGAGTCTTCCAAACCTTTCTAATTTTTCAGTTTTAGTTTGCTGTACATAGGTATTCAAGTACATGTCTTTTTTTATTTTGTAATTCTCATTGAGAGCTACCTCAATACCAAGCATACATTGCTGTTTTTTAAATCGATTCGTGTTAGTTTAGACCTATTAAATTCACAACCCTCAATAATTTTCACCCTAATTCCATTACTACGAGTTCTAATTTTTTACATTTCGTAAAAAATAAAAATAAAAGAGTAAATAAACGTACTAATCAACAATAAGTATGAAATTGGTGTTTGAAGTATTAAAGTTGGCACTATGGGGTATAATAAAATGTGGTGTAATTAAAAACGTGAAATGTAATTACTTTACCTTCTATTGATTTTAAGCAGTTTCTAGCAGCACTCAATGCATTTATTATTTACCAATCTTTTCGTACGACTAATTACATCATTTTTTTACCTAGAAAATTAAATTCAGGTTAACTAATTTGAATAACTGCTGCATTATTTTTACGTGATCATCGCCGGATTAATTTCTTATGTTTTTATGATACAATCAATACAAGGTGTTAATTAGTGTGATTCATTTTAGACTGTTTTGTTTAACATTGTAAATATACTTTAATGACTTTAGGAAACTAGAGCTTGGTGGTTGAAGGAAGCTAGACTACCCTCTTTATTGAGCTCACGCATAATTTTAATTAGGAATTGTTGTGTAATTCTTAACCCTCTTTTCTGAAAGTTTAGCCTTCATTTTTTAATGAACTCTCTTACGTAGTAATAATATACAGTGCGTACACAACTGACGTACACGATGAATGACTAATTATTTTAATAAAATTATATCTCCCCCAATTGTAAAAGTATAGAAAACTTTTAGGTAAGTTTAAAGTTTCAATTTCAATTTTGGCTTGAGGAGGAAATCAATCAATTTTCTCCTTAAAGTGTTGTAAGCATATTTAGTCTTCTATTTTCTTTATCATGAGTTTCAATCTTTTTAGAATAGCTTTTAAGAATCGATATTTATATGAGGGTGATTTGTTTATATTAACCCTTTTTCAAATATACCACACGTACACACCAAACAGGGTGAAAATTGAAAGGCTGAAAGTAAAACAGATTTAAACAAAAATCTACATTTACATCTCGTGCAATTTTAAAACTTTTAGAAGGAATAGTGAGGACCAAAAACATTTGTTTGCTAAGTCGAATTATTTTCTAGTTTTACAAACAAACGGTTTAAATCGTATTAAGAGCTAAAAAAAGTACAATAAGCTGATTTAGAACAGTAGGGTTGAAATTACTATTAAATCGTATTTTGATGTACAAATTCACCAAAGTGAGAACGTATGGAATGGCATAGAGGAAAATTCGCACACGTAATCACTAAATTTTCTAAGTCTTCTCGATATAGCCTTATTTCGATAGCTCTATGTGTGAGTAGATTGAATTATGATTTCAAAGCAATTTATTAAATTTTGGGCAATGCCTCAAACATAAGCTTACGTTTGATCCTACATTAATTTATAGTACGGAAGCAACATTAATTATAGAGTGATATTTTAGGGGTTAAGACAAATCTCCTAATATTATGATAATATCGCTATAGTTGATGTAGCTTGTATGTAAAAAACAATCTTTCTTGAACTTTTCATCTCTTAATTCTCCCTATCTTTTCGAGATTTTGATGCTAAATTTTTCATTATTCCCTACACGTTGGCAAAAAAACATACACTACCGAAAAGCGGTGTACTATAAACCCATTTAGAATAATATACTCGCATAACGCCTAAAGCGTGACTGGGAAAAGAAGCATCAAGAGAACCTTAAATATCTTAGCCGTTAAATTGGGGGTGCTTCGTCCAAAATTCGAAAACTTTTCAAATTGCCATTCTACGTTATCTTTTTGACAATTTCAAATTTTTGTTTCAACAGCGATTAATTTAATCTAAAATTAGTAAAGTTCAAAATGATCAATTAAAGCAAAATAAACACTCAAGTACATTGGTTTATTGATGTTTACATGGCAGTAAATAACAAAAATTGTGTAGTTTCCACGTTTGTACACTGAGATAAAAATCAATACACGTTGGTGCAACTCGAATTGGGGGGTGCATTCATTATCGTTTGTGATTAGTATTGCTAGCACCACTTCTTTCTTCTTAGCTTGTAGTAAAATTCAATTAGAATTTTGCCCCATACCACTCAGCTTCTATGATTGCTCTGTATTTGTATGGAATGTCAATTGAATTTCTACGAGGGAAAAATGTATGTAATTTTAGAAAATTTAGTAATTTTCTTATTAGATAAGTGTTGTGTTTTTTTTTTGCAAAATCATATAAAATGATTGGGCGATTGTAATTTTTAACAAACATGCAATAATGTGATTACGATTACCGATTATATTTATAATTATGGTATATTTTTTATTACTCAAGTTTCAATCAGAAGTTCAATAGACTATTGATTAAAATTATTAAAAGCAAATATTGATGTGTCGTGTAATGTTCCACTTTAATTTTTTAAGGGAACATAACACTGTCAACTTTTCGGCTATCGTGCGTTCTATTTTCGCAATGCATAATGGAGTGGAAATCGAAAAAGTGAAATGGAACCATTGATTTTTCTATTACGCTTTTCCGCCAGTTGATGGTCTAAGATCGAGCTGATAAAAATTTTTTCTAAAAAAAATTGAGTTTGTTCATCCATCTGACCATTTCCAATGTGTTCACTGATTTTATGTATTTATTAAGCAATCAAATAGTTTTTGGCGATTGTTGGTGAAAGTGTACAAATGCTCAGTCGAGGGCACGTAGAGGAGTTGGCGCCTCTTGCAAATGTCATCTAAGCTCTAAGCAATAGTAAAACAGCTCTTCTCATGTTAAGTTAAACTAAATACCTGCTCAACTATTATACATCGACTAATAGTTCCCGATCACTGATCAGGTAAATAATCAAGCCCTGAGTCTTCATTAAGAAGAATAAGCTTCCCTCACTGCAAAGCAACTTCTGAAATATGCAAAAGGGGAAAAATCGCCAACATCTTGAAATCATCAACCCTCAAGAGGACTCTTATAGTTTTGAAATAAATTCCTTTCGTGTTGTTGTTTTCACATAAGCAACGCAGCAATTTTATTATCTTTAAAGACACCTATGGAAGGCACGTAACCACGGGGGGACCTGGGGTGGCCTGGCCTCCCGAAAATCATGCTGGCCACCCCACTAGAAAACTGACTGTCATCAACGTATTTTAAACTTTTATTCACAAAATAATAATTTTAGTCGTACCAAAACGTGTCTTCCCCACAGGTCGCTTTTAAGATCACGCTTTTCGAAGTCACTGCGATGTTTACGATCTTTTTCTTAGTTTGCATCAAAATTTAATAGTTTTATTGTAATTATCAATTTAGGACCTTATAAGGTTAAAAAGCGCTTCTATAAAAATCGATGCGATGTTAAAATCTACTGACATAAGCATATTTTTGGGCCCATCCAGTTTTTGGCTAGCCCTTCCGATTGCCCCTCTAAAACTTATCTAGTTACGTGCCTGTGGAAGCCCAAGGGCCACAGTGTTAGACAGAATCGAATAGTTGGAAGAGTTCTTGTGCCCATATATGCCATGCGTTTCTACCCAATTCATATCCTTCTGTTCAGCCCCTCATCTCCATTGCCATCGTTCCCAGATTTTCTCTACCGACTTCTTTATCTTATTCTTGATTGGATCCAGTTTTTTTGCGTTGTGACCATCTAGTATTGTCCATGCGAATAATGTATCCAAACCATTTGGGACATCTTCTCTCGATTCAGTGTACCATTGTTATCTGGGTCGACACTTGTCACCTCAAAGATAATAAAATTGCTATTAGTATCCCTGAGATCCATAAACATCCATTGGTTATTTCAGGTTATTTTGACCAGAACGTGACATACAGTACCTTCGTAAATAACATCAACCCACGTGACCAATTTTCTAGGTCACCACCAACCACGAACCACAAGGTAACACAAATCTAACACTCGATTTCACCACCGTTACTAGCTTAGTCGGAAGCAGGAGGGGTTCGTAGCTATGAAATAAAACACACTTTGACAATTAACCAAGATAAAAGTGTTTATTAAAAAAATTAAAAACAACGCTTTGTACCTATGGGTACTAATACTAAGAAAAACAAAATCTTGATTAAGGGCAAAACATATCAATGTCAACCAACAAAATACAATATCTCTGTGGTGAAGATGACTCAGCCACGGGAATGGTTTTCCTTCTAGACCTCCAGACATTACTGTAAGACTCAACAAAGATATCAGAGTGAGACCAACAGACCTAAAAAGAACACGAACTTGGCTTCTTTCCAGACCACCAGACCTCGCTCTAAGACTCAAAATGAACCTCCGAACGAGACCACTAGAGCTAACAGGAACCAATGGCCGAGAGAGGGATTCCTATCGCTAGACCACCAGACCTCACCCTCAGACCCACCAAGGATATCTGAATGAGATCAACAGACCTAACGGACAGGACACGGTTTTGGATTCCTGTCGCTAGGAACCTTGAACCACAAGATTTGTGGTGGTTGCCTAGCGAATTGTTCGCGTGGGTTGATGTTACCAAAGCATTGTATGTCACATTTCCAAAAAAATCCGACACCATACGGAATCATTTGAAATTACATTTTTAAGGTTCTTGCTCCCCATAAGGGGATAATGGTACCAATCAAAGGTTTTTATGTTTTTGATAATATAATAAGAAGAAAGTAAAAGTCGATTTTAACATGATCTCCGTGGCAAGAAGATTTGGTCGGCGCCAGGTATAATGTAGGAACGTGACTTGTGCTAAATACCTAGCTCGTACATGTTTTTACAATTAAGGAAAGCAAAAACAATTAATTTATTTTGCTGAATAGAGCAAAATAATTTTAAAGATAAATAAACATTTACGTTTGCATTTAAGAAAATGGGGCACACAAATAGCACTCCCCCCAGTTCGAATTTAACTCCATTTCTGCGGTAATCGTGATTAATCTTTGTGAGAAATTTGAGTCTTCTAAGAATTATTATCTTAAAGGAATTACGCGTAGACGTTGATTTTTTCGACATTACCTAGGCCAATATCTTGCGTAGTACAGAAGGAAGGAGCAAATGCTCTCTTTCACTTATATATCACCGAAATTGATGCGACCCCACGCGATCGATCACATTTTGATCGTAGCACATTTGGCTCTTAAGCAATCTCGAAAAATATCGATTTCTACATGAATATGTTCGTTACCAAAATCCCAAAATTTTTGGAACAATGATGTGGTTTTGGGTAGTTTCTTAGACGAATTTTGCAGTCCTGCTACATACGTATAGTAAATTAACAAAATTTGTAACATGTCTTTCTGCAGCTTTTTTCCGGAAAATTAATTAGATACTCATTTCCAACCAATTTATACATTATTCTGAGACCAAAACATGTTGAAAAAGTTTTTTGACATTCAAAAACATTTCTCTCAATAAACCAATTCCACCCTCTGTTCCCTTTTCTCTCTCTATTGATATATATTTTTCTTCGTGTTTTCAAGTTTTGCATTTATATCACCAAGACTAGACACTTCACGAAAAAAAAAGCTAGTAAAAAGTCTGAGATTTTATGTGATAAGTTTTCTCACCCTTGTGTGTGACTTCTTTTTTTGTGAGTTTGAATACTAATGTAAACAAGGAAAAAAGCGTATTTGTGTCATCGTATCGTTGCTAAAATTAATCTCCGTGAAATTTAACGTTTAAAAAGAGTGTATGGAAAAAATGAAAAACAAAGTTAACATTTACATACAACTGCTAATTTAATACGGACTGGCGTTGTCTGCTGTAAGCTTCGTCTTCTACGTCTGCTGTAGGTCGTGCATAATGTAAAAGGCAATTGTATGCGTATGCTCGTCTGCGACTTCCCCTTTAAATACAGATATTTTAACCTATAAAATTTTTTATTTAAATTAATAAATTCCGTTTGACAAATAAATAAATATAAATTGCATCGAGCCTTGACACTGCGGTATGCAAGCGTTCTATATAGGTCATTCAACTGACGCAAGAATTTAGGATCGTTTTAGGTCTAAATGTGCGGAATGAGATGTGATTTGAGTAAAGTCATTGAACTACAACTTAAAACTGTGACTTTTATGACCATTTGGCACGATTCCAACTTTTGGACCAAGACATGTCAAGATTAAGGATTACTAAAAGGAAGACTAAAAAGGAACAAGTTTGTGTGAGCACGGAACTTAGGTAGATGCGGTAATTCTACACTACGAGAGTTCTCATTTCCTAACAAGAGTTTCTAGTTTCATGGAACATACGAAGAGAGGAGATGCGGTTCGTGTAACTAAGTGTTCTTTAAAACTCAAATTTTTATTTCAAATGCAACGAATCTGTCTTCTCAATTTTCCTTGATTTTTCCCAAACTTTTTATAAGAATTTTAGTTTTCGAAACGCTCGTGAAAATTCTTAAAATCCGCGCAATTGTGTAATGAGATACGGTTAAAACGAATTTATTAGGTACAAACTTTATTAAGTGGTTCAACTAAACAATCTTGTTCTTTCCTCCAGCACTTCACTTTGCTCACGTCGAGTTTTCCTAAAGGACTTTTTCCTCTTATTTGGTTTAGACATTATTCGTAATAATGTGATAGTTAATTATAAACGTAGCTATTAATATAACTGGATTTTATAAATTTTATTGATAATTAGGTAATTAATTAATGAATTTAGATTATATCGTTACAATCAGAGCAAAAACCAGTACATTTCCTGTTTAAAACTTTTAATCAAATTTTAATGCTAAGAAGAAGTTTAAATTCTCCAAAGTCGGATGCTATTTTAAATCTTTTTCAACTTTACAGTTCTTGCATATCAATCGAGTTGGAGTTAGTCTTTGGCCCACGTTTAATGTTCCAAGACAAATATATGCGTAGAGAGAGATTTCGTATAGTTAGATGAAACGTTTTGAGCTTCCATTTTATGTTTCCATGTATACTTGTCCAATGACCCTATTGTTGGCAAGTAATTTGCAATCTCAACTTAACTGTCTGTCTAGTTGTCTGCTTACATTAACAATTTTCTTGTAGATACATGAAACCGGCAACCGCAAAATTCAATATCAAAGTGAAACTGATCGTACATATTTTATATTCATTTTCATTTAAAAAATTTGAAAAATTGTTTGTGTACGTACTAATCGTTTTCTTCTAATCAAACAAGTGTTTGTTTCTTTTTATTCATTAAATCGTGACTTGGATCCAGTGGCGCAACTAGAGCTACTGGAATTTTCTTGCATGTAATTATGGCAGGGGCAGGTCGATTTAATCTTGCGTAAAAACAGTAATGCAAATGCAAATAAAAATAGCAGTATTTACTTCAATAAAATAACCTTGTAATTACACCTTAGTGCATTATCAAAATACTTCAGATTACACATTTTTCTAGAAATTTTTAGATATGCTCGGCGTAAGTATTCGTTTTCCTTACCCGGCATGTTTAGTTTTTTGTCGACATTTTTCCGAATCTTCGTTTTTTATGGCGAGACATCATTTGTTTGTCAGATTAATCTGTTTGTCTGTGGATGCATGTGTCTGTATGAATACGAACAGGATAACAAATACCTAGATCTAGTGTTACCTTTCATTTTGAAACACGAAGATAACATTTTATCCCCACGCTCCTTCGTGGGATTGAGAGTTGATTTAAATTATTTTTATGTCTAATTTATAGAATACCATTAAGTTTTGAGTATTTTAGTTGGAGAATAGCTGCAACACACGTCACATACACCCCGAAAATGTGAAAAGTGCAAGTAACGCCACTGTTTGCACGTCACCCCCTTAAGAAAGGTCATTAGACATTGTAAGACCGGAAAGACTGTTATTGTTTGCACCGGATACAAGTTAACACAAAATATCGTAGACACGTAATATATTTTTGCATAATGTAATTAATGCAATTATAAAATAATTGATTGTGCGTTTTTTGAGCCAAGGTTATTGAATATAACTTGGTTAATTTTTTTAGAGTACCTATAATGCATATTTACACATGTATAGTTTTAATACGTAACTACGTTGTTGTACCTGCTGTACTTTGTAGGAAAATCTCTTCTTTT
This sequence comes from Malthinus seriepunctatus, assembly GCA_963924605.1. Lineage (NCBI taxonomy): Eukaryota > Metazoa > Arthropoda > Insecta > Coleoptera > Cantharidae > Malthinus > Malthinus seriepunctatus. The sequence continues at coordinate 115,606,791 of OZ004600.1, read as the reverse complement.
GAAATATTAGCTTTGCTATTTAATTGCCAATTATATCAGTTGCGCCTTTACAAATTACCTTCATCAATATTAAGTGAGCACTCAAAAACTAACAAAAACAATCTTTTAACAATTGCAGTTTAATTTAATTTGAAATTTAAAAAAATGCGACTTTGAGAGCAAACTGGCACCTTTTAGTATTTCGTTGTATAATTTCCTGCACAAACATCATCAGAGGAAAATTATAGTCTTTTCGAGTGCTTTCCGCTTGATGCGCTTGAAAAATTAAAATTGATACCAAGCAGTCATTCTTAAAGTCATCGACTTCTCTCAACAATTCTGGTAGTTTGGTAACGATAGCCGTGGCCTGCGAGGAAACAGAACTGCATATTGACCCATATCTGTATGGAAATCCGAGAGATGCACATGCACATTTGCACATAGGCTAACTTTAAGGACCGCATGTGGTCCCCTATAGTATTGAAAGAGAAGGATAACATTAGTAGATTGGGGATGATTTACAAGTGGCACTCGAGGACGACGACACGTTTTATTTTTAGGGAGCTAACGAAGGGGTAATATTTTCTTAGAGAGGTACTCAAAAATTGCTAATTGAATGCAATACAAAGTACGATATTTACTTAAAAATTTCAGCCACCAACTCAGTAAATAACGCAGTGAAAAAAGAATCATGCTTTTACAGTTTCGTAACAACTCATTGGGCAGCTTTTCCTCATGAATCGGCAATGTAAATCTTGCAACAGAGCTTTTTTACTGTTTGTACGATTTACACATAATGGGGAAGAAAACTTCAAGAAACCTCTTACATACGTAAATTTCTATTACCTACATCAGGGTTTTCCAAACTGTGCTCTGCGGAAGGTAGCAAGTGCTCCGTGAAAAAATATTAATAACAGAGTTCTTTTTTATTTTACTAAGATTTATTGATTAGATACCTATGTGTCATTTAAATTACCTAAGGTGCTCGTAGGCTGTCCGTTAAAAATTTTTGTTTGCTCCTAGGGAAAAAAATGTTGGTACCTGGTGAAAATTTTTAACGGACCTTGCTGCTCAGTCAAAATTCAAAAACCCTCAAACTGCTCCATCAGAGAAAAAGTTTGCGAAACCCCGACTTGTTTAGGGATACGATGTGTTCGAAAATATGCAAGACTAACATGAAGCAAGACAAGACATATTTCAAGACAAGAAACACTAATTTTGTGTATGATTTACCTTGGTACCAAACAGTGGCATAACTAAGAGTTTGGGGGCCTTCTCGCAAAATCCAGAGTGGGGTCCCTACCCATTCCTGTTAATAATCATTTTGATTAACCACAATCCGATTTTGTAACAAAATTTCATACAATGTTTCTGGGGCCCTTTCTATCCTCAGTCCCTCCCGCAAAGCGGGCTATTTATTTACCTCTCTGAATTTAGGGTTCATTTGTGACTATTTCTAAAACTTTTACAACCGACCTACTTTTAGTTGCTTATTGTCGAAATATCTGTGTAACTTTACAAGGAAAGAAAAGTATTTACCTTTTTTTTTTTAAATACAGACATTTTTAAAGTGTCTCTAAGCTAGCCCTGCACCACAGCTTCTAGAAGTTATCTTCTTTTTCTAAGCCAATAGAAACCTTGCAATTCTAGCGTCAGATGCTAAAACATGGGTCAAGTTTATCTTGTATTAGTTTGAAAAAAAGAAGCTGATTCTAGAAGCTGTGATGAAAAGCTGACTTTATGGTACAAATTTTCCGGGGGTCTTTTTTATTCGGGACCTTTCCCGCAACACGGCCCCTGTGGACCCGTTATTTACGCCACTTGTACCAAATGTAAAGTTTTTAAAATGAATATGCTTAGATACAATCTTTTAAACGATTTGCTTTTTATAAAGTATCGGAGGGGGGGGGGATAAAAAGAGCTAGGCGTATTTGTATAGTAAATAGACCCCCCCCCCATCATATAACTCTTGAATTTTTGAAAACCCAATTTCCTTGTCAGTAACAGGTCCGAAGGACCAGCGTCATTTATTTGAATCGTGAAGATGTTCGCTTGTTTGAAAGTTCCATGGATGACTATACACAGTTCACCATTAAAGTGAGCTACAAGTCAGTGTAAGGGTAATAATTTAAAATTTTGGGGATAAAGCGTTTTAGTTCTTCAATAATCTTGGGTAATTAAAGTGTTTTCAACATCATGTTTTAAAGAAAGTTTTTTTTCACTTTGTGTACTTATACTCTTTGCTCACTCCAACCTTAATGAAATCGATTTATGTCGTAAATCAGCCAATAAGGTGCTAGTGGAATAAGATTAGGATTGTTATGGTGGAGAATGCTAAACTGAATTTTATTTGCACTCAGTCTTCTTAGTTGAGAATTCACTATTATGCTACTTCCATATAGTAACTTCGTCCGTCCGGGAATCCATCGAAACCTTTGAACGAAGTCAAGGAGACTTTCGCTGATACTGAGCACCTGTTAGGTCAGTAATCTCTTGCCAAGAGTTCTCGAATTTGCATTAACGCAGGAAAGGTGACATAGCACATACTTTTCTTTCAGAAAAATTGTATGTCAGTATCCACTCGTGTTAGATATGCTTGAAAATAGCACCAGTGTTAAGCAAGCGCATCGACCACTTTTGGGTATTGGATTGAAGCAGAGTTGTGTGCTTTTTAAATTTAGACTTAACCCACAAGATTAGAGGTGTTAGCTATAATGTTTTAGTTTTCGTGGACAAATAAAAATGAAAAATGTCATTTTCAATATGGGAATATGCTTGTGCGAGTGGCGAAAAGCGCGTGTAGAGAATTTAAAAAGCTCAAGGCTTACTTAAAATTTGTGATTAATGGAAGAAGCTTTGGAAGCTAAAAAAATTATTTTTTAGGTATTGCATGATTTTTTATTTTTGTGCGAACTTACTATGGAAGACACGTTGAACAGACTATTGTTGCGTAATAATAAATTTGATCTCTTTAGAACTATTCTCGCTTCTGAAAAGGATTTTTTTTAAAACGAGTCAAAGCAAAACATAGAGAGCTTTGAGTACAATTGGTTAAAAGCTTCTCTGTTTACTTTTTGGAGTACGAAGGACTGGGACTGGACATTAGATGAGTTTCCTTTAAAATTTCATTAAAAGCTCACATTTGAATCTCTTCCACTGCTGACTTTAAAAACAGTCTTATTATACTAAGAAAATCGGAAAGTGTCTCCACTACAACAATAGTGTCACTCTGAAGAGCGAGTACACAAAACTGTGTGTGTATAAACCGTATTGTTTACTTCTTTACAATCTGATCGATGTGCCACAAAAGTGTTTTTACCCAAGATGTATAATTTTCCATAACAACACCAGGAGGTCACATTTAAAATAAGAGAAAAACCAAGCAATAAATTTTTCTATTATTTTGGAGGTGCTTATTAAATTACATTTTTTTTGTAAAAAAAGTCTTTTTTAGCAAAGAACTTAAACACGCGTGTTTGAATAAATGAAAAATGAAAGAAAATCTGTAAATCTTTATTTTTAAAATATTATATTCATAGTTTGAAGCTGTTTAGGTATCGCGATGTAAAACGGCACATGCGAGATAATTGAAGAAGCCAGGTTACACAGTAATACGCATTCATGTGGAACATTATGTGCTGCTATCTTTTGTGATTCTTTTTAAAGCTTCCAGTAAGCTCCGCATTGCTCCAAGCACAACAGTAAAGCTACTGCAATAAAGGCTCTATTTTTATTACTGGAAAAGTTATGTGTCTTCTGTCTGGTCGCTCTAGAAATTTTCTTTTCCTTTTTTAACATATTCTTACATAATAATTTCTTTAAAACGTTAAGCAGAAAGGTTGAAGTTTTCGAAATTATTTGATGATTAAAAAAAGTTTGTTAAATGATGTATGCCTTGGAGTTTAATTAAAACGTTTTTTTTGCAAACACAAGTACCATATAGTTGAAATGATTAAATTTGCACAATGAACTTTTCTAGTGGAAATTTTTATTTAAAACAAGTTCCGATGATTTTTTATAAATGGAGGGAAATGAAAATTATTTAATAATAAATTTTTTTTATTTTATAAGGTGAAATTATAGCCTACTCGACGTTTGAATCACACTAAACACTCTATGCGTTTTTTACCCTTTCATCATGTAATAAATGATAGAAATTGATGGTTTCAGAGCTGCTTTTTTTTTCTCTTAAAACATGCTACTGCATTTTTGATCTTGCTTAAATGCAGTCTGCAGTGTGCACGTATTACTCTTGCCATTTCTACTATAATATTCTAAAGCTGTTCGCTTACTAGATTCTAAATTGCATCTAAATTTTTATGAGAGCTTTTGTATTGTAAGTTATAACTGGCCATTTTCACATTTCGTTATTGCACGAACTCTAAGAAATTCTTTTATAATATTTTATAAGGGTTAATAAAAGTTGAATTTTTATCTCATGAGTGTGTGTGTTTGTGCTCGGGCACAACTAGAGCACCACAGGAACTTTTTTTGTTGGCGAACTTTTATTACCGACTATTTAACTTTATATAACGCAATTTACCTTGCCATACAAGTCTTAATTTCAAATTATAATTACTTTATTGTATAAGTAATATTTAAAACAATTATTTTCTACCACGCCTCGCGAAGCAGAATGAAAGTGCCATCTTTTATACTAACTTGAACGTTTTCAACTTTTCAAAAAAAGTCGCTACTTATACTCAAAGTGAACCTTCTATTTACCCAAAAAAATTATTTTGGCCTTGTTTATTAATTATCTCTTTTTGTTTTAGGAAAATTTAGGCAATTCCGAAGCTACGGAATCAACAAACGAAGAAGATCACTTTAGTGGTGAGTTAATTAGATAATTATGAATAATAACGATTTTCACGACCGTTACATTTAACACCTGTTTTAATAACCATCATTAAAATAACTAACTCATTTAGTTAATTTTTTAATTTTTTTTGTAAAATTGACTTACCTTGTGTCTTAATTAGTAAAAGGAAAATTTAATGTAGAATTACCAAATTTACGCTTTTGTATGTGGTATCTTTTGTAGCAGGGTTGGTAGTTGCTTATTATTAACCTCTCGACTTACTTGTTTACTCAAATAACGTTAATAAGCAATAATTACAAATTAAATTTGATACTTTAACTATAATCAATTTAAAGAGGTATTTTGTAAAATAATAATAATGCGTAGCAACAATACAAAAATTTGCATATAAAAGAAATAATCGTAAACTGCATGTCCTTAGTTTCGTGGTTACTTTTCCTTTGTGTAAAAGTGCATAAATTTTGTTTGTGGTAGTTTAATTATAGTAAAGGTGTTTTGTACTTTTTAATATGTTACGTAGTAAGTTTGTAATTTTATTTCATACCGGACAATATTCTGAAAGTAAAATACAAAGTGAGCTAAATTATCGAAATGCTTGAAACTTTGTATTTAGAAGCTCGTGGTTTAGTAACAGCATTACATAGAACAACACAACAACAATTATTATTGCGAAATTATTCATGATGAGGAGGGGTAGTTAATTCAAGTTTAGTACATGATTGGGCAAGTGTCATTTGTCGCCTCATTTGTCACTGATACAAAGCATTGGACTATCTATTTAACATGTATGTAGGTCAAAATTGTATCTCTAGTTAAACGATTTTCTTGATTTTATGTTCTCTTGGATACACAAACATGAATCTATCGGTATAGAAATTTTATCATTTCAAAGGTGAAATGAAAAAAAAATCAAGTCAAGTTATTGATCCTCATCTGCCCATTTCAATTTTTAGCCCACGTTTTTATTTATTCCAGAACTCTCCGTTCTATAAAGAATTGGGAACTCGGTGGTTTTCATTTGACAAATAATGACAAAAAAGCAGCTGAGTGCTTGACATAACCCTGATTCAAACGGTGAGATTTACTGACTCACTGCAATTGAGCAGTGCAATTGATTCGAAGACATAGAAGGCTTTCTTCAAACGATTTCTTTTCCAGCTGATATTCTTTGATCTTTATAGAATTTCAATTTCGGAGTAAATTCTGGGATCTTTTGTCTTCAGTTTATGTAACTTTTTGCATTTTTCCCGATATTATTAAAGCAGGGTGGACCTATGAGTCCTGACGATTTTGATAGGAGATTATAAACTTAGTAACGAACATAACTAGATCAAACTAAAACATCTCGCAAAATTTGTCATACCCCATCTACCCACCTTGTATTTAATCAGGTACGTGCATCCTACAGCTATTGTCTTTCAATTGGTCTACGAACAGTCGGTTCATCAAAGTTGCAAACGCAAACATTGTAATTTGAAAAGCAATGAATACGAATAGTGTCCTCTCAGCGATGGCCGCTTCTAAAGAATCGTTGAATTTTAACTCAATTATAGGTACAGCTTTTGTACTGGCCCTTATAGACTATAGGCCCGTAATAGAAAAAATCTAGGTGATAGTAATCCCTTAGGTAGACCCATCTCTTAGGGATGAGCTATTTGAGTGCCAATGAATTAGAAAACCCGGTTGGTGATATCAAGCACTGACTTCAGAGCAAAAGAATGTTAAAAATCAATTTTTAATTGATTAGTGGAGTGGAGGGATCCACCTGAGAGGGATGCCAAAGTAAAATCTTGCTTTTTATGGGTTGTATGGTGTTCGGGATGGGTCACATCTGAGGGCCGTTTCCCGACCCTCGCCGATTTCGGATGCCTAGGGAACTTAGCTAATAGTCGATGCTAAGGGAGGGGTGGAAGCCACCGGTGCTGCTTGAAGGGTTCTCGCATACGTGGGACATCTAGTTGGCCACGAACGAGGGGCATAATCCTTTCTTTGAGGAGTAAAGTCGCTCCTGCCCTCGAAGGAAGCGAAGAAACTCGACAGTTTTTTTGAGTGTGCGGTCCCGAACCGGTCGGAACATCGTCCGGAAAGTAGTCGCTTACGACCCTGACAGACGGTGTCCTACTGGACTCAGCTGCTACACCGTCAAAATGGAGTAACCAATTTATTTTGTCGATGAAACACTGAAAGAATGACAAAGTGGTTGCCCAAATACTGTAATCTTTCTTACATATTTGCTTGAAGGGTCCTAAGCTCTAAAGCCAGTGCTTGATATCGCCAACCGGATTTTATTGTTCCTCCAAGAGACGGGCCCGAATATTATTACGGGCCCACAGTCTATTAGAGTTTACATGGTGGTAATCTATCGAATTAGCAATTGCTTTTAGCACTGAAATGTTCTTTTGCTTTCGTCTACTGTGGGTACTCCTACGTGTACACAAGGCTTTTGCGAAACGTCGAATAGCTGTTTCTATAATTGTAATTGTAATTTCCGATGTAATTGAGTGGGACCAGTCAAATTTTTCTGCAGTACGACCTCTAGGGTCTAATTTTCCCGAATCCTGAAGTGTATTCCATAAAAAAATTCAGTGTTTGCTAGGAATCGCGTCTATGAATTGAATCGTTAAGATGGCTTATAGGCTGAGGAAATATAATTCATTAAAGGCATCCTTTATTTTTCTTGGGAGTGCATCAGGGAAGCATCTAATACAAAGTGGGTTATTTGATTTCCCCATATTTTGTAGGTGCTTTACAAAAAATTAACCGTGGTCAGTTATTAAAACCCTCTTTTTATTTGCATATTGGACTCTAAAGCTCCAATACACTTTTAACTAACCTGGGTTGAAGTTGCTCCATCCCCAAGCAATTCTTCAGTTTGTTTACAACATTTGATGTTCCTCCAGTTTGAACTATGTCCAGTAGTCAAAATTGGTAGTGTGTAGTTAGTATTTTTAGTAATATTAATTAAAAGACTTGATGCTGATTTCCACCTCCACATTTTTAAATTTGACCAAATGGCGTAGGTAGACGCAATCTCACCGCGCGAATCGTCTCAAGTTTTACCACATTTAATGTCACCGCAAAAGAATTGCCGACTCTAGTCTAGATGTTGTAACTGTCTAATATTCTATGGGTTAGTGAAACTTGTAATTGAAGGCATTGCGTTGGCATTTTTAATTTCTGACCCTAATCCCTGTACTACGGAGTACGCGTAAAATCTTAACATTATTCATTTATTATTTTTTTGGTAATCAGTGAAAAATTCCTTTTTATTGTAGGTTTACGGTTTAGGTTAGTCTGTTTTTTATGAAACTTGAATTTGAACACCGAGGATGAAATAAAGGGTGGAAGTTGAAGAAGGTCCGAAAACGTCTTGTCTTAGGGTGGAACATGCCGAAGGTACATTGATGAGCGCTGCCGCAATTGCGACCTCTACATTCTACATGGATTTCGCCTCTCTGTACTTGTGATATTTCATATTTGTACTCTTATATATATATGTAGCACGATAGTTACATGGATGTCCCTTCTTACCGAAAGGGTGACATCCACGTATGTATACATATGAACGCGCTCAACGATGCATCTTCAGCATGTTCGTTGTTCGTACCCTTAGCTCTAGTCCCAAGCTCATTGTCTACATCTCTACATTACTGGCTCACGTAACAATTTTCTTTACATCCCTGCAGAATTTGTTATAGCCTCTCTTATTTCGTTATTACCAAATGTTTTTTTGTATGGGTTCTCCGCACTATTGGAGTTTGTATGGAGTGTAAGAGCGGCTTTTGCATCAATTTTTGCCTTTTATTAGTATGAAGCGATTAAAATTGAATTGAAAAGGCTTAAAATTGAAACTTTTCCATATTATTGCCACTTCCGCTCATGCATGGTCTAATGTATATTTCTGAGTTATATCCGCTCGGTATCAAACAGAACCCCACATTACACACCACCTTAAATTGAGTGCTTTATAAACGTGAACTAGTGCAAGATTTTATAGGCCAAAAATTATGCTTGTGTGTAAAATATTGTAACTGTAGTAGCTATTGTAAGTGTAATTCATTTCATGAAAACTGTGAAAATACAGACGATATTTAATAATCTGTACCGAATTGTAAAAATTGATTACCACGACAATTTGTGAAAAAACTCTTAACTTAATAGATTTACGCAATAATCGTGTAACAATGTAACAAATAGGGTATCGAAAAATATAATTTATCTAAAATTGCCCTCATGGACTAGCCGAACTAAACAAGCGTTTCGAAGATGTAACCGTAGCCATTATTCTTTGTCACTATCACGAGTTAGGAACGGGAAAATCGGAATTTAGCAACTTCAACTTGATTTGTTCATAATATGAAAACTGTAAACGTAACCAATTACGACTAAAAGAAAATTTCAAGTTACAGATAAATCTTCAATAATGATGTTTAAGTGGAATTTTTGCAATATTTTCGCTGTACACGTACAGAATTACTCAGGTTTACTCTCTTTTAGTAATAAGAGTAAGGAAGCTAAAAAAGATTTCTTTTTTGGATATCGAGTTACTAATAGAAAACTAATTAAAGGAATTGTCGTGAAATTTTAATTGACGTCTATTGAAAACTAGGTACTTAGATGAAGATGGAGAGCGGGGGATTCCAAGATTTTTTTTTTAAATTACTTAAAACAATATTTTATTAATCAGGGTAATGCTAATAGCGCATGCAAAATTACCTGCAGCATGAGTTTATTGTCGTTTTTTGGCTTGAAAGCCGAAATAGCTCGACTCTGATGGAGGAAGGCTCTTTCAGCTTCCAAGATAAAATGAAAATATCCTAATGCAGGTTCTAAAAGAAGGTAGAGTTATTTGATTATTTTGGATGAACGAGTGGCATTAGGTAGAATATTTCCCAAATATAGGTAATCAACGAACAAGTTTAACGTTTTACAAAGACTTTTGAGTAACATTTCTCCTATTTATAGTCTAGTAAACGGGGGTGTAATTTTTTTCTTAAGGAATGTGCCTGGAGCTATGTTTGTAGTAGTTAGGAGGGAAAAATACTAAAAGTCTCGGTCTTAGCTATATGGGTAAGATAGGGGTAGAGGTTGGAAAGGTCCTGTTCGTGGAGTTTTTGCTTATATCTCGAAAACGATGGGCCAAGAGAAAAAATTATTCTTAGCAAAATGAAAGCCTATCAAATATTCTACAAGATTGTTCCTATTCATTTTTCTCTATTCTTTATAGTTTTCGAGATATCCACCGCAAAAATCGTTAATGTATGAAAAAAAATTTTGACTTACGTTTTTCGTCAGACTTTTGTCCCTAGCATCTCAGCCCTCCCCAAAAACAGGATTTTTCCAACTTTCCCTTCCTTAACCATATAAGCTACGAGTGGGGACTTTTAGTATTTTTACTTCCTAATTACTCCCAATACCTTCCTGAATAAAAAAAATCCACCCTCTTCCATATGTTCTCTGCACCCTTTTTTTGAGCGTTCGTTGACTGGACCATTATGACATTATTTACACAAAAGGGAAATATTCTAATAAATTTTTGTTTAGGGATGTTTTCAATAAGTTTTTTTGCACATAAGCGAAAATAGCTCTCATTTTGTTACTTTATAACCTTTTTTAATACCTCGTGCTTTTGACAGGATTAAACTCACTTCTTTTAGTACTCGAATTTCTTTGAACAGGCATGTCTCGAAACTTGAGTTAAATTTACGTTTTGTGAATTGTGACATTATTGCCGTAATAGCTGTTACATACCACTGCTCTTCTCTCTAGAAAATAAAAAAATTAAACTAATAATTTTACATAATGTTTACACTTGACCTATCCAATAAATGTGGTTTTATTTTTGAAAATTTATATTTTTACCTTATAACAATGTAAACCAACCCTGCTAATTCGTGGCATGATTGGCTGTGCAGGGACTGGGGCCATGAAAGACACCGACAAACTCAAGTTGATGCTCTTGGCTTGGAACTACCACAACCAGACTCAAGGTAACACTTTTAATTGGCTTTATAACACTTTGTTTTTGTTGCTTTTTAATTTTCACAAAATTTTATAACCTATTTGCTTATATTGTTTAGTAATTTTAACACAAAATATACTAAAATTAAGTTTTTTAATTTTATTTTGTCATCATCATGCATTAGATTTAGAATTTAAGTGTCAAATTTTTGGAAATTGTATAATAATTTGTGCGAATTAGGAAATCGAAATGGTGGTGGAGGTGGAGATATCCCAGATTTGACGTCGATTCCTGGTGGCGAAGAAATGGCAGGTTTATGGGCCCAATACCACTCGGCACTTGGTTTGTCGAAGGGAAAAGCAACTCCACCGGTTCCCAGGGATCAATCTGTAAGTATTAAAACAATAATGGTCTAAATTAAAATTTCTCATTAAGGTTGCATTCTAAATAACAATCAATCAAGTGACCATCCTTAAGTATTGCCATCTTGAAAACGACGTTTGTATTTTAATTATCACATCTGGCAGTTTAAGATTTATAAATTGGAATTGTAAAAACCTTGTAGATACTTAAAAGTACTTAGAAGTGTATTTACACCTAGGTCATGTGTGCTATAAAGATGCACAACTTACAATTCCTTTATTGCAAGAGAGCAATTCTCCAAGCGTCCTCGAAGGCGACTCGTTATATCTATCATTTCAATATAGACTTTGTCCTATTAAATTTATTATTTTGCATTATTTGGAATTTAGATTACTTCCTTGTGCTGTTTACGAACACAAGTGGTATAGTGTCAAGTTCACTTTCAACTCTCTCATATACTGATATAATTGAATTTTAAATTGCAACTGAAGAATGTCGCATTGCCATTTAAAGAAATAGAAATTTATAAAAAAAGTTTTTTTCTAGTATTAAATTGTTGTCGTTTTTTAGAGTCCCATCAACGCCGAGACGGGATCAGCTCACGACGAAACAAGTTCTAGTGGAAATAAAGAAGACGAAGATGACGACGACGACGAAAGCGACGACAAAATTGACACTCAAACTCACGACCCTGAACGGCTTAAAGCGTTTAACGTTAGTACGAGCGTATTAATTTGATTTATTTTGCTTAAAATTAAATTTGTAGATGTTTGTAAGGCTGTTTGTTGACGAAAATTTAGATAGAATGGTACCTATAAGTAAACAACCGAAAGAAAAAATACAAGCCATAATCGATTCGTGTACGAGACAATTTCCAGAATTTGCAGAAAGAGCAAGGAAAAGAATCAGGACTTATTTGAAATCGTGCAGAAGGAATAAAAGAGCTAGAGATCCTAATTCTCCTTGGGACTCTGTAAGTTGAACTATTCGTTTTAACGAAACTTTAAACAATGCCCATTTTTAACGGCTTCTATTCAATTTAAAATTTTCAACAGACACGTCCGACACCAGCGCACTTAACTTCAGTTCAAGCAGAACAAATATTAGCTACAGCGTGCGAGAACGAAAGTCATAACGCAAAACGAATGCGTTTAGGTCTCGAACCAGTAAGTCAGCCAATGCCTTTACTTCCAGGTGCCACCGTAAGATAACTAAGAGCTATTTTAATTGTTTCAAATTAACGAGAATTTTATTTTTAGCCAACCGACACGACAGCAGCTATTAACAGAAACGTAGAATTACCGGGAAATCCTCAACTTAAACTCGAAGTGGATACTACTTCTGGCGTTTTTCCACCTTCTTCCACACCTTCGACTACTCCTAATTCGATAAACAAAGGGCTATCGTTAACTCCTGATATTAAACCCACCGGCTTAAGGTATTTGTTTAAATCTTCCATGAAAAACAATTAACTAACAAAACATTAGTAGTGTTGTATCGAGTGCTGGTTTATCGACAACATCTTTAAATGGTATGGGTATAGCGAGTACACCTTCGTCGGCACCTACAGCGATGTACAGACCTAACTTTTCGCAAGCATTTCAAAGGGCAGGTCCTTATCCTCTATTTCCTGGTCAACCTTTTGCGACAGGAGGCAATCTTCTTACAAATGGTGAGTGTTTATTTAGGATCAATTCTTTATTTCGTTTTCTATTTGAATTTTGATATTCAACTTACAGGTCCTACAGATTTGAGTATGAAACAAAAACCTTTGCTTAACCATAAGTTGAGTACCGGGGAGATGGCAGCTGTTAGGCAACTCATTACGGGGTATCGCGAATCTGCCGCGTTTTTATTAAGATCTGCAGACGAATTGGAGCAATTGTTGTTACAGCAGCAGTAATAAACTTGCCGATTTGTGTGTAAATAGTCAAATTGCCATAATTTGTTGGTGAACGTTAAAGGACTTAGTTTTGAAAATCGTTTTAAGTATTTTAGTATTAAGTGTATATTTGATGTAAATGATGAAATGTTTGTTCTTTAATTTTTGGTGCAATTTTTTCTCGATTAAATTATTATAAAGAAAAAAATAAAGATGAACGCATTAACATTGCATTGTACATAAAATATTATATGTAGTCTATATAGAAAATGATATATTAATACTTAAGTAATGTGCTCTTCTAAGAATTAGTTTTTCTTTAAAATGATGTGTAAAATCGAAAATGTACAAAGTTTTCTAAATACATTAAAAAATATTTATTTATTTATTAAGAGTTAAGATCCTAAAGTAGCATATTTAATACAGGGAAAATAAAATGTTATGGAAGTTTGCTTAAATTTAAATATTGACGATTCTGCTACATGGAATCTTGAGTGTACCAAAGAGAATGTATATTATATATATTTCACTTTATATCGCCGATGTTTGTAATAAGTGCAACTATACTATTTGTTAGTTCTATTGTAGCTATAAATGTGAACTCAGAAAGATTATATAATTAAAATTATGCACAGGTTGGAGTTTTAAGGCTATCCTTATATTTAGATTTGTTCAAATCTTTACACTTAATGTTTGTAAGTTATATAGAATATTTCTGCTATTTTCGTAAAAAGAAAACCATTATAATTTTGTAGAATAATTCTCTTAAAATGTAATAATTTCTAACAAGTTGTGAAATTGCATAGATCTGAACAAATATTTCTGTGATTGTTGTGTGTATATTCATAGATAAATTTACTGATTTTTGTAATCATCGTAATGTTAAATGTATATTTCAACATTCCAGTGTATTTCTCAGTGCATATAACATTAAAAACTGTATTTTGATCTGAAGTCACTGCCACATTTCTTGTGTATGAATAAATATTAAAAGCATAACCATGGTGTACCATAAAATTAGTGAAATTTTCTCTTCGGTAATAAAATCCACAAAACAATTCTCAAATCTTTGTACAAAGTTTCTTTAACGTTAAAATTAGTTACAAATTACTGAAAATTCACTGTATTTAAAACCTTTAAGTACAAGTAATGACTGTTCCACATAAAAAAAAAAGAATTGAATATATTATAAAATTTATAAAGAATTTGACTTGAGTAATTTTATACAAAATAAGAAAAATCTCACGCCTTTGACCTGTGGAAAATCAACTTTGAATTTTTGAATTTTTTCAATGGAACTTGTTCTTTACATTCTTCTGAGCATCTCCAACATAATTTTTATTTAAAAAATTTGATAAAAGCATTTTATTTAAATTTCATGTTTCAACAAAACTATAAAATGCAGAATTTTAATTAGTTTTCAACTTTGAACTTCATCAAAACTACATGTTTTATCTAGAGCTAGTTCTTTATACAGTAATTATTCTACTTGACCACTAATCGATTTTATTACAAATTTTAATACTAAACGATGTTTTGGGGGTCTTTACGTCACTGTTAATAGCAGCAGAACATAACAATATTTCAGTGAGCTAGTAAGGGAACGATTTACAAAATACTGAATAATTAAACATTTTATGGAAATTATTGGATGTAACTGTAAATTAATATGGTACCCAATTTTCATGAGTTGACAGCCGTTGACAGCAAAAGCCTTTTTTTCTCTTTAAGTAAAAGCATCATGAAATGTAATATCTTTATCATTTCTAATTTTTAATTCTGCATAATTTTTGGCTCTTTCATGTTTCCTCTAAAATAATTGTGGAAGCAGGAATTTATAGAAACGTTATTTTACGTGCTATTGCCCTATGTATCGTTAAGTCATTCAACACCCGGTATTAAAAATTTATTTAGAATATAATAATAATAATAATAAATGCCTTTATTCTTCAAAGGAACATAAAAGAAAAAAAAAAGAATACATAATTTATATAAATCGTATTACAAAAGTTCCAATGAGAACCACAGGGCGTTGGTTCAAGTGGCTGCAATATGCAGCCCTTGTTCTTCCACCATAACCCGGATTTGCAAAAACAGTTAACAAAAATAAAATTTAAATGCCTAAAGCTAATTCTGCGACGTGTAACTCCCCAAAGTTAATAAACGTTCTTGAAGAGAATAAATTGAAAAATAAGAAAAGTACCACTATACACATTAGCACACTAACACTAAATTCATACTACAATAATTGATTATGAGAAAATCCATAGTACAAATCAATAGTAGGCACATGAGAAGCAGCAATATACATAATATACATAATATACATAATAGCAGTTTAGCAGCCTCTCGTGTACCACAATACAATGTGGATCACAGACGATGTTGATGTTGATACAAATGCAACCCGTATTTGACTTTGAATGACTTGACAGACAGACCCTTGAACAACGGTGGAATACCATTATATACCTTAGAAGCCTGGTAAGAAAAACCTCTCTCAAACAGAGACGATTTGTGGAGTGGTGGCGTAATTAGACCTTTAAAGCGTAGATTCAAGGAGTGAACATCCGTACGAAATTTTATCTTGTTGTACAGGTACGGTGGCCGCCGATTCAGAACTATTCCGTGACAAAACGAAGCCAGCTGCAACCGACGTCTACCCTCCATGCTAAGCCAACCGATATCCGACAGCTTGTGCGTAATTCTGTCGTACTTCCTTATACCAAAAATAAGCCTTAAACAGGAGTTCTGTACCCTTTGTATTCTTTTACAGTCAAGTTGTGTGATGGCAGGGCCGTATATTTGTGAGCAATAATTAAAATGCGATAACACCAATGTGTCGCAAAGAAGAGATTTTACTGGGACCGATAAAGAGTGTCTATGAGGATAGATTAATTTTAAGTTAGTGTACGCCTTTTTGATATAGTTGGTTATTTGAGTTTTGTATCTGAAAGTATTGTCCATGACCAATCCAAGATTTCTGGCCTCGTCAACGATAGGAATGTTATTATTATTGATGAAAAAACGAGCGGCAGATCGTAATTCCAAAATGCTATTAGAATTGCCGAACAACAGGATATTAGATTTAGAAGCATTAATTATGAGAGAGTGTTCCGTTGATACTTTATAAATATTTTCTAAATCCTGGTTGATACTTATCGTGGATTGATGAAGATCCCTCAAGTAGAACGAATGGTACAGCTGTGTATCGTCCGCAAACATATGTACAGAACACGTACTCACGTGATTATGAAAACCTGCGGTGTACAACGAAAACAGCTGAGGTCCAAGTATGGAGCCCTGAGGCACTCCAGTAGTTACTTGTCTAAATCGAGAACAACCTCCGTCAAGCCTCACTCCCTGGAGCCTGTCACTCAAGTAGCTCTTAAAAAGTGCAATTGCGGACAAACCGAAACCAACATATTTCAAAACAGCGAGAAGTACATCGTGATTTAAGGTATCAAAAGCCTTACTAAAGTCAAGCAATACCAACACAGTGACCCTATTTGAATCACTCGCTGTTAAGATATCATCAGATATTTGTGTCAGGGCTGTCACACAACCGAATCCAGAACGAAATCCTGACTGAATATCAGGTATAATCTTATGCCTATCAATAAATTTCTGAATTTGTAAATGCATAACTTTCTCAAGGATTTTTGAGCAAACGGGCAAGAGGCTAATCGGTCTAAGATCTTTCAACTCGTCGACATTAGATTTTTTTGGTAATGGTTTAATTAATGCCTTTTTCCATAATTTTGGAAATTTACTTTCCGTTAAACAGAAGTTAATTATGTGTGTAAGATAAGGCAAGATAATAGGGCAACAGAGTTTAATCATTTCTATATTGAGACCATCGAACCCTTGTGATTTACTTTTTATTTTATTTATGATGTTGCTGATATCAGACATTTCAACACACTCAAACAAAAATTCATCAGAATCATCAACAAATTTATTGGTTTTATAATAATTAAGCAAATCAGTATTATCGACTTGAATTGTAGGTATATTATCAATAAAAAAATTATTGATTATTTCTGGGTCCTGTAAATGAACGGGAATACTAGAATTTTTGTTTTTATTTATACCCAACGACTTAAGTTCTTGCCAAAGACGCTTAGAATCATTACTACTAGAGATATATTTCAAATACGCGACTTTTTCTTTTTTAATTGCCTGTGTAGTATAATTCCGTATAGATTTATAATAATCCCAATGAGCGGGGAGACGGGTTAGTTTGAATTTTTTATACGCTTTATTCTTTAGTGCAATCATGCACTTAATGGTGTCCGTAATCCAGGGCGTTCTTTGGTTGGTTATTTTGACTGTTTTTATAGGGGCATGAAAGTTTAAAATTTCTAAAATATTGTCGTTAAGAAATTCAACCTTATCATCTACATCCCCAAGAAGAAAAATATTTTGCCAAGGCACCAGATGTAAATCATTGTGGAAATCATCAATACTAAAGTTTTTGAAGCATCTAATTGTTTTATAGATTGTCATGCTTCTAGAAGGTATCATTAAATGACAGAAGACCGTCTCGTGATCCGAAAACCTACCATCCGAAATACCAGAATCCTCCACCAAAGCAGCATCCGAGACCAAGATCACGTCCAATAAAGTTTGAGAATTGGGTGTAACTCGTGTGGGAGAATCAACCAATTGAATTAAGTTGACTGAGTCTATTAACGAAGTAAAACATACGCTATCATTATTTTTTAACAACAGATTTATGTTAATGTCACCGAAACAGCACACGAAATCATGAGTAGTAGACACCAAGGTGCAAGACTTCTCGAATTCATCACAGAACATCTGATAGTGCAGTTCCGGAGGTTTATACACGACTCCAACTGCTATAGACATTTTATTAGCCCTAAATGACACCCACACCTGCTCAACAAGACCACCGACGTCAACAACTGTAAATCTGTAAATGTTACTCAAATAAATAGCAACACCACCACCACGTCCACGCCTGTCCCGCCTTATAAGAGAATAGCCTCCGATACCAATTGCGTCATCCGGAATCGCATCTGTCAACCATGTTTCGCTCATCGCAAAGCACTCCAAACGCATACGAGTTATATGGTTTTGAATAGAAGTGAATTTTGGTAATAATGATCGAACGTTAGCGTGTGCAGCCCTGAACGACTTCTGTGTCATCTTATGTTAACAACTTTCCCATTTTTACAAATATTGCACATTATAAATCAAATTAATGTGAATCAATTGCAGTACGGAAATGTAAGTTACTTAAATTTAAAATTGTAAATTTAATGGAACTAAAAAATGATAAGTCCACATCAGATGGGACGAAATACAAAATGTAATATTTAAACTATAAATTAATATGTATGAGGATAGCACATAAAATAAAATTCTTCAATATTTAATAAGATAACGCATGAAAAGGAAGGAATACCACAAGAAGAAAATAAACTGAAGTTGATATGAATTTATACGATAGTTTAAGTTTGTAAATTAAATTGTACTATCACAAGATATGATATAGCACAAGACCACAAGCCTAGAGTAGCAAGAGGTAAGCTCACTAATACGTTGAGTGAGCATCCTACGAGTATAACATAAAGAACGAATTACTGTAAGTCGCTTAATGATTTAATGTTTCTCACCACACCGTCCACCTTAACAAGCACTTTGCCCTCACTTGTCCATACCGAGCCGCTTCCATATTTCTTCACCGTTCCCATATAAATTTGGTAACGTAACTTCGTCAGATCCTCCCTAATTACGATTTTGGAGCCTTTGAGTTTCCGTTTGGACTGGTAGATAGTTTTTTTAGTATTTCTACTAACGAATTTTACAATTATTGGTTTTGTGCCACCTTCTCTAGCAGGAAGGCGATGGCTGCAATCGATAGAGGTGGGTGGAAGATTTAGACCCAATTTTTCTTTGCATATGTTCAAAACTATGGCATCGGTGTCTTCCTCTCTGGTAGCTTGAGGAACACCAAAGATCCGCAGACTGTTGCGCCTAGAGTACATTTCAGACTCGTCTTTGTAGAGAATTAGTTCTTTTTTAGAGGCTTTTAATTCAGCCTCAAGTGAAACCACCTTAAGTTCAAGCGAATTCACCTTCTTCTTATATTCTTGGACTTCTTTCTTAAATTCATCTACAACTTTATCCTTGATGTTTGACACGAGGTTCTGAATTAACGAATCTGAACTTAACAATTTCTCGACTATGTTACGTATGCGCGCCTCGTCCTCAGTAGCACGAGTAGATCGTATACTATCGGCTGGCATATTATAAAAATTAGGTAAAATTAGGTAAGAATTGACTCAAACACAATAACTATAGGAGCGGCACCTGACACTACTACTCCGTTCGAGCACACATAGCAGAATGTGAATATGATTTCTTATCAACCCTTCTCGTTTATCTCTGAGTCTCAGAGTGTGAGAAATCAAAGGGGTCAAAAAGGGATTAAAGAATCGGTAATTTTACAAAATAATAAAGTAATAAAATCAATAAAATCATAAAATCTAGCGCCTCACATATAGGCAACTCAATATACAACGTATGACTTAAAATCCTCTACTATAATTTCTACTTTCAAATAAACTAACCCTATTGGTTTATATTTTTAAAGGTGGGGAGATAACGATGCGAAAAGTTAATAAAAGGCCGAGTTTCGTTCACAAATTAATTCCTTATCATCACTTTCGATCGGAGTTCGAGAGAAAGTTTAAGGGTTACTCGTGCGAAAAATCAACTTTGTTTTATTGAAATTTTTTTATTGGAACTTGTTCCTTTCATTCTCCTGAGCATCTCCAACACAATTTTAATTCAAAAATTTAAAAACGAAAGCAGAAATTGAAGTTTTATAATTTAACAAAACGCTAGAAATAGTATTTTTTACAACATGAGATGAAACATACGTTTTTTTCGTGAGATAGAATTTAATTCACAAGCCCCGTAGGGGCGAGTGAATTAATCTTTCGAACGAAAAAAACGGATTTCATCTCGAGTCGTAAATGCTATTTTTTCTACGACGATAATTAGTACATTTTAAAAAAATAATTCTTTTTACTAAAATGTGAACCGACCACAAAAAAACTGGTTTCACCTCATGTTGTAAATAACATCTGCTTGTAATAACACTTTTTCTCACTAGAGACGAAAATGCTATTTTCGTAACGAGTAAGTGATGACGAAATGCTTAGTTTCACATATGGGAGTAGAAAAAATTTATTATTTTGTACCTCTGAATAATTGTTTTTTAACTTGTGTCAGTCGTATTCAATGTAATTGAAGAGATTGACTCCACAGTGAATTTATGATATTTAGTCATGATGAAAAGGACTTCTTTTTTAAAAAATGCTTTAAAAAGAATAAAAACATAAATTACTTAGTAAAATATCACAAGTTTCTTCTAAACGATTACACTACCGGTCAGAGTCGGACTGGCTTCATTTGGCCCCGTTGGCAAAAACTGTACTTTGGCCCCATACCCTGCTCCGTTTAGCCCAAAAAAGCAATTTTTGGGCCGTTTGGTCCTAAAAAGCATTTGGCCCCGTCGACCTGCCGACCTGTCTAGTCCGACCCTGCTACCGGTTTTGTTTAATAACTATCATAAAGACTACACTACAAGAAACCCGTAGTGTAATCATTTTGAAGAAAATCGTGATTTTTTAATATACCTACAGTCCTACAACTGTATATTGATATTTTAGACTATTAACCCAGTGGTCGATAAAGGTAACTTACAAAAGGTCATTGTTTTGACAAAAGTTTTGAATTTTCCAAAAAATCCAAGTTTTGGAGTTGGGCGCGCCTGTGCGCGCTTCAGTACGATCACTTTTGTGTCACTTCTTTCAGTTTTTACTCGATAACTCTTTACTAGTGGCTAGTGCATCTTACAAAAAACATTTGGTGTAATTTAAAAAAAAACAGAGGATGTTATTTTTACCCAACATACCTTAGGGCCTTCTTCGAACTTTACCCTATCAGGAATTACGAATATTAGTGATATCAACCGGATATTAAAGTCGCTAAAGGTTAAGAGCGGAATGTCTAAATATCAACTTTCCTGTCCATTTGTTAAATACCGCGCCCTCTTAAAAGGGTCGAGGTTGAGAGTAGTTTACTCATACCTGTGTAGTAAACATGGCTGCACTATATTTCTTCAAACAATTTACAAACTGTTTCAATGTTATGACTTTTTACCTCACTTTAAATAAGGGCGTGTTTTTTAAAATTTCATTTTCAATTAAGGGAGATATTTGGCTTATTATTCTTCTATATTTGTACGAAATTTTATTAATTTCTATCTTCTACATTAAAGAATTAAGCTGTTCAAGCTCTGAAACTTTTAAGGGTTGTACCGTTGCTTTGGGGGTAGATATTTGAATTTTGAAAAAACGACGATTACATAAGACCCTTCGGCTAGCCCGTTGTCGATTTTGAACCCCCCAGCCCTTGTGGTTCAAAAGTTGAAAGTCCAAATCAGATAATTTTGATAAAAATTCGCTAAAAATTGATAAAACGCAGTGGCCGCACAAGTTGAAGTGACAGGAGTACAGAAGAGTATTAGCAGTTAGTTAAATTTAAATGTAGGGATATTTCAAATTAATAGTTTAAATTTATCTTTTAGCTAGTGTCAATAAAGATACATAACCTCAAATTGACTTTTGTTTGCTATAGTTCTAAAGTTTTGAGAACCTTTTAAAAGATTTTACACCTTACATGTAATTATATAAAATGTAATTTAAATTAAAACTGGGTAAGCTTGTCGAGAAAAAGAAGAATTCAAACTTAGATATATCGAGAACTGTTCTTCGAAGCTCGGGTACCTAACACAATATTTTTTAATTGCAGCAATGATGGTATGGGTACAACTGATGATTTATATGTGTATATCGATATTTTAACATCTATCTAAGGAATAATTATTGTTGGAAGACCATGAAAGGAAAGTGCAAATGACCCGCTGTATAAATTTAAACCGAAGTATTGGATGCATTGTCGATCAATCGAAATGATTAGATGAAAATACTAAATTTAAAAGATTATTCATTTCATTAAAGTAAGTATTGAGGTTCTTTTAAATGTGTTAGTAAATTGTGTTGTGAATTTTTTTAAAGTAGGTACCTACTTGTCTAATACTTCGTGTATGCATTTAAATTCAACTCCGTTACAAGTAATATTAGGTTAGCGGGACAGAAAGAGACAATTAATTTCACTTTATTATTTACTACTGATGGTAATGCGTATATCAAGACAATCATTTTGGTTAATAATTATTGTTTTTGTTCGTCTGTGTTAGTTTGGCACATCGACACTAAATACAAATTTTTTCTTAAATTTCAGAAACCAAGGCATGAAAATTATGTGCGGAAAACGTGTTAGGATGACATGGAATGCACTGATGATGAAAGGATTTCTTTCGAAGGCCCTGACCGTTATTTAATTTCATTTGTCCACTCTACAAGAATTGGTGGTAAGCTGTTTATTACTCATTTTGGATATAAATAATGCTAATTGTGTTCAAGAAATAGAGACATTAACGATACATTCACCCGGTATAATTGTTTTGCTCGGATAGTTAAGAAAAAGGTGTTGCTCTTGTTTAAGGAAATATTTTTAAAACGATTCAAGTTCATTTTGTTAAAATATATGACTGTAGAATTCGTAACATGAGAGAAGATACAAAATAGGGTAAAATTTTGTTTCTAATTCTTAATTTCGTATCAGAATTCATTATTTCCATTGTAGTTATGGAACCCACCTGATGACCATAATTAAATATACCTATCTATCAATAGAAGCAGTAGAAGTAACTCAGTTTGCTGGGAATGATCAACACTGTCCGGGATAATCAAAATGGACTGACGACACGAACTAAACTATTTGGAAATCTCTTTGAAGTTTTATGGTTTTTTATTTTGAGGTTTTAAACCCCCTAAATATGCAAAAGCGTAGGTTTTATGCTTCTTACTTTTGATTGTAATAATTGATAGATACTTTCTTGATACAAACAGGGTGCTTGTTCCCTGAGGAAACCGAAAAACTCCTACTAAAATATAATATTTGTCTCTCTTGATATCAACAAACGAATTTAAATTATTTTAGCAAAAAACTAGCTTTTCAGGGGTTGAAGGTTACCTTTTTGTGATTGTGAATGTGATTTCAAGAGGACAAATTTTGCGTTTTTCTTTCAGAAACTTACTGTACAAGTTTGTTGGTCTCCTGATGGAATACTCTCAATATAATAATTATTGTAAAACAATGTAACTAGTCTAATGAAAGTACCTGATTTAACTTTAAGTTTAGTATTAATTACTTTACAATCTTTTCATAATACTTATAATTATTAATTTATTAATACAAATTAATTTATTAGATTCAGTACTTATAAATCATTGCAAACAAAATCAAAATAATAATTATTTAAGTAGACCACTAAATAACTTATTCTAAGAACAGCGCGTGGGCTTTCTACAGTAAACAATTATTAAACAAGAATTTTGTCTTTTAATACAGCGCAAAGATTTTTTTTTTTTAAATTTACTAACTTAATTAAGTTTTGAACCTTTCCTATAGGCAACCCAAAATACACATTTTAAAGTTACATTGCGCATTAGTACTGATTCTAATTAAATTAATGCTCGAATACTATTGGTTAAACTTAATAAAGAGGGGCGATAATCACCACCAAAAGTTAATAAAAGGCCGAGTTTCGCCATAAGTTGACTTTTTTATCAGCAACTCAGATCTTCAATTTTTAGAAATTTAAGGGTTACTCTTGTTGAAAGTCAACTTTGCTTTTTGAATTTTTTTTTGATTGGAAGTTGTTCCTAATATTATTCTAAGTGTTCCTACCAAGTTATTAATCAAAAACTTCATAAATAAGTGTAGAAAATGCAATTTACTAATTAATTATTATTTGTAAATTTTGTATTTAAAATTTAATTTTAATGACTTCTAATAATTACTTTGTTCAAAAAAAAACTAAAATTGATATGATTACTTATTATAAAGTGTATAATGTATTTATAAATTTTATTGTACTTTATTACTTCATTAACTTGTAAATAAAAACTTTTATGTTAATTACATACTGCTATAACTTAATAAATGTATTGAAATTATCTGTAATTTTTCTCCTCATCCACTTCAACAAGCTGATTTAAAATAAACCCCATTATAGCTAAATAAAGAAAAATACTCAAATTCGTAAATCTTATTTCGTGCTGAGTAGGGTTTACTTATCAACATTTAAGGGATGTTAATTGATTATTAAAAGTAATTAACTATTCTCTATCGCTTACAATAATTAAATTAGTCAAAAGGGCTCTAATAAAGTTAAAACTGGAAAAAAGAACTCTTATGGGATTTTAACATGGACAATAAAATGTCCGAAAACTTCAATTTTTGGAACTTCGTGACAGGATCACATGAGTTAAAGAAGATGTCATAATAATATTAAAATTAATCTATTAAATTTATTTAAAAGACCATTAAATACACGGCCTTATCTTCACATAATAGATAAGTTGATAAGCTTTCGATAAAAGCTTTTTACGTAAAGCTCTTTGCGAATTTAATTTAATATTTTTAGTGATATCCTATAACACTTCTGCTCTCCTAATACATCAACTGGTTTATACACCGATTCTTAGCCAATTTTAACTAATTTGGACATATTTTATGTCAAAATAAGCCGCTTTTTACATGAAAATGCTTGTAAATGTCGATTTTTGTGCGTTCGTGACAGCATCACAGGAGTGCAACAAGGTGTCAAAATAATATTAAAATACATCTATTCAATTTATTTAAAAGACCATTAAATGCACTACCTTATCTTCACAAAACAAGATAAGCTTTCTATAAAAGCTTTTAAGTAAAGCTCTTAAATAATTTAATATTTTTATTTTTACTGATATCCTATAACACTTCTGCTCTCCTAATACATCAACTGGTTTATACACCGATTCTTAGCAAATTTTAACTACTTTGGACATATTTTATGTCGAAATAAACTGATTTTCTACATGAAAATGCTTGTAAATGTCGATTTTTGTGCGTTCGTGACAGGATCACAGGAGTGCAACAAGGTGTCATAATAATATTAAAAGAAATTTATTAAATTTATTTAAAATAGCTTTAAATGCACTGCCTTATCTTCACATAACAAGATAAGCTTTTGATAAAAGCTTATACATAAAACTCTTTAGGAATTTAATTCAAGATTTTTATTTTTACTGATATCCTATAACACTTCTGCTCTCCTAATACATCAATTGGTTTATAGACTAATTCTTAGCAAATTTTAACAAATTTGGACCAATTTAGACATATTTTATGTCAAAATAAGCAGATTTTTAAACAAATATTTTATTTTGTCCCTCTTTCTCTTCTAGATCAAAAGTTTAGTGTAACAATCAACTTATTTTGACATAAGAAATGTCCAAATGTGTCCAAATTTGTTAAAATTTGCTAATCATGAGTGTATAAACCAATTGATGTATTAGGAGAGCAGAAGTACTATAAGATATTATAAAAATAAAAATATTAAATTTAAACACCATTAAATGCACTACCTTATCTTTACATAACAAGATAAGCTTTCTATAAAAGCTTTTAGGTAAAGCTCTTAGCGAATAATTTAATATTTTTATTTTTACTGATATCCTATAACACTTCTGCTCTCCTAATACATCAACTGGTTTATAGACTAATTCTTAGCAAATTTTAACAAATTTGGACCAATTTGGACATATTTTATGTCACAATAAGCTGATTTTTAAACAAATATTTTATTTTGTCCCTCTATCTCTTCTAGATCAAAAGTTTAGTGTAAAAATCAACTTATTTAGACATAAGAAATGTCCAAATGTGTCCAAATTTGTTAAAATTTGCTAATCATGAGTGTATAAACCAATTGATGTATTAGGAGAGCAGAAGTACTATAAGATATTATAAAAATAAAAATATTAAATTTAAAGACCATTAAATGCACTACCTTATCTTTACATAACAAGATAAGCTTTCTATAAAAGCTTTTAGGTAAAGCTCTTAGCGAATAATTTAATATTTTTATTTTTACTGATATCCTATAACACTTCTGCTCTCCTAATACTTCAACTGGTTTCTACACGGATTCTTAGCAAATTTTAACAACTTTGGACATATTTTATGTCGAAATAAGCTGATTTTTTACATGAAAATGCTTGTAAATGTCGATTTTTGTGCGTTCGTGACAGGATCACATGGGTTAAAGAAGATGTCATAATAATATAAAAATAATTCTATTAAATTTATTTAAAAGACCATTAAATTCACTACCTTATCTTCACGAACAAGATCTCTCCTGCTTACAATATTTCTGCTCTCCTAATACATCAAAAGGTTTATATACTGATTCTTATCAAATTTTTTATGTTAGAATAAGCTGATTTTTACACTAAACTTTTGATATAGAAGAGATAAAGAGATGAATTCAAATAGAGGGGTTGTAAAAAAACCTTCCTCAATCAAAATTCTATTATCAAACCCCTAATCAAAATTATACTTACGAGATTTAAACTTAAGGGATGTTGGTCTTGCTTTTGTTTAATTACTTATAGTAGGTAATTGCTGCTCAATCTAATTAGTATTTTATTTTGAATTAATATAAGTTTTCTCAGCTTGCTTCTTAATTCTCCAAAAAATATTATACATAGTTTATTAAATAAAAAAGAGAAATTTACTAAAGGATTGTTTATTGTACACATGTACACATATTCAGAATAAAATTAATTATTTAAAGTTAACAATTAAATACAGTAATTAGAAATTAAAAGATTAAGTTCCATAGCAGATACATACAAAGGTAATTAAAAAATCTCTTTTCTTATAATAATAGTCTACAAAATCAATAAACAGTAGGAATATTAAAAAATATTTAACACTATAAAACCACTACAATTAATAATTATTACTATATTACCACTTAATAATAAATTACATTTAATAATATTGACACAACTTAATTTTATTCTTAATGAAGATAAAAATTTAAAAACAATTATTCAGAAGTACAAAATAATAAATTTTTATAGTGTTTTGTTAAATTATAAAACTTCAATTTCTGCTTTTGTTATTAATTTTTTTTAATCAAAATTGTGTTGGAGATGCTCAAAAGAATGTAAACAACAAGTTCCAATACAAAAAATTTCAAAAAAACAAAGTTGATTTTTCACACGAGTAACCCTTAAATTTTCTCTCGAACTCCGATTGAAAGTGATGATAAGGAATTCATTTATGAACGAAACTCGGCCTTTTATTAACTTTTCGCAACGTTATCTCCCTACCTTTAATAATATAAACCAATAGCGTTAGTTTATTTTAAAGTAGAAATTATAGAAGGGGGTTTTAAGTAATCGTCATACGTTGTATATTGGGTTGCCTATATGTGAGGCCTTAGATTTTATTCATTACTTTGCAAAATAATTATTATTATTAAGGGTTGATTTTTTATATCTTAATATGATCTGATCTCTTAAGAGATAAATAAAAAATGATGATAAGGAATTTGGTTCTCTATTACTATACAAAATTTATGGTTAAATTGAAATTTCACAATGAAATAAGTGAACTGCTCTTTTCTTTTCTTCTTTTTTCTTCTATCCAAGAGAATAAGAGCTGCAAAAAAATAAAATATTAGAAATATTTAAGTTGTTAAATCTATTAACATCTTAATGAAAATGCTTATCAAAGTATAAATAATCAACAAGAGCTCTACTTCTATTTTAAAGTTGTTTAACAATTTATTATATAAAACCTTCTGCTTTATGTCTTATTACAATATTTAACAAGAGTCTCACCTTAACTTGAACATCTTCAATGTAATACAGTTATTATTTATATTTTCAAAATAGTTTTTCTATTCTCAAGACAGTTTCCATAATGATACAGTTTGTCCATGATTTTTATGAAATTTGAAAATGTCGTTTCGAGTCCAAGTAGTACAAATGACTTTACATTTTCCTTTACAAAGTAGCGAAGTACTCTACCACTTCACTAACTAATTTTCTTAAGAAAATTTTCTTCTATTCATGAGAATCACAACTGCAAAATATAATATATTAAAAAGTGATTTTAAGTTTCTAAGTTTATTAACAGCTAAGTTTATTAATGAAAATGCTTCTCCAAGAATAAATAATCAACAAGAGCTCTACTTCTATTTTAAAATTGCTAAGCAATTTATTATAAAATTTTTTTCGTTATATTACAATATTTAACAAGAGTCTCACCTTAACTTGAACATCTTCAATGTAATAAAGTTACTATTCATATTTTCAAAATAGTATTTCTATTCTCAAGACAGTTTCCATAATGATGTGGTTTGTCCATGATTTTTATGAAATTTGAAAATGTTGTTTCGAGTCCAAGTAGTACAATAATGACTTTACATTTTCTTTTACAAAGTAGCGAAGTACTCTATGACCTCACTAACTAATTTTCTTACGACAATTTTCTTCTATTCAAGAGAATCAGAACTGCAAAATATAATATATTAAAAAGTTATTTTAAGTTTCTAAGTTTATTAACAGCTAAGTTTATTAATGAAAATGCTTCTCCAAGAATAAATAATCAACAAGAGCTCTCTTCTATTTTAAAATTGCTAAGCAATTTATTATAAAAATTTTTTCGTTATATGTATTACAATATTTAACAAGAGTCTCACCTTAACTTGAACATCTTCAATGTAACAAAGTTATTATTTATATTTTCAAAATAGTTTTTCTATTCTCAAGACAGTTTCCATAATGATGCGGTTTGCCTATGATTTTTATGTTATTTGAAAATGTTGTTTCGAGTCCAAGTAGCACAAATGACTTTACATTTTCTTTTACAAAGTAGCGAAGTACTCTATGACTTCACTAATTTTCTTAAGAAAATTTCTTCTATTCAAGAGAATCAGAACTGCAAAATATAAAATATTAAAAAGTGATTTTAAGTTTATTAACATCTTAATGAAAATGCTTCTCCAAGAATAAATAATCAATATAAGAGCTCTACTTCTATTTTAAAATTGTTAAGCAATTTATTATAAAAATTTTTTCGTTATATTACAATATTTAACAAGAGTCTCACCTTAACTTGAACATCTTCAATGTAATAACGTTATTATTTATATTTTCAAAATAGTTTTTCTATTCTCAAGACAGTTTCCATAATGATGCGGTTTGCCTATGATTTTTATGAAATTTGAAAATGTCGTTTCGAGTCCAAGTAGTACAAATGACTTTACATTTTCTTTTACAAAGTAGCGAAGTACTCTATGACTTCACTAACTAATTTTCTTAAGAAAATTTCTTCTATTCAAGAGAATCAGAACTGCAAAATATAAAATATTAAAAAGTGATTTTAAGTTTGTAAGTTTATTAACATCTTAATGAAAATGCTTCTCCAAGAATAAATAATTAACAAGAGCTCTACTTCTATTTTAAAATTGCTAAGCAATTTATTATAAAAAATGTTTTGTTATATCACAATATTTAACAAGAGTGTCACCTTAACTTGAACATCTTCAATGTAATAAAGTTATTATTTATATTTTCAAATAGTTTTTCTATTCTCAAGACAGTTTCCATAATGATGCGGTTTGCCTATGATTTTTATGAAATTAGAAAATGTGGTTTCTGTTGTGAATAAAAATGCTTGACGGTATTATTTAATTATATATTTGTAAAGTTGTAACAAAATGGTGAACAGTACAAACCAGTACAAACCACGCCACACATGACATGTGCGTCTTACAGTCTAGTCTGCGACTCACCAGCTAGGTGGCGCTACACGGCTTGCGAGAGATACAATTTCAACACCCCTACTATCTCGAACAAGGTGTCAAACCAATTCTTTCGACAAAATAATCATTCTTAGCTTTAGACAAACCTTTTGTTAAAATATCTGCAGTCATTTCATTTGTAGGTAAATACTTGACATTTATTTGTTTACTTGAGACTGCGTCTCTAATGAAATGATGCCTCACATCAATATGTTTGGTCCTCTTATGAAAAACTGGGTTTGCAGATAATTTTTGAGCTCCCTGATTATCGTTATACATGGTAACACTATTTTTGTAATCTATTAATTCTGACAATAAATTCTTTAAATAAATAGCCTCTTTTGACCCCTCACTCAAGGCCATGTACTCGGCCTCAGTACTTGACAAAGCTACTGTCTTTTGTTTACTACTTTCCCATGCTACTGCACTACCTGAAAATTTAAAAACAAAACCTGTATACGATTTTCTGTCTTTTTGACTACCCGCCCAGTCGGAATCAACAAATCCCTCTAATTCACAATTATCTTTACAATATTTCAATGCATAGTTTTTCGTACCTTGCAAGTATCGCAGTACTCTTTTGGCACTTTTCCAATGAATTTCTGAATAACAATTATTGAATTGACTTAAAAAACTAACAGCGTAAGATATGTCTGGTCTAGTTAAAACTGCCAAATACATTAAACTACCTATCAGCCTCTGATAAGGCAAATCTTTACCCTCTACCTCGATTTCACAATTTTCTTCCAAACTACCTTTGCTTTCCATTGGTGTACTACAACTTTTACACTCTAACATGTTGAATCTACTCAAAACCTGATTCACGTAATTCTCTTGATCTAAATAAATGTTATTTTCCTGATCTCGAGTAATTCTAACCCCTAAAAATTCTTTAGCTTCTCCTAAATCTTTAATTTTAAACTTTGAATTCAACTGTTCTTTTAAAAAGTTACTTGTACTGTCATCGTTAGAAAATATCAAAAAATCATCAACGTATAATGCAACTACTGTTAACAAATTACCCTTTCTTTTAATATATAAACAAGGTTCAAGTTTTGATTTATTATATCCTAAATTTAACAATACCTCGTCTACTCGTTTATTCCAGGCTCTACTTGACTGTTTTAAACCATAAACTGCCCTTTTTAACTTGTAAACTTTAGTTTCTTTACCTTTCTGTATAAAACCCTCGGGTTGTTTCATGAATACTTTTTCTTCTAAAACACCGTTTAAGAAAGCTGTTTTTACATCTAAATGAGTTACCTTTAAATCTAATTTTACTGCTAATGCCATTAATAGTCTTAATGTAGAATGTCTTACCACTGGTGAAAAAGTTTCTGTGTAATCTACACCTTCTTTCTGTGTAAAACCTTTCGCTACTAATCTGGCACGATAACTTATTTTACCTTCACTGTTGCACTTCACTTTGTACACCCATTTACAGTCAACTACGGTTGCTACTGTTGGAAAGTCGACTAACTCCCAAGTCTCGTTTTCTTCAAAAGATTGAATTTCCTCCGACATAGCTGTTTTCCATTTTTGACCATCTGGTCTCGACAAAGCTTCAGATACCGTTAAAGGTACGTCGTCTAAATTGCTTCCCGCACACAAGTATGTCACATAATCCTCAAATTTCTTCGGAATTTTTTGCCTTTCCGATCTTCTAGGAATTATCGTTTCTTCGTTGTGCTCTTCATCTGGTTTTTCTTTTTCTTCATTATCCTGATCGAGAATCTCGTCTTCCTGACCTTCATCCCCTACTTGATCTAATGATATAACTTTTTCTTGAAAATCACTTTCTTCAATTGCTATTATGTCTCTACTAATGATAACATCTCTTTTGTTTTCGTCATATAACCTATATCCCTTTACATTTTCGCTGTAGCCCATTAAACGCATTTTAATAGCCTTCTTGTCCCATTTTCTACGCTTTTCTTTAGGTACGTGCACCATCACTTCACTACCGAAAATTCGTAAATTGCTGACATCTGGTTTCTTCGATGACCATATTTCGAAAGGAGTTTTAGTTAGACCTGTAACTATAGACCTATTTCGCAAGTATACTGACGTGTTTACTGCTTCTGCCCAGAACGTTTTTTTAAGTTTTGCATCAAAAAGTAAACATCTAGCCTTTTCAACTATGGTTCGGTTCATACGTTCAAGCATGCCATTTTGCTCTGGTGTGTAAGAATTTGTTTTTTGATGTACTATTCCACTTTTCTTCAAAAAATTTTCAAATTCAGTACTGCAAAACTCTCCGCCATTATCTGTTCTTAAAGCTTTAATTTTTACATCCTTTTGATTTTCTGCAAAATTCTTAAACTCTTTGAATCGATCAAACGCTTCGTCTTTATTTTTTAAGAAATAAACAAAAGTCATGCGACTAAAATCGTCTTCAAATAACAAAAAATATTTGGATCCTCCTAATGAAATATTTTCCATGGGCCCACACAAATCTGCATGTACAACTTCCAACGTTGATTTTGCTCTGTTACCTTTGTGTTTAAACGGTAATCGGGTTTGCTTACCTTCGCAGCAAATCTCGCATGTTGTATTGTTGTTGTGCTTTTCTGCGTATTCCATACCTTGAACTATCCCATTTTTCATTTGTTCCAAAGATTTATAATTTAAATGACCAAATCGCCTATGCCACAGCTCTCTTGAAATTACTGCTAACGCTTTTCCTTGTGTTTTCTCAAAATTTAATTTATAAACATTGTTATGCAAATCTGCCGTTGCTACTAAAATGTTGTTAGAGTTGTAAATTTCGCAACCCCATTTCTTAAAAACAATTCTGTTATTATTCTTAATCAACTGGCTTACCGATAAAAGATTCGTAGTCAAGTCCGGTACAAATTGCACTTTGCTTATCAAAATTTCAAATTTCTTGTCTTTCACTGTCGTAGCTATTTCAATATCACCTGTTGACATCACTGGCATTGTCTTTTTGTTGGCAACCATTATTTCTTTTAATTCTGGTTCTACCACATTTTGTAACCAATCATTTCTGGCTGTTAAATGTACACTGGCACCTGAGTCTATGAACCAATCCGTATTGTCAAATTTATCACATAAAAATACTGCACTAAAAGCACTTTTGTTTTTGCTATCTTTTGCGATGTTATTCGTACATTTGTTCATATAATGACCTGGCTGTTTACATTTGAAACATATGATTTCTTTGTTTACTTTACTCGTGTCGCCCTGTTTCGTTTGACCTTTAAAGTTCCATTTGCGCTGCTTGTTATTAGCTATAAAAGCACCTGCTGAACTAGTACTGCCTTCAACTTGCATATCAAGTAACTTGGTTTTTATGGAATCTGTTGCGATTGATATCCCGGAATGTTCAATCGCCATGAGCATGGGTTCAAATCTTTCTGGTAGACCGGCTAAAAGCAGGGAACCAACCCATTCATCGTCGATGTTAAAACCTGTTCTTCGTAACTTTTGTGAAGTTTCAATCACTTGGTTAACGTAAACTTCCATTGAATCACAATTTTCCAACCTCAATGATATTAACGCACGAAGTAAACTTATCTTTCTCGTGTAACCGGTGTCTTCATACAACCTTTTTAATATCTGCCATATTTCCTGAGCTGTTTTTGCATCTCGAATATGCATAAATAAAGATGGATGAACCGTCAACACTAATTTTGCCTTTGCCTTGGCTATTAACACTGTATCGGTTTCTGTACCGTCGATACACCTCGACAAACCCTCCAGGATGAATACATTTTCAACTGCGAAAGACCAATCGCTGAAATTTTCTCTTCCTTGTAGTTTAGGTACACTAGTTAAATAGTTTACCGCCATAATTACTGCACTTGAATCGTACCTGGGCACATAACCTGTTGTGAATAAAAATGCTTGACGGTATTATTTAATTATATATTTGTAAAGTTGTAACAAAATGGTGAACAGTACAAACCAGTACAAACCACGCCACACATGACATGTGCGTCTTACAGTCTAGTCTGCGACTCACCAGCTAGGTGGCGCTACACGGCTTGCGAGAGATACAATTTCAACAGTTTCGAGTCCAAGTAGTACAAATGACTTTACATTTTCCTTTACAAAGTAGCGAAGTACTCTACGACTTCACTAACTAATTTTCTTAAGAAAATTTTCTTATATTCTAGAGAATCAGAACTGCAAAATATATAATATTAAAAAACGATTTTAAGTTGCTAAGTTTATTAACATCTTATCAACAAATAATCAACAAGAGCTCTACTTCTATTTTAAAATTGTTAAGCAATTCATTTTAAAAATTTTTTCGTTGTATTACAATTAATATTTAACAAGAGTCTCACCTTTACTTGAACATCATTAACGTAATAAAGTTATTTCTTATATTTTCTTCTAATTTTCAAAATCATTAGTTTTTCTATTCTCAAGACAGTTTCTATTATGATGCGTTATGTTATTCATGATTTTTCCTGATAACTCCAAGTAGTACAAATGACTTGCAATTTCCTTTATAAAGTAGAGAAGTACACCATAAGTTCAGTAATTGATTTTTCGTAAGAAAGTTTTCTTCTATCCAAGAGAATAAGCACTGCAAAAAATTAAATATTATAGTAGTCCCAACGTAAGTTGATTCCACCACGTGACCAAACCTGCGCGAGGCGTGGCTTTAGAGCCCAGTGGCGGAGCTAGTTATTTCTTCTGTCAAAAAAAATTATTTTTAAAAGTTGTCAAAATTTAAAATAATTACTTAATTTAAATTTTTATTTGAAGTACTATTAATAATTAATTACTGGTTTAATACTTTGTGTATGAGATCTTCACAATTTTTAAAATGCTTGTAATTATTTTGCTTCAACCAAACCAAAGTAATGTAATAATTATACGACGGCACTGTCTACGTTCGTTTCTAAGCAACGACCGCATTAATCTACTGCGCAACTTTAACGGTCATCACGTGGTGGATTCACCTTATGTTGGGTTCCCTCTAGTGCTATCTATAGCTATGTTGAAGTATAGGAAAATGCCTAATTGCTAGGCGTATTTAGAAAGAAAATAAATAAATAATTTACTACCTATCTAACTAAGAATTTCTAAATTTCTTATAAGATTTAATCGATATTGGTAGTATTATTATTTAAAATATACTCGAATAGATTCTAACAAAAAAAATGCAATTTGCTATGCAAAGATCTTAGAATTAATTTTTTTGTTTCATGTTCCCTAGTATAACCATTGGTATCAATAACCTACCATTAGTGTTGAATACCATAACTTCCAGAACTACTTTTATCCAAGTTGTTTAAAAACTTTAAGAGCATCTAGTACGATTTAAAATAAGTCCAGGTCCAAGTCGTGTTAAATCTGCAAACGAGCCATTTCTAAGATGAGTTTTATATTCTCTGAATTTGTTATGTCAAGCCCAAATTAATTGTTGATCGTGAATATATCGTACTTTACTACTTGATTTTTCTCTTTGAAGCAAGTTTTCATCTTATCCAAGGGAATAAGAACTACAAAAAATAAAATATAAAAGAGTGATTTCAAGTTACTTAATTAATTAATATCTTTATGAAGATGCTTCTCAGAGCAGTCAGAGCCAGTGACGACGGCCACGTGGGAGGCAAGGCATTAAAAACATGGTCTGCTCCCCCCCCTCCCTCAATAATATGTTAACCTGATACATAAAATTCAAATTTTTGCTATTGTTCCAATTCGGCAAAATTTTAATTATAGTATTAGGTGGTATTAGACTATGGGCCCAAAACAGAAAAATCGAGGTGATCTTGTTCAGGCTAATCTTTTGCGAATAAACTATTTGAGTATGAGCGAACACGAAAATCTGATTGGCTGCCAAATGCACTGGCTTAAAGCATGAAGATTGTTAATAATAAACTTCTAATTGGTGAGGAGGGCGGGAAGCACACCTGTGAGAGGGATGCCAAAGTAAGATTTTAGTTTTTATGTAAAAGTAGTTACTTTGCCAGTGGGGAACCGAAATACCCTTTATGAGTTAAAAGTTTATGGGTGTAAGTGTGTAGCAAAAAGACGTTAATTTCAACCCAACTGCCAAGCTCTCAGAGCGATTTTACAGAGTAGCCTATCTTTTTTGTCGATTCTTTTGATAAGAATCAAAAAATGTCAACGTTGTATCCCGAAAGCTGTCATATTTCTTACTTTTTTCCTTCTCTAACAATTTCTTTGAAGGATCCTGAGGCCTTAAGCCAGTGATTTTGGCAGCCAACTAGGTTTTCATGTTCGCTGGCACTCAAATAGTACACGATCACCCCAATTTTTCTGTTGCAGGCCCAAGTTTCATATTGAAACTTAAAAGTGCAAACAGCAAACTCAGATTTTAAGAATTTCATAACGATTTACTTCTGAAATAAATCGACTCCAATAAACAAAAAATCTCATGCTAGAAAAAATGCGATATTCGTAACTAGTACATACAGTTAACGCCAAAAGTATGGAAGAATGGAAATATTTCTTTTTCCGACAGGAATATCAAAAAACGGCTGGACACGTCAAATTAATTGATTTAAAAACAAAGATTTTCCGATGATTTTCATTCGAGCAGTGGACGTCATTAAAGATTTTTTTAAATTGCAACCTTATATTTTCTTGCTGATTTGAATATTTTTATTATAAAATTACGACTTCAAAATGTGCACAATGTTTGCCCTTTACACTGACAATTCCCAAGATTTAATTTTTAAGTGAAATTTTTACCAAGGAAAACAATTATTGTTGTTCGTAAAAAACTGTCGCCCCTCTTAAAACATTTGAAATTGTGCCTACCCTTCTAGAAAATATATGCGGCGTCGTCACTGGTCAGAGCTCATCCAGAGCTGTACATCTACTTGAAAATTGTTAAATATTGTACAAAAGCTTTTTTTAAAACGAGAGTCTCGCCTTCATTAGACCATATTCAATGTAATAAACGACAGGTCAACCACTGTTCTGAATTTTCAAACATACTGCCGATGACTGCCGTTGACAGCTCAATTTTTGTACATTGACTGCCGAGAGTGGATAATCCTTCGGTAATAAAGCTTATTTTTTTATTATAATTTATTATATAGTGTAGTCAACGAACCAAAATTTATCCTGATTTTCGGACTTTTTTTGTAACAGCGAGTTTTTTTTCTTAATCGGTCGAAACTATTCCTGTGAGTTTGTATATAAAATGTCTCAACCCAATTTTGACCGGAAGGCCCTTATTCTTCGACTTTAGTGTAAAATTTGGACTTTCTCAAGTTTTCGTTTCACTATTTTTTGAATAACTTCGCTTGTCTTGGTCGGATGGGGACCAAAAAATTTTCCTTTTATTTGTAATGAATCTCTCTTTAAAACTGCCGGGGTTAAAATAATCTATATTAATTTCCTAACCCAAAAAAAATTCAAAACTGCCGTCATTAGTGAGTCGTAGTTTTTTATAGAAAACTCGAGTAATAATTAATATTACGGTATGAAACTTTAGGAAGTTGTAGCTGATATAGTAACAAATCCATATTACAAGTTGGGTCCAAAAATATTGAGAACAAAGACTAAAATTTGCATTTTGGTTCAAATTTTCTAATTTATATTTGTTGTGAGCAATTGGTGGTATCGCAATAATTCTTCCCTTGAAATGTTGGAAATTTAATGCTCTTTCAGATGAAACCAAAGACAATCACATTCGACCAAGTTTTCTTCCAATTTCGTTGAAAAGAAAAATAAGATTTTTAAACTATTTACCCACAAAACCAATTTTAGTGGTCGAAATGGTTGACTTTAAAACCAGTTTTAATGTTCAAAAATAGTTTATAGGAGTTCTTCATGATTAATTTTCAAAAATACGTAAAAGAAGAATTAAATTTCGACCACTAAAATTGGTTTTGTAGACAAACAGTTAAAAGATTTTCTTTTTATCTTTAAAGAAATCGGAAGAAAAAATGGTCTGGTGTGATTGTTTTTGTTTTCATCTGAAAGAGCATTAAATTTCCTACATTTCAAGAGAAGAATTATTGGGATACCACCAATTGCTCACAACAAATATGAAAAAGAAAATTTGAACCAAAATGCAAATTTTAGCCGTTCTTCTTAATATTTTTGAACCCAACTTGTAATATGGATTTGTTACTATATCAGCTACAACTTCCTAAAGTTTCATACCATAACATTAATTAAAACTCAAGTTCTCTAGTAAAAATTACAACCGACCAATGACGACAGTTTTAAATTTTTTTTTGGGTTAGGAAATTAATATAAATAATTTTAACCCAGGCAGTTTCAAAGAGAGATTCATTACGAACAAAAGGAAAATTTTTTGGTCCCGATCATACCAATACAAGCGAAGTTATTCAAAAAATAGTGAAACGGAAACTTGAAAAAGTGAAAATTTTACACTCAAGTCGAATAAGTGCCTTCCGGTCAAAATTGAGTTGAGACATTTTATACACAAACTCACAGGAATGGTTTCGACCGATTAAGGAAAGAAACTCGCTGTTACAAAAAAAGTCCGAAAATCAGGATAAATTTTGGTTCGTTGACTACACCAGGGGCGGCCAACCCAAATGATCTTGCGGGCCACTTTGGAAATGTATTATAACTCCGCGGGCCGCAAATAAAATTATAATCCGCTCATTAGATTTAGATACACTATATAAATATAAATATTTATAGGGACTTAGGAACCCTAGACCGGTAGCCGGTAGGGACTTAACCCTCAAGAAGGGCGCATGCACCGCTTTATGGATAACGGCGTCCCACTTACTAAACGAGAAGCCTTCAGCCACTGCGTGACCAGCACCTATATGGGGGGTAGGTGCTAAAACTGGCGCCGCACCTGTGACCACACCCCTCCCACAGCACCGAAATGTTTGCTAACTTCTGAAAGCAACTTGGATCGGTAACGGCCGGGCACCTAGGCCCCTAGGTTAGGTCAGATTAGGTTCGAGATAGATTACGGTCAACCGATAAACATATCAAGAACTTACATCTTCACGTCCCCCGGTCTAGAACCAGTGTCCCTATCACCAACCAAGAGTTTAAAAAACTCAGTGCTACTGGTACGTCTCGTACCCGACTCTACGCTAGGAAGAGATAGCAAGCCGAAGCTATGAAACACACCCTGGTAGTCTTATGCATTCTGCCGTTACATTAGGTTAGGTTAGATGTGGGCTAGAGTCTCCACAACTACTGTCACAACTCATGACACAATATGACCTATAGGCTTTTGTCTTTGGTCGAAAAAACTCCCGGGTACACTCAGAGGCTAGGTTAGTTCAGGGCTAGGTTATGCTGGGAAATCTGCTTCCTCTTGACCCCTCCACCAGACACTGAGTCGAAGCTCTCCCAACTTTAAATGCTTACGAGCCGTCCATTCCTTGGATACCAATACGAGATTGGGTAGAGTCACATAAGCTAGTCATACTCCATTGGTTCGGTTTATCACCGCGGTGAGCATGCCAGCGGCCAGTTTTGTAATGCTGGTCACCCGCCGAGCCCGCAACTCCTTTCATGCGGCACTCTACTCATTTCATTCTACTGTCAGAGGCACCCTTTTCACCCTAGGAATCAGAGTGCCCTACTGGCAGTTTTACGGGTGCATGGGAACAAGTCCAACATACACCCCCTACTACCCTTGTAGTAGTCACTACACTATATTATGATTTTAATTAAGTAGTTTTTCTATTCAGAAGGCAGTTTCCCTATAACGAACGATTAGATTTTTCTACGATTTTTAAATTCTGCAAATAATTAAGAAGTAATAAATACTATCTTTTGGTAAACCGGCTGACCTATTGCACACTGGGCTATTGCTTTGAATCTTACTCTATAAGTGCACGTTTCATGCTCGTGCAGTATTATAGTTATTCCTAAAAGCCCTAAAGCTATAAGATTCTTACCATTCTGAAATTTTCTCAAGTTTCTCAGTTTCTCCAACTGTATTATAGTTCTTTGCATTTTGTTCATTTCCAGTTTTAAAGCTCTTTTAATACCTCCATAATTTTAATATTCCAAATCATCAGTGTTTCTATTCCAAGTAACAGTGATATTGCTGTAAATATGTCATCGTATTTTCACATTTTGGATAGAACGGATAGAACTGAAACTGAAAGATAAAATAATTTTCGAAAGCATATTGGTAATATTTCAATAAATAGACGCAGTCAGTACGTTCGTCAGGTTATGGAGTAATTTAATACTTACCCAATTCATCTTAACATTATATACTCGAAGGGCGAGTCAATTTTTCGATACTCTAAATGCACCCTGCAACCTTTCTGATTCCAGATTTTTGATAAAACGATTCCAAGCTTCTAATAGGTATCTTCTGTTTATCCAATATCTGATTCATAAACACTGAGTTTCTTCCTTGCTTCTTCAATATCTTAAAAATGGGTAGGTCTGCCTCATTAAGGTGCTGCTCTCTTGCTTGTTTTCGGACATTTGTTAAACATTCAGATATTTCATAGTAAGCCAGAGAAGAAGTCGCTTTCTGGAAATATGAAAAAAAATTAGGCAAATACAAACAATAATCTTAGATCAGCATTTATATCGCTATATCATAGAGAAGAAGACTAAGAAGATGCAATAACTCATTAACTATGTTAATGTTAATAGGGACACGCTTTACATAGTGGAGGTACAAACCACTTTCGGATTTTTTTCTCCATAATAAGAAAACATTTAAAAAAAAATCAAGTTTACAGATTTCAAAAAAATGGAATCTATTGAGCGTTTAGTCCTATAAAATTGGGAAGGCGCTTCTGCATCTTTTTACAAGTCGGCATCTATGGTTTGAGCAATCTCGCATGATATTTTCAGATAGGTAACGCTTGGAAGTTAAACGTTAAAAGTTAAAAGTTAAAAGTGCCGCCTTTGTATTTAACAATAACATATTGAAATGCATTTAAAATATTTATTTATGCTTGAAGGTGCTCGTATTTTAAATTTTAGTACGCGTTTGTGCTGTAATTATAATTACAACTAACAATTTTTTTCTCAATACCAAGACCAAGTTCATCATTTATCATTTAATTACTACACACAGCAAGTGCAAAATACTAGTCTTACGGTATAAGACTGAAAGTTTTAAAAAAAGCACTTTTACATACAAGCGCATTTCTTTATAAAATAAAAAGTCATAAACTGTTAAGAAGTCATTTCTTACAAGGCTACCCATACTGATTTACTTTTATATGCACTTTAAACTTATAGTTACTATTCACGTACCAATATTACAGATAATTGATTTTCTTCTTAGTAATTTGTTACTACTATATAAATTTCGTCTTTTAACATTGCAGTAAAGTTATGTCGACAAACGTTAATGGCTTAAATGCAGAGATCACTAACTAATTAAAAAAAATAGATCTCAGATTCTCAGCGTGATTGCGCATAATTTAAACATCCGACGAATTAACTTGTGCAATTAATTTTAAATAAAACAATAATAATTATTCTTAATTAATGTGTATAAAAATATTAAATAAAGTAAACGCTTTGTCGCTAACATAATTACGTACTCTGTTACCTATTAATTATACCTACCCTATTAAATAAATAATTTTTAAGGGTTCAATAATTGAACTTTTAAGCTTCTTTTTGGGCATAGAGACAAGAGACGTAATTATGAGACCGGAAAATAGAAAAAGTCAGAAATATTTAAGGGTTAATTACACTGGTCAACACACTTTTTGTGCAAAGGCGGCGTAAGCTATTTTAGATGTCTCTTGCTGAATCCGAAAATAAAATTATTTTTGCCAGATTGGCTCTAGTTTTCGAAATAATTCGAAATTTCGTTTTTGGCGCTATACGGATTTTCAAAAATTTGTATTTTTAATCTGCACATTTTTCCAAGAAAAAGTTATGAAAATCGTGTTTTTAACATGAAAAACGTCGAATTTTTGGTCAAAATTCTTCAATTAGCCA
Organism: Malthinus seriepunctatus; assembly: GCA_963924605.1. Classification (NCBI taxonomy): domain Eukaryota; kingdom Metazoa; phylum Arthropoda; class Insecta; order Coleoptera; family Cantharidae; genus Malthinus; species Malthinus seriepunctatus. Next base: position 115,565,087 of record OZ004600.1, on the reverse strand, counting down.
AAAACAAAACGTTCTAAAATGGTCAATTTTTGTTCGAAATTGATAAAACTTCATATTTATAAATCTAGTCAAAAATCTCAACTTTAACGTGTGAAAATTTCAAATTGACCTGACACCAATTGCATAAGCTATAGCGAATTAAGTGCGTGACCGTAGTTAGAATTAACCATAGTAATGGTCATTTTCGCTCCGGACGACTGTATGACTCGCAGATAGCTACAACAAACACAGTAGGTATAACTGTAACTACGTTTGGGGGCGGTGTCAAATCAATTTGAAATTTTCACACATTAAAGTTGAGACTTATGAATGACTATAGATTAAAATTTTTTTATCACCGTTGATCCCCCCCCCCCCCCCCCAAAAGACTCTTTGTTTAGAACCACTTTTGCTCTCTCTTGTTCTAAGTCGTAAAATAGGTCGAGATAGATTTGACATTAACAATTAATTATTTAGAGTAAAGCGAGGGCGCCCTATTCTCTGACGAAGATATTTCAACTGAACGAATTCGTGGTAGAACGAAATCGTTTCCTGTTGACCGGGCAGAGTCAATGCGCCAGAACGAAAATGTGTCGGGTCGTAAAGTAGTCCCAACGAAAGATGAGTACACCACGTGATTGGTAAACCAATTATTTTGGCAAACCAAAAAATAAAAGTTCAGGGCCAACCATAGCGCAAATAAATAGTGAATGGATTATAGATTCAAATTGTGAATACAACAGTTAAATCACTTTACCATTTCCTAAGTCAAAAAGCTAATTCTCCAATCTCAAACTTTTCTATACAAGCACACCGTAATTGTGCAATAGTGCTACTTGACAGAATATGACTGAGGATAAAATCTAAGACTTTTATTATAGGTATCGAAATTGATCAAACAATAGTATAACGGATTTGATATCTCCAGGAAATATTTATAAAATTAGATTACATCTAAACGGTAGAAAAATCAATGATAATATAACAGTCCTAACCTTCTTCCAAATCTACTATAAATCAAAGTTTTGATAGCCGAGTAATGAACAATTATTTCATTCTTACCTTTTATAGCAAATCCTTTTATCTAACATCACATTGGCGTAATGCACTAGAATAACCTTTTTCATTCATTTATTTGGATCTTTATTAGATTCACTTTCTTCTTCCTATTGTTAACTGGTTTTGAAGTGACAACTGGCATATTCTTCCAAACAAAGAAATAACGTTGATTGGGATTGAAGCTCTTGATAGAAATCATCTTTATTAGGTGGAAGCGTAGAAGGCATCTGAAACAATAATCTTTGATAAAGTTTACGTCATGGATCTATATTTTAATGTAAAAGCGGTAAAAGAGTTAAAGAAGCGTCAGATTGTAGATGTAAAGTAAGCACTTATTTTAATAAATAAAATCATTTAAATCTTTTGTGTATTACCATACATAGAAGAGTAGATTTTTTGTATGCTGTTAACCATATTTCTGAAGGATATATGATTGTTTTAATTATAGCCAGCAACCAGCAGATAGTGTTTCTTGAAGAGAAGACTAATTTAAGGCTTATTATGAACTTGGTACTAACAATCAACTTCATAATTTTTGTGAAAGAAGCAAGTACCTAAGAAGAAAAATATAGTAAACAGGGGTTTGTACTGCATAACAAGTATTCATTTAATAACCATTGCATGATAAAGTTTATTCAACTATGAAACCGCCTTATTTACACTCTTTAGTTTAGAGAACATACCATCGATAATAATACTATTTAAAAAATAATTTAAGATTATTATGTTAGAATTATAACAATTTATTATGTATTTTTAATAAATGTACTTGTGGAAGAAGTAATGATATACACAGTGCATACACAAGATATACATATCTTCTTTAGTTTATCTCAGAATAATGAAATTTGTGAAGTAGTGCGCAAAGTTAAAATAATCAAAACGACATCATTTTTTGATAATTTACAAAATTTCTGCAAATTTTTTATATATTAGACAAAGAGTTTTGAAGTAATTGTGACACCGAAAATTAAATTATTTCCGCTACACATGTAAAATAAGCACATGTCGCCCTAACCTACATACGATGACATAAAAATTATAGATGCACATAGATACTATTGTCTAGGACAAAATAATTTTTTTTAATTCAGGCACTTTCGAAAGTCACCAAGACTATTTATTTATTTTAAGGTCTTGCTTTAATGGTCCTGGCTATTGCAAGCCACGATATCCACGGTTTATATACTCGTACCGATGATAAAACTTGAGCTTTGACTATAGCTTCTTAAGAAAGTTTCAAAATAAATGATCGAGTCGAGAGTGCTTTGGTGAGAATCAAGTTATTTTTTGAGCTATAATCAATACTGCATTAACAATATGAAAACGAAATACAGTCAGCCTCATAATTATTGGCCACCCAATTGGGTGGTTATTAGCCAATAACGACTAAAGGAGAAAAGGGGAGGTTGTTGATTAACTTCTTGTTGGCAAAATAAAGTTACCCCTCAATTTAAGTAAAGGATGTTACGCTGGTTTCATCCACAATTCGAGCTAGGCATATAGCCAAGGTGGCCATTAATTATGAGGCTAAGTGTACAAATGTGAAAGACCTTTCGTAATTAATAACTTCTCTTGCCTATAGGTAAGATTATTTATTAATACAGAGAAGAAAGAAGCGGAAAATTAAAAATAAAACAATGTTGGCAATAAAACAGATACAAAGTACAAAATTTACAGTAGGTAAACTACCTTATACAACAATGAAACAAGAAACTGGCGAACCGTAAAAATAACAAACATGAGCAAATTTATTATTGACTGCAGAACTTCAAATTAATTGTTAACTACAAGGGTGGTCCGGCGCAAAATTTTTAATGTTAGAGGACCACCTTGCACTTAAACGCTTTAACTAATTTGTTAAGCATTTAAAAAGAATTATTGTTTAAGCCAACCATCACCTTCTGAACTTAAAAAAATTATTTTTTGTTAAATAAAACAAATTGATGTTAAAAATGCTCTACATTTTTTTATTAAACTGATGTGACCGTAACAGAATTTATTCGTACTAATTTTACGAGGTTTTAGGTCTAAATTTGTTAAAATGCACCCAGAATATCCGTCATTTTGTGGACTTAAAAACTTAAAAAAAAAGTTTTAGTCGTTATTTTTGATCGTAAAAAGTAACACAAAGTAACATATTATCGTAACATAACATACATCAGGGATTTTTTTAAGTGGTACTATTATTATTTATTATTGTATTTCTGAGGTTGGTTCTTAGTGGTTGCCCGTGGTTGCTTGCATCGCAACCTATCGGATGTATTGTGCACCTCTGATTTGGTCTTCCCTTATGAGAGTTCTGTGCCTTTGATAAAGTTCAGGATTTTTCCTACTGATAAGTTAGGCAGTTCTCTTTGGAGCATCTTATCTTTTCCGAGAAAGCTGTAACGATTTCTTGTGAAAGCCTCATAGTATAGCAGATGATGAATTGGAGTTTCCTTCTCCTCTGCACAGTGGACCTTCTTCTAGTCCCATCGTAGGTAGGTGCTTTTTGAGCTGACAATGGCCCGTTATTATTACCGTTGCCAGTTGTAGTTCCTCTCTGCTCATTCTGAGTAGAGAGCGAGTTCGTTTGTCAGAGGGTTTCTCCAGTAGAGCTTTGGAATGTCCCTGTTCAGGAGATTCCCTTCAGTGTTTGATATGCCACTTCCCTAGAAGTGACTTTATTTATCTCTTTGCCATTTCATAAGAAATGCCAAAAGGGGGCTCTGGTCCAATGGATCTTATTTTGCTGCCCTCTTTGGCCAGATCGTCAGCCTTCTCGTTCCCTATCCCTGGTATGTTAACATGAGCTGGAACCCATACCCAGGTTGATGAAATTTGTTACGCTATCGCTAGCGCATTCAGTCTGCGGATGCAGCCCGTTACTAGTCCGGACCTCACCCGACAGACGTTCAGTGCTTTTAGGGCCGCTTGGCTGTCAGATACAACGAAAAATCTTTGGTTGTAATATCCTCTATCTAACAGCATTTGCGCACACGTTGAGATGACGTAAATTTCTGCTTGGAAGACGGTTACATGCTCCCCGAGGCTTAAGATTACTCCTTGCCTCAAGTTGCCGTCCACTACGATTCCAACTTCCAACTTAGAGCAGTCTGTGTAGAATACAAGTCCATTTATTTTGATTGACTTGCATTCCCATTCTTCCCTTGTCGGAATGTTAATTCCGTAGGTTTTTTCGATAGTATAATGCTTTGGTTATTCTGTCAAACACCATACTAAGCATGGGGTGTTCTTCCATCTATCTTAGGATTGAGGCATATCCTTGCCCATTTCTTCCTATGGAGGAGTGAGGTATTAACATTGAGATCTCGGAAACTGTAGGAGTTACGAGATTGGTCAATTAGCAAAAAGTTGCATATTTTGATGATCTTTAAGAATCTGTATAGAAAATTTCATAACTCAAAATGGTTTCCGAGATAATGCAGAGAAACTGAAAATTTGCAATTTAGTTTTTCGACTGTAGTTTCAAAATGGCTTTTAAAAGTAGTCAAGGACTGTTTTCGAAAAAAACGTCTCCTTAACCATGCAAGCGGCATTTCATATAACATTTTGGTAACCGATCTTTCCCCTATATTTCGACCCCGTTGAATACGAAAACTGCGGTTATCAAAGCGAAATCTTAACCGGATGCGTGATATTCAGGATGACACCCAAGATGTCTGCTTTGTTGTTTTTGATAGAATAATTATGGACAATTAGGACAAATATTTTTATTGGTTCGTATAGACATTTTTATACTCTACAATTTTTATTAGAGGTAAAATTACAGGGTTGAAATATTGGGAAAACATTGGTTACCAAAATGTTATATGAAATGCGGCTTGCATAAAATTATTTAACTTTCGAGCCTTGACTAAAGTAAAGGCTGGTTAAAATGGTTTCAAAAAATTTTCAAGAAAAACTTTCAGGAGTTTGAAAAAAGCTATCTATCATATCGATGCTAGACGTCGCGACGTTTAACTGTTTATTTTCGTATGGGGGATTTATCATTTTTTTGCAAGTATTACTCAGTAGACTTGTTTAAATTCGGATACCAAACGAGAACTTTCTATCTAGAACTTTTCTTAATTTTTACAACTTTTCAGGTTGTTATGTTACGTTATGTTAATATGTTACTGTATGTTATTTTTTACGATTAAAAATAACGTAATAAATAAATAAATAAAAAATAAAATCACATTACAGTAAAAATATTTTAAGTAGACGAGCGGTGACTATGCGCAGATACCTAAATTAGTATTTATCCCCACCAACGCAGTAGTCAACGTATTTAAATTATTAAAGGGGCGTGGTCAAACCTTCGCGAACTTATCTCAAGTTAAATTTTTTTTACTGTACTTAGATTTAATAAATAATAATTTGATTTAGTTTTATTTCCTGATCAATTTACGTTTTTAAAACTTCACTAAGTTTTGGTCGTTATTTTTCATCATAAAAAATAACATAAAGTAATATATTACATAACGTAACATAACATAATCTCAGAAGTTGTATAAATCCAAAAAAGTACTAGATAGAAAGTTCTCGTTTGGTATCCAAATTTAGACAATATTTGTAAAAAAAAATGATAGGTCCTCCATGAGAATAAGAAAAGTTGATCATCGCGACGTCTAGCGTCCATGTGATAAAAAGGCGAGTTTGGTATCGTTTGATAGCTTTTTTGACCTCCTGACTTTTCTAAAGTAAGCCTACTTAAAACTACAGTCGAAAAACTAAATTGTTTATCTTCAGCTTTTTGCATTAGTTCGTTAACCATTTTAAATTTTGAGCAAAATATGCAACTTTTTGCTTTTTTTACTAATCTCGTGTCCAAGATCACAATGTTACCATTTAAAAAATCACCCTGTATACCCTAAAAAAAGTTATGTAAATTAAGAAAAGTGCAAGCTAGAAAGATCTCGTTTGGCATCCGAATTTAAACAAGCCAACTAAGCAATATTCTGCAAAAAAAACAATAGGTCCTCATAAGCAAATAAAAAGTTAAAAGTCACGACGCCTAGCGTTGATGTGACAAAAAGGCGAGTTTAGTATCGTATCTAAATCTAAATCTAAATCTATGAAAGCTCTTTTGACGTTCTAAAAAAAATTGCAATAAAGTTCTTTCTAAAGGAAACCATTTTCAAATTACAGTGGAAAAATTGCCTATTTTCATTTTTTTTGCGTTAGCTTGGTAATCATTTCGAATTTTGAGCAAAATATGCAACTTTTTGCTTATTTTACTAATCCGAGATCACAATGTTAGCATTTCAAAAATCACTCTGTATAGGAACACGGAACACGGGTGGTGACCGGACCTCTCGGTCATACAGATTTAACATGTAAAAACATACTTTGGTAATTTCTTGCTACCCAATGTATTTTAGAAAGAACATCTTCAGATAAAAGTTTTAGAGAATAAAATTCTGCATCTAAATGAGTAAACAAAATTAATTTTGGATGTTTTATAACGCCTGAAATTTAATTTGAAAATTTCCAAAATTAGCAGAAATAGCGACTGCCATGAAATATTCCCAATAAAAATTATCAATATTTGACATTGACATCTTTCAAAATTATTTTTGAGGGTAATTTAAATTAACTGAGACCGTTGAAACTAAAAATGAAGTAATTTTTAGGGATGACCATACGTAAATATTATTTATTATTAAATAAATTCAATAAATGCAGAATTATTTTGACAGATAAAGCATAGAATATTTAACAATTTTCAATTGTGTTTCCCGGCAATCGCTATTTCTTCTAATTTTCAGAATTTTCATATTAAATTTCAGGGGTTATGAAACATCCAAAATTAATTTTGTTTATTCGTTTAGATGCAGAATTTTATTCCCTAAAACTTTTATTTGAAGATTTTCTTTCTAAAATACATTGGGAAGCAGGAAATTACCAAAGTATGTTTTTACATGTTAAATCTGTATGACCGAGAGGTCCGGTCACCGACCGTATGTACAGACTTTTTCTCAAGTTTTTCCATTTTCCATTTTTGGACTCTGAGGAAATTAAAACGTCGAAAAATTAATAAACAATTTTGTTCACGTAGCATAATAGGCCAAACTATACTCTACAACGACGGTTTAAGCTGTTAAAATAAGTACTTAAAATTTAAAGTAAGCATAGAGTGTATATGAAAGTTTAAACAAAAATTTAAATAACAAACAATAAGTTATTCAAATTCATATACTCGAGTTCTCGGTGAAGTAAAGCGCATGGATGGTTTTTCCCTAGCAGTTAGTTTAGTCTTGAAGTCGCGACCGCGGCACGTTGAATTTACCATCAACCAACCCAACAGCAACAGTTAGTCGCTAGCTATACCGCGAAGAGTTACGATAGTGCAAAATTTTGTTTGTTACAAAAATCCACTACAGTGATTTCTTAAGATTGTTTAATCGGTAATCGATTTATTTTATAGTTCCGTTCATAAAAGCAATTTTCGAATTTGTTGTTGTTATAAACCGAGTGTTAAATTGATCGGGTTACTCGCTTGATTTATCGTCGAAAAGTCTTTTGAACTTGCATTATTATAGTGAAAGTGAACACTTTTATTTGGAAATTGATATTTAATTGAAAATAATGTAAGTTTTTTTTAATAACTATTGTAAATTATACGGAATTTAAGCGTAAATTATTAATACTTGGCAAATTTTGGGCGCGATTGCTCTAAAAAATTAGGATTAACTGCTCTCTTTATAATAACTGTTATGAGTTGACAAGCATAACCACAAATTTTAAAGCTGTGACATGCAAATAATTTTTGCAATCGTTAAAATTTAAAAATTTATTTATAAAGTTCAATTAAATTTTTTTATTGCCAAAGTTTCTAAAATTACGAAAGAGAGCAGATAAGTAATAAAAGACTTTTTTTTTAAATACCAAAACCATAGACCAGGTGATTTATTTTAAATGTATAATTGCAAAAAACTTAAGGTAGGGGTGAGTCAAGAGCCACCTTTCTCATTATTAGAAATTTAAATGCAGTCAAAAGTAGAGAAAAAGCCTATAATAAATGGAAAAATGTTGATGGCAGATTCCAAAAATTAATTTTGTTCATTTTTACCCAGAACTAAAAATTGCGATATGTCAAACTTTACTCATTGGGGAAACACATTAACAAATATTTGTCGTAATTGATACTAATGGACTTAACCACAATATTAATTAATAATCGCAATATTTCCAAATCTCACCTTAAACTAACCAACCACATACAAAAACTTTTATTCTTTTTACGATTTAAATTGCAAACTTCCTCTAATCTGAAAGCCCTCGAGCACCAACCAACCTAGCAATTTTCTCCAAATTTTTCGCTAAACTAATTTATTAAATTAGCCCAAAAAGTAACCATCAAAGATTGAAAAAATTTAATTTAAATAAAATTTATAGTTTGTTGTTACCGAACAGAAGCATTACTCTAAGTGAAAATTACTATAATTACATTATTTACATAGCCTTTGTATGTAAAATGGTCCAAAAATTGTTGCATTTTATATCACTTTGTGTAAAATTACGGAAAAAACAATTGGCAAAGATGTAACGAACGGTCTTTAATGTTAATAAGACCATCACTTTCTGAAAAGCTATAATTAATTCATCTTAAATTGAGAACGCGTTTTACATATAATAATGAATGAATAAATCTCAACAGCTATGTGAGAACCTCTTACATAATCTGTTAGAAATCTGTATTAGTATTATTTTTTTTAAATAATATTAACAGTATTATGAAATGGTTAACACATTAATCATTAATTAGTAGTTGTTGATTTTTTTACCATAACATTAATATGCATTAGAGATTTAATAACGCCCACGTTTTGACTTTAATTCTTGCGTTTTTATAATCTCAACCTGTGGTTCGAATAAAGAATCAAGCAGTATAATTCTCCTCATAGGTAACAATCTCGCAAAACCAACGATCTAACAACTATATGAAGAGGAAATTGGCTTGAATATGAAATCACGACTCTGTTATAGTACAGACTATCTACTCTAGTACCTAGGTACTATATAGTCATATAGGGATTAAGTATGAAATCATACCTCGTAATTTCCTGCTTCCCTAATGATTTTTGAAAAAAAATATTTAAACGAAAGATGTTGGGCATAAAATTCTGCATCTAAATCAATAAGCAAACTTAAGTTTGGATGCTTGGTATAGGCAGAAATTAAATATTAAAATGCCAAATTACTCCTAAATAGCAATAGCTATTGATTTTTTTCACAGTGTGGGCTTAAGCTTAAGTTTAAACTTTAAAAGGGGTGTAAACCAAAGATTAATATTGTAGTACAGGGAATTCCTAAAACAAATTTTTAAACCCCACATCGCTGTAATAAACCGTTCAAAAGATACAAGGTTTTTAAGTAAAAATGCGTAACGTCATACACCCGAACCCGCTTTCGATGCATCGGTCGTATAGCAGCTAGCCTAGCAGAGTAGTTTCATATAAACAAAATTGAGTGTGCTTCGCGCGACGGCTATTGTTGCATTTGTCCAACGTCAGCTACGCGCTTGCCGGGTGCTTGCATTTGGCTGTGTGACGTCACACACTTCAAACATAAAACTTATATTTCGGCTAATATTTGTGCTAAAGATGTGCGGTTTTTACCGTTGTTCTTAAGATGATTTTTCTATAAAAAAAAGTTTTTTTTTGTTTTACACCCCTTTCAAGTCAAAATGTGAAGCTTAAACAGTTTCACAGTATCTTTAAGATTTAAAGTATGGTTCTAAGGTCAGTGTTACAGTGTTAGAATAAGCTCTAGTTTAAGGTCTTCTAGGCTAAGATGTATGAATATTCGGAAACCGAAAGATGATGTAAGCTTAGCTTTAAGACACAGTCAAGCTTAATTAAAGCCCGAATTTAAACCAAAATGGACCTAAGCCGCCTAAGCCATGAACATGACATTTGATGGCGCTGTCATCAATATTTTGTGTGCCAATTTTATTTCTAAATTTACGGAACCAATCACAACCCCAGTAAATAAATTTTCTGACATCTGAATTTAACGCTTCCTATTTCTAATGTTTGGCAAGTTCTTTAGGTTCATTCAGGGAGGTTAGTAGCTGAGATGCTTGCTTATTTATTGCATTGTGATTGGTTGCTATCAGCATCTTAGCTCCTGATCTTTCATAAATGAGCCCATTATTATCATTAGTGTCAACCACGGTGAAAGATTAGAAAGGTGGCCCAAGTTTAGTTTAAGGTCTTCTAGGCTAAGATGTATGAATACTCGGAAACCGAAAGATGATGAGCTTTAAGACAAAGTCAAGCTTTATTAAAGCCCAAATTTAAACCAAAATGGGCCTAAGCCGCCTAAGCCATAAACATGACATTTGATGGCGCTGTCATCAATATTTTGTGTGCCAATTTTATTTCTAAATTTACGGAACCAATCACAACCTCAGTAAATAAATTTTCTGACATCTGAATTTAACGCTTCCTATTTCTAATATTTGGCAAGTTCTTTAGGTTCATTCAGGGAGGTTAGTAGCTGAGATGCTTGCTTATTTATTGCATTGTGATTGGTTGCTATCAGCATCTTAGCTCCTGATCTTTCATAAATGAGCCCATTATTATCATTAGTGTCAACCAAGGTGAAAGATTAGAAAGGTGGCCCAAGTTTAGTTTAAGGTCTTCTAGGCTAAGATGTATGAATACTCGGAAACCGAAAGATGATGAGCTTTAAGACAAAGTCAAGCTTTATTAAAGCCCAAATTTAAACCAAAATGGGCCTAAGCCGCCTAAGCCATGAACATGACATTTGATGGCGCTGTCATCAATATTTTGTGTGCCAATTTTATTTCTAAATTTACGGAACCAATCACAACCTCAGTAAATAAATTTTCTGACATTTGAATTTAACGCTTCCTATTTCTAATGTTTGGCAAGTTCTTTAGCTTCATTCAGGGAAGGTTAATAGCTGAGATGCTTGCTTATTTATTGCATTGTGATTGGTTGCTATCACTCAGCATCTTAGCTCCTGATCTTTCATAAATGAGCCCATTATTATCATTAGTGTCAACCACGGTGAAAGATTGGAAAGGTGGCCCAATGAGATATGCTCGTAATCAGCACGAAATGGTCACAAAGTGCAACTTCGAGGTCGAGAGTGAGATAGACTATACGCTACCCGTATTGTATGGTATGTTAACATTGAGTCTTATGGAGATCAAACGTTTTAAGTTTTATAATAAGTGATTTACCTTTTACCTTATAGTATTCATTTTGGGAAATGGCTAGTAAATGTTTTGCCCCTGGCTGTACTAGTGGTTATGCGAGTTAGAAAAATAAAGTGAGTTTATTTATTTTATATAAAAAAAAATTTAGAAGCTTGGAGTGCGGTACTTCCGCTCGTGTATGACAGTGATAGAGCTGTATGCATTAACAGGGTATCGTAGTGCGTCTCACTCGTACAATCTGGTGAAATTTGTTAGCAATATCGCGACGGGTTTTGTTCCACCATCTTAATTATATACCGTGGTGTCAACTTTATTAACAGATAAATCGCTATTTTGAGATAATTTTTAACAAATCATCTTACTTCTTGACTAATTTAGATACAAAGTTTCATGCTCACAAATTTTTCTTGAAGCGTTTTTCTGTGAAATAATTACAAAAAGAGTTTTGACACGGTTTGCCATAACGATGTTTTACCACGAACCCATAATCACACAAAACGCTACTTTAACGCCGTTTCTTCTCTATTCTTACACAGTTTCTGCGTAAAAATGTTAATTCTGATCTCCAGAATTGCATTTCTGGACCAGAAATCTAATTTTGGACTACCAAAGTATTTGGCAAATAGAGTCATCATAACGACTGTTCAGGAGTTCGCTCGAGTTCTATTTGCAGTCTTGGAATCTCTTCAACTATATTTTACAGAAGTATTCCAATTAAACGTTTCGTTTCAAAATATTGTTACCAATGAAGCGTTCAGCATTTGATAACACACCTTTAATTTCACTGTCCGATGTTGATACTATGGGCACAGCTTCACTTCTTCCAATTGAACATTAGTTTAAATACCTATTTTTTTTCTTAACAGTTTCATTGTTTTACTATCAGCAGATATCTCCATTATTCCATTTTCCTAGTTAACATTGTTAACATGCGTTTTCAGTTTTTTTACTTGAAAAATATTTCTACATTATCGCCAGCGTCTTGGCATACCTATCATTCCCAAAATTCAGAAGTTGCTTTAATTCGATGATGCTCTTCAAAGTAACTTTTACCACATATTCTGTATTTATTTTAGTATTGTTGAAATATCTTAGAAACAATAGCTTCTTTTATCTTTATTTAGTTTAAAGTCTACAGCAGCTTCACGTTTAACTTCTTTAAGATTTTTAAATTCGACTACCTTTCCTTTCGTTCAACATCTCCACCACTCTACTTCCTCTTGCTTCCGTACTGAAAATAAATGTCAATCATTGTATTATCATTTTTTATACAAGAAATCTATAACTGTTTTTCTGCACGTACTCTTTTGATTGTTAGATTATTATCAAACAAACTATTGGCGTTACTTGTTACTCCTTTAAGTTATCGAGTATTGATCCGTTTAACAGTAGTATTATATCCTAAAGGCGCGTTTAAATGTGTTGGCAACTCGAAGAGCCACACCCATAAATCACCTTGTCGATAATATTGTGCATTGGTGCACTAGTTATTTAAACCATGGGCGATGAGTCAACAAAGTAAAAAACTGGCAGTTCCTTTAGGCGTAAAGATCAAGGCTATGCTAATGAAAATTTTTCTACACAACGACTGCTATAGGTATCTTGGTAACTTAAAGTTGCCAACATGTTTAAACGCAATGTCTCCAAAAGTGAAATTATTTTTAATAAATACGTCATAGACATTACTAGTACTTAGAGATGTGATTTGTGGCACTTTTTGGTAACTCGCGTCAAATCTAAGCGACCTAATTTGTGACAATTAAAGTACCATTATTCGCTAATCTCTTTGTAACTTGGCCATCATCTAAAAAAGATCTAAGCAAGCCGCCTCTTGTTGCTAACCATATAGCTAGCGTAGGTTAAAGACTTCTTTCGGCTTTGTCGGATATCTCATTTTATTACTTTGTTTTATTTTTTGGTTCGTCTTATAGCGACAAAAAATTACTTGTTTTAATTCGGATTAAGTGCTTACATTTTAATTGCAAAAAAATTAATTTGCAACAATTACTTAACGAAGGTTACTTATTGTTTCTATTATTTCCTAATGGTAGAATTAATAAAAAAATTAGTTTTGTTGCTATATTTGTAAAAGTGACGCAATAATCACTATTTTTATTCATTAAAATTATTTGTAGGCTAATTAATTTTTAAATGTTTAAATTATAATAGTTACAGCAAGAAGTGTTGCAAATTTTCATCGTATACTGAAGTATATTAAAATGTCGTTACTATTAAACGATGGTTGTCGGAATATTTCAGATATAAAAAGATAATACCGTTATTATAAACGTATACATGAGAACTAAAAATATTTAATATAGAGACTTTGGGTTTCCAAACAGAGTGTAATAAAACAATTAACAGTTAATGATTATCACCTATAAGGACGAAATATAAAAATTAAACTAAAACTTCGAAAAAAAAATTTACGACCACAACCTTTTGAAAGTAAACATCGCGTTAATTAACTTTAAAATTAAAATTTTAAATTCTCGGAATTTAATTTAGATAAGTTCACAACACCTGACGAGATGACTTTCAATATTGTCGAAATACGAGATGCAGATGATATTGAACCGGCTTATTCTGTGTAAGAGGCAGTGAACAGAAACTATGGGCAAAAAATGCCTAACTACATTTGAGCGTAAAATGGATTAAAATTGAATTTATTGACACAAATCAGCGAGGAAATTTGCTCAGATTATTGAAGATTAAGCTACAGAGAGAAGAGGCATTGACTGAAAACGAAATTGCCTTTTATGAAACACTAATTAAAATATTTTTGGGAAGGTTAAGGATTGGGTCAGAAGTCAAACTTTTGTATGTAAGGAAATCCTGTCTGATGCCTTTATTTTAATAACAAAGCCTTATTAAAAATATTAAGATACTATTCAACGAGCTTTTAATAAATTCATCGTCATCGATGTTGAACAACGAAGCTTTTATGTGTGTTGTATAATTATCGATTTATGCATTCCCAAAGAGTCTTAAGGGGTCTTCACAATAACGAATTTTAAGACTGTAGTTCTGTAGATGAGGTTCATTGTCCGTAAGAAAGTTTTTGTACAACTTTCGATATCTACAACGACAGATCTTCAAAATCAAAAGATAAATCTAGTGGCCATTTTTGGAGCTAACACAAAAAACTCTTGAGAATCACATATCTAACCTAGAGTACATTGGATAAAAAAAGATGGCCAGGACAAATTAAAAAGTCTACCCTGGACAGTCCAGGCTGGACTGTCACCTGTCACATGAGCAGAGGGACTATGAGTACCATGCGGTATCAAACCAAGTGCTTTTAGGAACTCGAAATTCTAGAACAGTTTCTGGAAACTAAGAAAATAACTGATGTTCGTGTGACCTGTACTCCCTCGTCTGGTTGTCCACAGCTCTAAATCGTGCAGGTTTAGAGCCGACCTCAGTGCCATCTTCTCCACGTGTAAGTCAAGTGGAGGCAGACATAGAAGCGTCTCCACAGCTGCGGTGGGTGTGGTTTTCATAGATCCAGTGATTGATAGGTATGGCAATCTTTGCACTTGTCGGAGTTTGTTTTTTGCGGTATCTATTAATTGTGGTTCTGGGCCACCACACTATAGCCGCGTAGCTTAGCATAGGTCAAATAATTGCAGTGTACAGCCATCTTTGGGGAGAGTCCCCAGAACTGCCCCACGGCTCTGCAACACTTGCTTTTTAAGTTTCTGGAAACTAAGAAAATAACTGATGTTCGTGTGACCTGTACTCCCTCGTCTGGTTGTTCACAGCTCTAAATCGCGCAGTTTTAGAGCCGACCTCAGTGCCATCTTATGATCAATAGTTATGATCAAGAGTGACAACCAGATGCTTGACCTGATGAGCCAGACTTAAGAGGAGTTGCGGATAGAGTTGGAAGTTTAGTTTCATTTATCTTACGTTTCCTGGTGAAAAGTACAAGTTCCGTTTTTGCTGAATTTCCTACCAAGAAGTGTTCGTTTCATCAGGTGTCGACCATGTCTAGGGCACTTTGCATTTGATGAATACAACACTTTCAAACTTACCGGCCAGCAGAATAGTGATATCGTTTGCATAACTTATAGTTAGATATCGTTCTTCATTTCCTCCTCTCTCTCACAGAGAGGAGGAACTCCTTCTTGAAGGCAGCCCTTCGAGACAATGCTTTGTATTGTGGAATCTTCCATAGTAATTTATACCGCTCTCCATTTAAGCAAGTTGCTTATCCAGTCAGTTACTACTGATGGTACTTCATACTCTTGTAGGGCGATGTTCACGCTCTAGAAAGTTGCTTTATCGAATGCTCTCTCGATATCAATGAAAGCACCTAAGTTGAATTCTTTTTGTTCCAGTGATCTCTCGATTCTTTCGACTACTTGATGTAGTGCTGATTCGGTTGATCTTCCTGGTAAATATGCATGCTAACTTGCATTCAAATTTTTAGATATTAGGATGGAATCCCTAATCTTTCTGTCGCATTATCTCTCTCTCGAGAGTCTTTGAGGTGCTCAGTACGCAAAAATGCCTAGATGTGAAGGAGGACGTTTATGCTTGATTTATAAACTATAGCAAGACGTTCGACAGCATAAATCACGAAAAACATCTCCATATTATACTGCAGAGAGTACTCCATACTCTTACATCTACTACAAGTATGAGGAATTTAGAAATAACATCCAATTCTCTTGCAGACAGACGTAGAAAGACTAAAAATTGACAATGACCTCTCGAAGGGAATCATAGTTTGATCTTATGTCCAGAAGGACATATTTAGTATACTCATTTTCATTCCTGTTCCACTGCTGACGCAAAAAACACACTTTAATGAGATTTTAATAGCAATTGCTAATTAAATTAATAAGATAATTGCTATAAACTTAAGTTGTAAGTAGTAGTAATTAATAATTACCACAAACTATTTTTTCTCTCGCCCAAATGGCATTTCTTTACATTCAAATTAAGTTTTTGCCAAACCATTAAAATCGCACTAAGCTTCTTATACTAACAAACTTAGCATAAGAAATCGTGAGCAATTCATTATGTCCAAACGAATTGTCAAAAGCTATAATTTATAAATTTTAAATTGCCATATAAATTACAGTTACATAAATTTTAGTTATTAATTGAATTTTTTAATAATTAATAAAACATTTTTTTCTTCTTTTTTACGTACTTTTTTCAAGATGTTTAAAAAGAGGAAGAAATTAAACCAATTAGATTGGGCTAAAATCGTATGTTTTTTTAATCCGCTTATACACAAAGCAACTGCAATTATTTCAAAATGACCTAAACCGTTACTATTTTTTTTATAATTTTTGATTTACTGTATCGCTTCGACTCGAGATAGGTTTCTCTTCTAAACCAATCCTTAGTTCTACTTATAAAGTTAGAATTTTGCGGAAGCTACTATCCAGAATTTCTCTTGCCCGATGGCGAGGTTACTTAACTAAGAACATACACACATACAAGATCTTGTCTTAATTATATTACTAAAGGTAACTTTTAAACTCCCACATTAGTTTGTTTTACTAGTATTTTACGCACCTGTATGTTCTACCAAAAATGAATTATTACATTCAGATTAGTTTGTCTAAAAGGTGTTGCCTAGTAGTAACTAAATTAACTAATTTGAAAAATTAAATTGATTTGTTTTAACAGCGAACTGAACGTTCACAGAAAATTAAAATTAAAGCAATGTAGGGAGTCCACCATATCATCATAATTAGTATACCGTGTGGTCATTTTTAAATCAAACATTGGGATTTGACATTGGAAAATTGTTTTCCTACATTTCCAACTTTTTACATAATCTCTGTTACCATGAAAAATAATACAAAATTTAAAACATCCAAAATAATAATTTCTATGGCAAGAGCTATTGCATCAAAATTAAAATCCATTTGACATTAATTTTTATCCGACAAGGCGCCTCTTAATCTAACAGAAAGTTTTTCCGACATTTTTCTTTTGAAAATCCTTTAGTACGAATTCCATTGTTAATCGATAAATCAAATACCGCAGTCGACTAATAAATGGGTTTATCTAGTACTTACCTTTTCAATATGCAAACGGAGACATGGTGTACGGAGAAATGTGGCGACATTAGGTAGGTATTGAAATGCACAGTTTTGCCTTGACACCAAAATCAAGCTACTCCATGATAGTAGGTACCCATATGCATGATAAAAACAATGTTACCAACAGGATTTTGTAAGACGTATAAATAATTTTAACAATAACTATTGCGTACGTTTGGTAAAAATTTTATAAATTAAACCTTGGATTAACAATAATTTCCAAGTTTCACTCAAGTTTTTTTATCAAATCAAGATCAATTTTATTCTTATTTTAATTACACAATTGTTATTGTTGTTTGTTATTTAGATCGAAATTTTATAGACATCCGGAAAACTTTTTATTTATTTTCTTTTGTGTAATCGTTATATTTACCTATTTTGTTCTAATTATTGAGCTAAAGATTGAATGGAAAATAGAAAATGGAGTTTAAGATAAAAATTTTCTCTTCACACGTGCTTTCATTATATTCTCTAATAACATCACTTTAATACACTAACCTAACCACTCAAACCTGCAGTCAAACACGTTAATAATCTAGGTACCTACCTACTTATTTGAAAATGTAATCGGCTAGAATTTTCAGTACCTAAATTACCATCTTTTATTTGACAAAAAATTAAATTTTCTTTAGAATATAAAAGCTAGGGTCATTTCTTCATTCTAAGATCATTCGAACTACCCTTGATTCCTATGTCTAGATTATTTAGATGGATAAACCTAAATTTTCTTTTCCTAATTGAGACTAGAATGCATAATAAGAATATTAAGAATCCTATAGACCTGTCGAAGTTGTCGCTTTAGTAAACCCTCAAACGAACGTTGGAAAGAAAAAATTTATTTATTTATTTTTGATCTTGAAAAATCATTTTCAGGCATAAGTTTACAAAAAAAAATTTGAAATCAGTTTTCCAAAATTTTTGGAATAAGTAAATGCCCATTTGTAGCTGTTAATTGATATTAATACGAACATTTCCATAAAAAAACCATTTTTTATTAAAAGAAAAATTTTTCAGGCGTAGGTTTTCAGATATAAATTAATAATACTGCAAAACTTCAATTTTTAGCTGTAATAGAGTTTGAAACAAGCATTTCCATCAAACGAAACTAAAAAACATTATTTTGATTTTGTGAGAAAAATTTTCATGTGTGCATTTTCCAAAAATTGTCAAAAAACTCTAGACACGAGTTTTACAAAATTTGTGAACAAATGATTTTAATAAAGCTCCAGTTTTACCGGTAATAAACTTTAATACGAACATTTCCACAAAAAACAGCTTTCTTTCATTAAATGAACATTTTTTTCAGGCTTAAGTTTTCCAAAAATTAATAAATAAATACATAATACTTAAAAACAGCCATTTTTGTCTGGCTAATAGACTTTAAATAGAGCATTTTCATCAAAGAAATTAAAAAACGTTATTTTGATTTTGTGAGAAAAATTTTCATGCGTGCATTTTCCAAAAATTATCAGAAAAGTTATGAGGCATAAATTTTACAAAATTTTTGATCACATGATTTCATTAAAGCTCTTTTTTTAGCTGTAATATACTTTGATACGAACATTTCTACAAAAAATAGCTTTCTTTTATTAAATGAACATTTTTTCAGGCTTAAGTTTTCCAAAAATTAATAAATAAATACACATAATACTTAAAAACAGCCATTTTTTTGCCTAATGGACTTTAAATAGAGCATTTTCATCATGAAATTAAAAACCATTGTTTTGATTTTGTGAGAAAATTTTTCAGGCGTGGACTTTCCAAATACTCTGAAAAAAGTTTTTGGCACGAGTTTTAAAAAATTTGTGAATAAATGATTTTAATAAAGCTCCATTTTTACCAGTGTAATAAACTTTGATACAAACATTTCCACAAAATATTAGCCTTCTTTCATTAAATGAACATTTTTTCAAGCTTAAGTTTTCCAAAAATTAATAAATAAATACATAATACTTAAAAACAGCCATTTTTTGCCTAATTGATTTTAAATAGAGCATTTTCATCAAGGAAATTAAAAAACATTATTTTGATTTTGTGAGAAAATTTGCAGGCGTGGACTTTCCAAATACTCTGAAAAAAGTTTTTGGCACGAGTTTTAAAAAATTTGTGAATAAATTATTTTAAAAAAGCTCCATTTTTACCAGTGTAATAAACTTTGATACAAACATTTCCACAAAATATTAGCCTTCTTTCATTAAATGAACATTTTTTCAGGCTTAAGTTTTCCAAAAATTAATAAATAAATACATAATACTTAAAAACAGCCATTTTTTTGCCTAATGGACTTTAAACAGAGCATTTTCATCAAGGAAATTAAAAACATAATTTAGATTTTGTGAGAAAATTTGCAGGCGTAGATTTTCCAAATACTCAAAAAAGTTTGTAGGCACGAGTTTTACAAAATTTGTGAATAAATGATTTTAATAAAGCTCCATTTTAACCAGTAATAAACTTTGATACGAACATTTCCACAAAATATTAGCTTTCTTTCATTAAATGAACATTTTTACTAGGAATTTCAATCCCGCTGAGTTTTTTCAATCCCGGGATTTCGAGATTGACTTTTTTTTCAATCCCGGGATCCCGGGATCCCGGGATTTATATATTTTAATTAGATTTAGCCCCAAAAAATTATTTAAGTTTAAAAACATACCCTTTAACAAATATTTAAGGAAAAAAGAATGAATTTGTGAATGCTAGAACTGTAAAAGCTTTTCTAAGATGCCCAAATTTCTTTCCTATTTTAAGGTACAATAATTTGCAAAGTTAGGTCAAAACATGACAAACATTTGGCAATTAAAGCCTTAGTAATAAAAAAAAACTTTTAAATTATTTCGAAATTTTTGAAAAATATTTTCAAAAGAAGATTTATTTCTTATTAATTTAAAAAAAACTTAAGAAAAATTAATCTCGAAATCCCGGGATTTTTAAAATTCTAATCCCGGGATTTCGAGATTGAATAATCGGGCGGGATCCCGGGATCCCGAATCGCAAACCCTAATTTTTACAGACTTAAGTATTTCAAAAATTAATAAATAAATACATAATACTGTAAAACTGTCATTTTGATCTTCCTAATAGACTTTAAATAGAGCACTTTCATCAAAAAAATTTAAAAAAATTTTCTTGTCTGTGTAAGAAAAATTTTTCATGCTGCGTGCATTTTCCAAAAACTATCAGAAAAGTTATCAGGCATAAGTTTTACAAAGTTTTTGATCAAATGATTTCATTAAAGCTCCTTTTTTAGCTGTAATAAACGTTGTTAGATTTTATTTTTTAGGGCATAAGTTTTCCAAAAAATTCATAAATAAATACATTATACTGTAAAAGTGGAATTTTTATCTGTCGAAAAGACTTTAACTAGAGCATTTCTATCAAAGAAATTTAAAAATATTATTTTCATTTTGTGAGAAAAATGTTTAGGCGTGCATTTTCAAAAAGTAACAAAAAAGTTTTCAGGCATGTTATTTTAGCTGTAATAAACATCCATATGAACATTTCCACAAAAAACAGCTTCCTTTGATTAAATAATCGTTTTTTTCAGGCGTAAGTTTTCCAAAAATTTATAAAAAAAAACATAATACTCTAAAGCTTGCATTATTATCTTTCTAATAGCCTTTAAATAGAGCATTTTACCATCAAAGAAGTTAAAAAACATTATTTTGTTTTTCTAAATAAAATTTTCAGGCGTGCATTTTCCAAAATTTGTAAATTAAAAACTTTTGTGAAACTGGTATTTTTAGCTATAGGTATAGACGTTGAAATTAACATTTTTACCAAAAATTTCAAAACTAAATTTTTTTTTGACTTTTCAGACGCATTTTCCCAAAATTCATTAATAAATTTATGATATATTTTCAGGCTTAAAATATTTAAAGCTTTTGAATAAATAGTTTTATTATACCGACATTTTTAGCTGTTTCCTGTTGTTACAAATTTTTTTTAGTCAGTTTTCCAAAATATAAATATTTTATGAAAACATTTTTCAGACGTAAATTTTCCAAAAAATTTTGAATAAATAATTTTATTAAACAGGCATTTTCAGCTTTAACGGACATTTAATTTCCACAAAATATTTATTTTGTTTTTGTTAAAAATTTTTCAGTACTACACTGGAAAGCAGTTTAGGACGCCTGACATAGTTTATCCATGCTTGCTGTAGAGCTATTCTTGGAGAGAATTTGTAGAGTTTTGTTACTGTAAAATCGTTTATTTATTATGTGTACGTCCACTGAATTTTTCAAGAGTTGATAAATCTGTTAAACGAAGTGTGATACTAATTACGATGCTTATTCAAACCAGAATATAACTGAAATATTTTCATATCGTTTCGGAAGATTGCTCTCTAAACACGTACAAAAATTTATTAAAATAAAAATTGAAAAATTCACCGGTATTACTGACATTAGGTAGACGATTCGACTTTAAATATTATAATAGATAATTGCAGTTATATTTTTATTACGGTTATTGCGCAAACGTGACTATGTGTGTATGTAGCGAAACGAGAGGCCAATATCAATCTGAGATTTTAATTTCGCTATTTCTAAAAAAAATTGTAATCTTTTATTATTGTAACCCTTCAACCAAATCACAAATCACAAATCACATTTCAAACGAATCAAATCTATGCCGCCTTATTTTTTCAATTTCAGAACGTCTTTGGTTTTCGATTCACTCGTTTACAAATTAACTAAAGGAAATATTCATCCAACCATTGCAATTTTCAATTTTATTTAAAAAAATTAGTTTAATATTAATTTCCACTTCGTTAATTGATTTTTGCGCTTAATATAAATAAATGTTTTATGCAATTTTATAATGACGTTTAATTGAATAGTATAAAGCAATTAAAGGTACGACCTTGTTTGTATTTATGTATTGAATTAGATACAAAGAATACGATATAGCACACCTACTCGAGTTATATGGTTAATTATCTATTTTGTTTATCACCTACAATTTAAATATTGAAATTAAAACCGTTAAGATTTCATCACCATCATATTTTAATTACGAAATTAAACCTTAAATATTATGACTCGTTTAATGGTACCTGTTTAATTTGAAGAAAGAAATGATAAGGGTCATCAATTCGTGTGATTTAATAAACATTTTAATTTAGGCGCCTTTTAAAATTTTTTCCAAGTGCTAATTTTGGTTGTAAACGAATTGAGTGTTGGAAAAATTTGAAAAATCTAATAAAAAATTTAAATAAAAATTAATTTAAATATATTTCGTACTGACTGTCACTAATTTTTGGTCTTGAATTTTTAACAGCATAATTATTTTTGGTGTCAGTTATTATAGTAGGCGTGTGTTACTACTTACAGTCTGTCTATTAACTTAATTTATAATTGATCATTATATTCAAGTGCAATGATCTGTCTTATAGATCGAATTTGATTATTAAAAACTGTTTGTTCGAACTAACGGATTTATTTAAAACTTGATCACTCCATTTTATTATTACATCATAACCAGCCACTTTTAATCCTGTTATAATCGAATATTTAAAAAGTATTGATACTATTAATTATTTGATGGAATTGTAATGAAACTCCATCCTGTATTTTTGCTTTATATTTAGGTAGGTATGGCAAAAATATAAATTTTTGAAAAAGCATTTTGTGTATGCATTAATCCTTAATATTATTTATTATTCCTCCCCCTATAGGTAAGAGAACCTTGACAATTTACAGCAATGGTTAAAACTGCTGCAATTTAACAAATAATACATTTCAATAAATTTTACGGAAAAAGAAGGTAATAATTGTATAATTACATACTAATTTATGTGTAATTTCCCAACAGTAAGTTTATCCTGATTTCAATATAATCGTAGACTTAGCAGTTGATAATTAACTGATTAAAATTGTATTTATTAAAAATTTCCACACTTAAAAAATTTCACAAAAAGTCACCAAATTGGTGCTTTTCTACCTACATGAAAAATATATAAATTATTTTAATTCGATTCTAACGAAAGCGGAAAATTAATTTCAAATTAAAAGTGTTTTTTAAAGTTTACAAGTTCAAAGGTTTACAGCAATTTTGATAATTGATGTACTTAGGTACAATTCATCAAGTAGATGAAGACAGCTCTCGTATAATTTTAAAATCATCACAAAAGTGCGAATAATGCCAACATAAGAACGTACATAATTCACATATTTTAAAATGAATATTCATTAACAATAGCCTAACAGTTAGACAATGTTAAAGATTATGACGGTTTCATAATTTTTTTCTAATTAAGTTTTGCGTTTCATGCGGTTTGATTTAATTAGTCTCGAGTCTAACACGTTTAAACACTCGACTTGCACTAATTTTAGTCTTCTCATTAACGGTTTTTTACGTTTTTGTATTGTTGCTCAAATTGAGATTTTTTTGGTTATTTAAATTACCTTTAATTAGTTGTTTGATGGAAAAAAATTAAGGTTTTTAAAGATACGTCTCAAACTAGACGATTAGTTTGTTGTTACTGTTACTGTAAATTAAATTAAGGTTAACTAATCAAATAGTATTTGTTCTTAAATGTACAAAAAAAAACTTAAAACCAATTATTAATTTTTAAAAATTTTTTGATACCTTGTACTATATTTATTAATTTATTAGCGTGAAATAAATTGAAATAGTTTTTAAGCAGCCTACTGCAACAGTTAGTAATTTATTATTGAAACATTTAACTTACAGCCATAGCGTACTTGATCGATTTCTATTTAAGTTTAAATATATTTTATTTCCTATTGTTCTTTAATTATTTAATTACATAGTTATTAACAATTGCAATACGTTATTATTTACAGTTAATAATTATATAGTTTTCCAACTTTTTTGAACATCTCCAGTACCTACACTACATACATCAGTTGAGTTATTGAAATAAGTTATTCTTGCAGAATAAAAGTATATTAGTTTTTTTTGTTAAAATTTAAATGAAGTAGCATAACATTATTTTATTTCTTATCAGTTTCAATAGGCCATGCTGAATGAATAATTTTTATTTGTTGATTATTACCACTCGTGGCAAAACAGACATCAGGGCAGGCTATAGAAAATCAAAACGAGAGTCGTAGCCGTCACTTTTAGGGGTTCGTGACGTCGTGGATAGTTCCAGGTTGTACCAGGCCTATTAAAAAAATCAAAAATGACGACTGTGCAAGTATTTTTATTTTTTAGGCTCAAACTTTCCCTGTGATTTGCATTTTTAAATTTTATTTGAAGCATATCTATGTATAAAAGGATATTAGGGAATTAATTACGAAATAAAAAAAATCGTGTTAAATGTTAAATTTTCGCGATTAGTGCCAAAATGTGCGTTAAAGTAACCGAACGGACCTCAAGATCTAATGGTGAAGGCACTGGCTTTGCTAGGCATGCTTTGGAGTTGGAAGCACTAGCTATTGGTACTGACATCACAAGAGGAGCAACAAAGGTCAACTATTACTTATTAAGCCTATCGTTCAGTTACAAATTTCAAATTATAATGGAGACCATCAATGAGTATGGCTGATGACAGTTAGGAATAAATCATTTCCCTTTGCTTAATTAAGTAAGCTGTTTTTGACCAGCTTTCATAACGATTTGATGCGTTCAAGAGTTATTGAATAATAAATTAAAATAAGTATATAAGTAATATTTTTCTTAAAAAAATGCTAACCTCAACTCTCAACTCAAGTCAACACTTCATACACGTTTATTTTTTTTTCTATAACTTTGATTTATTATTATTGGAAGCATCTCATCTAACCATCTTAGATCTGAGGTGCATAAACCACTTCCGAGAGATGCTAGCTTTATCTAAATGAACATGATCACTGCATGCCTATTATGAATAAAAAACGTAAATAGTACAAATTAAAAATGGGGATAAAAAATAGTTGATACATAATTTAAGAGATTTAGACCACAAAAGGACGACGATAAAAAACCATTTCACGAAGTTAGTGGATAAAATACTAAAAATAAAGAAAAATACTTATCAATCAGCTCAGAAAGTCCTTGTCGAGCCATTTTATTACCTGGGACAGGAATGAAAAATTATCTCTCTTCTTGAATGATCTCTTGGAATAGTCACTTTCGCTTTCTCAAATCATCAAAAAAATTTAAATTCTTGACGTTTTACACGATATAATTCTCAACAGTTTCTGGTCGATAGCCCTCTGCGTTATCTTTATCCTATAGGCACTCTTTTGTTTCAACCTTATGCAGCAAATAGCAACAGAGCGAAGTGGAGGTCCATGAAGAGAAAAAGGTGGGTAACAAATGTCGTAGGATCGTGAACATGTCGTGCACCGACTGTGCACCTACCGTGTCGTTTCGTTGTCAATCCAAAAACTGAACTTTCCATATAAGAAATTATATTGAAGAACAGTTTTCAGTTTACATAATGAAGAACTGTGTTACCACCACGCTACGACCGTGTCGTGCTGCTGTGGGCCAGAGTCGCTTGTTCTAAACCGATTCCTAGATTGGTCGTAACACAGCATAGCAATAGGAAATTGTAACAACGCTCGAGTTTCCAGGCAGCAAATAGCAATAGATCAAAGTGGTCCATGGAGAGAAACCTTTTGGAAATTAGCTTAAGACAAGTCATGCAATTAGAATCACAGTGGTTGGTCATGTAGTGAGGCAGGTAGGTCACTGCACACTGTCGGCTAAATAAGCATCTTCACACATGGGGAATAGTAGATAATAACAGATGTCAAGCATGCGATTACGAAGACGAAACTGCTAAACACGTGCTTTGTCAGTGTCCAGTTCTAGGGTCTACAAGAGGATCCGTGTTGGGGGACATTGTTACCACCGCGCTACGACCGTGTCGCACTGCTGTGGGTGACAGTCGTTTCTAATGGCGGTGCCACACACACACAGGTTTGCCTTCTGGAGCACCGGAGCGTGTGGACATCGTTCCTAAGGCTTGTACAGGCCAAACTGGAGTGTTTGGACAGCGTTCAGGCCGCCTGCACAGGCCAAACCGAAAGGTAATGCCCGTGTGAGTGGCGGAGCCTTAAATCGATTTGAAGGTAGGTTGTACGTCGTAACACGATACGGCAATAGGAAATGGTAGCATTGAATGCAACAACATGATCACAACATAGTATATGAAAATACTCGCCACTTACGACGACCGTAGCACATGGTATGTACACAGTCAGTGTACGGGTACGGCATGTGGGCAATCCTACATATTATGAAAATAAGCTACAAAAAGAGCGTAGAAAGGCAGCAGAAACAGTGCGTTGATGACATCAAAAAAATGTGAAGCAGCCATTGCTTCCAACTGGCTTAAGAGAAAAATTCATAGATAGGTCATTCAATTCATTGGAGAGGTCCACGTCCGGTGGTCCAGTAGTGGAGAAGTAACAGAGGCTGAGAAAGAAAATATTTTGCAAGATCTTGAGTGGGTTTTTGTGGTAAGTGGGGTTTTAAAAAGATGCAACAGCCATAAATGATTGGACACCAAAGAAAGTGCTAGTTGTTTCATGATCATCTGTACAAAGTCAGCGTGACTGAAACTGTCTTATTGCCAACCCAAGATGATTTTGACTTGATTTTTATTTTGGCTCTTCTTTCGGCTCTTAACTCACGAGAAAACTCTTCATCGGAGAAAAAGTAACAAAGAAAATCAAAATAATTTTCTTTGATTTTTATAAATGAAAAATTTATCATGTTTTACCTTTTAACTGAAACAACTCCAATGACATAAATTAGTGAAGTTTTACTGTACTTTTTGCGTAATTTTGTCTAATTTAAATACGTTTGACCCAATCAACTTACCGAAATTCTTCCAACAAAGGAATAAAATAAATGAACTTGTAAACAATTTAAAAAACAACAATTCAACCTAATTAGCGCTACTCGCTTTAATTTGACAAATAAATAATGTAAAGAAACATTATCTATAGTAATATTTTAAAACTTTCTAACAATTTACCTAGTTTATGTGCCAAAAGTAAACAATCAACAAAATAAGTACTCGAAACTTGATTAGCACTTTAATTTGACGTTAATTATTTATTATAAATCCGAGTTAGAAAAAGTGAAAATTTATAGATTTTCCCAGCCTTGTGAATTAATGATAGAGGAAATGTAAAAGTTTGTGAGAATTTTTAATCTTGTATATTATTTTAATTAAATAACACATTTTTTTGACAGTTTTAAATTATAATTGAGTTAATTTAACGTTGAGAGTCTAGCGAGCAAACGGTACTGTTATTACAAAACTAAAAAAAAATGTTAGTTTTTACCTCACCTTTCGCTAGCGAAATTCTAAAATTTTCAATTTAAAAACACAAAAATTGCGTAATGTAATTACACATTTGTTTCACGCCTGCTTAACGGTGTTTGGCCATAAACACACCATCATCGGTATAAAGCGTTACAAATCATCTCTATATAATTCTAGACGGAAGTGACAAAAGGAAGTTGAAGGTCTTACTTTGTATACAACTCGTAGGTAATAACAACGTGACCTGCATTGTGTTTAGTTTTGATGAAAAGAATTTTTCAGTTATAAAATCTAACGGAGCTCTCTCTGTTAATTTTAATTCGATTACTCGTGATTTACTATTGCAATTGTAGCAGAGTGATGTAGTGATGATTTTTCATTTGTAGATGAATGACAGATAATCTATTCGTAGGTACTTAATGTTGCTATAACGGGTAAAGGAGTTTTGTTTTAGAAATAGCTTAAAATTGTTGTTTTCTAAAGTTTAAAAATAAGTTCCAATTAGTGTCAGCAAAATTGTTTGATATGGCACAAATGTTAATGACCCTCTATTCTGCTCTACTCTCTACTCTTACTCTATTAAAAATTCATTACGCATACAAATTTTCCATTTTCCAACTGTCGATATCTATAGAGTGCCTAACATTGCGCCTTGTGAATGATACTGGAACTTTCTAGACCTGGAGATTAAATAGCAAGCAATGTCCTTAATATTTTTTTAATAACTACTAAAGAATAGAGGGAAATGCAATTAAGACGAAAGGTGACTATTTATTCCAATTCACGTATTTTGGAGGATGAGGATGAGAATTTGAATTCTACATAAAAAGCTTTGATATGACTGTAACAACTAGACGTTTTGTAAGTATAGGCGTTCAAGCTAGTTTTGCTCAATTTTCATTTTTAAATGTTTCAAAATAATCAAAAACATACCAGTGTTCGTAACAATGTTTAATAATTTTCTAACGGCCAAAGCCGATATTAATAAAATCCATTTTGAAATCTTAACCAAGTTTTTGTTGTGGCTGAAACTTAAATTTCACTTAAAATCACTACAGGAATTTTTTACAGCTTTAGACAGACAGTCAATTTTCCCAAGGTTTTCTTTGTATTTTATGACAATTTCTGGTTAATTGAGGGTTTAGGTTTTGCTCAAATTAAAAGTTTCGAGCATAAAGCCTAGAATATACCATGGAACATTGCGTTTTGCGGTCATCCCGTTCTATAAAGCTTAGTAGACAAAGGGTGGATCGATTTTTGTAAAATTAAGAATATTTTAGAAATTTTATTTGGAACCCTCAACAAAAGTTGCCTTTTGTTATTTTATGAAAAAAGTTTATAAATAATTTTCTTAACAGATTGCATCTTCTGCCCTCTTCCAGTCCTTAAAGTTGCGGTAAATTGGATTTTTTTCAATTTCTCAGATGTGATTTAAATACTCATTAAAAGTTACCTTTTATTGTTTTCATTTTTTCCAATTCAAGAAAAAGTTGTTTTGTTTTAAATCCATGCAATTTTTTAATTAAAATTGCCCTTTTTACCCTATAATTTAAATTATGCAGTTTTTTGTAAAATATTTTTTTATTTGAATTACCAAGAATTATCAATAATTTCTTTGGAAGAACATTGGCAAGTTAAATATTTTCCAAATGATTGATAGTGGTGGTTTTGACTTGTTGGAAATGCATGATTATAACAAAACAAAACACTAATATATTTATTTAAAAATATATATAATTTCAAATAATTTTGCTACAATATCCGCGACATGTTTTGCCACACGGTGGCTTCTTAATAGGCTCGTAATAGACAGGGATAAATTAAGAGCCAGAGAAATATCAAGAAAAGGTTTTTCTCAGAATTCCTCAGAAATTCAGCCCTAAAGGCAATATATTTAGATGGCAGAAAAGACAAGACGCTTATTATTGAAGATATTGAAGGTACATCCCACAGAAGAACAATTGCAGAAGAACATATTTCTTTGGTCCAAGAACCAGGTTCTATCTTTTTAGGTCACACAGTGCCTTCTTCTTTTTGGACTAAAAACTCAACTTTTGGGCACTATTACAAAACCAATTTCCAAAACTCGATTCTTCGATCCACCCAGACTAATGTCTAAGACATTAGTCGAATAGAAGTGGTGAGTGACTGGGCCGAGTGTATATAAGCGAGTGGCTGGGCCGAGCTACTCGCCTGATGCTTTTTGTGATGTCGTTCACACTAAGCTAAGAAAATTGGTAACTAGTTGATGTGATCAAAATGCCTACCATAAAACGTCGTCGTTTGTTATTTTATTAAATGAAGTGACTGAATTGATAGATGTACTAGCAAACAACAACAAACTTTGGGTTAGAGATTGGGTGTCCAGGAGAGAAACTCACTGACTATCTTCAGCACTTCTCCTCAGGGAACACGCAGCGCAGAGGACATTGTTGAATACAAAACGTGTTTGAGGATGGCCCCTGAAAACTTTTTCAGGGGCCATTTTTTACACACTTTTCGATTTAATTGCTCAAAAAATGCAGCGACAAGACACACAAATCAAAAATTCTTGATCGCTATAAAACTGTACTGGACCCAGTAATTTTCAAGTAATTTTTACTTGTCCGACCGTTCACATCGGTCGGGGTCGAGTGAAACTGGGATTTTCTACTCGCCCATTTACTGGGTCTCCTACGCGACTAATGTGAACTAGGCTTTAGTTATAAATGGTTATTGAATTTCTACCCACCGAATGTCGTCATATATCTCTTCGGACTTTGGTAATCGTCTTAAATTTCTTATGTTACTAGGGTGCATGTTTTGTCTTGTGAATTGTGTCCTTTTAAAAGCTACGCGAAGACTTAAGAATTTACCATTGAGTTAGTAATTCGTGACACATTTTACGAGGAAAAACACGCACTTCAATCGTGGTCAACGTAGCACGTGGAAAATTAATGACTTTATTTCCTAAGATTTTATTACGCATGTGCTAAAAGCAAGCGACAATATCTCTAATATTAAGGATACTTCCCCTCATAGTATAAGTATACATAGTATGCCATTCCTGTGTACTAAAAGCGAACTTGGCCGCGCTTGAAGTCAGGAGGGTTCAACACGGGTGTATGAAGGTACGAACAACTCACGTTGATTGCAGCGTTGGGTACAAGTACGCGCAAGTACGGTAGAAGTCGCGCTCGTCACGTCGTGTTACCCCTCCTGACGTCACTAGACATCACCAAACCTGCACAATGGCATACTATGTATACTTATGCTATGCTTCCCCTTTAAAACCATCAAAATGCTCTTAGCTGCTACTCTTAAATCGCAATGAAATTTCCCTTCGATGAAGTTTCTTGGAAAGAATTTTCTCGAGACGAATTTTCCGTAAACCGTTTTTCTACCAATTTAATAAGTTGTACAAGTTATATAGCAATTTATTTAGTTTAATTGCCATAATTTGTTTTTTCTGGTGTAACAGGTGTGTTTCTGTAATTGAGCTCAATAATAACAACAATTTGGCAACAATTTAGCAACAAATTTTCAACCTATTTATTTAGAAAAATTATTTCAATTTTACCAGCAAAGATACCAAGATACGTCAGTTCCTATTTGTGCTATCTAAACACCCTCATATATTTTTAACTTTTATAAAAACTGTGCCATCGAATAAAATTATGCAGGTATATTATAAGAACAGAACAAGGTTGTATGTGGATATTGAGTGTCACTATCATCAACAAGCAAAAGAATAGATTTTAAGTAACCGTATACTATATAGGGGCACGCATTTATACTCAGTAGATAGTGTCGTTGTTCTCGATATTTAAAAAAAAAATTAAAGTTAAAAAGACAATTTTTGATGCACTATTACCTAACAACCACTAACCTAATTGCTTATTAATTATGAATAATTAACGAATTACTTAAAGAATCAACTCATTGATTATACGGATTCGCAATGAAGAGAACGTTTTATCATCAAGGAAATTTGAAAATTGCAATGACCAGAAACAAAATGTCCTTTATATAAATACTTGGCTGAAATCTATATCTAACTGTTAAGGCCCGTTCACACACACAAACCTTGCCTTCAGGTTTGGCCTGTGCAGGCGGCCTGAACGCTAACCAGACGTTCCGGTTAGGCCTGTGCATTGTGCATTGTGCAAGCCGCCTGAACGGAGTCCACACACACCTGCACAGACCAAACCGGAAGGCAAGCCTGTGTGTGCGGACAAGTCATTAGGCTGCTACAAACAAAAAACTTTTAAACTGAGCGTGAAGGAAAAATATTGAACTGGACAGGACCTAACAGCGATTAGGAGTTGAATTAGGATTAGGAGAATTGAGGAGTTGAGAATTAAAGTGGACCATGTTCATCATCAGATAAGATACCTTATATGATTCTAGTTGAGAGATTAGGGAACCGGCGGGGTAAATTATCTCAAATGGTGTGAAACAGAAAATCTAATGGCTCTTCCACACACCCAAGTTTGCCTTCCGGTGCAGACCGCCTGCACAGGCCAAAGCGGAGCGTGTAGATACTGTTCGGCCTGCACAGAGCTTCTGGAGAGCGTTCATGCTGCTTGCACAGGCCAACCCGGAAGGCAAGGCCTGTGTGTGTGGACGGGCCTTTATAGATAATGAAATATATCTAATTTATACGGATCAGTTGTTTAAGTTGGCAATAAATTAAAAATTGAACAAACCGAACAAACTTAAAATGCTCTTAGTTTTTTGAAATTTTCTCTCGGACAGCTCTAGCTGGGAATTTTGTTGTTAACATTTAGGGTAAATTCATAACCCCTGTTCTAGTTAGATTGATGAGAAACGACTGAAAAGAACAAGAATAACAAATATGTGGTTCAAAAGGACAAATCCCAAGTCTGGATTATAATGTAAAGATTCAATGAATCTGAATGTTTGTTGATGTCCATTCTCAAAGCTTGAAATTACTCAAGTTAAATTAGAATTAACGATTTATTTTATAAGATGAATATTCTAATAAGCTATTGAAAATTATACGTATAATAATAACTTACCGGTTACCGGATTGATTTTACAATGAAGTCGATCGTCTGCTGCCATAAGATCCAGGTGTTTATTTCCGTCCACATCTTTCGATTTATTTACCTTGACCTGAAATATTAGAATTTCATTAAAATTATCATTATGAATCTTACTACGTACATTAATTCTAATTATTATTAAAACTTCGTCATTCAATTATTTGAAACTACTATGAAATTCTTTTCACACTGTTTCAACAAGTAATAACTAATAACTGTGGTGAGATTTGATTATCTTTAATTTATTTCGAGGTTAATAATTTTTAGTTATCAACAGCGTCATCGTCCGATCCCCAGGTGCAAAGTTACAAATTTTTAATAAACTTCCTAAATTATTTCTGGTATAAAGTATAATCGATTCTTAACGGTTTAAGAAATTTTTATTATTTTTCTTCTGTCACGTACAAAGTTAATGAAAGTTGTTTACTAATTTCTTTGGAAAATACTTGTTTTCAAACAACGTATAAGTATAGGTATCTAAATGGGTTTTTACAAAAAAATATTCTATTTGTGCGTTGGTTTGTAGGTCTGTCTGTCTGTAACTTGACAACGATTTGAGCTTTATTAGATCGTTTTTGACACCATAATTCATGCAAATGTATGTGGCAAGGACCTTCAAGTCTTTCATGGTACATTAAGTTCGTCTGGCTTTTCCGAACATTATTTAAATTTTCTTTCACCCCCTGGGGATACTTAATGTCCTTATACGTGAAAATTGTCAACGGTAACTTATTACAACCTCATTCAAAATGTGTACTTGCTCATGAAAAAATGGCCTTTAGATTTTTCGAATTTTTAAAAAATATTTAAAGTGCTACATGAATAAACTTTAACGTTTCTCACAATTAAATTCTTGCGCAGCTTGTAATTTTAATTAGTTTCATATTTCGTTGTTTTACAGTTATCATGAGAACTTAAACGCTTCTTAAATTATATAATTTACAACAAATTTTTCACAAACTACTTATAATTGTATACAGAGAAAAAATTTTTAATTAACAAAAAAGCTCTGTTAGATACTGCAGAAAATGTTGTTTTTTGAGTAGCTTCTTTGAGTAGAGTTCCTTCTAATCCATATAGTCCTGGAGGCGATAACCGAAAAATCGGTGTGATCATATTCATGTCCATATTTTTGGAATAAGCTTTTGAGTGCCACTGAACACGAAAATCTGCTTGGCTGCGCAAAGTACTTGTTTAAGGCCCCAGGACTGTTAATAATAAACTTCTAATTGATGAGGAGGGCGGGAAAGCCACCTAAGAGGGATGCGAAAGTAAAATCTTACTTTTTATGTAAAAAGTAGTTACTTTGCCAGTGAACAACCTAAATAATTTCAGTCGAGCTGCCAAGCTCTCAGAGCCATTCTAGAGAGTAGCCAAATTTCTGTGTCGATTTTTATTAAAAGAATGTCAGAAGAAAAATGTCAAAGTTGCATCTCGAATGCTGTAATATTTTCCTTCTCTAACAATTTCATTGAAGGGTGCTGAGATCTTAAGCTAGTGCTTTGGGCATCCAACCAGATTTTTGTGTTCGTTGGCACTTAAATAGCTTATTCCCAGAAGATGAGCCTGAATACGATCACCCCGATTTTTCTGTTACAGGTCCATAGTCTAATATGTCCATTCATCATCGTCAAAATACAAAACAACGTGATCGGGTATAAACAAAAATGTATCGGTCGTAAAGTCATCAATTCAGGCTAATCTTCAATAAAAGTACCAAAAAATCCCTAAGATTGTTTCTAAAAAACGGTTCAACAAGACTTTAAGAATAGAGACGTATCGAGAAGACTCGATAAATGACAACAATAACAAAAGTGAAATATGGAATTACATAAACATTCTTTTCGATAAAATCTCATTTCGATGAAACCGTACAGATAAGCAGGCGTAGGATGATGAAATACTAAAGAAAAATTTGCTCAAACATCAATTTCAACATTGATGAACAAAAGAACTTATTAACTTCATCTGTCTTTAACATCAATTGATCCGTTGGATATACGACCTACCCAACATGATTTAAGGACGAGCCCCTGGGCGACGTGCAGACGTTATAGGTGTAAGCTCAAACCTTTACGCTTTAGCCCACGCAGTAATACCATAACTCAGGTGTGACCGAATGTAACCAAAGTAACATTCAGTAAATTATAAGTTTCCAACAGGATGTGAAAATTGAAAGAATCTTTCAAAAATCGAAACCCCTTGATGTCAGGAACGTTTCGTTTGAACCCACAAATCTTATGAGATTCAGCTGAAGCGATTGTTGGACCAACGAGTCCCCGTGACAAAATTTCAATATTTTTTTTAAAAAACTGCAAAACTAAGACTAGATGAAAATAGTAAGAGTGTAACAGATCAATTAGACGAAGAATAAAATTGTATGGTAAAATAAGTTATTAGAAAAGTAAGTAATAGAATATATAACGTGATCGACAGCACCATTAATCTCTTTAAAATCAAGCAATATTCATACTGCAGAAGTTCTTTGTTGTTGCATTCTATATTCACGTCGTGGCAAAAGATAGCATTGACCTGCTGAAAGGGATATCGCGTAACTGTATCTTGAGCTGGTGTACCTTTGCAAATAATCGAGATATTCTCGTACAACCAGCAGCTGCTTTACCAAACATTTTGTTTTTCTTACAATTAATTATAAAGTGAAATATTTCTATTCAATTAAGTAAAGTAGTACAAATTGAATAAAAATGTAAAATCATTACAATAATTAGCAAGGACAACTTGAAATGTTATAGTTAATCCTTACATTTCCTGCTTTCTTAAATTAATCGTTTCCTCGACAAGCATCGCTGTAAATTCACCATGTTCATGACCCACAATTTTGAAAATAGTTCGGTTTTCTATACCTTTTAATTACTTCTAAAAAAGCGTTTTTCAAAAAGCTATACTTTGTTATTATAATGCAAATTTATTACTAACCTTGCGGTAGCGCAAACAACAACCTCTATTACGAAATAATTACTGAAAAACAATGCAAAATATTAATTTTTATAAGATTTTATCTCGAGCAAAGTATTAGCAAGGTTCTCAAAGTAATGATGTTAAAAAATTATCAAACAAATTGTTGTTGAAACGTTATAATTAGGTGTTTCGTGTTACGGCCAACTTGTTGAACTATTTTACAATTAATTGTTCGGAATGCTCTTATTTTTCTTTAATTTGAGAAAAAACGGCGTTTTTAAAAGGCGAGAAATATGAAGTCACGATTCAATCTGGTTGATTAATTTAACCGAAACAAAATGAAGAAAGTTATTAAATAATAAGTGATAGTGATATACTATTTGGTTTTTGTTCTTTAATTTATATAACTTGGACAATCATTTTTTTATTGATCGCTTGTTAGATCATTACCAATAAATTGCTAAAGTTGAAAACAATAACTTCAGGCGTCAATAAGTCATCACTGATGATGACTTTAAGGTTCGACATTGGGCACGAGGGCAAGCACAAGCCTATAAGAACGGGTATTGCAGTGAAGCTAAATTTTATTTTAGAGATTACGTTAGAAGGATAATAGCATAAGTCAACGAAGGGATTATAGAGGACATGAAAGAAGATGAAATATTTTTCTTCAGAAATATGTTTGAAATGGGTAGAAAGTAAAAATCTGAAAATACCAAAAGTCCACGGTTCTAGCTACATGGCTAAAAGAGGAAGGGAGGTTTTTGGTATTTTCACTTATATCTCGAAAACGTTGGGTCCTATGGAAAAAATTATTCTTAACAAAATGAAAGCTTATTAAATTTCCTACAAGACTGTGTTGATTTGTTTTTTTCCATTCTTTATAGTTTTTGAGATATCCGCCCACAAACATCGTTAATGTATGGGAAAAAATTTCACTCTTAACACATTTTCCTGGTAAAGCATTATTTTTTATTTTATATTATGAGAGTGGATAAAACGAGAGTCGGTGATTCAATGTGTCCATTCTAATGAAAACAATGCTTTATTTATTTTTCTGCGCGATGGTAAGAAGCAGTGCGAGGTGCGATACACGGACGTGTCCACACCAGGACCTTTTCTCAGGATTCGACGGTTGGATTATACTAAGATAGATTTATTTATTTCTTTGAGACTTTGATACCTTTGATTACCTTACTAATCCCAAGTACTCAGATTTTAGATATTAATGTCACATTTTTTAAGTCAACAAACGCATTCTAAAAACGACAGAATTCAATATGAAAGTCGTGGGATTTAAAAAAGTCGTATAAGTACGTAGTCACGTCGGCTCACCTCAGCTTTTACTGTCCCTAGCACTTTACTTAGCCACGCTACTACAAAATAAATAAAGCATTGTTTTGTACTGTTCAATTACAGAATGAAAAATTTTGTCAAGAATGCGGGTTCTGTATATTACGATTAAATAACGCAACCAGGCGCGGACTGGCAAGAGGCGCTGAGTGCTACGACGTTCCGGGCCCTTGAAGTTATAGCAAATCCGAACTCTCTCAAAAAATTAATAATTAAAAAATTCCGACATTTCCACACTTCTACAGAGTGAAGCTTCTTCAAGTCTCGAGATTACTGCTTGGCCGGTGGTGGTGTCTTCTAAAATGCTCAAGAGTATACCCAACTAACAATTTGATGGTTTATAAAAGCTGTAAGAACGTTTACAAAACAATAATTATAAACCATTGCTGCAATAAAAACGTTTCCTAAACGTGTATACAACCCTTATAGAGCCCAAATGGGAGCAGGTATATAAAACAATTTAGTACTATAGGTCGTTGTATAACGCCTGTAAACACTCTTACCAGATAGTTATGAAACAATAATAGATATTCAATACAATGAGTTTATAGGTGATTTATAAGAATGACTAGAATTTCAATTTTTTTTGTTAAGAGCTGCAGAAAGCAACATCTATAAATACAATAATATTTTCTTAGACCTATCTAGAGGAAACAAATTAGTTCTCAAGCTATATTACCTTAACCGGTCTAAACGATAGATTTCAAGGGTGATTGAAAAAAAGTTGTAGTACATGGCGATAGCCATCATGGCTAAGAATTTTAAGTCAAAGCTTTTTGGAGATGATATGCATGGCCTACAGGATTATTTTTGCATACGAAGCGTAGATTACTGTTATTTATATACCACAAATATCATGAAATTTTAATGCGCCGTGCGTTTGCTTAATATTTTTAAAATTATTGAAATTCCCAAAAAAATTAATATTTTTGAAATTGACTTTTTCTGATAATAAAATTATGTTAATATATTTATAAAGACATAAAACTTTTAAAGTACCATTATTTTTCTCTCTAAAACTAGTAATACTATAAATAATTTAAATCATTTAATTATCTGTCAACATGGCCTCTTCCTTATAAAATGCATTTGCCACGAAAGCAACTATTATAGGACAATTAGATCCAGTTAGTGATTACTACAAAATATGTATACAATATGTGTTGTATATCTAATAAAGAAGCAGATACAGGATCGTATTTAAGAACATTTAAATTTGAATGTATTTAATACAAAACATAATAATGTATTTTTTAATTTAAAAAAAAGCAATTATTTTTCTATTTTTGAATTTGATTTTTGACTACGGGGAACTCGTTTTCTAAATTAACATTGGCGTCTTGGCAAAAACGGTTATCTACATTTTTAAAATATACAGGATCCAAATTTTTGAATCCAAATGGTAAACGTTAAAAAGAATAAACTGTTTTGCTAGAAAGCCAACCAGAAGCGTTGTTATAACAAGAAACTGGTACAAATATCAAACTTCAGTAAAATTTATCTGTTGTCCAACCAATCACAACACGTAATTCCAAACTGCGTATTACGACATATTTTTCTATAACCTATGCACTCTTTGCTATTACACAACAGTTTCTTAAGGTTTCTATTGTGAGCTATTTGTTCGTTTATTTGTACATTTTCATAAGTATGTTGTAAGAGTTGCAGTGAAGATAAGAAGCTTAATTACAGAAATGTTATAAAGCAGTATAGGGAAATGTTGATAAAAAAGTTTTATAAACGTTCTTAAAACAATTTTATATAAGTCCTATAAACAATTTTATAATTTTGCTGTAAGAACGTTTATGGTACTACTTTAAAGAATTATTTAGTTCAGGGAACAAAATAATGTTTAATAAAGCCTCTTAACAACTAATTAGCACTTGAGGAGCAAGAATATAGCACTTATAATATAAATCAGGCTTTTTAGCTAAAGGTTATAAGACAAGAATGTTAGTTGGGTAGTCTTCAACATCAAGAGGATCGACATGTAAGGGTAACATTCTACAATTTTGGAATCCACTCATGCCCAGTTTATGGTACTCAAAATTAGTTTTGATGTAGTGAGTGCTTTAGGAATGGTCTTTAAACGACGATCTTTGAATCTTCAAGAATCACCTTACTACAAGATCGGTAGCCTAGGAAGGCCTTATTAGTTTTTAATGGATCCATCATCTTGAGGAATTGATTGAGGCAATATTCTGCTATAAAATAATCTCCAAACACTGCCATAATTCTTCGGTCTCGGGTGGGTTTTTTCAAAAATGTCAGGAGCGTAAGACTAAGTAATTCAAAATTGTACTTTGCGGGCCCCTAGAAATATCTGCGTCTTTGAAAAAGTAAAGTCAGTTCGCGCCTGAGCCAAGTCATAATTTTCATTACATACATTCAATATGAGAGTGTGCGAGGCGAGAGTTGGAGCTTCAAATTGGGCCAGTTTCATAGATATAATGGTTTATTCATTTTGATGCTGCCATGCCAAGTGAAATGCCAGAGACAGTGCGAAATGCGGTGCGCAGACGTGACCAAGCACTAACTTAAAAGTAAGTTGGAAATTATGTTCATCAAACAAATCTGAAGCTCATGTTTTTAGATGAACAACCGCCATTATTCATCTCCTTTTGCTTAAAACACCAAGCAAGTAATGACCGCGCCACACACACAAGCCCGCGGGCGACCTGAACAGGCCAAAGTGGAGCCTGAACGATCATTCAGGACATCTCGCCTGGACACCGTACACGCTCCGGTTTGGACTGAAACTGAAACTGAAACCAGAAGCCAAGCCTGTGTGTGTGGCGCTGGCTTTACCCAGAGAATATGTTAACTCCATTAAGCCAATTCTTGAAATAATAAGAATTAATCCTCTTGAGAAAATGACGTCAATGTTTGATGAATCTGATGAGCTAAGATTAAGTTGTGCAAAACTGTGCAATAATATATCAGCCACCTACGATAGCGAGGTCGCATGTAATTCGAACGCCATCCTAGGCACGTAACAACATTCCGCTCCATTGATGATTCTTAAGCCTCCTCTCTCGTATAGACAACAACATATCACTACTAATACCACGACCTTAGAATTTGGAAGATAATACTTAAATGAATTTAAAATTTTATTATAGCCAATTAGCTCTTAGTGCTGGTTACTCAGTCAGAGGTATCCAAAAATTATTTATTATCATAAAATTAGCCTAGAACTGTGTAACTGGTAATTGTTGTAGGTTGTAGGCTATCTTGATATTGAAAGGCCTTTACGTTCGTAAAAAATAGAAGGCCATACTGACCAGTGGTGTAGCGAATATTTGAAAATGAGATACATGTTTCTATAGCACTATTCGTCCTAAGAGTACGTCATAGTAGGCTATGAATATTTTATTGCAAGACACCCTGCTTTTGTAGGAGGTAATAAGGAAAAGCAATAATAATTTTAAAAAGTACCTTACATAAAAGGTCAGATTAGTAGATTATTTAATTATCTGAAAGTCAATTAAACAATTTGCTAATCACATACACTTTTTGTCCAATCACTACATTCACTATTAGGTTTCAAATTACCCTTAAAATCCCAAATGAAGAAATTATAAGCCATCAGTTCACTTCAAGAAATTGAATCTCAACCTAAACGAATAAAGAAATCCTTCTTGATACTCTCCTCTTGTTGCGAGATATCTTTAAAATAATGTACCCAATAAATAATTTATCATTTAATCTAATTTTATGATAGAAATGCCAAGGCGTATAAAAAAATTTATGACCATGATTCCATTAAAAAAATCAACACCACAATAAAAATAATCTCTCCTAAAAGCCATTATGTAAGAATTTTATAACGTCTCAAAAATGAATGGATGGACCCTAGATAAAACGGTTTTCCGCAAACCGTTTTAATTTTCTCATATTTATCAAAGTCAAGAGAATGAAATTTCTATTCATTATGTAAGTTGTAAGAAAGTTGTGAATTTTTTTATAACTTGTTTTTAGGTGTACTTGGCTTACCACAAAAACCACTTTCTGCATCTTGTTTTTATATATTTTATAATGTTTAATTCATCTTCTCCACATTACATCGGTATGAAGATAAATGTTGTTAAGTCTATTAAAATGTTATTTATCAGAATTCCATTTTCTTATTTTAAATTGAGAAATTACAAGTACACACATTGAAAGTTATAGGTAATGCTTAAAACATTCAATTTGAATGCGCTTATTATTAATATTAGAATACAGATACCTATAATTATTGTAACCTATTCGTTTTGTTTGTTTTTAAATTATTGCCTTTAGCAAAAATATTTTAATATAAATTGTAACACAATATGATCTAATGGCCTAATCATTTCAAATTTATTACTAGTGTGCTACATTTGTTTACGAAATTACTAGTTAACTTACTAATAGATTTGATATTATATCATAATTTAAGTATAATTATCGTTTAAACTTTAATGCTTAGTGATCATTTAATTAATGCTACTCCTACGTAAAAGAAGAGGCATGAAACTATAAGTTCGATGATTTGAATGAACTTTTTCATAATTTCAAGTAGGTACGTGCATGGTTATAAACAATATAGCTACTCGTAAAAGCCAACTAAGTACAAAGAGTAGCTGTCACAAAACAAAAACTTTAAAAACACTTAATACTATATCCACAAAATATGCTCTAAACTAATTATTAATGGAATGAGGTCTATCACCTTCACTATATTGAAAAACCAAACAGGCTTTACATAATTGAGAATTTACAGGGTCTCATTGATTAACTCTTGGTATTATATTAAGCCAAAAAAACTTAATAAATACTCGTTCGATCTTCCATGGTTTGTTAGCAAACTGATATCTATCAATATAAAACCGTATTCGTCCCACCCTACTCCCCGCTCTTCGTTACATATTTCTTCTTAGCTCTAATATAGAGATCCTTCAGTTTAATGAAATTTATAATTAACACAAGCATCAGAACAGATGCACAATGCACCATTAAGCCGTAAGACCCTCACTGTTACAAAAGCCTAAGCGATACACTGCTGTTATGACATTTAATGTCTCATTAATGCCATTATAAGAAGAGGTTTTAATGCCACTGTCGTAGGAGAGTGTCAGCAGAAATAAGAATTTGAATCTGCTTTCTCGTAGTGTGGTTTGAGACTGTGAAAGCGTTGAGAGCCTAAAATAAGATCAATTCGAGGAACATATCACAAGAACTTCAGAAAATTGATGTCCAAATTCTGAGTTTACGTGTAAACAACTACTTGACGCGGCATTTGATGGCATGGCATTTAATGTCTCATTATTTGCCATCATAAGAACAGGTTTTGATGCCACTGTCATAAAATCGTGGCAGCAAAAATAAAAATCTGAATTTGCTATATTGTGGTTTAGAAACTGTGAAAGCGTTGAGAGCTTAAAATAAGATCAATTTGAAGAGCATAAACAAGAACTTTTCTGTGTTTACGTGTGAACAACTACTTGTCGTGGCATTGGATGTCATGGCATTTAATGTCTTATTATTGCCATCAAAAGAGCAGGTTTTGATGCTACTGTCATAGCATCGTGACAGAAAAATAAGAAGTTAAATCTGCCTTATTGTGGATTAGAGACTGTGAAAGCGTTGAGAGCTTAAAATAGGACCCATTTGAGGAACATTATAACAAGAAATCCAGAAAATTGATGTCCAAATTCTGAGTTTACGTGTGAACAACTACTTGTCGTGGCATTGGATGTCATGGCATTTAATATCTCATTATTTGCCATCATAAGAACAAGTTTTGATAACACTGT
Organism: Malthinus seriepunctatus; assembly: GCA_963924605.1. Taxonomy (NCBI): domain Eukaryota; kingdom Metazoa; phylum Arthropoda; class Insecta; order Coleoptera; family Cantharidae; genus Malthinus; species Malthinus seriepunctatus. The sequence continues at coordinate 115,522,467 of OZ004600.1, read as the reverse complement.
CATAGGATCGTGGCAGAAAAAATAAATTGTTGAATCTGCGGTATTGTGGTTCAGAGTCTGTGAAAGCGTTGAGAGCTTAAAATAAGATCAATTTGAGGAACATATAACAAGAAATCCAGAAAAATGATGTCCAAGTTCTGAGTTTACGTGTGAACAATTACTTGTCATGGTATTTAATATCTCATTATTTGCCATCATAAGAACAGGTTTTGATGCTACTATCATAGCATCGTGACAGAAAAATAAGAAGTTGAATCTGCCTTATTGTGGATTAGAGACTGTGAAAGCGTTGAGAGCTTAAAATAGGACCCATTTGAGGAACATTATAACAAGAAATCCAGAAAATTGATGTCCAAATTCTGAGTTTACGTGTGAACAACTACTTGTCGTGGCATTGGATGTCATGGCATTTAATATCTCATTATTTGCCATCATAAGAACAAGTTTTGATAACACTGTCATAGGATCGTGGCAGAAAAAATAAATTGTTGAATCTGCGTTATTGTGGTTCAGAGTCTGTGAAAGCGTTGAGAGCTTAAAATAAGATCAATTTGAGGAACATAAATAACAAGAACTTCAGTAAATTGATGTCCAAATTCTGAGTTTATGTGAGAATAACTATTTGTCGTGGGATTGGATGTCATGGCATTTTATGACATCAGTGCTATCGTGATGACAGGCTTTTACTATTACTATTACATGTAATGACATACCTTGGTGCAGCCAAGGTGCCAGAACCAGAGGTGGCGGAGCCAGAGGTGTAACTACCGTTCACTTCCACTGACATGTGATTCCCCCCCCCCCCAATGCATTTAAACACAATTAAAAATATATTTTAATTTTATTAGAGCTACCCGTAATTTTGAAATCGCTTGGGCTTATTCGAACTCGTATTTTTTTTGCGTTTGTGCTTCACAGGGAACTGAGATACAGGTAGGAGGTGTCGAAAAAATGCAGCAACCTAATTCATTACTTGAAACAAAGTTTTGCAATCGTTTGTACATACTTTTCTGTGCTTACATTACCGACGTATAATCCTTTTAGGTAGCTGGAGGTACCACGTCTCCCTTGCAGTGTTGGGAGTGGTGGGAAGGTCCCGTTTTAGGGGTCTTCGCTTATATCTAGATTACGGTGGCTACTAGAGAAAAAATTATTCTTAGCAAAATGAAAGCTTATCAAATTTCCTACAAGATTATTTTTATTTATTTTTTCTCTATTCCACTTCCACCCCTGCCCTTCTCTAGCCTTGTAGCTAGGACCGGGGACTTTCAGTATTTTAACCTCCTAACTACTCCAAACACATTCTTGAAGAAAAAAATTCCACCCTTTTCCATGTACTCTATAACCTCTTCGTTGGCTCGACTATTTTGTGGAAATTAGTATTTCATGTCTTACCCAAAATGGAGGCCACTCCTTCTGTAAAATCTTAAATATATAGATACTAAACTCAAAAATAGCGAGTTTCCAGTTTCTATTGTCCAAAAGATGTGGTGGCTAACGCTGAGGGGTTGAAATACTAATCACTTGAGATGAAATTTCCACTGAGATCTGTAACTCTCTCTACGCAAAAGTAAAAATTCAGCTGTTGTACTTTTAATAGTTTGTTCTTTCTAGATAATTCGACAGCTATAACATCTGTATTAGTAAATAAATAAAAACAATAACAAGAAGTAAATGCTTTTAAGTTTTTTGGATTTTAATAAAAAGAGAAGAGACATCGTGATGAAATTTTGAACAGTTATGTTTGTCTAGTTGCATGACACAGACTTCAGTGTAGTAAAGGAAGACTTTTAAATCAGTTGCAAAATATTACAACGAAAGTGAACAGAATTATTAAGAGAAATGATTCGACGACCACATATACAAATTACCATAATCACTTTATTTCATTTTAGAAGAATATTAGAAACGGTACAGTTCGATATTATCAATTTGATCATAATAATGCAAGGCCTACCTCAACGTGCCTGAAAATCATCAAATCTTGCAAAAACTTAAAATATCCACATAATATAATGTTAACTGAGATTCGATCAACAACAAAAGAATTTTATTGATTATCGTTTAATCCATCTACTACTTATAAGATGCCCAAAGCACAAATTATATAAACAGAATTTAAACGAAAGCGATAGCATAACTAACAACAAAATAACCAGCTTTTATAGCATTAATGATTTCAATTTAGTAATAGGATATGAAAAAAATTCTTTGCGACCGCAAATCAAGGTTGAACAAGCTCATTACAGTTCCAAACCACTATTCTAGATCTTTTTAATAAAAATTTTTACAATTACTTTTTAAAGAGGTAAAAGAGTATAAACACAGGTATTTTGCAAAAATATTATGCTCTTCTTATTATTCTTATTACCTAATGTAAAAATTTTACACGTGAAGAGTGCGCTGTGTAGAAAATGTACAACATGAATTTATTCACATACTTAATAAAAAATGGAATAACTGCAATATAAATTAGTTTGTGCTCGGTTATGGAAACAAGAAATAACATCTCTTATAATTATTATTTAGTTTACATCATATTGATTACAATTTTTAATTAGACGGTATGCAATTTGCAATATAATTATTGAATATAACTGAACTCGAAATGGTAATGCACGTCACGTATCAATAATGTTAAAAATTGTTCATTAAAATTTGTATTCAAGTTTAATGTTACAATGTAATTAATATTTTCCTTGAACTTGTAACGACAATTTTAAGCTCTATAAAGCTTTAAGGGAATGCTTAATTAGAGTTCACCAATGAATGACCAAAAGTTTAATGACGATGAGAACATTCATAGAGGTATCATTTATTAATCCTTTTGAAGATACCTCCTTAAAACTAAGAAGTGTGTGACTTTTTTATGGAAGACACCTATTATAGGGCCATAATGACAGTATTTTACTGTAAATTATTTTCCATAGCAATAAAGATTAAGCCAAAATTCTATTATATTATCATAACCGAAAATATCATCTTCAAAGTTAAAATTAAGAGCGGTGACATTCTTAAAAAATATGATTTCACATGTTCCCTATGTTTTGAACTTTAGTGGGCACGCGGTATAACTTCTTATAGGCTGAAGTTGAACAATGATGATGAACAATCTGAGTTTAAAACTATAAAAATTCTAAAAGTGCCTTTTAAAAACACTTTTTCTCTTCGCTTTAATAGGAAGCTACAAAAATATGCATTCCATTCCAAAATCTGTGTAAAAAAGTTCAACAACCAGTCCTGAATAAGGAAAAATGAAAGATATAAAATTTTTTTTTATTTTCGAAATAAATATAAAAGTCATGTAGTTTTAATTCGGTCTTTATATATCTTTGTTTTATTTAAAAATTATTAGTAGTTATTGGCTATAAATTTGCATTTCTATACTGCCAAGTAGGTGGTTGAGCTTTGTGAATCTGTAGGTTGACATTTTTAAGATATAAAATTCATTCACTCATTTTCCTTTAACCAGAACTGTAATTCTTGTATACTATTATATTTTAATATTATTTTATAGATATTTAATTGGTATAATAATTTATAATTACAAAGCAACTACCTACTACTTGCAAACCATTTAATAAACTGGAAGTTTTTTATTTTTTTTAAATATTTAAACTTATATGATATAACCATTAAGGGCCGATTTTACAAACACAACTTAAGTTATTGAGTTTAACGAAACTTGAGTTTTAGTTTTACTACGGTAAACTACGATGGAAGCTGATTTTACAATACGAATTTAAACTCAGGTTTAACCGGGGTTTAATTTAAACCGCTGCTGAGCCTTAAATTGTAAAATCGTCTCTAACACACTCCAGTAGGTGAGGACAAAAGCAACTCTTTAATCTTCACTAACATATTAGTACTCTACGGGGTTGGATAGCTTCGAGAAGAAGGTAACAATGAACACCTTTATGGAATGGAACACCTTTATGGCATGGAACACCTTTTAATGTTTATTGTGAAAAAAATGAAAAAATATATATTTTGAGGTATTTTGGAAATTTGTAAGATAAACAGGTCTTCTAGGACTACAAGTCTTACATTATAAGAAAATAATCGTAAAGCTGAGCACTCGTTCAAAACCGTATAAGCGGTATAACATCGTAAAAGGTGTATTTAACTGTGTAATTTCATTGGTTATTTAACTGCGAATATGTCCGACTATACGTTCGGGATGCGCCGGAATTATTTTCTTATAACGTGAGACGTGTACCTGGAAATGGTTATTTTATAATATCTTCATTGCATTTTTCTCAATGCTTTTACTGCAACCCAACCCTGCATGTATAGGGTAATAAAGATTAAGAAGTCGGTTTTGTCATCACCCACTGGATGTACTTTACGGACTGATACTAACATACTTAATTTAGAGTAAAACACAACAGAAATGATTTTTGCAGCAATTTAGTTTGAAAGTTAGTTAATGGAAAACTGAGGTAGAGTGTAAAAATTTGTTCATAAAAATGAAAAAAGTATATGCATTAAGGAACCAGGGTAATAGTAGTAATAGGCTAATAAGTAACAACTACAGCCATGACATTTGTTAAATGTAGTAATTTATATCACTGTATTGATACTGTGATGATACTTATCACTGTAAAATTTTATTCTCCCAACACCTTTAATGAATAAATACATAAATTTATGAAATTGTCAAGGTGAAAACAATTTCTTAGAGAATCCTTCAAGAAAGTTTTCATACACAAGTAAATTAATCGAGCGAGCACATAGAAGAATGCAACTTTAAAAAATTATTATAATTCACTTACTAACTACCTGCACCGATGATTGTTTGTTATTAAATGTACGAAATAAACGTGTCCGTCAATTAACGTTATCGAACTTTGTTAAAGTGGGGAGGTAAGATAAATACTCGTAACAATTTATTATTTAAAAAAATGTACGAAATTAGACTTATCTGACAGTCGACAGCTTCAATTTAAAAAAGAATTATCAAAATCGGTCCAGTAGAAGCACTCGAAAATTACTGGTGAAGAAAAGGCTTCGCGTTTTAAATATTTTCAAACGATTGAAAATCCGAAAAAGTACAAAATTATCCTACCTCCTTTTGTGCCTCTATTTTGCCGCTCTGCAACACAAAAAGATTTATTTGATCGGGGAAATTATGTTAACCCTACGCACTGCAACGTCTGCGATTTCGCGAGGTTTCCCTATTAGTTTACAAATTTAAGAATTTATTAATAAAGCTGCGTTCACAGATCAGCGACTATCACTCGCGACACAATGCCTCGTTGCATAAAAGAGAATTATATTTTAATACGAGAATTAGATTGATCATCCTTAGATATGGCAAGGTTACACAATAAACAATCAATAAAAATGTCAAAGTTTCAAATTCAATATTTAGGGCAATCTCTGGACGACGCTTAAAGCGACATTCACCAGATCAGCCACTGTCACTCGCAACACTGTGCCCTGTTGCATAAAGGATAATTACATTGTAATCTGAGAATTAGATTTATAATTCTTACATACGACAAACTTACACAATAAATAATAAATAAAAAAGTCCAAGTCTCAAATTCAATATTTAGGGCAATCTGTAAACGACGCTTAAAGCGACGTTCACAGATCAGCGACTGTCACTCGCGACACTATCACCGGTTGCATAAAGGAGAATTATATTTTAATCTAAGAATTACATTTACAATCCTTAGATATGGCAACGTTACACAATAAATAATAAATAAAAATGTCAAAGTTTCAAATTCAATATTTAGGGCAATCTCTGAACGATACTTAAAGTGACGTTCACAGATCAGCGACTGTCACTCGCGACACTATCACCGGTTGCATAAAAGAGAATTATATTTTAATCTAAGAATTACATTTACAATCCTTAGATATGGCAACGTTACACAATAAATAATAAATAAAAATGTCAAAGTTTCAAATTCAATATTTAGGGCAATCTGTAAACGACGCTTAAAGTTGTATTCACACACAACCGTGATTGATCCGTCACGTCACGTCTCCGGTCAGTCAAAAATGGTATAAAAATTATCGGAAGCGTGCTTTTAAATGACTCCATTCACACTCATCAGTCATGGTTCGGAGATTTTTCTTTTGACGCCGTCACGTCTCCGGTCAGTCAAATAAAATATCGTCGACAACGATATTTTTATAAATCCTTAAATAGACCTTAAAGCGACGTTCACAGATCAGCGACTATCACTCGCCACACTATCACCGGTTGCATAAAGGAGAATTATATTTTAATTTAAGAATTACATTTACAATACTTAGATATGGCAACGTGACCCAAAAAATAAAAATGTCAAAGTTACAAATTCAATATTTAGGGCATTTTCTGAATGACGCTTAAAGCGACGTTCACAGATCAGCGTCTGTCACTCGCGACACTATGCCCGGTTGCATAAAAGAACATTATATTTTAATCTAAGAATTACATTTACAATCCTTAGATATGGCAACGTTACACAATAAATGATTTTAATCTGATTTTAATATGAATTTATTTACAAACGTCAAACTTTGCCATATCAAACGATTATAAATATAATTCTCGGATTAAAATACAATTTTCTTTTATGCAACTGGGCATTAAATTCCACTAATGCACTACATATTGACACCAGTTTATATACTGCTATCTATAGAGAATGCGCCGACAAAGCTGCTCTGTAAGAGAAGATACATGAGCCTATACTTTCTCAGGTGGCAGTGTACCTCCCTTGGAGAGTCCTGTCGTCTTTCTAATATTAAATTTTTTTTATTCCGAATTTAGAACAGAATTTTAAAACTTTTGGCAACATAAACAGGTAAAACTTATAATTCGAGGAGAACTTTATAAAAACGCAATTCGATGATTATCACAGCTTCCACTATTTCGATATCGTGTGACATACACGAACTACTCTGTTCACGCAGTCAAACAAGTACAATCCGTAGACAAAGTACGAATAAGCATTATCGAGGTTTTTATTACTTACTACAAGAGGTGTTAAGGAAAAAATATTACCTGAAAGCAAGGTAATACATATAGCAGGTATGCCGACGGGCTATCTTACAAGTCGTAGTAAACTTGCCTAGCCACTTGTGAACTACTTTGAGAGACAGAGAAAGCATATAAAGGGTAATTGTCGCGCCAATATAAGACAGAGAAAGCATATATCAAGGGATACTATTTGCACCAATCAAATGCGCGTATTCGCGTTTAATCAGTCATCAAAAGGTTCAAGTTTTGCTTCAACTTAGAACGTTCGTCGGCATACCTGTCATATTTATTACCATGCCTGAAAGTTTTGTAGTTTCGTAAATGACTTACACGACCGTTTGTCGTGTAAGACAATTAGAGTGGTAGCTTAATAAATAGGCACTTAGAACCCTCTACTTTTTGTGACGTCATAGGCTACGCCCTTTAGCATTTGAAATTCTGAAATTTGAATTCAAGAAAAATTGGGATAGCGGTATTTGAAATAACCTCTCTAACACCCATGGTGACCTATCACATATTAATGATCGTGGTTCGTGGATGCTAAATAACCCTTTATTATCTTCTTAGATTTTTACATCTCAACCTTCTTGTCAAGGTAAGAGTGCGTGAATTTTTATCTACAGGAAATTTAAAATGAAAACTTCCATTTTCTGAAATTTACCAATTAGTATTTAGATCTAAGCGATTTATTATAAGTAGCACTTAAAGAGACACTCTCTAGAGAGACATAATTATCAATGACATTTGTAAATTGTAAATTTTTGTTTTAAAATCGCTTCCTTCTCATTTAAATTACAAGAAAAGAACTAGTACTTGTACATATTTGTCGTGCTTTTGACTAAACAAGGACTCGTCATTATTCCGACCTAATAGCTCTAAATAACATTCATTTGCAAGAGTTGAGAAGAAATAAATTTACAATAGGAACAAAAGAAACTTCTTTAGAGTTAATAGGAATTTTTTTGCAAAAATATTTACGATCTTGAAATTATTTCTAGTTTATATTATTTGCATATATGAGTATTTCCTACATGCGTGGGAAAATATCCTTGATAACGTTAACAATGATTTTAAATAATAATAACAATATTTTACACAATATTGACTTAAATTCAAATTATTTTAATAGATCAAGTTTTTTTTAATTGAAACTTATCGGCGATTAATATTTTAAATTTATTGCTAATTAGTGATACGGTGTAGGCTTAATGTGCGTCTAATAAAATTAACAATTAAAGCTTACTTTGTAAGCAATTAAGGTATGGTAATTTTGAAATTATTTAACACTTAAATTATACAATTTTTTAATACATTTTGTCCATATAAAAACAAAGGTTAGCTTAATTTGTCAATTCGCCCACAATTGTTTCTTTTGAAATTGAACATTATGTAAGGGTAAATTTAAGAAACCACCATTTAGGGTAAATTAATTAGCATTAAAAATAATTTTCACAATTTTTTTAGTGTCAAGGGTCAAAAGTTATTTAATTGTTGTTTTTAAATTTTCAATTATTTCAAATTTAGTATTGCATTATGCATTTCATTATCTCGCATTGAGGTGTAGGTGGAAAGCATATGGCAATACGGAAACATCTAAACTTCTCACTGAACTCTACTCGTTCATCGTAATTTATGATAATCACCTCACTTACCATTACAAAGATATATCTCCACCACAGTACTTAAAGTTGTGTTAAAGAAATGTTTGAAGTATTGTGCCGTTAGTTTAGTTCAAGTTCAAAAGGCGAGACTTATTTAATCCATAACAAATAAAAAAAAAACTCTTCAATTCATATTTTTAATTCCATTCTATATTCAACTCCATGTGTACAATAAAACTTCATTTATTATTTATGTTTTTCATTAAGATTTTATTTTAAATAATTAATATAAGCTTTTATGTATGTATATTGTGAACGATAATAAAACTTGTTTGAATGAGAAGTTCATTGTAATTTTGAGTTTTGTTTTGTTACAGATTCAACGATTTCTATCACAACAAACGGAAAACTCGAGTGTCATCACTTGAGGTAAGTAGGTTAATTATAACATCGATAATAACGATTTTGTCTATTCTGTAGCATTTTATTGAGATCTTACGAGAAGTCGTACAGTTATTAAACATAATTGACTATAGAATAGAAAAACTTTTATATTAAAATTCATTGTTCGAATGTTCTTTAAAAACCAACCCTGTCTTCCAAGCCAATCGAGTTACGAGGAACTTTTTATAATCAATTGTCCATCAATGGATATACTAGAAATCGAAGTTTGTAGATGAAAATTCCTATTTTGTTTTATTTGATTGCTTTAAATCTTTAAATATCACGAGATCTTGAGAAAGCTCTAAAATTAGTGAAAACTTGATTATGTTCCTAAACTCTCTCTGTGCCCTGCTGTTCTAATGGTTGATATGGTAAAAATAATAATACAACGCTAATGAAGAATGGCAAAATAAATCCAAAAATTATACTTTTAACTTTTAATCGAGAAAATAAAACAAATTTTTTATTGCATTTCTCGACGTTTTGAGTGGGCTAATTCCAAAAATGCAAAAAAAAAATTAGATTTTTTGAACCAAAATGTTTGGGTATGTAAATCAAAACAGATTTAAGTTGACGAGTTCTTCTCGCAGACTTGGCCACGCCCTAATTTAAATACGTTAATATTCGTGGGGATCAATACTAATTTAGGTATCTACGCATTCCCATCACTCGTCAAGTTAAATCTGTTTTGCTTTATGTACGTACCTATGTATGCGTTTGTAAATTTGGGTATAATGGCTAACTTGGCTATAAGAGCTTCAATTGAAAGAAAAGAAGGAGAAAATTTTAAAAATTTAAAAACGTCATTGTACAGCCAAAATATAGGGCTTTCGTCTTAACCAAGTCGATTTTTAAAATTGTTTCAAAATTGTCTATCTTTAAGGGGCCAAAGTAGGCTAAAATTTTGAAATGGATTTTCTCAAAATTTCTTTGCCATATTTTTTAACGTAATTCTCTATGGAAATATAAATTTTTATCAAAATCGCTCGAGCGGATTCGAAGTAATGATTTTTTGAATATCAACACTTCAAAAATCCCTAATTTCTTTTGAAATAAAAATGTGTAAGTACTAAGTGCTAATCAAATACTATTTTTTTATGACAAAATTTTTCAAAATTTTTATCATAAAATTTCTCTAAATTTTTCTCAGAAAATTTTTCAAAATTTGCTTCAAAAAATTTAAAAAAATTATTTATTTAACAAACATTCGGTATTCCACAAACACATTCGACAAACTTTTGATGACCTTTTTTAGAACTTTAACAAACATTTGAGAAGTGAAAAAAGATTATTTAAGAAGTAAAGTTGGCTTAGTTTTTTATAGGAATTTAATTTTTTCGAATTTATTTTCTTAAATTTTTTTAGAAAATATTTGTCGAAATTTTTATGTACCTAAACCCAATGTTTGTTGAAGTTCTAAAAAAAGGTCATTAAAAGTTTGTCGAACGTGTTTATCGAATGTCGAATGTTTGTTAAATAAATATTTTTAAATTTTTTTACAAAAAAATGTTTGATAAAAATATATTTACAGTTTTGATGAAATTTGATTTTAGTCACTTTAAAATTATTTCATTGGCAAACTAAGCTTTTATAAGAAATCTATACAGGGTGTCCAGAAATAATAAGGTGGTTATTTTGGACGCATTTTTGCAAGTTTAGGCTAAATTTATTTGCACTTTGCTATAAGATAGTACATCTGAGCCCCAATTTAAAAAATATATTCTTTTATTCAAAATGGCAGCCAATAGAACAATTGTCCCATTTTGTAGTTTTTCTCTTATAACTTGGCCGGTAATTATTATTATTAAAGTTTCTAAACGGCATTGTATAGCCAAAATATAGCGCTTTCGTTCTAATTAAGTCGATTTTTAAAATTTTTTCAAAATTGTCTACCTTTAAGAGGTCAAAGTAGGTCAAAATTTTGAAATGAATTTTCTCAAAATTTTCTTATATTTTCGTTTTTGGGTATGTTACAGACAACGTAATTATCAATCGAAATCTAAATTTTTATCAAAATCAACCCAGCCGATTTGAAGTTGTGATTTTTTGAATGTCAAAACTTTAAAAATCCCAATTTTATTTTGTAATAAAAATGAAAACTTGAATAATTGATTTATGTATCAATCCCATAAATATCTATTATTTGACACCAATTCCTGTTAACAAAACGCTTCCGGTTAAACCGGAAATTTAAATATTGAAATTTTTAAATATTTTGAAAGCTTGTATAAAATTAGCTGTTACACAATACCAAACACTTTATATTTTGACTTTTGGTTTTTTAATTTAAATATAACTGTATATTTTTCAATATTTTGAAAGCTGGTAAAATTAGCTTTCTGAAGGTATTAAATTCAATTTTAATTAATAAAAATACAAAATTACAAGATTTGATGGGCAGGAAAAAGTCCCGACACCGCTTAGTACGACTATCGGTTATAACGACCGAATTTTGCGGCCCCTTTGAAGCCGTTATAGCCGGTTTTGACTGTTTTGAATAAAATATTTTTAAACAACTCAACAATTAAACTTTAGAACGATGGAACGACCAGAATTAAAATTGCAAGAAAGTTAAGTTCTAATTACAAACAGAAGAAGAAGCTTTAAACATTAGAACTGTGTTTGCTACCGGATACAGGTTTTTTAGAATCGGCAACTCTTTCACTAAGAATAATTCACAACCCTTGGATGGGGGTGTTAAGACCTTAAGATACATCTAAATCATTAATAAGGGTTGCAGCAAGGTAGCCAAGTGTGGGCTTAGGTATACATTCTGTAGGCTCTCTGAAGGCTATCCGTAGGCTATCTGTCAGTTCTCTGTCGACTACCTGTCAATAAGTCAATATTTAGTGTAATCTCTCAGCAACACTTAAAGCAGCGTTCACAGGTCAGCGACTATCTCATCGGATATCTCCAAACAAGACCCAAATTTTCTCCACCATATTAGGGTGGAATGATAAAATTGTAGATTTCAAACTTGTAAAAGTTGAAAAATTCTTAGACATGGACTGGTTTCAATAGTAGTTAATAAATAGTTCAATGGAGAAGAAATATAAAGGGATATAAAAGATATGAGATCAATGTGAATTGAAGGTGAACAAGAAAAATGTATTAATGTCGTTATAATAATTTTGAATGCATCTTTTGCAAAGTGGGTATTCACATGCACCTCTCACCAGGACTTGTTATTAAAGAAGTTGTCCTAATTCCAATGCTCTGACAGATTCTATCTAAACCGCCAATATTCGAGATTTATAACGCCAACTTTCCACGCCTTCAATTAAAATTCTGAAAAATCGTTTGGTGTGATAATAACCTTACTAAATAATGGCAAACCGAAGGAGATTATTTCAATTCCATTCTGATGGATATGTCCATAAATGGGAAATTTACGTGTTAATAAATAATTATTTCGAAATGTTCCCAACGAGTAAAGTAGTAAAGATTTGACGTCCTGAGAACACAACTGCAAACTATATACCATAAGTCCTCTTTTACAACCATTTAATCACCAAGTAGGTCATAGGCCTCCCATTACATCTTAAATGTATACCTGTAAGAATAAAATTAAATGTTGCAAAATGATACCTTATTTTCCAAGTACATCTAATAAAGGTTTAATACGTCTATATGTATAGTATAGGTACATACCATAAACTAAGCAAAGTTTTATTTGAAGGAAAAAAAAGTGCAGACTGCAATACCACCTCTATCTGATTAATTTGACCATAAAATTTAATAGCCTATAAGATAACAATTGAAGTTTTTAATAATTACTACTTTTGAGATATAAAGGCATTGATTATAGTGATCTCATATTAAAATTGCATCTTTTTATGCAAGCCACTTTCGTTTTTGCCTGTAGGACGTACGAGAAAATTGCTCAATACTTCATGCATTAATCGTAAAACTGTCATATATTTTGAGGTTGTGGCACATGCAAAACGTGTTTTCATAATTCGTTATTATATCCTTTACTTTTGGATCTCAATCTTTATGTATAGCTTCTACACCTTCTGATGATATAGAGGTAGGTAAAAGAGTAGTCGTTTTATAATAAAGCCGATGAACTAGTGTTTTATTTTATTTTTATATCCGAAATTTGTTGTCCAGTTCCATTGTTCCATTACTAAGAACTTGTAATTATAAAAAAAGTAAAAGTATCTCGCCATGTGTGATGTGGATCCTTTTTATTTCTTTTTTGAAATCGTAATTATATTTATTATATTATATGTTTCATCATTTTTTATGATTATCACAACAATAAAAAAATATTTTAAAATATTTAATAAAGGTCGCTGCAAAAATACTCATAGGCCTTGAGTTCAATCAATTACTGTCGGTTTATGATGATTATCATTGTATCTGTTCTATACTTTCGTTATTGAAATCACCATTTATATACTACTCATAATTATTTAATTACATACGTCTATTTTATTAATAATATTTTAATGTACTTTTCCTGAACAATAAAATAATTTCTAACCATACCTCCGTTTATAATGTTCGTTTTGCTTATAAATAACTCCTCAATTTAAAAAAATGATATAACTAGAGCACCGATTGTTAATTTATACTTGGAAATTGTTTTCGTTTTGAATAATTTACGTTTTTACGTCTAAAAATTTGCATTTTTTCAAGTAGCCTTCTTTTAGTTTAATGGTCATGGTTAAAATCGTTTACCTCGTTTTATAGTGATGTAATGACAAATTTATACAGTTAACAGCAGTGATGTTCTTTATGGGTGTTATCTAATTTTAAAGAATGCCACAACAACTTCATTTGCTGCTAATGTGTCCTAAAAGTCCAATTATTTAATTAATTATATCAAGATGTGGAGATAATTCACTGTCTGGCCGACAGTTCTAGGTCTTGTGATCTGCTAGTTTGATGCCTTGATCTAGAATCATTATTCAAAGTCTAAGCGAATTGGAAAAGGTTTGTTATGACAATCCTAGATTATCAGAAAGCTTCACATTAAATTATAAACTTGATACCAGGGTGACTTATGCCCGAAAGATCCCTAGAAAGGTCTGGATTTTCAGAAAACTACCGAAATTGTAAGTGGTCCTTTCCAATCGATCACCAGGGTGGTCAAGCATCGTTCAAACGATTGAACAAGGAATTTAACTTCTGTTAATTTTTTAGAACCACTTAAGAGATGGTCTGAGCATCTATTGAACTGCGAGCAGCCTTCACAATACACCAGCTGATTGGCGTACCATCATTTGCAATGGCAACGATAAAAAAGTATTATTCAAACACCAGCACTGATATTTTTACTTCACGTGGTTATTAATTGTGACATTGCCATAAAGGTGCTTTTGATGGTTTTACGTATATTTCAGTTAATGTCGAAATATGTTTCTTATATTGTAACTCATGCCTAAATACCAGTTTACAAACTGTCAGAATTAACATCTATCAGAAATGAAGGTGGTGGAGGTATTATTTCAACATAATAGTCCATTTTTAATAGCAAACGATAACAATAAACTGAATTTGACAACGTGAAGTATTTGAGACGTATGGCTGTATTCGCCGCTGGTGTGAGCAAATTGTACAGATTACGTCGGTATGTAAAAGGCTAAATTGAACTATAACTTGAATAATTTGAACATAAAGAACACTGTCAAAGTCAGTTTGATCTACTATTCTTAGATTCTTGTATAAAATACAACCATTAACCAACGAGAGCTCAGCTTGTGTATTATTTGTAGCTCATCAGAGGAGAGGTTAATAAACCAGCTTTTTAACTTCCAGTACAACAATGCTTAAAAAGTAGTTTAAAAGGTACCGAATGTCGACCATTTACACGCCGAATTTGCGTATTTTTTTTTAAAAAGCATATAAATAAATTACTTTCACGCTCTCACCTAAAGAGGCATAAAAAACTACTCTAGACGTCATTGTTCCATTTTATGGAGAGGCTGCTCGAGAAAAGTAAATTAATACAATGAACAAGTTATTGTAAAGCTACTTTTTTGGTTAGTTACCGACTAGATTTTTCATGAAAACTGTAATTAGTCAGTTAGGTACTCACTTCCTATCTTCCAAATTGTACTCAAAAAGCCTTCGCCTTAAAAGTATTTAGCTAAACCATAGTTAAAGTTAAGTACGCTCGAGAAACAATTTGAAAGAAACAAAAGAAAAAACCTGGTGTTGAAAATTGAAGAAAATTGATCTCCCATCATTTGCACAGTTGTATTTTGCAAAGCCCCAAAATAAGCATAAATATACAGTATAAGGAAACTACTGGTAAGTAAGTTAAGAAATAGAGATAAAGATTTTTCTAATTGAAATACGTAGATTCTAAGCATTTCCTCCTTTATTAGTACAACAAATACAAACAAATTTTATAGATTAAACGCTAATCGATTTCAAATTCTAATTAGTACTACCTTGGTTAACAAAGGTTGTATTGTGGGAGTACATAGATTACTATCATGCTATCTTTTTTACAACAACTATTTAAACTGCTTATTTAACCGGAAAACTTCATTTAAAAAAGTACGGAAACATTAGTAAAGCAAATCAAGATAAATTACAAAATTATTATTTATGCAAATGGAATATAGATAAATTATATTTATATTGTATCATAAAAATATTGAGTTTATTATTATGGATTAAATGACAATTTTTATTGCATTAGGTAATTGAAGTTGCAGGAAAAATATTTCAGGAAAAATACAAAGCACGTTCAAAGAAAATTAAGATCATGGCATTATTTATCAACAGCGACAACGGTGGTTATCAAGCTAAATGTGAGAATTATTCCTAGATTTTAACCTACGTTTTATTTACTTAAGAGACTTAAATTGTCTTAGAGTGTTCGTGAGTTTCATTCTGAAGTATAGAGTTTCATATCTTGTGAAGTAGTGACGTGAGAAAAAATTATTTCAGATGAAAATTATCTACCGTCAAATAATCCTTAATCCAGGGACAATGTCATTGAAGCATTTGTGAGTTAAACATTGAAGATCTTTTGAAGTACTGACGTGAGAAAAAATTATTTGAGATGAAAATTATAGAAAATCCAATTATCTCTAAGACTGTTTAACAAAAACTGTAGAGAATAATACATTTTTCTAATCCCACGCAAAATAATCATTAGACAAGCATTTTCATTGAAGCGTTTGTGAGTTCAACTTTGAATATTAATATCTTCTAAAGTACTGACGTGAGAAAAAAATATTGTAAATAAAAATTATCGAACATTCAATTATCTATAAGCCTGTATATCAGGAGCTGTCAATAATAATGTATTTCTTAAGTCCCACGCAAAATAATCCCTAGACAGGTATTTTTATTAAAGTGTTCGTGAGTTTCATTCTGAAGTATAGAGTTTCATATCTTGTGAAGTAGTGACGTGAGAAAAAATTATTTCAGATGAAAATTATAGAAAATCCAATTATCTCTAAGACTGTTTAACAAAAACTGTTGAGAATAATATATTTTTCTAATCCCACGCAAAATAATCCTTAGACAAGCATTTTCATTGAATCATTTGTGAGTTAAACTTTCAAGATTGATATCTTCTGAAGTACTGACGTGAGAAAAAAATATTGTAAATAAAAATTATCGAAAATTCAATTATCTATAAGCCTGTATATCAGGAGCTGTCAATAATAATGTATTTCTTAAGTCCCACGCAAAATAATCCCTAGACAGGTATTTTTATTAAAGTGTTCGTGAGTTTCATTCTGAAGTATAGAGTTTCATATCTTGTGAAGTAGTGACGTGAGAAAAAATTATTTCAGATGAAAATTATAGAAAATCCAATTATCTCTAAGACTGTTTAACAAAAACTGTTGAGAATAATATATTTTTCTAATCCCACGCAAAATAATCCTTAGACAAGCATTTTCATTGAATCATTTGTGAGTTCAACTTTCAAGATTGATATCTTCTGAAGTACTGACGTGAGAAAAAAATATTGTAAATAAAAATTATCGAAAATTCAATTATCTATAAGCCTGTATATCAGGAGCTGTCAATAATAATGTATTTCTTAAGTCCCACGCAAAATAATCCCTAGACAGGTATTTTTATTAAAGTGTTCGTGAGTTTCATTCTGAAGTATAGAGTTTCATATCTTGTGAAGTAGTGACGTGAGAAAAAATTATTTCAGATGAAAATTATAGAAAATCCAATTATCTCTAAGACTGTTTAACAAAAACTGTTGAGAATAATATATTTTTCTAATCCCACGCAAAATAATCCTTAGACAAGCATTTTCATTGAAGCATTTGTGAGTTAAACTTTCAAGATTGATATCTTCTGAAGTACTGACGTGAGAAAAAAATATTGTAAATAAAAATTATCGAAAATTCAATTATCTATAAGCCTGTATATCAGGAGCTGTCAATAATAATGTATTTCTTAAGTCCCACGCAAAATAATCCCTAGACAGGTATTTTTATTAAAGTGTTCGTGAGTTTCATTCTGAAGTATAGAGTTTCATATCTTGTGAAGTAGTGACGTGAGAAAAAATTATTTCAGATGAAAATTATAGAAAATCCAATTATCTCTAAGACTGTTTAACAAAAACTGTTGAGAATAATATATTTTTCTAATCCCACGCAAAATAATCCTTAGACAAGCATTTTCATTGAAGCATTTGTGAGTTCAACTTTCAAGATTGATATCTTCTGAAGTACTGACGTGAGAAAAAAATATTGTAAATAAAAATTATCGAAAATTCAATTATCTATAAGCCTGTATATCAGGAGCTGTCAATAATAATGTATTTCTTAAGTCCCACGCAAAATAATCCCTAGACAGGTATTTTTATTAAAGTGTTCGTGAGTTTCATTCTGAAGTATAGAGTTTCATATCTTGTGAAGTAGTGACGTGAGAAAAAATTATTTCAGATGAAAATTATAGAAAATCCAATTATCTCTAAGACTGTTTAACAAAAACTGTTGAGAATAATATATTTTTCTAATCCCACGCAAAATAATCCTTAGACAAGCATTTTCATTGAAGCATTTGTGAGTTCAACTTTCAAGATTGATATCTTCTGAAGTACTGACGTGAGAAAAAATTATTGCAAATGAAAATTATAGAAAATTCAGTTATCTATGACACTGTAAAACAAAATCTGTCAAGAGCAATACATTTCTCAAATCCCACACAAAATAATCCTTAGACAAGCATTTTCATTAAAGCATTTGTGAGTTCAACTTTGAAGATTGATATCTTCTGAAGTACTGACGTGAGAAAAAATTATTTCAAATGAAAATTATAGAAAATTCAGTTATCTATGACACTGTAAAACAAAATCTGTCAAGAGCAATACATTTCTCAAATCCCACACAAAATAATCCTTAGGCAAGCATTTTCATTGAAGCATTTGCGAGTTCAACTTTGAAGACTTATATCTTCTGAAGTACTGACGTGAGAAAAAATTATTTCAAATGAAAATTATAGAAAATTCATTTATCTATAACACTGTATAACCAAAATTGTCAAAATTAATATATTTCTCGAATCTCACGCAAAATAATCCTTAGACAAGCATTTTCATTGAAGTGTTTGTGAGTTCAATTTTGAAGATTAATATCTTCTGAACTATTGACGTGAGAAAAAATTATTTCAGATGAAAATTATAGAAAATTCAATTATTACTGTATGACTGTATAAGCAAAATTGTTCATAATCCCTATTTTTCTCAAGTCTCAAGACCCATCCAATATCATTCTTAGGTATTTTCATTGAAGCGTTTGTGAGTTCACCTTTGAAGATTGGTGTCTTCTGAAGTACGCAACTTATGGAGGCAAAACATGTAATTTCGGGTTTAGGCAGTCTTAATTGACCTTTTCGGATAAAGCCCGTCTACTGATATAAACCAATTCGTGTTTCGGCCATAATATGACCAATGACCATGGAGAACAATAAAAATTTTCAGCTTTTAGCAAAAGAGTCAACATTTCAACATATCGATGTATTTATTAATTGAAAAGATATCCAAAATAATGTTTGAGTTAGAGATAGTAAACTTAAGTAATACTCTGTATATCTCATAAATCTAGAACGGTAATTGGCTCCAAATTCACACTAACCCACTCGTAAGTAATTTGTGAAAGATGAACTGATGGGATAATACTGATAGTAGAATCGACAGTTCTAGCAAAACTGTGTCAAATTGATTTTACCCTTAAACTAAACTCGTATTCAATCTAATTATATTTAAAATAAAAAATTCTTTTTACGATTTTGCAATTAGAAAATAAAGCCGAGTTAATTTTATTCTTCTACGACTTAATTGATTTCTTGCAATTTCAACGTGAATTATTGTGTTTCTTTTATAATCTGAGCACATGAGTTAAATATTTCTCAACCGAAGAGATTGATAAAGGCAAATTGTTTTGAAATGAACGACTCGAGCATTTAAAAACGTTTTCCAAGACTTAAAGTGTTTATATCTAAGTAATAAATCTAACAACATCATATGTAAAATGTAAGTACTTTGTACTGAGCTTGTTTTTTTCTAATTACCTCATTTAGAACTAATAAAAAACCGATTAATTATCTTTGAAATGAGTTTAGCTTATAATAGGTATATATGGAGAATATTGGACATTTTCAAAGAGATGAATTCAAAAAAAAATCAGATCGTTCACCTTTTTAAAACACCTTTCGTTTTCAAACAGTAGTTTTGGCCGATTCGTATTGCGTAATAAAAAAATTAATTGTGGGTGGAAAAATTATACAGTCAATGACGCCCAAACCGAAGTAGATCCTAGTAAAGAATTAGATAAACATAAAAATTGTTAGAGTAACTCTCCGATTAGCATTTTACATACATAATCTCTAGTAAGTTAGCAGTTTTAAGATGGACAAAAGTTATCCTTTCCTATTGATGGACGCGCGGGTTAAGCCAAGGTCACGGTGGCAATGACTCGCGTTCGTGATACAGGCTTGTTCAGACTCTTAGCGCGTGGGCGAATACTGTCTGATCTCTTTTATCAACCCATCTGCACATCTCCAAGTTAGAACCAACTTGTAGTACGAGATCTTATTCGGATATAGTAACTTGACGAGAGTTTCTTGGGTAATAAGATTAAGCGATATCGGAATGATATTAAAACACCTGTTTGGGAAACTCGAAAATGTAATCCCTTCCTCCAAGAGTTATTTCTATATATTTTAGTATTTGGGCTCGCTGCGAAGAAGCTGTGATTTGTAAAGGAACAATAAATTAAAGTAATGGCATTGCAGACATTCTGAATAACCGCATATAGCAACTACAAAAAAGAAGTTCTTGTTGACGAGACTATAATTATTTCATTGATCAAAGTGGTAGTAAAGAGTATGAATTTAATCTAATTGGTTTTTGGTATGAAATTAAATATGCGATTATTGTAAGTAGGTACGGTATGATTATTAAAGTTGAGGTACGCCTCTAAAAAAGGCGAAAGTTTTTTTAAACTCTCGACAAAAGTGAATTCGTCGAGCTCGTGAGTAGGAAAAACTTCTATCGGCAGAGTGCAAACTGTTTTACTGTCGTGATCGCGTGCTGTTCCTCCACTCGGACATTTATTGAAATAATCTGTCAGTTCTAAATTAACTAAATTGTATAAATTAACGATTGTTGTGTTTGACACTTGATGGCCTGGAGCAATACCAAAAACGAAATATCCGTTATGAAATCCTATAGTTGTTAGGTACTTCGTAAGAACGTCAAAGAATTTGCAAAGTCAATGTTTTATCAAAAGTTCAAAGACATTATTTTCATATTTTACCTTAATCAGTAAATTATGATACGCGCCGAAGGTATTTAATATTTAAATTTTATTTAAAAATTACTACTTTAAGCGTTTACTGGCGGTAATATTTTATTGTCTGCCTATGATAGAATAGACGGTTAGGAATTGCTTAGTTTCGAAAGTAAAAATTTAAACTGTAGGTAAATACTTTTACTGATGATATCAACATTTTGTGCGGAAAAAATATTAACTTTTGTAACAAATTATTAATAAAGTTTATCAACTCACCAGTTGGACCATTAGACCACCATGAGACCGATTCTGTTGTGTTTGCCCTTAGAAGTCCTTGTCATCTAAAAAAAAATATATTGTCATTCTCTGGTTCTAAATCATACCTTGAGATAACAAAAAGGCGCAAAAAACTCCACACTTTAAGCTTAAGAGGCTGAAGACTCTTACTACCTTCTTGGTACTCACAGCATAACAAAGGACCAAGCTAATTCTTTAACTCAGCAAAATATGGTCTAGTATTTGAATATTATCATTTATGATACCATGTCAAAAATATGGGAAAAATGAAATCACATTCTAAGCTCATCTCACATCTCAACAAATTCAAGAAAAGAGGACAAAATGGTGCTGCTCTGGTATTATTTATCCACACCAACTATTTTGGTCTAGACGAGTTCCACAGGAGAGTACCCTTCTCCACTACATTATAGCCTAATCCGTTATTTTTTAAATATTATTTTCTGCACCATACCTTCTGGCCAAGACGAGTTCCACAAAATAGTACTCATTTCTACTACATTATAGCCCAATCCGTTATTTTTCTACACTATACCTTCTGTTCAAGACGAGTTTCAGAAGATGGTACCCTTTCCCACTACATTATAGCATAACTTATTTTCCTACACCATACCTTCTGGCCAAGACGAGTTCAACAAGATGGTACCTTTTCGCACTACATTGTATCCCAATCCGTTATTTTTAATATATTATTTTTCGCCATCATACCTTCTGATCTAGAAGAGTTCCACAGGAGAGTACCCTTCCCCACATTACTATAGCCTAATCCGTTATTTTTAAATATTATTTTCCTACATCACACCTTTTAGCCAAGATGAGTTCTACATTCTACAAGATAGTACCTTTTCCCAATACAAGAAGAGTACCCTTTCTCATAACATTATAGCATAATAAGCCAAGACGAGTTCCACAAGATGGTACTTTTTCCCACTACATTATAACCCAATCCGTTATTTTTTAAATATTATTTTCTGCACCATACCTTCTGGCCAAGACGAGTTCCACAAAATAGTACTCATTTCTACTACATTATAGCCCAATCCGTTATTTTTCTACACTATACCTTCTGGTCAAGACGAGTTTCAGAAGATGGTACCCTTTCCCACTACATTACAGCATAATCGGTTATTTTTCTACACCATAGCTTCTGACCAAGACGAGTTCAACAAGATGGTCCTTTTCGCACTACATTATATCCCAATCCGTTATTTTTTAAATATTATTTTTCTACGCTATACTTTCTGGCCAAGACGAGTTTCAGAAGATGGTACCCTTTCCCACTACATTAGGTACAGCATAATCTGTTATTTTTCTACACCATACCTTCTGGCCAAGATGAGTTGTACAAGATAGTACCTTTTCGTACTACATTCTAGCCAATCCGTTATTTTTTAAATATTATTTTTCTACACTATACCTTCTGGCTTAGACGAGTTTCAGAAGATGGTACCCTTTCCCACTACATTATAGCATAATCCGTGATTTGTCTACACAGTCTACACCATACCTTCTGACCAAGACGAGTTCCACAAGATGCTACCCTTTCCCCACTACATTATAACCCAATCCGTTATTTTTAAATATAATATTTTTACACCATACCTTCTAGCCAAGACGAGTTTCACAAGATGGTACCCTTTCCCACTACGTTATAGCCCAGTCCGTAATTTTTTATAATTTTTATTTTCCACATCAAATTTTTTTGTCAATAAGAGTTCCTTAAGACGGTGTGTACCCTTACCTACTAAACTATCAAGAAAAACGTTTCAAAATTAGTGGTCAAAGCTTCAATGCCTTCAAGGAGGCTTACGAGACTCTGGTATGTCAATTTCCTAATGGTAACCCAACGTAACCTGTTTAAGTGAAATAAACGCAAAACTTTTATTCTGAGGAGCTGTGAACATGCGCAGATACCTAAATTGGTATTTATCCCCACCAACGCAGTAGTCAACGAATTTAAATTATTAAAGGAGGGTGGCCAAACCTGCTCGAACTTAGCTCAGGTTAAATTATTTTAGCTCTACCCAGGTATAAAAAGGCCTAGGTGGTCATCGGAATTTAACATGAGGAAATTGTTATTCTATGTAAATATGAAGGTGCTAATGTTAAAATGGACCAATTTTCCTATATTAAATCCCTATGAGCTTCTAAGCCATTCTACACCCGCTGGCAAACCTTCTTAAGTAACAATTTTTTATTTCAACTCCGTTGCTTTTGTTCTCGAAGTTGATTTTCCAGATATTTCTATTGCCCAAAAAAAACATATATGAATATCTTTCTATACCGTTAGTATAAGGTATTGGCTCGCCTATTATTATTATAAGAAAAGAAACCTAATTGTTGTTGAGAAATTAAGCAAAATTTTAACCTCCCTGATCCGTGTCATTGCACTTAATTTAAAATCCGCCTGACTGTTATAATAAAAAATGATATTCATTCTGCATACAATTTGATTTACCTCGTCATCTAGTTAAACTCGTTCGTTGCACTGCACTAGTCTCATTAATAATACCTATTATTTGTAGTCATGATAAGAGTTCATAGACTTGATTTCTTAAGAGAAGATACTGAATTTTAGCATTATGTAATAATATTTTATAAAAATTGTAAAAGGTAGACATATACGTTTCTGGTGTATTATAATACAAACCTTATTTAAAATTACAATAAGAAATGATTTACAATATTTCTCATAGTACCATAGTCTTCTATCTTTAGACTTCCATTAAAATGGAAAATCGCATATCGGAGAGTTATGACATGTTTTATGGCTATTTAAATATGAAATTACGTTGATAACTTGGATGTTTGTACTAGCACTTTTTGTATTCTGTAAAATATTTAATGAGCTCTCGTAAACGTCCTTACTTTGCTCGCCAATGGAGTTTAGATTTTTTGATTAAAGTAAAAGGATTTGAGTAGTAATATGTCCTATAATTAGCAAGATAAGCGGTTGAACTTTGTTTTTTTTGTAGCAAACACAAAGTTGATCATATATAAAACTAATGAACTCAGTTTTTGTCTCCCCACACTGCTCAAGATAAACCGACAGGTTGTTTTGTCATCAAAATCTACAGCTATACACAAAATCAGATGATGTAGTCAGAAAAATTAAAATTCTATTAATCTGCAATTGCTCTTATTGCCCATACAGCACCTTCGGATTTGTTGAAGAGATTGGGACTACCTCTCACTCTATTTATCTCGATTGATGTGCTTTTGTGCTTTCCAGAATCCCCAGGTGATGTACAAGTCATTTTGGATGCCCATGCCCACCCATGTAGCTAAATGTAAAGAGTTTCAGTTTTAGTTTCCAGGGTACAAAGTTTAGTCTAGTCTAGTGTTGTCTGTTCCCTACTCGGGTCCAAAGTTCATACCCATTTAACTTCATTGCAACCAAAAAGTTTTTCTCAGTTTAAACCTTCAAGATACTTTACTTTAAGAAAATACACTCATCGCTTTAGAGTCTTTATCGCCACACCTGCTTCCCTTAATACTTCTTTAGATATTTCTCGATATTAATTCCCGGTTGCATAAAAGAGAATTACCTATATTTTAATCCGAGAATTATATTTATAATCTTTACGATATGGCAACGTTACACAATAAATAACTAAATAATTGAATAAAGATGTGGAAGAAAAATCCTCAGTATCTGTCTGTTCCAATTTTTCTTCCATTAATTAACGTCCCGTTAATAAAATTACTTAATAGATGATCGACGATTTTTATGAATTAACCTATATGTTATGGTTTAGTCTTCTAATTTCAATAAAAAATAATTTTCTAACGGAACCTTTGAGCCATCAAGTAAATCAAAAGCAGAAAGAATTGCAGATGTATCAATATTTAAATAAAAAATTAACTTATTGAATCAACTGATAGGTATGCATCAAGATAATTTTATACCATATTAGGCCTCTTCGATTATTATTCATTGAGCTCACTTAAAATTTATTAACTTTCAAAACATGTAATGTTTTTTAACCTTGCCCCTTAAAAAAATAAAAAAATATTTAATGACTAATCTGCCAAAAATTAAACATTATTAGATGTACCTATAATGGCACATGATGCAGTTTAAATTAGTAGTTAGTTGAGCTTGAGCCAAACGATTGAATGCAAATTTTATTGGTAGGTATTAAATGTGTTTTATTTTCTCCATGAGTCAATACTTAAGTATCTTTGCTAAAGTTTTTGTACAAGACTCTAATTTGTTATTACTATTTAATTATTTTAATTTGTATATTTTAGAATCTTAATGCTTTATATTGCCAGTTACGAATGTTAAAACACTTTTAGTCTTCGTGATATTAAAACTGTAAAATAATTATTTGTCGACTTGTTTAAAATTACTTTTGTATAGGCTTAGCAGTGCAGGATTTATGTATAAGCTACACAAGCTATAGCTTAGGGCCCCACTTTCTTGGGGGCTCCCAAAAAAATTATCCGAGTGAGCAATTGTCAAATATACTTACTGACATTATAATATCTGAACTTATAAAGGGCCCCATATCTCAAATAGCTTAAGGCCTTATCAAGTCTAAATCCGGCCTTGTTAACATGGCATTAACAAAGAGGAGGGGTGCTATTTACATTATTACGTTTTATTTATTAACTTTTTTTCACTTCGTTTAACTGGCGCATTTTTACTAAATTCGCTTTGTTTACAGTTTTAATTTGTTTAACCTCTGCTGATGTACTTTGGGTATAACGATATTATACGTTTTTACTCGCATAAAAATACAAGAAACATACAAAATGTTTAAAAAATAGAAGAAAAGATGCCAATTATTTCTTAATTAAGTAATACGGAAGCTTATTAATTTTTCAATCATACGGCCGTTAAAACACCAAGCCTGTGGTTTTTATGTGAATTTACAGTTATATAGATTCATTTAACGCCTTCAATTGTATGTTTATAATATATATTAAATGTTTATTTACTGGAAATAATGTAGTAATATGGGTTTTTCAATTTAACGTCTTGTATTTCTCTCGTTTTGTCGTAATTTAGTTTAATAATCGTGTCAAATACCTAGTGGTTTTAAATTATTTTAAACATCCGGATAAATAAAAAAAAATCTTTCAGTTGATTAAGGTAATAACAGATAAAAATCTATTTGCCTAAAAAGTATTTTGGTCATGCAAAAACAGAATAATTCCAAAATGGATTAAGTGAACTAACTACCTTGGTGGTAAACCACTGAATGTTTCCAAAACAGTTGAGAAAAGGCATTTAACTTATGCACTTGACTTCGTTGCCACATACTGCCAACAATTTTGTAGTAAAGGGTCGAGATTTATGGTTGTTCGAAAACAACATAAGATTTTTAAATATTAACTGTCCTGCAAGTTATTCATTCCTAATATCTCTCTTCCCCCTTTCTACCTCATGACATCAGCTGAGGTGCATAACATCCTACCTGGTCGCTAGCAGCAAGCAGCGCTACTGTAGCGACCTCAAATTACCCACTGCCATCGTGTAGCAGAACTTCAAGTCTTAATATTCCAATCAATTACTCTTCTCGGAGGAGCACACACCCAAGTACCTTGCGTCCACTCGCTGCAACAAGCAGCGCTACTGCAGCGACTCCACCCCACGATGTGAGAAGCTTCCACTACATAACATGGAATCTCCGATTCCGATCACCCCCAAACCGCAGACTTCCAAGACGACTGACAAGCCTAATCCCATATCAATCAACCCCACGGTTTCGGTAGGCTATGTAGGTCTCTCTACCAGTAAGCACGACGCTACCTGACAGGGAACTTAGACTGTCAGAGCGATCTGTCTTAGGAGTGTCTCGCTCACAGGATCCTAAATCACAACTACTGCCCAACTCCTAACCAATAACTATACTTCTTGCTGTGATAGAAAGCTCTCTCAAGAGGCAAAACACTGGTCGAAGCAGATAGCTTTGACTACCGTCAGAGTGGACTCTTCTTGGCACGTGTTCAACCTCCTGTACCGGGGCCTATAGCACCTCTCGATGACTCTCCTCAAGAGCAACTTTCCCCTATTACGTCGCACCCGCCCTGTTCAGGGGTCAGAGCCCTATCTGATTCCCGTGTAGGCTCTCACTAGGCCCAACTAGGGTCCTCATCCCTAGACCACCAGGCTCTAAGTCGCAGGAAAAGTCTATCTAGACTGCTGGTGACAAAGATCTGTCCGCGGTCTCCTCCTCCTGACTTCAGGCTCACGTCGCAACTGGACTAGTTTAAAAATTATCCCTGACAAGGCTTCGGCTACTGGTTGCGACCTTCTCGCATCAGTGTCGTGATCTTTCTCGAAACTACAACCACGTTTTCCTAATAAAGTAGGGGAGACGCGACTGGGAATGTTTTAGAGGTTAGAACTGGATCCAGAGTCGCTCCTTTCTCTAATAGGGCTCACTGTTGGTTTAATTGCCGAACTCCATGAACAGAAACTATCCCCGTATAGTGAAAGATCTTGGACTAAACGGGAAGCGGTTGATCAATGGGCCCGGCACTATCGCATTTTCTCACGAATGTAGGGTGTACAGTTGCAGACTCAAGGTAGAAACGTAGAAAGTATTGGTACATGCTCAGGGACAGGTTGCACACTTACATGCTTTAGTTCTGGGATGAAAGA
This sequence comes from Malthinus seriepunctatus, assembly GCA_963924605.1. Taxonomy (NCBI): domain Eukaryota; kingdom Metazoa; phylum Arthropoda; class Insecta; order Coleoptera; family Cantharidae; genus Malthinus; species Malthinus seriepunctatus. Next base: position 115,494,795 of record OZ004600.1, on the reverse strand, counting down.
TTGCGGTAGGAGCAACCGACTCAGTCGAAAATCCGCTTGATATTCGCCAGATAATCAACACTTCCTCGCTAATTTTTGGATTGTGGAGGATGGTGATGTTCCTCTTGCCTATGGTTTTCAAAAAAAGAACATAAATCTTCGGTGTTCGGTGGGCTTAGACGAAAGTCAGAACTTCCTCTGCTTCCATCTCGTTGAATGGCCCCTTGAGGGAAGTAAGGGGGCTTCGCCCCCGACTAACTCTATTTATGATGGCTGCAAGTTAATACACCGGGTTCCAACTTTTAAAACATGACATAGGGAAATAACATTGGAAATCGCTTATGCTAGTGCTCGTTTCCTACTCGTGAGATAACATGACATTAGGTACGTTAATTAAGTTATCAGAAGACGTAGAAAATAATTCTCTTTCGATAGATATCACTACCGCCTTTATAAATTTATCTGACGAGTCGCAAACGGCATAAGTGATTTCCAATATTAAATATATCTCTACGTTCCTATTTGAATGTTGGCACTCGGTATAGAGAAGGCACTTTAGAAATCGAAATTTCTAAGTACTAATTGTAATTGAAGTTGTATTCACACCAACAGAAATATATTACATGCATTTTAAAGTGTAAAGTTCTTATTTATTTCTTGACTGTTTGTATGTAATTTTGATTTGAGTAATTCAATTAATTTTTCAAAAATTATCACTTAATTAATTAAGTAAGGTAATTTAGTTACAATTATAGAAAATAAACTTTCCTGTTTCATAATTTCAATTTTAGTTACGATCGTTTAGTATAATCGATTTTACTCTCTACCATAGGTACTTAGACATTTTGTGTAAGAGTGTAAGTAGAAACGGATTGAACTAGTAGGTATAGTGAAAGTTTATAAAGCACCTAATTGTTTACTTCTTAAGTTACACAATATACTAAAATTTCATTTGAATGATTTTAGTTTTTTTAAATTACCTACTATTTATGGTTAATTACATACATTAGTTATTTTATTCTTCTCATTGTAGTTTAGATCTATTATCAATATGAAATATTTATTTATATACCAGAAATGTTTTAGTCATACGTCATGGTATTATAGTAATGATTTGATTTTAAGTTGAGCATAATAGAGAAAGAATTTTCTTAACTTTGATTAACTTCAACTCTTTATGCAAAATAAATCTGATAAAAGCAGATTACTACTACTGTAGGGTTGGATGTTGTATAGTTGGTTTCTGTAAAGCTCTATTTAAACATCAAGCATGTAGATTTTTAAAAATTAGTGATAAATAGTATCTGAAAAACATAATTTTCAAAAATCGAAAGTGTTAATATCACTTTAGCCCGCTACGAACGCTCAGGCATTTGTAGTTGGTTTTAGAGACGTTTAGAGCAAACTATCATGTTAAAGCATTGCACTAAAACGAAGGAAAGGCACACAATACCTACACATTAATTTTTTGCTCTAATTAACTGAGGTGGTTATGGATGATGAGAAATATTTCTTTTTGTCAAATTTAAACACGAAAAGGAATTACCTTTTCAATTTAGACAACGCAATAAACAGAAGTGAAATATTATGAACGTATTGTGCCTTTATGTGAAACAGCAATGTGACGACTTACGTCATTGGACATTAAGATTGATGCTGCGAAATGTAGCGATTAGACTCAAAAATACCTTCCTAAATTACCTTAATTAATCAAGCATCATGCTAATGAGCAGCTCGTATTCAAACTTGATTTGATCCCTTGTTGTACAAGAACAAAATATTTGGAAACTGGTCAGAAGCTGCTATTAAAAGTTAACAACCAAAAAAATTCCCCCAGGCGTGATCTATCAAATAAAAATTTAAAAAGTATTGAGGCCTTGATAGGTTATGACATCCTGAAACTTGCTTCAGTCTCAGATCTTACATGAAGCATCGATGTATCGACTCTTGGAGGCCTTATGTGTTTAGAAATTTTTTGAACGATAGCTGGACAATTAATAACGACACCCATTGCTACGATAATATTTATTTCAGTACCTTTATGATCGTCCAGCACCTAATCAGACAGTTTTTAAGAACCTTTTAGAAAGGAAAAGTTTTCTCATAGTTGATAAAAGTGGCTAAAACGCCCCTTTCCTGAATTTCTGCGACAGAGTAAATTGGAATATTTTGATCTGAACAACGTCGGTTATAGCTATACGTACTTTATAGGAAGCAATTAGAAGAATTAATCGTTAGATGAAACAATGTCCATCCAAACTTGCTTCAGTCTCAGATACTTGATGTACTGACACTTGGAGGCCTTATGTGTTTAGAAAATTTTTAAACGATAGCTGGACAATTAATATCGACACCCATTGCGACAATAATATTTATTTCAGTACACTTTATGGTCGTCCAGCACCTAATCAGACAGGTTTGAAGAACCTTTTAGAAAGTAAAAGTTTTCTCATAGTTGATAAAAGTGTCTAAAACGCCCCTTTCCTGAATTTCTGTGACAGAGTAAATTAGAATATTTTGATCTGAACAACGTCGGTTATAGCTATACGTACTTTATGGGAAGCAATTAGAAGAATTAATCGTCAAATGACATCAATGTCCATCCAAACGTCAGCTTTTTAATAGCAAACATCCATTTTAAAATGAATGGATAATAAACTAGCTCAGAACTCAGAATATTCAATATTTCAATTCATGTTACATATAAGTCAAGATGAAATGATTAAAACATTGAATTAAAATTTTCTCACATACAAATTTATACCTTTTATAATCTAATTGATAAATTCTTTAGTATTTTATGAAACTATGCTGCACTCTATGACTCTACTTCTAATGTTAAACTAAAATAATGTCAAGTACACTCTAAAAGCTTAAAATTCCTAATTGGTTAATCGTGTACAGAATTTTTTCTTTGTGTTATTACTGTATTTGTACATATTTTTACAAAGTAAATTACTACGACATTAATTAAAAATAAACGATTGTTTATTTTTCTATACAGACCTTGCCATAAAATAAACAAAATAAAATACATACGCACTATATAGTCTTAAAAGCAAACATTGTTTGTATCTCAAACTGCTTCCTTAACAATTTAAAGGGCAAAAAGGTCTACATAATGTCTGACAGCCAAGTGGCGATAAAGGCACTCAAAGCCAATAGCTTTTTGAGTCCTTATCCACTTGGGAATGGAGACAATCCCTCAAAACTCTAGCAAAGTCAATAAAGTTGCTCTACATGAGGTGTCAGGTCACGAGGGAATTGAAGGAAATGAAATAGCTGATGAATTAGCTAGAATAGGCTCAAAGGCCCTTCCGATCGGACCCGAAGCATTCTGTGGACTATCTAGAACACATAGAAAGGCGGAGATCCAAAAGTGGGAAACTGAGAACAAAAATTCGCACTGGAACTACGCACCAGGACAAAGACAGTCGAAGAAATTCATTAAGTACTCGACCACGAATGCTAAAAAAGCTTCTTCTATTATCAAAGAACGAAATCAAACTCATCACGGGTCTGTTTACTGGACACTGCTCAGTGAGGTACCACCTCAAGAAACTGGAACTGGAGGATAGTGACTTATGCAGACTCTGTGAATCGGAGATCGAATCCGCCGAACATATTCTCTCCAATTGCGATGCCTTGGCTCGGCTTAGGTTGAAACACTTAGGACGGGCTCAATTGACGCCTGAGAAAGTGAAAAGCAAACTTCTCAGGGACATTCTATGCTTCGCTGGCAAGATTGAATTCCTGAGAACTTAAATACGAGTAGGGTTATGAACAAAAGATCAACACTGGTAGAAGTTCTGTAAGGCCAATCGACCCCTGAGTACAATACAATACAATGGTTCCTTAGCAGTTGCCAAAGGAACTAGTCGTAAAAAAAGATTAAAATAGTACCATAGAGTAATTAATTACTCTATATATAATAGTAGAATACCTATATCCATGTTCATCATAATATAATCGTTTCTACTTCCTAGTCACGTCCATAGATGTTTCTAAATTTATAAAATCATTAACACACTGACTATCAAACCTTGAAACAAATTAATGTTTTACTGCAACAGTATAATCTGAATCAATGGTGCATGAAAGATATAAGTTGTTCGTGTAAAATGAAGAGCGAAATTCGACTGCTCTAAATTGCAACATAAATCACCAAGAATCTCTAGTTTATTCACCGACCCATAAATAGAGAGAGAGTAGATATTATGGGAAATTTGGCATCTATGGGCCAAACTGTCTAAGATTTTACAGTTGAGACACATAACAGTAGCGTTTTTACATTACTGGAAGATGAACTCTTGGTATTGTGGACACTTATTTGGTCCAAGTAGAACCTCCAAGCAACCTACTCTAGTCCATCAGCTCGTGAGTCGTCCTACTTGTTTGGAAATTGTAAATTCCAAAAAGAATGCCCCTTATGACATTATTTAATCTACAAACATACTCCGATCCATCCCCAATATCATTAACGAAAAACATGAAAAATTAAATATACCCATTAGTGGTTACTTCTAATGTGTTACTTAAGCAAGCTATTCTTATAAAAATAAATATGGGAATAAAATAAAAGATTGTGGGTGTACCTTCCTCGAGTGTTATGAAATGAATTACACAGAAGAAATTGCAGCTAATAAATAAGAAGGCGGTGTATTGAGAATCAACAATTGAATAATATTTCACAGGAAGTATTATTAGTTTATAAAGAATTAAGCTACGCAAATAAAATGAAAGTGACGGCAATAAAATACAATTTGCGACCTATGTGAAGCTGGCACTAAATAAATAGATTTTAATGTCAGGAAATGGCTTAGATTTTCTCCTCACTCAAGTTTCCTTTTAGGAAAAATATGTTAGAGTTACGTTCTAAAATTCTTGAAAATATTATATGCCTATACGTACCTACCTACTAATTGCAATTTTTTCGAAGAGATAAATGTCTTTTGATTTACATTCAGTTAACTTAACAGCCTAATAACATAAATAAAACTCATTAAGTACTTTATAGTCATATGTAGAGCGTTGACAATTTTATCCTTTTCCTAATAAAAAATAAAATACGCATTAGATACAAATGAGTCAAATAGTTTAGCAAATTTAATTAGTAACGTAAGTTAGTTTCCATTTTAGAGACAATGCGTAAATATTAACTAACAGCCTTGATAAGGATCTTTAGTCATGTCGCACACTTGTGCACTTGGAATTTACTTTAGAAAGCACTTATAAGAATCTGTCATTTTAATTTAGTTAATTGTTTATGTCTTAAACTTGAAAGTGTAACTAATTACTTATTACAACAAAATTATTATCTTTCACATTAAAAAAAATTATTTAGTCATTGAATTACAAAATTTTATTTTAAGCTACGACGAACAAGCCTTTGTTCGTTTTTTGTAAAGATTTTTAAATTTTTATCTGAGATCACAACTTGTGGAATAATTCACTTCAAATATTGATTTGGAGGTTAACAATATGTACTTAAAAAAAGATTGAATCAGTTTGTTACTATTTCGAAATCATAGATTGTATCGAAAATGATCCTCAAGTCTACGGTTTACTAACAAGCAGTTCAGAAGATTTTGCTTTTACAATTAGCTAAAGTAAGGATCTAATGGAATGTGGAAATGATCCAGGATTTCCCGAATGGTAAATATCATATTTGATCGAACCAATTTATGTGCTTTTGCAATGTTTTCATCTGGTCATGAGGCTAAAAACCTGAATATCGTTCATCATCATCCATTGATTCGATCAAATTTGGCTGTTGAAGTTTACCAGCTTGATTCTAAGAGTAAAAACAACATTCGTTGTTAGATGAAAAATCGGATCTTCTGAATCGTGTTTGCCATAAAGTAATCGCTGAATAAATGGTATCTAAGACGGTTTGTTCTATAACATCAAAACTATTTAAGCTTGATAGTGGATATTAGGTTTCCTCAAATAGTTCCTTTAGCAAATTTTATTCGAAAAGGTAAACACAAAATACCATTGAATAAAAATGTCCTATAATTAGATAGTAACTCGTGGACTAATTCAATGGACAATATTACAAGAGTGAAAATATGCATAAATTGTTCACTTTGTGGGCGTTTTAAGACTAAAAGCTAAAAACTATACAAAATATGCCATAAAGACCTTAACTAGAACGTTGTAAAAAAGTTGTTCCGTACAAAAGAGGTCTATTTAAAATTTTTGAGTTAGCTATCGGAAAACGTTAATCATAACCAAAGTATATTTTGTCAAAAGGGCAATACGATGTCTGTAGCCGTTTGGGGGTAAAATAATAACAAACTTTGGGTAAAGGATTGATTCTTAGGGCGTATAAAAACAAACCACGAACCTTGGTAATTGCCTAGTAGATTGGTCACGTGTCACGTGGGTTGATGTTATTTACGAAGACACTGTATTTTCTCCGTTCGAAATACGAAAAATACTTTTTTTAAACTTATTAACTCCTTTCTCAAAAAGTAAGCGACAAATCAAAAATCTTATCTGTAGTTAAGTTTTAGAACAATCCTTTCCGATTCTGAAAATGTTTTTATAATATTTTTAACATTTCCAATTATTTAGTTGTAATTAAAAATGTAAAGCAAGATGTAGTGTCAACGTATCTAATTTTTACCTGATCATCAATGACATCTTAGGGCCGTAAGAGAAAACGCAATTAATTAATGATCTGAAATTATTAATGACTTTCTCTTAAATGTTCTTCACATTTCCTGGTACTCAGCACAACATGATAAATGATATTAGATATTCCAAACTTCTAGATCTTTAGCATTTGATAACGATGTTCTAAGCTTAATTTCCGATGATTCCATATTTTCCTTAATCTATGCCATCTCGGCCAGAAGAAGATGCCGAAGATAGTATAGTCAGGATATCCATTTTTTTAATCCTCGCAGTATGGGTGCGACTTCACTATAAATTTGGGAAGATAAGCAGAAAACGCTCCGTGTCGAGATAAACCTAACCTAACCTAAAATAGAGTGAGCTATTCTGAACTATCTCGGAACATGCAGCGAGACACGTGTTTGGTTCGCTTCGAGAACGTAGGAATCCCAAAACAAACATATGATTTTAACTCTAAAAACATAATCTAAAATTTAGAACTTTCAGAGGCGACCATTCGCTATTTAAACCCTCGAAGGTTATTTTAAAGCCATATTTAGGCCTAGGAGGTCAATTTCTAAGTCTACCACGATTCCAAAAAATATTTCAATGTTTTAAATTGTCTTAAATGGTTATGTTAAGGCTTTACAAGATTATTTATGCACAAATCAACATTTAATTGCTCGAAAAGAAAATGTAGCGCCCAAAAATCGCCGTTTGAGAATATAAACATTTACAGCTCCGAATATGATTTTAGAGCTTTCAGAGGCTATTTAAACCCTTAAAGGTTATTTTAAGGCTCTAATTAGGCCTAGGAGATCAAAGTATATGTCTACAACCATCTAGAAGATTGAAAAAAATATTCCAATGTCCTAAAAATTGTCTTAAAAGGTCATGTTAAAGCTTCACAAGGTTATTTATGCACAATTCAACTATTTAATTGCTCTAAAGAAACTCTAGTGCCCGAAAATCGCCATTTGAAAATTGAATATAAACATTTACAACTTCAGATATTATTTTAGAGCTTTCAGAGGCACCCAATCTCTATTTAGACTCTTAAAATGACCTTTAAGAACCCTTAAAAATGATTTTAAGGCTCTAATCTAGCGAAAACTGAAGTTCTTTTTGTAATATTGAAATCTGTTGAGTTTCATGTTTTGAGAGTGCCATCAATTTCTTTTGGGAACACTACAGGTCAGGTATCGCATACCTTGGGACCATAAAATAAGCGCATCTCGATGCGAAGTCGGTTTCTCTAAGTAAAAAGTGCGTTTTAATTATCTACGTTGCAAAAAAAGTCCTAAAAACATTTGTTTTTGAATAAACTTTATAAACACATGAGAAGGGGGAGGGAGTATTAATGGACAAAAATATAATTATTTAGCAGTTTGAATCCGGGAGTTCTGGGGTTCCTCCTCCAGTAAATTTAAAAAAAGAGTTTTGAACCTTAATTTTCTAATATTTTTTAACGAATTTTTAATTTTGTTAGTTCTTTCCGCGAGGAGGACGGTTACTCTTATTATCCGCCCCATAGGGACGCTCCTTATGCTACCTATGCGCAATATCAAGATTACCATGAGTTTAACAGTATAGATTATGAATATTTTTAGCTAAAATTAATTAAATATCAATCGTTTGATAATACTATTGTTTTATATGAGTGTGCTAGGCAAGGATACTAGGCTTCAATGTCAGTCTCATTATTAAACAATGCTATTTATTTTTTTGGTGCGATGCCAAGAGTGGTGCTAGGGGCAGTGAGAGGTGCGATGCGTCGACGTGGCCACACACTTCGTTGTCCAAACCATGGCAGCTTTGATTTTTTTACATGTATTTACTCAAACTACTATAAAATTAAATTGATACAAAATAGTGATTATTTTGTATATTCCCGAATTCATCTATCAACAAAGCGAACTGCGATACCCCACAGTTGCTCCAATAGGTTTACGAGTACATTTAGTATGAACTATTTGACGAAAATGAAATGATAAAAATTATCGCTTTTCCCAAGATATCTTGCAAGTTAAGAGGATATAACATGATTCTCGATTACACGCCATTTAATTATTTTTCCACATCTTGTATAGTTCGCGAGATTCAATCGTTTTACACGAATTTGGGACACGTTCACATACGCATGATATATCTCTAACCTATAATGTAATGTAACTGACCAGAAAATGTATAATTTTCAGCTAAATTGCCAAGAATGGAGCTGTTACTTGAAAGTAATAATCCATCATTAGTGGATCTATTACAACTTTTTAATTTAAAATCATTTTCAGGATTGGCTTAGCATGTACAATATACACATTTTACACATGAACAGGTAACGCTGTGTGCTAAACCTAGCATTTAAAATACAAGAGAATTAAAATTTCATAAACTCGTAAATTCCTAGATAGGTATACTTTTTGTTGTACATTTTCAAATAAATTAGAGACTTTAATTCTTTTTATAAAGTCGAAGAAGGGTTAATTTAATAGAATTAAAAAGACAAGCGATTTATCAAAACAAATCAAGCGAATACAAATACATGCTACTTATACTCTTATGAAAACCCTCATACTCGTACATTAAGGTTTGAAAATTATTAATGCATCTTATAACGACTTCAATAAGACATTACTATTTTATTTGCTTTTTAAAAAACGCTACGTTTTGTAGCCGTGTTGTTTTTCAAGGTATTCTCCAATCCGACTATAATAATAAATAACAATGAATTATGTATAAATACTAGTTTAAAGTCATACATTAACTACCATAACTGAATTTATATTATTTAAAATTAACTTATTTACGTGACTGTTAAAAGTGATGATGGAATTTCACGTATTATAGATTTGCATCATTAAATTATCTTCCGTTATCCATAATACAAAAATTAATAACAATACATAATTTAAGAAAAAAAAAGATAATTAAGTTACTTTAATGTTATTTCGAACGTGACTCGAAGAAACATAAAGATAATTCAGCAAATACTCTGGATTCATATACAGTGAAAATAACTTAAAAGCCGTAATTTAATTATTCTATACAATTTTAACCTAAGAACCAGAATTGATTTTTTTCAATGCGTTATCTCAAACTCGAATCAATAAATTTACATTATTTTTTATTTCAGGTAAAGCCGCACCAAATCAACAAGAATGTAGTCTAATTTACATCTTTCGAGAAGACACTGCCTCTTGAAAAAATGTTTCCAAATGCTACAGTATCATCTAGAAGTAGTTCGAGTCGTAGTGGAAACAGTTATTGTCGAAATTCTTCGTTACCTTCTTTACGAATGCCAAATCCACTCTTTCCAAAAACTTCCTTCAATCCTCTATTTCGACAATCGGACGCTTTTACAAGTTTTGACGCTTCCAGCTTTATCTTCCACGAAAACAAAAATTCTAAACAAAAAAAAGAACCATCTTTACGTAGATATAATTCGCAAGACTCGAGAGCGAGTTTTGGCGAAATTATTTTCGAATCTTCAATGTCTTCGACTCCAGAGACTAGTCCAGAATCGACAGGAGATAGAAGTCGTCCGCACGATCTCGAAGCGAGGGATTTTTTAGAAAGATATTCGTTACCACGCGTTGTGAGAGTTGAAGATGGCGAACCTTTGTTGCTCTATCGATGTTTTGATAGTTTTACCAAAGTTCAAGCTAGAGGAATTTTTGGTAAAAAAGGAAAGGAGAAAATTGACGCCAATTTGCTGTACTTTCCTGAAGGCTACGCAGGTAAGAATTACGTTTATTTACTTAAATACTCTTTACTTTCAATTGCACAAAATTTTACCATTGTTTGATGGTTTACTTGTTTTCACATTAATTGCAAAATTAACGCATAGAATGACATAATGAGGAGGTTAAAAAAAATTTAAATGTTATCTTTTGTGAGAATAAGGTTTGAAAAGTTATGACATAAGTTGGTGGTAACTGTATTGTTGTTAATTGTGAGATGTATTGGGTATTGTAGTGATCATTTTTCTCATCATATACACACAGATAAAAGCTTGACACTTAAGTTATTCAGCCTTTATTACATGCATATAAGAGGATAAAACAAACATTTTTTTGCTTGCAATAATTACTTAAGATTGAATGGATCAACGTTTTACATAATTATTTATATTGCATAATAAATTAAGTCTAGATAAACACAATGGAAAATATTTTCTAGTATTGTTTAAAATATATAGATACAGGGAGAAGGTACCAACGCTACCAGAACACTTGCGATGCTTTAATTGGTGATTTTGTATGCAATGCCCAGTTTATAATACTTTTTTTTCTACATGCCGTTTTTGGACTTTTCGCTGGGTCTTAGGGAAAAAGTTAAATATCACGATAAAATAGTAAAAGAAATTTAATGCTCTACAAGTTCTTTTCTAAGGATTTATACCGTAAAACGAAGGGCTGAGGTGCTAGAGGTAAAAGTTTGACGAAAACGTGAGGCAAAACTTTTTTTTTTCAGAAATTAACGATTTTTAGGAGCACATATCTCGAAAACTATAAGGAATACACCAAATATAAACATAAACGATCATGTAGGAAATTTGATAAGTTTTCATTTTACCAAAAGTAATTTTTTCCCAATTAATATATCTGCCCCAAAATAAAAAAAAATACAAATGCCTGCTATTTAGCCTGCTGTGGCTTTATTTTCATGTTTTGTATTGAAAACGTAAAAAATTGCAGGCACAATTTGGACACTGTCAGGAATGGACTGGGGAAAAAATTAGTACCGGGAAATCTGATAGTGCAGGTTTATAATTTTGATTCATCTAAATTTTTGTAGTCTATTCGTTTCATTGTCACATCATGGGCCACTCAGAAATTCCCGGTGGCCAGCGGGGTCAGTCCAGCCCTGGACACTGTACGATGTGCTTGGCAAAATATTTTGTCAGCATGAAGCCATAAAATCTAGAAATATCTATATTTTTATATCATATTATTTATTATTTATAATACAAGATCTGCTATTTCTTCGCATTGCTATTACGCTCGGTATATAAAACGGCATTATTGTTTGATATTATTTATTTAACGTTATGAAATTGAAATGTTCAGTTATTTGTATTTGTACTATATGCTGGCAGCATTAATCTACATACTTTGTTACGATAAATATAAACTAAATACATAGTTATCATCATGTTTAAACCGTTATCACATTACCACGTACTAGTTCAATTTTACCTGTCCATTAATGTACTTCAATTAAAGCGATTTTCTTAACAATTATTTAAACAAATTTACCTAGTCACCTAAAGGTTAATTAATTAATTAAGTAAGCAACCAAGAACATAAAATTATCGTGAAAATTTAAAAACATTTATTAAACGTCAATGCTGTAACTAAAGAGACCGACCGGAAAATGTTCATAAATTTGATGAATTCAGAAAATGTTTACTATGTTTACTTACTATAAATAGATATTATAAGACACCCTATATAGTAATTTTACATGTTCTAAATTGTCTAAGCTATAATTATAAAATTATAGTACTAATTTTCAAATAGCTTTAAGCTATTTCGCGTTTCAAGAAATTCCAAAGCTTACTAAGCTTCCGTCATCTAAGTAGTTTTGTTTAAGTATATCCACTTTTTAAATTATTTGTTCTTGCAAATTGCAATTCTTCTTCTTTATGGTTTATTGAATAACTTTGCCGTTATGTTCTAAAGGAGCTACAAAAATTCACAAAACAAATAAATTGACATTACTGTAAGTGGTGACTATTAAATCATTTTAAATGTTTCTCCTGGTTGTGCTAGTATTAGAATGAAAAGACATGGGTCCTGTACCAAAAAATTACAGTAGATTCCACTTGCTGACCGTTGGTGGTGGTGACCGGATCTCTCAAAATTTAACATGTATTGTATTTTATTGTACTCAGGGGTCGATTGACTTCTAAACCTTACAGAAGTGCCTCTCACTTCTCTCACAACCTCTCAGGGATTCGAATTTCTGAGAACAAAAATGGCAAGAGTGATCACTCTTGCCAGTGAAGCATAGACCCTGATAAGTTTGCTTTTCACCTCTTCAAGCGTCAATTGAGCCCGCCCTAAGTGATTCAGCCTAAGCCTAAGAATGTGTTCGTCGGATTCGATCTCCGATTCACAGAGGTTACATATGTTACCATCGTCCAGCCCCAGTTTCTTGAGGTTGTACCTAACTGGGCAGTTTCCAATAAACAGACCCGTGATAAGTCTGATTTCGTTCTATGATAATAGAAGAAGCTTTTTAGCGTTCGTAGTGGAGTACTCAATGAATTTCTTCGACTGTCTTTGTCCTGATGTGTTGTTCCAGTGAGAAATTTTGTTCTCAGTTTCCCATTTTTGAATCTCCGCCCTTCTATGTGTTCTAGATAGTCCACAGAATGGTTTGGGTCCAATTGGGAGGGCTTCTGAGCCTGTTCTAGCTAATTCATCAGCCATTTCATTTCCTTCAATTCCCCCGTGACCTGGTACCCAATGAAGAGCAACTTTGTTGTCCCTTGCAATAGTTTGGAGGGATTTTCTGCATTCCCATTTGTGGATAAGGACTCAAAGCTATTGGTTTTGAGTGGCTTTATAGCAGCTTAGCTGTCAGACATTATGTAGACTTTTTTGCCTTTTAAATTCCTTCGTAGGCATTCTCGGTGTTGTTCTCAACAACAATTCTGGCTGTAGATAGTCCAGAATCTTTAGCTGACCTGTTCTATGACCTAATTTGAATTTCTTGCTCTGTGCAATTTTTATGGCGGTTTGAAGACCCTCCCGCTTAACCCGTAGGTGAAGGGGTAGTTTTAAATTGTCTCTATAGCTGTAGTAGGGGTTGTGCTCATAGTCCCTGTTATATCCAAACACGCTAGGCATTGCACTTTCTGCAGCTTACCTTGTGTTGTGATTTCATTCGTTTTTGTCCACCACACGAACAAAGCGTAATACTCTGGTAAATTCCTGCTTCCCAATTTATTTTAGAAAAAAAATCTTCGAATAAAAGTTTTAGGGCATAAAATTCTGCATCTAAATAATCAAACAAAATTAATTTTGGGTGCTTTATAACATCAGAAATTTAGATTAAAGTTAGCAGAAATAGTGATTGCCTTGAAACACATGTTTTACGCTAGAAACCACAAGTTTCGTGGACCACCCTGTACAAATGCACTTATGCAGACTTCTGAAATTGGCCAATTCGGTTTAAAAATACTACTATCCATGTTTAAATTTTCAATTTTTTCGATTTTTCCTTATTATATAATATATATTATTATTATTATATATTATACAGTATTTAAAATAGCGCCAAATATTTACATAGCGCAATTCTACGTCGAAAATCAAGCAAAAACTCGGGCAGAAGTTTTCTTAAAACCCATTGGTGAGGGTGTTATTAATGGTCGTAGTTTGAATTTTATTTTGACTATGGCGTAGAAATCTATTTCAATGATATCGGTGATACATAGTTCAACAACTAAAATAAATAACCGAATATAAATTTTACAGTTTCGGTAATTAGTTTACTTGTAATTTAAACTTAAAAAATATGAAGTCTTTGCTACGGATTATTTTGCAAAATGTTGCAACAGTGGATTGTAAAAAATAAAATCAGATAGGTAAATGAAGTCTGACAGTTGTCATTTTTGACGATTTTCGTCAAGCTGCTGCTGTTTCATTTGCTATTTGTTGCCAAATTTAAAAACTTTATTGGATTAAGACCAAATTAGAACTGGAATTTTTTGTTTAGTTTTTGATGATGAATAGCGTGATGTAAATATTTGGCGCTATTTTTAATACACCCTGTATATAGTTTTAGCGAGAGTTTTTGTAATCAGAACAATATTCTTTGGAGAAAAATTAGATACCTAAAAATGATCACTAGGCTATTTTAAAAAAGGACCCCATTACTAAAAGCATTTAGAAATAAAAAAAATATTAAAAATCGTAAAAATCCCCCCTTCTAACCTTATTAAGTGAAGTTTTAAAGCTATATCAAGATTGCTCTGTATATTACAAAGTTATCGTATAAAAAGTATATCCACTAACATTAACGGGATTTACGCACTAGTTTATTGATAAATTCTTCACAAGGTTATTTTTTTGTAATTATAAGTATTTATATTAAACGTTCATTGTTCATCCTGCGTTGAAATTTATAAACTGAATAATGGTTTAATCGTGTATAGAGCAAAAGGAATGATAATAACTTAACAAAAGAACAACAAGGGCAGAACGCGCTTAAATAAACTATAATTATATCAGTATCGTAATTTATATTAATGTTGAAATGAAAGAGAAGTACATACTTAAATCATTGATTATACATTATTAAGATGGACAGCCTTATGGGAACTATCGTATGTGATACCCCCGGGGAGTCCCCCGCACTCTTTCAAAAATTTGTTTACCGTATAGTGCTGCTAGAACCTATACGGCCATACGGCGAAGTTTAGTAATTGACACCGATATTTTGCTATTAATTCATAGAGGTCGCTTTATGCTTTAACGTTTTGTCTCTCGCGTTTCTTTAGCTTTACTTTGACCATGAGAGATGATTTATTTTTTTAACAAACGTAACAGCTGATTTGCATTAATAAATTTTTAAGTTCTTATCTTCCAGTTTCGTTTTATTAATATATCATATATCGCCTCTTGGAAAAAATTACATTCTTTGTTTTTATATCTCACTTTAATTTTGTTGTCTTATTAATATTATTTTTAAGGTGACAACTGAAGTAGCTAGTCGTTTTGAATATGCAAAGGGATGACTTGTAAACATATAAATATAAAACATCGATTTGATTTTGCTTTTTATGTCTCATAATGACATTTTGTTTTAATTATTTATATTTCCATCTCCATTTATTTAAGATTTCGCAAAAGTAAAGACTAAAAAAAGTTTAAATAATTTTTTTTCTTTTATTTCACTTTACAAAAATGTACAAAATTTCACATAATATTCAAATTTAATCTTTTTAAATTTCTTTAATAGGTCTTACAAAAATTAATATCTAATAGCATTGATTATACAGTATAATCAATGCTAATAGTACAGTTTGTTTAAAAATGCGTTTTTGAAGTTTCGTACTGACAACAAAATATAAGTTTATAAACATAAAGTAATTTAACTGATAATAAAAAAATGATTATTTTTTAACATGAAACGGTTTAAAACAAACTACGTGTAAGGCTACGTTGCATTTTTCACATTTCGTAGAAACTTTTTTGTGACATAGCCTACACCTGGTTTGTTTCTCTTGCTGTATTATTAAATGATCTATACGATCGTACCTATGGAATCCGCATTTTCTAGTTGCGAAGATTTTGATCGTCTGACAAATTTCCGCGAATTTTTTTCTAAAATTGCTATAGCAATTCTTCTGCGGAACGGAACGTTAAATGGTTAAATGATCTAATTTACCCATTTCTAGTTTATGAATCTGCCAAGCATTTTGTTCAGCAAGATCGAGCATTTGAGAAATTATAGAAAAATACCACTTTTTCCAACGAAGAGCAACTCTATAGAGACTTATATTCTGATCTGCTCTATCCACTCCACCCATCATATAGTAAAAATAATTTACTTTTTAAGCCACAAAATACTCGCCCCTTTACTCAAGTCAACACACGTGTTCATATTTTCTTTCAATTACCACGAAATCGAATCCACTAAATTTTAAAACTTGATGCACATTTTTTTAACACTCGTAAATGTCTATAATACGAATACAGTAGTGCAACGTAGTAAAATAATATGAAACCTTCTTTAAAATACAATCTTATATAATAATATAAGGGCATTATAGAAGGACAGTAGGCATATCTCGGTTAATGTTATTTGAAATTCTTTAACGAATAGCGAAAAGTGCGTGTACTTGCGGTTTAAAGTTTAAAGTTTGCAGTTTTTTTTCGATTTTTGTTAAACTTTTTGTTATTGTTATTAGTTATGTACTTGTAAGTGTTTTTTGTTAATTTGTTTCGGTTATCACTGTTATCATCTCTTCTGTTATCACTATGAGTCGTCTGTGCGCTTATTTAAACTGCTATAATAAACGCTTTCCACAGTGCGGTGTGAGTTTTTACAGTTTTCCTGTAAGTGAAGAAGAGCGGTGTAAAAAGTGGGTGAAGAACTCCGGAAATATTCTGTTATACGGTTTAAGTGAGGAACAATTAAAAAATAAAGTTATATGCGAAAAGCATTTTCATGCTAATCAATTTCGAGATGCACGTGCAGACAAAAAAAGATTAATTCAACAAGCTGTACCAACACCTATAAACATTAATGAGGGAGGTGATGAGGTTAGAGGTGATGAACTTGCCGAATCACCAAAAATTATTACATTAAAAAAACAACGTTGTGATAGGACCTACAGTAGTAGAATGATGATACCACGGGAAATATTTTCATCTACCAGTACAGCCAGAGCTAACTCTCCCACAGTTAGTGAATGTAGTGTGTTAAATATTTTGGAATGCCCATCACCTGCTAAATGTGACACTCCCAAAAAAGCCAAACTAAAGGAAACGGTTAAAAGATTAAAAAAGACAATCGCAGCAGAAAGGTCCAGAAACTATCGTCTTCGTTCAAAGTTACGAAGTAAACGTTTAACAACAAAAAATATATTAGACAATGTGTTAAAAAATAAGGCGGGAACATTAAAAGTGCTAATGAATATGCAGTATTTCCATGGGAAAAATGCGACTTGGAGTTCAGCCGAAAAAGATTTGGCGTTATCACTATATTACAAATCTCCGTCGTGTTACAAATTTATGCGGAAAAATTTACAGGTCACACTGCCAAGCCCATCCACTATTAAATCGTGGCTAAAAGTATTTAACCTGCAAACTGGATTCAACACATTGTTAATTAAAAAATTAAAATTAAAAGTTAAAACCATGGAGACGTTAGAAAGAAATTGTGTTGTCATGGTCGACGAAATGTCTTTGAAAAAGGGCCTGTCTTATAACAAATTCCATGATCTGATTGAAGGTTTGGAAGACTGGGGTTCTTTAGGACGTACCGATAACTTCGCAGATCACGCTTTAGTTTTTTATTTAAGAGGGCTCTTGTATTCTTGGAAATTGCCATTGTGCTATTTTGTGACTTGTGGTCCTATGAAGGCAGAAACTTTGCAAAAATTGATTATTACTTCAATAGAGACGTTGTTTAAAATAGGACTTACTCCGAGAATATTAGTGTCTGATCAAGGAACAGCAAATGTGAAAGCGTTCAAAAATTTGGGAGTATCAAAAGAAAATCCTTTTTTTATACAAAACACAAATAAAATATACTGCGCATTTGATACTCCGCATTTATTAAAAAGTTTGAGGAACAATTTTATAAATCGACAAAACAAAATAATTGTTGAAAATAAAGAAGTAAGATGGGACGACGTTGTAAATACTTACGAAATTGATAGAAAAAGTGTAACTGCTAGAGCATTGATAAAATTAACTCCTAAACATATAAATCCGAATCCCTTTGAGAAAATGCGAGTTAAGTTCGCAGTACAAATTTTTAGCCATTCGGTATTTGCAGCAATTATGACTGCATTTAAATCGAAGCAGTTAAGAAGCACTACGGCTGTTAATACTGCAGAATTTATTAAAAAGATCAACAACATTTTTGATGCTCTTAATAGCCGTATTGCTAATGATTCGAATCCGTATAAGTGTGCTCTCTCAAGTTATAAACATTTAGCTAAAAATACTTTAGAAGAGGGTTTAGAACTTTTTAAAGAAATAAAAATTTTTAATGTGGTGAAAAATAAAGAGAAAACAAATATTGTGGTATGTGTAAATGGATTTCAGTGGACTATTAAAGCAGTTTTAAATTTGTGGAAAGATTTAGAAGAAGAAGGTGTTAAGTATTTACTCACCAACAGAATCAACCAAGATGCTTTGGAAAATTTTTTTTCTGTGGTGAGGAATAGGGGAGGATATAATCCCTTTCCAACGGTTAAGGAGTTTCGTCTGGCAGTACAACACAATATGAATATCCGTCTGCAAATGCCAATAGAAAATGCCAATTGTGAATTGGATAATTCGCAATTAATATCGTGGGAAGAATTAGAAGGAGAAGGAAGTGGTGAACCTAGTAAAGAAGAAGAGACAGAAGTCACTACTTCAAGTTTACCAAGACTTGAAAAAGTGGAGTAAGTACGAAAATTAATTTGTTTGTTGCCATGATGATATACATAAGGGTGTGCGAAAATTAGAAGTTTTGAGCATAGAGTTTACATAGAGTTGTTTGAAATTTCAGCTAGAATCATATGTCCCTACAAGGGTGCAATATGCTCTATGTTCTCAGCTTTGAATTTGAGTACCCCAGAACGTTGTGGTCTATGCTATGCTCTAGACTCTATGCTCGAATCTTTTAATTTGGGCACACCCTAAGGCGTGTGGGGGATTTAAAATCCCACGTAATGGGGATTTAAAAAGTAAATTCTTAAATATTGTATTTCTTCTCCTTAAAAAAATCAATTTCTTATTTATAGATCATCATCATCATTACCACCACATTTTTTAACAATCCATCAACAGCCACCCATGATAAATCAAGCTACACTAGAAATATCTGCAGTTGCATATGTAGCTGGATATTTGGTTAAGTACATCGTTAAGAAAACAAAATGTGAAACATGCCGACGAGAAATGATCAACGTGGAAGCAAACCTTACCGATAAAGAAATGTTGATAGCATTTAAGGATTTTTCGGACAAGGAGGACATTAAATATTTACAAAGACCATCAGAAATTCTAATAAGTATAGTACACAAATCACTGGAAATGTTTCATGACTTTTATACCGAAAATAAAAGTCAAACTGGATTTTTTGAAGCCATAAAAACGAAAATTGTTAAAAATATTGAAGAAACTTATCCGTCATGGTTAAATTCTATTTCTGATTGTCGCGAACATAAAATGTTGTTAATTCGTCAATTAATAACTATAAAATTATTTAGAAATTTGAAATGGGAATCACAAAATTTAGAAAAAAGGCGCCCCCAGCAAAAAACAAACAAGAAATCAGCAGGTTGTAGAAAACTAAAGATATTAGAGCATTCTTGATTTCCAAAAATTATATGTTGGCTTCATCACATCAAAATTTTCCCTATAAATAGTATTAAAATTCTTGTAAGGTTTTATATTAAATGTAGATACCTAGTTCTTTTACAATTTTTATATAAAAGTGTAATAAATAGAAGAGTGCCATAAATAGATTTTTCTTAAGAATTACCAGTATTAAATTATTATATTTTTTTATTAGGGTAATTCCGGGAGAGATGGACCACGTTTATTAAAGACTATAACTTTTATTGTTTTAAATAACGAAGCAAATAAAAATTACCAAAATAATTACTCCACTTTAGTCTTTAATTAAAACATAAAAAACTAAAAAAAAACATAACTACAAGAAAAACAAAACTAAAAGTATGCATCGGTCCATCTCTCCTATACGGTATAGTAGAGATGGACCACATAATTTAAATAGTGCAAACCAATTAATTAAAAACTTTTTTTAATTCGATAAGCCATTTACCCCTAAAATATTTTAATTTTTGAAGTGTTTGCCACATAAGTCGCAGAAATTTCGGGCACCCTTCATGCATCCACTGCTTCCACAGCATTTTGAAGTGCCTCAGCCGTCCAAGATCTTCTGTTAACGTTGCCCTTTCTTTTATAAAAATTAGGCATGATTTTATGCCGAAAAGTAACAGTTTTGTAATAAAATAACTACGGTGCAACTCTTTTTGAAAACTGGTCCATCTCTCCTTAATACAGAAAGGAGATGGAGCACTCGACTTCGACTTAATAAACAATGATTTTTTCAAGGTTAGATAGCAATAAAAATAAATTTCATGTTTCCTACTTTAAGAATTTAAAAAAAAACTTATCACAAATTCTGTAATGGCCTTAAATTTTCAACCGTTAAAAAACTTTATGCCCTACAAAAATAACAAAACCTCAATAACACAGCTAATATACGATATTTCACAACGATATCACGTTACTCAACTTTATAGTAACTCAATATAAATAGAAAATGCCTATTTAGCGAAATCTGTTAATAGTTACTAGAAATTCTCACACCGGTCCGTCTTTCCTAATGGTCCAACTCTCCTGGAATTACCCTAAATATTTTTTGATTGTGTAAAATTTATTCAGATAATAATATAGCTCGATCAACGAGGGTATTAATGACACGTTTAGTTTATTCTAATCTTATAGCATTTTTAATTGTTTCTTACAATGATCTTATTTTACCTTTAATTGTGACAACATAAATTAAATTCATACTCACTCATAAATTCATGTCCTTGACATAAGATATTTATTACCAGATGAAGTTTACATTCCAAATCTTTTGATTATTTCAAACACTACTGTCTTTGGTAAATATAAATGTTAATTCTACTCTTTCATAGCTGGAGCTAGTGCTGTTTTTCATAACTTTTAAATTAGAATAGCAAAAAACTTTCTGCCGTGGTCACCAGATGGCTTTTTGAAAAAATCCTAGCGGCCACGGCAAAATAAGCATACGCATATATTGCATCAGGGTAACAATCTGTTTTAATGTATAATCAATGCTTAAATGTTTCTGAAGTAGATACGCGAGTTTCATAAAATTCAAGTTTTAAAAGGCGCGTTCGTTGTAGCTGGCGTTGAAATCTCCAAACTGTATGTTATAAAAGTGTACGAATAATATTTTGCATTGTTATTTTTTTATTTATTATAAACGAATTTAGTATCTGCACGTTACTAAATTTATTTCAGTAGAATTTTTCTTCGGTATTGAGGTGAAAGAAAGCTACTTTTAAAAACCAAACTATAAAATGTATAATGTAAAAGTAATGGAAGGTTGTAACGATGCAGAATTTTATCTAGATGCTGAACCAAAATACTGGTACAGTATTACAGCATTCTGGAAATTTTTTATCGTTTAAAGCAGCTACTTGTCATTTTTTTTCTTTAATTAATCCCTAGCGCCGCTCTTGCGACAAAATGAAGATAATTTTTACATTTTACTGTTCAGCTCTTCCAAGCATTGTCATTTAAGCCCAATCTCGAAGAGATTGGATCAAAATTACCGAACTTTAATTTTTGTATTTTCACTATCAGCGTTATCAGTGATAACAGCGGATTTTCCTGTAACTAGGCAACCATAAGAGCTAGAGCTCACGTTTTACTTTTCGTGTGACTCTGGTGTCGTTTTTACCCCTTTATAAATTAGTTTAACCTTATCAGTTAATTAATTACTTATCTAAACTTTTTAATTATAGGTTTGTATAATTATTCAATGTTTGCATTCTATGTAAAACCACGTGGAGGGTTATAATTAGTAATAGAATTTAATTATTGTTTTCTCTTTTTACCTAGTTAATTAATTAGCACCCCTAAGTAATTTCCACTCTTTAAATTAAAATTAAACATGAAATTTTAATTTAAAATTACAAATTTTATACCGAAGTGCTTGTTATTTTAGTGCCATTCCATTGAACTAACTTTTATCCTCGACTTCGCACTAATTAAAAAGTTTTTAATTCAATTTATAACAATTAACTGATAGTCGCTCTCGTATTCAATTTCTTTTGCAGCGTTATTATTAATTGTCGAATGATTCCGAGTTGGTCGCCGGATTTCTAATATAAGCTCCAACTCCATTTTCATAAGGGATTTCTCGTTTCACCACCGTGGTGAGCGGGAGCGCGCTTTTGTTAATTTCCCTTTTGTCAATTTTCCTTTGCCTTCAGCAAAGCCGCGTTAATTAATTAATTTAATTAGTTATTATTATACTACTTGTTAACTATTTCCCGTGTTAAATTAATTAATTGATTTGATTTAATTAAATAATTTTTATCTTGTTTACCCTGTTGTCTTCAGCAAACCCGTGGATCTACATTTCGAACCCTAGGACTATTATATTAATCTCTCTTATGTCGGTACCAATAGTCGGGAATTAATCTCGATTCGAGAATTATTCATAAATCTGGCAACGTTGCACAATGTCAAAGTTTGACTTTAGACCATTTTAGGTAAAAATATTTTTTATATTATTATAAATCGCTTTGAGAGTTCTAAAAATCATTTGTTACTTATAGTTTGGGTTTTTAATTATATCTTTTTACGATTTTAAAATAATTATTTTTATTAATATTGTTTAATATGTATACAAACGTCGAGTAATGTTGCCATATCTAGGATTAATTCTCGGATCGAGATTAATTCCCGACTATTGGTACCGACATTAGAGGACCACTTTGAATCTTAAAGAGATTACTATTGATGTAGGGAAGAAAAGTTTCCGTGCCAGTTTTTCAGCAGGACTATTGATCTCTCTTAGAGGACCGATTGGGATCTTAATGAGAGGAGTGTTGACTCGGTGAATACGTAGTCCCTGGTTCTTCCTTTTAGGGCTAGTGATCTCTCTTATAGGACCAATTTGGATCTTAAAGAGAAGACTAGTAATCTAGTGAGTGAACATTCTCTTTTCATTAGGTCCAGTGATCTCTTTCTTGGGAGAGAGGACAAGTGATTTGGTGGGAAAGAGCGTCGGGAGTTTTCCAGGCCTAATAATCTTTCTTAGAGAACCGGTTGGATCTTCAAGAGAGGATTGGTGGTCTGGGACTACTTCTCTCCCGTTCTCCCGTTCGTGTTTGTCCAGCCCTAGTGATCTTTCTTCGAGGGCCGGTTGGATCTCGTCGACGAGGACTAGTGGTCTGAGAGAAGAGTGGCCGAGTCATATAGTTATCCCTGTGGAGATTTGTCTTTAGTTAGTTTCCCTTTATCGTATGTTTATTTTTCCTTAAGAAAGGTTTTTGGTTTTGTTATTAATTTTGAATAAACATAATTTATTCTTTTTATCCATCCATAGTGTACTTTATTTCTTGCTACTCCTCCCCCCCTTCTCCAACTTAGTGATGCTTAAGGGAGATTTAATGCAACACCCGGTTTCCGGTGTTACAATTATTGTTTTCTATAGTTTCGTTCTTTTAAGAAAATCTGAAAAATCTTCTCGAAGTATTAAACTCTATACTCTATACCTCTACACAATATGATGGATAAAAATCATACTTTGGTAATTTCCTACTTCCCTGATTATTTTAGACAAAAAAACTTTTAATAAAAAATGTAGGGCATAAAATAATGCATCTAAAGCTATTAACAAACTTAAATTTGTATGCTTTATAACATTATAACCATGGAAATTAGATATGTAAAATTTTAAGATACCCTAAAATATGGAGAGCCCCGTAGTGTTTAGTAGTTAAACAGTGTATAATTAGTTACATATTCATACTTGAAAATATGGAAAAAAATTCTTTCTAATTGTAACTTAAACCGTAGTAAACAGTTTTAAAAAAATTATATAAAACGTTTACTTCTGTTTAAACTGGTATTCGTTTTAACAATTGATTGTACAAATTTCCGGTGTATAATTTGTTCCATATATTGCACGCTTCGCATATCTAATCGAAATACCTATATTCATGAAGTCCCGCTCGGAATAATTGCAAGTATATCTATAAACCTACATCAGTATAACTAATCTAGCTGTAATTACAACATACCGTTTTTCATAACCTCATTAGTTATTAATTCTTAAACAAGCTTTAAAAAAATCCGCTAATAGAAAATTGAAAATTTCAAAGCCGTGTTAGGTTCTTAAGCAAAGCATGAACAAGTATAAATTGATTAAATAACGAAAATTATGTAATGCGATCGTCTTAATGATGAACACTATGATGGTACACTCGTGCACTAATCAATCAAATTGATCAATCGATTAATTAACGTTTGTGAACTTAAATATTACCTACATTAAACTAACAGCATGAACTAACTTGTAAGTAAACGTTTTCTTACGACAGACGAACGTAGGTTGTCATTTAAATTTTATTACTGACTTTGAAAATTTTTTAGCAAATATTTATATAAATCAGTAAGCTAATACTGCGTTTTGAATAGAATTTTATTAATTTCCTCTATGACGAGAATCTCGAGTGTGGCATTTATAATCGGCAATAGGCCGTAAAGTCTTATATGTAGTAACACACCTAAAGTTTTATTAAATTTTCAAAATTTATTTTATGTGCAATTTTAAACATTTATTTATGTTAGCCAATTACCTACAAACGTGATGAGGTGCTCAATTTGAAAACCCCCACAATAGTAAATATCTTCCTCAAAGACATCCTTTATAGCTATATAATTTTCTTTTGCAACGGTATATTAATTCGATATTTCCAAATACACAGATATGGTTTAAAATTTTAATTATAAAATAGTGGAGTAAACGAGGGTTTTACTGTGAATAACCCACGCCTTGAACGAATTTTCATGAAATTTTTTTTATTTAGTTCTAAGTACACTAAGATCAAAGTTTATATTGTTAAAAAGTGTGCATTTGCCTCATCATCTTTTTAAACCATTTTTTGTGGATTAAATTTTCAAAATCATAAAAATTAGCTGAAAGAGACTTTTTATTTCATAATTTTGGGTGCAAACGCTTACACGTTTGATAGCAACAAGTTTACGGAAAAAAAATTTCAAAAAGACATGATGACTAACAAGTAGTTAGGAGGTAAAAATAAAACTCCCAGAGGTCTTAGCTGTATTATAGCTGTGAGCAGTGGAAATGTCCCATTTATGGGGTTTTCGCTTATATCTCAAAAACGGTGAGTTTTAGGGGGTAAATAATTTTAGCAAAATTACAGCTTATTAAATTTCCTACAAGAATGTTTCTATTTATTTTTACTTTATTTCTTATAGTTTTTGAGATATCCGCCCGTAAAAATCGTTAATGAGGTAAAAAAACGTGTGCCTCACAATTTTTGTCAAACTTTTGCCTCGAGCACTTCAGCCCTTCGTTTTAAAGTAAAAGTCTTCAGAAAAGAAGTTGTAGAGCATTAACTTCCTTTTACTATTTTATCATGAGGTAGGCAGGTAGATGACAGGCTGTAAAGAGGTAGCAAGATGTAAAAGTTAGTTTGTAGAAAGTGTTAGCAGAGGTTTTCGTTCGTTTTTCATAATTATCTATGGATGAAATTGTATTCAAAGAGACATAACTATTAAAAACCATAAATATTTCATTATGGAACTAGGGATGTAATTTGTACCCAGTCAATATTTGAGCTTTACGTAAAATAAAATTAGATCACGACAAAACTCAAAAATATAAAACAATTGTTATTAAAGAAACGAGTAGGTTGGAACGTGTAAATAAGTGAAAAATGACTCTTAACTAACTGTAAGTGGCAACTTCTAGTTAATTGGCAAATTGAGAGACCTCGAGATACTTTTATCAAGCTTAGAAAGGTGCTTGATTTAAATCCGATATGTAAACTTAAAACTTCTTGTAACGTTGTGGTACTATGTAAGAAGTATTCGTGTCCTTTGAATTACAGTGGAAGCGTGGACACGATCCTATGTAACTAAAAGAGTTCGAAATTTAAGTCTTTAAAAAATTGGGGATGTAACTGGGGGGCCAAAAAATTAAAACTATCAACACCAAAAGACGAATGTAGTAGAGTGCATAAACTAAACTTAATTATTGGAATAAATCATCACAGAGAGACAGAGAGAGATAGACAGAGGTCTGACTATCTGAAAAATATTTCCACCAAAGGGAAAAAATGGTTAGTAGAAATTAGGGAATATCAAAATTATAACAGATTCAAGCGATTTTATTCAATTCAAGTTTAAAAATAAGCGACTTCTGCATTCATCTCCAAATTTCTTCTCAGTGTTTTCAAGTTATACAGGGTGGCCCACGTAACTTGTAACCCTTAACGATATTTTACTGCTAGATCAGTATTATTCTTGTCTAGATCAGTTTAGACAATTATATTGAAATAAATCCAAAAATGGACCAGTGTAGACAAACATCAAACGTCATATTAAATTAATTTTGTGGCAACTGTCATAAATTACAGTTATTTTTCAGTTACACAGTATCTACACGTCCTACACTGATCCATTTTTGGTTTATAAAAATATAATTGTCTAAACTGATCTAGACTCGAATGATATTTGCAATTTTGGTTGCAGTAAAAAATTGTTAGGGATTACAAGTTATTTGGCCCACCCTGTATAGAGAATAATTCTGAAGGTAAACGTTGAAAAATATTAATTTAAAATAGCTAGTTTCCAAAGGGGATATAAAATAATTAGCAAATAAATTGCCTCTAGCTATCAAGCACTAAATAATCAAGCGTTTAATTATTCTACAAATAAAATATAGTTCAGTTTTATAGTAAATTTCTGTATTTTTACTTCTTTTATAACCAATAAATATCTTTATTATACGGTTAAAATTTCATAATGTTGATTACACGTACATAAGAAACAATTTTCCCATATTAAGAATTCTCTCGGTTGAATCATAATACTAATTAAGCAATTTTAAGGTGTCCTTATTCTACAAAAAAATACAAGTAAAGGTTAATGTTAGCAAATTATTTTGTTGAAACTTTAAATTATCCCAATTAATGTTAACAGTAGGGAATGTGTGTCTTTGGTGATATTTATATGTTTACAAGTAGTATAAAATTACAAAAAAAAGTTTAAAAGTACATCCACTACTACAGCACATGCGACTTATCCGAATAAGATTGAGATAAAGATAAAAGTTAAATTTATAATTGATTCTAAGGGAGAGACGTTAACCTTCGTGTATTTACAAGAAATGGAGAAGGAGGAAAAAGAGATAAAATGCAAAAATTTATTAAACGCGCCTTTGGTATTTTAAAAAAAGGAAATTTCTTCACGTTCCACAGTTAATCTACGTTAAGGATATTTTTTTCTTCCTTCACAGTCCTTCTACAACTATACATTTTTGATGTAGGCGTTAGAGTAATTTTAGGTTTGCTTTAAACTCATCGCCTTTCGGGGTTGCCAATAAAACGTTTTAAACACATTTTTTTGGCTTCTGAGTAGCAGGATGCTTCTCAGAAAATAATTTTACACCGGAGCATATCGATGAGTCGAAACATTGATAGAGCGAATCATCGTTAGATCGAAAATACGCCCACTACTAGTACTGCTATCTCTCTTATTTTCTTAGCGTCTTTACCGCTTAATATTTTTGAACGAAAATACCCCCACTATGACACGCACGACAGAGACAACTTCTAGAATTGTTAGTACCAGTAGCGTACTAAAAAAATTAGTTTTAAGCAGATGATTTTGAATTTTATTTATAGACAAATATTTTTTATTAAAATAAATCGATAAACGTAACTGAAAAATTATTTTTAAGTTGAATTTTTTTATTAACAATTAGATTAACAATTCCAAGGAAAAAGAATGTCATCTTAGAAATGTAAAGAAGATGATACTTAAAACAATAGATTTATTTTTTTAATCACAAAAACTTTTTTTGTCACGTTAAATTTACGGAGACTTACTACATAGAATTTTGAATTTCCAAAAACGAATTTCAAACGAGATTCAATGAAGGTAGGTAAAAGGTACAATATTAATGTATTAGAAATTAAAAAAGATCAGAAATTCTTAGAAAATTAAAAATGTAAAAAAGTTTATAATGCCTCTAGCACCATCTTTATCTTTTTTAAAAAGATATGAATGTAAAGTGATGTGATATGAAGTGATATGAATTTACATTTTAATTCGATAAATGGCGGGCGACAGCTTCAGATTTCTATTTTAATTCTTTTTGCAAGGCTGTTGAGTGTTGGTCTTCAAGTTAAATTACATGGAGGTTTTTTCTTCTTGGATATTCATAATGAAATAATGAATCGATTAAACATATTGCAAAATAGGTCCCTATAACAAAAATTTCCAAATTTTATTACCAAATCTGCACCATATTTCATTGAGGTTGCACTGTGGCTTCTTCCCATGCAATCAAATTAAGTTAAAAATACCAACTATTTGAAATAGGTAAAGATCCGAACTTTAGCAAATGTTTAAAATGGAGTAATAAACTAATTTAACAATAATATAAAAATAAAATCACTATACCACAATGCTTTCAAAACAGATGTGAAAGTTACAAAAATCCACAAAACTAAATTTTTGTAATACAGTTAAAATAGGTACCTAATGAGGAATTTGACTAGTTTGGTGTTTTTACTTTTCAAATAAGGTGGTCATTTTGGGCGCATTTTTGCAAATTTGGGCCAAATTCATTTTTACTTAGCTATAAGAAAGTACATTTGAACCGCCAATTGAAAAAAAAATTTTAATTTTTTTATTTAAAATGGTTAACGATTGTCCCATTTTGTTGAGGTAACTTTTGCTAATAAAATTGGTTTATGATAAATCTTTCCGAACCAAAACGTGAACACAACTAATCCAAAATCGAATTTTTTAACCCTTTGGTGGTATTTTGCAATTTATTTTTACACAAACTTTTAAAATATTTTTGCACATTTTAATTTAGTACCTAAAAAATTTAATTGGTTTCTGATTGTGAAAAATTTTTGCTACTCTTGTAATTGTTGACAACATCCGCTCCGTGAAATTAGATAACTGAATTCAATAATACATCTGTTTGTAAACAAAACATATTCTTCAATTACCAGTATCACTGCACTTTATATGTTAAACAAAAAATCTGTTTAGTGGGGATTTTTAGAAAGTGAACTTGAGTTTTAAAAATATAGTTGCTAAAAAAATTTCATACCAAAAATATTCAAAAAATAATCTTTACAAAAAATGTAACTCCTGTTACCGCAAATAAAAAGACACATTACAAAAAAACGTACCAAAACATATTTTTCAAATTTTTTTTTTCATTTTCTAAAAGATCTCAAAAATTTGATCCCTCAGTCGAAAGAATCTCAAAATCGGTTTAAAAACGTCTGTGTTATTCAAAAAAAGCCAAAAAGTCAAAAAAATCACAACTATAATAATTGTATAGATAATAAAAGTATTAAAAACATATTTTTCCAATTTTTTTTGCATTTTCAAAAAGATCTTAAAAATTTGATTACTGACTCAAAAGCATTTCAAAATCTGTGTAAAAACGGGTAATATATCGAGTATAATCCAAAAATAATGAAAATGACTCGAACAGATTTTGAGAAAATCCATTAGAAAGTGTAGAGCTACTTTGGTCCCCTAATAGGTAGGTAATTTTAAAACAAATATAAAAAGCGATTACCTATATTAGAACGAAAGACTTATATTTTGGCTATTCGCAAACTCGCGTGCGGAGGCAAAGACTGTAGATGGCCCTGATTTTGGTAACAAAAATGTCGTCTCGGGACGAGAAAACGGGAGTATTTAAAGTTGCCCATGGTGTTATCTTGTTTTGGCAATAAGCCGACGATGATTAATTTTCAAAAATACGTAAAAAGAGAATAAAATTTCGACAACTAAAGTTGAAAAATCTTATTTGAAGAAAAAATGATCTGATGTGATTTTTGGTCTCATCCGAAAGAGCATTAAATTTCCTACATTTAAAGAGAAAAATTATTTCGATACCACCATTTGCTCACAACAAATATCAAAATGCAAATTTTAGCCGTTGTTCTTAATATTTTTGGACCAAACTTGCAATATGAATTTGTTATCAGGTGTAACTTCCTCAAGTTTCATACCATAACATTAATTAAAACTAAAGTTCTCTATACAAAAAACTGCGACCCACCAATAACGGCAGTTTTAAATTTTTTTTCGGTTAGAAAATTAATATAAAATATTTTAACTTTTAAACAAAACGAAAATTTTTTAGTCTCCATCCGACCAATACAAGCGAATTTATTAAAAAAATAGTGAAATAGAAACTTTTAATAAAAATTTCAACTTCATAAAACAATGGAATAAAAAAAACTCTGAAATAGGTACAATATTAATATAATGGTAGGTAGGTAAATGGTTTCGAGACCAACAATAGTATTTATTTGCTTATTTGCCTATATTATTTGCCTATATTACAGCATCAAACGTATAATAGTAACTACTAGAAATTCCATTCATTTTCTTTTTTATTTTTAATTTTTAATTTTTGTAAATTTAAATAAAAATTTTAATAATTAATAAAACAAAAAAGTTTTTAGTAATAATACAGTTTAGTTAAATTTCTTCAAAAAGAAACGTAAATTTTAACGAACACGAGTTTGGTGCGCTACTGACCACATCTAGTTATGTTACTTGTAGTGGGGAGTACTTTCTTTATAACCGTATTTGGCGACAAAGATGCTAAAGCAACTAACTGAGGGATGGGCATATTTTCGATCTAACGATGATTCGCTCTATCGACTTTTCGCTCCAACAATAGTGACCCAAACCAAAGCATAAAGGCCCTTCCACACACACAGGTCTTGCCTTCCGGTTTGGCCTGTGCAGGCCGCATTTCGGTTTGCCAAACCGAAAAGCAAGCCTGTGTGTGGCACAAGATTGAACAGACCAATTTTTAGACAGATTAATTTTTTGGGCTTCTGAGTAGCAGGATGCAGTGCAGGGCGCCTGAACGATATCCACACGGTCCGGTTTGGCCTGTGCAGGTGGAAGACAAGCCTGTGTGTGTGGCCCAGGATTAAACAGACTAATTTTTAGACAGATTAATTTTTTGGGCTTCTGAGTAGCAGGATGCAGTGCAGGGCGCCTGAACGATATCCACACGGTCCGGTTTGGCCTGTGCAGGTGGAAGACAAGCCTGTGTGTGTGGCCCAGGATTAAACAGACTAATTTTTAGACAGATTAATTTTTTGGGCTTCTGAGTAGCAGGATGCAGTGCATGGCGCCTGAACGATATCCACACGGTCCGGTTTGGCCTGTGCAGGTGGAAGACAAGCCTGTGTGTGTGGCCCAGGATTAAACAGACTAATTTTTAGACAGATTAATTTTTTGGGCTTCTGAGTAGCAGGATGCAGTGCAGGGCGCCTGAACGATATCCACACGGTCCAGTTTGGCCTGTGCAGGTGAAAGACAAGCCTGTGTGTGTGGCCCAGGATTAAACAGACTAATTTTTAGACAGATTAATTTTTTGGGCTTCTGAGTAGCAGGATGCAGTGCATGGCGCCTGAACGATATCCACACGGTCCGGTTTGGCCTGTGCAGGTGGAAGACAAGCCTGTGTGTGTGGCCCAGGATTAAACAGACTAATTTTTAGACAGATTAATTTTTTGGGCTTCTGAGTAGCAGGATGCAGTGCAGGGCGCCTGAACGATATCCACACGGTCCGGTTTGGCCTGTGCAGGTGAAAGACAAGCCTGTGTGTGTGGCCCAGGATTAAACAGACTAATTTTTAAACAGATTAATTTTTTGGGCTCTTGAGTAGCAGGATGCTTCTCAGAAAATAGTTTTACACAGGTAAATAAAATAACAAAGGTGGGGAATTTTACAATAGTAAGCAGAGCACAAGCAGAAAAATGTAAGCCAAAGACTAAAAACCCGTCCACACACACAGAGCTTGCCTTCCGGTTTGGCCTGTGCAGACCGCCTGAACGATGTTCAGACGCTCCGATTCGGCGTGTGCAGGCCGCGAAGTGTTTGGCTCAGGATTAAACAGGCTAGGATTGAGTACGAAATAGACAATTACAGATCAGTTGCCGCCTAGGGTGCCTAATACCTTAATCTGCCATAGGCAATTAGCTATAAAAAGCATCACCAACACTGACATCACTTTACGAAAATAATTAAACATTCTTTTACATAAAAATTATTTAATTAAACTTCTTGTAGTATTATAAAACAGATAGATTGTCAAGGACGCTGTAAAAACCTTGAAGTAGGCCATAAACAAAAAACGACCATTATTGTAACCTTGTAATTTTTGCAAGAAATAATTAACTTTTTAAATAACGCCAACTATTAAAAAAATAATTCTTTTACGTAAAACTCGAATAAAATGCAACTTCTTTTTTTATTTTCAGGGTGGTTTTCATTAACAAATGAAAAAGGAGAAAAATCAGCAGTGGTTCATTCTTCTCTATTACAGCTTGTAAGAGAACAAGTTTGTAGTTTTATTAGTCTTCAATCTTTTACAGCCTACGCTGCTGGCAATCAAGACTCTTCTGGTAAGTTTTTAATTTTTTCTCCTTCTGAATAAAAGTTAAACAATTTGTTTCGTTGCAATTTCTTGCATTTGAAATAAATCTACGTGCGTTTGTGCAACCATTTAAAATCATTTATTTTAATTACAGATCATATAATTGGAAAAACTCAATATTTAAAAACTCAAATTAGAGGTGGTCAAGTGTTTCAATTACGAGCCGTATTTCAACATAGAGAAGGTGGAAAACATTCGACGCGAGCGTCTCGAGTTTCTCGTACAACAAAAGATAGAGATCTATCAAATCGTTATGCTCAACTTATTAGTCAAAATAATCAGGTACATCAAAATTTATTAGACTGTAACTGATGTACAACCTTAGAAGATGTACAAGAAATTTTTGTTCAAAATCGAAATGTTGTAAAATCCTTGCAACTTGCACATTTAAGTAACATTTGATGTTTACGTCGCGTTTAATTACTGGAAAGTTTTGCATAATATTGAAAATTAGGTTAAAACTGTTGCTTAAACAACTTCTTCCGGAAGTTAAATTACCTTGACCATATAAAAATAATTAACTGTTTTTTTTTCTTTCAGGAACTATACGTTCCTTTAACAACCAAAGGCGAATTTTACGAAACGTACAGTTCGATGAAAGCGAAATTGTGCTTTGCAGGAATGATCGATAAAACTGGACCGTTAGCTTTAGACAAAGACTGCTTGTATAAACTTACTCATTTGCTAAGAAGAACTGCTCTTCCTTTAAAAGTTAAACTTATAAGTGGACCACTTCCTCAAGAAGTTCCAAAGGACTTTACAGGTAAAGTATTATTTTTATTTACCTACAACACGTGTATTGGTTTTAGAATTAAAAATTGATACTCTCTAAGTGCCGTTGTGCTCAGTATAATTAAACTAAAGAAAAATGCAATAACTAAGTTTTCCAATCCGGTAGCTTGACGAACTGTGTTAATATCTTATTTAAATGAGTCTGTAATTTAAATGCGATTACGATTATCGACGCAATTAATTCAACTCGTAGATAATTATAAAAATAAATAACTTAAAAGTTTCTGTAGACTAAGCCTGATGCAAAACGTCAATTTCGACTACGCTTCCAAAAGATGTTGAAGAAACACCAACGTTTTTTAGTTTCTTAAAATGTCAAACATTTTCTCATCGACCATTAAAAAAACCCAGAGAATGAATTTTTTTTATTAAAAAATTGAAGACTGTGGTGAAAGAAGGGTGGTACAATAACAAAGTCTAACTTCGAAAGAATTTAATATAAATCGTGATGAACGGACTAGTGGCCGATGAGATTGAAAAGCGAACAAGAAAAAATTTACAATATTTTTCTTATTTCAAAAGTGTGTAAGAAATATAATACTTTTCGTTTTTTTCTAAGTCGTTCAAACTAAGTTTACGGCTCAGAACGCACACCTTGGAACTCGTTTGACTCGAAGTGAGTCTTCCAAAGACATTAACTTTTTGCTAATGGAATTTCTATTCTATGGAAATAATAACATCAATTTTTAATAAGGATATTTAAAAAAAATACCAATGAATTAAAAGCTACTATCTACCTATATGAAATTTTCCATGACTTTCTGCTTTTTGGGTTCAACCAAGAGTGCTTCAGAAGGGAATTATTACGAAATAAACACTACCAGAAACTAATATTACCTAACATTAACTAACTTATTTTTTATTTATGTCCTGTAATTATTACCTGTGACATATTAATGCTACTGTTACTATTAGCCCAAACTATTTCAAAAAATGTTAAGTTGGGCTAAAGCAATCTCCGAGCTATTTATTAAAGAACCTTGCTTTGAGAAGGTAAACACGCTGCTAAACCTAAGCAGGCTTCAATTGAGAACGATGACAGTCCACTGCCCCCTAATTAAAAACTAACACACCACTGGAATCTGCGATGACTCTAGATATAGAGGCTGTGGGGAGGAAGATGAATTCGCTCAACACTGAGTCTGAAAACACTGGATGCCGCCTACTCGGAATCAGCAGATATACAAAGAATCGACCCCTGCAGGCTAGCAACTTTCATTGAGAAAACGGAACTAAGACTGGATCTATAACCCCTCTGGATAACAAAAAAGAATCGCTTTGGCCTAAATGTTAAGGCCCCCAAGAAGGAAAAAATCCCCGAGCCGACTCAAATAATGTACCTACAGTTTTTATTAGTTCCTCTATGATACTACAATGAAGAAGAGAAGGTAAAGCTGGCAGATACAAACAAAAAGTGAAAGATCTTCCTATGGAAGTGTATGCAGTGCGTCTAAAATGGCCTAACATGACGTAGGACGACTTACACTAATAAATGCCCGCATGTGAATAAGAAAATTAGTTCCTAAAGAATAGTTGAACCGCTGGAGGATAAATCTTCAACTATTCAAAAAAACTCCAGAAACGTCTAAAGTTAAAAATGAGGCAAATCGTGCAAATGAGCCTTTATACATCTCTTTTAAAATAAAAACAAATCATTTACCTTTTTTTTGATGATCTCTTCCCGAATGCGCCCTTCTTCTTGCCCAAAAAGTTTAAAGCGAATCGAACGAATAATTTATTATTGAACACTACACACGCGATCCATGCACTAATTTTTAGAGAAAAAACTGAATAACGAATTATTAAAGCTTCCATCAAGCTTTCAACATCGAACTCGATTTTAATAACGCGTACGCGGTAGTTTAAACTCGATTCCGAAAAAAACCGTTTAATTGTGTTGCGGCTGAAATTCAATAATTTAGCATTAAACAAAAATGTAGTTTTTCGATCCAATGGAAATCTCCTGAAAATAGAAATTTGATAGAAATTCTGCATTTTATTTAATTTGGTTATATGGATTAACTGAGCTTTCTGATGCATTCCTTCGTGGAGAAGAAAAAGAGAAAGAAGCTGATAAATGAAGTAATGATTATTAGATGTCTGCAAAAGCCAAAAGGACAGCTCACTGGAGATGGAAATTTTGATGTAACAAACGGCGACAGCCGTAGAAGACTCACCTGATAGTTGCTTAAGTTTCTCGATATGTTTTAGAAGTTCTATGGTTGGCTCGTCCAACGACACGACCTGAAAATAAAAATTTGATTCAGATATTATTTTCACGTCTTTATATCTTCTCAAATTAAAGAAAGAAGCTCAGTAAAAAAATTTGAATTGATAAATTCAATCGATTCCTGTCGGTGTCATTAATAATATGCAACCCCTGTAAGGTTTTACCTTCTTATCACAAAAATTTACAAGAAGCAACCTTAAGACGACTGTTCCTTAAAATTTCTAATCAACATGATTTATTTACTGGACCAAATCTATCAGGGGCAATATGTAAATGACTAATTATTTGCTTCACTGAGCAATCGAATCTGGCGACGGACCTGTGTATATGTAAAAACGACTCAACCTTAGAAAACTAGAAAAATGGATGAAAATTTGATCTTAAGATAGATTAAGGCATGCCGAAAAAGATCCAATAAAGTTTTCCTTTTCAGCACAATTTTTTGTGCATGCAAACTTTTATTGTATCTTTTTCGGCATACCCTAAAGACCCGTTCACACACACCTGCTTGCCTTCCGGTTAGCCTGTGCAGGCGGTATGCACAGGTCACTTAAACGCTGTCCAGACGCTCCGGTTTGGCCTGTACAGGCCGCCTAAACGGTGTCCACACGCTCCGATTTGGTCGGAAGGCTAGCCTGTGTGTGTGGATGGGCCATTAAAGGCGGATTCAGACACACAGGCTTACCTTCTTGTTTAGCCTGCGCAGACCAACCTGCGTAGGCCAACCCGGAGCATCTAGGTATCGTTCAGGCTTCCTGCACAGACTTTCACTGGGCTTGTGGAGACCGACCTGCGCAGTCCATAATCGGAGCGTCTGGACATCTTGCGCCTGCGCTGACTTTGATCTGGTCAGTTCAACTTCAAGCGTTGGTTTAAAATTCGCCTGCATAGGCCTGGCAGGAATAAAAGCCTGTATACGTGTGAACGCAAAGTAATAGTTCCGGCTTACCTCCACAGGCCAAACTAGAGCGTCTGCACAGCGTTCAGGTCACCTGCACAGGCCAAACAGACAGGCCTGTGTGTGTGGCGTAGCCGTAAGACAAAATTTTCATCCATTAATAAAATTTTAATTTTTTAAGTTTGAGACCTTTGACGACTAATAAACTATTCCACCTTTATTGATACAAAACATAAGCTCAAAATTACTCAAACTTTAACACAATCAAGGAATGAGTGGAATACTTTGAAATAATGTACTCCAATTTCTTTATATTTTTCATTTTACCCATGCTCTCTCTTCTTGACTTCCTAACTTTTCGTCTCAAGTATTTTGAAATGACTTAATTACTCATTTTCTCCAACTACCTGCTAATTGTTGGAATATTAAAAAGAAATTCTTCCCATTTCAACTCGAATATACTTTAACCTTTAACGAGTACCCATGACAAGCTCTACAGTAATTTTTAAACTATCTTGGGGCATAAAATAGCTCTGTCGACCAATTTTCATTAAAAAGCTTTGTTTTTGCGTGGAACCCTCAGGATATAGAAGTCTCTCTTATTATGAAAAATTGTTTAAAGTCTGCCATATAAGATTAGGAAGGATACATCATGGAGGTATAATTAATTCCAATCGCATAATCCCTAAGGAAAACTAACATTTAGATTATTTTTAAATTTTAAAAGTTTGAATATGATAGAATTTTTATAACCTGTCCATATTTGACCTCCGGGGTTGCACATGTATAATTACACCTCGCAGAGAAGATACATATCTTACATTTTTCACTCGAAATAAAAAAAAAGTAAGTAATTTCAAGTGAATGCTAAACTGACAAATTTACATAAGTAAATACAAGATTGTTAAATATCACCTTGCATTTAAAATTTTATTTCTGCGTCTTCTAGTTGAATGCACTTCAATTAAAGCGTCATGTTGCTCAGCATGCCATTTACCAATTTTTATTTTATACATTTTGTTCATTGTCACCACTACATTGTGTAACCCATTTTTATCCCTACATTATTACATCTTCAAATTATAAATATCTCAACGCCGGTGTACTTAATGTTGGTTGTTGTTTTGCTTTAATTTTTTAACCGTGTTGCAAAATTTTTCTTTCTCAACAAGGTGCACACATGAATTTTGTTGCTACTCGGTTTTAATATAAAACAATGCCAATGTAATTACGCAATATTATTTTTCTTCAATTTATTAATATCACAGTGAGACGTACATAACACAATGAATAGGTGTCACACACCCATATTTCTTGTAACACGTCTAGAATGAAAGTTGTTTGCATGTATAAGAAGATTATAATTAAAAGGAACAATGCGTTTTATCTTTAAAATTTTAGCTTATGTAAGTGTTTTATTTGAACTTCTTTACCTTCCTCTTAATGTCTTATTAATTGACATCTACAATAGCACACTCAATAATGAAACGACAAGTTATTAAAACAAAAACCGGATTATCTTTTAAATTTTTGTAATTTTCATAATCAAATAATATTCTTCTTCTTATTACAGATGCGTTCGTTTTGGAAAGAAAATTCCAAGAACCACTCATGGTAACGTGTACCTTACCACCTACTTCAGAAAATATAAAACACGAAATAAACTGCATAAATTTAAATTCAAAAGTTAAAATCAACAAGTGCAGTTTGGGTTTTGATTCCGAGAATCGATTATTTAAATCTCAAAGAGTACAAGCAGCTTTGTCATTTTGTCATAAAAATGTCGAAAGTTGGTATAGAGAAGTCAGATTAGTTCCAAATATGCACCTAACGAACGTACAGCAAAATAAACTAGAAAAGTGCAACGAGTGCAATAAGTCAAATAGAATTTGTTCAGATTGTCGTAATAAAGTTAAAAATGATAATAATCTTGAAGATAAACAAGTGATAACTAAACAATTTCCAAAATCTATTAAATGGTTGAGAAGTTTGAAAATCCTAGGAGGTGGAAACGAACCTAATTCCAACGATCAATATCAAGATATTAAAGACCCAATGGAAGGTATGGAAAAAGTTAAAAGTATCGAACGATATAAAGACATGTCTAAACTAATCGAAGATAAATTTGGTAAAAAAAGTTACAATCCAGTTAAAAAATCAGCAAGTTTCATGTATTCGAACAAACGAATAGACCTCGAAGAAACTCCGAACGTTAAAAACAACCCATCTTTACTAAAGTGTCAAAGCTTAGACGCCCAAATTTACACGAACGAAGATGAAAACCGTCACCTCCAACTGTTCAAACATAGACTAAATAGAAGAGTATCAAATTTATCCGATAATTACAGCAATAACGAATTCCAAATGTGCATCCTCGATAACGAAAATGATTCCAACGATTCAAAATTGAGAACGAGTTCAGCACAAGGTCATTCGTTGAATGATTTAAGAGCAACAAATTTACATATCACTAAAATTGATTTTGACGAAATTAAACCAGTGGAAGAAGTAACCAAGCTTAAGAAAATCAAACCTGATTTAATACCCACACTTACCAAAAATGAAAATTGCACCAACTCGTACATTACGGAACGCCTCTGTTCGGAATTCCACGTCAAAACTAAAATACAAAGAAGAACAAACAGCAAAACAAATTTATCCAATATTAGAACTAGCGTTAGAATTCCAGACTGTTTGAATGACAATAGAAATAAATTTTCAATATTTGATAATCGATTAAATAACGATTTTGATAAAAATAAAAAATCGGTTGTTGTACAAGTTCACGAGGAATCTCTTCAGAAAAAGAAAAGGCTTTCGACAGTAATGGACGATGTTCCTTACAGCAAAGTTGTAGACGAAGTAAATCGTCCCAATACGGAAAGGAAGAGTGCAGAAGAAAATATTTATGCGGAAATTTGTGAAAGTCCTTGCAATTGTGATAGTATGCAAAAATGTGATTGCAAAAGAACTAGAAAATCTCATTTGGATTATTACTATGTGAAATTAGGATCGAATGGTGATAGTGTTATTCAATCTGATTCTGACGAAGCAATTTACAATACTTTAAGATAATCAAATATTAATCAAATTTAAACTTATGTAAATATTAAAACAAAATAGTCTATTACAATTGTAAATAATTATTGTGCTTGTCGGCATTTTTAGCTTTATGTGTACATTATATGGAAATTAAACTTAAATTTATGAAACATTGTCTGAACTTCACTTTTTAAGAAAGTAAAATTGTAATTATTTAATAAATATTTTTCTAAATGTTCATATTGCTTAACACATTTTGAAAACCCTTATTTCCAGTGTAAAACCATTGAGATAAGAATATATCGAGTAGGCTTCGGAATATGACTGTGCTATTTAAAACATTTACTAAGCTATCTTGATACATTCTTTTTTAATTGCCCACTATCAATTTTAACAGTGGTAATTGTGTACTTGAAAATAATTATTTAAATTACAATAATCCTTAAGACAGTGTTTCGACGATTTTAAACTAAACCTGTAAGTGCCTATAAACTTGATGTCATTTTCGTACTTCATTAAAATTTTATTTCAATTAAATTGGCTTTTACTACTTCCTCCGAACAATATTAATGATAGTTACCTGATATTTGATATTTAATGAAGGGTTTGTGAGATGAACTTTGAAGATTGATATCTTCTGTAGTACCTCCTGATGTGAGGAAAAATTATTTTAGATGAAAATTATAGAAAAATAAAATAGGTATCTATAAACAACTTGTGTATAGCAAAAGTTGTCATTAATAATTTATTTCTCAGAGATCAAGCATAATAATTCTTAGAGGGTAAAAAAAAATAATAAATAAAAATACTTCTTCAATTTTCATTGAAACTTTTGTGCGTTTTACTTTGAATATTAACATTTTCTGCATTAGTTTCAGACAACACTTTAGTTAGATTCATTTAACGTACAATATTACATAAATTAAGTATGTGAATTTTTATTTCACTACCCCCAACGCCCCTCGACTGGACTATCCAGATATCCCGATATTTATTTATTTATTTATTTAAGGTTATAGACTACCAGATACGCCTACGGCCTAATTACATGGAAGCCTGGACCGACAGCTTAACGTTAAATATTAAATTTTTTTCCCAGTCCAGCTCTGAGCCTGGGAACTCTGTATAAAATTTAAAAATATTAAAGTTCACATTGAATAATAATAAATAAAATTTAGAATTTTCAATTTTACCCCCCCCCCCCCACACACACACACAATGGCCCGTCTGCAAAGTGGCCCGAACTATCAGATTTCCCGGTATTAATTTTATTCCCAGTCCAGCCCTGTCTTGATGCTACACGACCTCAAGCCTCAGTGAGGGTTTTATGGTTTTAGGTTAAGGTGTGAGAGGTGAGGCCGAGTAGTATTAAGAGTTGACGAGTACCCACGGTTTTGAATTTCTTTACTTAAACCTAAGTCATAAGGGTTCAACATTATATAAAAATTGCAAAAATCGAAGAGGGTGTTTTTTGTACACTTCGATTTGAACAAGCTCAACTTTCCGTGGTTTTTATTTTTTACTGCATAAACGAATTATCCGTTTGAGCTCGGACTGGTCTCATTCTCTTGGTAATTTTATACATTACAAATTATTTCAGAAGTATTTTTTGCTATCTTCAATGTGATCGAAGATATTTTCAAAATTAGCAGTTTTGCTAAGAAAAAATGTAATTTTGACACTGTTCCCGAACGCCTCTGATCCAGAAGAATCTGTCCCATAATTAGGAACTTAAAATAAAGCGATTTCTGAAATAAAATTGCTATCCCCAAACTTTTCTCAAAAAATGTTTATTTCCACTCTTCTATAAGACCGTGTAGCGTTAAGCAAGAGTTGACGAGTGCCCACGGTTTTGAATCTTTTCACTTAAACATAAGTCATAAGGGCTCAAGATATAAAAAAATTGCGAAAATCAAAGAGGGTGTTTTTTGTACGCTTCAACTTGAATATTTGACACTGGAACAGTGTGACCAAAAAGGCTTTAAATAAAAAAAAAGCGATGCTAAAAATAAATAGTACGTTCCTTTAGCTTTAAATAGGCGTATTTTGCAGAAATATATCTCTTTTAGATCGCGAGTTATAAATTATTGAAGTATTCATGTTTTCAAAATAGTTCAAAAATTAATTTGACCGTCGATAGGTCAAAAATAATTTTTTCAGAAAACCTCTTTGTACACTTTAGTTTGAACATATTTCCAACCGACACACCAAATTTCGTCATAATCCGAAGACCTAAGGGTCAAACGTGGCCGATCTGACGTGGAATTACCCAATGATCTTAAAACACAAGATGCCTATAATCGTCTATTTATCATCCATTGTTTTATACTTGATATAAAGGGTAGTATTATTCTTAAATGACTCACCTCATCAGCAAATGTAAATTCATTAGATCCATAATATCAAAATTACTTAAGAACACGCGTCTGAAAAACCAAAATTTTTTAATTAAAAATCGAAATTATATAAATGTTTTAAAAATTACTTTTAAATTAAACATTAAATTAAACAAACAGAAAAAATTTATTAACCCTTTTAATATCAACTACAAGTTAAAACACACGTTGTCACTTTCGTACTTTAATTAAATTTAATTAATTTAAATATAATTTTATAAAAACAGAGGACCCATCTTGTTTTATAAGTACTACTTCGTAAAAAGAGTATTAATTATTAAAAATGACTCACTCAGCTCACGTAATCATCAGCAAGTGTATTCATTAGATCAAAAATTTCATGTAGCCACACACATCATAAAAAACCAAAGTTTTGTCATTAAAATCCGAAATTGAGTTAATGTTTTAAAAATTATTTTGATATCACAAAGAAACATTTTATTAACTTTTTCAATACCAACTACAAGTTAATACTAAATTCATTTTCGATGAAGACACCTGCGTTGATTTGAAACGTATTTTGATAAACAAAAATGATAAAATAATAAAATACTATCAAAACTAAAAATATACAACGGTCATCTTTTATAAACAATTAACATGAAATCAAAATAATAATTTTGTAAAATTGGTCTTGATATACAAGATTGTATGACTATGCTCATTTAAAACAGCAAGGGTCAAATTTTATGTTTTGATTTTATTTTTGAATTTTTTTAAATCAATTTTGTGTTTAACAGAGACGTAACGGCTCATGTCCCAAAATACGTCGAAAAACAAAAAAGGTATTTTTCCGAAAATGCTTTCTAAAGGCGCCAGAGCTCCTCAAAGCTTTTAAGAGGCTAGGCTGTAATACAAATTTAAAAAATAGATTTAACAAAAATTAAAATCTGCATCAGTTACTGCCTTCATCTAAAAACTATAATTAAAATCCACACTAAAATCGCTCACAAAATACAGAAAATAAATTTTTCATTAGAACCTTTGCTGGAGTTGCTGACGGTGTCCAAAATATTCCCATTGTTTTCTCACAAACTCAAGAGGCAAGAGCAGACGCGGACTAATAAGGGGTGCTGAGCGCTATATAGCGTCCCGGACTCCTGAAATTGTGGTAAAAATTCCGACAATTCAAGATTTATACAGGGTGGACCTTTTCAAAAGGATCACATGTCAGAGGCGTAAGATTAAGTAATTCAAAATTTTGCATTGTGGGCTCCTAAAGATATCTGCGCCCTTGACAAATTATAGTCAGTCCGCCTCTAGAAAAGAGTTTTATTAAATTTGAAATGGTAATGCATTCCAATCTGAGAAAATATTCCATCTGAGTGCGATGCTATAATTTAAAAACAATATGAAATGATTTTAGAGAAACACCTAATTAATTATACCGCGTGTTGAATGACTTACCGATACATAGGGCAATAACACGTAAAATCACGTTTCTATAAATTCCTGCTTCCTTAATAGTTTTATAGGAAACATTATGCAGAATTAAAAATTAGAAATGATAAAGATATTACATTTCATCATGCTTTTACTTAAAGAGCAAAAAAGGCTTTAGAAGTTGTTAAAATTTTCGTTAATCAGGGTAGCAGTTTAAATGTTGCTACGTTACTTAATTAAATTATTGCTTGTTATTCAAATTGGAAAATTTTAACAACTTATAAAGTCTTTTTTGCTCTTTAAGTAAAAGCAAGATGAAATGTAATACCTTTTATAAGCATCAATGAGTCAACTTCGGCTTCCATAAATGGATTAACTATACTATTATACATACAGAGAGGTCTAAAAGTGTAGAACGGTCTTAATAACTTGACCAAATAGAATAAAATTTGAAGAGGGTAAATAACGTAATTTATCCTATTTTTTGACGAAGTTTAAAATTTTTTATTATCTCGATCTTCAGAGTAATGGCGTGAGGGTCAACTTTTTTAAATGGCAAGGGGGGGGGGGTATTTTTTGGTGTTTTCTAAAAGAGCATTTTTTTCTGATTTCAAACATGTGCTACAAGTTGAGATTTGTATTAAAAAAAATAAAAATTCTCAGGGTCTAAAAGTGTGAAACGACTTTAATAACTTCTAAAGGACTTAACCAAATAAATTTAAATTTGGAGGGGGTAAATAACGTACTTATATCTATTTTTTGACAAAGTTTAAAATTTTTTATCGTTTAGATCTTCAGAGTAATGGCGTGGGGTCAATTTTTTTAAATGGTAAGGGAGACATTTTTTGGTATTTTCGTAAAGAACATTCTTTTACGACTTCAAGATACCAAAAAATATCCCCCTCGGCTTTTAAAAAAGTTGACCTCCACGGTATTACTCTGAAAAGCTAAATGATAAAAATTTCTAAACTTCGTCAAAAAATAGGAAAAATTACGTTATTTACCCCTTCCCAATTTTATTTTAATAGAGCGTGTCACTTGTCGTGAAGTTCAATTTTATTCCACGAGGTTCTTACTAAATTACTTAAATCAAAAAAACTTTAAAAAATTCCCATAATTATATACCATAAAAGAAATTTGGTAATACTGTAATTTGACGTTTGGGACCGTCGATTGTGCGAACCTCGTGGAATAAAATTGAACATCATGACAACTGACACGCTCTATTGGTCAAGTTGTTTAGAAGTTATCGTAAAGGTCCGTTTTCATGTGACATTAAAGTCATGACAATTGAAGTC
Organism: Malthinus seriepunctatus; assembly: GCA_963924605.1. Taxonomy (NCBI): domain Eukaryota; kingdom Metazoa; phylum Arthropoda; class Insecta; order Coleoptera; family Cantharidae; genus Malthinus; species Malthinus seriepunctatus. The sequence goes on along the minus strand of OZ004600.1, from coordinate 115,450,155 downwards.
GTGACAATGTGACATATTTTAAAAGGTGTTTTCATGTAAATTAATGTCATGGAATATTTGTGGAATAATAACCTCTCACTATACACAACCATTCAACACAAAAAGATAAAGACTGCCACGACAATGTGACGATATCGTTTTCACGGAGTACCGAACGTGACATTTTTTCAAAAGTCGCAAAAATATCAAAGTTGGTTTGATTCTCGACATGGTGTTGCGACAATTAATACAAAGTCATGAAAACACGACTTTTTTAGTTTTCATGAAGAAAATTGTCATGGCATTAATTTTCACGACATTAAAAGTCATGACTTTATGTCACATGAAAACGGACCTTAGGCCGTTCCACACTTTTAGAATTCTCTGTATATGAAGGGCTGGTATCAAACATCATAATCATAAATCATAATTTTTTTCGAATTATTTAATAAAATTTATGTATTTGCCGAACTTTCAGCTATTAGCCTTCGCCTTAATTCACTAAATTTTTGAAACACGAGCATAATTTTCTTATAATTAGAATTTTTCAACAATTTGCCCCTATACTATAAGCAACCCACTTGACGTAAACGTATAGTGCGTTGCATAATCTTTCAGGGTATATAAATTTACACGAGTGACCTTCACATCAACATAACCTAAAATTTGATAAAAACATAACACACTTTACATTATAAGAAAATGCTTTATGAAAGCCCAAATTACTCCCAAAATGTACTAAAATTATTTGAAGATAAAAAATTCGTTAAAATTTGTGCACCAATGGTTCGTTACAGCAAGTAAGCACACACTTAAACCTAGCTAAACTTAATTACCGATAGCATACTTTTCAGATTGCAGTTTAGAAATTTAGTTCGAGAGTATGGATGTGATTTATGTTACACCCCTATGATATTAGCCGACTCATTTTGTCAAAGTTCTAAAGCAAGGTTTAACGAATTCACAACAAATTTATGTACGTATAAATAATATAATTTCGTTTTCTTATTCTATTGAATTGTTTTAGGTGATTCACCTGTGGTGGTTCAATTTGCAGCCAACACTGTAGCCGATTTTGTTGGAGCAGCTTACATGGTATCACCGTACGTTGTAAAATATTTTACAACAAATTAATCATTGATTTATTTCTAGTTATTGCGGAGGAGTAAATTTAAATTGTGGTTGTCCACAAAGATGGGCCAAACAAATGGGTTTAGGATGCACTTTATTAGATAAACCAGAGTTGCTTGCAGATTTAGTTTCACAATGTCGTAATAGAATTGCAAAACCTTTTACTGTAAGCATAAAAATGAGAATTTTAAAAGATGTTAAGTAAGTAAAGTGTGACTTGTTTATAAAGTTGTAACGAGACAATTCGATTGTAGTAAAACTATCGATTTATGTAGAACGTTGGAAAAGGCTGGAGTTAGTTACATTTCGATTCATGCGAGAACATCGTCTCAGTTAACGGGAGTTATTAATAAGGATATTTTGAAATTGGCTGTTGAGAATGTTCAATGTCCGATTGTTAGTAATGGTGGTATTAAAAATTTAAGTGAATGCGCTCAATTGCAAGAAGAAACAAAATGTAAAGGTATTTTATTTTCTAAGAGCTATTTTAATAAATACAAACTACAATTTATCTTTTTAGGTGTAATGATTGCAAACGGTTTACTTACAAACCCAACATTATTTTCTGGTTCGAATACTACAACTTTAGATTGTGTACAAAGATGGTTAAATATATGCTATAATACAACTTTAAATACTAATTCATTTCAACAACTTAAAAATACATTTTGTCAACCTTTTATACCAGAAAGACCACCAAACTTAACTTTTCAATGTTTTCACCATCATTTAGTTTTTATGTTAGAAAAAGTTTTACCAAAATATAAACGTAGGATATTTAACAACCTTCAAACTTTTAAAGATGTACTAATATTTTTAAATGATTATTTTGGACTAAAACCACAGTTAATTGATGAAGAAGTGTTCCATAAGTACAAAGTTTTAAATTTAAATTATGAAAATAGGGATAAATTGTACTATGAGTTGAAACCAACTTCTACAAATAGTATGAACTTTAAGGACGATATTAGTTATGAATATAGTTCGGAAAATAGTGAAGGAAAATTTTTTAAATCAAAATTAATACAGGAAGAAGAAATAGATGATTATAATTTAAATGAAATGTTTAATTGATACTTATGGATATTTACCAAAGCTTTAGAATTTGTATTTTATTGTAATAAAGTTCAAAATAAAAATACCTTATGTATTAGTTTTTGTAACTAGAAAATAGAATCAAAAAGATTTAATGTCTACTTGAGTCTTGAAAACAAAGAACGGAATGAACATAAACTATCTTGGGTCTTCAAAAATATTTTACCTAATTTTTTAAAAGACTTGTCTTTGGCAACATTGAGAAGATGCATCATGATGAAGAGCCCGCTAAAATGAGATGATTATTTTAAATAATAAACTTGCAAATAAGTGGATTGATGTATGTCTAGGCTTTTAGAAATAAGCAAAATTGACTATTTCCTTTGGGAATATGTAAAACACATGGTGTATTACATAGAGCTCATTACATGTGCAGGACATGAAACAATTTAAGGTGGAAAGGCTTGTAAAATAGGGAAAAAATGTGATAATGTTGAAGTAATAAAATCTGCAAGTAATTTAGGTCCTTACTTACCAAAACCACCAGTATCTAGTTCATCTTTTGCCTTTAATGTAAATTTTGAATTTCACGGGTTTTAAAGATTGTAAGGAATAAACATTTTTCTACTCCTATACTGTAATTGATGCAATATACATTTGCTACCTGTACTGTAATGATTAAAGTGTGGAATATATGCACTTAAAACTACCCAATATATGCACATGCATATGCACCAATAAATGACTGATATATGCACGTATATGCCTTTAAATTTAAAAGATTATGCACTAAAAACAGAGGACTTTAATTTTTTAATGAATTTTATGAAAACTTTAAATTCATTAAAACCCATTAACGCCCAGCGATCTCATATGAGATCAGCCAAAAAAATTTTATGACCATTTGCAATTTTGACATTTTTTTGAAATACACAATTTTTAAATTTTTTTAAATTTTGTGCTTGGGCGTTAACCCTCCATTCAACGGGTGAAGCCTGTGAGTGCAAGCAAAAGTGAAAATTGTCTGTAACTTAAAAAAAGAAATACTTTTTACTGTAATATTCTATCTACCTTCTTAACTTGTAATAACTCATATCATCAGCATTTGCTTTTCAAATTTTTTCAAAAAATGAATCCTCTAGGACACAGTTTGTTGTGACAGGCTTCACCCGTAGGTTCGTGTAACTTTGTGATAACCGATTATTTTTGTTATAAAGCATTATTTAAGCGCAAAATTTATCTGCAGACCATAAAAAATAATTGGTTTTAAGTTTCAATGCTTGTTTGTAAATTTATTGTTTAGGTGACAAGTGCAACATAAGCAAAAATTCTTATTATTTTTCCAGTTTTGTAAGGCTTGGTTATGTATTTAGTACATTGAAGCCTGCTATTGCAGTGAAGTTTAGGCCCTTGCAGTTTGTGTTGAGAATTTTATAATTTAATTTTTTTGTAATTTTCTGCTTATTTGATCAATATTATGATAATTAACTTTATTTTCCTTCAATGTCCATAAAAAACAGTTTTCAATAAAAAATGTCAAAAAAGGATAAAAAATTTAAAATTAAAAAATAATAACTAACAAAAGGACCTACGCTTTAATTCTTCTGTAAAATAATGAAGAATAAGGTAGATTTTCAATTAAAAAAATTTCAGTGCAATTCTTGCACCCTTACTATTTTTTAGCTATAGATATAAAGTGAGCCTGACAGGCTTCACCCGCTGGCTCGTGTGATTCTAGACCCACCCGTTGGATGGAGGGTTAATGGGTTTAAAAAACTAGTAGAGGGATTTGTTAGCAAACCAGCACACTATTTACACATTTGTCTAAAGTAGTGTCCATGGTAATATGCCAAACAGTTTCCCAGTATCGGCAGTATTGGGCAGTATCGGCAAGTGTACAATGTGAGAAGCACGAAGTGTGTGATGAAACACCGATTTTTTTTGAGAAGTTTCTTTTAGTTATCTTTTTAAATTCCATTAAATTTTATTGTCACTAAACTGAAATTAATTATTAACCGATTTCTAAAAAGTCTGGAAAATATGCACTTATAATAAAAGCATATGCAATATGCACTAAAAATAAAAGCATATAAAATATGCACTATAAAATTTTGGTTTTAAGCTTTTGAGTTCTTGAAACGGATAGATACCATTTTTTACGACTGTCGGAACTAGCAAACAAAATATGCATTTGCATATAATTCCACACTCTAGTAATGATATTCATTACGATACATATTTTTTTCTTCAAACGTCAGAAAAAGTCGCCTTTGTGTCACTCAATAGGTAACGGTGACGTTTAACTTTCCCGCCGAGGCAGGAAAAATTGTCAGAAAAGTAATTTTTGTCTGTCTAGGAGGGAAAAGTAAAATCTTAACCGCACATTATTTTTATTTTTAACGTAAAAAATGTTTTTTAAGCATTTGTAATGTAAACAATTTAATGTTTTTTAAATTTTCCTTTATAATTAGTTCGTTGCTTTTAATAATTAGCTTTTTTTACAAATTTAAGTTAATTTTAAAAAATATTTGACAATTGAACTACAAGTAATTGACAAGAGATGGTGCTCTTTCAAAAATCAAAATTTTCAGTTTTACGCTTTACGTTTGCAGAAAAAATTTAATGTTTTATGCGGAGTCAAAGTAGTTTTGTGTGACTCGCCTGTATTGCCAGGCTCGCTCGCTACGCGCTCGCTCTTCAGCCAAACACAGTCTTGTCACACAAAACGTCACTTTGTCTCCTTATAAAACAAATAACTATTCATTACGATACAAGTCTATAACCAATAGAAATGTAGCATTCCACCAATATCACGTATTGCCTTGACTATGACAGATCTAAAAAATTAATTATTTTTTGACAGTTAGTTAGAAAAATTATATTTTTTGCAAATAAATTCGCTGATAATGTCTGATAGTGACAGCGAAATTGAGAATTTTACGCCACCAGAGATTGTGGAACAAGCAACAAGAGCCGCCAGCAACTTATTGCCCGTAAAATCAGCAAAGAGATATGAAAAATATTACTCTCAATTTATGGATTGGAGGGACAAAAATAAGGTTAGCAGCTTTTCAGAAAACGTCTTACTCGTTTATTTTGTTGAGTTATCAAAGAAATTGAAGTCCACAAGTTTATGGACCCATTATTCAATTTTGAAATCTACGTTAGGTATTAAACATACAGTAGACATAACAAAATATTCCAAACTGCATACCTTATTAAAAAGAAAATCTGAAGGGTATGTTCCCAAAAAATCTAAAACGTTTTCTACAAATGAGATAAAGAAATTTATTGGAGAAGCCCCAGATGTTAAATATTTATTGTCGAAGGTAAGTTCTTTTTCGTTGTCAATCCAGTACAAGAGTAAAAACTGTGTTCTCTTAAAGGTGGCATGCGTCTTTGGAATTATGGGAGCTTGCAGAAGGCATGAGCTGCACAAATTAGAATTTAGCGATGTGAATGATTTTACATCAACCCTTTTAGTTACAATTAAAGATACCAAAACAAAAACGACACGAAAATTCACAGTTACCGGAAAGTATTACGAAATATGCAAGAAGTACATGAATTTGCGACCAAAAAATTGTCTGAGTCCATCTTTCTTTATCAACTACGTTAACGGAAAATGCACTATCCAAAACGTAGGAATAAATAAGTTTGGAAACATGGGAAAAGAAATGGCTACTTATTTAAATCTTCCAATTTCCAGTTTATATACCGGACATTGCTTCCGCCGTAGTTCTGCTACAATATTGGTTGATGCTGGTGGCGACATCATGGAATTAAAACGCCACGGTGGATGGAAGTCCACGGCAGTGGCCGAAACTTACATTGACGAATCAATTCAAAATAAAATCAATGTAGGTAACAAAATTTTGACTTCAATTGAATACAGCCAAACTAATTCTATAAACATTACTCCATCAACATCAACAATAGCATCCACCAATATTGGTACAGAAATTCTGCAATTACATTTCCAAAATTGTACCATACAAAATGTAATTATAAATAAAAAATAAATTAACTTTCAGGCAAGAGTTTTCATATTATAATATCTCATTATCAGTTTACTAAATTTTAAAAATAAAGTTGTCATTTTATATTATTATGATTGGTCGTAGAAAAAATAGTGTACGCAACTCACATTTAATGGCTATTAAGACATGCTCGTTGCGTAAAGTACTATTATTTTTTCTAATTTTTGATAGTAAGCCACATCGGCCTAGCCGCCTGCTTACTTAAATATAATAATAATTTGTGCCGGGATATCGAGCTCCCGTTTACTGTTGCCGCACCTTGTATTATAAAAGAAAAATGATATTTTCGAATTTTTGTCGTTTAAAACAAGTAATTTTTAGTTTAATTAGAAAATTTACTTAATTTTAGTAACATAAAATTAAACAATTTTAATTTAAAATCTTCAAATTTAAACTTGAAATGATAATTGATAACGATAGCAACCAACCTCGCTTTGCAACAACCTTGGCATCAAGAATGAACCAATAGGAAGAGAGTATCGCCCACATGTGTACTAGCAGTGGTGGCATACTAGCGGTTTTTCTCTAATTCAAATCGATTCAAATCATTTTAATTTGTTTCTTGTTTGTAAGTGTACGATCAGTGTACGATTTTAACCACATTTTAACTGTCAAGTTTGTCCAGCGTTTTAAACATTTGTCCTTAATTTAAATAATAATAGAAAGGTACGTGTGACTAATTTTTTATAATAAAAATCTAATGATTGATATTTATTGTAGAATGGAAAATAAAAAGAAATGCTTATCTCGTTTATCAACTATAACGCCTACTATCAAACCTCAACCACTTGCTGCTATGCCTGCATTGGAAGAACCAAACAAATGCCCTGCAAGAAGATTATTGTCTCGAAGGTCAAAATCTTTTTCCGATTTAAGAACTACTGCGAATCTATTACGAAGACCTTTATCAAAATTCAATGTTAATAATCCGTTAGCAGCACATAAAGCTTTTAAAACGAACACAACAGCTGCTAATCCATCAAAAGGAGCGATCAAGAGGACCGCTCCAACACCAATCGTGGACCAACCCAAACCGACAGTTTCAAAACCAGCACCGTATGATTATAAAGCATGTTTTAAAGGTATATACCTAAATATGTTAAAGCAACAGCTACTATCAAACCTCAACCACTTGCTGCTATGCCTGCATTGGAAGAACCAAACAAATGTCCTGCAAGAAGATTATTGCCTCGAAGGTCAAAATCTCTCTCCGATTTAAGAACAGCTGCGAATCCATTACGAAGACCTTTATCGAAATTCAATGTTATTAACATGTTATATGCTTTTTTTGCTGGTATAGTTGGTAATGGGTTCTTAACATTGAATTTCGATAAAGGTCTTCGTAATGGATTCGCAGCTGTTCTTAAATCGGAAAGAGATTTTGACCTTCGAGACAATAATCTTCTTGCAGGTCATTTGTTTGGTTCTTCCAATGCAGGCATATCAGCAAGTGGTTGAGGTTTGATAGTAGCTGTTGTTTTAGCATCTTTATGTACCAAGTCGGTGTACGAATTTAGACTTTCGGAAAAACATCCTTCTAAGGGAGCGATATTTACAAACATTAAAGTTTTTGAATTTCCACAGATTTCCAGCTGTTGCTTTAACATCTTTATATACCTTTACTAAGTCGGTGTGTTTTTCACTTACAAGATTAAAACGTGCTTTGTAATCGTACGGTGCCGGTTTTGAAGATTTAGAAATTTTCGGTTTGGCTTGGTCCACGATTGGTGTTGGAGCGGTCCTCTTGATCGCTCCTTGCGATAGATTGGCAGCCGTTGTGTTCTTTTTAAAAGCTTTTTTTGCTGGTATAGTTGGTATGAGTTATTAACATTAATGTTAACATTAATGTTAATAACCCATTACTAACTATACCCGCACATAATGCTTTTAAAACGGAACACAACAGCTGCTAATCCATCGCAAGGAGCGATCAAGAGGACCGCTCCAACACCAATCGTGGACCAACACAAACCGAAAATTTCTAAACCTTTTAAACCAGCACCGTATGATTATAAAGCACATTTTAATCTTTTAAGTGAAAAACACACCGACTTAGTAAAGATAAATATATAAAGATGTTAAAGCAACAGCTGGAAATCGGTGGAAATTCGAAAACTTTAATGTTTGTAAATATCGCTCCCTTAGAAGAATGTTTTTCCGAGAGTCTAAATTCGTTGAGGTTTGCTTCTAAAGTTAAAGAGGTTAAATTAGGCTCGAAAAGAAATTTTAATAAAAGTAACTTAAAGATTTCTTGATTTAGTGATTTTAAAGTGTATTTAATTTTAATTACAGAACTTATTATTATGTATTATAATAATTATAAACTAACAACAAAAAATATATAGACGTATTATAAATATTTTTAGCATTTTTTTAAGTTCTTAACTTCAACCTTTTTAACTTTTTCCAATCCAAGAACACCGGATGTGCATGGCCATACGAGGAACTTTTTCCTGTTATATTTTTTTGTGCATTTCTTTAACAGCTTATAATTTAAAATTTTCAAATTAAATTTTAATAAAAAAGAAATGCACAAAAAAATACAACAGGAAAAAGTTCCTCGTATGGCCATGCACATCCGGTGTGTTCTATCTCTTATGGTTTTTTTTCAATGCCAGACACTGCTGGACCTGGTAGTATAGGTACCCGTAAAGAATGTTCTCTTTCTGCAGATGGTGGCAGTGCGACAATGTGGGCCTTTGTCTCAAACGCAACTTTGATATAGCACATACAGGGTGATTCATGAGGAAGTGCAAATATTTTGGGAGGTTGTAGTATGGATTACTCTGAGTCAAAAATGTCATATGAGCATGTGTCCGATTGTTAATAGATACAGAGATACGGTCATTTTAAGGTGTATTAAAGTATAAAACAAATGACTTAATGTTGATTTTTAATACCAACCATTAAAATAAACAAATTTACAGTAATAGTTCAAAAATCCCACAGCCAACCTCAATGCACTTTGTAATACTAGTGTTGTTCCTTTATGAGCGACGCACAATTCACAATTCGAGTGAGCAATAATTCGTCTCTGGTGTTTACCTTTTCTTGAACCGTCTTGAAAATTTATTTAATTTTAATTGTTAGTATTGAAAATCAACAATAAGTTATTTATTTTATACTTTAATACATCTTAAAATTACCGTATCTCTGTATCTATTGACAATAGGACACATGTTCATATGACATTTTTTACTCAGAATAATCCATACTACAACCTCCCAAAATATTTGCACTTCCTCATGAATCACCCTGTATATATCTCAGCTTGTTAAGTGATGCTACTCCTTTCCTACTAAGACCGTACAATTAAATAAGAAAACGTTCACCAGCATCAGCAACCATTTTTTGAGTAGCATGTGAGGTTTGAAATACCTGGAGTGTTGTACCTGCGAGATCAGGATCGTTAGTCAGATTCTGGATGAACTTCATTTTTTCGTAATTGAACAAAAAAGATGTGGATTCACAACTACTCATTACATGTAAGAAAAATATATCCTCAGCAACTGTTGTACCCACTGCAGTGGATGGGGAAAATAAAGCTCTACGAACTTTTCCCTTTCCAGATTTTAAGAAGTAAACATCATGTTTGCAGAGGTCGATCAAAATTACTAAAAAGGTCTACATTCTACATGCTCGCCAACAACAAATACAGCTTCATGTTTTGGATCCAATCCAATAACAAAGCTATGTTCACTATCAGCGAGTCGGCGTCTTCCTTAGCATGCCTACTCGTCGTAATAACTAATAAGCATTTCTATTAACCTATTTTTGTTTTTATTTGCAAGAACTTTTTCTTTGAACACTTTGGAAACCATTGTTTCGTCAAATATTATGTAGGCAGAAACAAGTTTTCTTGATCTTCTTAATAGCTCATCGCATTTGGTTACACCATCTGTAAGATCAGGATAGCCATCGCCGTCACATATAACTATAGCGTTTAGATAATTATTTTTGACATAAAGAACATATCGATCACAGATGGAAGAAAATGATTGATTGCTAGATCACACAACCCTATGCAATAAGAACCCACCATCCACCCCAGAACCTCCATACAAACGGGAGTTGTTTCCTTTTCTTAAACCATCGTCAAAGAGAGATAAGGAATCAAGACTAAGATTATCATGCTCCTCGAGTTCTTCATCCGACTACTTAGTAATGGTAATTCTTTGGAAGAGAGTGGTTGGATTAATTGGAATTGGAATCAGCTCATTCTTGATCTCTTTGGCACTGTTCATTAAAGCAAAAGGTTGCACTCTGTCACTGCGTTTGAATTTGACACTTTCAGAATCTCCACCAACAACTCTAATTAATGCCCTTAACGCCCAACTCCCAAGGCTTATGACTGTTTATTCGGGAACGAGCCACAATTTCCTTACAGTTAAAGTTAAAGGCGTAGGAGTGATTATTAACACAGTTAAGGAACATAACCGTTGCATTGTCTCATTGTAGGTGTGACAACTTCGAGGCGCGATCGCGGTAAAACCGTTCGCCTGACAAAAAAAACTTACAGACATAAAATGTTGCAAATGTTCTTATAACTATTTTTGTTATAGTTCAACGTTATCAAAAAATACATAGTTTACGAGATGTAAATGAAAGTTTGACAACGAGCAGTTTTTTTGACTTATTTTTGCTTATAACTTTTTCCCGGGAAAAATTTTTGGTGGCAAACTTTAAATTCTTTTTCAGCGACTCAAAGAACATAAAAAACCCAAATATCAAAACTCCTCCAAAACTTTCCTCCAAAAGTCCTTTTCAAGCACCATTTGACTGGACTATCAGTTAATATTTGTAGTACAGAAGCGTAAAATAAGAAATTTTGTAACGTACAAAAAACATCTAAAAAGCCTAGTTCCCAGCTATCCGAAACCGTCGTATACGACGATACGAAAGCTTAAATGAATTTGTCTTTAAATAGAGCGTGTCACTTGTCATGAAGTTCAATTTTATTCCACGAGGTTCGCACAATCGACGGTCCCAAACGTCAAATTACAGTATTACCAAATTACTTTTATTGTATATAATTATAGGAATTTTTTCAAATTTGTTTGAATTAAGTAATTTGGTAATACTGTAATTTGACGTTTGGGACCGTCGATTGTGCGAACCTCGTGGAATAAAATTGAACTTCATGACAAGTGACACGCTCTAAAAATTTTTGTTCTGACAAATTCTTATCTATCCACAGTAGGTATTTCTATTAAAGGTTTTGTAATTTTTCGATAGATGTCGCACTAAACCTAAAATTGAAATTTAATAATATTTTGAATTTGCGCTATGTAACTTATTTGTAAAAAGTATATAATTGAATAAATAATTACCTCTGCTGTTATATTAAATAATAACATTTATTTATCCCTCTCTACGATAGCATTTTTAATACCTATTGGAAAAGGCTAAATTTTATTTCAGTTCAATTCAAATTAGGTAAAAGTTTGTATTTTACCTATAAAATTAAATGTTCTTCTTACTTATAAGTTGTAACAGAAGTTTTGAAAATTTTGAATCAATGGCGCATACAGCAAAAAATACCTCAATAATTACCTGCACTAAATTAAAAACACAGGCTTGCAAATTTTTTAAAGATAAAAATGTGTAAATATGGATTATTTTTGTAATTTGGAACTAAAATTGTATTGTTTGGAAAAACCAATACGCCTGTGTAGGTGGATAAATTGGTAGGTAATTTTAAAATCTATACTTAAATACTTCATTAACTTCTAGTTATCTGTACAACCCTTAAGTATCATTTTATTTTTGTACAAGTATTGATTTCCTTAATGGTATCCAATTATTGACGTTCCCAAGTTTTAAAATAGGTAATAGTTTTGGCAGATGTACCCTATTACGCTATTACCAAAACCACTCCAATTTATGGAAACTAAACTTTATTCGAAATGTGCAATTATCCATCATAGATACATTAATATTGAAATACAATTTTATCTATATTCAAAATTTATTTTTTTAGTTAAGAAAATGACATGTTTTTACAGCCAATTTCATAAATTCGTCTGAAAAGCTTAATTAGTAGAAGATGGGTAAAAATTCAAAAAAGACATGGAAATTCGAATAAATTCGTTTATAAATTCCAAAATCTTATGACAAGTCTCGAATTTAGGACACCAGAGACCAGACTTTACTATTAGTCCATTTGCTCAGTGTACAAGCACAAGTAACCAAGTAACCAACTTTTGAATTTGAAAGCTACGTTTTTGTTTAGAGGAATTTTTTCCGCACTTGGGATGTTTTTAATTCGTGAATGTAAATAAGATTTGAAAAAGAAGGTGAATAAGAAACGAGATGTGCAGCAAACGGTATCTAAACACGCATGTTAAGTACGACAAACTTTCCTTTCCCCACTAACCGTATAACTGGTAGCTTGCATACGCATTGCGTGTCCTCTAAAAGTCCTCTATAAAGTTAGGTCATTGAATTTGGACTTTTGTCCTTCAAACTCGCGACCGCTTGCATTTGGAAGTGCAACGGCCTCAATAACGCTACTTTTACCCAGTCTTTGTTGTTATTTGGCTACATTATTACAAGCAAACTGCATCATTATGTGATTTTTATGTATAGAAAGTCCAAACAAATAATTAAATAGTTAAAAAAGTATAAACTACTAAAATGAATTTATTTTTAAAACGCAGAGTAAACATAATTTGCTCAAGTTGTTTTTCCAAGTCTGGCGTACAGTCTGCTTATCAATTCTATACAACCAATAAATTGGATAATGAATGTAACCCACCGACAACCGACTTGTAAATTTATTGGAATATGCGGGCGCGCTGGATATTTATTATTAACAGACAATTTATCGACATTGTGGCAAAAATGAAACTATTGATTAGAATTTATTCCCAAAATGTAATAAATTGCAATTTTTGTCAAGACCTATGGAGCTAATTAAGCCATACTGTAAATTTCTAGCACTTAATTGAAGAAAATGCAATTGATCGGGTTATAAAATCAAAAAAGTGAATGAAATGCATTTTTAATTACCTAACAGTATTTCTTTACGCTCAAACATGCGTTTTCTTCACAATTAGAGCATTTGAATTTTAATTGGTCTAATTAATACCACTTGATAAATTTTTGTTGGTGCATCCTACGAACGCTTTCAATGTTAAGTTCAAGTTTAAAATTTTTGGTTTGGTCTTCAAGTACGAGCCACCTCTTTTAAGCCATTCACATCCACATGGTCTATTCATAACCATTCCCAACAAAGCAGTTCTTCGGGTAACTAATTTATTTTATTATTATTTTTATACAAAACGTCCTTTTTTACCTTACGTTATTATGCAACTTTACATGGGATGGGGTTGTAATGAGCATCCACAAGAAGCAAAATCATTGAAAAAACAAACACGTTTCTTTTTGCATTTTAAATTATACCACGCAATCATCTAGACATCTATTTGCGTAATTCAATTAATAATCTAAATATAAGGGTACTATATGACCTTAATTAAAACTGTTGATATCGTAACTTCATCCCCTATTGCGAAATAAACCACAATAGTTTCATCTAGACTATTTATGTTTTGAAATGAGTTCTAATCACATATCTAACGAAGCATATAAGTTTTTTAGTACTTAATAAGTTAAAAGGCGGGTGCGGGTGTGTGATGAGGTTTAATAGGGGTTCAAGGTTCAGGGATGTACTGCACTGTTTTTATAAACCATTTATATTATTAAGTTCAAGTGCATGTGCTATCTTTAGTATTTTTTTATTTTAATTTATAATTTAGCTTTATCACTCTATAGTTTAATTTATAACTTCAATATTATTTTATTTACAAAAAATTACAAAATAATTATTATTTAAACTTTTTCAGAAGTTAAACTATCTCGTACCAGAACTAATGCAGGAGGTTTCTGTCCAAACTCAAAGAGAAAATTCTGGAAATCAAAATATTTTATCTTCTTCCATTCGGAGGTTGCAAACTGCATTTAACTATATTCTGGTTCTATTTGTGACCCAACTTTTTTCAAAGTTGCACCAATCAATTCTAAAAGAGAGGAATTTAAAAAAATAAATAGATGAGGTCCAATACAAATATTCAAAAAAACCCAATTAATAAACATTTACGTACATTTTTCGTGTGTATAACATAATGGCTCTATTTTACATAATTATTACATTTAAAACCTCTCTCCAAGCTTGAATTACTCAACATTTGTACATGCATCACGCAGAAATTTTCTTTTCAAGTTCAAAATAGACTTGCGCTTATTTTAAGAATTCGAGTCGTTTTATTTGAAGTTAGGGTTTGCTCTAATACATTTTTTTATTTTTTTGCAGCTAATTTCAAAGACGCAATGTATTAAGCTCTATTAATAAGCTAGTTCAAATTATATTTAAAGCTATAATCATGAAGAAAACCCCAAGTCTTTCGCTTCATTTCCTCACCAAATCAATTCGTGCAAAAGACGTAGAATAATAGAAATAAATTGACACAAAATTAATCAAAAATGTATGTCTTGCTCATTCAAATGGGCTTGCTCTGCTTGGACAAAAGGGGTGGCATGAGCCAAAAAAAATCTTTAATGATAAAAAGCTGATATTTGTAAGTATTTTCTTTCTTTGAGGAGCACATTCTACAAATATCTATTGTATACCTAACAAAAAAATATGTATATCTTTGAAATTCTTTTTTAGTAAACAAACTAGGTACTTGGTTAAAAAAAGTTATTTTTAAAATAAACAGCATAAAACCAAAATATACCACACCAACTTATCAAGTTAACTTTATGGGCGGATCATGGAGATTTGCACGTGGAACTTGTAAAAATAGAAGATTTCAAAGTGCAATGAACTATGCAACTTGGTGGTGCACTGTTAAATTTTACTAGTTAAATACTCGTAAAGTCAAAAAAAGTTAAATTTTTAATTACTGTGTAACATTGTAAATTTTATCAAACAACAACCATTTCGTAAATTTACAACTATACAGAACTTAGAAGTAAATAGGAAGAGGGTTTTTTAATCCTAAATTTTGTTCCTAAACCCAATAAAATTGATCGATGAGGAACTGGCCTTTTGCTAATAGTAATGTGCATTATCTAAAAGGCTTGTTACTGTCACTATTATTGCAATTGTTTTTTAATAGTTAAGACATTGGGCGCATTCACCGGACTTAAAAATTGTAGAGCAGCTAACAACTGCTACATCACTAGTGCTACTATCGTGCGATAATTTTATTAAGTGAGCAGGTAAATTTCGGCAATGGCTCGGCATACTACCATTCGTTTTATCTCACTTTCGTTAACGAAACGAATGGTCGAGAATTGGGCCCCAGGGCCGTAGCCAGGGGTATGCCAAAACATTTTAAGCCCGAGCTTGCTAAGGATTACGTAATAGCATTGATTATACAGTAAAATAATGTATAATCAATGGTAATAGTAATAAATTTTAATAATAATAAACTGGTGCCGAAGAAGAAAACATTGAAAAAAATTATTGTACTCGGACCCTCGACCTTTTCTAACCACTTTCATCGTTCATCCACCATTTAAAAGCTTCTTTTGAGCTGCATAAAGGAGCACCATGTTCTTTTTTATTAGAAAAATTAAGGTGCTCTAACACCAAGTTCTTTGAAATTGGAAAAAAGTTATTTGCTATTACACTGTATATAATGGCATACACTATTATAAAGATAGATAGCAGTAGGCTGAGAAAACTAAACCCTTGAATGATAAAAATGAGCTTCAGAAAACTAAATTAAAATTAAAAAATTTTTTTGCTCGTTAACTATCAGTTTTAGAGAAAACTAGTAAGTACATTGTTTTATTAGGAGAGAAAGCATCGTTTTCTGCGACGGGACTGTAATTGGCGGATGAGCGACGTAGTGAGCGAATCCTGCAATACAGGCAAGTCACACAAAATTACTGTCATCCTTTATAAAACATTTTATCTTTTCTTCAAACGTAAAACTAAAAATTTTTAATTTTGAAAAAGCGTCATCTCTTGTCAATTATCTTGAAAATTTCCATTACAAATAAAAATTATGTTGGGTTAAGATTTACTTTGTTTGCTTAGTGCCTGCCTAGTCGACTTTATTTGACGTTTGCAGAAGAAGGTTATTTTAATGCAAGAGATTGAATAAAATATTTTTTCAAAATTCTGAAATAATCTGAAAAATTTTCTAAAAAATTCTGAAAATTCCCTAAAACAAACTTTGGCAAAAAACATCCTTCTTCAAAAGGGATTCACTAAGTTTTTCGATAGCGAGCGATATTGTTATAACTATACAGGGTGGTTGATTTTTTACTGTCCAGCTAATATCTGCTGAAATATTGAAGATACAAAAAAAAGTTAAATTAGAAATTTTTCAAACAACACCTCATCTACAAAATAGCGTAAACAATTTTTTTCTATGGCCTACTTGTTTGGCGGGAAAATATGTAACTTTGGTTTTTTAAATCGAATACCCTGTATATTTTTAGAGAATCGTATTCTAAATCAATTTCTCTTTACAACGATGTATCACAAGTACCATTTTGCTTTCTAATTATTTCCAATATTTAGAAGATTTTTAGGATGAGTGTTGCAGAAAACATAGTCAGAGGGCCAAAAATTGTTGAATTCCATGGTGGACAATCTGAACAATCATTATAATACATTACGTGTTACAGTTTGTTCCGAAATTTCTTAGTTTGTTAAAAAGTAAATAAATTAATGTTAATCAAGAGTTAAGGTCTATTCCCACACAACCGTGATTGATCCGTCACGTCACGTCTCCGGTCAGTCAAATTTTTTGTGATTTTATTTTGACGGACAGCACGATTCACACACATCAGTCATGGATCCGTCATTTACCTTTAGTTATAAAAAGATTTATAAAAATAACGTTGTCGACGTTATTTTATTTGACTGACCGGAGACGTGACGGCGTCAAAAACAAAATCGCCGGACCATGACTGATGAGTGTGAATGGATTCATTTAAAAGCATGCTTACGATTTTTTTATATCATTTTCGACTGACCGGAGACGTGACGTGACGGATCAATCACGGTTGTGTGTGAATACAACTTTTAGTACTAAAATCCTCATATTGTTCCTGTTTTTGAAATATTGGGCATAATTATTAGAAAGCCAAATGGTACTTGAGATACATCGTTGTAAAGAGAAATTGATTTAGAATACGATTCTCTAAAAATATACAGGGTGTTCTATTTAAAAACCAAAGTTACATATTTTCCCGCCAAACAAGTAGGCCATAGAAAAAAATTGTTTTTCTACTCCCATATGTGAAACTAAGCATTTCGTCATCACTTACTCGTTACGAAAATAGCATTTTCGTCTCTAGTGAGAAAAAGTGTTATTACAAGCAGATGTTATTTACAACATGAGGTGAAACCAGTTTTTTTGTGGTCGGTTCACATTTTAGTAAAAAGAATTATTTTTTTAAAATGTACTAATTATCGTCGTAGAAAAAATAGCATTTACGACTCGAGATGAAATCCGTTTTTTTCGTTCGAAAGATTAATTCACTCGCCCCTACGGGGCTTGTGAATTAAATTCTATCTCACGAAAAAAACGTATGTTTCATCTCATGTTGTAAAAAATACTATTACGCTATTTTGTAGATGAGGTGTTGTTTGAAAAGTTTCTAATTTAACTTTTTTTTGTATCTTCAATATTTGAGCATATATTAGCTGGACAGTAAAAAATCAACCACCCTGTATAGCGATATGTTTACCGAAAATATGATATGACTACCGAAAATCGTTAATTAAACGGTATTTTCTCGGTACCTAACGACACATTTATCCTCATAAATCTTTAACTTTAAATTACAAAATTCATATCGCTAGCTATCGAATTTAGCTAGTGAATGCAGGTACTGAAGAAAGAAAACCCTGATTTTAGCTTTTCATTCTCCCTTGAAATTTTTAGAGATTCCCCTGATAACACAATCTGGCTACGGTTCTGGCCTAGTCTACGCCAAAAAGATACAATGGCTGTGGAAGTGTGGACAATAAGATCTTTGCAACTCGCAAGATGGGAGTAGCAGAAATTGACCCAGAAGACTGATGGAAGCTCATCTTCAACCCGACAAAAACCCAAAGGGATATAAACAAAATGATGCACTTGTGTTTCAGAATCTGAAAGACAAATGACAGAAAAACTGGACAGTTTTATGACCGTATTTGTATAGCCAGCCCAAAACCACCTTTTACTGAAATACTGAAATAGTATCACACAGTGACGACGCCACGTGGAGGGCAAGGGGGGCACTCGCTCCCTTGAAAACACGGTCTGACCCCCCGCCCTCAATAATATGCGACCTGATACATAAAATTAAAATTTTTACTTAAAAATTATTCCAATTCGACAAAATGTTAATTATAGTACGTCATGTTGAAACTTAAAAGTGCAGACAGAAGACTCAGCTTTTAAGAATTGAAATGAATCGACTCCAATAAACAAAAGAAGCTCATGCTAGTAAAAAGACAATATTCCTAACTAGTAGGTACTAGTACAGTCAGCTTCACAATTAATGGTCACCCTGGATATACGTCTAGCACGAATTGTGGATGCAATCATCATAACACCCCTTACTCAAATTGAGGAGTAACTTTATTTTGCCAACAAGTAGTAAATCAGCAACCTCCCCTTCTGTCCTTTTGTCGTTGTTGGCTATTAACCACCCTGGCATATAGCCAGGGTGGCCAATAATTGTGAGGCTGGCTGTACATACACTAAGCGCCAAAAGTATGTAAGAATAGAAATATTTCTTTTTACGACATAAATATCAAGAATAGGTTGGACACGTCAAATTAATTGATTTGACATCATCGAAGATTTTTTAAATTGCAGCCTGCAATGTGCATACGTTTGCCCTTTACACTGACAGTTCTCAAGATATTAGTTTTTAAATGAAATTTTTACCAAGGAAAAACATTGTTGTTCGTAAAAAACGGTCACCCCTCTTGAAACTTTTGAAATTGTGCCCCCCCCCCAGAAAATATATGCTGGCGTCGTCACTGGTATCACAAGATTTACAAGTTTGGCAGTGAAAACTCATTTATCTGCAACGTATTTTTTAGTCTACAAAACAGTAAGCGTTAAAGCTGGCAATCTGGGCATTGAAAGATGTTTTCGCATCTATGTTCAGATTTAAGATCAGATCCAAGATTCGTTAATCGTTAGTTAATAGAAAATGAGAAATTAATGTCTGTCCGATTTCCTCAACAAATCTCTGTATTTTGCTCTGAACTGTGATAGGTAAAGGAAGAAGTAGGTATAAGTATACCGAATTGGGAACACCAATATATTAAAATTTAATAAGTGCATAGGTGCACACCACGATGTGCATTAGGTATACCTACTGCAAGTTGGTTTACTACTCTGTAATAAAAAAATTTTAAAAGGCCATTTTTGTAATTGGGTAATGAGTAAATCAGAAATTCCGACTTTATAATAACCGATATAGAAATCCAACGAAAAAATTGTAGACAAACACTAAAGATATGAGCAAATCATGTAGTCTCAAAGCGAAACTGCTCGTTTAGGAAATTATACAAAAAAACATTTGAGATATACCTGACTTGTTTTAACGACATCCACAAAAATCAAAAACTTGAAAAAGTTCCGTCTTTTTATAGCCAAACTATTAAAATACAAAAAACCATAAAATGGAACAACATAAAAGAAACCAACTTTTATTTTCCGAATTTTAAGTAAAATGCATAGACCCAAATCTATCACAAAGTTAAAAATGCGAACCCTTTTTTTACGATCAGAAACAACCTGTTAAGCCTTAAACCGCAATTTATCTTCCCAAGTCAAAAATTTACCGTTATATTTGCTGCAATTTTATATTTTTTTATTGGAGTAGGTATTATACGTATTTTACCCTTCATTTACGACAACCACATTTTTGTCAATTTTTTAACCCTTCTTTAGTTGAAAAGTAGTAAAAAGGCACTCGGTGCCTCAAATAAAATTTTTAGCAGGCAATTACAACCACAGTTTGCAAAAGGCACCCCTTTTTTATTATGTACAATAATAATAATAATTTGGAGGAAAAAACAAATCAAAGTGAGAAAGTGGCAAAAGAATTTTTTAAATATTCAAACGCTAAATACACAAAATGCCTAAAAATTAAGAAGTTTTTTCTTATACAAGTTAATTTGATACACGCATATGAGGATCAGGTATAACAACTAACTACCTTGTGTTTTTTTAAATCCCAACTATTTGAACATTTTTGACGTTTCGACGTAAATATCTTGTTGTTGGGTGTGATTAATGCGTTCTCTAAAGGCAGCGTTTATAATTCCTACGGGGGTTCAAAATCTGCTATCTAACATTTTTAACAAAAGAATGATTATGCGAATGGACCGCAATCTTTAAGGTACCGTTAGATTTTGGGTGTAAAGTTGACTTTTGCACTTAACGATGACCACCCTCTTCTTCCTAAATCTTATAAAGGTTGTGGGAAAGAATTTATACTGTTTCACATTTCATCCCCGCAACTCTTGAATTCAACTATTAAGATAGTCACAAAGTATTTGGTTTATTCGCGTCTTTTATATAAAAGTTTTTGTTGTTGATGGTTTATACGAAGTACAAAACAACCACCTGTGCGCATTCAGGCCTATATTTATGTGGCTCGAAGGATGATATTATGAATTTTTGGGTTCATAAATGACTCGCGATAAACTTAGTTTTTTTATCAGATGGGCGAAGGCAGGCAAAGAAAGGGTTGTAGTTTAACCTTGAAGTAACTCGTTAAATGAGCCTGGGAAAGACTGAACACAGGCGAATCTTTTCTATCCACCCTCTAACCCCGTTTTTTTTATAAACGCCGACACAGATTTTTACCCTTTTTTTAAGCACTTGTCTCGCAGTCAGGGTCAGGTTAAAATCAGACAGACACACCCCTACTACCCCCTTGCATTTTTTTACTACAACTGCAGGCTTTTATTTTAATAATTTAAACTGATTTATTTTATTAAATTTCATCGAGTTGCAACAATTCAACATTAATCAATGTTCTATAATGGACGCGATTATTACCTATCATTAAAGTAACTAGGCACATACTCGCAAACTCCCTTATAAAATCATAAACCTGTCTACAATTTATAAATTAATTATTTATAAAGTACATTGCAGAATATTGGATGTGGACTATATTCTTGTGTGTATTGTAGTAAAAGGTAGTCGCCATGCAACCACGTGTTTGACCTTCTCGGTTGCAAAACTACAAGTTCCGTTGCACCGGGTTGCACGCATCTCAAGTCATTATTCGCCAGTACCAATGGGTCATCATCATGGTTAATAATTGTGCAACTTTACAGTTACCTAAATGAGGTCTGCACGTGTATTAAATTAGGCAATCATTACAACAAATAAGATAGCAAGCGCACTTGCGATTGTAACACTATACCCTGCCTATTATAAGTTTACTATAGAAATAACGCCTTATTTTTAGTAAATTGTTCATTTAGATGACGTAACTCGATTTACTTCTAATTATAGTTAACACTTGAAAATTGATAAATGCAAGACTCGTTCAAAAATGTTTTTATCATCAAGAGCCAACTGGATTTTAAATTCTGAAGGGGCGACTTTGTCGATCCTCTGAAGTATCTATTAAATAAACAATGCTTGAACAAAATGGCATAGTAAATATGTAGTTTCTGATTTTTTTATCAATCTATTTTGAAATTAAACTTTTGTAATAAAAAAAATACATAACACAGAAGTAGGAAAAGATTAGATGTGGAGACTCAACTTATCTTTATTTGCCAAATAAATAAAAGTTGTCGTCATTGTTTATCTAAAAAAACCATGTTTGTGATTTTATTGTATAATGGGTCTTAAAAACGTCTTGAAGAGCAACCATCTTGTTGGGCAGCCATCTTTATCATAACCTAACATTTTATCCAAAAGTGCTGTATATGTCGAATGAATATAATTTGATTATTAATTCGCTTTTCTTTTTTATTTGTTTTTCATTTTGCGTTTTTGATGTCTCTATATTTAGGGTAGTTTTTAAAAAATTAATTAATTTTGCTAAAAAAGGATGCACTTTGGCACAGCACCACAAACCCAATAATATCTAAATTATAAACTGTGTCAGTAAGACGGTGAAAAGCAGTTATTTTAACACACCTGTTGCACTATTCTTTGTGTATTCGAAACGTTTTCAAAAGCTTCCGGTTCCGTACTTTTAACTTCACACGGAAGTTCAATATAATTTCCAAATTATTTAACAAAAATTTAACAAAAAAAACAAATTGATCGGAAATTTTAAAAATAGAACAAGCAATAAAAATCCACGAAAAAAAATTTTAATCTTGCAACCCAACGCGGATATTAAGGTCCAAAAGCTAAAGTCCCTTCACTCTTACGCCCCTGACCTGTCTGGGAAACTCAAAGGCATAAAGAATGGGGTAAATCAGTATATAAAAAACGTCGAATTCCAGCTTCACAAAAACAGCTAGACAAAATTGCCACTCCCCTTGCCTTCTTATACCACCAAAATTTACCCTAAATCGTTGAATAAGCTTTGTCACAATAGTCCCTTTTGCTTCCTAATTTGGATAGCAGGTACTTTTTCTAACTTTACACCTGACACTTTTACTTTCTTTTTTTTACGTTTTTATTTACATTTTGATAAATTTTTTATTTAAATCATCAATAACAAATTTTCGTAGTTTCACAAATATTGGCATAAAATGCAAACAAAAGGGTTGCACAAGTTCAAGGTGATGGATGCATAAATTTAGATTTTTAAATTCATATTGTGAACGCATAGTTTTTACGTCTGTGACATACATTTGCATTGTTTTTATTGTAATGAGGTCAATAATCAAGTTCAAAGACATTGTTGAAATGAAATAAAACAATTAAAATATTTCATAATCCAAATTTTATAATCTACACTCAACGACATGAACAATTCTGTAAACACATTATGCAATGAAGTAGGTGGAAACTATTTTTTCTAAATGCCTCTCCCTTTTAAAAAACCCACCCTAATAGCTAATTATGCAAAAAATACGCAAAAGAGAGGAAGTTGAAGAATTTTTTGCCATATAAAAAAATTTTACCACAGGGGATGGATTTTGTATACTTACAAAAGTTTAATTTTTTTAATTTACGTGTTTAAAGAGTTTTCAAATTTTTGTACCTGAAGATAAATGTGAGAACCACCCCTACCATATTCGCTTCAATCCATATGAATGGCTTAAATCTTTTTATAAAATGTAGACGGATTAAACATTTTAACACGCAATAATAAAGATTTGCTTCAAGAAAGTATAAAAACGAGTAGCTTTTATTTATATCTACCTGATCTATTGGAAACCTCGTCCTTAATATCTTATACATTAAAAACGTTTTTAGATGGGAATCATAGTTGCTTATATTTTTAATAGACATGTAAGAAATTTTAGAAGGGAATCTCGATCTAAAGGTCTGATTTGTCCTGAACATGAACGAATTTTTGATAGTTTTCCTAATATTCTGTTCTTATAGTTCAGTTTATTTTAAAATGCGTTTTTGAAGTTTCATTCAGCCTAGGGTTGTCGCATACAACAAATGAAGCTAAAAAACTAAAAAACCTAACCTAACGGTAGAATGCATAAGACCACCAGGGTGTGTTTCTTACCTTCTGCTCGATATCTCTTCCTGGCGTAGAGTCAGGTACGAGACGCACCAGTAGCACTGAGTTCGTTCAGGACTCTTGGTTGGTGGTAGGAACACTGGTTTTAGTCAGGGGGGACGGCAGGAAGTGAGTTCTTGACATGGTCGTCGGTTGACGACGCCCTATCTCGAACCTAACCTAACCTAACCTAGTGGCTGGTGTCCGACCGATACCGATGAAGGATCGCTTTCGGAAGTTAGCGAAACATTTCGGTGCTGCGGAAGGGGTGGAGCCCCAGGCGGAGAATTATTTGCTGGCGCCTGCCACCCCTATTGATGCTGATGCCGCAGTGGCTTAAGGCTTCCGACTAGTAAGTAGGACTCATTGATCCACGCAGCGAGCATGCGCCCTTCTGCACGGTTGAAATCCCTACCGACTGGGGTTCCGGGGCGTCTACGACGTCTCGGCTCCCTGGGTCATCCGGGTCCGGCTCGGGCGGGTGATCTCCCGATAATCTGGTCTAACATCGAGACCCCTGACAAGCGGTCTCCAGTAGTCCCAGCATGCGACTCATGTGTATTACCGGGTCTGCGAGTTTGCTTCCGCAAGGGCCCTTCTCGCTTTCTGTAATCAGGTCAATCTGACGGTACTAATTTGAAGCTGTCGTGGTGGGGCGACCGATTCCGCCACCGGCGTCATAAAATAGTGACAACTCTGTAGAGGGATGCTAAATTAAAATAGTGCCTGACTGCATTGTCTCTTCACATTTCTAACTACTTTAGGTTTGCTCCTGTGTCTAAAACATACCTTTAGATAATCTGGACTATATGTATCTTCCATTCTTCCTCCACGTTCTACTTCTGAAGGTACAGTCTCTTAAATATGTTAACTAATATGTATCTCTTTTTCCTTCTGGAAGTTCTCATTTTTATTTGTTTCACAATCCACCTCTTTACTTGTAAGCCTGTTGCCTGTAACACAAATATCAGGGTGATCGTATTCAGGCCCATCTTTTGGGAATAAGTTATTTGACTGCCGGCGAACACGAAAATCTGCTTGGCTGCCCAAAGCACTGGCTTAAGGCCTCAGGATCCTTCAATGAAATTGTTAGAGAAAGAAAAAAGCAAGAAATATGACAGCATTCGGGAAGCAACTTTGACATTTTATCATTCTTATAAAAAAAATCGGCAAAACAATTTGGCTGCTCTCTAGAGTGGCTCTGTTGCTCATTGGCAAAGTAACTACTTTTTACGTAAAAAGTAAGATTTTACTTTGGCATCCATCTCAGGTGGGTTTCCCGCCCTCCTCACCAATTAGAAGTTTATTATTAACAGTCATGAGGCCTTAAGCCAATACTTTATGCAGCCAACCAGATTTTTGTGTTCTGTGGCACTTAGATAGCTTATTCCCAAAAGATAGGCCTGAATACGATCACTTCCATTTTTCTGTTATTGGCTCCATGACTATTACGTGCCTAACCTTTTCATAAAAATATCTTAACCTTTCTTCTAGACTTTAGAAGTTGAGTTGTGGATGAGACATCCAAACTAGGTGATGGAGTGATGATGTGCGTTAGGGCGTAAAGAATATAATAAGACTGGACAAGTGAACACTGGACAGTCTTTCTAATAACGATTTAATTAGGTATATCAATGTTATCGTGTTGAAAGCGGAAATTAGAAGATATTGGTATTCCTAAAACGTTGAGAATTATGAAGTTATTAAGGAAACTGTTTGGCTCGTGACTTCTTCGATGAATTAATAGTAGTTTGTATTATTAGGAGTAAAAATGTATTTTTACTCCGTATGAAACATTTAATTTTTTCTTCAAACGTAAAACTTAGAAAAACCAAAAATAAAAATTTATGAAGTGAAGATAGCTGGTCGAAGAGGGGGTAAAGAGGAAAGGGATAAAACAAGTTTACCCTTCGAGAGAAAGCAATTTTGACCTTAAAAGCCTTTCACATTTTTTAATATATAGGTTTCGGTAGTCTCTTACTGTATGGTCTTTAATTATATACAAAGAGGTGCGCTGTCTGCACTGGGTACTGGACAATTCATCGAAGGTTTTCAGTCGTAAAACTGATAAAAGAGTGAAATCGCGCTTTTTTCTATTTTTTTCTCAAAAACTAAAATTTGCAGGGGTAATATTGTGGTTGGATGTTACTGCCGACACCTTAATGGAACCTATTGACACCCGCATGATAAAATTTTTTTAAGATTTACGGAACCCCCGCTCCTCCAAGAACCCAGACTCCAGAGAGTGCAAGGCTCCATTTTGGTTAAAATCAGTCAAAATTACATTGCAGCGGTTCGAATTAACGTACAGAAACGTACTTGGGCTTAAATTCTTCCTTAAGCTCCAGATAACAAGATTCGACCATATATAATGTATAATATTGCCAAACATTAATAGTTTCACTTTCCACTATAATGAACTTGACCAATATTTGAAGGGGCAATCAGCGCCCAAAAACCTATAAAAATAAGAATCAGCCTTAACATATTTGAGATAGATGATATCCTAAAAATGCCTTAATGCATGGGTTTAGCCATTTCATATATTTTTTACCAAAAACTAAAACTTGAAGGGCTAAAATTATGGTTGGATATTATTGCTCACGCCTACATAATTCGATTAACATCGGTATGATAAAATTTCTTTAAAATTCATACGCTTCAAGAACCCAGAGAGTGCAAAGCTCCATTTTGGTTAAAATCAGTCAAAATTACATTGCAGCGGTTCTAATTAACGTATAGAAACGTACTTGGGCTTAAATCCTTCCTTAAATTTCACAGAACAAGGATCGACCATACAAATGTATATTACCACATAAATAGTTTCACTTTCCACCAATCAAATTGGTCAATACTTGAGAGGGCAATCAGCGCCCAAAAATCTATAAGAATCAGCCTTAACATAACGGTTCCGGGAAATGTCCTTTTCGAACGCTGAATTTGAGATAGACGACATCCCAATAACACCTTAATGCAAGAGTAAGAGTTATCCATTTTGTATAGGGCTTCACTTGCGAGATTTTTGCAAGTCGAAAATGCGAGATTCTCGCAATTTTGCGAGACTCACGTGAAGCTCCTATAGCGTTTCTCGCTTCGCATCTCGTAATTTTTTGCGAGGCGAGAATAATGCGTGAGCCCTAATTTTGTCTATTGAATGAAATATTTTAATCGAAGTTCATATCTCGATCAATGATCTTGATCTTCTACCGAATTTTCTCGACAAAACAAACACGAGAACTCTCTTTCCTCAAACCACAAACCCTATATGGATTTTAGTAATAGCACAAGTAACAGTTTAATGAAAGGATGTTGTGAATAAAAAATGTAAGAGAATGATTTGATTCTTTTTCGACTGAACTATTTCCACCTTACCTTACCGAAAGTTAAAAATTGAAAATGTTCTAACCTTCTAATCCTAATGATTCCGAACCTCGGACACCTCTCCGATCCAGGACATAGCTCAAATAAGAAGAAGAAAAACTTATTTATACATATTTTTTTAAATGTTAAAGAAAAAATAGGTAGAAAATTTTGTTATTCCAAATTTCAAACTTCAAACATCTAAAAAACGAAGTTTGTTTTTCAATAATTTTTAAATTTTCGAAATTTTTAATTATGTACATACAAGTGTATAAGTAGGGACGTAGGTATAGTCAAAATTTCAATACCAATCTCACTTTCATGAAACGCAAAACGTTTTAGAAAGAGTACCTCTTGGGAATTATCCGAGAAAGTGAGGAAATCAATAAAGATATGAAAAAGATGATTGGGAATGACGACGGTAAAAACTGAAAAGAAAACTTCAGTTATTGGAAAATTAGCAAACAATAATTTTTACATAAATACTGTTGTTTCAAAATTAAACATTTTTGTGTCGAGAAAATAAACAGAAATAACACAAAAATAAATAATGGCAAACTAGTGTTTTTATAAAAAAAAAGGTAATTTGCTGTTCTATTTTATTCTACTTATAACGTATGAGTTACAATTACCCATTTGCTATGCTCTGATAATGGCCACTATTTTCTAGAAAAGTAAAGCAAATCATCAATAATAAATGAAACGCAAACTCAAAATTGTTTGATTGATTTGCTTCAACAAAACTTTTATAAATTACATACATAACGACGGCACCATAAAATATGCTTTTTTACCCTAAATATTAAAAAAATAAATTGTGTTTTTATGTCGTTAAAATACGATTACCTACGTTTATGTTTATATTATACAAAGTGCCAATTCCAAGTGCAAATATTAATTTCAATAAGTAATAGAGAGGGTTGGAAAGGGAAGTAATTATGCCATTACGTCTCTACGCATTTTATTAACCTACATAGATAAGATATTGAAATAATTGTCATTTTCACGAACAATGAAAAAGCTCTTTGCTTTCCAACGAAATTTTAATTAATATAAAAATAATCACATTTTTTATTATGTAAACGAATGGTAATGTAAAATAGCAAAGAGCGTCAATATTTTTAGGCACACAAGTTCTTCGTATGTCAACAGAGCCTGTACAAACTTTTTGGATACAGCTAACATATGCATTTACATCATTACATCCTGCTGCATTTCTATCCTTTATTTACTTTCGACTACAACTTTAACGTTCTAAACGAAACGGAATTTTTACGATAGTAAAAGCTAGTTCGCCGTCCTCAAAGGCATCCCTTACTCCACCACCTACCTAACCGTCCCATTAGATCGCGTTTACATTGCTTATAAGCTTTGCTTGCAGAGTCGCGGAGGAGCAAAGCTCAATGTGTTCCTACTTGCGTCGAGGTCACTAAACTTTTGGGCCACAAAATTTTTATTACTATTCTTTTAGAAAACGTTTGTCGGTATAGGATTTTTTTAATTCAAAAAATTTTCTCTTGCAAGTATCTAGGTTTAAGAAATTTTAACTTCTTTAACCTACTTAATACAGTGTCTAAGGGCAAGGACATCCAAACTCATCTCATTTGTTAAGAATGTCATATTTTAAACGAGCGAAGCTATGCTGAGCTATAGTTATGTTTCAATAAGTTGTAAAAATCCAAAATGGGAGAAAACGCAATTCACCGAATAAAAATAATAATTTAATTCGCCAACAGTCTAGAGAACAACAATTAGGAAATGACTAGTCACTTAACTGTTATGGAAGATCTCTTTGAGTAGATGAGACATCACAAAATATTCAAGGCGTTCATGCCAGGCAATGCCAGGAGATGCCATATTTAGCAACAATAAGCAAAAGCTCTGGACGCCCACCCCTCCTCTAGTTACAGTCAAATTTCAAGAAACCCCTTAAATAGATTTCTTCTAAATTTATTTTTTTATTAATACTTAACGTTTTCTTTTATATTAACAAAACCTGAGAAATTTATGTCTTTTTGATACCCTTTAATTAGTGGGTAGGTATCGAATATTACAATTCGGTTACACCTTAAAAACTACCCATTTAATAAAGTTTACAAAGCACAGACTCTATTATTTTAAATTAAATTAAAAGTTATTCGCTTTAAAGTTTACATTTTATAGCTCTGTAAAAAATGTGACATTTTAAATTAACAAACTTAATTAAACTTTCTAAAAAGGGTACAAAAGAATAAGGGACCATACTTGAGAAAACTTCCCAATCGCAGCAACCTAATCAGTCAGAAAAATCTTTTTTTAAAAATCGTAAAGGTACGAATTGAAGAACCAATTAACAAAAATCCCGTTGTAATTTTACCTGGTTTTGGAGATAATATAAGATTGGACAATCTGTGCAAACCCTTCTCTTCCTGGCTCATTAAAGAACTAGGCCAAGAAGAAAGGGTTATGGGAAAAGAGGCACCTGCAAACCGCCCTAAATTTCAAATTTACCATATGCCATTGACGACGAATTTTTTATATAAAAATCCTTTTATAATTTACGAACGTGATTGGATTTTTTATTTAAAGAAAAAAACTTTTTACGTGTCTCGAGATTTCTTTGAAAGGCATATGGGGAGGCTAAATTTATATGCAATAATGAAAATTGTTTTTTAGGAAGTACAATAGTGAAATGTATTATTAAGGTGAAATTAATTAAATATCACCTGCCTAGATTATAGATTGCTATTTCTAAAATTGCCTATTGCATAATTACTAGGGTTTTTTTCGTACACTTTAATTATATAATTATTTTAATTTAAAAAATGTACTTATCAGTTCTAATCACTATGTTCTCAAATCGATTTATCAAATGTTTTTCCAAACATTATTATTAACGAAGATACACTATCTTGTACGTATGAACGTGCGAAACAATATTTTTTTAGTTTCTCTTTTTAGTACAACCCTTACAAAAAAGTTAATTAATTATTATTTTGGCTTCGTAAAATTATATGTATAACTGAAAACTAAAAGGAAGACAAATAGATTTCCGAATGAAGGTGGCAATGGCAGGGCATAATCCCAGATTTTATGAAATTTTCATTTCTTACGTACAGGGTGGTTCAAATTGCTTGTCAGAATGGAGTAGTTAATATCAGAGTTAGAAGAAAACTAATGAAACGATCTTCATCTACTTTTTTGAGGCAAACTCTATTTGTGAAATCAATAATCCAATATAGGGTCATTCTTTTACAAACCGCACACCAATTTAACTTGACATTTTAGAATCGTCCAAAAATATTTTTACAGCCAATACTCATAAAATTAATTGACCCGTATTTCAGGATTATACTGCAACAAATTTCTTTTCGAAAATATTCACATATGAATTTTCGATAATTTGCTGGATTTTCTTCAATCTTCTCATACAAAAAATTTTTTTTTAATACTCTTCGAAAGCTAAGTAATGTGATAAAGTGTAAAATAAAAAAACGGCATTGATTCAATCAGTACAACTGGAGATAATAATATTTAAGTATGAGAAGATCTCTGACGCTCCCGCATGTGGAGCGCGGAGTGACTTGCGCGCGAAAATATTAAATAACTTCAGATCTAATAGAGCCTCCACTTTTTTGTAAAATGAGTTTTATAGATAAGAGAATAAGGAACAAAATGATAATTTTTCCAATTAAATCAAATTGCGGAGCAACCATGTTAAAACTATTCAAACTATTAAATTGTTATTATTCTTCATTTGGTCACAATAAAAAAATTTTTTTTTAATACTCTTCGAATTTATGGAAATTCTATATTTAAGGCTGGGGTCTTTCCATGTTATTCTTCCATAAGAGCTAAGGACATACTTTTAAAGAGAACAGATTAAGCACTTGCCATGGGCGCCCGCAAGGAGGGACAAGGTGAGGCAAATTTTCATTTTCCTATGAGTAATTTTTTCCCTAGGACCCACCGTTTTTGAGATATAAGCTTAAACCCCAAAAACGGGATCTTTGCACCCCTTCTTCCTCTTAGCCATATAGCTAGGAAGCTAGGACCGGGGAGTTTTAGTATTTTTACCTCCTAACTACTCCAAACACATATTTATGAAGAAAAAAATTCACCCTCTTCCATGTCCTCTACACCCCTTTTTTGAGCGTAATTAAATTAATTTTATGTAGGAAAATTTTCAAACACTTATGTTAAGAGTGGACCTACATTAAGCTTTGAAGACAGACCCACATTTTATAGCTACGGCTCTGTTACGTCAATCGGCAATTTTTCTTAAAAAACCCAAGTTGAAATCTCATTATCCTTTAATTGTAAGATGACTAATCCCGAAAATTTACCATTGTCTAACTCAGTTTTCGCTCACGGTTTGCCTCCCCCTGATAAATTTTCTGCGGGCGCCCATGGCACTTGCACTGAAATTTTTACAGAGTAAAGAGAACAGCACCTAGTTTATAATGAAGAAACACAAGAATCGATAAGAAAGACCTCGTTTAAGCGAACTGGATAAAGCAAAGTCGGCAAGTACTCTAACATTCGATAATAATTATCCGATATTCGATAAATATAAAAAGTACCAGGCCTAATCCCTAACGCTCGCCATCAGGGATCTGTATTGCAGTAGTCTAGTAAATAAAGGGGTTACAGAGGACATCGAAGAAGGTGTAATTTTTTTCTTCGGAAATGTGTTTGGGGTAATTAATTTTTAAGAGGTAAAAATTAATTAAATTAATTATTAAAAACACCAAAAGTCTTTGGTTCTAGGTATGTGGTTAAAGAAAGAAGGAGGTGGAAAGGTCTCATTGTTGTGATTTTTGATTATATCTCAAAAACGGAAGGTCCTAGAAGGGATGAAATTATTATTATTAGCGAAATGAAAGATTATCAAATTTTCTACAAGATTGTTTTTCTTTATTTTTTATTCATTCCTTATAGTTTTCGAGATATCTGCCCGCAAAAATAGTTAATGTATGAAAAAAAAATTTGCTTAATGTTTTTCGTCAGATTTTTGCTTAAAAAAGTAAAAAACCCTGCTGAAAGTTTAAAATGCAAATGAAAAGTACGGCAAAAATTTTAAAAAAAGCTTGATCGAGGAAGCTCTTTTATAATCTGATTTTTGATCACACGGTATAGTACTTATTTGAATTCAAATTATTGCTGCTCGCTATGAGACTTAAATGAAAATTTTAAATTTTAAAATCGAACAATTAAATAATAGTGGAAACTTTTAGATGAGCGAATAGATCGAAATGTTCTTCCGATAGTTATTAAAAATTTTATGAAACAAACAAGTTTGGTATTTTCTATATTTTATATCGTGAACTTTATTTTTTCGAAAAAATATTTATTTTGCTACGGTAGTAGATAGGTACACAATGTTTGCATTTGTGTTTACATAAATATTTAATAGTTAATGCGCGGTAAATTCATAGAAAATTCACGTTTACGTACTTTCTAATCAATACTCAATATTTTGTTTACTTACACTTTCTTTGCAATTTGATTTGTTAACCTAAAACATTTCCACCTTAATAAAATGCTACTTTTAATCAATTTTTTTCCAATTTTTTATAATGTCGACGTTTTTCATCAGCTAATTAACAGCATATAAAATGCATCAAAAAACTCTTTTTTTATTCGTATTAAAATACGCAGGTGAAGATGTTTTACTTGAAGCAATATCTTTAGGGCAGGTTTTCTTTTAATACGCAAAGGGTGAATAGTAGGGATGCACCTGCAATAGATAATTTACGTTTTCTATGGTCATTCGTTGGACAGGACCGAGTCCAGCCTGTCTTATTATTTTTTTTAGATCACTTGTTTTGTTTTCATGTATGTATAATATAGTTTTTATACAACCAGATTGGAATAAATAAATCCTAATTTCAGTCAGATTACCTTTCGAGTGTAGAAAAAAATTAAATTGCGTGCCTATAGTTTTGAATACCTACCCAATAATTTTATTTTTAAAAGTATCCTAATAATTTTAAAATTTTTAAAAATAAGTGTAATCACATTAATTTAATTGCACATCTACATTTCTAATGGCTTTTCTTTTGTTTTTATTTTTACACCACAACCCTTTATTTTTAAACCTTTTTCTTGCTTTGTTTTACTATTTCTGTTCCCACAATCATTTACTAGGGATCGTTTTAACCCTTTTCTTTCACATCTGTTGATATGCACAAGTGACAGGTTTAGGGTTGCTGCGTTGATTGTAATTTTCTTTTCAGATGTTATAAACTTCCTTGCGTATCGACAAAAAATAATGAATCTATCTCAATTTCTTATAATTAAAAAAATTATCGACGTGCGATCGATATTTATTTAAGTTATGGTTTTTCAATGCTTTTTCTTATTGTAAGCTATAGATTGAATCGGAGGGTATAATAATTACACAAAGAGTTGAGAAAAATAAGCTTTTTTTAGAAACCCTATATTGGTTATTTACAACTGAAAAAGTTCTCATAAATATATATTTAATAATTAGAAGCATAAAATAAACAAAAGAGAAATTATTTATTAATCGATTTAACAATTACTACTATATTTATTTATTTTTATTTATTCTATCCCTATTCCAAGTAATAGTTTTTTGCTACTAAAATTCTTTCTTGGTAAAAGGAAAAATAATGAAGCTTAATTTGAGCAATGCCGGCTGTAAGTGGATATTTTGCAGGACCGCAATGGATGCTTATAAACATATGTATAATACGTATTACCGAGAGGTTATCCACTCTCTGCAGACAATGTACAAAAATTGAGCTGTTAAGGGTAGTCTTTCATCGGGACCCCCAGTCCCTTTGACTATCTTCGAGCACTTTTGTGCGCAGGGTCCTCAGTTAATTATCATTGTTGGGACAAAGAAAATTGCACTTATCGGGGCTATCCTAACCAACACCTTCCACCCGTAACGATTCCTCCTTGATTGCCCCTAAGGCACTACTCATACCCTACTAAGTTCTACCCACACTCCACACTGGCTTCACCAGAACACAGTCCCAGTGCTCCTCCATGAGCAGGACTACGACCTCGCTCACTCACAGCTATCCAGTCAATAATTAATCTCCCCGACAAGGTTTTAAAAAGATCTACACTTGATAACATTTGGACTCTTCTTCAATGGACTCAGAACTGGGCCCACCTGAAATCTCCACGACCAAAGTTATACCCTTACAGCGGTGATCTTGAATCAAGAGAGCATGCTCTGATCATTAACCCAACACGGCTACTACTACCAAGAAACGGCAACTTCTCAGACCACTTTACACCTCACCACTTAGCTCACCAGATTTCAGCCCGTACACTCAAGAGCAGGACTAACCCTCGCTGACCCACATTTCTCAACTCAACGTTTTCAACTCTCCGACAAAGTTTTAGAGGTCTGTACCTGACAACTGCTGGGCAGAATTAGGTTCAGAACTGGGTGTACTTGACAATCTCCACGAATTAAAGCTATACTCTTATAGCGGTGATCTGGAGTCAAGAAAGTCATGCTGTGAGCAACAACGCTGCAAGGCCAACTACCACCAAAAACTGACGCTGTTCTCAAACACGCTACAGTTTTAGGAGTTTATGGTAGGAAACTGGTGTAACCAACTCGGAGAGCTCCTCTCAAACCATTATCTTCCATCTAATTGCACCTTGACGCAATCTCTGAGGGACAGCTCACCAACCGGTCAATTGCAGCGAGCAGCGCTACTGCAGCGACCTGCAATAATCCGCTACTACCAGAAGCAGCATACAACAACCCCATTACCCCACCAACTTTTCTGGAGGAGCAAAATTCTTGAACCGGTCACTGAAGCAAGCAGCACTACTACAGTGATCTTAACTCACGATACTTTGTTACCCAATATCCCACGGAACTAATGATTCTAGACAAACTACACTCACAACATCACCTGTCAAACACAGGAATTATACACTTGCTCCCAGTCACTGCAGCAAGCAGCGCTACTGCTATGACCCACAACCCAGTGATGCGAGGATCTTTCACATCTACCACGGACTCTGTAAATCAACAACAGCAAAGCTACCCGATTAATTAATTCAGCCACTTCAAGGATTTAGAAGGTCAGGACGCGGATAGGCTAGGACGACTCCGCTTGCCTCCTACTCGCTCCTCAAGAGCACCCTTCTACAATCCCCGCTCTGAGACAAGGAGCCCTTCAGATCAGATCAGGCTCCTCTTGACCACCAGGGTCTGAGGCCCTGGAAAAGCCTATTAAGCTGGCAGGACAAAGATAACCTGTCTGGTCCAATCTTCTCCCCAAATCCCGTTGCAACTGGACTAGTTTCAGGATTATCCTTGACAATTCCTCGGCTGCTGGTTGCGACCCCCTCGCATCATTTTAGTGATCTTTCTCGAAACCTCCATTACCTACTTTAAAGGTGGGAGGATGCGACTGAGAAAGTTTTAGAGGTTAGGATTTGCCCAAGTGCGCTCCTTTCTCTAATCGGGCACACTGTCGGTTTAATCGCTTAACTCCATAGACAGAGCGAAAGCGATTGATTAATAGGCCCGACACTACCGTCTTCTCCCACGAACGTAGGATGGACAGTTGCATACTCAGGCTAGGATCTATTCGTACATGCTCAGGACAGGATGCACACTTGCATGCTTTAGTTCTGGGACCAAAGATTGCGGTAGGAGCAACTGACTCAGAAGTATATATCCGCTTAACCGAACTCATTTGAAATTCGTCAGATAATTAACACTTCCTCGCTCATTTTTGGAGTGTGGTGGTATTTCCTTAACTGTGGTATCCAAAGAAAGTAACGATGAAGCTTCGAAGAGCAGTGGGCTTAGACGGAAGTCAGAGCGGACCATCGTCCTCGTTGAGTAGCCCAAAGGGTGCGACGTTCTTGATTTCTTGATAAGTTATTAATAGAAGGGATTCACTTCATTATCTTTTATACTGTAAATTACCCTTATGCACCTAATACGTCTTACTTTAGTCCTGATCGTAGTCCTAATGATGAACAATGTTCTGGTAATTATTTATTGGAAGATTTCCAAACCTATGGTTCACGAATCCTTTACAAAAATCGGTAAATTGTTGACTGTTTCAAAATAACTATTGGCTAGATATTTATTTGATTTCTTTGACTTGAGGTAAACCAAGCAGTCAACTTTATTGATTAGTGTAAACGTATTGCTACCAAAAATAAAGTTAGTCGGGTTCTGGCATCGAGTGCCAATGTTTGCCATTTTTTTGAAAAAAATTAATAATAGGTGGGATTCGCTTCATCAACTTTTACACTTTAAATTACCCTTATGTGACTTTATAATAGCCGTTAGAAATTCGCTAAAATTTAAATTGGGCAACGTCAATGGTCAAAAGGGTAGAAGAAATATAAAATTGCTTGAAATAAAAAAGGATAACGTTATTTTAAAATAAATTCACAATTCCATAGGAAGTGCAACCGTTTATATACCTTTATATAGTTAGCACTTCCGCCCTTTTATACGTTAATTTTCTTTGAATGTTTTATTAAGCATGATCATGATAGAGCAATA
This sequence comes from Malthinus seriepunctatus, assembly GCA_963924605.1. NCBI lineage: Eukaryota > Metazoa > Arthropoda > Insecta > Coleoptera > Cantharidae > Malthinus > Malthinus seriepunctatus. The sequence goes on along the minus strand of OZ004600.1, from coordinate 115,413,465 downwards.
AAGATTAAACAATTTTTAAACTTAAAAAATACATTTTAACAGTGTGTTGCAACTAATTTTTAATTTTATTAGAGAAAAGAAGCTAGCGAAATTGGACGAGTTTCAAACATTTTTTTAATTCAAATTGGTAAACTTATCGACTTTCACCAATTAAGTCTCAGTTAATGTAAAAAAAATTTTAAGTTGATTATTTGAGAATTAAAAGTATTCGATCTAAAAAGCAAAATTACTACATGTCATCATTTCTTACGAAACTGAAGCCAAGCCTATGAAGACGTCGCAAACATTCGGCATTTTTTAATAAGAAAATTTAAGAAAGTAGGCCATATGCTTTTTAAAGTGCCTTTAGTTATGTGAATATAGTGCTTACGAAATTATTTTTTATTTATTTTCACAGCTTGTTTATTGTGGAAAACAAAAGAAATGGATTGATTTGGATGAATTGCACGAAAATAGTACGATCGATAATAATAGAAAGTACTCTAAGTATCCGCCTTAATTGTTCCGTATTTCTAAAAATATAACACAAAAAATAATTTAGTGTCAAAAATGAGTAATGCTTTAGTTCCAATTGCCTTCCGAAACTAACACAAATTAAAAATTAAAATTGCTTCATATTTAAAATTTGTATCTATTTGTCAAAAAAACTGTTTTTGAATTAACGCGTTTTTCTTCCTTTTCTCAATCTGTTAGTAAGTCGGTATCCAATATTTAAGTTTGGGCAGCAGATGATTCTTATAAATTTGATACAAAGACCTAATTTAAATTTAATTGTGATTAAGGTATTGTTGGTGTTAAAGACAGGTGGTGGATCTAATACAAAATTGAAGAATATCTCAGTGGAGTCTCTTTTAAATTATTTGTTAAGCTAAATTGCACAAACGGTAATCTAGTAAAAAAAATGTAAGAAGCATAAAAAGTCATGTAGGATATACCGGTATGACGAGTTTGAAGAGACAATTGGCACAAAAGGACCTAACGTCCCGTTCCAGAATACGGTGCTTTAATAAGAAGCGCTATTCGCAATACCAGAATAGACCATATTCAAATTTACAAACGGTCGGTTGCTATGTTAACGGATTTTGATTACAATGCAAACTTTTTACTGGCCATCCCCAAGCCCAACTCGCCTTTCTATGTTTGCATTATTTAATAACAGACTTGTGTATTACACTAATGGTCAATCTTAATAGCCAAATGATTAGTTTTAAATCGCGTGCTCTGATTGTCTGATGATTATTGGAAAAATAACTTTACTTTCAAAAAAGCCAATTTCGACTTTAGCGGAATGGACGTTTAAATATTTTATTCGACAATCGAAATATAGGCAAAAGTTGTTTTTCAACTACTCACTAAAATACCAAACTTAAAATTATTTATTTACAACCCCAAATACAAATAAAACAGTTTCTCATATTTTCTATAAAATAACAATTTATCTTTGACCATTTAAAATCAAAATCATTTATATTTCAAGAAATTTATGACTTTTATTTTTTATTGTGAATTATTACACACAAAGCGAATAAACCATTGTAGTAAATATTAATCAATACAATTTATTTAAAAGCTACTGTCTAATGTATGAATACATTAAAAGCACTTGCGAATGTACTATCAAACTATCACAGTGTCAGTCATCAGAAATAAATTATTTCTACTAATGGAAAATCGAATTCAAAAGAATTAATTAAAATAGAATTGCTAAAAAAATTATAATTTCGTGAACATATTGACAGCTGAATAGTATAAAAATATCATTAGTGTAAAAATACAAATAGAAATAAATTTAAATAATGTTAGAATAAATTGGAGAGAAAATTATGGAAAGAAGACTTATTTTCATAATTTATGTGGAATTAAAAATTCATATCTACCGCAAAATATTGTTCTAAAGAGATTCCAGAAATTAAAGAGTAGGTTCTTTCTTGATAATCTGTTTAGCTTTTGGTCATCAATAGATTACATCTTAGAATTTTACAATAAAAAGTTAAAAGGTTAAGGTTAAAAGGAACTCAGTGTTAGAAAATCCAGATCGAAGTTTCGCTGAAAATATCCCTTGATGTTAGAAGAAATGTGGTAAAATCATAACTGATCTACTCCTAGATTTTACTACTTCATTTTGTCTATCAATCGAAATATTGCAATTCAATCGAGTGGTAGGGATCGAATAATTTTGAGGAGGGTGTTAATTGGTCTTATAGGCACCGTGCAAGTTAGCATCAGCGCCACTACAGGTAACTTCTATAAGTAACGTTGTTGGAAAAACCACGTGACACATGCATAAAAATTCGTAAGGTTATAAACCAGTGTGAATTTTGTGCAGGTAATAAGTAAATTACATATTAAATCCGTCATTCATGGGTTTGGGAACTCAAACGAAGAGCAACTTTGCAGAAATGTGCGGTGATAATTATATTAATTGCTCAATTCTGAATTGTCTAAAGTCTCCCATAAAATGCGGATAAAAGCATTTCTTTCTACAATTTTCCCACAAAACTTCATAAAAAAGAACATTGAGCCTGGTCTTGCCTTATAGAGTCACAGTGCATAACGAAATATGTTATTTTTAAAATAAAAATTTATTTTAATATGTAACTGACAATTAAAATTTGTAGGTTAGGTTTGACGTTTCGTTTCATAGAATTTTCTTTTGATTTAAAATAATGTTATAAATAATATTAATATATTAAAAAAACACATTACAAAATATAAAACATAGAAAAGCACAAAACTGCAAATAAAATCACTTGGCGCAATTGCAAAGTCCTTAAAACCCTACACTACTACTAATGGCGCCAAAATGCTCTTAAAAGCAAATCTCAAGATATGGAGTCACAAACTATTTTTTTCTTACGACATTTATACTATACTAATCACTAATCAGAAAGAGTTGTTTTAGGGTTTTCGTTGCTATTTTGAACTAGAGGAGTCTAAAAACGTCCAAAAATTATAAGGAAAAGTTAAATTATGTAAAATGTACAGACAGGTTTATTGCTAAACTCCTTCCATTCCATATCAATTATTATAAAAATCAAACATTTCTTTATATTTATCAATATTTAAAAAAATATATAAGGCAACAACCTAACTTTCAAAATTGACCACTACGAGTCGCTAATTCTCATAGTATGCACGGTGCCTATTGATGGCGAAATAATTTTATAGGAAGAGTGAGTCGTTCATTCAATAATGAAGGGCGCCAATTGCCTCCTCCTAGATCCGATAGTATGAGTGGTAGCCTAATGAGAAATGTCATACTTTTTTTTATAATTTTCAAATTTTTTGCTCCCAAAATAATTATTTTTATCCAGCTCTTTTACAAGCTGTTGTTGACGTTGTGTTCAAAAGGCGAAGTAAAACGTCATATCGATTATAAAAAACTTATTTTGGGTTAATTAGAGCAAAAAAATTTTCTTTCTTAGTTGTTGTATCCATTAGTACCACAAAATAGAGTAATATTCGGTGGTAGTCCACATTCCTCATTGAGTCAGATGCATTAGGAGGCACTGTTTGTGTTTAAAATATATTTTTGCTTGGCATATTCAACGTCGGACATCATTGAAAGGTTTCTCCACAACTTATAAAATTTATAACAGGCTTAGGTTAGGTAAAATGAGGGTCAGTACTTTGAGTCTTGGTTAAAATTCGATTAAAACTAACTCGGGTCAACCCAGTGACGCCGAGAACGTCAGGTGAAATATTATACAGAGAACGCCTACTAATAACCACGTTTATGTCTAACCAGTGATTAATTGAAACTCAAAGTATCGACTCTAAGGGCTATTTGACATGAACTAACTATCTTACTAACTGTTAGTAACTGAATCAACTCAAGGAGCAAAAGCACGGGAATCTAAGCTTTAAGAAGCTTTAAGGGAAGCTGAGATTCCCGTGCTTTTGCTCCTTGAGTTGATTCAGTAACTAACAGTTAGTAAGATACTTAGTGCATGTCAAACAGCCCTTAGAACCGTAAAGTTCTAGTAAAGTTACAGGCAGTGCCGGATTATAGGTTGTTAGCGCCTTAGACTACCGGGTGTTGAATGACTTACCGATATACATAGGGCAATAGCACGTAAAATCACGTTGTTATAAATTCCTGCTTCTCTAATTGTTTTAGAGCAAACATGAAACAGCCAAAAGTGATTGCAAATTAAAAATTAGAAATGATAGAGGTATTACATTTCATCATGCTTTTACTCAAAGAGCAAAAAAGACTTTAGAAGTTGTTAAAATTTCGTTAATTAGGGTAGCGATCTAACGTTGCTACGATACACAATTAAATTATTGTTCGTCATTTAAATTGCTATCCTGATTAACGAAAATTTTAACAATTTCTAAAGACTTTTTTGCTCTTTAAGTAAAAGCATGATGAAATGTAATACTTTTATCATTTATAATTTTTAATTCTGCGTAATTTTTGTCTCCTTCAAGTTTGCTCTAAAACAATTAGGAAAGCAGGAATTTATAAAAACGTGATTTTACGTGCGCTATTGCCCTATGTATCGGTAAGTCATTCAACACCCGGTATATTAATTCTAATTCCCAGCACCTTTTCTAGCTGATATTAAATAGTCGGTGGAGGGGGTATGTAGCCAAAGGGTGCCAGCAGATTTCCGATAGTGTGTCAATCGATAATGTGTCTTTTTGTCTAACCCAATACACACTACCAAGTGTAAAATTCAAAAAGCTAAAAGGCAAGGTATATTGTAGAAACGCAATGGGAATCGTCTGTCAGACTCGTGAGATAAATAGCTTTTCGGATTTTCAAAATTCGATCAATATAAAACTTCTATTCGAATATCGCGCGCTTTTTATGGGAGTGGCTTAGTTGCATCTTGCCTGTGAATAGTGTTTAGTAGAGATGTTTGGCTGGGTGCCTTAGCCTCCTCAATTTAATAGTGTTATGCCATGGGAATACGGCGTTGGTTACTGATGGTGTATTTCAATCTGATGAAAATAGATTTTTCAGTTGCAGGGTTGCAGCTAAATCTATATCACATAGAAGTAGTCTACTTGGCTATGCCCCCTTCTATGATCTAATTTCAACACGTTATCTTGTAATAAAGGTTAATTATCATTGCGAGCTTAAAATAAAAAGATTGAATGCAATCGAATATTGTTTTCGAAAATTAGTGCTACCAAAGCGTGCTTGGATATACATAAACAGGTAGTATGTACTTGACGACTTTAAAATGTAGATGTTTTTTTTATAACTAATTTCATCTACCGATTTCCACTCCAGACACTCATGACGTCATGACCCTCATGAGCTGTGATTAAAACAAATTTTCGTATAGTACACGATAAATGGGAAGTTAAAGTACGAAAAGTGGTGTGCTATGTGCTTGTGAGCTATAAGTAGACCTATTAGAAGAAACAAATTGAATATCGATGTGCCCTAGTCCCTAGTGTAACATGATCTATATTCTCTACAAAAATTTATAGATCAGGGAATAGTCGCGTCAGGATCGACTCAAATTACTTGACGGTTCTTTTATATGCCTTCTTCTAGAATAGCTAAGGTGCTTCAAAAATTAATTAGTTCCACATCATGAATTGACCTTCCTTTCCTGACAAGGAAGTAATATCTACCTGTGACACTTTTGATGGAAATAACAGTTCAATTACAATAGGTGCCTTCGACATGTAAAAAAGTTAATAATGAAAGCAAAACCTCTTTGAGGTTTAAATTTAAAGGAATTGAATATGCAATCACCTGTTGCTATTTTAGATCATTATAACACCATTATACTACTATCTTCTGGGTTCTTAGAAATTGGTAGCCTAATAGTCAAAAAGGAAATGTATAAAATTTATAAACATATTGTGAAAAATACAGGGTGTCTCATAAAGAATGGGACAACGCTTAGTCACAGATTCTCTAGGTTAAAATAAAACGATTAAACCTAATATACCTTAATACAAAGTCCTCCGGTTTCCAAGTTAAAAGACCTTAAAGTTCAATTTTTAATATTTTTTTTTATGATAATTTCCACAAATGTGAAAATATTTACTTCAAATTTGGAACAGGTGCTTATTATTACGAAGTACATCAACAGAAAATTTTTCATGTAGTAGGCTTGATCATAAGAGGTACTTAACTTAACTTCTACAACTTATTTTAGCTTTAACTTTGTTTTCTGGGAATTTTTTATCAATATTAGGCTATTTTCTGAAAAATAATTAGAAAGTAGAAAACTAAGGTACTCTTAGTTCATATGCTTAAAACCAACCGTTAGCCTTAAAATCCCGGTTAAAGTATTGAGTTGTCGTTAGGACGTGCAATTATCAAGTAGCAATGATCACAAAAACAAAGGACAAAATAGTGGAAAAGGTTTATTTACAAAGAATGTTTAATGTGGTATCATTAGATATTGTTTTGTAGGCCCATTCGTACTTCCACCAAAGCTCAAATTTAATTACTATTCAACCTTCTTGGAAAATAACCTGGATGAACTATTACGCGACGTACCTTTGATTTTTAGACAATGTTATTGGTTTAACATGTTTTCCAATCTTTTACACATTGTTTTTGTGATGATGGCTACATCATAATTGCTCGTCTTAACAATAATCCGAAACTTTAATGCCAATTTTTAGACAAACGGCTGCTTTTACGCATATGAACTAAGAGTACCTTAGTTTTCTCTTTTTTAATGCTCTTTCAGAAAATAACACACTATTGAAAAAAATTTCACCGAAAACGAAGTTATAGCTAAAACAAGTTGTAGAAGATAGGTTAAGTGCCTCTTATAGTCAAGCCTACTTTATGAAAAAAATTCTCTTGATTTAGTTCTTAATTATAAGCATCTGTACCAAATTTGAAATAAATATCTTGACATGTGTGGAAATTATCATAAAAAGAAAAAAGAAAATATTGAACTTTAAGGCCCTTTAACTTGGAAACGGAGGAATTTTGTATTAAGGTATATTAGGTTTAATCGGTTTATTTTAACCTAGAGAATCTGTGACTAAGCGTTGTCCCATTCTTTATGAGACACCCTGTAGATTTTAAAATTTGTAAATTACAAAAAAGCTCTTCCATTTTATAACCTTCTGTTTCTAGCGTTTCAACTTGAATACCTTGATTCGTGCAATTAAACTAATCCCTCTTTACGTTTAACAATTTAAAACTCAAGTTAAAATACATCTTGAATCGTCAATAAACCATCTGGATAATATATTTTCTATATATTTTTCCAATCCAAGCATTAATTAAAAAATCAAACCCTTTAAAATAAGGGACAGCTACCTTAACAGTTATTCATCTAATGACACACCACCACAACAAAAGGTTGGGTGATTTTAACATTTGACCTACTTTTAAAACCCAAAAAAGATCCTTTTATTTTGCCATATGATGAGGAAAGAATCAATTTATGAAACCTCTTCCGGACAATCTAAACACCTATAAGACCGAAAAAGGGTTGCACAAAACAGTTAAAAGCAGGTGTTAGACGAGATGATTGTGGATTTTTTTGATGCCCAGTTGTAATAAATTTGTCTAGAAAATTATAAAATAGGGGTTTTTGTTTATAAAAGCGTGTGAAAATACAAAATAATAAAATATTTTCTTTAAAATATCTATGTTTGATCAAAAGGAAGAGATTTGGAAGAAATGGAATCTTATATTATTCCAAATTCACCATCATACATGATAATGATTAAAATACGTTTTGAGTTAGCTTTATAGTCCAGTCAACGAACGCTAAAAAAAAGAGGTATAGAGGATATAGAAGAGGGTGCCATTTTTGTCTTCAGGAATGTATTTCCGTTCTTGTGGTTTTCGCTTATATCTCGAAAACAGTTAGTCCTACGGAAAAAATTATTCTTAACAAAATGAGAGCTTATCAAATTTTCTACAAGATTATTCTTATTCATTTTTTTCAGTTCCTTATAGTTTTCGAGATATCTGCCCACAAAAATCGTTAATGTATGTAATGTATGCGCTTTCGTGCATTTTTAAAAACTGTCGGTTTTATAGGGAAAATAATTGAAAATTTAGATCTCACATTCAACGTTTTGCTTTTTAAATAAATACATTTCCAATATTTATGTCTCTTGAGAAGCATCCTGTATGTAATATACCTATTAGGAATATATTAAAAAATAATATGAAAATTGTAATTTCTAATTTTTCGAGTTTTTAATTACAACTTTGCTAGCAGATGATTCAACCCGTTTTCAAGATTCTTTTTAGACAGTTTAATAGCTAAAAAGAGAAAAGGTGTAACTTGTTGGTAAAAAAAAGCAAAAAAAAGATGCATCTCTGATGCACAAGTTGAATTTGTTATTAACCAATAGTAACTCGAAATAAGCCCACCTGAATTTTTTTAATTTAACCAACTAAACAGGTTGGCGTTGCAACGAGTTGCATGAGCTTCTTGAATTGCTTTTCTTGATGAACACAAATTTTGAAAATTAATTATTTAGGCTTTTGGTTTTACAAATTTTAATTTTTTTAAATTTTGATAGTTACATACAAGCTGAATTAAAAACGCAAAGTGAAAAGTATGTAAAGGTTACCAAATTGGTTACAAGGTTTTCTAAATATGTAAATTGTAGGTGACTGACTGACTTGGATAACGGGAAGAGTAATTTTATGAAGTAGATATCCTCGGCCGAGACCGACAATTGCTGCTTTCTATGCCATGCTCTAAACTTTTTCCAAGGCTAAATTATGTTCAAACATTAAATTTTATATTTTTAAAATATTAAAATTTTATTTTCTAATTATTACAGCAAAATGTAAATATTTTGGTTGTTTAAAATTTTATGTATTTTTTATTTTTTAATAATTGGACATTTCAAAGCTTTTTTTTTAAAACTAAAAAAATTATGATGATCCTCCGATAAAACTGCCCTTTTAGTTTAAAAAAATATAAAAATTTAATGCAAGAAAAAACTTATTTACATTAGCACCTGTTTAAAAAAATTGTCAAAAAAAATTTATTAAATTAACAATGGGGATGATGTTTGATGTACATTTCATCCACCAAATCCTTGAATAAACCTCCTTTGCGATATGGGGTAATCTAAAAATAACAAATTTGTGCAAGTTTTACCCCACGGTTAAAATTTCACTATGTGTGGGTCTGAAAAGGCACAATCGCACAAGAAATTCTAAAAAAATATGCTGTAATTTATATGCTTTTTTGACTCCCCCATCTTATGTGGTTAGTGTTAAGTTGTCAACGTTAGTATTTAACACATGGATGTTATGACAGATTTTCGTGGGATCGCCTATATTTTTACTGATAAATATGTTTAACTTATATGCGAAAAAATATCTAATCAGTGAATTGAGTGAATAATTAATAAATCAATTTCAACAAAAAAATTAGTAATTTTTTTACGAATAACGAACTAGTGACTAGTCTGGTGATATGGCAAAATTGATAAGCAAAAAAAAATATTTGAGATCAAAAATACTATTTACTGCAAACAAAAACATTTAAACTAAATTTTTTGTTTATTTATGATTATTCTAATTTACTTAATTGCCAGCTAATATACTCGATGAGTTTAATAACACTCTATCTAACAAAGGCCATATGTTATAAAGGGTCAGCAAACTTAATTTTCTTTGGTGAATTTTGTGCTGGTAATTACATATTAAACACGACGAGATTAAATTATGCATTTTTTAACCCCTCACCCCAAAGCAATTTTATTCATATATAAATTATGTGGGTACTTATTAGCTATTGTGCAAATAGGCACCCTCTTAAATTTCTCTAAGGAAAAGTTACGATAATCGAGAAAAAAAAATTTTTTATTGTATTTCACGACGTTTTGAGTTCCCCTGATTCCAAAAATTCAAAAAAAATTTTTCGATTTTTTTAACCAAATCGCAACTCAGGAGCAAAAATAAGTTGTTTTAGGCGCATATTTGCAAATTTGGGCGAAATTTATTTTTACTTGGCTAAAATATAGTACATCTAAGCCCCAATTCAAAAAATTAAATTTCAAATTTTTTTATTCAAAATGGCGGTCAAAATGGTGTTTCATTTTGTGTTTTTTCTTTTATTACTTGGCCGGTAATTCTTATTATAAAAATTTCAAAACGACCTTGTACGGCCAAAATATAGGGCTTTCGTCCTAATCAAGTCGATTTTTAAATCTGCTTCAAAATTTCCTACCTTTAAGGGGCCAAAGTAGTGAAAATTTTGAAATGAATTATCTCAAAACTTCAGAAATCTCCAATTTCTTTAGTAATAAAAATGCAAAAATAGATATATCAATCCTATAAATATCTATTATTTGACTATATTTTCGGTTAAGAAAGCGCTTTCGGTTAAAACGGAAATTACAAAAATATATAAACTTTTAGTAACACCCTGTATATTTTTCAATATTTTGAAAGCTCGTAAAATTATCTGTTACAAAATATTAAACACTTTTATATTTTGACTACCGGTTTAACCGGAAATGAGATCAAATTTCTTAATTTAAAGGGAACACCCTGCATACCGGGTGTCCCAGTTAGCATGCTCACCATGGGGATGTCGTAAACTGTAGAGATACGAAGTCGGTTAAATTACACCAAATGTAGCCTCTTTCATAGCCAACTCATTCGTACTTTTGTTTTTTGAAAAATATTATTAGCACTCTAGATATTTATAAAAAAAGTTCATTTTCTTTAAATGCCTGTAACTTTTTTATTAATCAAGATAATTTTAATTTAAAAAAAAAAGTTAATAGGCACTACTGAAACCTATAAATTTAATATTCAAAAGAATTTTTTTATTAGGCCATTTTGGAGATATGATGCAAAGTTATATTTTTTTAAATGCAAACCTAGTAATAATATTATGTTATTGCATATCTAATTTTCTTCTCTTTTTAAAAATATAAGGGTTGATAGGTTTAATTTTTTTAATTCTTCTTTGGTAACATAAAATTAAATAATAAATTTGTTATTTAATGTTAAAAAAATTTTTTTTAATCAAATATCCCTTGAAACAATCGAATAAAAAAAATAATTGAAATTAAACATAAGAATATCAAAAAAAATGTAAAAACTTCTCATAAAAAAATACTAAAAAATTTTTGAAAAGAAAAAAAACGTATATTTTTGAAAAGAGAAAGAAATTAGCTTTGCAACAACATAAAATTGAGGTTAGGTTTGCATTTAAAAAAATGTAAGTTTGCATCATATCTCCGAAACGGCCTTATAAAAAAATTCTTTTGTTTATTAAATTTATTGGTTTTAGTAGTGCCTATTATCCCCTTTTTGAAAATTGAAATTATTTTGATTAATACAAAAGTTATAGGCATTTAAAGAAAATCAACTTTTTCAGTTTTTTCTAAATACCTAGAGTCCTAATAATATTTTTCAAAAAACAAAAGTAGGATCGAGTTTCGAGTTGGCCATGAAAGAGGCTACATTTTTGTTTTCTATAAAAATTCATTTCTTATTGGAAACTAAAATAGATTTTCTTTAAATAAATCAATTAAAACCCTACCCACTAATTCAAAAATAAACAGGATAGGTCAATTTTGATGTTAATTCTAACCAGTTGAGTTTTTAGATAACGACAAATTTAAATGCATTCTAATGAACACACCCAAAAAACTCTTCTATTCACAACACTTGACAACGTACAAAAAAAAGGACGCCCAGTTTTTTTAACCATATGTAAAAGAAAGACGACTAAAACTACACAACACACCAAGAAAATTAACAAAGTTTTAGTTAGGTTAACGACCCATCCTAATCTTGGATGCGTTGAATCTGTTCTTCGTATATTTTGGTTACTCAAATAAACTCAATAGCTTTTTTCAAGTAATGCAGTTTAAAGTTGGTTTCAAGTGTAAAAAAACACATTTTCATTACAAAGACGCCTTTTTGTATTGAGGACAAGAGTCCTTTTACTATTATAAAAATAGTCTTTTCTGTTTGCAAACAACAGAGGTGGTTGTGGTTCTACGCAAAACTTACATTTGGGTAGTTTTTGGAGAAAAAAAGTAAAAGGGTGCACTAGTTGTAAAAATTTTATTACTTTGCAATAGGAAAAATTTACCGCCTTATGGGATAAAACGATAAAAGGGTAAAACTTCAAAGGAGTATACGCATCATAAAATCAAAATTTCACAAAAATTCTATTCATTTGGCACAAAAATTTTATTTCAGCAATAGGAAAAGGGTAAAAAAATTTATTGCGTTCTACCCATCATCAGTTATATTTTTTTGTAAGTTTTTATGTGTTATTTTCCAAAACTTTACAGTATCAAAAGTACAAATATTGAACAGATAGACAAATATTAATATCACTGTGAATGTCAGACGCAAAAAGCACCCCTAATCTTGTTAAGTAAATACTGCCTAGTTTAGTTTATTAAAAGCTGAGTTCACACGGCTAAAATAAGTAAACAATTTGCCAAAATTTATTAGTACACAAAAATCATAAATAAATCATTTTTGATTTATTATAAATTTTTTTTTGAAATCGAAGCAAAAATTTTGAAAAATCCAAAATTGCACCACTTCACAAAGTCACATCACTGTACTAAAAATTTTTTTTAAGATCCAAGTTCCTCACGCAGCTTCTCTTGTACACGCACAATTGCGGATCCGCGAATGCCGCGAATATTACCTACACCCGCTGTCCAAGTCTTGTAATAAGTCGCGTTCGTTCGGTTTTTGCACATGGAGGTTCGGATAATCGCCTATCTCACGATTTGCAATATTGAGGTGGTCATGATCTGCTTACATTACGGATAATGTTATTATCATAGGTCGCGGAACTAACGGTATTTTGCGTATTTGCGAAAGCGAAAGCAAAACAACTTATCATTTTAAGTTGATTTAAACTGTAAATTTTGTGTTTTGTGTTGTGTTTCTGTCGATTCTTTACCAATTTCAATCCACAATAAAAGTAATTATTTTAATTTTTTATTATTTTAAACTAATAACAATTATTTGGCACTAAAAGGGGACGGAATTGCACATTTAATTTGCTTTTGCTTGATAAAAACAAAAATGTTTACTAGCTATTTTTAAATTTTTAAAAATTGTGAAAGTAATTTTTTGTAAAGTACACGACTTTTGTTTGCATTTTTGTGTAATTAAGAGGCTCGGTTATTTTTAACAAAATTTCTTGATAGCTGTTTAAACCAAGGTGAACATTGAAACTTAAAAAAGTTAAATTAGCATTGAAGGTGACAACGATTAAGAAAAAATTAGCTAAATCACGTAATGACGCCACGTCAACAAAATTGCCCCAAGTTGTTTTTTTTTTTAAATTTTCTATATTTATTTAACATAAAAAATTTGTTTTAAAATACTCATGTGCAATCGCTTCAATGTTTTTACATTTTTAATCAACTGGATGATACAAATACGTGAAAGAAGATCGCACTTATAATGAGTGAAACACTTTGCATTTTTAACTTTTTCTAATAAAGAATTTTTCTTTTTATCGTTATAACTTTTGAACTGTGAACTTTGTAATTTTGATAAAACGGCCGACACATCCTACATTTATAATTCTGATTGATGCGTTTTGTGGATAATTATACGCAATATATTTAAAAAATGCCAACCATATTTAAATAGAACGAAACATTTGCTTTTCTTATCGGACATGTCAGTAGTAAACAGATAATTTCTTTTTCGATATTAATATCTTGAAAAACTGAAAGAGAAGCTGCCTTTTAGAAATCGATGTTTACAATATGCATTTATATCAAATAATATTCCCCCAAATATTTAGGGCTAGGGTCAGGTACTTTGATCCCTAGTACAAAACTTGATTTTACAATCAATACCAACTATATTTGACTTCTAAATCAAAATCAGTTAAAAAATTGAGTCCCCTCAATTCCAATATTATTGTACTTCCACACGATAAGTTTTTCTAATCTAATTGTGAATGGAAAGTTAAACAATGACACTTTTTTTAAATCCCCTCCCTCACATTATCCATAAGTACTGCAAGACAGATTTACATTGGCGAGCGGTGGGAATGCGCAGATACCGAAATTGGTATTTATCCCCACCAACGTATTTAAATTATTAAAGGAGCGTTACCAAATCTGGGCGAACCAGGGTCGTAGCCAGGGGATCGCCAGGGCAGGCTGAGCCTGCCCTGGAAAATTTAAGCCTGTTCTAGCCAGAGATAGCTAAGGATTTCGCAATAATAATAAAACAATAAGTTTCTAATTGGTGCCTATCTGCCTATAGAAGAAAACATTGATTTCGAGAAAGTCAAATGTTTACAAACTCTAGACAAAAACCTTCTATACTCAGAAGAGATTACAGTGGTCGACGGATTTATACAGACCCAGAAAAGAGAAAACCCTGATTTTAGCTTATCATCCTCCCTTGAAATTTTTGGAGCCTGTTCTGATAACACAGTCTGGCTAAGGCTCTGGTGCGAACTTATCCCTGCCGCTTGCCATCAGGGGTCTGTGCTGCAGTAACTGCTCCTTCCTATTTTCCTGAATCCTAAGTTATGTTATGATAAATATACGGTGCGATAAAAATTGCTTTCCCCAAAAATGTTAAAACGACGGTCAATTCATTCACAAAGTGCTCGTTTCAGATGTTCCTCACCTGTTCATAAATCGGTGTAATGTGGAAAACGACTTTTATCTCATCCTGTATTATTCCTCTTTGGACAATCGCTAATAGAGCTTAATAGATCTTTAAAACTAATGATACACGCCTTCGTGCTAATCACGTAGCAATAAGGGAATAAGGAAACAAATAAGGAAAAGATTTCAAATTTTTAACTTCGCTAGTGCAGACATTCTTGTGACATATCAGGTAGTGGCAGAAGCGCAATTTACAAAATGATAATGACTATGATGCAGTAAGCGATCCGGTATGACTGATGGTGATAGTCATATAAGCAGCAGTAATGCTATCACAGAACTTCTCCAATATTACTAGAAATGGTGTCACGTAAACAGTGTCTTTAACACGCCCCCAAAGTAAAAAAGGACAAGGCGTAAGGTCGTAAGATCTGAATGGCAATGGCCACATAAACATCGCCAAATCGTTCTCGGAACATGGCTCAATCCAGTTGTTCGAGTACAAATGAGTGGAGCGTCATTTTGCTGGAGTATCTCCATATTTTAATAAACAAAACACTTTCTCCTTCATAGTAACTATTGTACTCCTGATGCTCTACTTACGCCTGGCGCTATAAAGCTTTTGATTACCTTAATTCGACGTTAACCATAACGTGGAACTTTTTATTTGTTTTTTCAGATAATAATCAAGTAATCAATGCTTTTGTAAAGAACAGTTTGTTGTTGGTAGGACAAATTTATTGTAATTCGACAAAAGCTTTATAGTAGGGCTGGGCAAAGTATCGATACTTATTCGAAGTATCGATACCTTAGGTGGTATCGAATACCGATACCGAGGGTCGAAAGTATCGAAGTATCGAAAGTATCGAGGTATCGAAAGTATCGAGGTGTCGAAAGTATCGAGGTATCGAAAGTATCGAGGTATCGAAAGTATCGAGGTATCGAAAGTAACGAGGTATCGAAAGTATCGAGGTATCGAAAGTATCGAAAGTATCGAGGTATCGAAAGTATCGAAAGTATCGAGGTATCGAAAGTATCGAGGTATCGAAAGTATCGAGGTATCGAAAGTATCGAGGTATCGAAAGTATCGAAAGTATCGAAGTATCGAAAGTATCGAAAGTATCGAGGTATCGAAAGTATCGAGGTATCGAAAGTATCGAGGTATCGAAAGTATCGAGGTATCGAAAGTATCGAGGTATCGAAAGTATCGAGGTATCGAAAGTATCGAGGTATCGAAAGTATCGAGGTATCGAAAGTATCGAGGTATCAAAAGTAACGAAAGATTAAAGTGAAAAAACACAGTGCTGTCGCGAGACGCAACATCAACAATATAATTTCTTAAGGTGCGCGTCCTGCCTGTACTGAGTATATAGGGAAACATGCGGTCAGTAAAATGAGTTAATCTTCCGCATTTTTTAAACGATCAAGTTGAAAAAATTCTATCATAAATTAGATAAAATTATCTACCTATTGCATGTTTTTTCAAAGCCTTAAGATTCTCTAAGTACCCAAAAAAAAAATCACAAACTTCAACATTTTTTAGCATCTAAAATACTGCAAAATAATGATAGTTTTGGTATAGTTAATAAGTAGAGATATTTCAACTTATAAAATATATGGATTGGGTAACCTGTTATATTAGCTTTCATTTAAAACAAATTTTATCAAAATTGATGGTCGCATTCAATAACTCATTTTTGAAAATTACAACATTTAATGCAAATTGTTGTAGAAACGACAATAACTTTCTCAGCTCTCTGTAAAATACAATTATTATTATTATCATCACAAAATGGTCCCATAAAGTGTAGCTTCTTAAATGCCTTATACTTTCCTCGATACTTTCGATACCTCGATACTTTCGATACCTCGATACTTTCGATACCTCGATACTTTCGATACTTTCGATACCTCGATACTTTCGATACCTCGATACTTTCGATACTTTCGATACCTCGATACTTTCGATACCTCGATACTTTCGATACCTCGATACTTTCGATACTTTCGATACCTCGATACTTTCGATACCTCGATACTTTCGATACTTTCGATACTTTCGATACTTTCGATACTTTCGATACCTCGATACTTTCGATACCTCGATACTTTCGATACCTCGATACTTTCGATACTTTCGATACCTCGATACTTTCGATACTTCGATACTTTCGATACGTCGATACTTTCGATACTTTCGATCCTCGATACTTTCGATCCCTCGATACTTTCGATACTTTCGATACCTCGATACTTTCGATACTTCGATACTTTCGATACCTCAATACTTTCGATACCTCGATACTTTCGATTCCTCGATACTTTCGATACCTCGATACTTTCGATACTTCGATACTTTTGAATAGTATCGATACCGTCGTGGTATCGATACTTGATACCTGATTCGAGGTATCGCCCAGCCCTTCTTTATAGTACCGGGCGTTAGGCTTCGTTTTGATTGAAAATCTTGATTTAAAAATAACGTTTAAAAAAATCATCAGAGAGTGCAAAACTGTGCTCTGGGAGTAAATATGTAGTATAATGTATGTATATAATGTATAATCTAATAATATATAATGTATTATTATATAATATATGCAAAATATAGTATCCGTTGACTATTTATTTGTGCTATGGTTGGCCATGTTAGGGTGACAGATTCCACCCGGTATAAATTAAAAAAAAAACAGTGAGGTTAAGTATTGTAGAATGTAGAGTCTGTCGGTCTGTCATTTTTTTGGTACTGCCACGAGTTGTCAGTCAACTTAATAGGGACTTTTTATTTTGGCAAACCAAAAAATAAAAGTTCATGGCGAACCATAGCACAAATAAATAGTGAATGGAGTATAGGTATTATATTTGCCACCTTTGTTCGAAAGTCGCATTTTCTGTTATCCTTCACGAGGTTTTCAAAGGAAAATATGCCTATGGTTCTTTCTAGTAACTTGGTTATCAATATCAATGGGAGGTAAATACATAAACTCTCGTTGCCATTAGGGAGCGGAGCCAATGTAATAAATACAAATAATTTAAACTTTAACATTTTAGATTTTATAGTGTTTTCAATGGCAATTACAATATTTGAAAACAATTTTTTTAATAGATAATTAAATCATAAAAATGTGAAGGTAACAAAAACATATTATGTATTCACAAGAGTAAAATATCATTTCCTCCTTTGAGTTAGATATTGGACCGGGCATTTAAGTATAAAATGATGCACTTTCCTGCCTTGTTGAACAGAGATTGAGAGATCGGCAATTATCGACGGGCCCAAACGCTATTAGGGGCCACATTTTTATTTATATAAGGAAGTTCCAGTTTATCATTTAGTAATACACCTAACCCAACTTAACACCATCTAACCCATTCTAACCTAACCTACCCTAACTTTTATAATGTAGACGTTGATTTTTTTAGAGAATTTCTGGACGGAAGAATTCCATGCGCTACGACAAAAATGTGAGCGATCAATTTTAATGATATAAAGAGTGTCGCTCCCTCCGTTTGATGTATAGTAGGTACAGTCAGTCCCACAATTAATGGCCACCCTGGCTGTACGTTTAGTACGGATTGTGGATGTAACCATCATAACACCCCATATTTAAATTTAGAGGTAACTTTATTTTGCCAACAAGTAGTAAATCAACAACCTCCCCTTCTGTCCTTTTGTCGTTGTTGGCTAATAACCGCCCTGGCGTATAACCAGCTGGCTATATAGGGTTGCCAATAATTGTGAGGCTGACTATACAGGTCTCATGTTATAAGAAATTAATCGTAAAGCTGCGTACTCGTTCAAAACCGTTTACAATGGTAGAGGGGTATTTACTTGTGTAATTTCATTGGTTATTTAACTGCGAATACCTTCGGGATGCGCCGGAATTATTTTCTTATAATGTGAGGCCTATACTACGCAAAATATTGGCTTCGCCAGAATTCCCTAAAAAATCAACATCTAATACAAATTTTAATTTTTTTCTTATTTTAAGTAGGTTTCTTTACATCCTAAAAAGTTGATATTCTTGTAAAATGTGTAAGAAATATAACAACTTTTGGTCTATTTTAAAAAAAATTCTAAATACTCGTGAAAAATACCCGGTTAACATTTTTGAAGATGTTTCGTTTCTTTCAAATTTCACTAAAATTAACGGGATGTTCGATGACGTAGGATTTCTACAGTGAACTCTCGGACTATAACTCTCTGATGAAATAGGAAATTAGTTCATGCACTGAGAAAAATATGTAAAATGTAACTAACAGAGCACCGTTTTTCGTCGATTGATGACGAAACTGTGGTGAGTAAAATAGTGTTGCTTCATGATACTGTATGTGTAGGTACAGCGAGAGCCGAAAAGTGAAAATTCCAAACGAGAAGGGGTAGGGGAAATGACGTAACCGTGTGAACGTTAAATTTTCATCTCCGATTATCACATTGTAAAGTGTTCTATTGGCACTAACGTGTGTTGAAATGAGCAGTCTCGTTGCTGATTTGAAGATTTCATTTCAACATAAAAAATTTACAATTTTCTACATCAGTAAATTGCTTGAAATGGTCTACGTAGAGCACTATCGAGCACTTAGAGATCCATCGTGGTCGTCGGAAAAATTTTATTCCTTACCAATAATTAATAATAAGGATATATTATGCAGATTTGAAATTTTGAGTAATTAAACTGTTGATGACGACCTTCTTTTACTAAAACTCACTGTTTAGAGAGAACAAATTTGAATTTTACGCCTTCTATTAAAAGAAAAAAGTAGTTAATGTGTCTATTAGTATTATTGCAATATTTAAAAATGCGTATACGCACAGGAAACTTCAACAAAACACAACAATTTCATATTTACTTGTCTTGATAACAACAACAAAACTATGTTTGGTTTCCACACGATTGTGTTAAAGATAACGCACGCTTAACGTATTTCCAATTACATGTTTTCTTATCACTAGTAGCCACACAAGGGTCTATAGGCGGACAATTCTAGCAGCTCATCTTATACCGTTACTTCAATTTTCTATAATCTTTTCAAACATACAATAATGTACTGAAATGGTTCAAACGATGGAACTTAGATTGACGATTTTTCAAACGCAACGTCAAACTTAATAAAAAATATAAAAATTTACGTCGAATCGTTGTTCAAATTGTCCTATGAATCATTTAAAAATTGACAAGGGATAAAGTTTACGAATTCAAAAAAATAGATAAGTGGTCATCAATATTTGGACATAAAAGTTTTTGAGACACGCACAACGGCAGCGCCATTTATTTAATCAAACAATTTTCGGTAGAAGCTATTTTGCCTTTAATGAATGTAAAAAGTGTGTCACATTTTTAATTCATAAATGAAATAAAGTCAAATGTAGTAGTAGGTAGAGGTACAATAATTACTGAAAACTTGGTTCACGCAAATTCATTAATAAATTGTAATATTAATGCGTAAAGTCGAGAACGCTATCATTAAAGGTTTGAAATAATGAAGGTCTCATACATAATTTGCAATCACATTTTGTTTCACGAATAAACGACACGGAATGTTAGGTACTTGTGGCGACTTGTGGTCATTGCAGACTAATCCTACAAGGTTATTTAAATAATAGATAGGGGCTAGTTTGCATGGCGGTTTAGGGTTCTTTTTTATTCCAAATACACGCATCTCACGCAGCAACGATTTGCGTGAGCTAAAAGGATATTTGATAAGAATGTTGGGCAAAATAACAAACCGCCTTACTATATTTTTACACTATTTCCTGTTTTTGTTTGGATGTTTATAAATTATTTTAAAACTTTGCAGCCATTTTTATACTTGCTCTATTTTTATATTTTAATTTTTTTAGATATACATTATAAATTTTGTATATTTAAAGCTAAAGTTTGTTTTAATTAGGTAGATAATTCACATTTTATAGCCGATTTAATGGACAAGTTTGCTATTGTAAATTATTGTTTGTTTCCGGAAAATCGTCTAGGAAGGAGACTTTATAATTAAAATTGAAGTTACCTATTAAAAATTATATTTAAAATTTAGGTGAGTTAGATAAAAAAAATTGTTAAATGTAGAAAAAACATAGAATGCTACTTCTGTTTGCTTGTAGAAGTGTTAAATATAATCAATTTTCATTTTATGCAAAAAAAATCATGGCATTAATAAGAAAACAGAAACTTGACCGCAGCGACGCCTGACGTCGTATAATACAATCACAATGAATTGTGGTGTTTTTGTTTTTGAAGTTACAAACTTTTTTAATTTATAGAATTTTGTGATAGTACCCTTATCACTTTTCAAATTATACCAACGAGAAGATGAAAATTAACAATTTTCAATTTTTGTCCCCAAAATCCCCAAAATTATTACTTATTGGATTGGAAATTTCTTCTAAATCAAAACGAATTTTTGCTGCTCGCCTAACCATGCAACTTTTTTGTAAGTTAACCCCCAATATAACGAGCCCACAGAAACCCCCATTGAGAGGGTCTCCGAATAGAAATAGTACCAGAAGCATTATTTTATTATTTATTTAGGCCGAGTTTTTCATTGGCAGTTTAAACTACGTTCCATCTGATCTAAGATCAATCTCATGCGCTGTACTTTTACTGTAACGTAAACGAGTTACGGCGCATGAGCTTGAACTTGGTTCAGATGAAACGTAGTTTAAACTCCCAATGAAAAACTCGGCCTTAGTGTAAACTAAATAGAATTTTCTTATATTTAATTGCAAAAATGAGTGGCAGACAGTGGCGGCTGGTGAGGGGGGACGTTGGGGCGTCTGTCTGTCTGTTTATATATGCTGTATTTGAGAATTTAAAAAAGAAATAGGTAAATACTTTTCTTCTCTTGTAAAGGTACACAAAATGTTTCGACAAAAAGCTACTAAAAGTCGGTCGATTGTAAAAGTTTTAGAAATAGTCACAAATGAACCCTAAATTCAGTGGCGTAAATAAAGCGTTATGAACTACATAACGAAATTATGTAGTTCAAAACTCAAATTCTGAAATTAAAAAGGGGGTCATACTTTACCACATTCAAGATGAGATTTTTCATTTCTCTATTCTTATACAGTCGTTTTAGAAAATTTAAAATCCCATTAATCGTCCCCTAAGACTCCCCCGTCTCACTTTAGTTGACTCGCCCGCTGTAATGTTAGTTTTTAAGGGGAAAGTGGAGTCGTTTTTGCTTTTGCAGTGGGGCGCAATGCACATTAGCGCTGTCCCTGATATTCCATTTTATTCTAATGGACCGGATTAACAATAATTCTCTGACTAAATAGAGAGGAAATATTCGACATATTTTTTCGTTTTTAATTTTTAAACCCTGTGTTTATAGCAATGAAAACAAATAAAAATTAAAAAGTCTTCTGTCCCAGTTTTCACTACAGTGTAACTTAAAAAATCACCCTCTTGAGCTACCCGCCTCTCCTAGTTTCCATTTTCACTACAGTATGACTTAAAAAATCACTCTCTTTAGCTAAATAGAAAGCGACCAAAAATTAGTGTTTTGTGTCGTTTGTAACCTAAGTTAGAGCAAAAATATTTTATTCTGAGGAGCTGTGAACATATGCAGATACCTAAATTGGTATTTATCCCCACCAACGCAGTAGTCAACGTATTTAAATTATTAAAGGGGCGTGGCCAAACCTGCGCGAACTTACCTCAGGTTAAATTAGTTTTGTTATCAAGTTAGCAATCACATCCGGAAGAAGATAACTAACACTACAGACTACAGGGTGACTTTTAAGTGGGCCCAACATTGGGACCTCGGAAACGGTAAGAGTTATGAAATAGGTTTAGTTAACAAAAAGTTGCGTATTTTGATCAACTTTAAGAATCCGTTTAGAAATAACAAAAATTTAAAATGGTTACCAAGATAACGCAAAAAACTGAAAATCGGCAGTTTAGTTTTTAAGCAGAAATAAAATGTAAAATTGTCAGAAGGTTAAAAGAGCTATCAAACGATACTAAAATCGACCTTTTATCACATCGACGCTAGGCGTCACGACGTTCAACTTTCTATTTTCTTATGGGAACCTATCGTTTTCTTGCATAAAACTACTCAGCGGGCTTGTATAAAATCGAATACTAAATAAAAAAAATTCTTTTCTTCTTTTCTTAACTTAAAGAACTTTTCTAGGTTTTATGTTATGTTTTACGTAATGTTATTTCTTACGATGAAAAATAAGATAAATAAATTGATACGTTCATACGTTACGTAACCGCGGGTTTTATCAAAATTGTTTCCTTTTGTTTTTATATTATAAACTCTAGAATAATCTATTTTGCAAAAAATATCGAGTCCATAATTTTATACGGTGTAATCAACACGCATTTATTTATAAACAAGTAGAAAATTATTAAGTGTTAATTTATGGTTGGTTCCTCAAATTCGGGGGTGGCATTTAGGATCAAGAACAACAAGGTTAAACTAAATTCAGAAGGTAAGGTAAGATTAGCCTTAAGGCTATAGAAATTTTATGTTTTACATAAAAAAATTAATTTCGCATATTTATTTATTCTTTCTAAAATTTTAGTAATAAATTCCTTATTTTCTAGATTTCAAACCATTGTTTTTAGGAATAAATTATTTTTATTTCTTATTGTTAATTTATAACAGGGTGCAAAAAGTCAAAAAGCAAACGAATTATAGGTATCCAGCCACTGCCCGAAAAGTTTGTAGAAAGCTGTTTTGGGTTGAATTTTGGCATTTTTTGTATGTTTCTAACGGCCGTTTTACATGGACCAAGTATCGTACTAATTTATTAGTGTTGAATCAACTCAACGAGCTAAAACGCTGGAATCTAAGCTTTAATGTCGTGCACGGTACGGTGGTGCGTTGAAATTTCTACGCACGACGTTAAAGCTTTGATTCCCGTGCTTTTGCACCTTGAGTTGATTCAATACTAACAAGTTAGTACGACATTTAGTCCATGTAAAACGGCCCTAATTTTGATCAAAAATTTCACTAAGAAAAGTGAATTTAGAGCCTTGGAGGGCTACAATTAAAATATCTTTCATCCTGGAAAAAAATTGATCGTATAGGTACATTAAATATCTGAGATAATGTCATTAATGGGCTTTAACCTCAATTTAATAATTGATTTTATTGCTCACGGAGAATAAATTCATCGATAGCGTTCTAACGGGTAACAAATTAATGTTGAAAATCGCGTTTTCTATTAATAAATAATTTTCTGTCGTAGGTAGTGTAATTTTTATCCACCACAGTTCATGTTTATTTTGTCCTCTATGAGGATTTTATACGCCGTGTGTCTTTACCCTTATCTATGTCCAAAATTTCATTAAAATCATTATTTTCTCTTCAGAAATACTTCCATGAAATTACGAATTCGTACTTTATCCCCACCCCCACCCTGTGTATGGTTAATCAAAGTTGTTTTAATAAAAAAAGAGCTGAATCCTTAGGAAAGACTCTAAAGCTAACCTTCTATAAGAAGAAGGAAGCTTTTTCAGCTAGAAGCTGGCTTTTTTTTCTAAGCCAATAGAAACCTTGCATTTCCAGCGTCAGACGCTAAAAGTTGGTTCAAGTTGGTAAAAAAGCTGGCTTCTAGACGCTGTGATGTAAGGCTAGCTTAAAACATGCCAAAAGATGATTATCATTTAGATAGGGAAATTTTGAAAAGTAAACTGTGGACCGCTGTGGACTTTTTGGAAACTGAAAAAATCATTAGGTAAAAAGCTGAAATGCGTTTTTCGTGAACAGTCAGAGGTGAGCGACACGTTTACTTTTCTGAAAGACGAATGTCAACAAAACCTGCACTTTGACATAAAATTTAAAAAACTTGAACGTACTCTCTTAAGATTGTTCAGTTTACCATTAAACAAAAGCCCCATATTGGTGTTTGTATCCATTATTAAAATGAAATTCGCGCCCATTTATTACCGTGTTCGAGCCATCTGAAGAAAATCAATATTCATTATTTCGTAAAACGTCTTCCTTATACAAAATTTAACTAATGTTCTAGATCTAGATATTGCATAAAACGTAAAAATGAACATCAAATTAACCCCCACTCGGCCACCCCTAACTCCTTACCAAAGATGTAGCTTTACAATAAATATTAAATCATTAAATGTAACATGTCAGTTTGTAATATTACAAAAATATAATATTAAATGTAATATGCTAATACGTATGCTCGTACGCATAATTTGCGGATGTGAATACAAAACATAGAATTAGTAAACAAGTAGTATCAAAGCTTTATAAATGCATTTAATGCAGCTAGTGGTTGACCTTGGCCACTAAAAACTCTACTACATTTTCTAGGGTTCTTTAAACTGAATTCTTCCGCCCCCCTTCGCTGATGTCAAATTCAACGCCCTATAAAACAGTATAATATAAAAAAACAAGGGTGGCATTATTTATTTCGTCATTTTAACAATTGCAATTGTTTTAACAATGCACTTTTCAAAAGCCACCTTGGGCGAAATTTACATTGTTAATTTCTGAATTAATAAAATTTTTTAGAAATGGATTAAAATTTACAATCATGTAAAATTGGCGACGTGAGCAAAAAAATTATTTTTAGAAATTTATAAAATTTTTGTAGGGCGTGAGTTGCACCCTTGTATTTAAAATTGGTGAAAAGCTTCAACCTGTTAATCTCAGACACTTGTTGCGGTTGGTACATGCAAATTCAGGTACTTTTAGTAAAAGATTTTCACGGACCAATAAGAAGGAATTTGAATAAAAGTCGAAATATGAATAGGTTGTAAAATTTTAAACCAATAGAAAAATTTTGAAAAGAGTTTTTGTGGCATTGCTTAATGCTTAATCATGGCCGTTCAAATGTACTTTCATAATGTCATTATTGAATTTTGCTCGTGGCTAAATAGTTAATACTGGTAGCAAATTAGTGATGTAAATATGATTTTAAGCGATAATATTTCACTTTGTTTTGACATTTTATTAATATTTAAAGATCAATAATTCATACTAAGCATGCAATGTTTAATTGCGCGAATGCCAATTTGAAAAATACCGCTGGAAAAAATTACGCAAGTTAATAGAATTTTCATTGGCGTGTAATTAATAATTTCTAAAGCCCCAAAAAATGAGCATAATATGCAAACTAGTCGTGGACTTTTATGCACCCCTTTTGCTTTACGTATATCCTGTACACCTTACCTCGCGAACGCGTATGTTTTTAATCCCCCTTACATTCTATAGGTAGAGCTTTGCAGTCTGCACCCCCGCTTGTTGCGTGTATTCACTATATTCACCCCCACTAAGTCAAGCTAGGGTTTCGTTAAAATATTTTTCAGAATTCGTGCAGGCGTTTTGATGAAAAGTTCTGCGTAAAAAAGTGCGCCGGAGTGCGTGCATTTTAGTCATCGATAGCATTCTGTCGTATTCACTTGTATTATAAAACTTGTACGCCTTCAACGTCAATTTTTGGCAGCTCTTGAGAAATTTTTCTTGGCGTTACAAAATTTATTTTTGGAAATAATTCAAAATTAAACTCTTTTAATAATGGAATATTAAACAAAATTATAGTGTTCGGTAATTTTTGGAAAGAAGCTCAGATCGCCTACGCAAAGTTGCAACTTTTTTGACGCAAAAGGTAATTTTTTTGAATTTTAATTTTTGAATTTTTGAAACTTTTAAGGTTTGTGTTTTCAATTATGGTAATTTTGATTCGACAGGTGTTTTTCATAAGTTGTTAGGTAACTTATTCCAAAATTTTTGTAATTCAATTTTTGCATTGAGCTTTTATAGTGTTTGGTAATTTATTATTGCTGTCTTTATCAATAACATTATGTTTGCGAATACTTTGTACACATTAATGTTTATTATTGAGATAAACTATATTATTTTGTTGCCTTCTATAATTAAATTGCATCCTAAAAGTAACATAAAATTTTTCAAATTTTCTAGAATTTTTTGGAATATTCAAAAATAAATACAAGGTGTGGTAAAAACATTAAAAAGGGGGGGGATAATTTGTTTATAATTATCAATATAATAGCATTTTTCCACAATTAGTACTTTTTTAAATTAAACGCTAATTTTTTTTCAAAAATTTTACCAAATAAGGAACCGGGACTTGGAAATCGCCCCAATTATTTGATCATTTTGTTTGCAACCGGTATTCAAATACCTACATTAGGTAGTTACTAGTTGCAGATGTTTAGTCCCATATAAAATATGCAAACAGCGGAATGTAATAAATGCCTCATTTGTAATTCCACATTTTTTTCTAATAATATAAAATTAAATTTTACGTTTCAAATTGAAACCAAAAAAACGTTTGACTTGTAATTTACCATACTTTTGTGCTTTTTGGCAATTATGTCAATTGGGTGATTTTAAACAAAGACAAATCAAATTTCTTTCCCCATTTGGATACAAGTTATACGCCCTAGCGATTACAGTCTGCATTTTTAATTATTTATAATTTTCCATGTCCGGATGGGTGCGTATAGTGCGTAATGTGAATAAGGGTTTTTAGGCGGGGTACTGAAAAGGAACTAACCAATAGAATTTCTTGTCCACAAACGGGACGGGGTAAGTGCGTGCTAAAGTCTAAACATAGACCAAGTAACGTGTGAATGCCCGCGTAGTGTTGACAAAATTTTATCCCTTTTGTTTTTATATTTTGGCTAAATCAAAAAATTTTGCAAAGAAAATGGTTAATAGCGTTAATGCGACTGTTATTTCCGGTATTATAGGGGTGACTCACGCAACTTCCTTTAAGTTTGAATAAAATTAAAAGTGCGTGAAAGTAATTATAATTTGTGAATTTTTAAGTCAAAAAATAGCTTTTTTATTCATTTTTGTTATAAGAGTAAGTTGTTTTATATGTTCAATGTTTAATTTCTCTTCACAGGTATGTTATGTTTGATCGCATGCTACAACGGCTGTATACGAAATTATTAATGCTATTTTTTACTATTCACTTCATTATATGACGTCATCAAATTTTTCGAATGCTAATCTATACTTGTATTATCCAATTTATTTAATTTACCTATTTATCTAACTAACCATATTTTTTTATTTTTTTTTTGGAGCGTGATAAAACAAAAACTAATCTAAATAATTTTCAAAATATTAGAGGAGGGTGTTTTGGCGCGCCTTATACATCCAATGAAAATATCACTTTTTTGCGTTGATATGTTATACTGAATAATTAAAATTATAAAAAGAATTACTTACGAAATAGGTACATTACGCGAAAGTTAAAAGAAAGTCAAAAAATAAATGTACAGGGTGAAGCATTTTCAGTGGTTTTAAATAGAAAGTATAATCAATTATTGAAGTAGAAAAATTCTGAACTCTTTTTTCAAAGTTTTTGAGTCAAAATTGGAAATATCGCCATTTTGAAAATTTTAAACATCTCGCTTATTATTTATAAAAATCTTCACATGCTGAAAAGACTTTTTTGTGGCACTTTTTTGATTAGATAGTGGTTTCAAATTTTTTTTAACGCCCATATTTTAGAAGTAATGGCATAAATTTGTATTTTTTAAATACAAATCATAGTTGGCTATGATATCGTTAAACTGCAATTTTTTTCTTTTTTCCAAAAATATAAATACGAGCTTGGGGGCTCTTGAAACAAAAGTGGAAAACAATATTAATTTATTTTTTATTGAACTTTTTACGAAGTCCTCGACATATTTATATTTTTGAAAAGAGAAAAAAAATTGCAGTTTAACGATCGTCATAGTCAACTATGATTTGCATTTAAAAAAATGCTAATTTATGCCAGTGTCGGACTGGTAGGTCTAGGGGCCCCTAGCTAGCTTAGTAGCTGGGCCTTCACTACCCCTTCGCCCCAAAGAAAACAGAGAAATTTTACAATATCTATTAATGCCCTTATGAGATCTTTTATACTAGCGTTTATGCAGGGTGTCCATCACCCTGGTATTATATAAATTATTTCGAAATTTAAAAATATTTTAAAAGAAGCTCGGACACGTCGATTTAAACTTTGAATTGCGCATTTTTTTACCCAAAAATAATTTATACAGGGTGATTTATTTTAATGGAACACCCTATACATTTTATCATTTTTGGATTCCCAATCAGGTAGAGAACTGATTTTAAAAACCTACTGCACTTAAAAAGGGTTTGTGTTAATTTAATTTGTTACTTGTTATTATTAATTTATTTTGTGAGATTATGATTGAAAAGTCGAGACAGAATGTTAAAAAAGTACTGATTTTACAGAACTCACCAACTGTCACTTGAAAGTTTGAAAATAAAATTTTATAAAATAAATTATCTGTAGCTCCACAAATACAAACTTTAAGTAATAGGTTTTCAAATTAGCTCTCGATGGAGATTCCTAAAATAATCAAATATATCTACACATCTACAGGGTATTAAATTTGCAAATAGATCACCCTGTATAAACCATTTTAGTACCAAAAAGTGCACAGTTATCTGCGTACTGTACACAGATAACTAACACAGATTCCGTATCTGTGCACTGTGCAGTGTGCAGTGATCACTGAAAAAGCGACCTTTCTACTGAAATTTTATAGTTTTTGTCCGGGGGCGTAAATAACTGGCCCGTAGGTCCCAAGTTGCAGGTTGCAGAAGAGCCTCAAGATATAGAAAAACAGAAACATCCGTTTATTATGAAATTTCGTTATAAAATCGATATGTGGTTAAATAAAATGATTATTAACGGGATTGGGTAGGGGCCGCACTCTGGATTTTGTGAGAAGGCTAAGCTCTTATTTGCGCTACTGGTTTTATCCCAACATTATGAACAAGAAAAACCTTGAAGCACTTTTTAAATTCTCAATAATTACAAAAATACAGACACTTTAAAGTGTTGGTTTAATTATTATCTTCATAGCTGGCGGTTTCGCTCCCCATTCAGTCTCGAGCCCCCGGCAGCCGGGCGGACCAGTCCGACACTGGTTTATGCCATAGCTTTTAAACTATGGGCGTTAGAAAAAATTTGAAATAACTATAAATAAGCGAGTTATTTAAAATTTTCCAAACGACGATATTTCCAATTTTTAGTAAACTCGAAAACGGCAATAAATTTTTAATTGTGTCTTGGGATCTAAAATTGGCTTGAAGAAAGAGGCCTCTAGAACCCTCTTCAGTCGGCGTCCTTTCCATTTAAAACCATCGAAAATCCTCCACCCTGTATATCGCTAAATAAAGGATTCAGATTTTGGCGCTTTTTTTAAACTAAGAAACTAATTATATAAAAATTAAAATAAACTAGTGTAATCTCTTAATTATTGTGAGAAAAGAATTATTTGAATGAATGAAAATCGCCCGGTATCGTTTTGAATTCGATATGATTTTGACTCTTGACCTAGAAAAATAATTTAAGTGCCTAATACGTAACACCACTTTGATTATCGGTAGCGGTTTAAATTGATTTCAGAAACGCTTCTAAAAGGTTCTTAAACTTTTCGATTACACTCAATCACTATAAACAGAAATTTAAATTAAAAATAAATGTCTTAGAAGGAAGTAAAAATTTAAATTTTGGGCGCTTCTCATAAAAAAAAATATTTTTAATAACACCCTTAAATTGAAACCTTCAAGTTGAAATTCGCCCATCACAATAGTATTTTATACCAAAAAAAAATGACCCTACCGTTTCTAACTGAAAACGCTTGTGGTACGCCCCTGCTTCTCATAGAAAAACCCAATTTCCGCAATTATTTATATTTTCTTTGCTCTATCAATAACAAAAAGTCAATACTTTTTTTTCTTATTACAGTACTTAGTTGACAACGAATCGTTATCATCATGGGAAGTGGATACGAACAACAATTTTGTTTACGATGGAACAACCATCACTCGAATTTACTAACAGTTTTTGACGAACTTTTACAAAACGAAGCATTTACAGACGTAAATTTTGTTTGTGAAGACAGCACAGTAATAAAATGTCACAGAATTGTTTTAGCAGCGTGCTCTTTACGTTTTAAAGAACTTTTTATAAGGTCCCAATTGAGCAATGAAAGTCCAGTAATATTTTTAACAGATGCCAAAACATCTGAAGTTAAAGCTATAATTGAGTACATGTATAAAGGAGAAGTAAATGTTGCTCACGATCAATTGGCAGGACTAATTAAAGTGGCTACAGTTTTAAAAGTTAAAGGTTTGATACAAGAAACGGACGATGACGATCAACCACTTCATCACGACTCACCTCCAAACGTATCGACTACGATGCAATCGGTCCATAGTAGCAGCAGTAACAATTCTCCTCCTCATTCGACAAGCGGAATGCCTCCTTATAACAAAAACCCTTACAACATATACGAAAGAACGTCAACTACGAAACGGACCACCCATTTGGATTCTTCAACGTGGGCAGTTCCTCAAGCACCCATCCATCATCACTCCATGCCTGCATTTTCCCACAACCCACCTAACCCAGGAGTAACGCCAGTACCTCGCAATCGATTTGAAAATAATGCCGACTTACCACCGCTAAAACGAAAACGACATTCAAGTTTCACAATGAACAATCGAGACACACCTATTTTACGAACCGTACTAGGACAAACTCAAGACGACACCGCCGCTCAACCATTAAGTTTAGTTTGTCACAGCAACGGTTACGAAAATTTATACGCGAGCACCCCTGAACAAGATTATACGGAAAAGGTAAGACTAGACTATATTCATCGACAAGATGCAGCTAAGCCACCCCCAAAAAAGGCCCGCGAAACTCACACAAGAATTGACATGCGTCAATTTGTAGAAGAAGAATCCCTACAAAGAAATTTGTAGGGAGTGGCTTAGCTGCATCTTGTCGGTGAACAGTGTATAGCAATTTTAAGTTTAAACAAATTTTAATTGTTGCAATTTTTACAGCACATTAAAAACGAACCTTTCGAACACGACCGCTCACCTTACACCGACTTAGCAGCAATAAAAGATGAAGATAAAACCAAACTCAACAATTCGCTCTCGATGTCACCTCCAAATTCGGGCGAAATTCAAAATTTTGCCACGAGCCCATCAGGCACTTACGTTGTCCCTCAAAAAACCCATCGTTACAAACAATACACTTCTACTAGCCTTTCTTTAGCAATCGAAGCAGTTAGAGGTGGTAAAATGAGTGCCTTGAAAGCGTCCGTCGTTTTTAATATTCCATCCCGTACCTTATACGATAAAATTAAAAAACTTGGAATAATTAGAGGAAGACCTAAACGATGTGCAAACGGTAACAGCGCAGTTGGAACGACAACGACTTTGCCGCGTCGACGAAGTGGAACAAATTCACCCTCGGATGAACATTTATCCGAGACGGAAGAAGCAAATCTTAATAACCACGCCGCCCATATAAACAGTAGAAATTATTTACAACAAAATCGTTACGAACAAGAATGCGATGAAACTGAAACTTTGGTTCCAAATGATGAACTTCCACCGAGCTCGAGCTCGAATTGTTATTCTGTCAATTATATGCATTATAATAAAATGACGTCTTCGCCGGTGTCGAGAGCTGAGCATCATCTTGTGGAAAGTAATGGAAGGACGGAAATAAAGCGCGATTATGGAGATGATGAGCAAGTGGAGGATTTGTCAGTAAAAAGAAAGCCAGTTTCGAGAGTTATAATGTCTCCTACTAATCAAATGTCGTCTATTTTGATAAAAGAAGAGCTTTTGAAGGAGGTGTTGCGAGAAGAGAGTCGAAGGGAGGTAAGCGTTGATAAAGTTGAATAAGATTACGAATTAAGACTGCTGATATAGTTTTAAACCAGTGTTAAGTTTTTTTATATATATTTTATGTATTTGCCAGATTTCTGACTTAGTTCAGTGCAATATGTATTATCTTAATAATTATTATTAATTGTAGTCACTTCACCCGTAATCACTTAGAAATTAAATTGAATTTGTTGGTTTCCTAGTGCTTATTTGTTTATTCGTAGCACAGGAATCAGCTCACATTTTTACTATAAGTTCCTCGCAACGGAATGTAACTTAAAGACTGATAGGATAAAATGTAAATGATTCACTATAAATATTATCATGAGACTGATGTACGCACGTTGCGGAGCAAAAATTAATTTTAGTGTCGATTGGTATTTTTGTTAAAATATCTTTGAAAGATGTAAATAGTAATTGTGATTTATATACTAAAGAGCTTAGCTCTTAAAAGTGATTCGATCACATAAATCAAAAAAAAATCAAACCAAACGAGTTAAGGGTTTAAACTGAAGAAATTTAATCGTTATGGCCCGTCTACACACACAGGCTTGCCTTCCGGTTCGCCTGTGCAGGTGACCTCCACAGGCCACGGTTTGAACTGTGCAGGCCGCCGAAACGATGTCTACATGCATCGGTTTGGCCTGTGCAGGCGGTCTAGACAGCATTCAGGTGGCCTGTGCCGGCCACCTGCACAGGAAAACCAAAAGGCAGTCTGTGAGTGTAGACGAGCCTTTATGGCCCGTCCACAGACACACAGGCTTGCCTTCCGGTTTGCCTGTGCAGGTGACCTCCACAGGCCACGGTTTGAACTGTGGCCGCCGAAACGATGTCTACACTCTTTGGTTTGGCCTGTGCAGGCGGTCTAGACAGCATTCAGGTGGCCTGTGCAGGCCACCTGCACAGGCAAACCAAAAGGCAGTCTGTGAGTGTAGACGAGCCTTTATGGCCCGTCCACACACACACAGACTTGCCTTCCGGTTTGGCCTGTGCAGGCGACCAAACCGGACACCGTTCAGGCGGCCTGCACAGGCCAATCTGGAGCAGGTAGATGTAGACACCATTCAGGCGGCCTCTGCAGGCCGCCTGCACAAGCCTGGTGTGTGTGGACGAGCCTTTACTAATTTGTGGTTTGGTTTAAATTTTATTTGTGTTACTGCAAATTTTTGACTGTTTTTTATTTTTGTAGTTTACTTACTGTAGTTGGTTTGGGGTTTTCTTTTTATCTCAATTTAAAAAAAAAGTTTGTATAAAATTAGAGAGTAGCAATTTTAATGGAGTGTTGAACGATACAAAAAAAAATTACAATTGTTAGCTATCTTTTTTGTGGTTTATTTTTGTATTGTCAAATACTCAATGATATTACACTCACAGCCATATTTTTTGTGTGGTGTAATTTCGCGTTTAAGGAAAAACAATGATTATACGTAATAAGAAGTTTGCAATTTATGTTACTGTAAATCGGTTTGGCTAAAAGAATTTTTACTAGGTACTTCACTGATTGTTGAATAGAAATGTTAAAAAAAAATTTACATTAACATATTTTTTTTAAATAATCGGCAGTTTAACGATGTTTAAACCACCGATCTATGATCAATGCTCTGTAACATGTTTTGTATAGCAATTTTTGCCATTTTTCACTTGGCAGCAGTGTGTTTGGCTGTTTGGCTATAGTACCTAATTGCACAAAACCAACATTGGTTACTCAATCCGTCATCACGTGTTTGTTCAATAGCTGTGATTTTCTAGACTGATACACATATGTTATACTCTTATTCATTTACATAAATCATAACTTTTAACATATAAAATAGACTGATGAAAGTCTAGTCACCCACTAATCTAACAAAATAATAATTTCCGGTGCCTCACACGAAACTCATACCATTGATTCTTACAAGTTACAAAATAAAGACTGATTATTTTTTATTGTTAAGTTTGTTGTACGATGCAAATATTT
Organism: Malthinus seriepunctatus; assembly: GCA_963924605.1. Classification (NCBI taxonomy): domain Eukaryota; kingdom Metazoa; phylum Arthropoda; class Insecta; order Coleoptera; family Cantharidae; genus Malthinus; species Malthinus seriepunctatus. Next base: position 115,379,300 of record OZ004600.1, on the reverse strand, counting down.
TCATAAAAATGAGGACCAATTTTATTCTCATCACATCTTGTGCCTTTGTGACCAAACAGATCTTTGTTAATCTCGCATTCCATTATGGTAGTATGGTTCATGTCACAATAAATTCGCTAAATTTCTAATCAAATTCACGTTTGTTCACCGTTTTCGCAAAATAGTTGTTTATAAATTGTGATAAGCTTTTTATTATGTTGTTTTAATAATTGTATTTTATTATTAAAATGGCCAAAACTGTAGTTTGTACTGTGTAGTTATACGTTTTTTAAACTAATTGATTTGCAATATTTTTAATTCAGCCACATATTAGCCATTTTTATTTAAGACTGAGTTTGTTATTATTATCTAAACTAAACGTTATAAGCAGATCTCGAAATAAATAATTAAGCCATTGCATTATCTACCTCAAATATAATATATTTATTTACTTTTGTACTGTACATACACAACAGATTCTTATAAAATTTTTATAATGTTAAAAATTATTAAAATGTCCATTCGATTGGATTTCACGTAATTTTTATTTTCTTACATAAGAAAAGTTAAACTGTTGACTATCTTTTGCTATAGACTATAGCTATAAAATATTATTTTATGTATTGTTAGTAATAGTTGTATTGCACTGCACATATATATTGCATTTTTAAATAAAATTAATTTGAAAAAGTAAAATTTTATTGATTTTTTTCTCCATAATATTTGCAACGATCAATAATTCAATGGCTTATGACTACATTAAGTCATTATAATAAAGTTATCAACTAAGTGTTGTTGACAGTTCGAAATGAGAAGGCCAAAATAATATTTTATAAGTGCCAAAATTAATCAGCCAAAAAAGCGAATTTTTCAAAATTATTGAACATCAAGCGCCATCTAGTGGCACGCTTTAGAAGTTTACTGCTTTACCCACACAAGCTGCTGCAGCGGTGGTTGTAAGACAAGAAGAGCATCTGTATTTTTAGGGTTGTATCTCATTCAACCCTTAAATGGTTAAATGTAAAGATTTCAGGTTTCTACACTAAGGGTTGGGTTAGTGACTAAAAGCTGTAGTTTATTTGAAATATTTCTACAGATGGAGTACAATTAGCTCTTATATTTTTTATGTTTTTGTGTACAATTATAATTATTAATTAAAATCATTGGTCAAAAAATCTTATACCTTTTGAATTTTAAAGAAATAAATTGCAAAAGTTTTTAGTAAAGTACTCGATCAATTATTTCAAGCGAACTAAAGGTTCAAAGAAGCCTAATGAAAATAATAATTAGGATTTGATATTAATTACAAAATTAAAATGTAAGTTTTAATAAGTAAAGTACATTGTAAAATTATAAAGATATACAATGTTCTCAAGTTTTACAGAGACAGGATTACAAGTTACATGGTGGGTTCTGGTTAATGTGTTATTGAAGTTGCCTATATTTTATGAGTTTCTTTATACTAAATATAATTTAATTTTTTAACAGTAGTTGTCAACGGCTTCGTGAAGTTAGCGAAAAGTTGAAAGCACTAATTTTAAAACATTAGCCAATCTTTAGTGCTACATTAGTGCCTTTTAGTGCCTTTTGAAAAATTTCAATCACCCTTCTAGTATTCGAGTTATTAACAACTCTTTTTTTTAGAGCCAACTTCACACTTGGCTCCAACATTTTAGAATTTAAAAAAAAAAATTATGCAAAACTTTAGTGCTTCATTAGTGCTTCTTAGTGCCTTAAAAACCGCTTTTCTATCTTTAAGGGTTTTTGAGTTATTAACAAATAAATTTTGGCAAGTGTGAAGTTAGCTCCAGCACTTTAGAATTTCGAAAAAATTTTTAGCCCAAATTTAAGGGCCCCATTAGTGCTTTTTAGTGCCTTAAAAACCGCTTTTCTATCTTTAACGGTTTTTGAGGTTTTCGAAAAAATGGTTAAGGATCACTTTACTATGTGAAAGTGGGATATTTTGAACCTTATGTAGGTAGAAATGTTTCCATTCATTTTAAAATATCCCAAAGGTTTTTGAATTCAGAATCTTTGTAAATTAATTATTCAACACTCAAATATTTTTATTTGAATTTCTGCTTAATATATACTATGCAGTTACTGCAGTTACTGCATATTTCAGACAATTTATTTTGTATAGGCCCCGTGCAAGTTAGCATCAGCGCCACTACAGGTAACTTATGTAAGTAACGTTGTTGGAAATAGCACTTGACACATGCATGCAAAATTTGTAATTTTATAAACGAGTGCGAATTTTGTGCAGGTAATAAGTAAATGACATATTAAATCCGTCATTCATGGATTAGGGAACTCAAACGAAGAGCAAATTTACAGAAATGTGCGGTGATAGTTATATTAATTGGTCAATTGTGAATTGCCTCAAGTCTGCCATAAAATGCGGATAAAAGCATTTCTTTCTACAGTTTTCCCTCAAAACTTCATAAAAAAGAACACTGAGCCTGGTCTTGCCTTATAGAGCCACAGTGTGCAACGAAATATGTTATTTTTAAAATAAAAATTTATTTTCATAATTTGGCAATTAAAATTTTTAGGTTAGGTTTGACGTTTCATTTTCTACAATTTTCTTTTGATTTAAAATAATGTTATAAATAATATTAACATATTAAAAGAGCACATTAGTAAATATAAAACATAGAAAACTACAAAATTTCAAGTAAAATCACTTGAAAAGCAAATCTCAAGATATGGAGTTACAAACTATTTTTTTCTAACGAAACACATGCTATACTAATCAGAAAGAGTTGTTTTAGGGTTTTCGTTGCTATTTTGGACTCGGGAGTCTAAAAACGTCCAAAAATTAAATGCCACTAAACTAATAGGGTATTTTCCAATTTTTTAAAATGTATCTAGAAAGTTACCTTATTGATAACGTAATCTCAAAACCACATTAAAAAGAAAAATTGCGACTGTAGGTTTTGCCAAAAAAATTATTTGAAATTCAAACTATAAAGTTTCCCGCATAAAAGCAGCATGACGTCACGAGTCGTTGCTGTCAATATTCGTCAATATTCAACTAATGAGCTCCAACTTATTATAACCTTCATTACACATTAACTGACATTTAATACATGTAACTTCGCAACAAACGTGAGTGTTGAATAATTAATTTACAAAGATTCTGAATTCAAAAACCTTTGGGATATTTTAAAATGAATGGAAACATTTCTACCTACATTAAGGTTCAAAATATCCCACTTTCACATAGTAAAGTGATCCTTAACCATTTTTTCGAAAATCTCAAAAACCGTTAAAGATAGAAAAGCGGTTTTTAAGGCACTAAAAAGCACTAATGGGGCCCTTAAATTTGGGCTAAAAATTTTTTCGAAATTGTAAAGTGCTGGAGCTAACTTCACACTTGCCAGAATTTATTTGTTAATAACTCAAAAACCCTTAAAGATAGAAAAGCGGTTTTTAAGGCACTAAGAAGCACTAATGAAGCACTAAAGTTTTGCATAATTTTTTTTTTGAAATTCTAAAATGTTGGAGCCAAGTGTGAAGTTGGCTCCAAAAAAAAGAGTTGTTAATAACTCGAAAACTAGAAGGGTGATTGAAATTTTTCAAAAGGCACTAAAAGGCACTAATGTAGCACTAAAGATTGGCTAATGTTTTAAAATTAGTGCTTTCAACTTTTCGCTAACTTCACGAAGCCGTTGTCAACGTGTGGTGTAGGTAGACATCAGCCAGCAGTAGCCCAACTTTTTGGGACTAATTGTACACAACAAATTGTGAAAGAATTGAGAAAGAAATAAATAGTCTAATTGACAGACAGATAGTTTATCTACCGGATAAGCTATATGTAAAAATATAATTTATTTGCCACATAAACTAAAGTCGGTGCAAAAGACCATAAGTAGCAAGTACCTTTGTAGAAAATTTATCCCTCAGTTATTTGATTTATCCTACAGTTAGATGGAGGTGAAAGGTTTTTGACAACTTATCCGTCAGATAAACTATCTGTCAGTTTATCTGTAAGCGGTGCAAACGAACATAAGAATACAAAATTCCTATAATTTATGAAATAACCACCGATCAGATAAATCTAAATAACATGCCCTCTAGTTCTATAGCAGACGAAGAAAAATATTTTGCAAACTAGAGTATTGTAATATGTACTGCTACTGGAGTTGTATAAATGGAAAAACTAGTTTAACCCAATCAGACCAGGTTTAAGATATTCATAATAAAAATTATAATTAAAAGACGATCCAAAACTTCTCACAAACTAACGACTTTTATGATAATCGATTTTTATTTTAAAGACAAATTGAGTCAAGAGTAAAGTTAAGTCAAGACGGACCCTCTAAACGTCTAAACAATAAAAATATAACAAACTAACCTGTGATGATGATGGCCCACGAACTCAGGATGGTGATGTCCATTTTAAGTTTTTTTTTCTTGGCTACCTAACACTTTTGACTGTATACTGTATAATTTTAATTATTGTCACACAAAGACGAAAATCTAACTACTTAATCGAATAAAATTGAACACTTGAATTCGAAATGTTTGATAAGAGCTTGACCATGTTGAACACCTGAACACTTTTCAATGTTGTCGCGTGAAGTTAATTACACTTAATAAATAATTATTGTTATCGCAAAGTTGTTTTTTTTTAATATAAGAAAGGTTAAACAAAACTTTTCACTTTAAACTATATTTTTATTTTATCTTTAATTTGTTTAAAAATGACAAATTCGCACATCTTGTAATCACGCCGCGGACTTGTCCGTACCTGCACGTACTAATTAGCGGTCGAGTAAGTGCATAATGACATCGTAACTACTCAAGTCAAAATGACGATTTTAGTCAATTTATTTAATACGTTTTTTTAATTATTTTATTTATTCGTAACTTTATTATTTTTTAAGAACTAGATACAAAAACGTGATTTAAAAATTAATTAAAAACTTTTTAGGTGATTTTAATAAACTTTAAATAATATTATTGAGATATTGTTTAGTTCAGTAATCACCTGATGTACTACATACGAGTATCAATGCTTGTTTGATGCGCACGAATGTGAATTTTTTCTTTGGAAGGAAATTCAAATTTGTGCGCTAATTTTAAGTATTTCAACGTGTTTTTCTGCAAACGTCAAAAAAAGTCGACTTTGTGTCACTCAATATCTCAGGGTGAAGTTTAACTTTCCCGCCGAGGCAGGAAAAATTGTCAGCAAAGTATTTTTCACTGTCTAATTTTTATTTTTATAACGTAAAAAATGTTTTCTAAGCATTTGTAATGTAAAAAATTTAATGTTTTTTAAATTTTCCTTTATAATTATAGTTCGTTGCATTTAATAATCAGCTTTTTTTCCAAATTAAAGTTAATTAAAAAAAATATTTGACAATTGAACTACAAGGAATTGACAAGAGATGGTGCTCTTTCAAAAACCAAAATTTTCAGTTTTACGCTTTACGTTTGCAGAAAAAATGTAATGTTTTATACGGAGTCAAAGTAGTTTTGTGTGACTCGCCTGTATTGCCTGACTCGCTTGCTACGCTCGCTCTTCACCCCAGCCAAACACAGTCTTGTCACACAAAACGTCACTTTGTCTCCTTATAAAACAAATAACTTTTTTCTACTACGTGCTAAGATTTAGCAGTATTTTTTGTATCTAAGTATAGTTTTTCTTGCGGTGGTGAAAAAAAGATATTAAAATATTGAAAGGGATGAAAAAAAGGGGACAATTATAATAATTGTTTCCTTTTTTCACTTCTATAACCATCGCCATAAGTAATAGTCCTAAATTTTTTATTACATCATTGATGCATTTTCCAACTTCAAAATCCCTCTTCTCCCTCTAAAATCAGTTAGATCAATGAAACATGATGCAAGTTCAAATACAAAGCTCTAAACTTATAATATTGTTCCTGCTAGACATCAGGGCGATATTATGGGACGAAAGGCGTTAAACTCTCAAATTACTACCAATGTGTGGCAAAGTACCCTTAATATTATCATTTTCCATCAAATTTTCAAAGAAATTTTCCCCAAACTCCCCGGCTACGACTATTTTACACCACGACCCAACAAAATTCTCATCAGGTGGTAATTAAATAGACGTCAAATATGTATTAGCCTAGGGCACCAAACAGCCGTAATCCGGCCTTGCTGCTAGAGGGGGTTAGTGCGCTTCATTTAACGTTTTGGTTTGTTGGTGGTTCAATTTAATATGATTAACTGATTAGGTAGTACATTAACAAAAATATCATGTTTTGTGATTTTTTTTATCGTTTGATGATTGATAAAATCAAATTGTTTAGTTCAATATTTGATCTTGTACTGTGCAAATAACTTAGTTTAAAAATTTGAACCCAAGAACTGTCAGCAGAGTGGGGCAAGATACTTATAAAATGTATCTTTGATACAAGATACATGATAATTCAATTTCAGTATCTTTGATACAAGATACAAGATACTTTCAGCTCGAGTATCATAGATACAAGATACAAGATACTTTTAATTTTTGTTCGAAAGATACAAGATACATATACTTGATACTTGATACTTTTCTCATCATTTTTTAGAAGAATTTAAAATCTTCTAACAAAGGAATGGCGACAGGAAGGTCAAACATTTACCAAACTCAAACAATACCTGCTCTTTTGCCAATTTTATTTCAAGTTTTTTTTGTAATTAAAATCTTTTTTTTGTTTTTTAGTAGATTTTATTAATTTTTGAAATAAGTGTTAAAAGTATCTGGGCACATCGATGCTAATAAGTATCTTTGATGCAAGATACATGATAATTCAATTTCAGTATCTTTGATACAAGATACAACATACTTTCACCTCAAGTATCATAGATACAAGATACAAAAGTATCAAAGATACATGTATCATTGATACTGCCCAACTCTGACTGTCAGGCATTTTATCAACTCTTTACACACAATTTTTAATTAGTGAGGGGAGCGGGTAAGCCACAACGAGAGGGGTGCCAAATGCAAATTCTTACTTGTTCAGTCAAAAATAGTTGATTTGTCAAAAGGCAAAGGCAACCCTAATAACTGTTTGAAGTTGTCGGAGGAAGATGCCCAACTTTTTTAACTGTGCTTAGCCAATGGGCCACAGTAAAATTACATCAAAATCAAATACACCGTCAATTACGTATAAATTTGAACATTTCACTTTCATTATTTTAACTTTTTTTTGAAAATATTTGTCGAGTTTTTGTTTATAATGCCCTATAGTATACACATATGCCCATCATTTTCTACGTTGTTCTCTAGCCAAATCGAAAGAATAATAAAGTTCTGTGAATGTTTCTAACTTCTTCGGCTGTAGAAAGAAAACCACAAATTCAAAATTTTCCAATTTTTTATCGTTTTCTTGATGTTATCCAAAGACATTTCGAAGTAGAAGTTCAAAATTGTTTATGTGACTATAAACTTAGTTGATGGAGATGGATTTTTAATAAGAAATTTAGCCTAAAAGCAGCTAAAAGGACTGGTCATTTTGAACACCTGTTGATTAATGATTAGTCAGCATTAAAATTTTTTGGAACTTTGAGAAATTCAGCTATAAGTTCAACTGCAATGGATGGTTTTTTTGGAACAATTTCCTGTAGATTTAAAAAAAATACTTTGCGAAAATATTAATTTTTTTCTATGGGATTCAAGTTTTCACAGTCGAGGACAAACGGCTTTATCGTTTGGGTACAGTTTGAAAATCAAGTTTTTGTGTTTTATGCAAGCCATTTTCAGTAAAAAGTGAAACCTGGGACTTGTTTAGTAAATAATGATTAACATTCTTCTAACTAAGAGGTAACCTTTTTCTCTTTCCTTTAACTCAAAATCAACTATTAGGGACATTGGTCCTTGTACTTTATGGAAAGAAAAAAGTTTGCTTGTAAATAATTATTATAACTATTTTTTATTTTTTTTAAATTGAAATAAAACAGAAACCCTAAAAGGATCCTAATTCATTTTTTTGACTTTTAAAATGTGCATAAGACCTAACACCCATTATGAAAATTAAAAGTAGTCAAAAGTTAATCAGATTTTCTTGTGTCCTCTAGACTCGATCAGAGAAATATACCTACTTATACAGGGTTAGAAGAAAGTATGGATCCATTGAAATATCTCTAAAATACCGTAGTGATTGTAATGAAATTTTGGACATAGCTGTAAAGGCATATAAAAGCATACGATGGGAATATTTTTGTTTTGATTGAACTTCCGGTTTAATCGGAAACGGCACCAACTTTCAACAAATTTTAAATGGAATACCCTGGTGCACCCTGATGTTTATTTTTACATATTTCCATAGGCCTCTTTCTGCTGCATCCATCAATAGTAATAGTTATGAGTACCTACCAGTTGAAAAGATGAACCATTAATGCATTGGTTTTTAGGTTATGTTTGCTGCTTTAATTTTAAAAAACACATTTATTTTAACTGTTTCATAATAAGTTACTTAATTTGTAAGTCAACTTAAAATTAAAAGAGCGCATGCATCAAGTGGTTTATCTTTTCTGCTGTTACCCATAGCTATTACTATTGATGAATGCAGCAGAAAGAGTACTATTGAAATATGTAAAAATATACAGGGTGTTCCATTTAAAATAAGAAAGTTGGTGCGGTTGGTGCGAACAAAACAAAAATATGTTTATTATCGTATGTGCCACGAACCTTTACCCTTATATCCAAAATCTCCTTACAATCGTTCTTTCCATTTCAGAGATATTTCCATAGATCCATACTTTCTCCTAACCCTGTATATAAATTAGGTATGTAGCAAATGAAATCCTACATTTTTGAATTTATTTTATTTTATTTCGTAAATTACTTTAAAAACTATTCATTGATAAACGCATTTGGTTTCATATGATAAGATAATTTAGAATTTAAAATTTTCTAATAACAACTTAATTTATCAGTATCTTTTTGAACTGGTTGGTACAAGTTGTTGTGTTGTGATAGAATTTTTGTGCCTTTTGGATTTTTGAGTTGATGTTTTAAAAGTTCATCACTTTGATTTTTTAAGGTTAGTTTTTTATTCTTTGATTACCTACATAGATCTTCAACGTTTATTTTCTAATTTGTTCGTGCTTTATTGAGTCATCATTATTCATAGGTTACAGTGTGTCCGCAGGTGGACCTAACTTGTAATTTTCTTTATTTTTTATTTTTAACGTAGGTACAGATGTAACCTACAGGGTGTTTAGAAAATAGGGAAACTTCAAATGATGATAAGAGTAAAGTACTATAGTTCAGTGAGAAAAAATTAAAAATGTTAAAGGAAAAAGTTGTTTTTATTTTAAATTTTAATTAAATTAAATAATTAAAGTTTAAATTTTTATTAGAAGTTGCAAAATTTCTCCAAATTTCGTAATTTATTATTTTTCAAAGTGTAATGTGGGTTGCAGTAAAACAGTCGTCAGGCGTTACAAGTTACGTGGCTCACCTCGAATATTTGTTTAAAATTTCAAATTAAGCAGGGTGGAATTGCAAAACATTAAAATGAAATTCCTATAGTGAAGCCAATCCCTGGACACACTGTATATTATTTTTGATTTAGGTACAGTCACGTGCATATCTTTTGACCACCTCGGCAATACGTTAGCACGAATTGTTGGTGCAACCATCTTAACACCAACACAGGTTGTTGATTTCCTACTTGTTGGGAAATTAAAGTAATTAGAAATTTTTGATATATGAGTCATTCATTCTTTTACAAACCGCACACCAATTTAAACGTGACATTTTAGAATTGTCCAGAAATATTTTTACAGCCTATATTCATAAAATTACATTAATCTATTTATTCTCAGTATACTGCGTACCATTACCCCATGGGATGGGGAAATGTGCGCAAATGCAATTTTTCACTTTTGATTTTTTTTTGTGATAAAAGTAAAATGTTTATCGATTTTTATAATACTCGTTGATATTAGGCTAAATAACTAGGCTCTCTATTTTCAGTTTTAAATTTTTCTTAACATTAATAGGATGCCTACTAGGTCAAATCTTGCGTAGATGCGCACCATTCCCCCACTTTCCCCTACCTATAGGTAAGTGTTAGACAGTTAGACCTAGCTAGTAGAGATCTTGTTAACAACTACCAAATGCATGGTTATATTGTTCTTCATCGCTTTCCTTATACATTTTACGGTCTCTCACAGTCACATTAACATTTACATTTAACTCTTAAAGAAAGAAGATTTATTGCTAAGGATATTGATTAAATGATTATTGAAGCACCACTTATTCTTGTTAAACGAAATATTGAAATTCAATAGATAAGTATAGTGAACGTAGAATTATTTGAAGATTTTACCTGGTAGTTTAAGGTATTGTAATCCGTACATCCTCATTACGATGCTCATAAACACAGCGGGGTGATATTAGCACTAAAGAGTCAAAGAGATGTTCAATGTTTAGGGCCGGTTATTTCTCTAGCAATTTAAAAAAGATAATTCTTTAAGATTCTAAAATAAGAGAGAAATAAGCGGCCGTGGATATTCAACGTCTGTTTGATTCATCAAGGGCTAATACTACCCCGCCTGCACAGACCAAACCGGAAAGCAATGCCTGTGTGTGTGGACGAGCCTAGGTCAGGGTTTATTAAAACTTAAACACTAACTCTTCAGTTGACGCTTCGGCTCCTTCATGAATTTGTTTGTTTTTTTAAGATGTCTTGAGGAAGCCCCTACATAAGGAGCAAAATGTCGACTAAAACTTGGGATTGAAATTTTACTAAACCCTGCTCAAATTTACTTTCATAAAAAAATAGAATGCTTTTATCCCATCAAAATAAATGTTTTCAGAACAAAAGGTATTTAGGTACCTATTCTCAAAATGTTGTTGAATAGTTCTGAACTTTGGACTTGGGAATTTTATATCATTTAATTCCATCATCTTCGATTTAAATTTAGGATTATAATGTTTTGAGAGTAATATTAATATTCAAAGTTCTGCTAGAACAATATGTTATTCCAATTGTCCTAATAAGTTATAGGTAATCAATACAAAAGTATTGATTAAGTAAGAAATAAACTAATTATCTAATATTTAAAAATCCTTGGTTTTTGTAGTTGTCTCGCACAAAAGTTAATGTGAAAACCTTTTTTTGTGAAAAGTGGAAAACTGTTTATGAGTTTCCGATTCAGTTTGAGCTAAGTATTACCAGTATTACCTACAGAAAAAGATATACATTTTTCTAGATATTCTACATTTATAATACTTACATCAAACAGTTTTTGGATTACCTATAACTACCTGCTGAATGACCAATTGGCTTAATTAAAATTAATTTCGAAATGCCAAAATCTAGCTATAGCGTTTTAATTAGAGGGTGTAGGTGCAACGGTGAAACCTGTACAACAGGTCTATATCATAAAAATAGGTATACCTTTACACAATAAGTATTTCACTGAGTGGATTAATTATTTTTACTCATCCACAACATAAGTATTAAGTCCTATAGTCACACAATATGTTAACCGCCATAAGTAGGTACGTTAAGGAGTACCCGTGAAAGAGGAAGAGGTGAATTTGGGGTGTATTGTAAATTCGTCCTTCTAATTGAGTGAAACATTCCTAAAATGAGAATCCTACCTGATAAACATTTGATAAGAAGTTTCTCGTAGATCAAGATATTAACCACACCTAGTAAGGCGTAACAATTTTAAGAGGTGTGTTGTGTATGCTGTGTGTGACGTAACCCCGCCTTATCAATCCTCAATTTAAAGCTTCTCCCTACCACATAGCATTGGTTCGAATTTCCTCCACGCAGAGCTTTTATCCTTTAGCGCTGTTCACAATAAATTGTCAAATGCTCTAAATTTTAGAAGTAATATTGTGATAGCGAATCTTTAAATAATCGAATTGTGTATTTTACTATAATAACAAACGTGCTTCTTTTAGCTCGTGCGTGTGGCAAGAATAAAATCGAAAGTGTATTGGTAATTGACTATAATTACATAAGGGTGGATTGGTTTTTGTTTATTTGTTCACGAACATGTTTGACATTTTGTTCTTCTAATGTTGTATAACGTGCCTACTTACTTTGATTACGCTCCTCTTCCTTCTTACAATCAAGTAAGTGCAAATATATAATAATTATTGTTAATAGTAATATACCCAATAATGAAAAGAGATGATTTTCTAAATATGCGAGATATAAAGATTTAAAAATAATATCTATTTAGGAAGTTTTGAAAACAATGAATTGCTTTTGTCAGTTTTTTGCAAAAAGTTGATGATGGTCAAAACAAAAGTAAAATTTGTAGAGCCTCCTGATGAGTTTTAAACTCATTGTTGTTGATGCGCGACGTAGCAATAAGTTTGCTAAATAAGAATTGTATTGCAGCTCTTTATTAAAATATTTAAGATTTTTAATAAAACATTTATTAAGTAGGTACCTATATGCATATTTTCATCTAGAAGAGATTAGAAAAGAATTTCAAGGACCCCGCACAATTCTTATGGAAAAGGATTCTCGGTGAATTTTCATCTTTTGATAATTATTAATCATTATAATTATAAATGTAGTATAAAGTATAAATGCACTTAAAGCCTCTGTTATTAAGGCAGTAAGAAAAATATTAACATTTGCGGGGTTTGTGGCCATGGAGACTTTTGTTCAGTAAGTCAGAAACGAATACACTAAATTTTGAAAATTCACCTAATAGGGCTATTTTCCATTTCTATAAGCATTGTGCGCGGGGCCCTTTCAGTAGGTACACCCTACACCTACACTAGTACAGAATACCTCAGAAACTTGATGACATGAGCTATAAATTTATTTCATGTAGAATGCAAACTACCTATACTACAAGTAGGGGAACTGTGCCTAATATCGACCCCTTCCTAATATCGAACCCTCCCCTAATTTCAATACGAGAGGTGTTAAAAGTACGGAAACAGCTTTACTATGTCTGTTTATCTATTAAAAGTTATATTTTTCGTTTGGAGCTATAGAATAGCAAGTGAATGGATCAGTCAGTGTATAGCGATTTGAAGTTTTTTTAATGTCAAAATATTTTTTCTTGTGCATAATTTCTTATTGGATTTAATTTAGGGGTTAAATATTTCTTAAATTACTATTATTATTTTGAATTATATTTTTGTTCTTTTTCTGATGTAGGTAGTTAAAATAAAATAAACAACTCCTTTACATTTTTGTTTCTGGCCATTTTATTTATGAGTTATGATGATCCTAATATCGAACCCCGAGTTCGATGTTAGGCTCATAGCTTTTTCCGTATGTTAATTCTATGTAGTTAAGGTTTCTGTTTTTTATTTGGGGCACATGAAGACTGCAGTGGAACTCATGATCATGATTATAAAAATTTCATTTGGGATTTAAGCAAGAACGGTTAAAACATCGAGTTATCATCATTACACTTTGTAAAAATCTATTTTTATAAAAAAAAATTTAAAAAAATATTTAATTCAAAAAGAATAAACTGGAATTTACTTATCCTGTTCACAGTAACAACTATATAGGTATTGTGAAGCTTTTAAAACTTTATTTTCTCATTTTTGCCCTAAACTGCCTGAAATATTCAAAATTTACAAAATGAGTTCGATATTACGCACAGTTCCCCTATGATGTGTTTAAAACTAAATTCTTTTTATATATAGTCTTTTCATCTACAACGCTTTATACACTTTCGAATTAAAGAATATTAATTTATCCTGTTCCCTATGATTTACCTATTCAAAAGAAAGGGGTTAACCACAGCTTTTTTCTTTTTCATGTAGGTAGGTATAATGATTTAAGATTTATATTAAAATCGTGTTTTTTTCGGATGATTGTTAACATAAATTCAACATAAAGAAAGGGTTCCTTGAGTCATGGGAGAAAAATTTATTTTTTGTATGTACCTACCCTCTGCATTAAAAATAATTAAATTTTTGGACAATTCAACGCATACAGTCGATACCTTTAAATTATAAAAAGAATTTAACTTAAATGTTTTTTAAAATAACTGCGAGAACAGGGAACAACAAACGAAACATCAAAGTCGTTCAGCATCCTGTTCCTATCCAAAAACTGACAGACAGTAAATTCGGAGGAAAAATACCACATACAAGTACATTCCTGCTTCTCATTTTCAGATAAAGGGATAACGGTATACCTATACTATAGAATCGAACTTGACGATTTAATGATTTTATTCATTTACACCCGCGCCGCGGTACTATAAAGCTTTTGATTAACTAATTTGAACGTTATTATGTTACGTTATGTTATGGCATGTTAAAGTTATAACTTTAATATGCCACTTTTTATTTGTACCTACTTCCAGATAAAAATCATTGCTATTCTGTCAAGAACAGGTCAAATTAATTTTGATTCGACATAAGTAATATTTTATAATAGGGGAAAGTGGGTGAATATCGACTTTTGTCCAATATCGACCAGTGCCCTACAGATCAGCGTAAGCGTTAAAAATAAAATAAAGCTTACTATATCATTTCTTGGTTCATGTTGTGCGGTAGAAGCCGCACAAGAATATGAACGAGGAATTAGAAAAACGGCATTGACATCTATGTATCTAGTCTCATAATAGTACGGTACAATACCATCTAAGGCACTCTAAGGGGATAGTTTTATTGTTTCTTAATGTTTTATATATTTTTTAAATATGTTCTCTAACATAAATAATAATTACATATGAATTAATACTTAGGTCGATATTATCCTACCTGATGGTCGATTTTACCCAGCGGGTCGATTTTACCCCTCAAAAACTTGGTTTACTTTACCATTTATTTTTGGAGGAATGTGTTAATATTATTTCTTCTTTTGTAGCTTTTTATATATTAATAATTTATTGGAGAAATTAAGCTATTTATAATAGATAGATTTAGCGAAACGTTAATAAATGCGATACTGGTTTATTATAAATAGCTTAATTTCTCCAATAATTTATTAATGTGTTAATATGTTCAATTTTTACAATAATTTTAAGAAGCATTGAAGTATACTGGACATATAAAAAAAATTTCAGATTTATTGAATCAAATTTACAAATTTTATACAAAAAATGCCTTAGGTGGCCGATATTCACCCTCCTTCCCCTACTATGTACCTCTTAGGGTGGCTCTTATTTTGTCGAATTTTAACCGTCTCTCCACCCTAAAAAGTTTCGAAATGGATAGAAAAAAATCGTGTAAAATTTTCAGCTCGATATGTCGACGTTTAGTAATGCGTCACGAGCCATCTATTTTTTCCATTTAAATAACATGAGAAACTTTCAAGATTCTGGTTTTGAATTTTTTGAAAAAGTCGAAGTGCATGAAATATTTGTTTGAGTTTGTAGTCTAAATTTGTAGTCTAAAGATACCTCTTTCTGTAAAAATTTTTTCTGACCTGCAACTTAATTTTTTCACTATTTTTCGAAGGCCTAAAAACACGATAACAACAATAATGCTTTTTGAGATATGGAGCTAAAAATTTTAACGATTTTTTTCTATCCATTTCGAAACTTTTTAAGGGGGGGGGGGCGGTTAAAATTCGACTTCACCCAAAATACCCTACTACCTGCCGACCACCGACTGTGGCGTATTTATTTACTTATATTTTATATCAAGAAACTTAAAATATACACTGAGAAAAATAGTAGGTTGTTTTCACTGCGTACTAGGTTAATATGGAACCTACCTGTTTTTTCGTTGATTAACAGTTTGAAATCGGTAAGTTGTCGGTTGTTCTTGCGGAGTACAAACAATTTTTTGGTCAGTAGATTCAACTTTATTCTCAGTAGATTCAACAGTTTCGTCATCAACCGACGAAAAACGGTGCTCGGTTAGTTACATATTTTTCTCAGTGCAGCACTTTGATTTGCTGTGGATATAGAACGTTGATTAATTAATAGGGGGCATCAGGAGGCTCTGTCTCAAGTCCTTTTCTATCTTGCATAAGTTCTGCAATTCCTTAATCTGATATAGCAACTTAGGACTGGTTAAAGTATGGATACATTATTCGAAGTATCGATACCTTAGGTGGTATCGAATAAAATGATACCGAGGGTCGAAAGTATCGAAGTATCGAAAGGATCGAGGTATCGAAAGTATCGAGGTATCGAAAGTACGGAGGTAAAGAATGTATCGAAGCACCTGAGTTGAAGCAAATCTTTCTACAGGTATAGGTTTTAAAAATTAGGGTTAAATTAATGATTAATAGAAAAGCTGTAATTTAAAAATAATATAGAAACTGTTGAGGTTAGTTGTTACTTATTGTTGCTAACATAACTGCATTGCTATTTAATATTTTTGCTAATGAAGTTGTTTTATGTCCGACTGCTTGTAGGCGGGTGTAGTGTATTATTTCACTTTAAACTTTCGATACCTCCATGGGATACCTCGATACTTTCGATACCTCGATACTTTCAATACCTCGATACTTTCGATACCTCAATATTTTCGATACCTCGATACCTTCGAAACCTCGATACTTTCGATACCTCGCTACTTTTGATACCTTGGTACTTTCGATACCGCGATAGTTTTATACTTTCGATACCTCGATACTTTGGATACTTTCGATACTTTAGATACCTCGATATTTTCGGTACCTCGTTACTTTCTATACCTCGATACTTTCGATACATCGATAATTTAGATACTTCGATACTGTTTGATACCTGATTCGTGGTATCGCCCAGCCCTAATAGTAACTCATTGGTAATCGGGTATAAAAGGCGCCTTTTAATAGATATCCAAACAATAAATATAAATTGCATCAAAAGACTTATATTTTTTGGGATAGAAGTATAACTTGCATTGTTTAGAAATTTTGTATCATAAATTTATTGGGTTAGGTTAGGTTGTTTGCTACACTCAGAGAAAAAGCAATGATAAAATTAACCAGATTTAATTGTTATTTAACAATTTTATTAAATTTAGTATATTTAAACGAAACCTGGTTTAATTTTAACAATTTGTAATTGTAGATTCAATCAACCCAAAATTGTAAAACATAAAATGTTACACTGACAATGATAAGAGTTCTTTTTACTATAACATTTGGCAATTGAACAATTTATTATTCCTTTTTACTGATGTTCGTTGTGTTTTAACATTTAATTGTGGTGTACCAAAATAGCTTAATAATAACAACCCACAATTATTAGTTAAATAATGAGATTTATAGGTTGTGTGACATTTTATCGTGGTACTTTTTACAATTTTTCAGAAGCTACAACGGCATAGTTAAATTATACAAAATATTAGGTATAATAACATTTCAATAGTTCTTTTATTAAAATTTCTTGGTCATCTTTATCCTTATTCTGTTCTTTTTAACTATTTAAATAGTAGCTTATCAAAAACGTGGTAGACTTAACCGATAACTTAGTTTAATGTTACCTTTGCTTTTTTGCAATTATGCAAAAAGAAAATGGTCGCAACAGTCTGCAAGGAAGTTTTGTGTGTTAAGGTTTGTGATTGTTGGTTATTTTTATAAATAAAATAAAATGGAAAATTTAGGCAAGGTTTTCGATACTCTATATAATAGTAGTGCTGGATATATATTGATAAATAACAACTTGATTGATTTATCGATTACGAAAGACGACTTATTACAACTTTTAACGTCCTGCTTTGACTCTTTATTTGAAGAATTCGTAGGTAAGTAATAATAATTAAAAGTAGTGTGTACTAATCTATTTACATAAGCACATAACATTATGCTGCGAGATATCTTAAATTTGAACTTAGTCAATTATTTTATTCCAGCGCAAGAAATCACAGAGATTAAAGTATTTAAGAGAAAAAGATCTTGACGAACTCTTGGAAGATACAAAACTGGATTTAAAAATTGAATTTCGCCATTTCCTAACCAAGTGGCAATTAGAAAATGTTGAAAACAACATTTAAAAACGATGTACAGAAACCTTAACCTTACTAAATTTTTTATTCGATAATTATAATTGACCATTATTAAAACATTCTCAAGGATTTAATTTGGTAAGTTCTATGTGTATATCTGGTATTCTAACTTTTAGCAAACATTATTTTTTAGATCGATATAGATTTCCACAAAATTTATCTAGAGAAATGTTATGGATTAATGAAAAAGTGGCTAACTTATAAAAACAAGTTGATTGATATTTTGAACGCTAAAGTCAAAGACAAGCAAAACTTGAAACTACTGAGATATTTAAATATTACTAATTCCAATGAAGGTAAATCAGTTTTTAAAATTTTTATCTAATGGCTAACAATTTTTTTCTTGTTTATAGCTGTGAGTGATATTATTATTGCCATCCTTATACATGCGTTATTACCACCCTCTGTCAAACATAGGTGCAAAGAAAACTACAAGAAAATCATTCTTAATGTAATAATTCAAGATTCCCAAGATTACATGTTTTTACATGTGAAAACTGTAAATGATTTCGAGAACCAAGTAGAAGAATTAAGAAAACAACCAAGTCAGAGAAACGAAACGCTGCAGCCAGTTGT
The DNA here is from genome assembly GCA_963924605.1 of Malthinus seriepunctatus. Classification (NCBI taxonomy): domain Eukaryota; kingdom Metazoa; phylum Arthropoda; class Insecta; order Coleoptera; family Cantharidae; genus Malthinus; species Malthinus seriepunctatus. The sequence goes on along the minus strand of OZ004600.1, from coordinate 115,360,876 downwards.
AGCGGTAGGAGTAGATAGTATTTCTATACCGGGTGTCCCACTTAGCATGCTCACCATGGGGATCTCGTAAACTGTAAGAGATACGAAGTCGGTTAAATGACACCAAATGTAGCCTCTTTCATAGCCAACTCGATCATACTTTTGTTTTTTGAAAAATATTATTAGCACTCTAGATATTTACAAAAAACTGAAAAAGTTCATTTTCTTTAAATGCCTATAACTTTTTTATTAATCAAGATAATTTTAATTTTTAAAAAAAGAATAATATGCACTACTAAAACCTATAAATCTAATATACAAAAGAATTTTTTTATTAGGCCGTTTTGGAGATATGATGCAAAGTTATATTTTTTTAAATGCAAACCTAGTATTAATATTATGTTATTGCTTATCTAATATTTTTGTCTTTTCAAAAATATAAGGGTTGATAGGCTTAATTTTTCAAATTCTAATTTGGTAACATAAAATTAAATAATAAATTTGTTATTTAATGTTAAAAATATTTTTTTTAATCAAATATCCTTTGAAACAATCGAATGAAAAAGAACAATTAAAATTAAACATAAGAATATAAAAAAAAAGTGTAAAAAATATTCTTAAAATAATACTAAAAAATAAAAAATATTAAAAAATATAAAAACCTATATTTTTGAAAAGAGAAAGAAATTAGCTTTGCAACAACATAAAATTGAGGTTAGGTTTGCATTTAAAAAAATGTAACTTTGCATCATATCTCCAAAACGGCCTTATAAAAAAATTCTTTTGTTTGTTAAATTTATTAGTTTTAGTAGTGCCTATCATCCCTTTTTTGAAAATTGAAATTATTTTGATTAATAAAAAAGTTATAGGCATTTAGAGAAAATCATCTTTTTCAGTTTTTTGTAAATATCTAGAGTGCTAATAATATTTTTTAAAAAACAAAAGTACGATCGAGTTGGCCATGAAAGAGGCTACATTTGGTGTCATTTAACCGACTTCGTATCTCTTACAGTTTACGAGATCCCCATGGTGAGCATGCTAAGTGGGACACCCTGTATAGTATAAGTATTTCTAACTACTACTGTTGGGTTCCTCTAAAGATAGTTATGTACGAATAAGTCAGTACCTAAGTGTTCAAAAACCGGTTTCAAACAATGAAAGCAGTTAAATTGTGGAATTTTATGGATCCATAACGTTAGAGAAACTCGACATAGTATTGATACAGTAAAATATAAATTTTCAAACTGTTTAAGTGCCGTTGACGCTTGCTTTAAAACATTTCATGTCTTAAATTTAAAATATCCTTTAAGTTGTATTAACACCTGGACCTTTTTCAAAAAAAAATTCTATGCCATCCATTTAGCAGAAGACGAATCATCATCTAATTTGCTTTGTTTATTGACCGATTTAAATTGTTAATAATTTCCACAAATTGCCCGAATGTTTCAAGTGTAAAGAATCCGGAAAATCCGGATAAATTTTCGTAATTGATGAACTTGTTAATGCATTTTAAATGTTTTCACGGTTTCAGTTCTTGTGACAATTTTCGATCATACTACTGGTGATAACAGTGTGGAGGAAGAAATAAATACTAAAAATTTCGATATTAATGCAATCAAAAATACTATTGAATCGTACGCTTTGCTGTTTGCAGCTAAGCTTTATACTAATTCAAATTTTGCTAGAAAAGATGTTGAAGAAATACTTAAAGATTTAATTAATAACTTACTAAATACAATTACGTCATCTCTAGAAATTGTTTTCAAGAATAATGATGATAAACATAAGGATATTACTGAAATCCTGGACTTTTTCAAAGATCCGTTTCAGCAATTCGATACTTTTCATAAATTTATAAAAAAAATTAACCAAGCAAGACTTTACACAAAGAACCTAAAAATTTTGATATTAATAATATGAAATTGGTCAAGTTATAATTAACAGTTCTCCTTGCTTAGATTCAAAACCATCAAGTAGAGGAGCATTGATACCCCTGAGGTTTCAACTTTCAAAAATTTTTGAGTCTCCTAATGTTTTAAAAGACACTCTTGAAAATATTTGGAAAATCTTAATAAAGAAAATATAAAATAGAACTTTATTTGCTCTCCAAAAATTGCAAATTGTATCGAATTGAAGACTTATTTGTAAAAAATAAAGATTTATATTTTGTTTGTTTAAAATACAAATTAGGAAAGTTCTGTAATCATTTCCAATCTTATCAGGTACTAGATTGTACTAAATGCTACTTTGTATTCTCACATACTTTAACTATTAATGCTCCTGTTCATGTTTACGTTTCTCAAAATGGAAATGAGTACATTCCTCCAAAATATTTTTAAGTCGAATTTTTTAAATTATGTAGTTATGTACTTATACCTTACTGTAAGTATTATATCTTGTTAAGAACTTTGTTTTTCTTGCATTTTGTATTTGTATGTTATATTTTAATAAAAAATTGATCACAAAATTCCTCTTTTTTAATAAATAATTTTAACAAGCGTAATTGTTAAAGACACAGTAAATAATAGTTATCTAACCTTCCTTTTAAGAATTAGAACCACCAATATTGTTATTTAACATAAAAAATGTAAGAAGCCATTGAAATTGTTAATTTACCATAAAATTGTTAAAACTTGGTCAAGTAACCATAATTATAGTTCCTGAACTATACAGCATAATTACTGAACCACTTTTACTTTGCAAACAAACCTATATATTGAAAGACAACTATGCACATGTAATTCAACAATTTTAATGATTGAATCTAACATTTACAAGTTAAACGCTCTTTTAACAATTTTGTCTTGGTTATTAATACCATGAAGCAAGCTTGACGCATTTTCATATCCTGTTTTTGGTTGATTTTACCAATCTTTTTCTTTGAGTGTATAATAGCAAATGTGAGTTTTATCGTATCTAACCTAGGCACAAGGCACATCCTGAATTTTTATTCCCTAATTTTGATTTTAAAATAAAACAATTTTTAAACGAAGATTATTTTCTTATTTCTCTAAAAAAATAATATCATTTTAAACTTAATGTTATTTGGGAAATATTTTTATAATGTGTATTTAGGTAGCGGTCATTTAGAAATGTTTCAATATTTTTAGAAAAACACTAATTTCTTATTGTTTTGACTCGAATAAGTGCATAAGTACAATCTTTTTTTTTGTTTTGCTTGGTTTGATTACCTACCTATAATAAATAAAAAATCGTTCACAACACAACATCATAAACAAAGGTATTCAATTCTCTTCTATACTATTTTTGGTATACGTATTATGTCCATAGAGATCAATAATAAACTTTATGTACCTAAGTTCTAATAAAAGAGATAAATATAAAAATTTGACAATTTAACTTTTTTGTTTATACAGGGTGTTAATAAAAAAATTTACACGCTACAGTGGGTGATAGTAGAGATAAGTGTAACAATAATAAAAAATGTTCAATAATCTCAGGTCCAAGACTCCAAATATTAATAATTTGGATGAGGCGTAGCATTTTGATATACCTAAGACCTATACCTATAGGTAATCTATGAACGGTTTGCTCATTGGTTATAAAAAAATCCAAATTACATAATATCATAATACCAATGATAACCGCCAATGAAAAAGTTGTTAGAGCCTCCAATAAGTATAGTCTCCTATTGTGTTTTGAACGCAAGTTTATTGGACTTTTTTACTTATTTTGTCTACTAATAGTCTACTAACTATATCACCCTCTGTAGTGTGTGAAAATTTATTATTAACACTCTGGATACAGGGCCGGATTACGTGTGTTTGGAGCCCCCTTTGGTGATAAATGATAATATTTAGGGCTATTTTGCCACATATAAGAAGTAATTTCAGACACTAGCGCCTTTTCTGCAAAAAGCACCTTAGGCTTTAGCCTTGTCAGCCTAATGCATAATATGGCCTTGTCTGGATACATATTGTCTCAAAAATTCTATCAAAAATAATTGTCTCGTTGTATTAAACATATTTTTAAATGTTTTTGAGAGTATGTATAGGTGGAATCTTTAAATTTTTGAGTTTTAATTTAATTCAATTACAGTAAAAACCAGTTATAACGACACCGCTTTGTACGACTATCGGTTATAACGACCGAGTTTTACGGTTCCTTCAAAGTCGTTATAACTGGGCTTGACTGTATTAGTTTTGTGGATGGAGAGAAAAGTTTTATACTTGAAGGGCTTCTATAGGTACCTAGGTATGTGTAAAGAGTATAACAGTCTTCAGCTTCATACTGCAACATAGCAATTTGGGTAAATCAAATCATTATAATCATAAATATTATTTTTGATTTTTATGTAAATTTTATTCGTTTTTATTTCTTTTATTAAATTTGCAGTTCCTCTAGGTCCGGTGCTCTTTATAAATTTTTTTGATAAAAACGTTAATTTATAATTTTATATAGGTAATGTCGTTTTCCGATGCAATACGATATGACCAAACTTTAATTTTCAATGTCTTTGATTTATTTAATATTGAAATTAGCATAAAGTTTTCTCATAGAAAGAAAAGTGTCCTATATACTTTTAAAACGAACTTTTTTAACAATAATGTTAATTTCTCTATACTTTTGATGTCTGATTTAAAATTCATAACTTTACATCAAAAATAAAAAAAAAAGCTGGTCAAGAAAAACGTGTTATTTGGTTTCCTTTTATATAAAAATAAATCAAGTATATACCCCGTGGTCATTTTGAATACGAATTTTGTATATTTTGTTATAATACAAAAGAAGCACATTTTTACATACGGAATAAGCACGTGATTGTGGTAAGATGAACGGAAACAGTTGTCATAGAAGGACCGGCGGTCGTTTCGAAATGTCAATCACTCTTGTCAAAGAAAATACTAAAGATTTGTAAACTGTCTGCCTGCACTATGTCGCTCTTATAAATACATATTCCAACGTAACATGTGAGAAAATTACTTCCACGAGCATTTTTATCTCAAATTGAAATAAGTTCGGTCTAAAAATCAAATTAAAAAATTTAATAAATTGCTTAGGAAAAGTCAAAATTTGAATAAATTATTATTAGGTGCAAATTATAAATTTAGTGATCTTAATCTGTTACAGATTCAGTAGTAAATTGATTCATTTAGAGCAGCTGTCGGCGCTTCTGGTACTTTAATTTATAACTCCCTAGATCGGTCGCAAGGGGGCTCGTTATATACACCCGAACTTGTGGAGGGTGCTTTTTATCAGATTTAGAAATTGTGAACGCTATAAATTTTAAATGACATTCACGCGGAAGTACTAAAAACATTATTAATAACGCCACTTAAATGGGTTGAATTATAATGAATGAAATGAAAATTATGGTTTCTTTTAAGCTTTAAAGGGTTGCTATGGCATTATTGGAAATTTTCTATTATTGGAGTAATCATTATTCTTCAATTTTGCATTTGGAAGAACAGTGAGATATTGAACATCATAAGATAATTTTGAATTAGGCTTTTCAAAATGACTCCAATTAAATACCTGTATGTGATGATCAGAATTTTCAGAATTTTCAGAATTTTTTAATTTGTAGTCTAAAATTTCTTATTATTGAAACAGCATAATTATTTGTAATTTATATTTACTTGTTAAAGCATCAGATTATCTTATACCTACGTAAAATCAAAATGTTTTTGACTTGTTAGATGTTAATTACGCTACTGTTAATTACCTTTAAAACAACAATAATTTGGTTAAAAAGAAATGTAATCGTCTCAATAAATTGAGTTTATTTAAAAATAAAATATATTTAAATCTCATAAAATGAGATTTTTACTATGCTTACATAAAATAAAAACAATTATTTTTGAACAAGCTATAAACATCCAGGATAGGGGTACTGCGTGCAATACGTAACAATAAACGTCAAATTGTCACCCGATATTTGAATATTTAGACATCACATATAGTCACGAATATACGAATAGACAAAAATATGCCTAGATAGGTAAAAAAGTTGAAGAAATTTAAGGAATTCCAACAAATCAGAGGTTAATGTCACATAAATAAGATATTCTATTAGGGAAGATAGCAATTTCATCGACGGAAATATTCTTCCCAAAAACTGAAAAAAATTCAAAACTCAAAACATTTTGCGCACGTTTACCCAGATGAAAAAAAGTGTTTACAAATTAGAAATTACCCAAACTCATTCTAAAATTAAAAGAGGTATCATGTAATCCCATATCCCATCCGGAAAATTTACTACATTATTCTGTCACAAAAAAACAACTCAACTAACATTACACTATTCTTATAATAATTAAATGTAATTTTTTTCTGAAAAAAAAATTTCGATACACATATTTCATTGCTGTAAATTTAAAACCACCGAAAACTATCAATTAACAAAACCATCGTAAATTACGACATTATTTTAAAACGCGTGTCGACTCAGACTCCACTATTAACACTCGTTTTCAAAATTAGTTTATGCAAATGAATTAATCGGTTAATTATAATTAAATGGTAGATATTTTCAAATTGATTATGATGTAGTAAGTATTATTAAAGTTAATGTAATTGTTGGACAAATTTATGAGATTCAGAAGGATTGAATGACCACACACGAACTTGAACATCAACAGACTTGTATTCTTCGGTATCGGATGACAAATTTGTGTATAGTAGATTTTAAAGTGTTTATGGTAAGGTGTTAGTTGACATACTAAATAATATGATTTACAATACCATTTATACACTCATTCAAATATGCAAATATTTGTTGTAAAATTTAAAATATTACTACGTTAATAAAAACAAATAATCGTGATTTTATAAAGTTGCTCATCACATGGAATTCAAAACTTCGCCACGAACGTAGAAACAGGTTGGAGATTATCATCAGGAATCAGGAGAATTAATTTGCAAGTTTTTAATGTTTTGTTATAGTATTTGTTTGTACACATGTTCAAATGTAGATATTAGAGACATTTAACGACAAATGGGCAATGGACTCTCGAAAGATATGTAATACATATTTCAATAACTTTCTGGAGGAAATGTAGATATTTGGGTAAAGTATATTAGGGGACATTATTTGGGGACAATATTTTGAAATTTTTTGAAATTATAATTATTATTTACTTATTTAACAATAGTCTTGTTATGGCAATCAGCTCCTGACATCAAGACATTTTCATGAAACTGAAAAGACTGAACAATTCTTTGAAATTAGGTTTGAAAATCTTGAAATTTAACTAAACTTGCTACGAAAATCATTACTAACCGCCTCTAACACTGTTTGTATCATTGTGTGCCGCCATGTAGATCATGCATGCATCGGCCTCTTCTTTTTCATCCAATAATCCTTCTTGATCCAATGATCAAGTGAAATAAAAGGCTTTTTGTGAGTTTTAGCATCGATATTAAACCAAAAAAAAACTTCTTTTATCCAATAATTTTTTTTTACTTTGCCAAAATTTCAATGAAAAACTCCACCAACCACTAGTCTCTAATATACACTTTTAAAAATTAATATCTTCGAAAATGTCTGTCTAAAAGGCATACATGTGCATATTACTGAAATGATAATTTTACAATCTAACCAAGTCGGTAAAAAACATATCACATTGCAATTTAAAAAAATCTATGATGACGCCACTGTTCGAAGAGGATAAAAGGAAGAAATATGAAAATCGTTGGAAAATGCTTGTTATGAAATAAATCAATTTGACGTGTTCAACCGTTTCTTGATATACCTATCGGGAAAGAAAATATTTCAATTGTTTCATACTTTTTGCACGCACTGCATACTATTTCATCAGGCTGTTTGAAAATTGCTTCTTGGGAATCTCGTGTTTTAACTGAAATAAAATGATGCTTGATGAATTGCTCTTAACTTTAATTTTGCTCCCTAGAGCTCTCGTTTCCTTCAAACCAATCAACGGCTATCTTTTTACTTTTCCGTATATTTTCTTAATTTTCTTTCAAACGTCATTGTTTTAGGTATACAGGATGTTTCAAAAATAATAGGACAACGCTTAGTCACAGATTCTCTAGGTTAAAATAAACTGATTAAACTTAATATACTCGATTCAGATTCAGAACTCGAGGCGAAAAATAAAATGTCGTAATCAGTATCGAATTGTAAGTAGAAAATGAAAAATAAAATTTTTTCCGATTCGCTTTTGTTTCCGAGATAATCAATTTCAAAGTTTTCAGAAGAAGTTATCTATACATATTAAAAACAAGGCAGGCCTTTGAAAAATGAAAATGGAATGTCATATTCCGAGTCGAATTCTAAGCAGAAAATATGTAATAAATGTTTTACCGATTTTGCTTTGTTTACGAGATAATCAAGTTCAAAAAGTTTCCCATAAAGATCCAAAATTTTAAATTTTGAAATTGAACTAATTTTGAAAAGTGATAATTTAAATAACATGTGTAAATTAAGTTAAAAGTATTTCAAAAGTTATCCACACACTAATAAAAGCTGAAAAGTGTTTTGTTTTTGCTCGGCCTCTCTTATTTATATGCAAAAAATTAACTTCTTCTGGAAACTTTGAAAACGATTATCTGGGAAACGAAACCCGATAGGAAAAAAATTTATTTTACATTTTTGATTCTAAATTTGACGCTGAATATGACATTTTATTTTTCGCATCGAGTTTTGAATCACCCTGTATATTAATATAAAATAAACTTAATCTCTTTATAGTCTGAAAAAAACCAAAAGGTTTTACTTTTCTCCGAGAAATAGAATTATTGTTAAATAAAAAAATGGATCTGCTGACATTAAAATATTCAAGTGAGAGTGAGATCGAAACCAGTTTTATTCTAGCAAAACGCGTGCGCATCCTTTTAAACATGATTAGTTTAAATCACCAAAAGCTGGCCGGTTAGTTTTACGGGCGTTTAGAGTCCTTTAATCATGATGAAAAAGATGGTGGGACGCTTTTCTCTGATTAAATATTACTAGCCATGGTTAACTAGTTAATCAGAGTTGGTTAGAACCGCCCTAAGAGTACAAAGATCTATAGTATAACTTTTTTCTGTAAAAATTGTCTTGGAAATGTATAGTCTAGTCATTTTTCTATAAATTGCTTAATTTTGGAGAAAACTTCCAAAAACTAGAATTAGTCACACGTTTGTTGTTTCCCTGAAGTTAGCTCAGGGGGTGGGGTGGTGCATTTCATCACATACCTACCCAGGAAGTCGCTTCCACCACATTTCATCAACAAAATTGCTGTTATTAATTTTTTCTTTTTCAACTGGTTTTGAATTCTATTTGACTGGGCTATAAGTAATTATTAGATATTATATAATATTATTGCTAAGTAATAAGTAATAACTAATAATATAAATAAATTAACAAAAAGAATATTTAAAAAGTTTTCTTTGTTGTTATTTATTGTTACCTCCAAGCTAGCCCACCAAAGTGGTAAAACTTTTTTTGTCAACTTTATACCAATAAAATAAATAAGTAGGTATTATATAATTCAAATTAAATTTTGATGGTTAACTTAGCATATATTAAAGAAATAATTATTACTATAAAAGAATTTTCATTTCAACATTTTATAAGCTGCAGCAGCAAAATACACAGCAAATTAATCTTTTTTTAGATTTTTTTATTTCTATGTTTTTACTTTTGTCCAAATTGTTTTAAGATACGAAAGAAAAGTGAGATATGTTTACTAAACAATGTGAAAGTTGGTAAATAAACAAATTACAGTTTTCTCAGGTATTTTTAAAAACACGAAGGAAAAGAAATTTATAAAATGGGGGAAACTTTTTTTAATTGCATTTTTACTCTTTTCCTGAAAACTTATGCATTTTTATTCTCCCACATTTACACTGCTGCTTCATGCATGTATCATTTTCATAAAATTTGTACTATAAAAAAAGCAATGAAGTTGAATTCAAGTACCTAATTGCAACTGCGATAAATAGTTTGTTTTTTAACAATTAATCAAAACATGTTTTAATGCAATAATTTCAATTTTCATGTGTAAGTGTGTCTGAAAAACAATTTTTATTTTTGCCATTTCCGTATAAAACTTCAAGTCTTCGAGACATGGAATGACTATACCATCACAAATTACCATTCTTTTCTCTACAAACTAGGTAGCATGTATATTAAGCTTGTACCGTAAATTTTTGTTCTTTGTAAAAGTTAAAAACGTCTCAAATTGCATCTTTAAAAAGATAATCAATGAAGTATTACATTCAACAACGTCTTGACAAATTTACCTCATCTTTACAAAAAAAAACTAACCTGTATGATCGTATAAAACACGGTATTTAAACTATTAGTGGGGTTTTTGATGAAGGAACCCGGACAGCTATCGACAGCCCTATTGTATAGATTTATAAACACAATAGATGGCCGTGATCATTGGAAGATACTCAAAAATAGATCATGTTACTAGAGCATCAAACAATGTATGTACAGATTTAAAGCTTTTTATCACCACATTAGATGAGGAAATTTGTCAAATTAAGACAATAACATTAATTTCCCTTATTTAAATTTAAATAAATTGATGCTAATGCGTATGTTGAATGGTTTTCAAAAGGTATTGTACAGGGGTAGAGAATTTGTTTAATAAGCAAGCTGCCTTTAGACGCCAGATTGTATGGAATGCAAATGATAAAACTTATCAAATTGATAACAGTAATCTAATATAATTTTAAAGGCACGTACGGCTTTAAGATTACTTGTCAGATGTTTATTTATGAATATGAACACATAATATCATTTGAAGCACAAAATAATAAATAGAAAGGCAAACGACTGAAATGAGAAAAGCTCAAAATCGAAGTTCATCTGCATCGACTGTGGAATCGTTTCCAACCCAGAACCAAAAATCCTTCATTTATTGTAAAATAGGGCAAAAATTTTAGAAAATATTAATGAAATTTGTTTTGACAAAAAATTTACGTGTATAAGCTTAATTATTGGGTTCGAACGTACGTCAAGCTCATTTCAATTATATACTGAAAAAGAAAAGCAAGAGGGTGGGTACGGTAATTGAATAACGGTGGCTTACACGTGCTATTCTGTTAAATAACTGGCATTAGTGTCTATTCGCATCAGCGTCATGTGACTTAGCAACGGGTTACTATGCGAGGGCGCCGCGACGCCCTTGTTGAACTGCCTTTTTATGATCTACAACTACCACGTTCATTTAATTCGGATAATTTTACAAAAATATTTGTAATCATAATTTTTCAAATGTAACATTTTGATGAATATACTCGTAGTACTTTTATAGGGTGTAGAATTGGTTCACACAACATGTATAGGAATTGCAAGGTAAATTGTTAATATTTAATTATTTGCTTCCCTTTAATTATTGTAGAAATAAACTGTGAGTTCGTGTCATTGTTTATCTATAATTATTATCTAGGTCTAGGTATAATTTTGCTTTTAAGGTAAAAAATAAATTAAGTTAAAACTATTTTATAAACAACGGAATTATCGAAATAACAAACAACAATACACAAACTGAATTTATAGCTGGTACTATAAAGCTCTTGATTGATTAATTTAGTTTGAAAAGAGTACTTCGAGAACTTCCAAATAAAAAGGTCAAGGAGGTCCTCCTCTACTATTGTTATTTTTATAATATTCTTGAAATACGGTTTCTATTTTGATATAAACATGCCATATATATTACATCGTATGAAACTAACTGACGATCCATACTACCCATCATTAGTTTTCTGTACAAATCATCTAACAAATTCTAATTTTATGGTAAATTCCCTCGTCCTACATCACAACCTTCAGTTACTTTTAAGTTCTCCAAACTTAGGGTCGTTTTAGATGGATTAAGTATCGTACTAACTTGTTAGCACTGAGACTGAATCAACTCAAGGAGCAAAAGCAAGGGAATCTAAGCTTTAACGTCGTCCGCGATCGTGCGTCAAAATTTCTACTGACGACGTTAAAGCTTAGATTCCCGCGCTTTTGCTTCTTGAGTTGATTCAGTTACTAACAGTTAGTACGATACTTAGTCCATCTAAAACGGTCCTTATACTAGTACTACTTTAAAATAAATTTGGGTTTCCATTACTGCAGTGTGCGTCGTGCGTCTTTCCGTCGCGCAATTCTGTTGGTTGATTTCAAATATTTGACATGAAGGTGGCTGTCAAACAGTCGTTTTACAGCGACCGTCATGACCGACCAAAATTTTAAACATGTGGTTTTGAAATTTATTAGGCGGCTGTCAGACAGATGATCAATCGTCAGCGAGTCAGCGATACTGACCATTATCGAGTTATCGATGACTGTCGCTGCAAAACGTATGTCTGATAGCTGCCTAAATATTTAAAATCGACGCGACACAGCGACGCACTACGCACACCGTATAGTAATAGAAATCTAAATTAAGTCGATGTTCGAGTTCGATCAACGAATGCGTTTTGTGCAGAGCAACAACAACTCTAGTATTCCAGGGCCACATGCAAAAACCAAAACGGCGCCCCTTTTCCCCATCCCTCCTCTTATAAGTTACATTGTTACATCGCTATTTACCTATGGTAATTTTCATAACTAATTTTGGAGAATAGAAATCTTTTTTTCTTCAAACGTCAAAAAAATGACTGTCTGACTCACTAATGCTCATTAAACAGCAGCCTCGACAGACAAAATGACCTTTTTTGTAATACAATTAATAGTTAAATAATAAATTACATAAGAAGCAAAAGGTCAGAAGTTTTATGTCCTAAAATTTTTATTAAATTTTGAAAAACTTAAATGAACTAAAACAAAAATTTCAGAGTGTATAAGGCAACTGAAGCGGGATGAGGCTCGTATAGAGCAAGAATAATAGGATTTTCAATTTTCTAAAACAATTGTAGAATTGAATTACTTTTGAAATGAAATGCTATGCCTTGACACTTATGAAGCCATTCAAACTAGCACTCAGACAGTCCCTACAAACAAATTTTTAGTCAGCAATCCTTTTCGTTGTTCCTTTTCATGACTCGAATGTTTCTCGTCGACTGTAGTAAGATCTTGGATCTTAGGGCTTATGAACCCTTTCACAGATTCAGACGTACCTACTCTCTCTTTACAGCACTACAGCAGTGTTTCTCAAAAGACGTAATGCGAAAATCACCAAGTGTGCCTCGAAATAAAAAAAATAATTCTTAAGTTTCTGTTAGTATGATCTCATTAACTTCGGTTTTTATTTTTATAGTACTTAGTTTATTTTTCAATGTGTGCCGCCAAAATTTTTTTTTCGGAAAACGTATTGTGACAGTAAATAGATTGGAAAATACTCCTCTAGAGATATATACTTTCTCATCACACAGTATCTCACAGACAGTCTCTCACAGACAGTCTATCACAGACAGTTTTCCTCACAGACAAATTCTTGAAAACAAAAAAAATTCTATAAATAACTATTATACAAAACTATGTTTGATCTACGTTCTACGTTCTCTTTTTTCTCGGGGAGGGGGAGAAAGTATTATTTTTATTACCGTGTAGGAACGTAGGATAGTTCAGTCTACGATAGCTTTTGGGTGGGAATACGCTATGAACCGTTTGGCATACGTTATTGACCAATTGATCATAATTATATTTGAATTTTACAGCCGACGTTTACTAGAGCTTGACTATCTTCTATCTTCTTGGCTGGCTATATGCCACTATTAAAGTGAAAAAAATATCTGAATATTTCAATTTTCCATTTATAAAAAATTCCCACCCAAAAGCTATCGCTGACTGAACTATACAGCAAATTGTAACTAAAGATTTGAACATGAAGCGATGGAGATCAAACTTTTTCCTGATAACATATAATATTAATTTTTTTCTTTGAATTTGAAGGAATTGTATGAATGCTGTAGAAGTGGGAATTTCGAATATCTATTATTAGAGATCTTTGCAAAATTGATTGTATGATTTAGCTCCATGGTGACTTCACGGTCTCTTTCTAAAAAAATCATCGTGAAGGAAAAACTGTTTGCCTCAATAGAAGAGGGGGGTTAAATTTTTCACAGGCAAGTGATGATTTTCATCCGGGCTGTTTTGGTTTTAATAAGTGGCTATCAATAGCGAAATAAGTGTTTCACAAGACATAGAGGGTAGGTACTGAAAAAGGAATTTAGGATTTCATTAATAAATTAAATTTTAGAGGTATTCGTATTATGCTCCTGTAGTAATAAAGTGGTGCTTATTTTGACTAATGTGCTTCTCCGTTGAGGCTGGGGGTTGAAAATGCAAAGTTAGACCGTGCAAATCCGATTGAAAAATATTTTATTACCTTCTTTACCTTCAGTTAAGGTTCAGGCTTGCCAATTTTGTGCTCTATGGATCAACTGCTATTTGAATAAACTTTATTATAGTGATCTGAATTTCAATAAAACGATACCTATTGTAATCTTCTGATTATCTTGATAATGAGCTCTGAATTATTAGAATGTTACCTCTACAACATTTTGAAAGTTTTCATATAACAATACCCATCAAACAGTAGCTTTATCTAAAAAAAAGTCCCTTTTCGTATACCTACAAAATAATAATCTTAAAATCCCATCTACAAAATATGTTATACGGTTCTTATTTTGTTGCGAAACTGATTTTAATCAAAATATTCTGCATCAATAAACTTGACAAAATTTTGAAAATTGATCAAATAAGCGTATTCATCTCTTTGGGTATAATTTGTGTTCCTCCCATCAAATACGAATTAATTAATTTCATGAAAAAAACTTATAAAAATTTATTTGTGTTGATGTTTTCTAAATAAAGCTGTGTAGGTAATTCATCAAATTGCCAAAAGACCGTGAAATCGCTTAACTTATCCAAATTATTCCGGTGGTCAAACTTTTGTATGAAAGCATTTTTGGTCAGTCAAAATATATTTTCTATTATTGTAAATTTATACGGGCATCAGCACATACGTATAAGTAGCTACTATTTCGGTGTTTACGGTAATGCCCAGGTAGTCAACTTCAAGTGGCCGGTGTTCAGACGACTAACAATATAGAAGAAGTGCCTCTCGTTTCCATTATTTATATAAAGACCTTAGGAACATTGTTGACTCCCGCCGCAAAAAGGCCAACGCGTACCTCTTGATGTTTTAAGTACTTACATTATTGGGCAAATTCAAAATTCATTTTTAAAGCTCTAATGTGTAGTTTTCTCCCTAATTTTGCAAAAATTCAGTCCATATTAGCCATATTACATGCTAGTTATTATGTGAATGCGGTTGAATTTTCGAGTGCAGATTATGATCATTATTTATAGGGGTTTTTAAAAGGACTTTACAGTCAACGCACATTGCTCGTAAACAGAAATAATGCCATTTACGTTTACAATACAGACTACTTCTTACGCATGATTACATACAAATGTAGTCTCGTGCTGAATTTAACAAAAATTTCTATCTGGCGCCTAAAACTTTTGTTTAGTAAACAATTTTGTGTACTTTACAAAATTATACACCCCAAAACTTAAAATTTTCATTAGGTATGTAATTTTTAATTCCATGTTTTACTTTCGCACAAAACAAAGGAAGTTGGAAACTTATGGGGTTTCCAGTTCCGATGCGTAAGTTACATCTGCTTGGCTTCCACAAAATACGCTTCAACGATTTTATTAAAAGTCAAAAAGTTTATGTTAAGGCTTCTTTCATTTACTTTTGATGAGTAAAGGTGTCACATGTAATTTGTCTAAAAATGTTGAATAATTAATGCGTAAAAAATAAATACTACTATGTAAAGCTTCTTTTTTAATTTAATTATCTAAAACCACAAGTGGAGTTTTTTTGGAATAAGCCAGGGTTTATTAAAAGAAAGTTTATTTGTGCGAAACTAAAAAATGAAATTAGAAGCAAATAATTTACAATAAAATGTGCTATCAAAAAATTTGTTAAGCGAATTTCTGTTCTTAAGGCATACTCTCTTGTCGGATGTCTATATATAAATAGGGAGCCGCTTGTAGATATCAAATTACGCCATTATTCCGTTCCAGCCACCCTTACCTGCCCACCTCACCTTTATATAGAAGAACCGATGTTCATTTTGATCCCGCTAGCATCCTCGATTCGTATTTTATAGTATACAGAATATATTGATTACACGCCACTGCATTTTAACACGCAGGGTCTTTTTATATGTAGAACCAACGAACTTAACAAAAAATATCAAATCAAGTGAAAACGAGTAGTGGAATTTTAATTAATCATCTCACTGATTCTCTATACTTGTTAAAATTAAAAATGACACATTAGTTACATCCTGGCCCACCCATTTAGATTGTCATTAATTTGTTTAATAATTAACTACCGCGATTTACATTGATTTATTAGTGAGTTTGTTAATTGAAGCAAATTACAATAAAAAATATTAATTAAAATAGATTAGGGACATAATATTGCTAAATATACAAAACGTTTGTTATTTTTTTTTCAAAAAGAAAAACTTGTTCCATACGTGCAAATTAAGAAAATTTTGGAATGTGTTAGCAAAAATCGAGCAAAACTTTCAATGAAGTGACTTTAAATGCATCTCCCAGTTTTTTAATTTTCATCAGAAGTATTAAATTAGAAAATGTCATTCATATGAGCATGAGCAAAGAAAATACATTCGTATAAGTTTGTGCGAGGGAAATCTATTTTAAAATCAACGTTAATTAAATATTACAAATGTTTTTATTTGAATATTGAATTGGTATTATAGCTTGGAGCAATTTTAATCAAATTGTCGATACAGTTAAAATTTAATAATTTTAATTTCCTATATGTCAGAAAATGCAATTGAACGGAACAAAATGTAAAAATTTAATAATTATTTATTTTCTATTACAATTCCCATATAAGAAATCTATATCCAGCAGCTCGATATTTGAGTCAAATATGGCAAAATCGTAAATTATCACAATCTAAAATATACCTGCATATAAGTAACGGCAATTATAATTTTAGACGTTCCAATTTTGAAATGCGATACAGATGTTTGTGGGGGATGTTGATATGTTGACTGGTCTCGTGATATTAAGACGATGTCCATGATGATAGCGGCTTAACAAAAGCACTTTTTGATAGAGGCTAGAGGTATAAGTCGGGCTTAATCGGTCTATTTTGGTTATATTTATATGTGGTAGCATTTTGTATACAGACCTTTCAGGAACACCCTGATGTAGAACTGTGTCGATTCCAATTATAAAACTATCAACGTATGGAGAATCTTTTACAGATAGTATCTTATATATGTGAAGAGTGTGAGCAATAATGAGATTGTTGGTGCTCGGTGCTATTATCTTTAATATCATTATCAATGTAGACCTTGCGATAAAAATCAAATTTCTATCTACATTAATTCATAAAGAGTATAACTATTTCAAAAGCTGAAAAATTGCAAAGGTTTATCCAGTCTTTAAAGCAAGCATTTCTTGAATTCAGTTCGCGTTTCAAAAATCTTTATCTTTAAAGTCAACGTAATACTCGTATACCTATATAACAGAATTATTCTTTATCATGTGCACTATGTGCACCCTCACGTATCAGTTTGATGTCACCGTGGTTTCATTCTCAAGCATTCAACTCTGTTACCAATCTTGAACCAAACGTTTTGATGATATTGGAGGTTTTAGATGAGAGCTACAGGTGGTTGCTGCGTCTACCTCCTACTTCTCAAAGGACTCTCTCATGACATGACATATATACCAGGTTTTGGTTTTTTAACCAATTTTATTTTACTCTTGCTATGTTCGTATTCTCGAGATCAGTCTTAGTAGTGTGTATATGATTTTCATAAGAACTACATCGTCATAGTTCTTATTCATACGAACGGCATCAAGGTTTCGAAAATATCTATGAAGAAAGACAGAGTCAGATTGTTTTTTGTTGGGTATCAATAGGGTACTAAACGCACTCGAAGATATAACCTTGCTTTGAATTTTCCAAA
This sequence comes from Malthinus seriepunctatus, assembly GCA_963924605.1. Classification (NCBI taxonomy): domain Eukaryota; kingdom Metazoa; phylum Arthropoda; class Insecta; order Coleoptera; family Cantharidae; genus Malthinus; species Malthinus seriepunctatus. The sequence goes on along the minus strand of OZ004600.1, from coordinate 115,343,014 downwards.
ATGCGGAGTTATATCATTTAACTGGAAAATATACTGCAACGTAAACTCTTCCTTGAGAACCTAGGCTTCATCACTTGAAAGTGTGCCATCTTTGATAAGCTGCTAGTGCAGTGCTCGAAACTTAAAATACTGTCCTCGTGCTTTGAACTTGAATCCGGGGAGCACCAGAAATTGTGGGGATTCAAAGGAATCAATCAGCACATCCTCAATTTATTAAAGAGTGGCCAAGAGTCGGACTTAATTTGTCCTCGTTTTATTGATATTGGGTATAAAACATTAAGATGTTCTAACAAAATATATAAATTTATTTGGTAGGTTGAGGTAGATTATGTTAGTAAGTTGATTGATAAGGATAAGCCAGGATTGTAAAACGACGAAAAATGATAAAATTAAACTTATAGATATATACAAGTTTAGCTTTCAAGATCGTTTGGCCCCGTCGGCAAATGCCGTACTTGCCAGTCCAACTCGGACTCTGATGAGTGTGAAGTTGTAAATCTGTTAAAATTTTATAAAATGTCATAGTTTTCTAAAACTAATCGTGACAGTGAAATTAGACCTGTATGCTATAAGTATAGAATTTTGTGAGAATCTTGCTTTTAAAAGTTTCTTGTTTTGGCCCTGTCTTGAAATCAATACATGACCGAGATCGATACAAGATTACCATTTTCAAATCAAGACACAAGATTAAGAATTACTTTTACTAGTCTGGAAATTTCTAAATCTAGAAGCTGTCGAGGAGTTTGACGAAAGTTTATTGTTCTGATACTGTTTTAAAATCAATACAAGATCAAGACAAGATTGCCGTTTTCACAAGACAAAATCAAAGATTACTATAGTGGAGAATTTTCAAAATCAACAAGCTATCTAAAATTTCTTGATCTTGAAAAGTACATCGAGTTTGACGAGACTCTTAGTTTTTGCTTTTCAAATTTTCTTGTTTTGATTCTGTCTTAAAAACCTGATCTTGTCTCTATCTTGTCAGATGATTATCATTTTTAAATCAAGACAAGATCACTGTCTTTTATTAATCGAGAAATTTCAAGATTGAGAAGATTTCGAGAATTTATTGATTTTACAAGTAGAGTTTGACGAGCCTCTCGCTTTTCAAAAATTCTTGTTTTGATCCTGTCTTGAAATCAAAACATGATTGAGACAAGATTACTATTTTCAAATCAAGACAAGTTCAAAAATTACTGTAGTCGAATATTTTCAAGATCAAGAAGCAGAAGCTCTCGAAGCATCTTTAATTGTAGTGATGAACGAGAGGTGATAAACGAGACAAGAATTTCTCGTTTTGTCTCGTATTTCAAAACTTGAGTCTCGTCTCGAATTGAAAATGTCACTCTCGAAAGGTTAATCTCGTCTCGTAAGCTATTTTAGCGCTTTAGTTTCGATTCTAACTCTTATCACAAATCGCAATCTCGTCTCGTTTCTCGTCTCGAAATCGTTTTGATAATGTCTACTAATCAAGAAAAGGTCAAGACAAGATTACTATTTTAAATGAAAACAAGATCAAAAATTATAGTATATCAAAAATACTATAGTCAAGACCTTTCAAGATCAAGAAGCTATCAAAATTTCTAAATCTTGAAAAGCAGAGTTTGGCGAGACCTAGCTTTTCAAAGTTTCTTGTTTTAATCCTGGTCTTAAAATCAAGACAATATCGAGACAAGATTACTATTTTCCAATCAATCATTTAGCCGTGTGCTGTACGCAACTGGTTATAAATAGCGTCAACGTTGAATCGTTAAACGAAGCTGGATATTATGCCTCTTGCATTTTGCATTGTGTTGAAGAATAAGATTAAAGACTCAACGTTAAAGTTATATTATAACCGGTCGCCTACAGAACACGGCATCTACTATTTTCAAATTTCAGTAATTTTAAATTTCAAGTTCAAGATGCTTTAAATAGCCTACAAATTAAGAACAATCATCCAAAGAGACAAGATTTCTTGTCTTGGTGAAGTGAAAGTTCAACAAATTTTCGAAATTGTGATCAAGATTTTTTTAAATTGCTGTGCCATTTTATATAATCCATTCACTCTTTATTTGGGCTATGGTTGGCCATGAACTTTTATTTTTTGGTTGGCCAAAATAAAAAGTCCCTATTAAGTTGACTGACAGCTCTTGACAATACCAAAAAATGACAGACCACTGACAGGCCAACTATTAACACAAGTGAATAAATGCCATTACTCTACAATACTTAGCGCAACTATAGCGCAAATAAAGAGTGAATGGATAATACTTAGAAAAACAGAACTTAGTACAAGACTTTTAATTTAATTAGGTAGGCAGGCATAGTTTTAACACCATCGCAGTAGTCGAAAATGTGAATAACTTTATAAAAAAAAAAAAATTTTTATTTAAATTTTAAATCTCTCGTCATTTAATAAATTAGTCAATGTGTTTATCTTTTAAAATTTCACTACAATAGCCCTCTTCCTTCTAAATAGCCCCGTATTCGCGTAGCTTTTTTCAAAGGCATCGTTCACGAGATACCCTAATACTACTAGGGCTGGGCAAAGTATCGATACTTATTCGAAGTATCGATACCTTAAGTGGTATCGAATACCGATACCGAGGGTCGAAAGTATCGAAGTATCGAAAGTATCGAGGTATCGAAAGTCCGAGGTATCGAAAGTATCGAGGTATCGAAAGTATCGAAAGTATCGAGGTATCGAAAGTATCGAGGTATCGAAAGTATCGAGGTATCGAAAGTATCGAAAGTATCGAGGTATCGAAAGTATCGAGGTATCGAAAGTATCGAAAGTATCGAGGTATCGAAAGTATCCAGGTATCGAAAGTATCGAGGTATGGAAAGTATCGAGGTATCGAAAGTATCGAGGTATCGAAAGTATCGAGGTATCGAAAGTTTCGAGGTATCGAAAGTATCACAAACTTCAACATTTTTTAGCATCTAAAATACTGCATAATAATGATAGTTTTGGTATAGTTAATAAGAAATATAGAGATATTTCAACTTATAAAATATATGGATTGGGTAACCTGTTATATTAGCTTTCATTTAAAACAAATTTTATCAAAATTGATGGTCGCATTCAAAAGATTAACTCATTTTGGAAAATTACAACATTTAATGCAAATTGACTACGACAATAACTTTCTCAGCTCTCTGTAATATACAATTATTATTATTATCATCACAAAATGGTCCCATAAAGTGTAGCTTCTTAAATGCCTTATAATTTCCTCGATACTTTCGATACCTCGATACTTTCGATACCTCGATACCTCGATACTTTCGATACCTCGATACTTTCGATACTTTCGATACTTTCGATACTTTCGATACTTTCGATACCTCAATACTTTCAATACGTCGATACTTTCGATACCTCGATACTTTCGATACTTCGATACTTTCGATACCTCGATACTTTCGATACTTTCGATACTTTCGATACTTTCGATACTTTCGATACATCGATACTTTCGATACCTCGATACTTTCGATACCTCGATACTTTCGATACCTCGATACTTTCGATACCTCGATACTTTCGATACCTCGATACTTTCGATACCTCGATACTTTAGATACCTCGATACTTTCGATACTTCGATACTTTTGAATAGTATCGATACCGTCGTGGTATCGATACTTGATACCTGATTCGAGGTATCGCCCAGCCCTACCTACTACCTCTACCTATGGATTCTCGATGTCGAATTATTTTTTCCTAGGAAAATGAGCACGTTGAATGTGATTTTCATATAATAACTCAATCCATACCTTCATTAACTTATTTTTTTTTCACTTTCATATACAGATGCACATTATGCACAGGGCTGATGGACTGGCCCCGCGGGCTACCAGAAATTTTCCGCGGTGGCCCGTGATGTGAAAATGAAAAAATATATATATTGCATAAATTCAGATAAATTGAAAAAATCAAAAATATAAATCTGGGCTATCAGATCTTCCGGTACTACTTTTTTCCCAGTCCAGCTCTGGTGATGCACATCCTTTTAGACTATGTAGACTATATTTCTAAAATTCTAAATTTTCTATTCTAATTTTTATTTTCTAAGATGGATGGTAATTAATGCACCTTCCCAGTCCAGTAATAATGTTTGACTCTTTTCTAAATATATTCAAATTCATCGTATAAGATTCGGTCTTTTCTCAGTCATCAGATTCGGTCTTTTCTCAGTCATGATATCCGCGGTTGTCCAAATATCCTTCCACAGCTTCCATTATGTATAGGTACCTAGATATTTTCAATTAGAGACAACTTTAATTTGGGTGAGTAAGTACCTAGGTAAGGAGGGTAAAGTCATAAGTATAGGTTTTACCAGTTTTTCGTGAAAAGTCGCGGAAACGTGTAGTTGCTAAATTTTCTAAAAACCAAATAATACTACCTCATGTTATAATAGTGTTGAGTATCTTTTTTATATTAGGCAGTAATTGTTATTTTATCTTTTATACACCAAGTAAATTATAAAATGTTTGCTTTCCACATCTGTCGCTATAAAAGTAGAAAACTTTTGTGTTTTACCAATTTTATAATAAAATTGTAGTAACCTTGTAAACCACAGACCGCAAATGTAATGAAATCGCCTAGTTTGTAATTCGATATGTAAGCAACTGTGCAACGCCAGCATTAGACCATTGTAATTATTGTCCGGAATGTGTAAGGGATGTAAAAAAATCTCGTATTCGCTGAATTGGTTGAGTGGATTGTAAATCCTGCTGTGGTAAACTGATATCAGAAACTAAACCCTTTCTAAAATCTAAAGTTTTATGTAAAAAAAGCAATTTCGTAAAGTACATAAAAAAATACGTTCAATTTTGTAATTTAAATTGAATTCATTCAACAATACTTTTCTTTTACAAAAACCCTACTGTATAAAATGTAGTTTGAATTTCGTTTTTTTTTCTAAAAAACGTCAAATGTAAAATATTGAAAGTTTTCCCATTATTCAAAATTTTTTGATATAGGTTAAGAAAAGAGTTTAAATTGTTGTAACCCTTTTTAACCCTTCGTGCGTTGAAAGTAAAAATTTACCTTTTGTAGTATTACAACTTACCTAAAACTCTTACTTTTCTCACATTTATTTAGATATGGGGGACTATAAAATAAATTAGGAAAGAGTTAAACCCTTTTTAGTTTCAATTTTTGAATACGGTTTCGTATTAGGTAGGGTAACTAAAGTGGTGGTTTCTCACAATTTTATAAATTTAATTTTATCACACGTTCGAGATGTATTGACCTGCTTTTACATCAAATTGCGGTTACATAAAACCCTTTTTTTTTAAGGTTTACTTCAATTTCACATGAATGTAAAAGTTCGAATTCAATACCAAAGTGCACAGCATTATATAGGTAATGCTATTTTTGAGAAAGAGTGTATACTTTGTGTCGATTATCAGGATAGTGCACTAAAAGTTCAACAAAAAGGGATTACATTTATACACATCCGAAAGATGTTTCAACCAAAGGGTTTTGTTGACATAACAAAAGTGTTTATTTAGCTCTGCAAAAATATTTCAAATAAATCGTATTTACTTGACTTCATAACATTTCTTAATAGCCATAGTCTAACGCAAGTACCATGGACTAAATTATCATTCAAAAATTATATAAAATTATAATTTTTAAAATCAAAATGTATTAGTTTTAATTAAAATAGATTTAATCAAAACCGTTATAGTAAGTAATGTAATTACGTTATAAGATTGGGGTTGGAGTCATGGTAACACCCATCAGTCTCTCCAAAACTATTAGAAGTTGGTTTATTATTTACAATGCTAGACACACGCGTTTTACTTTCCATATTAAAATTTTTACATCTAAGGACCTATGTATAAGCCAAACAGCAAAAAATTATATCTAAAATAATTTGGATTGAAATGGGTGAAGGTGAAGGGTGAAGGCTCATCAGTGATTAGAGTAAATTTTTAAGGCAATTTCAAGTTGGAAGTTATAAACTCTTAATTTTATTTTTCATAACTTTTGCAGTCTTATCCAAAATTTACTAAAAAGTACCTGATACTTACAGGTTTTATGGACCTCGGGTTAATTTAGGTTATGGGGGTTCCTTAACAATCATACGTCTTAGGGTGTGCGCATATTAAAAGATTCGAGCATATAGAGTCTCTAGAGCATAGCATATACCACAGCGTTCTGGGGTACTCAAATTCAAAGCTGAGAGCATAGAGCATATTGCACCCTTGTAGGGACATATGATTCTAGCTGAAATTTCAAACAACTCTATGTAAACTCTATGGTCGAAACTTCTAATTTGCGCACACCCTTAGTTATGCATAAAAAATCCAAAATCCAAAATTTACTAAAAAGCACTTGATAGGGTTTTATGGACCTCGGGTTAATTTACCCGGTGACGCAATCCAATAACTTGTGCACAAACTTTTCGAACAGTATTATTTTAAAATTTCTAATTTCCTTTTATATAAAAAATCTAACGTATTTTCAAGTTGACACACATACGAAGTAACATTCTCTATATTCTAACGCAATAGCAGGGTTGTAGGTGCAAGGGTTTGTAAAATATCAGTGCTGGACCTTCTCTTCTACTGGTCCATATCTCCCCCACTTACCCTATTATTAAATAAATTTAATAATTAAATATAAAATTCAAAAATAATTAATATGACAGAAAAAGCCTAAAACATTTAACAATTTTTATTGTGTTTCAAGGAAATGTCTAATTTCTTCTAATTTTCAAATTAAGTTTGTGGCATTATCAAGCATCTAAAATTAATTTTCTTAATTGATTTAGATGCAGAATACTGTGCTCTAAAACTTTTATATAAAGAGTTTGTTTCTAAAACAAATTAGGGAAGCAGGAAATATGATTTTACATGTTAAATCTATGACCGAGAGGTCCGGTCACCACCCTGTATACCTAAGTAGTAGGTACAGTATTATATCTTATATTAATGTTATATAAAATATCTTAATATCTATAGTTTTAGGACTTTAGGAGAAACATTAGGTACGATGGAATTTATAAATTATTATAGGTAGGTATAATATACCGGGTGACACAGGGATTTGGAACACTCTTATAACTCCGTAATTGATCAACTTATTGAAATGAAATTTGGTGTGGGTTATATTCACATAAATTGCAATTGTTTTAACTACCTACTTGTGAAATATCTGTCATTTCCGATTATGCCGGGAATGAAGTTAACTTTAGATTTTTAAATAGAACACCATATATATTTTTACATTTTTGAAATCTACATTAGATTTTGATTTTGAATACAGTTTCATCAAAAAATTAATTTTTAAAGCACAAAAAAATTTTTTTCTAAAAAGAAGCAGTTGTCTAGAGTGCTATGATGAGGTTAGGTATAAAATCATCTTTGAGAGGTTCTTGTAGGTACTATGGAAATTTTTTTTGCACCACAAAAGTTAAAAGTTAGTGTTGTGAAGCTTTCAGAAGTTAATTTAGTAATATTTTCCTCAATAACTTCATTCTTTCAAAAACATCGGAACAACTCTAGAAAACATGAAAACAATACTTTATCTGAGGTAGAATTGTTCCGATATGTTGCCATTTGAAAAAATGAAGTTATTGAAGGAAATCCGACCAAATTGCCTTCTGAAAGCTCCACAACACAATCCTTCAACTTTTGTGGTGTAAACGTAATTTCTATAGTACAAGTACCTCTGAACAATGATTTTATACCAAAACACAGCACTCTAGACGTTTTTTTAAATTTTTTTTGCTTTTAAAATGAATTTTTTGATGCAAGTAGCTTTAGGAATGTTTATCAAAAATTAAAATTTTATCCTAAGGCGTCGTGATCCTAACCCACTTAAGAATTTTATATAATGTTCCTTATTTTCCAATTTCAAATCATTCTTCCAATTCCAAACCAAACCACTTAAAACGTATTTCTGAATTCTGCATCCGCTGATGATTATTTTTGAATTATAGTTTATTCTTCTTTATTCTTATTAAAAATTTTAAATTTTCTATTGATAAAAAAATGAAAATTGTTTTAAAAAGACCTCATTACAAGAAGCTCTTTATCGACGTATATAAAGTCTAACAGTTTTCAAAAGCTGACAAACAAAGCTAATATTTGTTCAGAGGGCGAACAATAAAAGCATTTCATTCATGCCGATCCATCTGCAAAAAAACAACACACGAAATTTTCCATCTTTTGTTATGTCGAATTGCAGAAATGTTAAAGACAAGGATGAGCTGAAAAAGCTTCGTACGGAATTTATATAATACAGTGGAGCTTTATCCCTAGTGACAGTTTGAAGCATCTGCTACTATGGAAGCTAAACTCCGCCTTCTACTCCCACCTACCTTTTGTTAAAATTTAAGAGGGGAGAAAAGACCATTCGTAGTTGATATTCTTCGTAGCATTGGATAAATTTGGTTGCCATAGCTACAACATTCATACCTACGATGTCGGAATTTTTATACACAAATTTAATTATTTACACACAACTTGAAATGCTGAAAGGCATTTCCAATTTGTCAAAATACCTTAATATTCAAGTCTACTCTTTGTATAGTTAACGAGTCTTGCGTAGGTACTTATAAAGAATATAACGAGTCGAGTATTAAAATAATTTTAGCGCGTTCATACAATTATTTTGGATTATCACAAAATTATTTAAAAGCAAAAATTTAAATATTAAGTATGTATTAACGTAAAAACACAAAATACAATAATTTTCTTATGTAAATAGCCACTCGCTGTGTCTGGTGAGAGCATCTCCGAGGGGTAATGTGACACCCTGGCGCTTTGGGAATAAGGCCCTGCTGTTATGAAATACAAACCCGCAGCTATTTAATTCAGGGCTTATATTGTAACTGTTAAGTGTGTAAGGTGTTACTGTGTTAAAAATTTTATAGAGCCAATAAACAAAATTGATGTAATTAAATATGAGGTTATATTACATCGAAAAATATCTACCTACCTACCTAATTATGCTTATTATTTAAAATTTTATTTTTTTCACTTTTTAAACAGAAATACTTTTGAGCCACATAGCAAAGTACCTATACCTAATATCTATATCTAATGCCTATAGAGTAGATAGATCCTACAGTAGAGTCACGATAAGTGAACCAAATATTAGTGCACGGTTCTGCTACTCCAATGACGAGGTTGTCATAGAGTTTAAAGACAAATGAACACAATAGCAATTAAGCTCTGTTTATTACCTACATTAAAAATAGTAAATTATGTTTTATACCTAAATATTTTTGATCAATAAACTAATTATTATATTATTTAAAAAAAACTGGTTAGTTTTGCTTGTTTCACAAATCTTTTTTACACTTTTCTTCCTGTAAGGGATTATATACCAGTCAAGATATGTTTTTTTGGAGTTGGGTCCATGAAGACTTTGAGCTATAACATACAAATTTTAAATTCCATAGAATTCCATCTAGGAAATCCAGCATTTTCTCATTTAATGTGTGCGGGGTTCTTTATAATAAATTATTTAAAAATTCACTATAGGTGAGACAGCTTAGTAAAAATGAATAGTTAAGACAAAACTCACTTTCAGTTAAAGCTTACACTTTGATTTTTAAATGATTTTTAGTAAATTAATTTTTTTCAAGAGCTTTTACGTATAACAATGAATAATTCTAAAAGCTACTTGAAAACATTTTTGGTATTCTCTCATCTTCCTAATTAAAAAAATATAAAAATATTCAAAATTGCCGGAAAACCCTGTGAATGAACGGAAAATTTAGTACATGGATATAAAAAACCAGTAAATGAACTAAAGAAAATACGTTATTATAAAATGGTATTACAAAAGATTTTATTCTAAAACTACACTTTAAAAATATTTTTTTATTCTTTTTTATACCTAAACCTACTTATTATTAAATTCAATAAGCGAACAACGAAGTTGTTCCGGGAGGCACGGAGTGCCGACTTGATACTGTTTTTATAATCGTTATTTTAAGACTTGCGAGATTACGAGATCGAATTTTCGATTGGGTTAAAGGGGGAGGCGTGGGGGGACTTTGACAGTGAGAAAAACGCAAAGTTTTATATAAAAATTAGCAACTAAGCCGTCATTGGATTGCAAGAGTTCAAATTTGGGAGGGACGTAAGACACGCCCACAGCTATCCCCTCTCCAAATTTTCGACGAATCCGAACGATCCAAATTTTTTTATAGGTTTACATTGGTCAAAAAATCAAAATGGCCGAATCCGTGCAAAAATCGAGATTCGGATATTCTAGCGAGTCCCCATAAACTCACCGATATTAGTTTCCAAAAATGGCACGAGATGGCCGCGCGGCGGCCGACTTAAAATTCCGAAAAATCGTCGTACAACTTTGAAAAGCTGTAAAAAGAAATCTAGGCCAAAATTTAAAAATGTAGTTCACGGTTGAACGTTAGACGTCATCTGGCTATCGCCTCAGACACGATTTGGACCGATCCCTTCGGCGGTTACCGAACGTAAGGAAACCTCGGAATTTCGGCGTAACCAAAAAAATTTTTTTTCCGGAGCGGATTTTAATTTCGGATCTGACGTCTCTAGGGGGTCTAGATCGTCGTTCCGGTATCGGTTCCTCGAGAGCTCTCGCACCCGCCTCACGGAGGGGGGGACAAGAAATGGCCCTTGCGCCAAGAAGCCCAGGGCTCTACCTATTGCACCTGCGGCTTTCGGATCGGTCTCGAAAGTTAGCTCGGACCTTCTACTAAAAATGACCACAAGATAATTTCTACGTTTCCCATACAGAGGGCGCTGCAATTTTTACAAAAAGTGTTAATTTTTAGCCACAATTTGGGGATAGCGGGAGAACGCGGAGGCCTACGGCGTCCCGTCTTCTCTCAAAGAGGGAAGGCCCGATTTGGTTCGGTAGGCCGTAGGGAATTATTCGGGGCATTCGTGGTGCGTCTTCAATTTGAAATGGCGCAGTCGAGAAAAGTGAAAAATTCAAAAAATTCGTGAGCACGAACGGGAAGAAAAGTGCCGACTTTTTCGCTTAATTATCGTTATTGGACCGAGTCCCCGTCGTTTGTCGCCGGCGGCGGGCCAAAAAGGCCCTAAACAAATTTTGACATAGTCCAGTAAGCAAGTTCGCTTATTGGGCCGAACCGATCTCTATACTATATCTTATATATACCATTCGGGATCGAAACTGACGAATTCGGAGTCAAAAATGAGCTAAGGCCAAAAGGGCCCGAGTTGTGGAATTTTTTAGGTTTTAGACTTTGTCGCCAAAAATCGTAGCTGGGGCATAGACCAATTCGTAGCGATGCCGAGCGGAGGTCTTTTCGACGACACCCCGGGCTACGTCGGTGCCAAGTTTCAAATCGATCGGGGAATCCCCTGATTTTTAAAGTCCTAAAAACAAACTAAAAAATTGAAAAAAATGAAAATTTTACCAATCGAGTTGAAATTCGGCATGGGTGTTGAGCAAGTGCCCCGGACCACATTTTCGCTTATTAAAAATCTAAAAGTTCAAAAACAAAAGAATTGGTCTTCTTTGAACATCGAAACTCAAAATTTCTAAAATTTTTATTTATAGCATGCTGATGTTGAAATTAGGCATGGGTCTAGTTTCTGTGGTCCGATTGACGATTCCGTCAAAAAATTCCTGATAAAAAAATTCGGGCACTCCTTTTGGGGGGCCCGAAAATTTAAGAATCTGATCGAAAATTTTTTTGCACCATTTTGTTTGGGTCCAGGTCCTATAAGTTTTTACTCGAGGGAAAATTTTTGACAGACGTACCGTTTAGGCGCTAGGTGACCATTAAGGTAAAAATATGAGAATTTTCAAATTTAGGCCTTTGTCGCGAACACGAAAGTAAAAAAAATTGAGTTATTTTGCCCCGGAAAGGTCCTTCGAACTCTCCCCTTTCGATGTCGCTAAATTACAACCCAAAAAAATTTATAAGGGGGGCGAAAAAATTTAATCTATAATTTAAGTTATAAAGTTACCAGCGGTCCGATCGGGCGGAATCCCCGATTGCATCCTCTTTGAATAAATGTTAAGAGCTATTATATAAATTAATTTGAGTTATAAAAACATTTATAACGTAGATTTTGTAGATTTCTGATTCCAAAACATTAAAAAAATAACTTAAAAAAACTTGAACCTAAACTGTATAAATATTAGGTACTTTCCATTTGTTGAAAAGTACAGCTCCAAACAGTTAATGTTTTGGAATCAGAAATCTACAAAATCTACGTTATAAATGTTTTTATAACTCAAATTAATTTATATAATAGCTCTTAACATTTATTCAAAGAGGATGCAATCGGGGATTCCGCCCGATCGGACCGCTGGTCCTTAATAAATTAGAAAAACCGGCAAATCCTTCAATTAGGTAGGTACAGTGAGCCTCACAGTTATTGGCCACCCTGGCTATATGCCAGGGTGGTTATTAGCCAACAACGACAAAAGGACAGAAGGGAAACTTGTTGATTTACTACTTGTTGGCAAAATAAAGTTACCCCTCAATTTAAGTAGGGGGTGATATGATGATTACATCCATAATTTGTGCTAAACGTAAAGCCAGGGTGGCCATTAATTATGAGGCTGACTGTACCTACTGGTCGACGTTAATTCACTAGCTGCATCACCTAATACCCAAAACCATAATATACCGGGTGATTAGCACCAAACCTGGTCATAGGGCAATTTAACATTATGCATATTTCCAAAAATATATGAATTGCCATGGTAACGTGCCATGGTTACCAAATCCGGCAATAGCGATTTTATTTATCATAGGAAATTTTAAACTGTCAGTGTGTGATTTAGGGCCAATTCTACATCGTACTTATTCTGGTATTAAATCTTGGAATTTATTTTAGTCTGGGTATAAAACTGAAAAAGCGTTCTACGAGTATCGGATAAACACGGAATAGTACGGAATAGGATAAATTTTGGGATAAGTTTCGGTATAACTTTATACCCTACGTTGAACCACCGGATAAAACTCAGATAACTTTATTCCGGGTGTTCTAGCCAATGAAATAATACTAACGTCTAGCCCCCGCCCCGAGAAAACGTCGTATACGATCGCCTCTGCTTTCGTATTTTTAATAAATAAATAAATTAGGAATTTTTGTACTTACTAGTAATTATTTTTTAATTATTTGAAATGAAACAAACGATTTAGATTAGATACTATAGCACATCACACAGCTGGATGTTCCAAGAAACTAATTTAACTGTTGTACCGTTAAAGATTTTTACAGGTAGAAATTGTCAATTACGTATACAATCAAGTTAAATAACAAAAGGGTTCTTTCAAAAATAGAAAAAATGTGGAAAAAGGTGATATAACTGTACATTACAGGATTAATAAACGAAATGTAGAAAGTTCAAAAGTCGTTCGAGGCAAAAGGCGCTTAATGTACTCTTTGTCAAAAAAACCGTACGATTTTAAAATTATTTTAATTTAAATTTGAAGTAATTTTATTGTAAGCTATCCCTTTTTTTAAAGATAAAGGCATAAAACGGTTCAACCCACTACCTGCTCTTCTCAAAAATAACGGGGGACACATTCTTAAATTACAATTTAACTGAATTTCTGCAAGTATAAAAAAATAAAAATGAAAAATTGTTTGTTGTTTGAGGTTATGTACTGATGTTGACATTTAAAATTTTCCATTAGACCTAAAATTTTAGGTCAAATAATAATTTTTTAACTTTTCCAGCATTGCCAACTTATGTTCTAATAGTTAAACTGAGGAATAAAAATTTCAAGGATAAAATGACATTGTAGAACGTACGGCATTTTATCCCTAGGTATAAGTTCGGGGTTAAAAAAATTACCAGTATAACAATTTCACAGTTTATCCCCATACTAAATGTTCATTTGTAGAATCGGCTCTTAAAGAAATATATTTCATGGCAATTCATATATTTTTGGAAATTAGCGTAATGTTAAGTCGCCCTATGGCCAGGTTTGGTGCTAATCACCCGGTATAAGACCAATCACCAAGACTAAATAAAGTCTTGCCTATAGTATTATCGGCATTATCGCTTTCAACTTGAATTTCAAGATCAAGACCAAGACTATAGAGTCAGGGCCATATTATGCACTAGGCTGACAAGGCTAAAGCCTAAGGTGCCTTTTGCAGAAAAGGCGCAAACTTCTAAAATTACGTCTTATATTTGACAAAATAACCCTAAATATTGCCATTTTGCACCAAATTTTCCCCAACAACGTGGTACGCCACGACTCAACAAAATTCTTAGGTGGTAATTAAATAGGTATCAAATCTGTATTAGCCTAGGGCGCCAAACGGCCAAACAGACATAATCCGGCCCTGTATAGAGTATACACCTTTTAGGTACCTTACATTAAGACTATGAGGCTACCTATATATTTATAGAGGGTTAAGAAATTTTTTTTGTATTTTTTTCCTATTTCGCAAAGCCTTTTTCGAAGCATAGGTATATGCTTCGGGTATTATAATGCCCAAAAGCTTTAAATTAAAAACCACTAGTAGGTATCTAAGTTCAACCTTTACCTTTAACATATATTTTTAATTTTTGTGATAGAGCCACTGGTTTTAAAGATTGTAAGGAATAATAATGTGTCTGAACACTATTTATTTTTAATGATCGGGATCCTCACAGCACTTATATTAAGCTGGCTGTATTATCTCTACCATTTTGATTTTTGACTTAATTTTATAAACAAAAAAAAATTATTTACGGCAAATGAACGTACCTACATAAAATACCAGGCTTCAATTTGGAACGGCTTCCATTCCGGTATTCGGCATGAGCCAGCTCTATCTAGGGTTGCCATACGTCGTACGGGATTGTCACCGTATATCACTGCTCATCAGTCCGTAATACTATTTGTCCCGTTTTTGTCCCGTTTTCTCCCTAAACTCTGCGTGAGGAAATGAGCTGCAGTTTTTTGCAGATACAAAGTATATTGATCAGAAGTAGTCTAATAAATGCGAATACGTATTTGATATTCCAGTTCACAATGCAAATGTAGAAAGAACATTTTCCTTAATGTCAACTCAATGGTCGGACGAAATAAGCAGGTTGTCAGTGGACAACTTTAGTGATTTTTTTTCAGAGTAAAATAAACAATTATACCTACCCACTTTTTTCATGTTTTGTTTATTTAGCACTAGGGCTTCACTTGCAAGATTTCTCGCGAGAAATGAGCGTTTCTCGCTTTCGCAATTTGTGCGAGATGAGAATCCGAGATTCTCGCAATTTTGCGAGACTCGCGTAAAGCCTCTAGAGCGTCACTTCCGAGATTTCTCGCGAAAAATGACCGTTGCTCGCCTCGCATCTCGTAATTTTTTGGGAGGCGAGAATGCGAGATTTTCGCAATCTTGCGATACTCGCGTGAAGTCCAATTTAGCACTTAAACGTCCCGTATCAGTGCTTGGAAATTATGGCAACCCTATAGCTCTATCTGAAGAGGCAATTGTCTTAAATGTGGGGCATTTAATTTTTAATTTCAAACATTTAAACCTATAATAGCATTTTTGATAATTTCAAAGAATAATTTAGAAACAGATAACGAAAAGATCCATTACTGGTGTGGATATGTGTGGTTGTGCAAATTTTAATTTTGTTTCAATTGTGCATTTAATACCTACTAAACTGGCGACATTATACAAGATTATTATTATTAAAATTTACCTTAGATGTATAATTTTTATCTCCTTGAAGCTAATAAAAGGTAAAAATCATAACTAGGACATTTTTGTCTAAGCTATGCGGTTTTGTGGTAAATGAAACTCGACAGAATCGTGGGAATTAATAAAGTTATACAGTCACAAGAATGTTGCATTGACTGCATCAACATTACTATTTGCAATGCATGTATAAAACTACGTATTATTTACTATAATAATTAAATCATAATTAAATGCAATTTAAAAAAAAAATATGTATTTACATTGAGAAGTTCCATTTCTTTTCATAAACAAGAGCCATCAAGTTTAGAAAACGAAAATACTCATAAAATTAATAAATGAACATTTAAATATTAATGTTTGTTATTAATAATTTTTATTCCATCATCATGGTGATTATCTATGATATAAATAATAACCTATGTCTTATTTCTTTATTCGTTGGTTTATTTTGTAGTTGGTTGATATCTAAAGTGAAGTTTGAAGTGGGCTTCATTGTTAAAAGCTGCTGGAAGGGTGCAAATGTTTGCTCACACGAGCAATCCATTAGCACCCCACACCCTTCATTCTCTTTTAAGAGCTGTTTTCTCTGATCAAATAAGTTATATGTACCTAACTTCAAAAATCAAAAAAAATTTTTTTCAAAAAATAAAATTTTTTTCAATTAATTATATTAATTTAAATAATTGTATAAAGTAAAAGTTAATGGTATTCCCTCGAGAGGGGGTGGTTAAATTTGAATCATTATAAAACCTCATCATTCATCACACTCTTATACAAACCAATTATCTCAAATGTTCGCTCAGTTTGCTAATGAGTTCGTTATCATAACGTTAATTTTAAACTCCCATATGACAAAAACTGTCTAAAACATAAACTTGATAATGTAAATCAATTAATTTAGAAATATTAATATTTTGACACGTACCAAACAGGAAATAAATTTAAAAATTTTTTCTCCAAAGACAATATTTTTGAATATAAATTTACCAAGAGTATAGTATTAAAATCAACCCTTAAGTTTTCATAAACTGTTCACTTCATTTAACGTATGTTTTACGTTTTATCCAGGAAGGGAATGAAACCCCCGTAGAGACCACCAGTGTGTTAGTTTGAGTTCGTTATTTATCTGCAGTTTCGAGGCATATGTTTAAACTGCTCTTTTAAGGGTGTGATTGCCACTTTTCTGTGGTCTCTGGGGTTTTCAAAATAAATGTAATTTAGGTTCTACGGCCCCTGTTTTTGCTTTAATATACTGTTGAAATAAATTAGTGGCATAACTAACTTTGATATTAATTTTGTTGTTTTTGACTAGACATAAATTTTCCGAAAGCTCAACTTGATGTTTTATAATTTTCGAGTTGATAAATTTATTCACAATGTTTTTATCTCCATCTAACTCGTTTCTCGTGCTATATCTTTAGTATTTAAATACCAATATTGTGCACATTTCTAATTGCTTTGAAAGTGGTAAGTAAGCAAAGAATCATGTTTTTGCAATATTGTTATACACAGACTTGAGACTTGTATATCAGCAAAAACGAGATCGTTTAACTTCTCGCGCTTTTTGCCCTGTGACATAATTAGTTCATGCTCATTTTTTCTTTTTTAAAGTCCTAATGTAATATTTTAATACTTAAGTCGTTAAAATTAATCAATAAATCGCAATCTCCACTGTTTAATCTAAAGCCAACGTTCTATTGTTGCTCCTCCAATAAATGGAATCTGTAGGTCAAAATCATTGTTAAATTAACCTAATACAACCTACAAAGTATTCTGCTCTTCAACCCAGAACGTCTTTGCTAAGTAAACACTAACACGTTCTAGTTTATTTTTATATTTATAATCTTTGCTTTAAAATTAAGTATGATGTATTAACCACCAACGTATTATCATATCTGCGGTAGCTGCATATCTGCATAATGAGTACCTTGGTGTAGTCGTTGAAAAACCTCTACTTATATGAGCTAACCATGAACTCGCCTTATCCGATTCGTTCTATTGTTATTGTTTGATTTCAAGAACGATATAAATTGCGCATAAGTTTCTAGCCTGATGGAATAACACAAATTAAGAAGAAAAGTAAAAGATTTTCGCACCTACTGGTTAGTTTTCCCAAGAGTGCGGCTTGACTTATTGTTACAAATAGTCTTTATCAGTGTTTGACTGCTTTACAGGGCCCAGGGGCACGCCAGGGCAGGCAGAGCCTGCTCTTGAAAATTTTTAGCCTGTCCTAGCCAGAGTTTGCTAAGGATTTCGCAATAATAATAAAACGATAAGCTCCTAACTGTAGTTTCCAGTGCTGAAGAAGAAAACATTGATTTAGAGAAAGCATAGGAGAAAGTCAAATTTTGGGCATAAAACTTTCATCCTCGGAAGAGATTATTTGACTCTAGCAGAAGACGGGAGGGTTCGACGGGAGTAGCTAGCAACAACAAACACTTGAAGACCAAATAAAAGTATTTATTAAAAATAAAAACAAAATAAAACAGTGTTCCTCGATAAAATAAAGATGGTTTTCTTAAAGTTGTTCTTCGACCCAGGAACGATCTTCTTATTAAACGGCTCCAAGACGTAGATTGAGGGGGTGATTGGGCCAAAAGGCTTGACCACTAATGAGGGCAAAAGCGATTGAGTCGTAAAGACCTGACTACTAAGGAGGGCAAAAGCGATTGGGTCGTAAAGACCTGACCACTAAGGAGAGCAAAAGCGATTGGGTCGAAAAGACCTGACCACTAAGGAGTCTATTGACCACTAAAACGCATCGTTACACTATATCCAACCAACTAATGTCTAATTTGGTACGAAAAAAATCAACGACAATATTGCGAAAGAAAAGTTCTTGGTGTATGTAGATTTACAAGTGTGGAAAATTTAGCTTTTAGCTGCTTTGAAAATTTTTGAGCCTGCCCTCATAGCATATAGTCTAGCTACGGCCCTGCTGCTTTAGAAAGAATTCCTCGTTTTCTTCTATCATTTTCTAATGTAGATATCTACTCCATCTCATATTTCAAGTACCTACTCATCAATAGATATTTCGGCTCCGCAAAAATCGCGTTAAAAAGCTTTATTATGTCGCCTTGTGCTGATCATGATCACTGTTTCAGGTATTCTATACGGAGATCGGATTTGATGTCCACAGAGATTAGAATTAAAACAGTAGGTATAACGGAGTAATTAGCCTAATGCAGGGAAAGTCAGCGGCTGAGACAAAGAGTGATAACAACCAATCACCACGCAGTAAATAACTCAACCGCTGAATTTCCCTGAATGGGCCCAGTGAGTGCTGAAAAATATAAGTGATAGGTTATTTGCGAATATGTATAAACTGGATGAAATGGAAAGATGGTCAAAGAATATGGGGATTAAGGGATCTGAGGAGAAAAATAATAAAGAAAGATAATTATATCTACAGTGCGGCTCACACTATTAGAGAACAGAGAACGGGGAGGCCCACATCACACATGGAGATGGTCAAGATTGGACCTGATGAGTTGGGTGTCAGAAAGTTACAACAGAGAGTTACATATGACACTTTCTAGAAAATATGACAAAAAGACAGAAATGCACTGTTATGTGGCTTCTTCTTTTTAGGGGTTGAAAAACAAAAAAGCTTTTCTCGCGTATCTTTAAAAACCTTATAAGCTATTTTCCGTTTTGAAACTTTTGAACAGCAAAACCTTTTCATAATAAAACAACAAAAACATGGTAGCTATAGGTAGTTAATTTTAACTATAAATTACCAATAAGAGAAATCACGGTGGTAGATGTTAATTGTATTCTGTTTGTATTGCACGTAATGTTAACAACTCGATTGACACAATATAGTGGTTGAGGTTTTTAGTTTCATAAAGTTTCATATATCAACTCACATCACTTCAGGATTCGCGTGCTGTTTGAAAGTCATTGTTTATTAGTGCATTAAATAACGAATTTTTACATAAAAGGTATCGTTTTTAAATAATTATTAATTTCATTAAAGAAATTATAAAGCTCTTACCAAGGTCGCAACAAAATACTATAGCCGATAGTGTGAAAATGTGAAAAATAAAAAGTAAAGAAAAGCTTAACCCTTAGATATCTATCCATGGGCTATCACCATCATTCTTTGGTTATTGAAATAACGACGTCTGGAAATATATTTTTTATGATTTTTATTTGGAAAATTCTATCAAAATTTAACGTTTTCCCTTTAGTGATTTTTATTCCAAAAATTCCACATAGAAAACGTTTTTCCTGGACCCTAGATGACTGAAAACACTTATTTTTTTTCGTCTCCTCCACGCAACTAATTATTGTACCTATAAAAGGTATTTCAAGAATAGTCTGTTAAATTAAAGGGATACGGAGAGGGATGCATTCTTCGTGCAACATTCATGAGGAATACGGCGAATTTCAGATGCTGCCTCAAAATTCGGGTGGGTGCCTTATTGATATCTTCTGCGTAGACGATAATTGATAATTGTACAATGACCATGAGTATTATGGCTCTTTTCAGCCGATCCAGCGGTTTGGAGAGGTCTGATGGACACACTACCTACATGGTCTTTAAAATAGAGATTTTATATAAAATTTTTAAGAACTTGCTTTTTGCTTCTACAAGCCATAACCAGTACTTTTCCAGAGTCGGGCAAATTTCGTGGAAAGCAATTCTAAATAAAGAGATGAATTATTAACACATAATAATGATTATCCTAAAATACTTGTCTGGAATAGTAAGAGTTTATTGTTTTTTACAAAATTAGATTTTCTATATTTCTTGTTATAGTAGTTCCGACGAAAGAAAAACCCACCACGTGATTAGGTATACCTATACCGTTAAAGTTGTGCAAGTAGTTATGTACAGTCGCCACTGGGCCGAAGCGACGCCTTGTTTAGATTTGGTCACGTTGTGGCCTTTTCTTTTGTTAGGACTACACTATTGTGGCATTCTGATAAATTTGCGATTTAATTTGGCATTTTAATATTTACACTGTCTCATATAGCTGCAATTCTTTTAAATTGTCATTCCCAAAAATGCTAAAATTAAATCAATCTATATACTGTTATACTGTTATGGCCAGAATCATCAAAGCTTTGGGCTGGAGGTAGTAGTACTACATTAGGAACGCAATGTTTTCAAAATTATTATCTTAATCAAAATTTAAAAATTGACCCATCCTTGAAAAGACAATAAAAACTGTAACAGGATATGCCATTGAATTACGATTACCTTTCCTTACTAATTTTTTGGGAATGATTGCACCACCGCTGAGGGGTTGAAGTGGCGGTGTTTAAAGTAGGAAATAAAATAAAAGTATCTTCTTCAAAAATAAAATCAACGGGTCCGAGCGATTTTTGACCACTTTTGAACACCCTTGTTGCGTTTTTGATGGTCCATTTTATACAGTAGGACCTCGATAGTCCGGATTAATTAAAACCGAGGCAATCTGGACTTTTGAAACATCCGGATTACTGATGCATCGGATTACTGATGCATGATAATGGATATCATGAATTATCTTAAAAGAGCTTTTATTAAATTCAAAAAACTTCATAGGTACATAAGCAGACAGTAATACCTTGTGTATTTAAACTTTTTCACTAATGTTTAATGTATTCTGTTTACAATTTAGATGCATGATTGAACACATACCTAAACGTTTCTACTAAACTTGGTCAACTAAATTCTGCTGCTTAGAACATAAAACATCAGGAACGAGTCTTGACCACCGTTTGTCTATGCGAAAAATTGCGACGGAAATGCGATTTTGAACTTCCAGCGTGTTTACATTATCATTGGTTTTCATGATATTTCCTTGTAAGTGGAAGTATAAGCAACCATTTCTTTTGAAGAAATTTAGCGGTAATCGCTATATTTACTCTTTCATTGCGATCTATATTATTATAGCTAAAAAGTTCTTTCCTGGTCGAGTAGTGGATATTTTTTTGTTCATTGTTCTACTGTGACTATTCATTTATTTGTAAACAAGAAACAGGGAAAGCTCATATATGTTGTTTTGGTTTATCAATGCCTACAATAATTTGGAGTAAGTATTAGATAATTAGATATACAGGGTAATTCAAAAATGGCGGAATTCCTCTCGAGGAGTTGTTGGGGACTATTAGGGGAGCACGGGAAAAATTTAAAAAAAAATATATCTTCTTCTAAATTCAAATAATTTAAGAAGAACTTAAACGTAAAGGACCCCGCACAATTCTTATGGGAAATGGCCCTCGGTGAATTTTCCTAAAAATTTAGTATGTTGTAGTATTTGACCTACCCAACAAAAGTCTCCATGGCCACAAAGCCCTAAACCTAATAGTGTTCGTGTTGTGGAGACTTCAAGTACTGATAATCTTGATGTCACACACAATTGTGATTTTTTGAATTTTATACATAACGATCACATTCACACAATTCTTATAAGAAATGGTCCTCGGTGAATTTTCCTAAAAATTTAGTACGTTATGGTGTTTGACCTACTGAACAAAAGTCTCCATGGCCACAAAGCCCTAAACCCAATATTTTTCGTGTTGCGGAGGCTTCAAGTGCTGAATAATGTTGTCACACACAACTGTGGTTGGATTTAATTATGGGTGGAAAAGTTTGATACAATTGTTATCTTTGTAATGTTGGAGGTTTTAGTAAGAATGCCTGGAATAGGCGACATTGATAATAGGCTGGATATTGCAATAAAAAGGCGTGAAGATAATGATCTTCCAAACCTATATTTAGAAAATGACACAAGAGTATGTTTGAATCGCAATCAGGGTATTGAAAGAGAATTAACGAATATTGAAGAAAATTCCATGTGTCTCCGATTAAATATTGTAAAGCAGCGAGGCAACCGACCTTTCATTTTTTAAATAAAATTCAAAAAATCACAGTTGTGTGTGACAACATTATTCAGCACTTGAAGCCTCCGCAACACGAAAAATATTGGGTTTAGAGCTTTGTGGCCATGGAGACTTTTGTTCAGTAGGTCAAACACCACAACATACTAAATTTTTAGGAAAATTCACCGAGGGCCACTTCCCATAAGAATTGTGCGGGGTCCTTTGGCAACATGACTGCATGCAGGTCGGTACTAACAATTAATCATTTTCAATTTTACAGTAATGTGAAAAAAATATTTTTTTGACATCATTGCCAGAGTCATTTTAAAGCTATCGGGGTTAAAAATCAATAATTTTTAAATTCAAATTCTCAACAAATTAGGCTTAGAGTTAGTTTCTTTTAATTGAAATGTTTATTTAACAAAATAATCTTTGATTTAAATCAGGAATTTTCGCAAAATGCTGGTAAATAAAAATGTTCAAAACCATCTTGAGCTGTTAATATCTCAGAGAAATGATTGAAAAGAATTTCTTTAACATTTTTCCCGTACTCGATCGCTTAATAGTCCCCAACTATGTAGGGGACTAAATTCCAGAGGAATTTCGCCATTTTTGAATCACCCTGTATAATGAAAGAAATTGTTCGATCCGGATTAAGAAGAATTCGGATCACCAAACACTCAAATTATCGAGGCGCTACTGTATTATACTTTTGTACAGTACAAATCGATATAATTTTCTTCTCAGTTTAGCAGGTCAGTTTTGATTCAGAAGGTATCAAAAATCAAACTGATAATTGAAGTTCCAGTTCAACTCTTAAGAAGTTCATGCCTTCATCTGCATTTTAATATGATCAGAAGAAATCATTAGTAAAAAAATTACGTGATATCTGGTTAAAGCAGGAAATTAATAAAATGTTAAAAGTTCTTTTTTCTCACTCTTGTATGCATTAGTGCACTTCGAACAACTTGTTTAGATATTATGATATTATCATAATTAATTACTTATATCTAATACCTACCTACTACTACTGCAGACTGCATCAGATTATCTGATTATCATGTGCAACAGTATTACATCAGTAAAGGATTTGTTGTTTTTGTAAAATAAAAAGTTAAGCATCGTTTATATCCCAGATGTCACGAGGAATTTTCTATGCTAATTTTTAAAAATTATGTTTTAAGTTAAAACAAAAAATTTCGAGTTGGAACGTTAATAAAGTCAAAATTTAAAAAGGTTGTGGATTATAACCATAAATTATAAGTCATTTGAAGTGTGAAAGAATCCAAAATGTGGCTAATTAAATATAAAATAAAATATTTTATTAAAAAAATTTAAAATTATAAATATCGATACATTAATGTTTTCTACATGATGCAAAGGAATAATCATATAGGTGGCCACTTAACCATGCAAAGAGACAATTAATTACATATTTTAGTGCTTTTTTAATGTCGAAACACCTATGCAGAGAAGACTTTTAAATTCTATTATAGAGAATTTTTGTTTTGAATATCAATACGTAAAATCTTCCTTTTAAATGCTTGAAATTGACCATGATGAGTTTAGTTCGGATTCCGTAAATATCCTATCCATTGCTAGGATATTTCTCCTAAATTAATTCCAAAGTAATTTCCAAGGTAATGAAAAATAGTTTTTTTTTTAGAAAACTGGACGTTTAACTTTGAACTTCATACTTCACAAAGTGCGCTTCATCACGCTAATCCAATGTAATCTTAAAAATGTACGTTCAAAAGCAAAACTCAACCTCTTAATAACGACCCAAGGACATTATTAAATAAAAGTGTCAATATAGGTAACCTAATTTGCAAAAAATGTGAACAAAAAATAGATAAATTATAACTAAAATTCTTTCCAAACAAGTTTTGAAATATTTTCAACATATGTCACAAGTTGTCACAAATCTTGATCATTTAAAGAACGTATGTAGGTATACGGTGTTTTTTTTTCCTTCAACTATTTGCTTTTGCGTTTTGTCCCCACTGTTATTAATTTTAATTTTTAGTATAGCGAATTTTGCAATGACCGTGACTGAATCGAATTTTTGAACCACTTGAACCAACAGCAACCTGTTTTAATAGTTTACTGTTCGCAAAATACAATCAGCATAAAAATTATCGTAAATTGGTAGTAGCAAGGTACTTATAAGAACTGTATCTAATGGCTTAGTAAATATAAAATTTTACAATAGAATTTTTCCTCTTCAATAATTACAATTCGACGAACAATGTACTCAATATTCTTTGTCTTGTGATTCAGATGGAATTTGTTGTTTTATTTTTATGTCGTGCTGTGGAGATAAGTAAATAATTGCTGTAATACTTACTATATTAATTATAAACATCATATGAAATTTAATTCGCATATATCGTTTTTATCGAGGCCAAAAAGTGTCCGATTATTATAAGAACTTTGTATGGATGATTTGGTAACAGTACAACCTGGAACGTTTATGAATGCGTGCTTATGTGGACTTTTGTTACTTTAAAACGCTTTTTAGAGTCTTGAAGAAGAGAGAAATAGAGAAAAGTTAGATAAGAGAGCAAACTTTACATTCACCTGTCTTTCTTTCACCAAGGATCATACCGAAATCGAAAGAATTAAAGATTTAAAATTTAGTCACTTTTAGGTATTTGATTAATTTTGTAACCGATTTATGGTCGTCTTTTAGTACTTCTTAAATAGTGGATGATAGGCCTATGGATTCTCTATGCAGTTGGTATTTTATGGAGCCCATATAAAGTACTTCAGTATATGGCAGCAGTTGCACTGAGACGAATGCTCGTAATTGAGTAGATGTTTGTGACTAATTTTCGAATGCCCTAGTGTAAGTCAAACCTCTTTAAAAAAAATTTGCCTTAGGTAAAGGTGTCCAAAGGTGACCAAATTAGCGTGAGGCGTGGCTAATTTCTAAGCAATCAGTACAAAACTACTGCGCAACTTCAACGGTAATCACGTGATGGGCTTTTCTTTCGTTCGGACTACTCTACCTTTGCCATGACTTTTGATCCATTTGATATTTCCCATCGTAAAGAGAGATTTAGTTAAACCTATCTTATAGTGTTATTTTTAAATTTTCGATTAGTAAACTCGTCAATTCATCAAGATTAGATATTCTTTCAGACGAGGAAAAATTCTTTTGACGTTATTATTCTTGTACACCTTCGGAGGACACGTTAAGCTGTCAATCCAGGTTATCATGTGTAAATAGGCCATATGCCTATTCGGTAATCGAAATAGGAAACACTAATCTTAAATAGAATTATTTACCATAATATTCCATGCCTTCATGTTCCACAATCTGATAATTACCCAGCACACTCAGTATATTCCAGTACAAATTCCACATCGATCGTTCGATCTGTTGTTAATATTTTATTATATTAATCTATTTCTTTTCTAATGTCAATTTGTCAAAACATTCTGTTGTACCATCTTGAAGTTCTTATTTATAGTTGAATAGTTTAATTGAACAGGTGTCACGTGCTTATATAATAATGTATCAAATTACTTTTTAAACAGTAGCCTTAAAAAACTCTGCAAGTAACATACAAAAATAGCTTTTTTGTTATACAGAGGCGGTTTAAACAAATTTAATGCCCCAGCCCAAATCTTTGGGCGCCACTCATAAATCATACTGTGTGTCAACTTGCAAACCTGGTCATATAATAGGGAAGAACATTACGTTGAACTCTTTCGCAAAATTTTGCTTATTACTCTACAATAATGATATCAATATAAAAAAATAAAATTCTCTCTAAAAAATAAGTATAAATAATTATGTCAAAGTAACCCCATGCCCACACGTTACTTCGACACCGGTTTTCTTATTAATTTTTTCTGTTATTGTAGAAGCAAAAAGGCCGTTCTTTGGTAAATTCATAGTGGAAGAATCAAGTGTCAAAACTATGTCAAAGTAGCCCCGGTTTACGGTAGTGCATGAGCTAAAAAAGTTTACCTTGCTATATATCAATGTAAAGGTGTAGAGATAAAGTCCAAAACTTATGAGAACAATAGGGCGGAGTTAATGCGCTATAACGAAAATGGATCTGGAAACATTTGGTCGCATCAATTTTAGAGATATAGAAAGAGAGATTTTTCAGTTCCCCCATCTGTACTACGGAAGATATTGGCTCCGCCTTATTGTTCTCGTAAGTTTCGGACTATACCTACTAGTTTGTACGATATTTGACAAAAGTACATTTGGAGCACTTGTCTGTCATCGTTTGGTCTGTTTCCTCCCGGCTGCTAATGGTTTTCTTTTTTTCTGTAAGTATATCTGTCTTTACTCTGCTTTATGTCAACCAATCTGGATCTACACTACAAGTGGATTAAAGAAAATCGTATACATGCAAATTTTGTACTAGCGACAGTACCTGACTATGAATTATGGTTGTGGCATAGCGTTGGTGTGCCTTCTAGCATTTGTTTCTTTGTTCAGGAAATTTATGCATGTCTCCATGTCTGCCTGATATGTATTTGTGCTGTATTTTGTTAGATTAGGCTCCTTTGGTTTAATAACACATCGTAGATCAACGATCAGATAATAGAATGGCCTTAGGCCTTCAACTCATTTTAAGGATAAGAAATCACTCTAATAAATTATGGTTGTGTCATAGCGTTGGTGTGCCTTCTACCTTTTGCTTATTTGTTCAGGAGATTTAAGCACGTCTTCATGTCTGCCTGATATGTATTTGTGCTGTATTTTGTTAGATTAGGCTCCTTTGGTTTAATAACACATCGTGGATCAACGATCAGATAAAAGAATGGCCTTAGGCTTTCAACTCATTTTAAGGACAAGAAATCATTCGAAGAAATTATGGTTGTGTCATAGCGTTGGTGTACCTTCTACCCTTTGCTTATTTGTTCAGGAGATTTAAGCACGTCTTCGTGTCTGCCTGATATGTGTTTGTGCTGTATTTTGTTAGATTAAGCTCCTCTGGTTTAATAACACATCGTGGATCAACGATCAGATAAAAGAATGGCCTTAGGCCTTCAACTCATTTTAAGGACAAGAAATCACTCGAATAAATTATGGTTGTGTCATAGTGTCATAGCGTTGGTGTGCCTTCTACCATTTGCTTATTTGTTCAGGAGATTTAAGCACGTCTTCATGTCTGCCTGATATGTATTTGTGCTGTATTTTGTTAGATTAGGCTCCTTTGGTTTAATAACACATCGTAGATCAACGATCAGATAATAGAATGGCCTTAGGCCTTCAACTCATTTTAAGGATAAGAAATCACTCTAATAAATTATGGTTGTGTCATAGCGTTGGTGTGCCTTCTACCTTTTGCTTATTTGTTCAGGAGATTTAAGCACGTCTTCATGTCTGCCTGATATGTATTTGTGCTGTATTTTGTTAGATTAGGCTCCTTTGGTTTAATAACACATCGTGGATCAACGATCAGATAAAAGAATGGCCTTAGGCTTTCAACTCATTTTAAGGACAAGAAATCATTCGAAGAAATTATGGTTGTGTCATAGCGTTGGTGTACCTTCTACCCTTTGCTTATTTGTTCAGGAGATTTAAGCACGTCTTCGTGTCTGCCTGATATGTGTTTGTGCTGTATTTTGTTAGATTAAGCTCCTCTGGTTTAATAACACATCGTGGATCAACGATCAGATAAAAGAATGGCCTTAGGCCTTCAACTCATTTTAAGGACAAGAAATCACTCGAATAAATTATGGTTGTGTCATAGCGTTGGTGTACCTTCTACCCTTTGCTTATTTGTTCAGGAAATTTAAGCACGTCTTCATGTCTACCTGATATGTGTTTGTGCTGTATTTTGTTATATTAGGCTCCTTTGGTTCAATAACACATAGTGGACCAACGATCAGATAAAAGAATGGTCTTAGGGCTTCAGCTCATATTAAGGAGAAGAAATCACTCGAATGAAATCATCGGTGTAGAGAGGTTTTTAGTAGGTATCAGGTTGTATGGTGTCCAACAAAACAGTCGCTTTGTACACGAATTTCTGAAAATCAGACCTACGAGGGGAGATTTTTAAGTTCGCGGAATGGGGTAGAAAGAAACGTAAATATTATTTTTTTATAATTTTATTGTACAATAAAATCTTCTCGAATATTAATGCATTTATTACTTCTGTGAATTAATTTTTGTAAACCTTCAAAAAAATTATTTTACTTTTGCTTGTAAAATGCTTGTAAAGTGCGATTCATCGATGTCGAAATGCCTTCTATGAAGTTTTTATTTCAAATTTGTAAATGGGTAATAATAATTTAGTGCCAAATCTGTACTTTAGGGTGGCTGAACAATTTCTTCGAAACTGAATGTCGTCACGGCACTCATCGCAATTGTTTATCTTGTGAACAGGTGCATTGTTTTTCAGTATTTAAGTTTAAATTTGGCCAATTTTCCTCCCCTTTTTGATTTAATTTTTTCTATTAATCGATGTAAACTATCAGCGTAGTATGCGCCTGTTATGGTGGTACCTTTATTTTTGTAATCAATTAAAAGAATTCCCTCAGAATCCCAAAAGATTGTTGTCATCACTTTTCCAGCAGAAGACGAAACTTTCCTTCAAATTCAATTTTTTTTTAGGATGGACCACCCTTTAAATGTCACTCCAGACCCCTGCTTCGATTAAAATCATAAAATTGAACCCAAGATTCATCTCCTGTGCCTATTTGGTTGATAATAGGTCGAATTAACAACAACAAAACAACAACGACAAAATTCAAAAATCCAAAATTCAAAATTATCATTTTGTTGATTGCGTCTAAACTACTTGATATAATTGCATACAATTTTTAGTGTATGCTTGTAAATAAAAAAGGGCATTAATTACAAAAAAGAAATAAAAATGGCCGCCTCCTTCTGTCTCATTCCGCGAACTTAAAAATCTCCCCTCTACTTAAGTCGTTCTCGATTTTGGCACCTTTATTTACCTACAAGCGCCCCCGACCTGGAGGATTGTATCTAACCCTCATTTTTGGATCTGCACTTTGTTGCAGGTAACTTCCATTAATTATAATGCATTTTAACTTCATTACGTAAGGAAATTTGCAAAAACTCAAGTTTTTTCTATTTCAACCTTTGAATACAATAACAAATCATTCCGTTATTCATTCATGCATTATTAATATAATGTGAATGTCTATTTCTTTGTTAATAGTCGGTGCTGCAGGGCTGATCCACTTTCATTTTCGTATTAATATTCATTAATAATAATATTCTACTGTTTTTGTTTAAAAGAATAAGACAAGAGTACAACACAGTTGGTCACGGGTACGCTTACAGACAATCGCACTAATGATTGGAATGACTGATGGCTGATTAGGATTTACAATTCGTTCTAAGCCTGATTACAATTTCTATTGTGCTTTAGTTGCTTCTTTATCTTCAATTTTTAGTCAGTGCTGTCGTCAGTTTATATTTTTGGGGTGTTTAAAATACTTGACAATCAACCTCATCTGTGTTTCAAGATACTTCAATATTTCTGCTGCTTGTCTGGATATTTGGAATGTTTTATAGCAATGAGTGGCTATCTCGGAGATCTTTCAGTACATTAATTCTATTCAATTCTTCATTCATACTACTAGTGCCAAAATTGCGCATAAAAAGGCAATTACTCTTAATTAGTTGGTGTTGGTCTAAATTAAATTGTACTTTAAAACAACAAAAATTTATGAATGAAAAGAAAGTTGACAAATTCGCGACCAAAGTATAAA
Source organism: Malthinus seriepunctatus (assembly GCA_963924605.1). Taxonomy (NCBI): domain Eukaryota; kingdom Metazoa; phylum Arthropoda; class Insecta; order Coleoptera; family Cantharidae; genus Malthinus; species Malthinus seriepunctatus. Next base: position 115,312,852 of record OZ004600.1, on the reverse strand, counting down.
TAGTAACTATACCATAGTCAAGTTTCAAATCACAGTAGTTATGAATGAGGGATATGCGATACTATCCTACATGTGATATTTTGAGTGTAAGTTAAACGAACGTGATGCCATAATCATACACTCTATTAAAGAATACATTTACAACAATAATTCTTAAAGAAACATCAACTGACTTGCTGTCTTTTATACGTATCTTACCTGATCTGTTTAATTTGGTAATATTAATGTATAAACACCTTGTATCGAGTTTCGTGTTACAATTTCTTTTACTTTTATGTGCCTACTACAACTAGTGTCAATTGAAAATTTCTTTAGGTTTTGAAAATTATTTTAATATTTTTAGAATGACAGTTTAAATTGCATTAATTCTCACGCCTTAAAACTAACACTAATTAAAATACTCTGCATGTGTGACAATTTACTCTTTCTTATTTCTATAATGTTGTTCAGACCACATGTCACAAATTATTATTTTTATAGTCCGAATTTTAACAGTTAACATTTATTAATTAAATTAATCCTTAATTTATAAGATTGTAATAATAATTATTATTAGAATAATTACTTAGCATCTAACATCAATCAATTTTAAGTAGCTTATTTTGAGTTACGACTTTTCCTATAAAAAAAATATTTAAAAAAATTAGCAGAAGGCACAGGATATGACATGGATCAAATTTACACATAGCGCATCCATTTTAACTGCCATAACTTTCAAAATTAATTCACGCTCACTTATAAGTTAAGTTGCATTTATAAATTGGAATGACAAGATTTTTTGAATTTTTCAACTAAATAACCAGAGTTTGTTCGTCACCATCAGTTTATTTTGTATGTAGTGTCAAAGAACTTTTTAAATTAAGCAGTTATTGCACTTGAAAGGTACTTAAGAAATAGCAAATAAAAAGATTTAATCGCTCGATAATTTGTTAATTGCCAAAAGTAATTATAGGGTAATTATGTTTTATAAATGTCTGTTTATCTGTTATCTAAATGTAAAGCACGCGCTCTTTTTACAACGGTACGTTATTAATACATAAACATAAATTAATATACTGGGTGTTAAGTTACACTAATAGATAATTGCGCTATTCAAATGACACGCGTTTTATGTTTCTTTAAAATGGTTTACTAACATCAAATGATGTCTTTAATGATCTAAAGGGCCATTAACTCACCTACAAATAATACAATAGTACAAAATGATTCAATAATATGCCTAATAATTATCGTACGTTTGTCCTCATAAGGGTGCGATGGGATCACGTTGGACGTTCAGAAAAAATTGCTTATCAATTGCATATCTTTACTGTTGGGATTCAAATTAAAGACCTATGTTGGAGATTTGACTATATTTAATTTTCGTTTATTGAACATTTTCCATATTTACCTATGAGAAAAACCATAACAGTTCAAATCCACTCACTTCATATTGTCGACGTGATAATTTTTCTTAATTCAAACAAACATTTATGATAGTGCTAATAGAAGTTTTCTAAATATTTTATAGAGTAATAAAATAGAAAAAAAAAGATTTTTATTATAGTCCATATATTATTGTTGTATTAAAAAACATAATTTATTAGCTTATCAAAAATTTCCACAACCATCTGTAGTACGGGATTATAAATTATAATTTCATTAAGTGTTGATTAGCATTGAAAAATACCAAACGACAACAATTATGTTTATTTTTATATGTATCTTTTATTTGATCTAAAGGGTTATTTTGTATAACTCTATTTCAATACGTGTTTGTTACTATAACTGATTGAACTTTTAGGTATATTGTGGGACATTTCCGGTGAATCCGCATACTATAGCAATTTGACATAAAGGTATCAAACCCAAAACTTGTCACTATGTACATTTTAGATGTTTATCAAAGGAATTGAGTACAACCCACTAGTAAAACTTGATTTTTATTTTTGATTCGTATATTGCAAAGTAGTTGATGTGAACAAACATCTGCTTTACCATACATAGAGTTGTATACCCAGACGTTTTAGTTGTCCTTTTTAGGTTTCCTGTTTTATATTTTAGTTCCTGCTTTATAAAATAATGGTCTATTAATATCATTATAGTTTACATATTATAGAAGTGGTTAGATGTGAACTTTTCCTTAAGTATATACCTAACACCTAACACAGTGTAATTGTGAAATAAAGCAAAAGTATTAATTATACTCAAAAAAGCCCAAATATACCATGGCGTTATAGCTTCACTAAAATAATATTTACTTTTACCTTATAAGTAGGTATAATAATCAAGCTATCCAAAAATCCTTAAAAATAAACCAATAACGCAGCAAATTCTGATAACAACCCACAGCAGTTTTAGATTTCCACCCCTCTCCGCTCTTAGAAAAATAATATGCACATGGACATGAAACTTTGGTATTAATATTGCATCTTCTACAGTCTATACAATTCATTCATCTACACAGGCACACTACTGTGAGGGACACTAGATAAAAATTTCTTAATATTTCCATCTCTGACTCATCTTCCTTTTAGTATAATGGCGTAAGTGTCCATCGAGAGAGAGAGAAAATGATTTTAGATTAATTTACCAGATTCTTGCCTTATTTCCTGTTTTTTGATATATAGAGCCAGTGCTTCCTAACCTCTTTCCATGGATGTGCCATCCTAGCACACCTAGACACTTCCTATAATTTTGTGGCATACCACAAGTAAAGATATTGTAAAAGATATGTGAAATTGGATTGAAAAAGTGTAAAACTTCGACACCAACAGGGACCTTCTGTTCTATTCCAAACTTAAGTGTCTCTGTCTATCAACATTAATTTATATTTATTTTAGGATTAATACAGATTATACAGGGTTGTAACCGAAGCTCCCGATCATATAGGGATTTAACATCTAAAATCATACTTTGTTAATTAATTTTCAAATTCAATTTCTGGCGTGGAATTATTTTGCTTATTCCATTTTTCCATTATTTAAATGCAAAATTTTAAGCTCTAAAATTTTTATTTGAAGATTTTTATCTAGATAGGGAAGCAGAAAATTACCGAAGTATGTATACCCTATGTACCAGGTACGAGGTTAAATCCCTATGACCGAGAGCTCCGGTCACCACTCTGTATGCTCTATAGGATAATAGCCAACTATTTCTATCTTGTGCATCTCTTCTTCCTCTAAATTCCTTCGCCTCTCTCTTTCAGATTTTTATGTTTTCCACCATATTGTCGTTCCATGATCGTGTGGGACGTCTGTGCTTTCTATTGTGGTGTGGTACACTTAGTAGGTACCCATACTGAAATACCTTTATTGGTCAACTTCTTTCTTTCATTTGGAGCACTGCACTGTAAAGTACTGTTTCCATTATCTTCATCGTTTGCCAGGATCTCTTCGTTTCTTACTTTTTCAAAAAATATTGATATGCCGGCGTTTTTCTCTAGTAATTTATTTCCATAATTTTCTGCTTGCTTTCTAAGCTTCACAACCGTATAGGATAGTAAGATAGTATCAACTCAACTATTACTTTCCCATTCCGTTTTTTGATTTTTGGAAGATATGTTTGTCCCATCACACCGAATTCAAACCTCTTCTGGTATACTTTTCTGCTTTCTTCTATCCTATATTTTAAATTTTATATATCAACTGTGGTTTGTTCCTCTTTACTAAGGGCGGTACATAGATTTTTGAATGAGTCAGTTTGTATAATAATATAGTACTATCATCTATTTCGATTAGGAGAATAAAAATGTAATAAGCAAATCATGATCGCTCGACGTGAGCAACTGGCCATCAGATACAACTGTATATTTGAACTTAATATGTTACCATTATTTGTTAGATTGTGTTATGTTACTTAATTAATTAGAATATTACTCTTCAGCTTCACTTCTTTAGAATTTGCACAGTGATCTTGTCTATCTTGAACAGGCGTGATAAGGCTTATATGGTTATTTATATGTCTTAATTTAATTATACTACGTCATTTTACTCTATCCCTTAACTGCTGGGCATTGGTTTGAATTGACATTTATGATTGTTGAAAAAATGTTACATTGTAATCAATTTGGGTATTTAGGAGCTAGAGTTTTTTTTGCAAAATCAAAACTATAAATATTTATAGGTATTTAAAACGAGCTGTAAATATTTAGTTTTTAATAAACATAAAAAGCTCTTTATGTATACTTTTTCTACCACAATTAAAAATTCTTTACAAAATTCAAATTTTGTGACTTATTGTTTACAAACATTATTAGCGATTTGAAAAGTTTATTATCTATATGTATACCAGCTATTTTCATGGATTATTTCTTCATTATTAAGTCATTTTTTTGGAAATCAAATCTTCTTGACACAATTTCAAATGAAACGTCATTGATATTGCCTTGTAAAGTAGATTAAGAATTAAATTTTTTTATGGATTTTGTTGGTATTTCTAAGATTTTAGGATATACAGGGTTGTCACTATATGCCCACTATGAACATCTCCTGAACGGTAAGAGCTACGAGGTCGGTTAAATTAGAGAAGAGTTGCACAATTTGATGTCCTATAAGAATTAAAAAAGAAAATTGCAATATTTTTCGTGGCGAAAAATTGCGATTGCGTGGTTTTGTGAAAATGCAAGTTTTCAGTTTTTTCACGATATTTCAAAAACCATACAAAGCTATCCCAATTTTCTTTTTTAAATCTTATAGGACATGAAATTGTGCAACTTTTCTCTAATTTAACCAACCTCGTAGCTCTTGCCGTTTATGAGATGCCCATAGTGGGCAAGATAAAAGTGACCACCTTGTATACGAGTAGTTTATAACCTAATTCGCCTTTCTGGTAAGGCTCTGACGTATGCGATGCCATAGCTTTCTACGGTTCTCGTTATTAAGAGCAGCTTGAGCTGCTAAGTGTATAGTTCACCGTCATCGCCGCGAACGAGGTTAACAAATTACAGAGACAAATAATCTGAAATATCTGAATGATGTATGAAAGCCAATAAAAACCAGCCTATAACGTATAGGATACGTAAGCGAGAAAAAATATAGATGTGGGTATTACTAATCTATAAATCTAGAACATTCTGTCTTAGCAGAATCGAATTAACGGAAAAAACAGCACTTTAAGAAAAAACGGAGGAATAGCAATTTTTTTCACGAATCGCCTTATGTTGGGACGCTAATTATGGGAGAGATTTTTCCAGATCAGAGGCGTGCGGGAACAGGGGTCAAAATCGCCTTTATTTGTTGCAAAACTGCTAGTTTTGACAATATCTTTGATCACATTGAAGATACCAAAAGAATACATCTTAGGTAATTTGTAACATATAAAATTACGAAGAAAATGAGACCGGTCCGAGCCTAAACGGGTGGTTCGTTTATGCAGAAAAAAATAGAAACCACAGAAAGTTCAATTATTTTTAAATTTAATTTAAAAAAAAATAAAAGTCCAAATTTCTTAATTTCTTGCAAATGCTTTTAAAAGATGCATTTTGATAATCTAAAACAAGCATTGGACCCATCTCTAAAGTTTTACAAAAACGTTTTAAAGTTATTAAATGAACTAAAAATTCAAAATATTTAAAACTATATACCTTCAATTACAAATTTATCATTTTGAATTGTTAAATATCATTAATAGTTTTGTAATAACTACTCTTATAATGTTTTCTTTAAAGGTGCTAATAACATTAGTGTTGAAGTACCTACAAATAAATAAATATATAAAAAAAAAAAAAAAAAAAAGATGCATTTTAATCCTCAAAAATACTGTACCAAATTTCAACTTTAAATATTTATTTAAACAGGTACAAATGCTAAAAGACTAAAAAATTTCAACCACGAATACAGTTGGAGCAAATGATGGTAGAGGATGAATTTTTTTGAAAGAAAGGTATTTCCAAGCACTTTCAAATACAAGAAAATTTTAATTTTATGTTAACTTCTTCGTCCTTTTTCCACGTTATGTTTATGAATAGTTCTTCACATATTTGTCACTTGTGAGTGATTAAATTGCTATTTGTTTACAACTACTCATAAACATAAGGCGAAAAAAAGGCGAAGAAGTTGACAAAAAATTACAATTTTCTAGTATTTGAAAGTGCTTGGCAATACCTTTCTTTCAAAAAAAAGGTCAGCCTCTATCATCGTTTGCTCCAACTTTATTCGTGGTTGAAAATTTTTAGTTTTCTAGTGATTGTAACTGTTCAAAAAAATATTATAAGTTGAAATTTGGTACAGTGTCTTTGTGTATTAAAATGCATCTTTTAAAAGCATTTTCAAAAAGTTTGGCCTTTTACTTTCTTTTTAAATTAAATTTAAAAATTAATGAATTTTCTATGGTTCCTATCTTTTTCTGCATAAACGAACTATCCGTTTGAACTCGAACCGGTCTCATTCTTTTCGTAATTTTGTACATCACAAATTACCTAAGATGTATTTTTTTGCTATCTTCAAGGTGATCAAAGATATTGTCAAAACTAGCAGTTTTGCAACAAACAAAGGCGATTTTGACCCTGTTCCCGCACGCCTCTGATCTGGAAAAATATCTCCCATAATTAGCGTCCCAACATAAAGCGATTCGTGAAAAAAAATTGCTATCCCTCCGCATTTTCTTTAAAAAATTAGTTCTACGCTGCTATCTGGATAATGTTGAGTTTTATTAATTTAGTTATCTTGTCAGTATTTTGATAGCTTTTATACATAATTTCGTATTTTGAAGAGATTATTTATTTATTTTTATACAGGGTGGTATATTTTTGTCCTTTTCTTCAAGATTATTTGGATTATTATAACATCAAACTAATAAAAGCAATCGACATTCTGTTTTTATTTGTTTCATTTATTCTTATAATGTCACTATTTTAAAGGTGAGGTATCGATATTCTAATCAAATTAATATTTTGATATATTTATTGCTTTTCTTATATCTACCTATTTTTTTGTAACAAACAAAACAACTTTTAATCCCGCGAGTCAAATACTGTCAAGTAATTTGTTCTTTTCATTAATGTATAAATCAAAACAGAGTTACAATAAACATCTCAAGTTACGTACAACTGTACTGCATATCCCCCTACCCTCAAGTAAAGATGACAAAAAAATTAAATATTATTTTCTTATAAGTCTCTTCCAAAAATAAGAGAGTTCTGTGAAAACATTTTTTATACCTACTTACCTTTTATTTAAAAAGTTACAGCAGCTATTACCTAATTAGAAAAATTTGCAATTTTGAAATTTTCACCGTATTTAAACTTTCTTTCAGTGTAGGTACAGTCAGCCTCACAATTATTGGCCAGCCTGGCTATACGTTTAGCACGAATTGTGGATGTAACCGTCATAACATCCCCTACTTAAATTGATGGGTAACTTTATTTTGCCATAAAGTAGTAAATCAACAATCTCCCCTTGTTTCGGCGTTGGCCAATAATTTGGGGCTGACTGTAACTGTTTAATAGTGGATATAATGGCTGCGCCACACACGCAGGCCTTGCATTCCGGTTTGGTTGTGCAGGCGTTCTGAACTCTGTCTAGACGCTCTGGTTTAGCCGGTGCAGCCCGCCTGCGTCTGTGTGTGTGATGCAGGCTTTAAGGTTGTGCCACACACAAAGGCCCGTCTTCACACACAGGCCTTGCCTTCCGGTTTGGTCTGATGTGCATGCGGGATGAACTCAATCCAGTGCAGCCCGCCTGCATCTGTGTGTGTGGCGCAGCCTTAAAGCCTTAAGGCCCGTCTACACACACAGGTTTTGCCTCCGGTTTGGCCTGTGCAGGCGTCCAGGCGATAATCGTACTCTTTTGATAAATCTTTTATGACTAATTCTTAAATTAATACCAGTTTTGGGAACTTCACTTTGTGTGTCTAATTGCGTAGCTAATCACTAAGATCAACATTCATTGTTATAAACAAGAAATTGAAGCATTGGATGTCTTCATCTTCGTTATTAAAAGACAATTAAGTCGCAACACTCGTAACTACTTCTGTTAGGTTCATTTTAAAATAAGCAGTGACTATTTTTCCACTCTTTAGTCCAGGGGTCGAGTTCTGAAAATTTTGATAAGTGCATAATATTTTTTGAAAATGTAATTATGACGCGAATATCACGACAGTTTGCATTTTTGCCTTTTTGGAAGCGGTCAGAAACTTAGATACAAACCGCCACATTTGGCATGATAGGTCATCAACTTTTTGTCAAATAAAAATATTTGTTTATAAACCAAAAATAAATAAAATGTATGGACGTATGCCACTAACTGCATTAGGTAATTTCCATTATTCATTCAGGACTTCTAATGTTAGTTTTACTTCAAGTCGCTAGGGCGAGTTTAATCTGAGCGCTCATACAAGGTGGCCGTCGCGCTTTAGTTAGTGCAAAGCTCTGATACGAAGAAGAGGTAGCGCTATAAGCAACAATATAATAGAGCGCAATTTGAATTTATTTCAAGCTTTTGAATAAGTTTAATCAAGTCGAATTATTAGTACTTGTATAGTTTTGGTGAAAGAAGCTTCTAAAATATTAATTCTAGAGAATTAAGAAAAATTTGTATTTTGAATAATTAGGACCTCGGTGTTAAATAAATTAGTGCATTTTAACAGATTTATTTATAATTGGTGTGTTAGAGCCAAGCAAAAGCTTCGAGATAATTAAACTTTGACAGAAACATGTTTGCGTAAGTTGACTTGAAATTAATTATTTGTGGAAGTGGGTTTAAAAATATAAGTCTTTTGTAGCTTAAATAATTTACCTATAGTTAAAACAACTAACTTTATATTAAAAAAATAATATTGGTGTTTATTGGAAAAATATTATTTTTGAAAAATGACGTGAACTTTTTTGGCGCGTTTAATATAAATGTGTTGAGTGCACTTGGTCCTTGGTGGGCAAACCAAGTGGGCATCGGTACCGACGGGCCCCATCATGGTTACGTTAATGCCCTGTAATTATCTCAGTGCTCAATCTACGAGATGTACAATGCTTGGCAAAATGTGTGATCCTAAGGTATTTATTTTGTTTTATTTGTTCAATATTTTCGAAAGTGACACTCCATTTGTTTTGAAGTTTTCCAACTATAACTTCAATATTTTGAATAGCTCAGTGTTTAAACAAACGTCAATTTTTAGAAGAAATATGTAAATAAATAAATGATTTTATTTTGTTTATTAAATTCCATTCGTTTGATGGTCTTGGTAATCTTTATTTAAAGATTGTAGCTGTAGGCAATCAAAATTTTCTACGATTGCGTTATCATTAAAACTGTTTACACCTTTTGGCAGTTTTTGGCCAGAATTTTTAGAAAGTGCATAAATTCCAAAATTCTTAGTCTAAATTCTTCCAATTAACAAACAAAATTAAGTTTTTATTGATTTCGGCATCCACTTTTTAATGATCTCATAAAAAATTTATAATAGAATTAATCAACCATAAAATTTGGATTCTTAATCAAAGTGAAATCGGAGAAAATCGCATAAAATTTACTACGAAAGAGTGAAAATTTTTAATTTTCCGTCTCGTTCAGAACATGAGTTTTGTCGAAAATCAATCAGAGGAAACGTCTTGCAAATAATGCAGTAACTTACGAATTGTTAGACAACCATCAAATTCCAAAATTGTCCTTAATTTTGGAATAGTATAAAAAGTATAAAATTATTTCTATTTTACTAATAGTAAATTGACATAAAAATTTCATCTTGTCACACCAATTTTCATAAATTATTTTAATAAACCTGAATTATTCATATTTTTTCTTTCATATTTACATTTACTACCTATTTAAAAAAAATCTCTAATCATTAAAATTTTTGAGCAAAATTTTTATTTTCGTATTGTTTTAGGTGAAAAGGACGCGAACTGATGCAACGGAATCATCTGATCGGGATAGGTGAGTTTTGGTTTTTAAAATATGGTATCAAATTTTTATTTGTTTTTGGTCATCTTTTTATCCATCTCTGTCTTCTTATAGTGTGATCTTATAGGTTTCTTAATTTATTATCTTGTGCTTTGGGGACATCAGATAAGAATAAAACTCATGTTAAACTACCTATATAACAAAGTGCTCTTGGTGGTTTGTTGTTTTTTATTTTTTTACGTAACGTAATTTTGTATAATCAAAATTAAATGACGTTGTCGTATTGAGAGATGGGGACCTACGTAATTGACATTCTACGAAAATGTATCTTTGAGATCAGTGCAAAAATGATAAATTTTCGCCTTGCGCTTTGGTTCTTCCGGAAAACTTACGATTCCTAATAGTGTTTGCACGACAATTAATAAGAACTTGACAACAGTAACTTTTCTGACCTAGGCAGGCAATATTTTTCCGTGCGATTTTTTATGCCCATGAATTATGCTTTTGACAGCCGTAATTTTACCTACCGTCTGATTTAGGTCTGACCTCTGACCGAGTAGAGCGCGTTCAGATTTGAGCAATAAAACAATTAATTTTTGGGTTTAATCTGCGATCGATGGGAAAAGCAATTTCGAAGATTTCTGATGGTTGCTGAAGGAGGCACCATCACACTGATCCAGGAATCTGAATTTCTCCGTCTCATTATGAGCCGATTTTACTTGGACGTTTAATGCAAGATTTTTCTAAATATTTTATTTAAAATTTTAATTATAATATTTTTGTTTTGTTGGTAAAATTGTTTATACTATGTGTGTGTATCTACTAAAAGCATTCAAAACTGTGTTTTTATAACGTAATTTTGGATTGAAACGCGATATACCTTACAGGGCGAATTTTAATTTTCGTGCTACGGTAAAATTTGCTCCACTTTTTTCAGGGAAAAATTTTTATACATAAAAGAATAACCACAGTATACTTATTTGCTACTGTGGAATAACCACAAATTAAATAATTTTCCTTAAAAAATGCATATTATTTATTTTACAAAAAATATCATTTGATAAAAACATTTGGTTTCATAACCAAATCTTTAATTTTCGAATGTTAAAAATAAAATTTGTCCAGTGCCGTAAGGTTTTAATCTGAAAAACAGTGTTAATTGCTAACACTAAGGTTTTCTTATTTTCAAAAATCCTTACCCAATAATGATTTAATGATTAATTAAAAAATTGCAAACATTTTTGAGAGCCACCACTACCCTTGGAAATTTGAAATTCCTACATTTTGAACGACTTTTTGTTCTTGTTGTTCTGTCATTGATTTTTTTCGCATAGTCTGTACAGAAAATTTCATCCACATAAATTATTCATAACTGCTCTATCAAATGGCACAAATAGAATTTTGGTATTCCTATTGTTTGTCGAGTTAGTATTTCCTTAAAAGTTTAGGGCACATTTAGCATGATTTACCCCATAATGTACACCCTAAATTCATTTGGGAAATCAAAAATCTGATACCTTCTTTTGTTTTTGAGTTATAACCAAAAATTCATGTTTTCGTCATTTTAATTTTCGTCGATAGCTCGCTTTTTTTACTCAATCGGTAATTATAGCATGCTTCTACTGGAGCTCTCGACCCACAGATGTCATCCCTAATTTTTTTTCTTCAAATTATCAATAATAAATTATCACGTATATTACTTATATCTCTTATCTCCCCACTTTAACAAAGTTCGATCACGCTGAATGACGTCCACGCCTATATCGTGCATTTAACAACAAACAATCATCGGGGTAGGTTGTAGTGCATTTAATAATTTTTGAAAATTTCATTTTTCTAACGCATTCATATCTTCAAATACTTCGCCGAATCTTGACGAAGGTGACCACTCGTATTTTTTGAAATTGTGTAGACACTCTAAGAATACTTTCTAACGTAGATTCCAGTGGCGTAATCAAAATTTGTTTATAATTGCCCGCATTTTTGAGTTACTGCATAAACTTCAGTTTTTCTCTTTTCAAAAATCTCTCATTTGTTGTTCGTGAGTTTTCAAAATTTTTTAAATCCTATTTTCAATAAAAAAGATTTCTGTCTAATAGTGAAACGAGAAACGACATAAGCACTTGTGTAAACAGCATGTTTTCCATGTCAAAATTGGATTGTTTTTGGTTTTTAAGGTAACCTAATTTGTTAAATAAACTGCTGTTTATTTAGTTTGTTATTAAAAATAATTTAAATAAATATTATATTTTTGAAAAGAGCGAAAAGTATCTGTTCCACAATGAAGTAATTAATAGTTGCCTATGATTCGTTCGTGCATGTTCGTGCAATAACTCGGAAATGCGAAATTTTAAATTTTTTTTGACTACGCCACTGGAATCTATGTTAAAAAATGTCCAAACAATGTCTTAGGACGTATATGCAACTGGAAAACATAAGAAGGTATCAGAATTTTTCTCATAACTCTTATTATAGACTTATTAACTAAGATATACCCCATATTGACAAGCAATTTGAACCGCCCTGTGTACTAGAGCCTTGGTCCTCAATCTTTTTAAAGTCGGGGAACGCTGAACTTCGATATTTTTTTGTGAGGAACACTTACAATTCAACATACGTTTTTAAGCAGGGGTAGCTAACCTTTTTGAAATCAAGAGCGCAATAAAAAACAACTGCTCGCAAAAATAACCCCATTATTCAAGAGAAAAAACGGAATCGTGTCCCGTGCAGATGGGTGAAGTTAATACGGCCGTTTTGAACCCAAAAATCAAAAGTAGCTTTCATATATTTGAGCTATTTTTGGGCTCCTTCGTTTCACCTTCTAATTTTTGGCCTCCTATATTTAACCCTAATAACAACGGTTAACTTTAGCCCTGCTAACTTCACGTCGGGGTGACCATTTTGAGCTCAAAAATCACAAGTGGGCTCAGAATTTTGGGCTCTCCATTCCACCTATTTTTCATTTTTGGGTTCCTATATTTAACCTTAATAATACGGGTTAACTTTGGCGTGCCAACTTCGCGTCAGCACGGCCATTTTGAGCCGAAAAATCAAAAGTGAGCTCATTAAAAATCATTTAAAATTATTAAACTTTAAAAAATCTCTGAAAAATGTGATACCTACATGAGCTTGGTGATCTTTGCAAATTTTAGCAATATTGAGACAAATAAATGATAAAGCCATTATCATGTTATTTTGTAGTCATCGTTGAATAAGGTGCTTAGGTTTTTCTTTGCTAAACCTCTCCCTCTTTAGATCTTTAACAGAGATCCAGAATTTTTCAAGAGCATATTTAATGAACTGATTACAATCCCATATAAAAATTATTTTACTTAGTATTGATCTTTCTTTTGCAAAAGAATTGAATTGTTTATTTGATTTTCTCGCGGAGCACTTGAAACAGCTTCACGGAGCACCAGTGTTCCTCGGTCCACGGTTTGAGAACCAAGGTACTGAAGAGCTAACTGTGGGTGTGGGGTTTTTCATAGATGAAAATTTAAATCCCATTGGGTGCATTCAGAACACAGAACAGGTCCCATGCTCCGATTATAAAAATGTCTAGAAATTCAATTTGGAAAAAATTAAAAAGTAATTATTTAGTTGTGGTATTTCAAAAACCATGTCTTTCGTCTTTGTGTTTAAATCCATTTGGGCTTTAAAGTGGTTTAACTTTTTCTTTGTTATATGTATTTTTAATTTTTTTGTTTCCTATAAACACTTTATGGTCGCTAATAACTCAATTTTTTATTTGTCCTGGTGAAAATCCATCGGCAGTAAATTAGTTTTTATAAAATGATTTTCAGCCTATCTTGTGTTAGAAATCCAATTGTGATTTGTGTCCTGAAATAACCTAACCATCGAGCTAACCATTCTTATTTTGCGGAGAATCAGAATTACGTCTTACATTTTTTGGAATGTTTTTATACAGAACTTGAAGGCTAGTAGCATTTTCCCTTCCCATCCGTTCCAACTTGCAAAAGTTTTGCGTCGAGTGATGCCCCATCACATTAGGCCTTCCGTCCCCAATGATTGATTGCAAAAGGTCATTTTTTTTAACTTCTTGTAAACCATAAATTATTACAATATTACAAGCGTAAATAACGTAAAAATTAAAATTTTACGCTTCAAGCTAATTATTTAGAATAATCCGTAAATGAAGGGCGATTTTATTTAAATTTTTCCTATTCTTGTATTTTCCCAATTCCATACTTCACCAACTACTATACAATAATATACCTAACTTGAACCGCGTGATTATTTTGGAACCGACCGACGGTCCTTGGTCGCCTGCTATAGTTAGGTCAAAGCAATGCTTCAATTTTTTTCCTTTATTTTAAATAATTGTGTCTCAAACACGCCTTTTCCACATGTGAACCCAAATTTAAGGAATAACACAAAAGCCCAAATGCTAATAAATTGTGAGCTCGTGTCGAAGTTGCATTTTTCAATAATACATGTTAACGCCATGCTATGCATTAAAATGATTAGTTATTCTAAGAAACTTGCCCTAATTTTGAAAAGATTGCTAAAATATTTTGTGAAATGGACTGGAACAAGGTCGTTTCATTTTGTTGAAGTTATTGAAGTAGTCGATAAGTTTTAATATTGATGATGGTCTTGAATATTCTAATGAATTGGGAGAGATTTTAATATCTGATTGAGATGGAAACATTTCGTTTTTTATATGACGATCTGTTATTCTTATTGATAGATGAGGAAGTACATAACGACTATAGGAATAAAAATATGTAATTGGAGAAAAATGCATGTCAGAAATCCTAAAGTTATTCAGTTCAGCATCATATCTTTTATCTAATTAATCTATAAATAATAGATCGAGTGTTACCTTAAGGACTTATTCGGAATCATTGGAATCACTTGGATATGAAATCAATGATACATCATATTCATAAGCTTAGTATACCAACAAATTCCAAATTGGTGTTCTTAAAATTTACAATTTGCTAATTTTTGTTGGACTTGCAAGAAATTAATTCGGTGTCAGATATTTTTATTTTTCAATTATTTTGGGAAATAAAATGCACTTTTTAAAAAAAGAAAAAAATTTAATTAATTCTCGTTAGAGAAGTATAAAAATATTACTCTCGTTGTCTCGCTGCATGTGTCTGTTGACAATTATGTTTATGTGTTTTAAAGAGATGCCATCGAATCTTAAAAGGGACAGGTTCTTAAATTCTTGACCGATAAACATCTCATCTCTCGTTTTCACCAGCCCTTACTACATTTCGGTTATTTCGCATTGTAGGAGAGCTTTGTACCTAAATGCAAATATTTTTTGAAACAAAAACTTGTTTGAAACGACCCGTGAAAGTTCAACAAATATTTTTAAATTGGAACACTTTAAAATCGATAGATTTGTTTATAGTTTTGCGAATATTTGATTTACGACTTCCCTGATGACTTCCAGTAACTTTTTCGGTTTGCTTTAATCGTCGGAAACAAAAGGAAAATATCAAGAGACAAATTATAAAGTTGACCCAAAGTTTCGCCATTAAGCGGTTGTTTACACATTAGTGTTGTGAGCTGACGAACTTCTTTAAATTTCGTTTAAATTGGTAATTTACACGAACTCAAAATGAACTTCTTGAAATCATTGTTACATCCAATTTATTGTTCTCCATTTGAAGGGAGTATAAATAGTACATAGAGGCCGAGTGTCCAGAGTTGGAACATGTTCAATTATTGCAGAAAATTACTGTTATAATCCAATTGGCGACGAAGTACCTAAAGGTAGCTTCATAGGTTTCCGTTGATACGTTTCAATTTTTTTTTCTTATCATCTCTCAAATTTGAAAAATACTCTGCTCTGGTTGGCCAACGTACCAACGGAAACCTATTAACCTAGCTTAAAATACTTGGTCAAAGAAGTAAGAAATGTTGCAGGAACTTCATATCGACAAAAGACACTCTAGCTTAATATTTGGTCAGAGAAGTGAGAGAAATGTTGCAGGAACTTCAAATCGACAAAAGACAATCTTTCTTATTCAATAAATTACGTGTAGAATTAATTTTTACCATAGCTTTTACCAGCAGATCGTTGAATGGCTTTTCACTCATTCTCATCGATTTCTAGTAATTGATCGAATCTTCCAATTTTTGCTCACGGATCAGATTGTGAAGTGGCAATAAGTTGTTCTTCAAAGCCTTTCAGAGCATATATTTGAGATTTGAGACGCACTTTCGGAAAAGTGACTCACGAGTCTCTCAATTTATTTTAAAAATTCCGCAATAATTATTAATGTAACATTAAGTTCTTTTATTAAAAAAAATATTAATCTCATTCGGTGATTTGAGATCTACAGGAAGGATGTAACTTAATTCTTTTTTTATAAACTAATAAAAAAAATTAAAAACAATTCGGTTTAGTAATAGATACTTATTTTGACAAATAGTGAATTGTTGAATTTTAATGTGTCATGTTGTTGGCAAATACATAAAGGCGTTCAAGCGTTTTCATCGGTATTTAATCTTTTCTAATTATTGTACATGAAGAGTGGTATTATTTTACATTTAAAAAATTTTTATGAACACTCGTATTTTTTTTAAGTACATATTTACAATTTTGTGGAACGTAGAAAGGAAAATATTTGCCAACTCTGAACGCCAATTAATACGCATCTTCATCGTCATTTCTGAAAGTGTCCACTTATTAAAGGCCATTAAAAAACCAAAACTTTTTCCATGCTTTGAAAATTTGTATGTGAATGTCTCCAAATCCAAACATTTATACTTGGAAATTTATTGAAATAATTCAATGTCCTTCTGCTCTGTTTATTGTTGTATTTTTACACCCTCTCGAGAGCATTATGAAAGTTGTGGACAAAAAGACCATTTTCTGTTCAACAAAAACGTACCTTTTGAGATGTAGGTAGTCAAGTGATGTTGTAGAATACAAAAGAGTAGTAGCTACGAGCTTTACATTTTGAATGTAAAGCGGATTAAGAGACAAGCTCATGTGATGACATAATTATATCTAAGAAATTATCAAAAGCTACAGTGTTGCCTATCAAGATGATTTATCTTAGATGCTTTTTATATTTTTAGAATTAGATTGAAAGATTTGTGTTGAGCTAATACGATTTTAATGGCTTTTAAATCAATCAAATTGATTAGGTTAATTTTTGTTTTTGTAAAGATAATCATTATTGGACTGTTTCTTTAGATTAAACTAGCCCAATTGATTCTAAATCGTTGGATTATTGATTATGGATGGATTATTATAGGTATTTTTACTACTGCTGATCATTAGTTAATTAAAAATCCTGCCATAAAATTATTTAAATATTTTTCATTACAAGAGCTGAACAACAAATAAACTACTGTTAATTTTTTAGACAAAAATGAGCTCAAAAAATTACATACCAAATTTCAATTTTAGTAAAGAGAATCAAACCGTCCAAGTTACAATTTGTATCAACCAACCATTATAATGTCCCTACCGAGGACCAACCACTGTTCTGAATTTGTACACTGATTGCAGTTGATTTTTCATGTCGGCATATGATACTGATAGGACTGCCATTGACTGCAGATGACTACCGTTGACAGCTCAATTTTTGTAGGGTAATTTTCAATTGCTCTGCCGACGCGATATCGTATAAAATTGAACGAATTGTCACTTTTGACGTTAAATTTAAATTTAAAAAAAATTATCTCGTTGAATATCCCTCGGGCATTGATAAATCCTCATAATTTTGTCTATCTTTCAAGTACATTTTTTTGGAAAAACAACCCCCCGCTTCGCGTCGGGGTGTTTTTGAAAAATGTTTTTTCAAGATATGACAAAATTATTTCGGTTGTTATCAATGCCCTAGGGTTATTACAGTTGATAATTTTTTTTTCATATACACAGCCAATCATATTTTACAATTTTCAGTCACATGTTCATTTTTATCCAATCACATAAAACTTCAACTGACAGTCACCCTAGGGTAATTTTCAATTGCTCTGCCGACGCGATATCGTATAAAATTCAACGAATTGTCACTTTTGACGTTAAATTTAAATTTAAAAAAAATTATCTCGTTGAATAACCCTCGGGCATTGATGAATCCTCATAATTTTGTCTATCTTTCAAGTACATTTTTTTGGAAAAACACCCCTCCGCTTCGCGTCGGGGTGTTTTTAAAAATGTACTTTCAAGATATGACAAAATTATTTCGGTTGTTATCAATGCCCTAGGGTTATTACAGTTGAAAAGTTCCCTATTTAGTTCAACCACATTGGTTTTTTGATTTTAGGTAGTTTTAAGGGTTTTAGGTTCCTTTAGACACTTTACAATGATTAGTGGTTAAATTAGAATTAAATTCTTCTGGTATCATGATTATCACCTGAAGTCCATTTTTATTTTGTATCAGTAAAAAGTATTTGTCATGGCAGTTTTATACATCTTTTGTTAGTTTTGAAATAGAATTTTGCTCATGGTTTGAGTTACGCTTATAATTTAAATTTAGATGTTACCTCTGTTTGTGAGATGGGTTTGTCCCATTGTCCCACTCTTACAAAAATAATTTGAAGGTGCAAAAACAGTGTCATCATGTCATCAATAATGGTTTGAATAATGTGTACCTAATATGCTGAACGACACTGCCATAATAGCTATAATATTATGCACGATCTTCAGCTTCCGGATAACAACTTAAATGAGGTAGCAAAGAACAAAGTTTTTGAAACTGTGCCCCCCCCACATATAGCTATGTGCGCCACACAATTTTGGTGTCTCACAAAAATTTTGAAAAATCATTTCTGCACATGCAACGACCGACGGTTAGTTGGCATGTTCCTGGGGTTGCCTAAAAACGTCTTTGCTAAAGACTAAAAAGGGGTTCTTCTGCCTCTGGTTACAAAATACTTCGAGTCCTGGCTTATCTGTAATTCAGTCTATCTCCGATCTTTGTACGATAAGTATTGCGCGAGCTATGCGATTTTAAAAGTTCGCTCACTGTTGCTGACCAATTATGGGCTTATTTAGAGTCATATCCCAGTTTTGTTAACCTTTCAAGGATTTTATTAAAAATAACTATTGAACCCTTTAACTCGAATATATTCTTTCATTTCAAACAGATTTTAAACGAAAAGGTGTAAAATTGACTTAGTTACAGCATTTTAAAAATTACATATTTTTTCAACTTTTACAAAAGAATTCTAGTATAGCAAGAATTTCGATCGTTACAGCCATTTTGTATCTTATGAAATTGGCTTTAATGTTATTTTTTACCCTCAGTCTACCATAAATATTAACCGAGTTATGGCGTCTTACAATCTAATTTTTTTTCGAATCTTAACCAAAAGTAGAAAACTTTGGTGCAAAATTTCTAGAAGTCTTTCCTGTAGCTTCTCTGAGATTAGCTTTAATTCAGCTTGCTTTCGGCTTTCGAGGTGTGTCAAACTACGTAGAGGTGTCCTCTGCCTAGGGCCAGATATTTTTTTAGAGGTCTTGAAACTGGTGAGAAACTCTTAAATACACATAGGGATCGAAAACACATTAACGGCCGTGATTATAAACGACAAATAAACTTAATCTTGACAATAAAATTTATATTTTTTAGACATTGCTACCTTGGTGTTACAAGGTTCTATCTGACAAATTTAACATATGG
The DNA here is from genome assembly GCA_963924605.1 of Malthinus seriepunctatus. Classification (NCBI taxonomy): domain Eukaryota; kingdom Metazoa; phylum Arthropoda; class Insecta; order Coleoptera; family Cantharidae; genus Malthinus; species Malthinus seriepunctatus. Next base: position 115,293,417 of record OZ004600.1, on the reverse strand, counting down.
AGCGAGATATAAGCAATTGAATTTTTAAAATCCCATTAGATAGCATGCAATTAGAACTTTTGTTCGCAAAATAATTTCGACAATTTCAGATTTTTTTCTACCTAAACGGTCTTTTTATGGTAATATGTGGAATCTTAGTATAATCCGTTCACTATTTATTTGCGCTATGGTTGGCCATGAGCTTTTGTTTTTTAGTTTGCCATAATAAAAAGTCCCTATTAAGTTGACTGACAGCTCTTGACAGTACCAAAAAAATGACAGACCAACTATTAACACAATTGAATAAAAGCCGCTACTCTACAATGCTTAGGTTGGATTGCAGAAAACTTTTAACGGCTTGTTACAGTTAATCATAGTTTTGAATGTGACGTTTCAGATGTCAAAATGTAGTGGCTAGAGTCACATTCAAAACTCTCATCAATTGTAACAAGCCGTTAAAAGCTTTCTGCAACCCAAGGTTAACCTAACAGATTTTTTTCTAATTTATACCGGGTGGAATCTGTCACCCTAACATGGCCAACCATAGCGCAAATATACAGTGAACGGATATGTAAAAATAGCAATTTTTGAAAAAATGCAACCTTGTAATACTACGATAGTGAGTAGTGACATGGCAACCTAGCAACGTTACCATGTCAAAGTTTGACGTTTAAATCTAAACAACACAAAAAGAACCTAACCTCAAATTTTAATATTTATATTCCAACACGAAACTTTGACATAGTAACGTTGCTATGTTGCCATGTCTAAAAAATATTAATTTTATTCTCGAGATTAACTTTATTTGTCGTTTATAATCATGGCCGTTAGAGGTCAAACTACAATTGAGGTATAAACCCCGAATAAAGTCAATCCGAGAATAGGCAATTATTTAAAATAACCAATCAACAAAGCTTTAATCCTTCTGCAACCATGGTTATTCGTTGGAATAACTTACTCGACGTTTATACTTTGATTGTAGTCCTGGCTCTAAATTAAAGATAATTTTATCAACTACAAGAGTACAAAATAGTACTCATTATACAACTTGCCACAATCGAGTTTTCGATTTATAAAATTATATTAATTCCCCCTCTTGCAACCTCCTAAAAAGATTCTTGCCATAGGTAGGGGTGTCAAAGTTTGAGTTTCTTAAAATATGGGTATTAGAGAACCTATACACACTAATTTTCGTTAATCTTTTTGTTAATCGTTTTGTTCTTTTTACTGTGAATATGTATTTTTCCTGTACTATAGGCTTATCCTATAGTACAGTTTCTCATGACACAGTTTAACAAGCACTGCTTTATGCATTATACCATAGATAATTTAAAAAAAATACGTTTTTAGGTCTCTTTTTTCCATATTTATGTAATGTTTTCCATTTTCGATTCTCCAAGAACGCTTTGGTCCATCTAGATCGCACTTCTCTAACAATTTAAATCTAACTATTTATTTCTCTATAATACCAACAACATAACAATTAATTTAAAAATTTTTAATAAACATGGACAAAATTATAAACGTGACACCTTAAACGTGTCGTCTTGTCATTGGGTATTAGTTTATTGTTTATATGACATGTTGGTTACAATAATGGACCTGCATATTTTTTAATTCTTTATTATAATGTATTAACACAGTCATCTTAGCTTTGTGGGTGTTCTTTATTTAAAAGTCTTTAAAACAAGATTTTGTAAAAGATGGTGGTATTAGTCGATTATTTTACACTATACAATTTGCTAATTATTTATAAGGGCGGACGTCTTACAAAATAAGCAAAACATCATACCCACCAGGATACCAAATTATTTTTCTTTCTTAATCCTTTAACGTGTGGTGTGATGATCAAATAATCAACTAGTGGCCTTACTGAAATTTTTGGAAAAGCTTTTAACTTTGGTCGTTATTAAAATGACTTTTATTTGTGCTAATTGCTACTTGTTAGTACCTAACCAACTGGTAAAGTTGTAACAATTGTTTAATTTTTAACCTGAAACATATTACAATTTTAATAGTATAAACAGCATATGGTGTAAGTCAATCTGGCATTTTTAGTTCTCTTTGATGTCCCATTGTGCATCTTCATAGGTTGTCCATGTTTTTAACAAGAAAACATCTCGCCGCACCACACTACGAAAAACACGGTAGCTTTAAAAATAATTTAACCGTTTTTTTCCTGTAAAATGTTGTATTTTTAAAATTTATCTTGTTTACACTAATTATGATTTAATTTTTAAGTTGCCGATTGGTAAACTACTTGAATTTTTATTTTTGATGTTGAGAAAATTCCTAACACAAGTTGATCTCCAACTGTGGTGAATCTTAATTTGTTGCGTTTATTTAAAACTTCTTTCTATTTAATAATTATTAAATTTAATATTTAGCACCAATTAAAAATTAGATTTTATTTTATAATTTGCAGCTAAAGTAGCCGGTTTTGGTTTTTTCTCAATTTAAGACTAATTAAGGAATTAAAATTCATTCAGGTTCAGGATAATGTTTTGCAATTTGCAAAGCATGCAAAAATCTAAAATTTGGAAAAATTTTAAAATTGAAGGATTTTAGGACGTCACTAGAAGACGATCAATGGTGTTTATGGAGTATTATACAAGTAGTGCATTTCAATTAAGAAGTGGTCGTGTTTCATTATTAGACTGCGATCAAACCGATTGGTTTTAAGAGAAAATTTAAGACACAAAATATATTTTTTTAAATTCCCCTTAAAATTAAACAAACCAATTCAATATTTTTTTAGCATAAACTAGTATTTTTAAGGCTTCAAAGTCAAAGTTAGCGCCACTACCTAAAGGGGTAGTTTTAGTTGTGCGATTTTCATGCAATTTCTACCACAACCACAGGATGACTGATAAGATATAATGCCTAGAAAAATATATTAAATTATTAAAATATTAGCAGGTAATTTTGGAGATAAAACAATTTTTTTTAAACCACCCACCATAGGGGTGTGTTTTTTCATATAATTGCAATTTGCAAGAGGAGAAAATGTCCAATTTTGGGCTCAGGAAACCACTGTACATGTTTGTCGGTGTCATTCGGGTACACCCTGCATATAGATGTGTGCCGTCTAAGGCGTAGCACATAAATTCAGTTTTTGTAGTGCTGCAGCATAGGTAGTATTAAGACCGTAATACAGATACACACACCAGGCTTGCCTTCAGGTTTGACCTGTGCAAGCTACCTTCGCGCACTGTGACTTGGCCTGCGCAGGCCGGCTAATTTTAAGCGTTGCTTTTAAATTCGCCTGAGTATGCCTGGCAGGAGTAAAGGCTCGTCTTCACGCCCAGGCTCACCTTCCAGTTTGCCTGTGCAAGCGGCTTGGACAGGCCACCTGAATGCTGTCCACACGCTCCGGTTTGGCATGTGCAGGCCGCCTGAACTGTGTCCACACGCTCCGGTTTGGTCTGTGCAGGCCGCCTGCACAGGCAAACCGGAAGGCAAGCATGTGTGTGAAGACGAGCCTTAAAAACCTGTACGTGTGGACGCAATGTAATAGTTCCGGCTTGTCTGCGCCGGGAAGGTAAGCCTTTACTTTCCGATGTGGCCCGTGACCACCTACACAGGCAAAACGGGTCGCCTAAACAATGTCTAGACGCTCCGGTTTCGACTGTGCAGCCGCCTGAACGATGTCTAAAGACTCGTCTTCACACACAGGCTTGCCTTCTGGTTTTCCTGTACAGGCGGCCTGCACAGGCCACGGTATGGTATGTATGCCTGAACGATGTTCACACTCTTCGGATTGGCCTGTGCAGGCGATCTAGACAGCGTTCAGGTGATCTGTACAGGTCGCCTGCACAAGCAAACCGGAATGCAAGCCTGTGTGTGAAGACGAGCCTTAATACGCTCAGGTTTGCTCAGTGCAAGCCGCCTGCACAGAGCAAACTGGAAGGCTGTGTATGTTTTTACACACACAAGTTTAGAGTGTGTTAGTGTGTTAAAAAATTAAACTACAATAGGTCTTCATGTATTCAGCATAACAACTTGACCTATTGGGAGTGGCGTAACTAAGAGGATGGACGGTCATCTCGCAATATTCAGAGTGGAGCCTCTATTCAACTCTGTTAATAAATCATTTTACTTGACCACAAATTAATTTTATAACGAATTTTCATACTAAACAATGTTTGTGACCCTTTCTATCCTGATGGGGTCCGTTATTTACGCCATTGCCTACTAAATGGCATATTTATTTTATTAGCTATTGATTAAGGTGATCGTTATTTGGGATCTGGAGAGGGGACGAATTTTTATGGAACCGGCTATATTAAAATCCAAACTCAACCCAATTCCTCCAATTTAACTCCGTCTATGTTCCCAGAATTCACGGGACCTATGACCCCGAAGTACATTAATTATCGTGTTTGCATAGATTGATATATTTCAATTTCAATGGCAATAATTATAGCAAGTACCTACTCGAAAATTTGAGCAACTACATATTTCCTTTATGTGCAGATAATGGTAAGAGCAATACAATATTCACATACATAATAACAACGATATCATCATTACCAAGATTAAATTTGTTGAACAATCATGACTAATACATCTCGTGGTCTAAATATCGTAGGTAATTTTTGACGAGCATTCCACTCGTAGCTGTTGGTTTTGGAAAAATCACCCACCATTCGCACTACGCGCTCGTGGCGATTTCGTTGCAACGACTGCTCGTGATCTGAACGTCAAAAATTACAGGCAATATTTAGACCACTTATGATGATAATTCTATTGAAGTCGTAGTTACATAATTTTAGTTTTTTCACAAATATTTAATTACTACTCATCTCTGTCCAGCGAACAGATGCGCAGATAAGTCACTTCTCACAAATTTCTGTCAAATTAGGTTAACTCATGTCAATTCCTCTGTGATTGTTATAAATCGTATTTTCAAAAGTCGACCAATAGAAAAATTCTATTCGAATATCGCGCGCTTTTTTGGAGGGAGTGGCTTAGTTGCATCTGTTCGCTGGACTATTGTCGTAGTGAAGGGTTTATTGAAATAGTTATACGTAGATAAAAAAAAAAGTTTCTGAACTGAAATTATGGATGTTGCAACGTGTATTGAAGTAGTTAGGTAGAAGAAAAATAAAATATATTCAGTAACATAGCCTGGAAAACCTAAAATCGTTTATTGGAATTTGTTGTGTGATATCAGCCGCTCTGTGAATTTTGATAAAAATGACGACTTAACCTAAGGTCTAATTATGATCAAATTCCTCGTTCAGGAGCACGAACTAAAATGTTTTCTAGGAAAGATTGCTTGAAACGCAATAGGGACAAGTTCAGTTTATATATTCATTTTTATGATACCATCAGGAGCCGCCAAATAAATGATGTAATATGTACAATAAAATAAATCTTATCTTACGAATTTAGTAATGATTTGTTATTGCATTTTAAATTCCTCATCTTCATCAGTATAGCTTTAATACAATATTATTTATCTAAACCTCGCAAATGCAATATTTGGTCGATACCGAGAATTCCTGAATGAAATCGCTTTCGTAAGCAAAAGCATACGTTAAAATGGCTTTATAAACGACCTTAATTTTGTACTTTGTTAATTATACAAATATTTTAGATAATAAGTAAATTATTGTGATTAAATGACAAAGAGTACTGTGAAGAATTTTTTGATACCTGACGAACGCTGCAAGTTGATTTGAATTCTGCAATAAATGAAATAAAATTGTGGTAGGATAGGTTAGTGCGTTAAGGCTCGTCTTCACACACAGGCTTGCCTTCCGGTTTCCTTAAACGATGTTCTCACTCTTTGGTTGGGCCTGTGCAGGCGCTCTAGACAGCGTTCAGGTAACCTGTGCAGATTGCCTGCACAGGCACACCGGAAGGCAAGCCTGTGTGTGAAGACGAGCCTTTAGTTACTGTTTCATATTTTTCAAAATAAATAAAAACATTATTGTGGTCCTTGTGCCAGCTTACGACACCGCAAGTCAGCACCTTTAATATTTATTATATTAGACAAAGTGGTGAGGTGTTTCAGACGCAGTAGTCTATCATCTCTGCGAATTTTAAGGTCTGTTGTAAAATCCCAGATCTACGTAAGTATCCTAATCTTAGATTTTTGAAGAAGGTGAAGATCATTCTGGGACGCTTGCCACCTTGACATCCTTTGACTCTAGATTTGGAATAGCTACATGGGTAGTACCTATAGGTATTGTTTGGCCATTTGATTGATAGTCCTATAATTCGTGATTCTTAAAGTACTCAATAGTTCCTATTTTCCAGACATTAAAATGGATTTGCATTCCGTTGGGTGACCACTTACGATATTTCGAATTTTTACAAAAAATCTCATCCAAATTTACAACATTAGAGGAGAGCCTATACTTTGAGTAATACTCCCGAATTGCTTAATGACTTGATGTGAATACCTAAAATCGTAGCTCGGTAAAATATGTAAATATAGCATAATAATAATTTGGTCGAGTGAACAATTAAAATCAAGGCCCAATCTTGATCAATTTGTTATGGTTGTTTTGTCACATAACGCGCCGGACCTCCTGGTCGGTATGTTCCGCACCAGCCCACCTACAAGAACCGTTTGTTTTATTATATTCGATTATTATATAAATTTTTTTTATTTCACCTAAGGTAAGATTAATTTATTAAATTGAACCAACTACCACTCTCTTACAAAAATATGTTTTTCTGATGTGTAGATTTTTATAACCTGTAAGATTTTCTTGAAATATGGTTATTGTTTCAATGGATATGTATCTTTGGAATTTATCTAGTAATTTACACTATAAATTTATTTTAATTTATGTCTGTCGATTTTAATTCTAATTTGTTGATTTTCGTTCCATTGAATGTAAATTGACGTCTTCATTAAAATTTAATTTTGGAAACTTTTGAGTTTTGAATGTTGTGACCCCCCTCCCCTCTTTTAATTAGTAAAATGCGTACTGCAGATGATGTAATTTTTTTAATAAAATCAAGTTATAGAAATGTTGTAAAATAACTGTTAATTTTTTATTGCACAGCGCGAAATGTATTGCAATTTGCCAACGATTTTAATCAGTCGTTAACGTTTTCCATGTTGGCAATTAATTTTAATAGCAAAAATTTTGCTTTAGTTGAAAATGAAAACGTCCTTTTAAATAATAAATGGTATACGTTATTTCAAATTAAAAGTAAAAATTAAATCTAAATCGCGCTTCTTGTAAGCTCGGCAGTCTACATGTTCAAAACATACCAACAATATTTATGCATCATGATCATTGATGGCTACTATCTTGTATCTACAACAGTTTTCGTAATTTTATCAAATTTTAATCTTTTAGGATAGCTATTTATTACTCTGGTTAAACATCCATTAACTTAACTAATGGATATGTGTCAAATAAAAAGAAAACTTCGATGTAGGTATTTAAGATATGTTATATTCACACTATATGTGTGTATACGTACGTTCGTTTTCTTTATTTTTATTTTATTTTATATCACATCTTCTAGTTCGTCTTTATTTGTTTATATGTCTTATACGTGGTGTGTATTATAAGTTACGGAATTACGTGGATTAAAAGTACGCGTGCTTTCAGTTTTACTAGATTGAGATAAAACATTAATTAAACACCTACTTCGTTTACTCAATTTTGCATTAAAAAACTTTATTTTATGCTATTTCCTTTAAAGTTAACATATGTTAACAATTATTGACGTAAGTTAATGTTTATTATAATCTTTTGTTACTTTCGTGCCCTTGTATAACCATGTTGTCTAATATTTCTCTAAGAGTTTAATGTCATATTCAATTAATTCACTACCTCAAGGTATACATAAATATTGAACGTCGATCAAGTGATAGATGAATCGCTCGTTCATACGGCGGTAGCTAAAAAAATCTTTCAAACGTTTTGATACCTGCGGCTAATAGAAAAAGTTATAACAATCCAAAAAACTGTTCCTCTTCCGCAAAACTAAAATCGTCAATCGAACAAAAAAAACGACAGTGGAAACACGTTTTCTCAATATGAAGTCTTCTGCTTCTAATATACGAGAAAAATAAAGAAATCTGTATTCCCTGGGAGGTGATGGAGTTCAGCCAGGTTTACATTAGTCCAGGAACAGTACAGTCTTGTGGTCTAGCCCAGTGTTGGACGCCCTATTCTTATAGTAATCAGAGTTAGGCAGTATCAATGATACATGTATCTTTGATACTTTTGTATCTTGTATCTATGATACTTGAGGTGAAAGTATCTTGTATCTGGTATCAAAGATACTGAAATTGAATTATCATGTATCTTGTATCAAAGATACTTATTAGCCTCAATGTGCCCAGATACTTTTTTTCAAAAACACTTTATTTCAAAAATTAATAAAGTTCAATAAAAAACAACAAATTTATAAATTTTTTAGAAAGCCTAGAAATAAAATTGTTAAAAGAGCAGGTATACAATATAGAACAGAAGTTCTCAAACTTTTTTTTTGGCGTACCACTCATGTGTACCACGGATTAGTCGCGTACCACCAATTTTTTTTAAGTAAGAGTATCTTTATTTAGTATTTGTACTATTTGAGGGTTTCAGAATGATGAAGTAGTAAAAAAATACATTTGTTTTCTAAAGTGCTAATATACAGGGTGTATCCGAAAGAGATGGACAAACGTTGAGAGTACCTTAGCTAGTTAGTTAGCGTTAGTTCCTTAGCTAGTTAGTTAGCGTTAGTTCCTTAGCTAAAATTAAGGTACCCCTTATGTTTTTGGTGAATTCCATTTTTTGAGTGGTGTGGGAGCCCCCTAAAACCTCATATTGTTAACATTTTAGAAAACGCTTAACCAATTTTAATGAAATTTGGTATGGGAACTAACAAAGTGAATTGAAATAAGCACCATACCCCACTTTTGTAAAAGTCGCTAGAGTGCGCTAGTTAGGGGTTCCTACACTGCTCAGAAATTGGAATTGACCAAAACAAAAAAATACAGGTGCCCTAATTTTAGCTAAGGAACGTACTCTCGACGTTTGTCCATCTATTTCTAATACACCCAGTATATTTGTAACATATGTACAGTGTGTCCCCGGATTGAGTTCACTATAGGTGTAATTGACAAAAATTTTCGGAATTTTATTTTGATGTTTTGGAATTCTACCCTGCTTGGTCTGAAGTGAATTTTAAGCATAAAATAAAAACAATCTTACAAATAAAAAAAAATATTTTTAAAAAGTTAATGAGCAGGATGATGCTTTATCTTTGAAATTAGCAAGGAGAAGTTAGGATCAGTTGTAGTGAGTTTTAATCTTAAATTTGAGTCAATGTTAAGTTTTCTCAGAAAAATAGAATAATGAAAAAAGTATCAAGTATCCGTATCTTGTATCTATGATACTTAAGGTGAAAGTATCTTGTATCAAAGATACTGAAACCGAATTATCATGTATCTTGTATCAAAGATACATTTTATAAGTATCTTGCCCAACTCTGGTAGTAACGTAATATGTTAACCAGAAGCGACACTAGCAAGAATTCCATGTTCTTTTCGTAGTTCTTTTTACGCCTCGGAAGCTGTTTATCCAGTGGCGTAAGTAACGGGCTCACAAGAGGCACCTTAAAAATGTTTTTGTAATTATGTATTTGAGAATTTAAAAAAAGAAGTAGGTAAATACTTTTCTTCTCTTATAAAGTTACACAGATGTTTCGACAATAAGCAACTCTAAATCGTCGACCTTTTCGGCAGACTGCATTTGTAAACTATGTAAAAAGTCGGTTGTAAAAGTTCTAGAAATAGTCACCAATGAACCCTAAATTATATGAATTTTTATAAGAAAATAAATACCTAATAGAATTAAAGTAAAAATGTGCAGTTATGCAAATCGGCAGACGATTAATTCTAGACCAATAACATACGTTTTGGTTCAGTAGGTTTGATGGAACAAATTGGAAAGCACCAAAAGCGGATCAAAAATTTATTCACTGTATTGCAAGAAAGTAAAAAAAAACTTAAAATTTAGCAATTGCAGTTTTCAAACTTTATATTTTACTTCGACATAACACAATACAAACAATGCACAGTTTGAGCACTGCAGATGATCATCCCTGAAATTGCTAAATTTTAAGTTCAAAGAAAATACTTACTTGCACTGGTTAACATTTTAATCCTTTATAGGAGAGCTTAAAAAAATCAACTGTAACAGCTTAACAGTACGCAAGTCGTATAGTCAGCCTCACAATTATTGGCCACCCTGGCCGTACGCCAGGGTGATTATTAGTCAACAACGACAAAAGGACAGAAGGGGAGGTTGTCGATTTACCACTTCTTGGCAAAGTAAAGTTACCCCTCAATTTAAGTAGGGGCTGTTGTGATGGTTTTATCCATAATTCGTGCTAGGCGTATAGCCAGGGTGACCATTAATTGTGAGGCTGACTGTACGTACAACGCTTATACACCAATCAAGACAAAATAAAGGAGAGTTTTAACTAACCCGAAACAAACCGGAAAATAACGGTAGACCTTTAAATTGATTGTGCTATTCTATCTCACTCTAAAATAAACTGCTTTGTTTAACTGTCGCTTCTGGTTAAATAAGTGCATTACTACATCTTCAGTGGTATAACTGAGTGAACACTGATTAGAAAGAACTGACTAGGTGGTGGGGGAAATTTTCAGTCGGACCACTAGAATGCATTATTGAATAAACCTATCTTTACAAAGATAAAAATTTCATTTATTAATTTACGTGGAATTGGGAGGAGGGGTAGATTTTTACTGAGCGATACAGGTTGCTGCTAATGTTTGGGTTTGTGTATAATTTCCAGTTCCACCCATTATAAATCACCCTGTATAGTAGTATAGTTGTATTTTGTCTTAATGTGGAAAATTACTGATATTTTTATTTTTGTTAATATAATAATTAAATCTATTTCGATGCTTTCTTATGTTCCCATCGTGTATTTAGAGAACTCATATACAAGAAATCTTACACCTTCAAATCAATAAGTAATTATGAAAGAAATGGCGTCTTAAGGGTAGTTGATTGCAATAAAATGTTTTGATCTCGAAACCTACGTACATCGTGTCTTGAAATAGAGAAATTCTAGAAGGAAGGGTCGTTCGCGTTTCATTTGGTGGTGATTATTTCAAACAATATTATGATGGCTCTCTCTGTTTAAACATTAAGAACTATGATTTTTCTCCTTATACCTGTTGATTTCTTGTTTTCTTACGAATGTAGTAATGGAGATGGAGAACAAACGTAACACCTTCGTGAAGGATATTTCTAGATATTTGTAATTATATAAAATGACCAATTTTAGCATTTTTACATTTTTAGGTACAGTTTGTTTTGGTGTCTTTAATTTATACTAAGGTATTTTTGTGTTCGTTTTCCAGCATTCGCAGGGACAAAGTGAGTCGCAGATGTACCATTTTTGGACTGATAGTTAGTGGTCATAAAGCTCGACTTCATGTTCTCAAAAATTAAATTTTTAGTATGTCTCATATGAACCCACATATGAATGTATCTCTTATATGAAGATGATGTGGCTAGACCATCAGTACAGCTCTCATACTCCCCAAGTCGAAGAATATTTTCAGACCACTTAAAAAATGTTACGAATCAATGGTACTGAATAGCGTATTTTCCAATTTTTTAAAATGTATCTAGAAAGTTACCTTACTGATAACGTAATCCCAAAACTACATTTAAAAAAAAAATTGCGACTGTAGGTTTTGCCAAAAAAATTACTTGAAATTCAAACTATAAAGTTTCCCGCATAAACGCGGTGTGACGTCATGGGTGGTTCCTGTCAATATTGAACTTCATGAGCTCGAACTTATTATAACCCGGATTACACATTAACTGACATTTAACACAATGTAACTAAGCAACAAACGTGATTTATACGACCAGCTACGTCACTTCCGTTTAACTTTTCACTTTGAAACTGTAGCATTTAAAGCTTTTTCTAAAGCAGTTTTTGAAAAAACTTTTGATTAAGGTTTAAGTTCACACTGCGTTTTTTGAACTACAAGTTCAAAAATTTTGAAAAAAATATATGTTATGTAATACCTACTGTTAAACAACATATGTAATTTTCATTAAACTCCAACCCGCGGTTTTTAGATAACATCAAGAAAACGGTAGAAAAAGCGGTTTTTTGCAATTTATTTCCAAAGTAAAGGACAGAATTTCCTCAATTTATTTCTACAAAATGTAACCGAGTTTCTAGCAATACTGTAATTTTTTGAAAATTTTTGAACTCGTGGTTTTCTTAATACGGCCGAAGAAGTTATAAAAATGCACACAATTTGATTACTCTTTAGAGTTTAATACAGATCAATGCAGAAAATGATGGACGTTGGTCTGTAGTAGCGCATTATGCACAAAAACCGGACCAATTATTTGAATTTTCGAAAAAAAATTAAATTTGCGAAAGATAAATATTCAAATTTATAAGTATTTGACAGAGCTGTCATCAGCGCCGTCACATTAAAATACATATAAATTTTGCGGATGAAATGCACACTACGCATTATTATGCGTTACCATCAGTTACCATGCACGCTTGAATTTAAACCTTAACATATTTTTAGTGTGTCCAAGTCATTGATAATCGACTTTGCTATGCAATAACGCAGTAATAATCGATATTTAAAAAATTGGAAAATACCCTTTTGAAGTAATCTAAGCTGAGCTCTGTGTTATAGTATAAATATTCTTTAAAAGTGTGAAAAGGGCAACAAATTGGCCTAATAACGATTCTGATCAAAAACCTTGGAATAACTTTCATGGGATAACATTAGACTAATCAAGTAATCACAATTAATAGGAGAGGGCACCAATATAAACGAAGCATTTCCCTCTGTATAGCCCTACAATCAATATTCAAATAGGTTAATAAATGCTCCTTTGTTGAGTTATACCTTATACGAAGATATTTGATACAATACCTTCTACATATCCACCAAGGAGTTTATACAACACACCACACCACACGTACATTTGATGTCTACATCTCTGCATATTCCCTTTTCCATTGTAAAATCAACTTATCTTAAATATTGTTATTCTGAAGTAGTTGATTGTCGAGAGAATTTAGTGCAATTTTACAATCAGTGTTGCATGCAGCTCGAGCTCGATTCTACAAAAAACATTTATTAGATATTTTCTAAAAAACTGAATTTATTTGCATAGCTAATTTGTAATAGCTATTCATTGAGATAAATCTATCAAGAAGAGTAGTGCATCATAATTACGTTTGTTTGTTTAACTAAACGAAGTTTTGTGATCTAAAAACTGGCCCAAGAAAATAAAACATAATGAGTATTCTTCACATTTTCAACATGTGTGAACCAAATGCTCAAGTTCCTTCTTTGTCAAACTGAAGAATGCACGGTATTTTGTCTTTATTCTTTTCTTCTTTGCGTACTGCACCATTAACTACCAAAGTTGACACTTGTTGTGTTTCCATGTTGAAACCTGTGTCAGATTAAAACAACGTAAACGTAAAGGTTTAGAAGTTGAACATCTAAACAGAAATATTTTTACATATTGTATTGAGTGTTGTTTACGTGATGCAAAAATTCCTTTTTTTTTTAAATATTTTTGCTCATTGAGAAACGAAGGCGAAGTGTAGACTTCCTACAACAAATTCTTGATGGACAGGTTGTTGGCACTGGAATTATGTTTGATGCTTTCAATGATTGCATTTGTCATGACAGTTTTATTTATATCCTGACGGAAATTATTAATTATTGTGTGGTGTTTGATCACTTTATGCATATATTTGTGTTTAAAACACCATTACAAATTGAGGGATTCATTTTTTATTTCCGAATGAACTTCTATCAATAATGTGTATCTAAGTAATGTTAAATTGTACTGGATAGCGTTTTTGTCTATGGAGATTGAATGTACTTTGAATTTAAATTTAAGATAAGTGTTATTGATTACGACGGGATAAGAAATGTGATCGTTGCAGTTTTCTAGGACCAAAATTTTATTATTTTGACCAATATTTTGTCTGCATTTTCAAAAAATTGAACGTTCTCGTACAGAAAGTCGGAAAACTACCTTTTTACTGATCAGCGGAACACATTGCGTCTATAACTAACAAACAAAGACTATAGACTAATTCAACCTGCATAGTATTCTTATGATAACTGGCGAGTTTCCATGGACATTGAAATTTGAAAGTTACACAAATTACATTAATGCTGAAACTCTGTGAAAGACAAAAAGATCGACTTAAAGCTGTTTATCATCAACCCATCGGCCTCTTTTTAACTGTTTCAAAAACGTTGAAAAAATTATTTTTAGGTCAGTTATATTATCCGTCATAGATGGAGAACGATTATTACCCAACTTATTCTAATTTCAGAAGAATTGAGCAACAATCGAATAAGTATACCCTGTGTAGCAAAAGAAATTATACCTGGGGCTGATTTTAGTAGCAATTTTAAACAAAAAATGTACAAGGGTGAAAAATGAGATTAGTAGTGACTTTCAGATCTGGAAATACACCCAGATGAAGAGGTCTGAGGGCCCTCTTCAGGAAAATGAGAAAGATGGTTTTTTTCGAGATTTTTTTCGTTCTGGTATAAAATGATGGGATTAAGTAATAAAACAAATTTTACTTTTCCATATGTTCCTACTGGGAAATTACCCCCATTAGCCTCCCCCTAGCCCTTATATATTTGACTGATCTATAAAATTAAATTTTTGTATATTGCATTCGTTTTATAATAGAGCTCAACTGTTCTGCTATGTTTTCTTGAAAGTGTGGCACCAAAGGTTGAATAATAAATTCGCGGTTAACCTATTGCATTCGTTCTAAGGGGGTGATTTTTCAAATTAGAGTTGGCTTATTGCATTCGTTGTAGAGGTACTAGTTCTGCTCCTTTTCTCAATATTTCATACACGTTTCACAAAATGTGCGGCCCCAGCACGGGTTAATTTATAACATCAGAGCTAACCACTTGGTTTAGTTTTCAAATAGGTTGATTTATGAAGTCAAGTTGGCCTATTGCATTCGTCTTAGATAATACTATTCTGTTACTTCTCTCGATATTTCATAAAAATTTGCAAAATGCGGCTTAGAAAAGTTTGTTTATAAGATCCCAGTTAACCTCTGTTGGTCTATTATTCCTATATTGCGTATTTGTCCTGCTGAGAGCAAGGCCATATTATGCACTAGACTGACTAGGTTAAAGTCTAAGATGCCTTTTGCTGAAAAATAGCTAACTTCTAAAATTACTTCTTACATGTGGCAAAATAGCCCTAAATATTACCATTTCCCCTAAAACCTTTGGCGACGACGGTGGTGCGCCACGACCCAACAAAGTTCTCAGGTGGTAATTAAATGGGCGTCATGGGGTCTTCTGGCCTGTTTAAGACCCTTTTCTTAAATAAATAAATAAATAAATAAAATAAATAAAAAAAAAGCTGCATTAGCTTTAGGGCGCCAAACAGACATAATCCGGCCCCGGCTGAGGGGTTGGTTTATGAAATCTAGTTGGCTTATTGCATTTGTCTTACATGTATAGCAATAATTTTTCCTAATGGAGAGCTGTGGAGATGCGCAGATAACTAAATTTGTATTTAACCCCACAAACGCAGTAGTAAACGTATTTCAGTTATTGAAGAAACGTGGCCAAATCTGCGCTAACTTCCCCATACCGCTCGCCATCAGGAAAAATTATTGTTATACAATTCGGCTGTCCCAAGCAAAAACACAGTATGTGCTTATTTCATTATAGTGAGGAAACTATTAGACAAACGCATTTGGCAATTCTATTATAAAGTGCACTTTCTGTCTTTTGGACGGAGCTATATCTACAATGTTAATGAAGATATGACTCTCAAAATCGGTAAAATGATGCAGCAAAACACAATATATGCAAAGAATACATAAACCAGTTTTTGAAAAAACTGTCAGTTAGACTACAGACAAACAGAGTTAGACACCTTAGCTTTTGGGTGGGAATTTTGTTATAAGGAAAATTGAAGTAGTCGGATATATTTCTTTCAGTTTAATAGTGGTATTTGAAAGAAGATATCACGCTCTAACAAACGTCGGCTGTAAAATTAAAATATAATTATCAATGACCCATACCTGACGTTTCTTAGCGCAACTCGAACTGAAAGCTAACTTGATTACGACTATACTGTGTTTTTGCTTCAGACTGCGAATTGCAGTTAGAATGCATAACTACTCGTTATGCATTTTATAAAAGTTCCACAACATGTGACATCAGGGGTTGATTTATATAATCAAAGCTAACCTATGAAGACTTTGAAGGCCTATATCTCAGCAGGAGTCGACTATTGGATAAGGCTTGTTTAGCTCAATCGTCTTGTTTTGATATGTAGAATGGTAGAATCACCTGTATAAGTTATGGTACTCATTTCAGACTCACCCTGTATATTAAACCTTGAGCGTATATACAAGAAAATTGTAACTACCAATAGTAAACCTTATAGCAATCCAATAGCAAATCCTTCTATCACTGTGTAAATTTTTGATGTGATTGAGAACAACAAAATGTGATGAGCTCATCAGAATTTAGTTTTCTGCAAGTGCTGCTGAGGTGTAATTCGACCTCCTGTTGGATCAAAATTTACAAATCAAATATTATTATATACTGACATTATTACCTATATTTCCAGATGAAATGTGAACGAATTATCCTCTCCACATAAAATTACGTGTGTGCAAAAATTTAATTTATTAGTAATTAATAAAAGTGTGTACAAGGTAATTGAGATTTAATATCATGCAACTATTTCTTCACAGTCATAATCATAATTTCTTATGTTACAAATGTAATTGGATTCGTAAAAATAAATTCTTCATTGTTGAAAACGTAGTTAAAAATAATAATATTAACATGATAACGATTTAACGATATGTTTTATATCAGTTGCTCTTCAGATATCAAATGTTACTTTTTTTGCACTACAAAAAATCTTTTTTTAAAATAGGAACTTGGCGCCTACTACATCCTCCTTCTTACGAAATTTTTAAACTTTTAATAATGAAAGAAGCGAAAAAAGTGAATGAAATTAATTATGTTTAGATTTTTAAATTTATTGTTGAGGTTTGGGAATAGGATGTGGTTAATTTTCTTCACTACTTTCAACACTTTCTATTTATAAGTAATTATAAATTGATATAGTTCAATCAATAATGTTTTCGAGATATTAAACAGGAAGTGTGAGGACATTAATTAGTTTTTCTGCAAGGTACACATTTAATTATGGGCTATCAGTTTTGGTTTCAAATTCAACTGGCGCCAATATGAAATTCACGACACCAGTAATCAGTAATCACATTTAACTAATAATTTTCGTGATGAAGATAATGTTTGAAGAATTTGTAATGTTTATATTGTTTGATAATTGGGCAAAATTTTGTTCTCGCTTTTAATTTTTAGTATGCTATTTACTGTTTGCGAAACACCACTGTGCTCTTCAATTTATAAAAATGTATTTTTTAATTATTTATAACAATAAAGAGGATAACAAATATCTTTTTGTTTTTAAGGATTCTCAGTGACACCGCTTGTAGTCCGCAAAGTGGTCACTCATCATCAACGTGTGGTTCACCCCCTGCAACAGTTGCTCAAGAATCCGATCCATCGACATCTTTGGCATCTTCTTCTTGCATTACATCTTCACACCTACCTTCTTCCTGGTCAATCCTGGCAGATACAACAGGTAATAGATAATTTTACTATTAAACTTGTCAAAAGACTTGCCATAATCTTGAATTAGTAAGATCGAAGAAACGTCTAGACAAGTTGAATGAATGAAGTAATAAATAGTTTTTTAATTAATTTTTCAAGCTACTATTAATGAGAAAGTAAAAATGAATTTCATGGCAGTTTTTTGGGGCCATTTCATATAAATAGATTGGTGTCACTTTTATTACTTTTATGTTAAAACGTAATGTGACATTTTAAATTTAGTTGTAAAGTGGCAAGATCTTAAATATCAGTTACAATTAAAATTGCTGTAAATCACAATGGGAAGGTTTAAAATTACCAACATCTCATTATGTAATGTAATGTCTATATCTTATTTAGTTCCCATACATTTATATTACAAAACTTCATTATGCTTTGATTCCAATTCCTTAACATAAAATAAAAATTTATTGTGAAGTTACACCATTTTAAAACTCTTTACCTATCTGACGTCCAAGTTTAGAGGCTCGCCTAACCCTTGTGGTAAATCATCAAAACCATTTCCATTTTTCTAAAAATGGGAATTTTTAATAATCCTCGAGTTTGTATTTGTTTTACAAGATCTATTAATTTTTTAGGCGTTAAAAGTGAAGTCCGCAGTCCCGGATTAGAAGATACAGATGTTAGTGCCCTGTCTCAAGATCCTAGTTCATTATACGGAGCTTCAGTTGATCTTGGAAGTGCCTATGATAAAGACTACACTCAAGCTTACACTACAATTACGTCTGCTCATCAGTATTACAATAGGTAATCTACAACCTTCAGTTTTATTTATATAAAAAGTTGTTGAATATAGTGCTTTTTTACTTAAACAAATTAATGTTTTTTAGTATGCAACAAGCATACGGTTCGTCCAATCCCTCAGCAGCAGCAAGTTATATGAATTCATCGACAAACTTTTATAATTCTTCAACGTACCCATACTCGCCACTAAGTTCAGCAAGAGGTTTAAACCAAGCATGTAAAACTAGTGCTGGATATCTGTCATCACCTTACTCATCACCAGCTTCACCATTCCAATCAGCAGGTCATTCACAATCTACCCAATATTCGCCATATGCTAGTTATAACACGCCTGGAACTTCGTTTGCACAAAGTTTTGCATCTCAGGTTTGTATTTTGTTATCTTTTTTGACTTATAATAATTATCTAATTTGTTACTAGGGTGTCGATTATAGTAGTTATGGATCTGCATACTCGGATTCTCAAGCATACCCAACATCTGCCTATTACGCTTCTCAAAGTTATTCACCTTATGTTAGTTCACAAAGTTCAAATGGAAGTATAGGTTTATCTTCGTATCAGCTATCTACAACTGCCCTACCAGGTAAAAACATCACTTTTATTACATAGTGTCACAGATTATAGATTTATATATTTAGAAATAGATGGCTGAGTCCCCACTCTAAATGGTAACCATGTTTTAGTTCTTACCGTTATCGTTGTTGGCGCTGACAACACATTTGGTGCTTGGGGTGCTTGTAATAATAATAATAATAATTTTTGCTAAATTTAACTCGTTATTTTTCGTAAGTGATCGTATTATGACCACCTCTTCATTTTTTGAACTTCCTGTGAAAATTAAAATAAAATAACTGTTCATTTTATTGTAATATATTTATTAACTAGTTGCTACAAAAATTAACGTAACAACTTGGTTTAACATTATTTACTACATTTCTACAAATTGGTCATTGCTCAACTTTGTTTTAAATTGGGTGTTTCCACAATCAACTAAGTATCAACTTAAACTTGCCTTCAATTAGGTTTTCATCCGATTTCTCTACGATGCCAATGTATTAACCAAGTTAAACCGTTTTGAAAATAGTAACTCTTCTTTTACACTCCTCGTCGAACACATCATTTATCATGCACTAAAATTCGCTCTTATTAACTTCATGATTTGAACACCGTTTTTTATTCAAACTTTAAACTGTTCTTTTCAATTTAGATGCCATAATCAATACATGGTTTCTGCTTTGGGGGTGACTACTCAAACATTCACACAACTGACAAATAAACTTCAATTTTTACATTATATCACATTCCTACTTGATCCCTATGTATTAAATACGCGGAGCTCGATGCTGCCAGCGCCATACCGTGATAACGGTAAGAACTACCTACCCCCCTACCGATGATGGTAACCTACGTCTCACCCTAGCTCCCGCATCTATTGTAAATATATCTCAGTTATCTGTGCATAGTGTAGTCAACGAACCAAAATTTATTCTGATTTTCGGACTTATTTGTAACAGCAATTTTTTTTTCTTAAACGGTCGAAACCATTCCTGTGAGTTTGTGTATAAAATGTCTTCACCCAATTTAGGCCGGAAGGCACTTATTCTTCGACTTTAGTGTAAAATTTAGACTTTTTCAAGTTTCCGTTTCACTATTTTTTGAATAACTTCGCCTATATTGGTCGGATCGGGACCAAAAAATTTTATTTCTGTTTGTAATGAATCTCTCTTTAAAACTGACGGGGTTTGCATAATTTATATTAATTTCCTAACCTCAAAAAAATTCAAAACTGCCGTCATTGGTGGGTCTTAGTTTTTTATAGAGAACTAGGGTAATAATAAATTAATATTATGGTATGAAACTTGAGGAAGTTGTAGCTCATATAGTAACAAATCCATATTGCAAGTTGGGTCCAAAAATATTAGGAACAACGGCTAAAATTTGCATTTTGGTTCAAATTTTCTTTTTTATATTTGTTGTGAGCAATTGGTGGTATCGCAATAATTTTTCTGTTGGAATATAGGAAATTTAATGCTCTTTCAGATGAAAACAAAAACAATTCCATCACACCATTTTTTCTTCCGATTTCTTTGAAAATAAAAAAAAATTTTTCAACTTTTTGTCCACAAAACCAATTTTAGTGGTCCAAATTATATTCTTCTTTTACGTATTTTTGAAAATTAATTATCAAAAACTCCTATAAACTATTTTTGATCATTAAAACTGGTTTTAGGGTCAACCATTTCGACCACTAAATTTGGTTTTGTGGCACATAATTGAAAAATTTTATTTTTATTTTCAACGCAATCGAAGAAAAAGTGGTTTAATGTGATTGTCTTTGTTTTCATCTGAAAGAGCATTAAATTTCCAACATTTCAAGGGAAGAATTATTACGATATCTTCAATTGCTCACAATAATTATGAAAAAGAAAATTTGAATTAAAATGCAAATTTTAGCCGTTGTTCCTAATATTCTTGGACCCAACTTGCAATATGGATTGGTGACTATAACAGCTACAACTCCCTAAAGTTTCATACTATAACATGAATTATTGCTCAAGTTCTCTATAAAAAACTACGATCCACCAATAACGGCAGTTTTGAATTTTTTTAAGTTTAGGAAATTAATATAAATTATTTTAACCCAGGCAGTTTTAAAGAGAGATTCATTCCAAACAAAAAGAAAATTTTTTGGTCCCGATCCGACCAATACAAGCGAAGTTAATCAAAAAATAGTGAAACTGAAACTTGTAAAAGTCAAAATTTTACACTAAAGTCGAAGAATAAGTGCCTTCCGGTCAAAATTGGGTTGACACATTTTATACATACACTCACAGGAACGGTTTCAACCGATTAAGAAAAAAAATGCTGTTACAAAAAAAGTCCGAAAATCAGGATAAATTTTGGCTCGATTTTAAATTCGCCGCTAAGAATAACAGTTCCGAAACTCACCACTTGTAGTTTTGAAATCAAAATATAACCTACAAATTTTACATAAATTTGTAAGCAAAATATTGAATTGTAATTACTGATTAATTCGTAAGCATAATCCATGCAGTGCTTAAAATAATTGTACTGTACAATTCGCTGTGGAATGCACAATTGTGCTAGTAAGTTAAGTAGACTGGGCCAAAAGTGGCGATCTTTTTCATGCAGATGCGATTAACAAAATCTCACTAACAGACATATCCCAATGAACAGTGTAGCAGAAATTTTTTAAGTATTAACAGCATAATAGTTACTTCCAAAAATATCATACATTATGTTGTGCGCTTACAGTGATACGAGTGATTCGGATTCTGAAACAGACGGTGAATTAACTATTACAAATATTATTTGGAGCATTCGTTACTTATTTGTATGTTTGTTTACAGAAAGTCCTTCAAATGGGGTAAACTTGGTAAATGGTCCAACGTCCCCTTTAAAGTTGGAAAGTTCGAGAAGATCTAGGGATTCGTCGAGTAGTACAAGTGCAGAATCTAGAGGAGTTAGAGGTAGAGGAAGAAGAACAAATACAGTGTCTCCTACCGCACCTGAAACCAGTACAGATCGTGTTTTTATATGGGATTTAGATGAAACTATTATTATTTTTCATAGTTTACTCACTGGCAATTATGCAACAAAGTACCAAAAGGTATAAAAGATTTTTCACAAACTGTATTTTTTTTTATTAAAATTATTTAAGGATTCTCAAAATGTGGTTCAGCTAGGTTTTAGAATGGAAGAAATGGTTTTTAATATGG
Organism: Malthinus seriepunctatus; assembly: GCA_963924605.1. NCBI lineage: Eukaryota > Metazoa > Arthropoda > Insecta > Coleoptera > Cantharidae > Malthinus > Malthinus seriepunctatus. The sequence goes on along the minus strand of OZ004600.1, from coordinate 115,271,232 downwards.
CCGATACACACTTCTTTTTTAACGATATTGAGGTAGCTTAATTCCATATTGTAAATGATCAATATAATAGTTTTGATTGTTTTAGGAGTGCGATCAGGTTCACATTGATGACGTGTCTTCCGATGATAATGGTCAAGACTTAACAAATTATAATTTTAGTACGGATGGCTTCCTTGCAGCTGCAGCGGGTAGTGGCAATCTTTGTTTAGGCTCCGGTGTAAGAGGTGGCGTTGATTGGATGCGTAAACTCGCCTTTCGATATAGACGAATTAAAGAAACATTTAATAATTATAGAAATAGGTACATAAGTTACTAAATATTTTAAAAACACTTCATAATGAGTTTTAAACTTTCAGTGTCGGTGGTCTTCTGGGACCAACAAAAAGAGAACAATGGTTACAGTTACGAGCAGAAATTGAAAGTGTAACAGACAATTGGCTCACATTAGCAAATAAGTGTTTAACATTAATTAATGGAAGAAGCAATTGTGTAAATGTATTAGTTACAACAACACAACTAGTTCCAGCACTTGCCAAAGTATTGTTATTTGGATTAGGAGGGGTGTTTTCAATTGACAATATTTATTCTGCAACAAAAATAGGTAAATACTTGTTTTTGATACTGTAAAAAGATGTGTTAATACGTAAATAATTTTCTTGTAGGTAAAGAAAGTTGTTTTGAGAGAATAGTAGCCAGGTTTGGGCGTAAATGTACTTATGTTGTTATTGGAGATGGTCAAGATGAAGAAGCGGCAGCAAAAACTTTAAATTTCCCATTTTGGAGAATAATCAGTCATAATGAAATTACTGCTCTTTACAATGCATTAGACATGGACTTTTTATGATTCACCACCTCATTTACTGTCGATAAACGTATACATATATATATATTTTATAAAATGTGTTTTATATAAATAAAAAAAAATTTCATATACATAAGATAAGTGTATGTGCATATATTATAATATTGTACATAAAATAATTGAAATTAAATAATTAGTTCAACAAGTTGTTATTATCTTTAGTTTTATGTAGTCTTTGAACGCTCGTGTATTGAAGGGGTGGTTTATTTTGTTTTTATACAGCTCTTGATTTGCTGAAGACTGTTACGGTCATTGCTTTAAGATGTAATTGGTAACGATTCCATTAATAGAGAGCAGGCACGTAACCGAGGGGTCAGCCACTGTTCTGAATTTGTACACTGACTGCCCATGACTGCATATGCTATGGCTGACATTGACTGCAGATGACTACCACTGACAGCTCAATTTTTGTACATTGACTGCAGAGAGTCGATAACCCCTTGCACGTAACTAAAGGGTGGTAAAATTTTGCTGGCCCATGCTGATAAAATGATATCTTGCATATGGATATTTGCAGTGTAATGTGAATTCCACACAAAATATTTCATCTTTAAAAAGTTTTATGGGCTGCATAATTATGTATTTGGCCCAGCCAAAAAAAATTTGTGGCCACCAAGTGCCCACATGATTTTAGGAAGCTAGTTACGTGCCTGATCGAGCGAGAGTGTTAGTTTTGACTTTTAAATTTCCTTTCCTTGGAAATGAGCATTAAATATACAGGGTGTTTCTAAAATTTTTGATATTTTTGTAATTTCCGGTTTAACCTGAAGCTTTTGTTAACCGAAAATAGTGTCAAATAATAGATATTCATGAGATTGGTACATATATCCATTTTCAAGTTTTAATTTCTATTACAAAAGAAAGTAGAGGTTTTTTAAGTTTTGACATTCAAAAAATCATTACTCCAAAACGGTTTGAGCGATTCTGATAAAAATTTATATTTCGATAGAGAATTACGTTTTCTGTAACATATCCAAAAAAGAAAAAATATGGCAGAGGGAATTTTGAGAAAATACGTTTCAAAATTTTGACCTACTTTGGCGCCTTAAAGGTAGGCAATTTCGAAAGAATTTTGAAAATCGACTTGTTTAAGACGAAAGCCCTATATTTTGACTGTACAATGCCGTTTTGAAACTTTTATAATAATAATTACCAGCCAAGTTATAAAGGAAAAACCACAAAATGGGACATTCGGTCTATTAGCTGCCATTTTAAATAAAAAAAATTCGAAATATTTGTTTTCAATTGGGGCTCACATGTAGGTACTATCTTATAGCGAAGTAGAAATGAATTTGGCCCAAATTTGTTAAATATACGCCCAAAATAAGCACCAAAAATTTTTGCCCTAAATGTCGTCTGATTTCTTTCAAAGAAGATTGTTGTAGCCGTTACGGAAACTTTTGAGATATTCGACAGCATAAGGATATGGCCTTTTTCATTTTATATCAATTTCTTAATAAAAATAGTTTTAAATTTTACACATTACCCTGTATATAATTGAAACTTCCGTATTTGCGTAAAAAAAATTTAAGTTGGCACCACCGCCGATAGCCATCTTGGGACGATTAAAATCAAGTAAGTTGGATATTTTGTTTTTAACTTTTAATTTATTAGCCTACTTATAATTACAGGTTCTAAATAATTTAGAATATTCCTTAATTTCTATAAGTAATACAATTATTTATTGTCCTTGCTTTCATTTTTAGCAATTTAACCACCCATACTTGGGGGATGTTAGATAATCATTTTACAATCGACTAACATTATTCTAGTGTACAGCCTCAACTTTTAGGATTAAAGACTTTGTTGTTGAACTTTGTTAGTTTACATCAGCTTTTGATAACGTTTTGTATGGTTACATAATACTTTAACCTAAAATTTTTTGTTGCAGAAAAATGGCTGGGAGACTATTAACTCTCGGTACAAGATTGAGCGCGACTCGTTTTGTACCAGTTAGTACAAGATGTGCAAGTAACGATATTAGAGCTATAATAGGAAATCGTGAAATGGTAGGATATGGTGTTAATGGAGAACCCGGATACATGGATCGTCCAGATTTTCCATTACCAGCTTTAAGATGGAAGGAGCCTACTTCAGATATTTTGGTAATTTAAGTCGTATATGTTACACATTTCATAAACTAAAATGCGAAACTATTCTAGGCTTTACGTGAAAAAGAAAAGGGAGATTGGAAAAACTTGTCACAAGCCGAGAAAAAGGCGCTTTATAGAGCTGCATTTTGTCAAACTTTTGCAGAAATGCAAGCACCTACAGGTGAATGGAAATCAATTATTGGATGTAGCTTATTCTTGGTATCGATGGGAATTTGGTTATTCTTTGGATTAAAAATGTTTGGTAAGTTTTGCAAAATTGTGGAAGGTTAATATAACTTTAAAAATTTTCACAGTGTATAGCCCACTTCCTGACAGCTTTAAAGAAGAAAATCAAAAAGCTCAATTGAGACGTATGTTAGATTTGAGGAATAATCCTATTAGTGGAGTAGCATCTACATGGGATTATGAAAAGAATGATTGGAAAAAGTAATTTAAATAAAAAATTTATTAATTTATCGAATGATTTATTAATGTTGACAGCCATTAATTGATCATTTGATTTTGGCTGTTGCCTAGTAGACGTGTCTAAAAAATTATTAAATAATTTCATCTTTGTATGTTAGTGATTTTACCTATAAGAAGCAGGATTATTTATAAATAAGCGAAGTGTGGCATTGTAATTGTTAATAAATCTTCAGTACAGTCTTGAATTTTTGTGGCCAAGATTTAACAAAAAGGCAAGTACAAGTACATGTGTATTCTAACGACACAAAGAGAAATCCTTACACGATTTTGTAGATAAGTGGTAATCTACACTTGCTACCGGACCAGTTTTTTTATCTTATTCTGTGAATATGAGCTGTATGTCTTCAACTTAATAGACGTTATTTTTAGTTACTGTTTCAAATGTTTAAAATCTGTTGTGGAAGATTTCTGCATATTTAAAAAAATTTCAATTAGGAAATTTTCACTCTTGACATTTTCTATTTTGGAAGAAATTAAACACATTTCTAAATTGCAGAAATTGTAAGTCAAATAGCTTGTAACTCAAATTTTTTAGTTAATTTTTCAGTAAAATCTTGAACAAGTTGATGGTTAGCTAATAAATTGTCTTGCAAAAAGCTAAATGCAACAAAAGAACTACATGATTTCTAAACGTCTTTCGGTGTTTGGAAGGAACTAATAGATTTTACTGAGGTTGAAAACTGAAAGTCCATACAACACATTTCCTCCACTACACTTCTTAAGACATCAAATTTGTAAGATAGGTTTGGGCAATACTTTTTTTTGAAAATTTATTAAAATTGGACAACAATCTGAACTATACGACCATCTTATGCACAAGTTATGGCTGAGAGTATTGTTGGTGAAGCTAGTTTATGGACTCTTGCCCTTTGTTGCGTTTATTTAAAGCCAGGCTCAGTAAAAGCGATTCGTTCATTCTAACGCAAAATATAAGAACACGCATCATGTGGACCTTTGCTACAGAATCTTGTAACAGTGTATAGCCGGTAGTACACCAGGGTGCAAATCAAAGCTTTCTTTTGATAAAGAAATTTTTAAATATCTAGGCTATAACTTGCTTTTTTAGTGAAGAACTACTGTTGTGGGACACATTGCTCGATAGAACTCTCTAATTATTGATGTATTTACTCTACAAGAATGCAGTGGAGACCATTACATGGTTTTGGCATATGAAGGTAGTCGAGAATGTTTTATAGCAACGATAAATATTTAATATTTGTGGTTCCAAGGGCTCTATAGGGTAAGCATCCAAATTTTGAGCTCACCACTATGACTAAATGCTAAATACCTGCTCTGAATAAACATTTGAATCCTATCTAATGTGAAACATACTTAGATTATCCTATGAGCCATATCTATGACCATTGATAAGTCAATGACTACCAATAACAGTAATCATTAGTAACAAAAAATTTCTTTCTATTGAAAATAAAACATAGCATTCTTTCAGTGTTAATTAGTAAAATATGTGCACCGAAAAAGGACGAATAATGTTTATAATATGGTATAAACGTCCAAATGAGTTTAAGCTAGCATTGTACCACAACTTCTACAAGCTAGCTTCTTTTCCTAAGCCAATAGAAACCTTTAATTTCTAGCGTCAGAAAGAAGCTGGCTGCTAGAAGTTTTGATGCAATGCTAGCTTTTATGATCCTTGCTTTTAGACAGGTTTCCACAATGTTTAGTCCTGCACCACTTTATACAAACTCCCGACTCAGGCGCGGACTGACTATACTTTTTTAGGAGCGCAGATATTTCTAGGGGTGTGCAATGTAAAATTTTGAATTACTTAAACTTACATCCTTCACATTTTTGAAAAACTCCACCGGAGACCCGAGAATTATGGCAGTGTATGGGGATTATTTTATAGCAAAATATTACGCCAAATAATTCCTGAAGGGTGGTGGATCTATTAAAATTTAATGCAAGAAACTAAAGGGCTTTCTACGCTACCGATCTGGTAGTAAGGCGATTCTTGAAGATTCGAAGATCGTCGTTTGAAGATGTATGCCTACCATTGCTAAAGCATTGAATACATCAGAACTAATATTGAAGATTCTGTACCATAAACTGAGCATGAGTGGATTCTAATGTTGTTGATGGCTACTCTTGTAGCTTTTTAGACGTCACCATCACCGGTCAAGCAGTCATCTCGAGAGTTAAAAGAGCTTCACCCTGTATAAATCTAGAAATGCCGGAATTCTTAATTCTATGGTATTGCAAATAAGACTTTTCATTGAAGAAAACCTAAATGGAGATGGAGACAAGTACATTTATCAATTTTTATGTGGATGAATCATGAAGAACTTGAACAGGGCGTTTATGAGACCAAATTCCTATATGAGATTTAGGTTGTTCCAATATACTGGGAGCTAGTGGGTCCCAATTTTCTGTACATTTCTATAAATAAGTGACCTATCGTTTTAAATAATCTTATTCAGGACCGGTCTGGCTAGTGGTTGGCCCCATTGGCTACAAAATAAATTGGGCCCAAATGCAGTGGCGTAGCGAGTTGCGGCAATATCACGGGCCTGGATTCCAAAGATTTCTTACAGGATCTATAGCGCAGCAAGCGAAAATTTTTGGAATTTTCAAGATCAACTTTAGGAATTTTTAAACATATTTTTGTACTCTAAAATTAAGGTTTAAATCCAAGCGTGCATAGTACTGCATAGTATGCATGTCATCCGCAAAATTTATTTTACTGTATTTTACTATGGTGGCGCTGATGACATTCTACATTGATCTGTATTAAGGTTGACTGAAGGAGTTTATAAAGACACGCAAATGGTATGCTAAAAACCGTTCCGTATTACTTTATCTTCCTTTATCTTACTTTATCTTCTTCTTCTTTATATCCCTCACTCAACGGTATTAAGCCATAACATATATATACAGGGTGGGCCATTTAACTTGTAACCCCTAACGATTTTTGGATGCAACCCAAATTACAAATATCAATACAGTCTAGATACATCTACTTTTAAAAAATAAACAACAGATCAGGGTAGGTAAATATCAAACTAAAATGCTAATTTTAATAATTGACACTTGTCACAAAATTATTTTAATAACGAAATTTTATTTAAATACTTGTAATAAAAAATACACTAGAATTGGGACTTAGAATAGGAACAAAAAAATAATAAAAATTAGAAATTTTTATTAAAATTTTGTGACAAATGTCAATTATTAAAATTAGCATTTTAGTTTGATATTTACCTACCCTGATCTGTTGTTTATTTTTTAAAAGTAGATGTATCTAGACTGTATTGATATTTGTAATTTGGGTTGCATCCAAAAATCGTTAGGGGTTACAAGTTAAATGGCCCACCCTGTATATTTTAAAATTTTTGAACTTGTGGTTCAAAAACCGCAGTCTGAACTTAAACCTTATAATGTGCCTCATCTAAAGTGAAACACACTGTATGTTTATTATGAACTTTTTTCTTCATTTTGATTTTTCCATTTATTTTCATTTGGCCCCACCGGCAATTGCCGGTTAACCGGCCGGGCCAGTCCGGGACTGATCTTATTGTTCCCGTTTTAGAAATTTGTACAGAGAAAATAATACTGAAAGAATGCTATGTTTCATTTTTGAATTTTTGATTACTGCTATTTTAGTCATAGATGTGGCTCATAGGAATCTATGTTTCATGTTTAGATGGCATTGCGCTGTATAAACTTTGAGCATCATTATTTCGAGTATAACAATGAATACTTAAGTAGGCAATTATTGTAATTAAAATAGCAATTGTTTTCGTGTGAAACTGAGAAACTGAAAAAAGTTAAACTATTTCACATTAAAATGTGAATAAATTTTATATAGTGAGAACTAATTATATCAGTTCTTCAGTTTGTCTTAATCAACAATTAGCAAATAAATAACATTTTTACTATTATTGTTAATTTGTAAATTTTTGAAAAAGGTGTTAGTTCTATTGGTGATTTTAGATTTTTACAGTTTGCGAAGATATTCAACATTAGTTCAAGTTTGACGCAACTGTCCTTGAAAAGTCTTAGATTAGAGTATTGTTTAATTTCTATTAATTTTGAAAGTAGATCTTTAGTTTTTCTTGTGTTAATATTTAATTATTTAAGGTGAGTAATTATAAGATTTGTTTATTATTTAAGTTTATTGATTACATTTGGCTAATTAGTCCCGTTAGCCATATGTAAAAGGGTCATAAAGGTGACTTTACTTATTGATGTTTGATAAACATTTTTGGACCGATGACACATTCTAGGAGTTCGTCGGTCCCTTTCTTACAATAATCGTAAAAACAAAACCAAAAAACCGCAAACTAAATTTAGTTGGCTTTAAACTTAAACGCTATACTTTTTTAATTGCTTAACTTCTTTACAAAACCCTTCGTTATTTCCAAAAATTCAATTGGAACACTCACAGAACTTAACTGTTTTTAGCTTAATTATTGATTTTACTTTTATTTAATTTACAGTTTTTATTCCTTATAAGTGTATTTAAATGGCTGCAGTTGGTGAATTTTGGTTATCTTGGTTTAGTTGTTGTGTTCCTCAACCACAAAAGAGGCATCGACATCGGATTGATCGGTAAAAACTTGTTCACAATCAAAGCGTATTTAATTAAAACATATTTATGTAGATCTATGATTGGATTACCAATGAATTTTCAACATACAGCACACATAGGTAGCAGGGATGTTGAAATGCCTAGTGATCAGCTTACGGCTCTTCAAAGACAAATGAAAAGTAAAGGTGGTTATGAAAACTCTTACAAAGTAAGTTTACTTTAATTTAATCGATCTTAATGTAACGATTGATTTGTAGGAACCGGAATGGTGTCGATAATATTAAACTTACATTAAATTGTGATTGAATTATTTATTTGTGAATATTGTGAGTGTAAAATGAACGGTAACGGATGGATTATTTGTCTCTTGTTTTGTAAAAGAAAAGGTATCTTATTTAGACAAATTATTTACTCTGTTATTCTCTGTGCTAGCTAGGGAAATGTATATTAGTTAAGTTTATTTATAACAGTAGTTAAGTTTTTAGTTTTAAGTACGTTAACTTCCCTAAAAAGCCAAATATTATTTGATATCTTCAAAAGGTGGCATTTTAATTGTTTTACAAGTATTGTGATTTTTTTTAAATTATACCTCATATTAGGCAGTGTATATTTTAGCTGTAATTTTGGTTGTGCTATAACAGTTTTTAAGTTGAATTAGTGCCAAATCATTATCACTCGCAAATTATTTATTATTCAATTGACTAAACTACATTTAACATAATTTTTCAGTAGCCTTATTTCGACGTATTGAGTTTTACGTTCTTGTTGTGAAGTTTAGGAAAAGTACTATGATTATCATTGAAAACAATAACTTTTTGTAATCGACTGATAGAACTTGTTAGATTGATAATAACGTGCTCCTTAATCTGCCTTGACGTAATAACTTGAAAGACTAGAAAATATTTTTGCACAAATTTGTATAAATCGGCACATTCTATTAATGTTAAAGTAAAATATTAAGTTTCTTCTCTTTGGAAGATGGTTGTTATTGTACTTAATTGCGAAGAACATACTTGAGATCTAAATATTGTATATTATAAAAATGTAAGACTGTACCATTTTTATTAATAATAAATGCTACAGTAATAGTGTTGCTATTTGTTGTAATAGTTATGATATACGAACCTAATCATTTTGGCAATACATAATTTAAATATTTTGTTTTGTACATTGAACTCAACTCATTAAATGTAATTAAATTATTGAAATGCTTGAAAGTGATTTAACTTTTAATGAGATTCAAAAATTGAGGATTAATTATAATTGGACTAAATAACTTAAATGGTAAGGCATCAACGAATGTAAACCTTGTAGAATAGAATTTTTTACTCTATAAATTATTGTTTTAAAATTTCTATATTAATTCTTTAAGGGTGGCATTTATGCCATTAGAAATAAATGGGGTTTAGACACATTTTTATTCCGCAAGATCTTTTAAATTAGGGACTCTATTAGAAAAATTCAAAAAATATGTTAAAGGTAAAGATTCAACTTAGAAAATGAGTATCTCGAAATTTCAATTTTTGGGGCATTATGCTTCAAAACGAGACTTGGAAAATAGGAAAAAATTGATAATATTTAAAGTAATAAAATCAGCACGTAACACAAAAAAATTAAAATTTCAAAATACTCATTTTCTAAGTCTATTCTTTCTCTTTCATTTGACACCTTATTTGTAGAAAAATATTGTGTATTTTGAAAGATCTTGCGGAATAAAATTTGTAAATTATTTTTTTTGCAAATTTTTTTACTTGCTGTCGTATTGTAATCTAGTAACACAAATTAATCACAAATGTCATAAATTAGTGTACTAATTATAGTAAGGGAGACCAGCGCTGTATACCTACCCCGATCGAGTTATGTGTACAGACTATCATTAATTTATCGAGGTAATTTGTTCAACCATGAAAAGGCAATCCTGCCTGAGTAAATGCTGCCGGAAATGTCTTTTAAGAAGGTTTAAAGTTACGCTTGTAGCACCTTGTAGTGTCATGCAAGTGTCATTTAGTTTGCATGTCATCCGCAAACTTTACACGTATTTTTTGTGGTGGCGCTGGTGACAGAACCGTCAAATCGAATAAATTTAAACACATTTCGCTTTAATTAATTCAATTTGTTTTCGAAAATTCAAGATATTGGTGTAGTTTTTTTGTGTATAATATTCAATCAAAGATCTATGCACCTATCGCATAGATGCGATATACGTTGATCTGTATTAAACTCTAAAGAATAATTAAGTTGGGTGCATTTTTTTAACTTCTTCGGCCGTAGCAAGAAAACCACAATATCAGAAACGTTCAAAAAATTACAGTACTAGTAGAAACTCGGTTACGTTATTTTATAAAAATAAATTTCGCTAATTTTATCTTCTACTTTGGTAATAAATTGAAAAAATCATTTTTTTTCAAGTCATCCAAAATCCTCGAGATAGATTTTGAAAACTACATTATGTTTTATAAAATTAGATATACTACACAACATATATTTTTTAAAAATCCTGTCTCGTGAGAAATTGCAGGCAGTGGGTGGCAGCGGAACATATTGAGAACCTGCTCACCGACTCATTTTTGGAGCTTAAGATGCTAGACATTTCGTTTTGCACAAAGTGACATATCAAATTAAAGGTCTTGATGTCCTCTATCCGAAAAACCAATCCTGCCTCTTGAAAACTTGCCGGAAGTGCGCGGCAGGGAAGGTTATTGGGGCACATGCTCACCGACTAATTTTTGGAGCTTACGATGATACACTTTTCTAGTTTTGCACAAAGTGACATATCAAATTAAAGCTCTTGATGTCCTCTATCCGAAAATCCAATCCTGCCTCTTGAAAACTTGCCGGAAGTGCGCGGCAGGGAAGGTTATTGGGGCACATGCTCACCGACTAATTTTTGGAGCTTACGATGATACACTTTTCTAGTTTTGCACAAAGTGACATATCAAATTAAAGGTCTTGATGTTTTCTATCCGAAAATTCATTCCTGCCTCGTGAAAACTTGCCGGAAGTAGGCGGCAGGGAAGGTTATTGGGGCACATGCTCACCGACTAATTTTTGGAGCTTACGATGATACACTTTTCTAGTTTTGCACAAAGTGACATATCAAATTAAAGGTCTTGATGTTTTCTATCCGAAAATTCATTCCTGCCTCGTGAAAACTTGCCGGAAGTAGGCGGCAGGAAAGGTTATTGGGGCACGTGCTCACCGACTCATTTTTGGAGCTTAAGATGATACACTTTTCTAGTTTTGAACAAAATGACATATCAAATTAAAGGTCTTGATGTCTTCTATCCGAAAATCCAATCCTGTCTCGTGAAAACTTGCCGGAAGTGGGCGGCAAGGGCGATAATTTTAAAATTATCGATTGTTTTGTTGAAATTTATTATTCAAAATAATTTTCAATGGTTTATTCAGAAAAAGTATTTTTAACTAAATCATTATTATTGAAAATCTGAGTCGGAATCTGAGTCGAAATGGTCATTGCATTCATCATCAAAAATGAGTCGGTGAGCACTTGCCCCAATAACCTTCCCTGCCGCCCACTTCCGGCAAGTTTTCACGAGGCAGGATTGAAATTTCGGATAGAAGACATCAAGACCTTTAATTTGATATGTCATTTTGTGCAAAACTAGAAAAGTGTTTCATCGTAAGCTCCAAAAATTAGTCGGTGAGCCCCAATATAACCTTCACTGCCGCCCACTTCCGGTAAGTTATCACCAGGCAGGTTGGGTTTTTCGGTTAGAGGACATCAAGACCTTTAATATGAAAACTAATTTATAGCAAAACTAGATGAGTGTAGTTTCAAAAGCCCAGCGCGCGCAGACACATTTTTAAGGCGTTCAATACTACGCAGATCTAGTTTTGCCCTGAATAAGATCTCAAATTAAAGATCCAGATGTCTTCTATTCGAAAAACCAATTCTGCTTCGTGAAATTTACCGGAAGTTGGTGGAAGGGTAATTTCTTTAAACTCGCGTTCGCCGATTCATTTTTGGGACTTAAGATACTTCACTAATCCAGTTTTCCACTAAATGAGCTATCAAATTAGAGATCTTGATGTCCTCTATCCGAAAAACCTATCCTACTTCGTGAAAACTGGCTGGAAGTGGGTGGCAGGAGAGGTTATTAGGAGGCTCTGTCGCCTCATTCATTTTTGGGGCTTTATATACTACACTCATCTAGTTTTCCACTAAATGAGCTATCAAATTTAAGATCTTTATGTCCTCTATCCGAAAAACCAATCCTGCCTGGTGAAAACTTGCCGAAAGTAGGTGGCAGGGGATGTTATTGGGGTGCACCTTCGCCGATAATAGTTTTTTTGCAATTTATTACCAAATTTAAAAATAGAATTTCCTCAATTTTTTTGACGAAATTATTTGAATTTTCGAAAAAAAAATTAAATTAACGAACGAAATATGTTTAAATTATTTCGTATTTGTCGGTTCTGTCACCAGCGCCACCACAAAAAATACGTGTAAAGTTTGCGGATGACATGCAAACTAAATGACACTTGCATGACACTACAAGCGTAACTTTAAACCTTCTTAAAAGACATTTCCGGCAGCATTTACTCAGGCAGGATTGCCTTTTCATGGTTGGACAAATTACCTCGATAAATTAATGATAGTCTGTACACATAACTCGATCGGGGTAGGTATACAGCAGCGGTCTCCGGGACTATTAGTTGTAGATGACTGACTTTTCAATGCGACTTGGCTATGTGTATGTATTTTAATGGAATTGACCAATTGACATGCATACTCGCTGACAAAGCCTCTTGTCACAATTTCTGTCATAGCGTGGATTTTTACCACTTTTAGTAGTGAGAGAAAAATGTAGATGTAGTATGCGTTCACTTTTTGGAATTAAATTACATAATTAATTTTTGTTGTCAAGGTAGCATTTTCTATCACTTTCTATCCAAAAAGTGAATTTCTTTTCTAATAAATGCCACCCTTAATAGATTTGAGCTAGAGACATAAGGTGGTTATTTTGGGCGCATATTTGCAAATCTGGGCCAAATTCAATTTCACTTGGTTATAAGATAGTACATCTTAGCCCCAATTAAAAAATAAAATTTCTAACTTTTTAATTCAAAATGGCAGCCAATAGAACGATTATCCCATTTTCTGGTTTTTCCCTTATAACTTGGCCGATAAATATTATTATACAAATTTCAAAACGGTATTGTACAGCCAAAATATAGGGCTTTCGTCCTAACCTAGTCGATTTTCAAAATTGTTTTAAAATTGCCCACCTTTAAGGTGCCAAAGTTGGTCAGAATTTTGAAATGGATTTTCTCGAAATTTCCTCTGCCATATTTTTTCTTTTTTGAATATGTTACAGGCAACGTAATTCTCTATCGAAATATCAATTTTTATCAAAATCGTTCGAGCCGTTTTGGAGTAATGATTTTTTGAATGTCAAAACTTCAAAAATTTCTAATTTCTTTTGTAATAGAAATGAAAACTAGAAAATTGATATGTATATCAATCCCATGAATATATACTATTTTAAACTATTTTCGGTTAACAAAACGCTTCCGGTTGAACCGGAAATTTAAAAAGTATCAAAATTTTTAGGAACTATGTGGATATTTTAAAATATTTTGAAAGTTCGTAAAATTAACTGTTGCATGATATCGAACACTTTATATTTTGACTTCCGGTTTAACCGGAAATGGGATCGAATTTTTAAATTTAAATAGAATACTGTATATTTTTCAATATTTTGAAAGATCGTAAAATTAGCTTTCTGAAGATACAAAATAATGTATATTTTGAACTTCAATTTATGCCAAAATTATAAAAAAATGAACAGTTATGTTTATACCTAAAAATTCTGCTTACACACAGAAGTCCCAAATTCAATCCTTGACGGAAGCAATTTTTAAACAAATTTAAAAAAAAAATTTTTTTAATATGTAATTTACATTAACATAAAAATAAATTAAATAGAAAATTACAAGATTTGACTGGATTTGACGGACGGAAAAAGTTCTTCGTATGGCCACATCCATTGTTTTCTAATAATGTTCTTTTGCCAACAAGATTTTTTAAAGACACTGTATACTATTTGTCATATGGGTTGCATAAGCTGCAGGGAGAAACCATACATTCAACGAACAAACACGAAGAGTAATTTCAAAATAGGTGTATGTAAACATGGCGCAGTGTAACATTAGAAATTCTCAGTCTTCCCAAAGCGAATTATTTAATTATTACCTAACAATGAATATAAACAATATATGTCGGATATGTTTAGAAAAAAGTTCTAAATTAATGCAAATATTTGATCCGATTAAACCACCACACTTTTCAGTATTAATCATGGCTTGTGCTTCAGTTCAGGTAAATTCTTCCTCTAAATTATGCTCAAACTTGATTAATACGTCTTTTGTAGGTGTTAGAACACGATGGCTTACCTCCATTTATTTGTCAAAAATGTATATCAAAATTAAACGTAGCCTTTCAATTCAAATCTCAATGCGAAAGTTCCGATGCAAAACTTCGACAGTGCTTTGAAAATCTACGTAATTTACCTGCAACAACAGACTTATCAGCATACATCGACATCAAAAAAGATGACCACGAAGTTATACAATTTCAACAAGAAGATGTAAGAATAGACGAAGCTGGTGAACTTCACAACGAACAAATCAGCCTCTCGGATACAAACATTGAAGAAACAAATACCTTGCATGATGTAGTCAGTTCAAATAACGACCTAGAAGAACCTCAACTACAAACATTAGAAAATGTTCAACTAGTTTCTGCCACAGCTTTAAACGATATAGACTCCAAGACATTAAGTGAACTTAAAATTGAATTTAACGATTTAAAAAATAGCGACATGGATCTAAAAGATGATGAAATAAATCTCATTAGTTTATCTCATACTAATACTAACAATAAATCCAAGAAATCTCTTAAACAACACCAGTGCGATACGTGCGGAAAGTTTTTCAGAACTAAACCCGGATTAATTCATCACATTAGAATTCACACCGGTGAAAGGCCTTATGTTTGTCATTTATGCGATAAAAGGTTTATTAACGGAGGACATTTACATACTCATATGAGAACACACACTGGTGAAAAGAATCACGTTTGTGCCGCTTGTAGTAAAGCTTTTGCCACAGCCCAACAACTTACCAAACATACTATAGCAATACACACATCTGAAAGACCTTACGGTTGTACTTATTGTCCAAAACGGTTTGCAAGTTCAAGTAATTTAAATACTCACGTTAGAATACATACTGGTGAAAAGAATTATCATTGTGATCAGTGTACTAAAGCATTCTCTACCAAAGGACAATTATATCAACACATGTTGGTTCATACCGGTGAAAAGGCATTTTTGTGTGAATATTGTAATAAAAGATTTTCACAAAAAGCCCATTTAGTTAGACATTTAAAAATGCACAAGAGTTAATGAAGATCTGCGATTTTTGTGAATTCAAAACTCCAGTGCACACTAATGAATTTATCTTTTTTGGAACATTATCTCGGTTTAATTAGTTTGTCCAACAGAAGTTTTAGATTTATGTTATTTGCAATTTTATGAATTTTACAAAGAATGAAGTCAAAATTTTTGATAACAGAAGTTTCACTACGTTTGCAAATTTTAACGTAGCTTATTAGGTTTTAAAAATACTATGCGTGCTGGCCCACGTCTTACAGTTACCACTTCACCACCCTCATTTAGAGTGGCGGTTAATGATGGATGCTATTAAAAGTGCTGTGTTCATTTTTAGGTATTTAAGAAGCTCGAAGGTCGTGCATATGTGTGCACGTGCACACAACGAATCATTTTAGTAAGACATATAGCTTTATACTCAGTTTGACCTGATTATCACATATTTTGAAGTGGTGACTTTATGTTATGGGGCACTCTGTATATTATTTTGTTTAATGAGGGAAAGCAAAATTATTCGAGAAAAAATTGTGATAAATAATTTTGGTAAGTTTTTTAATTTGCTGTAGCAAGTATTAGCTGGAGTTTTTTAATTCCTGATTATGTATATAATTAAACAAGTTATACTGGTATATTTTATTGTAGATACTATTTATTACTGTATTAAGACAATTTTATTTTCAAATACTTAAATTATTCTGTTTGTCTTAATATAAACGTTAAGACTGGAAATTTTAATTAGAAATTTGTACTGAATTAATTAAGTTATTTTTAATTATAAAATAGATATATCTTTCTAAATTTATTTTCTTTTAAAAGAATGTATCTGGCGTCAAGTATAACTACTCATTTTGTTTTATTTATATTTATTAAATATAATTAAGATATGACACAATTTGCTATTTATTTAAAAAAAAGTGGAGTAAAAGAAGGTGGATTAATGGTCTGTTCGTTTGTCTTGCACTGCAATTTGCTCTAACTTACTCCTGTTCTTAATGAGAAATAAGAAAGGCACAAATGCAAACGGTTCTGAGGAACCAGTGCGAGACAAACGAACAGACCTTAAAGGGTACTAGAACAATGGAGAAGATTTGGTAGGTAACCATCAAAACACTCGACTGTATGAATAAATTTTAAAATTTTTAAAGTTTTTGTATTTTGCAGCATGATGGGCAGTCTAACATTTATCACACATATCAGATTTGGAAAAGTTGGTTTTTGAAGCTATTTCAACGGTTATATCGACAAACCATGTACTGAATAAACAAATTATGCTTTGGTAAGTCAATATTAATTGTAATTATTATTTTTAAAACCAATGATTAACTTAACTCTAGTCACAAGAAGATTTTTGATAAGACCTGAACGAATGTGTGGAGATAAACTGAATATCGAAATTACTAGCTATGTATATGGAGCTCATAATCGCTCAAAAATAGTGAACTAATTTACTAATCGGAACATTTTTATTACATGGGTAAGATTTGAGGATTTTGTTAAAATTAAACTCTTATATTGAATGAAAATAATATTTATTACAATATCAATAATTGCACCACGCATATAAAAATTACAGAAACAAATAATAAATAAATTACAATTACATTAATAATGATAACATCGCAAAGAAAAACAGGCATTATGAGACTGAACTGGACTATTGGACTTCCATACACCTACAAAAATTAAATTTAATTAACAAAAATTCACATGTAATACTAAATACAAATCGTCCCCACTCTGGTAAACTCGCGAATCTGCAAAATCGCGATTTTACAGGAGAGCAAAAAAATGAAAAACAAAAATTCACCAGTGTCTGTAAGATTCATTTTATTTTGTTTCAATGATATTTTTGAAAATAAAGCGCTACTTTAAGATACTTTTAAAGCTATAATAAGAAACTTTCAATTTTAACGGTCTAAAATAGCTAGTTCACTGTAATGAACTATAAAAACTGTATTTTTGAAACGCGACTTCAAGTTGTACGAGATCCTAATGATCTCTAATCCTAATGATGTCCTAAAGGCATCAATGTACCTAACTGCACAAAAATTCAAAATTCATGTCGTGAAAAAAAGTTGAGGGTGTTGGAAGTGGGAACTTTTTGTACTTATTTGTAGATTTATTTGTATAAAAAGAATTATTTTTGCCAGAATTGAAGATCTTTTTTCGAATTTAAAAATAACTTTCTATTCCTGCATAATTATTACTCTATCAAATAAAAAAGGACCTGCTCTATGCGTTATTTAATAACTGAGAAACTTTGCTTATTTAATAACTAATAACTTGCAGATTCGCGAGTTTACCAGAGTGGGGACGATATGCACTATTAAGAGATTAGAGCTAATAGCAATAGCTTTATACACGATTTACATAGTATAATGAGAAATTAAAAAAACATACCTTTCCGAAACTCAACTCAGCTTCTTCTTTAAATCGTAGAGAGCTCTCAAGTTTGCTCTATTTTCTTCGAGGTGTTTCTTGATGTTATTTGCCTCCACTTCATTACTTTGAATCAGGTACTCCAGTTTTAGTAGTTGACGGCGTTGTTTTTTCATTTTCGCTACTGTTTCTGCAGAACATGGTCTGCTGTTGCTGGTGGAAGTGCTAGTTGAAGCTCCTGATGAATCCATCTTATTACACAAATGAACACAAAATGTAATTAATTCTAAACTGACCGTCCTTTTTATATTCAACCCTAAAGGGTGTCCTTTTATTGGCTACTTTTGTTTGCGTGTTATTGGCGATTTGCGTAACGGTAGATACTTAAGTACACATCTTTTATTTTTGTGAATTTAATATGCAAAAAGTTTGCAATTTTATATTCTAGCCCAGTTTCCATATCCATATAAGCATATCAACCCAGGAAAATTAGCAAACGGCATAAAAATTACGTATACATATAGATTAAGACATGGCGAAAAAGATGCAAAAAAATGTGTTTTTTAAAGAATATCTCGGAAAATATGCAATCTATGCTTTTATACATATGAAAATTAATTGAAACTTTGATAAGAATCGTTTTCTATATACCAACCACAAGCACAGAAGTATTTTATTCTTTTAGAAACTTATACATTTTTTACCCCTTGTCACTGATAATAAAAAATAATTTAAATCTAAAGGTAATAGAAAAGTAAAAACTTTTACAAGTCATAATGGTAATAGATAATAATTAATACTAAATAGAAACGTTTTTGTTCAACATTTCAACTCACTTTTTCTGTACCTACCATCAATGGCGTAACTATGGGGGCCCTCTCGCAATATCCAGAGTGGGGTCTCTATCTACCGTTAATAATCCATTTTACTTGACCACAAATCCATTTTATAACCCATTTTGATACTAAACGATGTTTTGGGGGCCCTTTCTATCCTGGAACCCTCCCACAACGCGGGCCCTGCGGGCCTGTTATTTACGCCACTGCCTACTATATGAATATTTTGTTATTTTCATTACTCTTTTCGTCTCTTCTGCGATGTTTTCATTTACTTTGATACTTTAAAGTATCATTATCCATCTATTGGAAATAAATTTTAGTAGATAGGGACTTTCTGACTTTCAGTGCCGCTTATGTGATCTGAATTAGATCTTTTACGAAATTTTTAAAATTTTAATATCAAAAATATTTTGGTTTCCACATAGTATTAGACTTTGTAATGTTTTTATCACAATGTAATTGTTAAAAATCTACAAAATGTAGAATTCTTTTAGTGCATTAAAATAATTCAAAATTCTAATGGAATTTTTCAAATTAAATCTGGGCTTCATAGTTCAAAATTTAGAATTTGTTAAGTAGGTTTTATAATACATTATTCTACCTCTTGGATTAAAGCATTCTTAGAAATAATCATTTAGGTTTCTTTTAAAAATAATTTTCAATGTATAGTGATAATGTCCATTATTAGTGAAAGTTAACCGTAAATAACGTTGCTTTGGAAGCTCTTTCTTGTTAGAAGGATAATTAGGGGTGTGTTGTAAGCAAGTGGTTATTTTATAACAAGAGCGTTAAACCAGTTTCTAACGTTATTTTTATTTTTCGGCAAATTGGGGTGTTGTAACTTTCTACCTGTTCAACTTAAAATTTTCTCACTTTATATTTGACATTTGGTGTTGTTAAAAGTAAAGATAACCAGCTAGAAATACCCGCAGCCCACACCCTGCCGTTATTCTTTAACGTGAGATAATTGTTGAAGTTTTTGTGTGTTAAAAAGGTTTTTTTCTACTCCCATATGTGAAACTAAGCATTTCGTCATCACTTACTCGTTACGAAAATAGCATTTTCGTCTCTAGTGAGAAAAAGTGTTATTACAAGCAGATGTTATTTACAACATGAGGTGAAACCAGTTTTTTTGTGGTCGGTTCACATTTTAGTAAAAAGAATTATTTTTTTAAAATGTACTAATTATCGTCGTAGAAAAAATAGCATTTACGACTCGAGATGAAATCCGTTTTTTTCGTTCGAAAGATTAATTCACTCGCCCCTACGGGGCTTGTGAATTAAATTCTATCTCACGAAAAAAACGTATGTTTCATCTCATGTTGTAAAAAATACTATTTTTTTTGGATAATTTTGCTGTTCTTAATGAATTATTAGGAGATTAATTGAAAGAAGAAATACAAGAGTACGTACATAATTTTTTTTAATAAGTTTAAATAAATAATTTACGTCGGTAATTGCACGTATTTTACCTATAGATGTTGCCTGTAGTAAAATACCCAAAAATGCCTTTATTTTTCAAAATCAAGAAAAACATCATAAGGAAAAATTGTTTCTTTTCCCCTCAAGATACTAGGTACAAAATTTAAGAAAAAAATATTAACGTTTTCATTTTTTTGTAAATTTTCACTGTAGTTCTCAAGGGGTTCTTTTCTTTTCATATAAATTCTAGAGATCCAACGAGATAAACATGAGTTTTCGTTTTGTTTTTTAAGTCTAATTTTGGATAATAAAAATATTTTTGTTAAAAACTACTTTGACTATTTTCTCTCATCTGATATTTTGGTGCCTTTTTGGTTCTATTTTATGCAGATTGAAGCCAAAAGCTATTTTCGAAAAACACAATACTTGATGATATTATTTATAATAATAAAAGTCCCATATAAAAAATACGCAATTACCTACGTAATTTATTTATTTAAAATTATTTAAAAAAATTAAATACAAGGGTAAAAGCAAGGGTGTCTTGCTTCTCGATTTAAAATTTCAAAATGTTCCCGCGTAGGCGTGCTCGTTACTGTAGTACAGCAAGCTAAAAACATTTAATTTCTCTCTCTTATTATTGCATGTAAATTTGAGTATACTTACGTCTCCCTCTTTCGACAATGTTCAACTTAGACTTTCTTCCCTTTTTAACATAAAATTTCAACTCAACGTATAACAATAGTAAGATACAACACGCCAAAATCGGACAAACAGGTTATTTTGGTGGTTATTTTTCTATCGTTATTTCGAGAAAATAACGTTAGTTGTTATCTGCTAGAAATAACCTGGAAGTTACAACACACCACTGATTATCCTATTGTAGTTAATTTTAGGTAGCCTTACTACAAAAGAAAATACTTATCACTTTCATTATTTATTTGCATAGTAGGTACCTACTTATGCAAATTTCAAAAAAGTAAAATTGTTAAGCTTGTTTTATTAAAAATAAAAACATTTATAAAACAAATTTTTTTTCCACAGAATTGGTATTATTTCAACATCGTATTTTCGTTGTTTGGAATTAGAGCATGGGAAAAGATTTGCTAAACATTTAAAACATGCACCCATGCATGTTCCGACATGAATAAAGTAAGAATCGTATTTGGAAAAGGTGGCTTCTTTCTAATACTTCTTGATTGGTGTTGGTGATATCGACAAACTGTAGGTATTAAACAAATTAATGCTTTTGTAACTGAATCAACTCAAGAGGCACAGGGTCGGACTGAACAGGTCGGCAATTGCCGACGGGGCCAAATGCTTTTTGGAGCCAAACGGAGCCGGATATGGGGCGAAACTACAGTTGTTGCCTACGGGACCAAATGAGGCCCGTCCGACTCTGAAGGAGCAGAAGCACAGGAATTTAAACTTTAACGTCGTGCGTAGAAATTTCAACGCACGACCGTGCACGACTTTAAAGCTTATATTGCCGTGCTTTTGGTCCTTGAGTTGATTCAGAACTAACAAGTTAGTACGACATTTAGTCCATGTAAAACGGTCCTAAGAGCCGCTTGACGATTTCTAATTTTCATACTAAATTTTTAGTATCTAATCCGCGTACAACCATTTTTAACACGAATCTGAGCTTTAAGGTCGTGTGTCTTTAAAGTTTTAATTTAGTGTTTCCCAACGTGGGGTCCATGCCCCGCAGGGGGCAATTTGATTGTTAAAGGGGTGTAATAGGAAAAATGGACTCATCCAGAGTTTAAGTTAACCGTATGGTGACTCTCAATCGTTACTCTAATTTCTTCAGTGAGCAATTCAATTTTTGAATATTAAAAATTATGTGTAAATGTTACATAAGGGGGGGGGGATAAGAATTTTAGAAAGGTTTAGGTGGGACATGGCATTAAAAATGTTGGAAAACACTTCTTTAGATTCTTGTGCTTTTGCGTCGAAATTAGCAAGCCTATAATAAGGTTCTAAGAATGAAACTTAATATTTTGTTCCAAAAAATTGCCCTTTTTGGCCTTTTATCTTCATATTGACTGAATTGTACTTGAGAACTTTGAATTTTAATATTGTTTAAATTATGGAATAACCCTCACTCCTCATACCCCTGTGGATGTCACTTCTAACACTTCAGGTCGGGCCTGTACTTGATGGAGTTACAACATTCTCAGAAATAACTATTTAGGGTTTTTAAAAAATTATATAGAGCCTTATTGTCGATGTCGATCATTAGTGAAAGTTTACTGCACTCCTAAATAACGTTACTTTGGAAACTCTTTATTTTGGAAGTTCTTGGTGTTAACAATTTTTGTAATTAGCTTGTAAAGAAATATTCAAATAAATGATTACCTTCCGATAGTGGGACGTAAAACTTGTGCACTGTATTTCTATTTGACTTAAGGCTCAAGGGTTACATTATTTTTATGCCTCTATGGCTCTATGTCTGTGTAGATAACATTATTTGTGCCAAACTGCACAAGATATCTTCAAACAATTTACATGTTGTTTCAATTTTATGACTTTTTAGCTCACTTTAAATAAGGGTGTGTTTTTTAAAATTACATTTTCAATTAAGGGAGATATTTGGCTTATTATTCTTCTATCTTTATACGAAATTTTATTAGTTTCCATCTTCTACATTAAAAAATTAAGCTGTTTAAGCTCTAAAACTTTTAGGGGTTGTACCGCTGCTTTGGGGGTAGATATTTGAATTTTGAAAAAACGACGATTACATGACCCCTCGGCTAGCCCGTTGTCGATTTTGAATCCTCCAGCCCTTGTGGTTCAAAAGTTGAAAGTCCAAATCAGATAATTTTGACTATTTCCTTCAAAAAATTTGATCCAATCAAATTGCTCCTAAATATCAGTTTTAGCCAATAACGAGCAAATGACAGCGATAATTTGCACTAGTGCAAATTGTCGATAATTCAAAACGTTTAGAATACAGAACTCAATTTTATTAATTATTTATATTAAAAGTACAATTGTTATAATAAACGTTGCTACTAGTTTGGGGTATTTTGTATGTATCTTCCGTTGACGTGCCTGGTTTTTGGTTTAACATTGATATATCTTGATTGCCGCGCATTTTCTCGACTATTGTTGCATGATGTTTTTCATCTAACTGTAAATAACTTTTAATTGATGACACACTACTGTGGCCCGTAAGCTTTGTGATTTGGTGTTCTTCTACACCTGCCTTTGCAAGACATGATACAGCCGTTGAGCGGTTTGAATGATTCGTAAACTTAATGTGCTTACAACCGTAGTTATAGTCAGACGTGTATTTGGAGTGTAAACTACACGCGTGCAAGCCCCTGTTTTTCAATGTTAAAATAAGTTACACGTTGTACTATGCGCGTGTAAAAGTCTATAACTACAGCTGTTAGTGTTTAAACCAATTTTTTCCGCTGCTGACTTCGTCCACGTTGAAATTTCGTTCCTCCCCATTGGACAGTTTTTAAAAAACCCAACCTAAAAATCTTTATTCCAATAGGGGTTTACGGTTTGAAATAAACGGTCGGTTGTAACGTGCTTACCCCTTTTATCAATTACTTTCTGAACAATCTGAAACAAGAAAATTAAGCAATAATTATTAACAACGTTTAAAAGATAAATGAAATAAGTACCTGACTGGGCAGCTCTTTGGGTTTATTACATTTCTAATCAACCATTTCTTTTCTTCTAAACGCTGAGCACCTCCTTGTGCAGTTTTTCCAAACAACGGGTTATACATGATACGATCTAAGTAATTTCCAGAATTATCCTTTTCCTCGATGAAATATGACACTAAAGCTGTAGCTGCTTCTCCACCTCTCCAAGCGAGTTCAACAGCAGCTATATGATAAAATTTTCGTTGGAGTCCTTCAGGTGTATCTTCATCCCACATTTCTAATATTTTACCGTATTCTTCAACCGTCATACTCTTAGCACTAGATTTTCTTTTTTCAGGACGTGTTTGCAACTGTTTTCTTTTTGCATCTCGAGCTTTTCGAGCACAGTCAAACATTGCGTCTTTAAATGGGTCAAACAGTATATTGTATTCCAATTTATATTTTTCTAGTAACATTTTCGCTACAGTGTTCCAAAGAGTCTTAACAACCCTTTCTTTGTAATCTGTCCCGTCTTGCTTTTTCATATTAAACGCAAAATCTTTTAGTATTAAAGCTAAGTTGGAAATTGTTGTATTTTGACTCAAGACGTACCATTTCACATTACAAAACTCCATAAATTGTTTCCAACAACTTGCCTTAGACTTTTTCGTGTTTAATGGAGTTAAATTTTTAATTTCCAAATCAATATCTTCTAACGAATTATTACCGAAACGCTTTGAACTCATTTATAATTACAGAAAATTACAAAATATCAAGAACAAATATGGCTAACATAAACAAAAACGCGCACACTTTTAATCGTTATTACTACAAACAAATTTTGATGCCTTAGCTACCGATTTCGTACTACTTTGATTAAAAAAATTAATAAAAATAAATTCACAAATTATCCCATTTTTATGCTTATAAATTTATTTTTCAAAGAATTAAAATTTTTTTCAGGAAATAGTCCATCAAATACCCCACGTGCATTGTCAAATTGCCGAAAATTTTAAAAACGCACTCAAGCGCTTCGCGCTTTCGTGCTTTTTGAAAAATTGTCGGCAATTTGCCATGCACTAGGGATATTACTATTGATAAAAATTCGCTAAAAATTGATAACACGCAGTCGACGAATAAGTTGAAGTAACAGGAGCACAGAAGAGTAATAGCAGTTAGTTAAATTTAAATGTAGGGATATTTCAAATTAATAGTTTTTATTTTTATCTTGTAGCACATAACATAACCTCAAATTGCTTGAGACGCTTCTAAAAGATTTTACACCTTACATGTAATTATATAAAATGTAATATAAATTAAAACTGGATAAGGTTATCGAGAAAAAGAAGAACTCAAACTTAGATATATCGAGAATTGTTCTTTGAAGCTCTGGTACCTAACACAATATTTTTTAATTACAGCGATGATGGGTACAACTGGAGATTTGTATGTATTTATCGATATTTTAACATCTATCTAAGGAATAATTGTTGGAAGACAATGAAAGGAATGTGCAAATGATCCGCTGTATAAATTTAAACCGAAGTATCGGATGCATTGTCGATCTATCGAAATGATTAGAAGAAAATACTAAATTTGAGAGATTATTCATTTCATTAAAGTAAGTATTGAGGTTCTTTTAAATGTGTTAATAAATCGTGTTGTAAATTTTTTTAAAGTACCTACTTGTCTAATACTTGGTGTATGTATTTAAATTCAACTCCGTTACAAGTAATATTAGGTTAGCGGGACAGAAAGAGACAATTAAGTTCACTTTATTATTTACTACTGATGTTAATGCGTATATCGAGACAATCATTTTGGTTAATAATTATTGTTTTTGTACGTCGTCTGTCGTAGTTTGGCACATCGACACTAAATACAAATTTTTTCTTAAATTGCAGAAACCAAGGCATGAAAATTATGTGCGGAAAACGTGTTAGGATGACATGGAATGCACGGATGATGAAAGGATTTCTTTCGAAGGCCCTGACCGTTATTTAATTTCATTTGTCCACTCTACAAGAATTGTTGGTAAGCTGTTTATTACTCATTTTGCATATAAATAATACTAATTTTGTTCAAGGAATAGAGACATTAACGATACATTCACCCGGTGTAATTGTTTTGCTCGGATAGTTAAGAAAAACGTGTTGCTCTTGTTTAGGGAAATATTTTTAAAACAATTCAAGTTCGCTTTGTTAAAATATATGAATGTAGAATTTTTAACTTCAAGAAGATATAAAATAAGGTAAAATTTTGTTTCTAATTCTTAATTTCATGGCAGAATTCATTATTTCCATTGTAGTTATGGAATCCGCCCGATGACCATGATTAAATGTACCTACCTATCAATAGAAGCAATAGAAGTAACTCAGTTTGCTGGGAATGATCAACACTGTCAGTGATAATCAAAATGGACTAACTACACGAACTAAATTATTTGGTAATCTCTTTGAAGTTTTATGGTTTTTTATTTTGAAGTTTTAAAACTCCTAAATATGCAAAAGCGTAGGTTTGAACAAAATGATACCTTTATTCATGTATGTTAATAACAATATTATAATGAAATTATGTTCAATGCCTCAGAGTAGATTTTAGAAATGTCCAACCTCATCTCCACACAGTTCTAATACCTAATAATAATCTTTTATTGTTTGACAGGTATTGCTAAGACTGATGCTTTTACAATATTAATCGGAGTGGTGCAGTATACAAGACTTCGAAATCTCCAAAGGAAGAAGCCTAATTAGACTAGTTGAAGCCTATTCGTTAACGAATAGAGGACTGGCAATCGTGGCAAATTATGCACCTTGACCTATCTATTAATTGCTCACCAACTTGAAATGAGTGCTGCCTGTTTATGAGCCAATATGGTAAGATCTATATAGATATTTTTAATTTTCGTGTAGTTTATTTTGTTTATTGTTTTTAGAAGGGATGTGGTTCGGCTGTACAGAGATTCTTGAACTTATGAAAAATATAGTTCCCAGTGCATAGTGAAAATAATTGAAACAAGTAGAACTCTAGCAAAATCTACAGTTTTCTTAAAACTTGTTTTCAAATACTATTATTTTAATTTAATGTGTTCATAGATTTGACTTGGCGTAAAATTCTAAATGTTACTTATTCTGTACTGTATACTCAATGAAAGCTTTTGTAATTATTATTGCTTTAGTTAAAAGTTATGTTAAACGAACCAATTAGAATAATTAGATAATATAAAATTAGCATTACCTAAAAATTTCTTAAACGCCAATTAAGTTTGAATTTACTACTTTAAATAAGTTTTGCACCTTTCCTATAGGCAACCCATTATACACATTTTCAAGTTACATTGCGCATTTGTACTGATTCTAATTAAATTAATGCTCGAATACTATTGGTTAAATTTAATAAAGAGGGGCTATAATCACCACCAAAAGTTAATAAAAGGCCGAGTTTCGCCATAAGTTGACTTTCTTATCAGCAACTCGGATCTTCAATTTTTAGAAATTTAAGGGTTACTCTTGTTGAAAATCAACTTGGGTTTTTGAACTTTTTTTTGATTGGAACTTGTTCCTAATATTATTCTAAGTGTTCCTACCAAGTTGTTAATCAAAATCATTATAAATAAGTGTAGAAAATGCAATTTACTAATTAATAATTATTTGTAAATTTTGTACTTAAAATTTAATTTTAATGACTTCTAATAATTACTTTGTCCAAAAAAAACATGATAAAAAATTGATACTTATGGTAAATTGTATAATGTATTTATAAATTTCATTGTACTTAGATAAAGAATTAACTTGTAAATAAAAACTTTTGTGTTAATTACATACTGATGCTATTACTTAATAAATGTATTGAAATTATCTGTATTTTTTTCTGCTCATCTACCTCAATACGCTAATTAAAAATTAAACCCCGTTATAGCTAAATAAACAAAAATATTCAAATTTGTAAATCTTATTTTGTGCTGAGTAGGGTTTATTTATCAACATTTAAGGGATGTTAATTAATCATTAGAGGTTTTTTTCTATCGACTGTTTGCCATAATTTTAGTCAAAAGGGTTTTAAAAGAAGATGTGATAATAGTATTAAATAAATTTATTCAATTTATTTAAAAGACCATTAAATACACGGCCTTATCTTCACATAATAGATAAGTTGATAAGCTTTCGATAAACGCTTTTTACGTAAAGCTCTTTGCGAATTTAATTTAATATTTTTAGTGATATCCTATAATACTTCTGCTCTCCTAATACATCAACTGGTTTATACACCGATTCTTAGCCAATTTTAACTAATTTGGACATATTTTATGTCGATATAAGCTGATTTTTACTTGAAAATGCTTGTAAATGTCGATTTTTGCGTGTTCGTGACAGGATCACAGGAGTGCAACAAGGTGTCATAATAATATTAAAATACATTTATTCAATTTATTTAAAAGACGATTAAATGCACTACCTTCTCTTCACATAACAAGATAAGCCTTCCATAAAAGCTTTTAGGTAAAGCTCTTAGCGAGTAATTTAATATTTTTATTTTTACTGATATCCTATAACACTTCTGCTCTCCTAATACTTCAACTGGTTTATACACTGATTCTTAGCAAATTTTAACAACTTTGGACATATTTTATGTCGAAATAAGCTGATTTTTTACATGAAAATGCTTGTTAATGTCGATTTTTGTGCGCTCGTGACAGGATCACAGGAGTGCAACAAGGTGTCATAATAATATTAAAAGAAATTTATTAAATTTATTTAAAATAGCATTAAATGCACGGCCTTATCTTCACATAACAAGATAAGCTTTTGATAAAAGCTACATAAAATTCTTTAGGAATTTAATTTAAGATTTTTATTTTTAGTGATATCCTATAACACTTCTGCTCTCCTAATACATCAATTGGTTTATAGACTAGTGTATAGCAAATTTTAACAAATTTGGACCAATTTGGACATATTTTATGTCTAAATAAGCTGATTTTTAAACAAATATTTTATTTTGTCCCTCTATCTCTTCTAGATCAAAAGTTTAGTGTAAAAATCAACTTGTTTTGACATAAGAAATGTCCAAATGTGTCCAAATTTGTCGAAATTTGCTAAGAATCGGTGTATAAACCAGTTGATGTATTAGGAGAGCAGAAGTATTATAAGATATTATAAAATTAAAAATTTTAAATTAAAAGACCATTAAATTCACTACCTTATCTTCACATAACAAGATAAGCTTTCTATAAAAGCTTTTAGGTAAAGCTCTTAGTGAATAATTTAATATTTTTATTTTTACAGATATCCTATAACACTTCTGCTCTCCTAATACATCAACTGGTTTATACACCGATTCTTAGCAAATTTTAACAACTTTGGACATATTTTATGTCGAAATAAACTGATTTTTTACATGAAAATGCTTGTAAATGTCGATTTTTGTGCGTTCATGACAGGATCACATGAGTGAAAGAAGATTTCATAATAGTATTAAAATAAACTTTTAAATTTATTTAAAAGAGCATTAAATGCAGCCTTATCTTCACGTAACAAGATAAGCTTTCAATACGAGCTTTTCTATGAAGCTCTTTGGGAATTTAATTTAATATTTTCATTTTTATTGATATCCTATATCACTTCTGCTCTCCTAATACATCAATTGGTTTATAGACTAATTCTTAGCAAATTTTAACAAAATTGGACCAATTTGGACATATTTTATGTTAAAATAAGCTGTTTTTTAAACAAATATTTTATTTTGTCCCTCTATCTCTTTTAGATCAAAAGTTTAGTGTAAAAATCAACTTGTTTTGATATAAGAAAAGTCCAAATGTGTCCAAATTTGTCAAAATTTGCTAAGAATCGGTGTATAAACCAGTTGATGTATTAGGAGAGCAGAAGTATTATAAGATATTATAAAAATAAAAATATTAAATTAAAAGACCATTAAATGCACTACTTTATCTTCACATAACAAGATAAGCTTTCTATAAAAGCTTTTAGGTAAAGCTCTTAGCGAATAATTTAATATTTTTATTTTTACTGATATCCTATAACACTTCTGCTCTCCTAATACATCAACTGGTTTATACACCGATTCTTTGCAAATTTTAACAACTTTGGACATATTTTATGTCGAAATAAACTAATTTTTTACATGACAATTCAATTCATACGTCAAGTGTCATAAATCAGCCAATCAAGTGATAGTATTCGTTGATTTTCAACCAATGGCTGTGAACTGTATCGCAAATTGCACGTGTATGAATTGTCGACAATTCCACTAGTGGTTATTTCGACAATTTTGGACAGTCATGAACAGTTAAATCTGACAGTTTGTAATCAAGCGGATTTCTTTCCTCTAAATTTGAAAGCAGTTAAAGATTACAGTTGTGAAATAAAAATTTTAAATAAATTTTAGATTCTAAATAATTTACACACAAGGCAAATGTCGAAAAGTCTTTAATATTAATTTAATATAGGTATTATTTAACATTATAAAACTAATTAATAAACAAAGATTAATTCGCCTTGTGAGTACAAAACTGCACTATTTCAGAAAATCTAGAAAATGTGATTAATGGGAAAATGGATTATTTTAAGGTTGATTTATCAATGCAAAACCAAAATAATGTGGACTTTTAGTAGATAACTTGACGTAACTTAAGCAAGCTATGCGCCAAATACCTACGCTCTAAAATAATTTTTAAATCAATTTTGACCTATGAAGAATGAAAGTTGTATATAAAAACAAAGAATAGTGTAGTCTTGCACTCATAAGGCGAATTAATTGTTAAAATTAAACGTGCAGTTTGTAAAGGTGACATCCTGACACTGCGATGCCAAAGGAGTGCCTTTATGCTGCTTTGATGTCGAAGGATAGGATAGTGATGATGGATTAGTAACAATAACACTGCCAGAGCTGCTCTCTCCCCTCATTGTCTGTATTATTGTTCTATGATGCTCCTCGTCTATTTGTAAATACGGTTTAATTGAGTTGGGGTTATTATGACCCGTAATTTTAATGAGTTGCTGCTCCCCTACTCCTGCTTTTGCTAAATGGGATACCGCTGAAGATCGAAGTGAATGATTTGATATTTTAGCTTTCTTTACATTTAAACCAGCCTTTTCTGCAGTAATTTTTATCCATTTGCTCATTTCGTTTATCCCTACTGGAGAATTTTTATACCACAACTGGTTCCCATTTTTCCAGAGGGTGTTTGGAGTTAGAAACAGTCGATCAGTCTTAATGTTAGCGCCTCTTTTTAAAATAAACTTGTGGTATAATCTGAAATAATTATTTACTTTGATAAACTGCAGTACTAATTACCTGATTAATTTGTAGTATAAGAAGAGGGTTTTACCTTACAGGACACATATCCAAATTGCTTGTATTAGGTATTAGCCATTTGCTTTCAGTTAATTTCTGAGCACCACCTTGAGCGGTTTTCGAAAAAATAGGATTATATTCGATCCTATTAGTTGTTGAACCGGTATTGGAAACCTCTTGTTTGAAGTAGTGAGTGAAGCACTTGTTCCCTTCTCCACCACGCCACACTAACTCATAAGAGGCTATTATAAAAAACTTTTTCTGCAGCCCATCTGGTGTATTTTCATCAAGCGTGTCGATCATATCCATATACTCTTTTTGCGTAATGGCAGAAGCACTTCTTAGTCTTTTTTCCGGCTGAGTTTGAAGTTGTCTTCTTTTTGCGTCTCTGGCATCACGGGCGGTTTTAAAAATTAAATCAGAAAAGGGGTTGATAGTTACACCCCATTTTGAAAAAAACATTTCTTGAAGCAGTTTTGCCGTTACATTCCACATATTTTTTACTACTAGTTCTTTGTAATCTTTACCATCTTCTTTCTTCATGTTAAAAGCCCAACTTTTTAAAATCGTATTTAACTCGAACTCTGATGTTGTTTTTTTAATTTGGTATCCCTTTTCATCGCAAAATTTTGTAAATTGCCTCCACACTGAATCGTGCGACTTCTTAGTATTACTGGGCATACTTTTCTCAACAGTTTTATTGATATCTTCCTCACTATTATCCCCAAATCTCATTTTTACAAACGTTTCTACTACGACCTTGCGGACCTTGCGTATTTAAAGCGATTTTGACGTTTGATGAAAAATAAATAGAAACAAAATATTTTTTTTAAATCAAGTCAACGGTCACTTAATTTATTTACAATAATTTTTATTCATTGAATTGTCTTTCGAATACCACTCGTTCTCGAAGTTATGTAGACAATTTTTACGTCTATATCACTCGTGTTGATTAAGCTTGATAATATCACTCGTGCTACGCACTCGTGTTATTAATATTCAAGCATAATAAACACTCGTGATATAGACTTAAAATTGTCGACATAACTTCGAGCACTAGTGGTATTATATATGAAAATGCTTGTAAATGTCGATTTTTGTGCGTTCGTGACAGGATCACATGAGTTAAAGAAGATGTCATAATAATATAAAAATAAATCTATTAAATTTATTTAAAAGACCATTAAATTCACTACCTTATCTTCACATAACAAGATCTCCCCTGCTTACAATATTTCTGCTCTCCTAATACACTTTATACACTGATTCTTATCAAATTTTTTATGTTAGAATAAGCTGATTTTTACACTAAACTTTTGATATAGAAGAGATGAATTCAAATATAGGGGTTGTAAAAAAACCTTCCTCAATCAAAATTCTATAATCAAACCCCTAATCAAAATTATACTTACGAGATTTAAACTTAAGGGATGTTGGTCTTGCTTTTGTTTAATTACCTGTAGTAGGTAATTGCTGCTCAATCCAATTAGTATTTTATTTTGAATTGATATAATTTTATTAAGTTTATTAATAAAAAAGAAAAATTTACTCAAGTGTTGTTTATTGTACACATATTCAGAATAAAATTAATTATTTAAAGTTAACAATTAAAACAGCAATTTAAAATATTAATTAGAAATTAAAAGATTAAGTTCCATAACAGATACATACAAAGGTAATTTAAAAATCTCTTTTCTTATAATAATAGTCTACAAAATCAATAAACAGCAGGCATATTAAAAAATATTTAACACTATAAAAACACTACAATAATTAATAAACTTAATAATAAATTACATTTAATAAAATTGACACAACTTAATTTTATTTTTAATGATGTTAAAAATTTAAAAACAATTATTCAGAGCTACAAAATAATAAATTTTTCTACTGTTTTGTTAGATTATAAAACTTCAATTTCTGCTTTTGTTATTAAATTTTTTTAATCAAAATTGTGTTGGAGATGCTCAGGAGAATGTAAGGAACAAGTTCCAATAAAAAAAATTTAAAAAAAGTGAAGTTGATTTTTCACACGAGTAACCCTTAAATTTTCTCTCGAACTCCGATTGAAAGTGATGATAAGGAATTTATTTGTGAACGAAACTCGGCCTTTTATTAACTTTTCGCGTCGTTATCTCCCCACTTTTAAAAATATAAACCAATAGCGTTAGTTTATTTGAAAGTAGAAATTATAGAAGGGGATTTTAAGTTATCGTCATACGATGTATATTGGGTTGCCTATTATGCGAGGCGCTAGATTTTAATAATTATTATTTAAAGGTTGTTTTTTATATCTTAAAATGATCTGATCTCTTAGAAATAAATGTTATACCTATCTAATTAAGAGTGACCTGATCCGACGCTGTTAAATTAGTGGTGTAGCATTAAATAGGTTTCCCCATGCAATGATTTTGGTAGCTACTACAAACGTACAAACTTGATAACCAATCTGCTTTGTCAATTGTAGTATTGTTTTGATCTAAAAGCACAAGATCAATTAATTTTCGAACCATTAGCAAAGCTAAAACAAACTGGAAGTTACAAGATTTATATTTAAATAACAATTAAAAATTACAAAATGTAATTTAACAGAATGAAACTCCCATAAAAATATTCAAGTTTGAAAAATTACCTTTACCTATTTATATCATCTTTTTTTCTTCTTCCTTTCAGGTTCAGCTATTTTGCCTCTGTCCAATGTATTAGTTTTCTAGGTGTTCTAATCGATGCTTTTTCTTCAGACTTATATTTAGCTACTTCTTATGACATTTTTCTTCCTTCAGTTTTATGTAGATGTTCTCTCCAGTTAGCTTTTCTTGGAATATAATTTAATATTATTGCGATCTTTTGTAGCCATCCATCTTCTATTGTAGCCTTCAATATTTAATAATTCCTCGAATTAGCATATTAGCAAAAAATAATACTGCAATTAATTAACAACCAACACAAAAGAATTACTCTATCAAAATATGTATAACTCCATACATTTTCAAAACTTGTTTTTTAAATTCTTACACTTATTGCTTATTTTTATTTTAAATTATTTATTATTCTGCAGCTCAGTATATAGTCACCTTATAACACAACAGTAAGCATAGGAAATCTATACAGAGACTAATATTCAGTAAACTGTAGGATATTCCTGTAAACAGTGGTAGGTAGTTGTTTCAATTAATTTGATTGTCGTAAATTAATGATAAAGAGAAACAGGATATAAAATTGATTTATTATTACTTTTACATACTTGACTAATCTTCACACTATAAATTGTGCTTTTAGTATGGAGAAGACGACACATTTCTAATTAGTCGCTACTACTTATAATCAAGACTAAAAAGCAATAAATTTTATACATTTATTAATTATTTACTTATTAATTTTCTAAACACAATTCAGTTGTAATCTACATAAAATATCACAATATTTAGTTATAGCTAAATTTCATCGTGTCAATAAAACAAGAGGAGATGATACATTTTTTTTAATATTCTTGTTATATTGACATTTTAATGATATACATTATTTATTAAAATGTTAAAATACAAAATAAATAATAAATAGGTACTTTACAAATTTTATTACTTTCTTTGTAAGTTCACAAGTTTCATAGAAATCCAAGATATGTTTAGACAAAAGTTTAATTATTTGCTTAGACTGTAGAAGATCACAACTTATATAAAAAATTAATAAGAGAGCTAAATATGGGTATTACAGTAATATAATTATTAATCTCAGGAATTTGTAGTATTATCAGTAGGGAATCCATATACTCGAGTTTTGTACTGTTCGATATGTTCCTTCAACATGTACAAAGAATAATGAATACGAAATTTTAATACTATTAAAAAACGCTTGTTTAAAATTTAAGACTAAGTGTGGATTTTACAATACACATTTATCCTTAGGATTTAATTTTAGTCTCAGTATAAACCGGTTCACGATATTGTTAAAACCTCTTTATACTTACTGGGACTAAAATTAAATTTAAGGATAAATATTATGTAATGTAGAATTTCGCCTAAGTGAAAAATATTATAGTTATTCTTGGTGTTGGATACTTAATGCTCGAGATTGGATTATTTAAGATTAAAACTAATGGATATGGAGTTTGAGATTGCTTGAAACAAGTCTGTATTAATTTGTTAAAATATTTAAATATGGATTAAGCTAATTAAAAAATTAACAAGTTTAGTAATCCTGAGATTTGTAGTGATAAGTTTGGTTCATCTTGTAACCAGTGTCGGAGTTAATAAATTAATTTTTTATATGAATAATGGGTAAGACATCATCAGTACTAGAGATTTAACATTTTTAAAATAAGACATAACTTTTAACAGTCGATGATGATGTGAGAAAATCCGACACTGTTTTAAACGCTAAAAAGTTTGGAAAATTTTAATTTGATTACTTTGCTGTTCTTGTTGGATTGCAACGACCAGTTTCCAACCTTTTTAGCATCTTCAAATGGTTATGGCTCTCTTTAACATATTTAGAAAATTTATAAAAGAAATTTTAACTTATTCTATCTAAATCTAAAATAAACGCTTATAGAGAATAGTTCTTAACACAGCACCGGATTAAGGACAAATCTGATAACTTCTACAATTTATAACATAAAATATTGCTTAATTTCTTCCAATAAAAATCTCTTAAAATCTAAGAAAAAACCTAAAAATAAATTCACGACTTACTTTTTATTATTTACACATTATTATAATAAATTCACTAAATTCAATGTTGAGATTGTCTTTACACTATTTTGGTAACAAAAATTACAATTAATTTACCTAAATTTTAGCATATTTACATAAATTTACATTATTACATCTATCAGTCTGATTTAATAAAACACTTTTAATTTAAAGAAATCTCTCTTTTTTTAATTATTATCCATTTTTATACTGGACGGTCCACTTAACATCAACAAAAAATTTTAAACACAACTTTCTGGTAAACGATTAGCCATTAGTCTTTCTTTTATCGCTAATCCGTTTAATTCTAAATCGGTTTTTTGAAGCGTTAAAGTATTGCCGTTTCCTAATCTTAAATCTTTTGGTCTATTTGCATCTCGAGGAAATGTTGATATTAGTGGATTGTTGTATTGATGAAACTAAAAATAAATAAAAATTAGTAATGCAAATTTCTAACAAATGTAGACTTACCGCATCCATAGTTGGAGCAGGACCTGGGTTTATCCATTGCTGTGCTGCAACAGCTTCTGTTGGATATGATGGAGATGCAGAAAGGGTTCGTGGAAGACTTTGTGGACCGTTCGACGTTCCCAGTTGTTTATCACTTTCTCCATCCGGAGAACCTATTACAATTTTTTTAAATTTATAAATTAATTATAAAATCGCACTGAAATTAATTTCTCACCATATTTTGCTGGTATAACATCGGGATCTCTCTCGTCAAAAGGTTCTCTAGGTGAAGTGCTCCTTAGTAGTGGTTTAGTTGAAGATACGTTATGATGAGGTATACCGACGACTTTTTGTTCGTAAATAGCTTCAGGTTGAGAATTGGCTCTTCTGACACGTATGACGATTAACATAACAATTACAATAACAGTAAAAGCAGATCCAATAATAACTCCCAATAAAGGCGAAATTGGTAAGTCGCCATCTGAAGCTAAAAATATATTTTTTTAGTAAAATATTAAGATTAAATAACATAAAATGGGTAGGTACATGATTCATCGTAATTTAGTTCCTGTCGATTATTGTTATGAATTGAACAAGCACTCTACAAGATTATACGAAGAGAGTATGTTTGAAAGTTGATTCAGTGAGTGAAAACAGACAATGACACATCAAATTTTGTTCGAGATGAACAATTCCCTTTGGAAATATAGGAAATGAAATATTTTTTTAACAAATATTGAAAATGAGAAGCTTTTAGTTTATTCTCTAATTTGTAAAATTGCAATTACTTGTATTAAAACCTCAGTTAACAAAAAGTTCATCTATTTAAATTCTACATACCGTAACAAAAAGTTTAACCAACTTTTCTACTTCTGTGAAAAAAGCCATCATATTAATGAAAAAAATATTTAAATTAATTAAATAACTATTTTTTAAATAAACACAGCGATCTCTAGATGTGTAACGCTCTTTTATAACGATAAACCTATTATTATAGGTAGTCTAATACAGAAATGAGTTGTCAAGTGCGCTGAACTCCAACCGTAGTTCAGATTTATAAATTATAAATATAAATGATCAAATTCAATGTTCGATTTGGGTTTTATTTCTTTACTGTTCTTTA
Source organism: Malthinus seriepunctatus (assembly GCA_963924605.1). NCBI lineage: Eukaryota > Metazoa > Arthropoda > Insecta > Coleoptera > Cantharidae > Malthinus > Malthinus seriepunctatus. The sequence goes on along the minus strand of OZ004600.1, from coordinate 115,234,001 downwards.
CTACCTTTGATAATTTTGCAAAAGCAAAAGTAATTTAATTAGTATCAAGTTTGATTTCTATCTTTTAGGGCAAGTCTAGTAGATAATAACATAGATCTCATATATTTCTGGAGCTCAGATCTATAGAAATATTTTAAGAGAATAAATTTTTACTGAGACCCATCTGAAAAGAACACGCTTAATTGATAATATTGTCTGTTAAGGTCTGTCCACACACACAGGCCTTACCTTCCGGTTTGGCCTGTGCAGGTCGCCTGAAAGCTGCTCAGATGCTCTGGATTGGTCTTTGCAGGCCGCCAAACCGGAAGGCAAACCTGTGTGTGTGAACGGGCCTTTAGAGTCGATTTTTGTAATAAACGACGAGAGAAGGATACGTTTTCCTTTTTTATTTATTTCCATAGATTAATTATAGTCACTAAGACAGCAACTTTTCTTAATTCTGATAGATAATTTTATGCTCTATAATTTTTATAAGAGGTAAAATTACCCTCATGTCACTCCTTAAACAGCTAGAGTCAGGAACGACACGACAAGTTGTACAAATTAGTTTAGTGCATATTTTATGATTTTTTATTTATTCCGCCAAATTAATTATACAAACTAATATAGACGCTTTTGTTGGTTCTGATTAATAATTTTATGACCTATAATTTTTATTAGAGGTACAATTACCGTTAGATCAATTCTTAAGGAGCTAGAGTCGGGAGAAACACTGTATGTTGAAAAAACCGGCTTAATACTTTTTTATGAATTTTTAATTTATTCTGATAGATTAATTGAGGAAACTACAACAATATTTTTATTAGTTCTGATAGATAATTTTAATCACTATAATTTTTATTACAGGTAAAATTACCCTCATGTCACTCCTTAAAGAGCTAGAGTCGGGAGCGACACCGCTCCCTTATTTTTTGATTTTTTATTTATTCTGACAGTTTAATTATAGAAACTAATATAGACACTTTTATTTATTCTGATGGATAATTATAATATGTTCTATAATTTTTATTAGAAGTACAATTATCATCAGATCAATTCTTAAGGAGTTAGAGTCAGGAGAAACAATGTATGTTGAAAAAACCCTGCTTAATACTTTTTTTGAATTTTCGATTTATTTTGATAGATTAATTAAAGAAACTACAACGATATTTTTATTTATTTTGATGGATTAATTATGGAAATTAAGTCAGATTGGTTCGTTTGCTAAAGGGGCTAAAGATCTGTCATCGAAACAGTGCATACGTTTTTCCAGCAGAAGTGCTCTCTGTATATTGTCTATGTCTTCTGTTACTCTAGCCTACTATGAAAGTAGGGAATTGTAGTTCCTTAATTGGGAGACAATAACTCCTTTTGCTACCCCTGGCTCCCAGTGCCTCGAATTAAATTAATGAGAACGAAAATGAATTAAGAAACGTATTTTACATAAAACAAAATTAAACATTCTTCTAAAGTAAAATAAGTGACTAAACTGTAAATTTATAAACATTAAAATGTATATAAAAGACGTTCGTTTGTTTCATAAAATTTAAAACTTTTCTTTTATCAAGGTATAGAAATAATATTTAGAAGATCCATTTGCTATTATGACGGTACGTTATAAAAACAAATTTAATAACACCATCAGCATAAAAGGAAGTGAAAGTGAGTCATTAATAAGACCATCAGACTTTAAATAATCCAGGATCGTGATAACAATGGGGTAAAGAATTCAGTGATAATAGGATGTGCTACCGTGCGCACCGAAAGGTTTCATTACGGCAATCGGAAATAACACGGTCGTTGCTACTCGTTTTGCATTGGCAGGATATTGGTTCAAACAGAGCCGAATTTTAAAATATTTTACCCAAAATTGATATTAAATTCCACTTTATTAAATTATTGGATGTGTAACTTGATACTGAAAGTGTAAAAGTTGGATGTTTTGAACGAAATGAAAGCTTTTTCATTACATTACATCTAATAAATCTTACATAATTAATTAATACTGGAATAAGGAGCAACTATGTCATTTTACTACCTGTGTACGGTTAAGGACGAGGGAAAAAGAAATGTAAAAAGAAATTAAATATTTAACAAAATATAAAAATTATTAGAGGTTTCGGATTTAAATCCTGAAGTGTGCTTTTTTACGAAAATTGAACAATTGACATCGCACAGACAAGGGTAGTGACCCATTAATTGCAATTTGATGAGAAATGTGTTGAGACCAATGCAACGAATTTCCATACACATTTCCTTCGACTAATTAAACTAACTTCTCGAAGTTCAGATGAGCAGTTATTCTAAATAAATAGAAGCAATGAGCACTTGAGAATGCAGACGAATTTACCCCAGAATTAGTCTTTTGGATAATTTATAAATAATTTTCTCTAGCATTAAGTGTTATAACCAACTCATGAGTCGATTTCAATTTTTTTCGAGTTTTTTACACCTTTTAAAATGATCATCACAAGACATGGAGTGGCATTGTAAATTTTCCAGTTGAGTGGCCAAGGGTGACGTTTTGAACTTCCCCTCGAAATGCAAATAAATAAAAACAATACTAAATAGAAGACGAGGTTTTTATTTTACCAACAGACACCAGAAATCATCTGAGACTTGAGAGTGCTTGCTAATGGATATAAGTCGAAAAACTCATTCATTGTCTGACCTTATTTAAATCTAGAAGCGCTAAAGAGTATTTAAATAAGAAGAATTCTATATCCTTTGATTAATTTTTAAATTGTCCCTCGTATAATCCGACAATTTTAACAATAATAAATGCATGAAATCAGTTTATAAAACTGGTAACAAGCCCCAAATCAAATAAAACGTGCACTGAAATAAACTAATTGGGTGTGAGCTTAATATATTCCAACATTGATGCGCTTTATTCGATTTATCCATCTGCGTAGTCAAGTCATCATTTGATAGAAGAAACACGACAGAGGAATTTATGCAAACTCAAATTAATAAATCAAATAAAGTGTCTATCACAAAGTTAACCTACTCCCATTAATCTTGAAGTTGAAAAAAAACAAATTTCCCCTTAGAAAAGAATTATTGCATAGGTTGCACTTCCTCGACCAAAGCAATTAAATAGAAAACATTTACTGATAGTAAGAAATCGTTACAAGAAAAGGGCATCACGTTTATTTAAACCTAGGGGCACGGTAAATGCGATCGAACACGTCTCTTCCTTATCATAGCTATCTTGAACGATGCAGTTTCAAAATAGGGGCCCTAAATTGGAACAACTAGTCAGATAGCTTGCCCACCTTCCGGCCAATTTCATGTGAATCTTTGCAATATGGGTGGTAGTAATGGGGTCTAAGATGCAAGCGACTAACAGGGTTGTATTCGAAAATATTCTATTATTTACAAATAATTGAATCTTTTTACTTCAATTTACAATGAAATTTTAAGATAAATTACTCATGTGAACTGAATGGTAATCAAGAGAAAATCAAATATTGCTGTGTTTTAATCAATTAAATTAAATTAAATGTAATTTCTTAAAGAACCTTTGCAATTTGCAATGCAATTTTATTTGACTTTTTTTTTTTAAATCGATGGAAAACTATTTTTAAATAAAAAGTTAATGCAATTTTTCCTTATGCTTTCTTATTTAATTCCGTGCTATAAAATTCTTCCCAATGTCAATAATTTTGAATTATGCGTATATGCCTATCAGTGTAGTCAACGAAGAGGTTATGAAGAAATGGAACAAGAAGAGTTTGGATTAGTTCGAAGGTAAAAACACTTAAAATCCTCGGTCCTATCTACATGGCTAAGGTAGGGACGGGTGGAAAGGTCCCTATTTTTGGGGTGTTATAAGCGCTTATATTTAGGGAAAAAATTACTTCTAGCAAAATAAAAGCTTACCCAATTTCTTACAAGATTGTTTCTATTCATTTTTTAAGTAGCTATACGGATAAGAGATGGAGAAGGTGGAAAGGTCCCGTTTTTGGGATATTCACTTATATCTTAAAAACAGTTGGTACTAGGTCAAAAATTGTTCTTAGCAAAATGAAAGCTTATCAAATTTCCTACAAGATTGTTTTGATTCATTTTTTAAGTAGCTATACGGATAAGGGATGGAGAAGGTGGAAAGGTCCCGTTTTGGGGATTTTCACTTATATCTTAAAAACAGTTGGTACTATGTCAAAAAAATCAAAAAACTATGTCAAAGTCAATCTAGTCAACGAAAGGGTTATAATGAACATGGCAGAGAGAGGAATTTTTTTCTTGAAAGAATGAAGAATGTGTTCGAATTAGGAGGTAAAAATACTACAAGTCTCTGGTCCTATACTATGTGTTCACAAATGTAGACAGCTGTGTCATTTATAGCATGAAGACTAGATTACATCGAGATTCTTCGGTACAGCATTATGAACAATCGTTCGTACTCGGATCTACTTTTACTACCTGGATTAGTTCAAATTCTGTCAAATTATAGTAAAGTACGTTATTCTATTAAAGCGGCACGTGTTTTCTGCATCTATTTTAATAGAAGCCTCGCTATAGTTAGCTAAATTTTGTGAACACATATTAGGAATGAGTCACTCTCTATAATTATGAACTTGGAATATGGGCTAAAATCCCGTTTTGGGGTTTTCGCTTACCTATATTTCGGAAACGGTGGGTTCTGGGGAAAAAATTATTCTTACCAACATGAAAGACTATCAAATTGCCTACAAGATTGTTTATATTCATTTTTGCTCTAGCTATATGGTTAAGGGGGGAGAGGGGGTGGATAGGTCCGGTTTTTGAGGTTTTCCGTGCTATAAATTTCTTTCCAAAGTCAATAATTTTGGATTATGCATTATACTCCTATCAGTCTTGTCAACGAAGGGGTTTATAAAATAATGGCAGAGGGTGGAGTTTTTTTCTTCAGCAATGTGTTTGAATTAGTTAGGAGGTAAAAATACTACGAGTCTCCGGTCTTAGCTATATGGGTAAGGTCTAGTTTTTGGGGTTTTCGCTTATATCTCGGAAACGGTTGGTCCTACGGAAAAAATTATTCTTAACAAAATGAAACCTTATTAAATTTCCTTCAAGATTACTTTTACTTATCTTTTCTTTATTTCTAATACATAGTTTTTGAGATATCCTTCCGCAAAAATTGTTAACGTATAAAAAGAAATTTTGCTTTGTCTTTAAAAAACTACAGGGTGGCAATTTTAATTTGGAACATAGGGAATAATTTTATCCAACGTTTCAGATTAAAATACTACCCTGTATATTACAAGAGAAAGCAACGCAAATCAACAAAAAAGAAAATTCTCTAACTTTAACGAAAAATACTTTTTATAAGAGCAAAAAACCTATCCATTGAATATGATGAAGTCGAAGAGAAATGAATCGATTCGCTTTCAATTGACGAGATCCGTAATGAGAAATAAAAAAAATTCTAAAGCAATTAATCTTTGATTAACAACTTACGCTTTAAAATAAAGACCCGTTTCCTTTAAAAATCCCTATAATTTTTCTCCAATATTGAAAGTACAAATTAAGAAAAAAGTTTTAAAAGAAATTTTTGAGAAAGGAGGCGTAGAAAAATTATTTACATAATTAGTGCCAAAACGTAATCGGTATATTTACTTACTTAACGTATTAGGTACTTTATCAGAAAATCTGTCAGGCAAGGAAGAGGGCGTGTCACACAGAGAACAATAATTACAGAGTTTAGTCTTATCGCTCGTCTATTATATTCCCTTTCTATTCAATTTTACCAGACGTCAGAATCATTCTAATACAATTCACAATAGATGGTCTAGTCGGATTTATGGAAACGCCTACATTTATGTGTATTTTCTATATGAATTTGAGGTGTAAAAATAAATTAGCCCTGAAGTTAAAGTGTGCTTTGTTCATCATAAAATTGTCCAAGTAAAAAAGTTGAAAAAGCACTCACCAGTTCGTTTTTCAGGATCTCTGAAAGTTACTTCTTCTAATACAATTCCACTACTTCTTCCTTTGCTGTTAACAGCAAACACAACAATTTTGAAAGTAACATCAGGTTCTAAATTTGATAGATAAAAATATGGTTCGTCTATGGAAGTGATGTTGTAACGAGGATAACTTGAGCTCGACGAATATAATTCTAATAAAAAGTATTGAGGAAGACCACCATCGAAACCAGCAAGACAAAATACTTCAACTGAACTTGTTGTTTGGTTCGATAAGGAACAATTTTTAACTGGAAATGGTTTGCCTGAAAAATTATTATTTTATTAAAAATGTAGGTACACAAAATAGTTTGAAACATTAATTAAATCTAAAATTTCAATTTAAACTTACCAGCAGCAACAACTTGAAATATACAAGGATTAATTTGATGCCCGACATCATTAATCGCCCAACATGAAAGCGATCCATAGTCTAATTCTGATACGGGAGTGTATCTAAATATACTAATGGTGCCGTTGCTAGTTTTAGAAAATCTTTCCGAAGCCACTTCTATAGTTTCACCCGAGTTGTTGAATTTCCACTTATAAGTTTTTGCTGGAGGATCGGCTTCTATTTCACAAACTATGTCGACACTTTCGCCCCTAGATGCTCCAACAACAACTATTCTATCATATCGACAGGTTGGAGAGTCTGAAAAACAAGGATTAAAGCCATTAAAAATAAACGACTTAATAATTAATAAAATTAAAAAGAGAAGTACAATAATAAAATTAATAGTGAAGAATTAAAGCTTTTTCAAGTCATTTTCACTTGCGTTTTAATTTTCTATTGTTTTTCTTTAGAATAAAAATTAGTTTCGCGCTAATAAGTTGCAACTGAGATAATGTTTTTATTTCAAATTACAAAGTGAGTAGTACTTCTTACAAACTTTTAACAATAATTGAAGCGGATGATATTACGGGGATTTATGAAGAATTTCATTAACCTGTTAAGAATACATCTCTTCTTTCAAAATTTTCCAAAGTGAAAATAGCTACAATGTGTCTGCGGTTTTCTATCTATATTTCTATATAGATTTACTGATTTACGTCCAAATTCTATACTCAAAGTTATTAAAACTTCGATTTAGACACTAACAAAAAGGAAAAAAGCTTTTGTTTGTTGCAGGAAATAAAATAATTAGATTTGAAAATGATCTTTAGGAAGCGAGATTATTTTAAAAATAAATATCAATTGACAACTAAAAATAAAGAATGTAATGGAAGAGACAAAGATTCACACAATATGATATCTCTACCTATAAATTGCAATTGTTCTGCCTTAAAATACATTTTGTATATTAAAATAAAAACGTCTAGTTAACTGTTTCTTCAGGAATGTTTTTTGAGTAGTTAGGAGGTAAAAGCACTAATTTTACAGATCCTAGCTATATAGTAAAGGAGGGAGGGGGTGGAAAGATCCCTTTTTTGAAGTTTTTGCTTATATCTCGAAAACGGTTGGTCGTAGGATAATAATTAATCCTAGCAAAAAGAAAGCTTATCAAATTTCCTACAAGATTGTTGCTATTTATTTTTTTCTATTCCTTATAGTTTTTGAGATATCAACCCCCAGTTGTTCGTCAAACTTTTGACTCTGGCAGTAGCCCTTCGTTTTCCAGTAATAGTCTTTAGCTCTTTAGAAAAAAAGTTGTAGAGCATTAAATTTCCTTTACTACTTTATCGTGGGGCCAAATTTGTTTTTCACACATTAACATATTCCAAAAACTATAAGGAATATAGTCCAGTCAAAGAGAGTTTTTGATGGAAAGTTTTGGAAGAGTTTTGATATTTTGATTATTTATGTTTCTCAGGTCGCTGAAAACGAAGTTGAAGTCTGCCACCAAAAATTTAATACAGTAACAAGGTTATAAGCAAAAATTAGTTAAAAAACTGCCTTTTTCACATGTTGAATATGAAGAGAAATAGTTAGGAGAAAATTTCCTACATTTTATGTCTCTAATTTTTTTCGTCAGGCGAACGGTTTCACCGCGATCACGTCTTGAAGTTGTTCCACCAGACGCACAATGCCTTCTAGCACGGCGCGGCGGAAATGTTCCAATAATCACTCTTACGCCTTGTTGCCAAGGGTTCACTGCAAGGTAACAACTATACACTACAGGGTCACTTGTGACTGATGATGACCGAATAAACAGTCTTGGGAGTTGAGCACTAGGGGCACAAGTGCCAAATTCAAATGCAGTAATAGAGTCAGAGTGCAACTCCTTGCAGTAATGAACAGTGCTATAGAGATCAACAACGAATTGATTCTAATTAATCCAACTTCTCTTCACAGTTTGTACAGATACTTGAAAGTTTAGGCCAGCCATCTTCCACCCACAGTTTCGTCGTTCGTCGTAAATTTGCAGGAAATTATTCGCAAGACAGCCGGAGGTGCTGGTCATAGAAGTGTTGTAACTGGAATTAAGCCATTACTGTTTTTTTTTTCATGTCCTCTGGTTGTTTTTTCATTGCCAGCCTCTGCTGGACCTGGTAGAATACCCGTAAAAAATGTTTTCTCTCAGCAGCTTCAGATCCCAGACCCACATTTAATTGTTGCACTGCCACCATCTCGGCTGTCCCAAGCAAAAACATAGTATGTGCTTCTTTCAGCTACTGTGTCCTAAGTAAAAACACAGTCTCAAGTAAAAACATGGTAACTGAAAGAAGCACATACTGTGGTTTTGCTTGGGACAGCCGAGATGGTGGCAGTGCGACAATCAGTGGTGTGTTGTAAGCAACCAGTTATAATATAACCTGAACGTTGAGTCTTTTTTCTTTATTTAACAGAATGCAACAGACATATATCCAGCTTCGTTCAACGACTCAACGTTGACGTTATAAATAACCGGTTGCTTACAACACACCACTGATTGTGGGTCTATTTTTGTTGTGGTTCAATGTTACCAAAAAATGCATAGTTTTCAAGTTACAACCAAAAGTTTGAAAAGAGGCAGTTTTTTTATTATTTTTGCTTATAACTTTTTTTTCGGGAAATATTTTTGGTGGCAAACCTCAAATTCATGTTCAGTGACCCAAAAAACATAAAAAATCCATATTTCTAATAGCATTTTTTCCTTAGGACCCACCGTTTTCGAGATATAAGCGAAAACCCCAAAAACGAGACCTTTCCACCCCATCCCTCACTTAAATAGCAGACTTTTAGGTTTTAACCTCAAAACTACTCCAAGCATATCCCTAAAGAAAAAAATTCCACCCTCTTCCATGTCTCCTTTTCTGAGCGTTCGTTGACTGAACGTACATTTCAAAAATTCTTGATAGAATTGTTAAAAAATTATTAAACGAAGATCCTTGAAGGAACCACGTAGAAATTATACACTTTAATTCCTAGGAATTTTAATGCATGGATTAATGTATCGACCAACAAACACATAGTCTAAATTAAATGAAGAGAGCTCTTAATTGAGTAAGGTAACCGTAGTCCACGAGAGATGTATTGAACCATGAAGGAAAAACGTTGAGGAGTTTAAGACTCGATTTCGCGTCGTCACGAAGCCATAAAACATGTTACATAAATAGGTATTTTGAATAAGTATAATCTTGGTGTAAAGTTAAAAAAAAAGTTAACACCGCAAATATTATTAAGCGTTTCGAAGTAATTAATTTTCATCATCTAGTGGTATATATTCCACGATTTTAATATCTGTCCCTTGACTCTCGTCATAAAATAAAAGACAAATGACTTTGTTTCATTTTGTATTTGTTTTTCCTAGTGTGTGATCCATTAACGCAGTTTTCGTATCCGTTATACATATACTGTTTCTAGTGCTTTCGTTAAGTCCATAGGGCTGCCTGTCACAGTAGTAGTGATGTATTACCCTGACCAGGACAGTTTCTGATCCCTTGATAATACCGACACTAAATAAACTAAATACTCCCTTATAAATATTCACAGTACGGCAAAGCTTCCCATTTGGTTTTGGCCACGAGACACTTTAATATAGTAAATATAAGGTTTTATAAATTTATAACTCGACAAGGGATGCATCAGGTGTCCGCTTAGACATTTTAGGTTAGAATGGATTGGGTTGGTCTAAAATAGGTATACTTCTAATAACGATAGTGTTAGTTTATTTATTTATAAATTTGACAGAAATGAGGAAAACTTAAACATTTATAGACTTCCATATCAATTTATGAAAATTGTAACCTTTTTTGACTTCAAATAAAATTCTTTCACAAGGTTTCAGTTTAAATTTTCTTTGGAAAATAAATAAAATTGTTTTAGAAAATAACAAATGTTTTGAAGCTAAATTAACGCATGTTGATTTTATGCTCACTGCCTTTTAACTAAAGATAACGCCTAAGAATTTTTTGTACGGTAGCTTCTCCACAAAGTTAACAAAAAATTAATTGTAAACAGAAAAATAAGAATTTAGAAGGATAACTTCGAAATAGAGTAAGTTAAACACAACTTTTAATAAGTAAGTGAGTTAGCTTCCAAACCAATAACTCGAGATTGCTCAATGTTCTATAATTTAAAATTATTGGCTAGTAGCAAAAAGCAACATGAAAAATAAATAGAACTACAAGTACAAAAGTTCCTGAAAGTTTGGAATAAATACGGTGAACGATTTAGATCAATAAAAATTTTCTCATGTAGGTAGAGGCAGGTAGTTGGTAAGCGTTTTAGGAAAATAATTAAAAGAACAGTCAGGGCTGTTTATTGGTCAACATTGGTTCATCAAGACTCAATGAGCCTGTCGCCATTTAAATGTCTGTAGAAGTCACATCTCAAAGAGTTATTGGATCATTTTTTTTCGAAGACGACGATGACAATGCCACAATTGTCACTAGTGAGCGACATTACGGTCTGCTCCAAAATATTTCAAGACTCTAGCTGAGAATCCAGGGTTGTGGCTTCAACATGGAGCCACTCCACAAACATCTCAGCTACCATAAAGGTCTTAAAGTAGATTTCTGTAATTTCTAGAATTTTGACATTCGATTGGTCCGTCGTTCACCAAATTTAACAGCCCTTAATTATGTCCTTCGGAGATATATTAGTAAACAAAAACCCCAAGATTACTGAGCAGCTCAAGCGGATGATTCTAGTCAAAGCACGGTTTTTAATAGCAGGTACTTTGACAAATATTTATGGAAAAGATCGTAACTCTATCAGCCTGAAAATAATGTTCCACAACTACGTAAATCGAAAAATTTCTAATTTAATATTTCGTAAAGAAATAAATTAAAATATAATATTTCAAAAGTTATTATTTTCAACCCCTTTGCAACTTTAGAAGTACTTTAATTCTTTTTCCCATCGTTTCTCAAACGAATTTTTTTTATCAGACCCCAGACCGTAATGAGAAAGGATTGATGTGCATTTTAATTAAAAGGATTACGAAAAATTACTTTTAAATTTATATTCCTTAGAAAAAAAATGAGAGGTAAAATTATGAGTATAACGATATATCAGATATATCTAACGACGCGTTATTTGAGAGAGGAGACCTCGTTACACTAATAGACAGCTTTAGAATGAGTTTACAGAACAACAAGATGCAAATGGCCATCATGACGATTACTACAAAATGGACTACACAGAAAGAAAGTCATTACCGTCAACGCTAACTTATTAGGGGAAGAATTTGTAGCAATTTACCTTAATGATGTTTAACAAAATTGACACTTTGTGAATATGATGATACTTCATAATAAATATCATTATTTATCACAAAAAAATGTAATTTACGAAAAAAAGCTCGAAGAAAAAATATAATTAATGGAAAATTATTTTGAAAAAGATTTAGTACTATGAGCAAATGAGCATGAGCACTTGGGTAGGTAGAATTTAACTGTTTGTTTAACATAAGATGAGCTCAAAGAAACCTCCACGTAACATGAAAATTAGATTTTGGGGTAAACTGAAATTGTAATTAATTTATTTAACATGAAAAACAAAGTCAGATACTAAACACGTTCGAACTTATTATTTTTAAAATACAAGGTTTTCCACTATTACAGTCTTCGTTTTTCTCTTGTATTTTTATACACCGAATTGCACATTTACACTTTGGCACAGACGTTTATATTCATTCAATGTATTTATAAGTTCAATTGCACTATAGAATTTAATTTTTATTTCGCACGTGTAAACAAACCAATACATTCGTTCTTTTATAACGGAATTTATAGTTTTTTCGTTTTGGTCCAGAACGTGCCATCTTTTTCACCAAAAAAGAACGTTACGTTATACTTACAACTCAACCTGTGTCTGAATTGGGACCTATTAAAGGCGATGTCAGTTTTAATTAGGTAACAATTAAATTTTCACCCGTAAGACTAGGGTGGTCTTTATTTACGATTTGGAATTTGAATTATCTCACCCAATTGTGCGTAACTAGCGCATTCTAACGAGTTTTACAAAATTAGGACCAGGTACTTATGTTAATCTACTTGGTTAGGTCGCATTCCAAAACTTGTTAAAATCGGTCAAGGAGGTTCTAAAATATTCACAAAATAGTGTTTTGGGAGCACTTACAGGCTTAAAAATTTCTTAAAAATCAAAATTGACGTTGTTTCAAACATTTTCTAACGCCTTGTATGTTTGAAAACTTTAATAAACAAATCTATAGTCAAGGCCGTTGAGGTACGTTACGTATTACGTCGAGTATTTCAATTGAGGTTTAAACTTAAGTGGAGATTTAAGCTGACCCTCAAACAATAGAAATGCACTAAACTGCAGTAAAGCTCAACTTAACACTACACTTTATTTTAAATCTCGATTTAAATACTCGTGATAAGGCAGAGTATTTCAATCGACGTTTAAACCTAGGTCTAGCGTTAAGCTAAATTTTTTATTACAATTTGTTGCATTTCTATTGATTGAAGGTTAGATTAAAGCCCTACTTAAGTTTAAACTTTGATTAAAATACTTCGTCTTAGGGCCAGGATTATAGTGTCCAGTTGACCGAAGGTTAAAACTTAACCTTGAGGTTAGACTGTCATTTTATTTTAACATATAGTAAAATTAATTTTTTAACAGTTTCAACCTAAGGATGACGCCTTCAATACTTAAATGACACTCTAACCTTAGGTTTAGTTTTAACCTTCGCTCCGCTAGACAGCATAATACTGGCCCTTAGGTCAAGTGTTTTAATCGAACCTTAAACTGAAGTATAGTGTTAAGCAGAACGTTACTACAAGTTACAAGTTTGTGCATTTTTATTGGTTGACGGTCAGATTAAAGCTCTATTTAAGTTTAAACCTGGATTGAAATACTTCGTCTTAGGACCAGAGTTTTAATGTCCAGTTAACCGAAGTAAAGTAAAATTAACTTTTTTTTAACAGTTTCAACCTAAGGTTGATTCAGTCAATCAGAATCTCGATCTCTGGTTTAGTGAAGCGGTGCTCAATCGACGCTTTAACCTAGAGTTGGCGCTTCTAAAACTCAAATGACAGTCTAACCTTAGGTTGAGTTTCAACCTTTGCTCAACTAGACATTATAATCTTGGCGCTTAGGACGAATATTTCAATGGAACCTTAAACCGAAATGCATTGTGAAACCGAACTTTACTACAATTTGGTGCATTTCTAAGTTGACGGTCAGCTTAAAGCTCTACTTAAGTTTAAGCCTTGATTGAAATACTTCGTCTTAGGGCCAGGATTATAATGTCTAGTTAACTGTAGGTTAAAACTCAACTTAAGTTTCAATGGAACCTTAAACCGAAATGCAGTGTGAAACCGAGCTTTACTACAATTTGGTGCATTTCTATTCGTTGACGATCAGCTTAAAGCTCTACTTAAGTTTAAACCTTGATTGAAATACTTCGTCTTAGGGCCAGGATTATAATATCTAGTTAACTGAAGGTTAAAACTCAACCTAAGCTCAGACTGTCCTATTTTATTTTGACATATAGTACAATTCAATTCAGTAAATCTGAATCTCGACCTCTGGTTTAGTGAAGCCGTGCTCAATCGACACTTCAACCTAGGGTTGATACTTTTAATACTCAAATGACAGTCTAACCTTAGGTTGTGTTGTAACCTTTGCTCAACTAGATATTATAATCCTGGCCCTTAGGTCGAGTATTTCATTCGAACCTTAAACTGAAGTGTAAAGTTAAGCTGAGTTTTACTACAACTTGGTGAGTTTCTATTGGTTGAAAACCAGTTTAAAACTCCACATAAGTTTAAACCTCTACGGAAATACTCCGCCATAGACCGAGTATTTCAATCGACCTTTAAACCAAAGTGTAGTGTTCAGCTAATCGTTACTACAATTTGGTGCATTTCTATTGGTTGATGGTCAGTTTAAAGCTCTGCTTAAGTTTAAACCTCGATTGAAATACTTCGTCTTAAGGCCATGATTATAATGTCCAGTTGACCGAAGGTTAAAACTCAACCTAAGGTTAGAATAATTTTATTTTGACATAAGTCTAATTAATTTTTTTAACAGTTTCAACCTAGTGTTGATTCAGTTACCCTGAATCTCGACCTCTAATTGAGTGAAGCGGTGCTCAATCGACGCTTCAACCTAGGGTTGGCGCTTGTAACACTCAAATGACATCCTAACCTTAGATTGAGTTTCAACTTTCGGTCAACTAGTCATTATAATCCTGGCCCTTAGGTCGAGCATTTCAGTAGAACCTTAAACCGAAATAAAGTGATAAGCTGAGCTTTACTACAATTTGTGCATTTCTATTGGTTGTCGGTCAGCTTTTAAGCTACACATAAGTTTAAACCTCGATTAAAATACGTCGTCTTAGGGTCGGGATTATAATGTCTAGTTGACTGAAGGTTACAACTGAACCTAAGGTTAGACTCATTTTATTTTGACATACAGTAAAATTAATTTTTTTGAACGGTATCAATCTACGGTTGATTCAATCAAACTGAATCTCGACCTCTGGTAGAGTGAAGCGATGCTCAATCAACGCTTTAACCTAGAGTTGGCCCCTTTAATACTCAAATGACAGTCTAACTTTAGGTTCAGTGTCAACCTTTGATCAACTAGACATTACAACCATAGCCCTTAAACCCTAGAACCTTAAACCGAAGTGTAGTGTTAAGCTCAGCTTTACTACGTTTGGTGCATTTAATTAATAATTGGTTGAAGGTTAGATTAAAACTCCACTTAAGTTTAAACCTCGATTAAAATACTCCGTCTCAAGAGATTTCTAATTAGGTTAAAATTTTACAGGGATTCTTTAACTTTTAATAAAAAATTTTTTTGCGGCTAGACTGCCTATTAATTTCCTAAGTAAGGACCATCCTAATATAGACCCAACCTTAAGTTTAAAGTCGTTATTAATAATCACGAGTGCTTTAACTCTCGCCAATTAAATTTTTATTTTTAACGCGCACTACTTGCTTGGCAAACAACCCTTCCCCTGAGTTTTATTCTTTTAAACACCCATTTTTTTAATTCCCTCAGGTCTAACGCATATGAAAACAAAATAGCTAAATGTTATATGATTTTCCGATGCTAGTAATAATCTCAAAACTTTTTCTTATTCAAGCGCTACATTTTTTACGTATTGTTTGCAATAATTTACCAATATTAGCTCCAAATACTGATCGATAACGAAGTGAATAAGACATTCTCTATTACAAAGCCTCGGGCTATTAAGGGTAGATTAAACCGATAGCTCTAAGCTAACTCCAAATAATTAACATGTATGGGTAGTCTAGTAATAACCATAACTAAATACCGCAAGACAAAGTGTTGATGCGTTTAAATAAAGGTTCGTTAATATAAGTGCATTTTTAACTAATAAGTTATTGAAATTTCCTTTTAGTTTTCCAATTTGTATTGTAAATATTATAGGATAAAGGATTAAATTATAATTTAATGATTATGTAAGACAATAACGATAAGTGAAATAGCTACTCCAAAGACACTATTGTTAAACTGAAGGTCCTAAAATTAATCAAATGAGACAAAACTTGTCCGTTATATAAATGAAATATATTCAGTAATTTAGTATCTCACGAACAGATAACTAATTTTGTAAATATTCATCTAATTAAGTTTATTAAAGTGCATTTATTAAAAGTTGCGACGACGAAATTAAATTTTTTTCAATTTAAATTGTGAGTGCATCTTAGTTGGATGAAGACGTAATTTTAAAATTAATATAACCGGAAAATTAAAGTGCAAGAAAAATTATGAAATTTGTTACAATTTTCTAGTTGGCTTCTTTGAATGTAGATGTTTTCAAAAGTTGTCATATTTGTATAACCAGGACGAAAAGAATGCCACACACTAAAATAGACAAGAAGTCTCGAGCTTTTCTTTTAATGAATATTATCGTATACGGACGATTTTAAGAATGCACTCCTTGTTTCCATCTCTTCAGGTCAATGCGTTTCTTTTGTTCGCATCGCAATACTCATATATTCCTCTCTTGATTCCAACCTCTTTAACTGATACGATTCAAACTTATTTGCTCGAAAACTTCTTAGTATGAACCATTTTTAATCTTTAAGTTTCGTATTTAGTTTCAAATAAAAAAGAATTAATCTTAAAGGGCATGTCCGAGCCACAGGACGTTTCAAGAAAATATGCAGTTCTTAATTATACAGAAAATTAAAAAAATAACACACCTTCCTCTGAGAGATCAACTACGAAGAAACAATGACATAAAAACAGAAATAAATTCTTCTCATAGACTATAGAATGTAGAGTAAATTAAAAAAAATATTTCTCTAATCCGCTGTTTTTGCAGTGCTGTACTTAACACGAATTTTCATCTCTTTTACCAAGAAAAGTTGATAATTTGACCCCCAAACACACTCACCTACTTACTTTTTGATCCACCTTTAAAATTTTTGCTTTTTGTTGTCTATTTGCTTCGTCTTTAGTATAAGTAGACAAGCAAGTTATAAATAAAATTTAACGAAAACTGTTATTAATAGCTTAAGGTTTCTTCAAGAGGAACTTTACTTTTAGAGTGCCGATTAACAAGTTGTTAAAGTTTTCGTTTGAGTTAAAATGAAGAACTGAGCGTTGAAAACTATTTTGTCGTTTACCTACAACACGTTACACATAAATTGAAAATTTCCAAATGTTTTCCCACATAACTACGAGGACTCTTTGACTCTTGTTATTTAATTAAAAATTTGAAAAAAGTTGGCTCACGAAAGTAAAAATGATTGGAACTTTTTTATATGAGAAAACTCACGAAAATTTGTTGAAAACGAAAAATGTAATAAAACTGGATCGCGGCGAATTGTAATAAAATTATTGCAAAACGCAAAAGAAACTCTAGAAAACAGTTTGCGTTACTATTCAACACTTAAAAAAAATACTCTCCAGCTAATATCCAAAGACAGCGCTAGTGGGCATGGCACTCCCATGCAAAACCCAAAACGAAATGAAGATTTTTTATTAGCTAGCCTCTTGGCTACAGTATAATTCAGTACCCAAAATAAAAATGTGGGAGATCATAACAAATACAAACGCAGAAAACAAAGTAATTGAAGAAAAATATACGAAGACACCAAAACAATAACTGAATCGTGTTACGCAACAAGGAATCAAAATCAAAAAAATTGAGATATAATGTATTTGTGTCTGTGACATGTAGGGCCACCTACTGCACTTACTTTGGAGCAATTTAGAATACGGATAAATAATAATACGAAGCTTGAAAAAACTAAAACCAACCTACACTTAAGGCAAACAGAACTTTTAAAACGCGATTATCTCGGTTTGGCAAATATTGGAGTTGGGTCCTTGTTGCGTAACACCATTCAATTATTAGAGCATGGTCCAAGTATATAGATCACAATACACCCCAATAAAGACTAAAGGCAAGGGTTCACTCTGTTCGTAATAGTATTAAAATATACTATTAGGTGTTTAGGTGTGTTTGGAAAATAAAAAGACTGAAATCGCCATGGCCTTTAGAACTTCTCTTTGGGGAGAGTTGGAGTAACGTCTCTTACGGGGAAGGTCCTGTAAATGATAGCAACTTTCTCAGTCGTATGGTTCCTTGATCAATTTCGAGACGTTCGTTATTGTCTGACCCAGTTAAAGCGCCTCAGTGTGGAAAACACCAAGCTAATTTGGAGCAACGGTACGCGATAAAATTCTGAGCGAAAATAGGCACAAGTGCATCGGAAACTGTTGAAATGTTGAAGAGTAGGTAGCCCAGATCTGCCAATGGCACAAAGCTTTCAAGGATGGGTGAATATTTATGGAAAATAAACAATGCTCGTCACTAAATCAGTGCTCATCGTCTTCTTTGAATCTTCATGAATAGAAGCGGTCTTCTCCAAGACAGGGTCTTGGTGTTATTAGATAAGCGAGACCTCTAATCTGTAGCACTTGCATTAGCAATGTAAAAACAATTGATCGGTTTTCTCCATAATAGGGACCGCTCGGGTGCTTTGGACCCTAAAAAATCAAATAAGACCCAAATTAAGTAGCACTTGGCTCTACCTTCTACCCATACTACAACTGAAGACCAGCCAGGCAAATAATCCTTAGAATATAAAGATCCGGAAGGAAGGTTAGCAACTGTTGCCTATAAGAGAAAATGCGACGGAAACGACATTTTGGAAAACTATGGATGGCTAATTCTTTTTGTCGAGTTTACATTATCATTGGCTGTCATGATCTTTTATTTTAAGTGGGAGTATAAGCAACCATTTCTATTGGAGAAATTGACCGGAAATCGCTATATTTAGACAACCATTGCGATCCATATTGTTAGCTAAATGGCTCTTTCCTGGTAGAGTAGAGGATAGGTTTTTGTTTATTCAATGCAAATTTCAGTTCAGACTATTGTGTTAATTTTCATTTTACGGGTACTCGCGAACTGGCACAAACAAAGTGTTACATGTTGCGCCCTCTACAGCTCGGAATAGTACTAAAGATTAAATAATAGAATTCTGATAGGTCTCATTACGGCTTGAAAGCCCTGGACAAAACGTTAAACATTTGTTAATCTTTTTTGAAATATTGCCTGGCAATTGCTACTTCGGCTATTTCTCGTAATTTCAAAAAGAAATTTCTGGCGATTAAAATATCCAAAATAAATTTGGTTTGCTTTTTTAGAAAGAGAAGTTTATTCTGTAAAACTTTTGTTCCAAGATTTTTTTTCTAAAATAAATTGGTAAGCAGGAGAAGATCATCAAAGGGAATTTTACATGTTAAATCCCTATGACCGGGAGTTCCGGTCACCACTCTGTATATTTAGAATATGTAGAAAGTGGAAATGGATCTTTGGAGACGGCGTCGACTAATACTACGAGAATGAAAATTATGAAGATCTTGGAATGACAATTTGCCAGATAGATGGAACAAGTGGATTCCCTAGACACGCTGAAATGACGTAAAGAAGAAGTTGGCAGCACTTAGCTGCGTAAACCCCAAATTAAACAAAATTATTCAGACTTTTCGAATTTTAAAGTGAAATTTCGAGAACTAAAGCGTCAGTAAGGAAATTCGTTTGTTATATGTTTATAGCCATTTTGAAGACAATTTTTTGCTGTGAAACTTAAGCTTCATTTCCTCCCCGAATTTAAAATTAAGTTTATTATTCAGCCCAAATAGTAGAACAAAATCGATTGTATAAATATACTCTAAAATTCACAAATTGAAAATTAAGTTATTTTAATGATTTTCTAAAATTAATAGATCGTTGAAAAGGCGTCACATGTTGAATAAATTTGAATATTTTGTCAGTATTTTAAAGCATCTCTATTATAAGGGTAGTTGTTCATAACTGAGAGTAAAAAATTTGAGTTTAAAAAGAAATTTTTGTTCACTAAAATATTTTATTCATTTCGATTTATACAGGGTGGCTCACTAGCAATATCTCAGCCAACATCTTCGTTAACCCGAAGCCTTAAATCATAGGATGTCATCTCTCTGTATTTTTCAAAATAATTTAAACTTTCTCTATTTAGATTTTTTAAATTTATATCTCTTAAGACAGTGTGCTAATTAAGACACTCTGTATTATTGATACGTACAACAATAGAGATATCCATCGAGACATTCTTAGCGACTCACCCAGTATTTATTAGTTAAAAAAAAAATAAACATAAAGCAAACAAAATGCACTAAAAATTTAATAAACAAATGTAATGGAAAAACTAGAAAAACCTTTTAATGGAAGAAATAAGAAAATTGATTTGCTCAAGAATAAGACAACCAAATTGGATAAGAAATTAAAAAAAAGACTTTTATAAATAATTTGTACTTACATTGAACTCTAAATGCTAGTTCATTACTTAACGTCTCTCCTTCGCTATTGACAGCGGAGCAAACATATCTTCCGGCACTTTGCCTTGTGACTCTCTGAAGTACTAGGCTTTGGTTGCTTCTGATGATACGGGCAGACATATTATGATTCAAGACAACTCCCTGCAATAACAGTAAGATTTTAGTGACAAATACAGGACTACACGGAAAAGCTCTTAGCATTTAAACGTTACGGTGGGAAATTTGTAACTTAATCATTACTTCTCATTTCCTGCGATAAACCAAATGATATTAGTTTTATTACTTAAGTACATATTTAAAAACTACATGTGACGTTAATTTAACAAACCTCCAAAAAGTACTAAATTTCTAGGCGTTTTACTTTTTAATCAAATTAAATTTCTTTATTTTTTATTACCTAATTAATTGGTAGATGCGAGCATAAAAACACAAAAGATAAAACGTGAATTCAACAAGAATTAGGTATAGCTACTTTATTTATTAAGACATCCAATAAGAACTCATTCATTATCTTTAGCAAAAAAAACTCTTTCTAATTAAAAGGAACTTTTTCTAGAGGATTGTAATAATTAATTCCATTTATAAAAATCAACAAACGAACTCACTTTATTGTCATTTTATTTTTTGAAGTAAGTATTAAATTAATTAAGATTTCAATTAATAAAGACAAATGTTTGATGGAAATTAATTTCTTAAATTTACAATCATATAATTAAAAGACATATTTACACAATTTGGTTTGACACTTAAAGAAGATGGAGTAATGAAATATTTTTGTTTTCTTCTTCACATTAGGTTTACTCTCATTAATGCTTCCAAGGTTTAGGTAATCATCAGATGTGATGTTGAATGATCTTAATCAGAAACACCACACCAGATGAGCTGATTGAGTGGTGTTGTTGGGAATAGATGCACTAACTGTGAATACCAAGCAGCGCATCTGATGATGAGCTAATGGTCGAAAGCGCTCATCTCATGAGAGTGTAATTAAGCATTCGACAGGTCCAAGGATTTTTGGAGCCACAGATAATTATGTATTAAGGCCGCATTATGTATTAAATACACAGGCCACCTCCACAGGTCAAACTGGAGCGTCTAGACATCGTTCAGGTAGCCTGCACAGGCCAAACCGGAAGGTAAACTTGTGTATTTAGCGTGGGTTTAAGCGTTGCTTTAAAATTTGCCTACACAGGCCTGGCCGGAGTAAAAGTCTGTACGTGTAGACTCAAATTATATTTTAGGCCTGTACAGGCAAGCCACACACAGGCTTACCTTCCTGTTTGGCCCTTTGCAGGCCGCCTGAACGATGTCCAGGCGCTCTGGTTTGGTCCTAGATATACAGATCTCGTATCAAAGTAAAAATACCAAATTGACTCTAGCCTTCTGAACAGAGTCTCTAATCTCCAAACAACTGTTGGACATAGAGAACACCAAATGAAGATCATGCTTCAATACAGATTGCTCAATATGTAAAGCTTTAGAGCATGTAGATCAAACTAAGGCCCTGTTTTACCTATAGTCAAAGAGATTAAAGGTAAGATGTCACTAAGAGTTGACAAAAAAGATAAATCCGGCGAAGAAAAATAATTATACGGCTCTGCATACAAGATTTTTCTAAGATCAGTGCTATACAAAACTCAGGGAACCGAACTAAATCGCTCAAGACTGAAGTGCGCTGCTTCATAGCTCAGTAGTTAGTTAAAGCACAAGCTAGGGAAAATCCCTTTAGATAAAACCGGCTGAAGCTGTTGTAAAGGCCATTAATGAAGTTAAGCCACAGGTTTTGATTTAGCATCACAATTACCAACATATTACATCGACTGGAGGGGGAGGCTTACACTGACTGAGATTTTTCTGGAAATTCTAAGTTTTCTAGATATTTGCAAGGCACAGAATTTTCTAGCGATCTTTAGGGTATGATTTGACCTGCTACCAAATTTAAAGTTCCTAGCAACCGTATAAGTGCTTTATTATGTATCTTATCTGACGCATTATCTACGTGAGGCATCCTAGGAACATTAAATTTGGTATCAAGGGTGACCATACCCTAATGATCCATAGAATATTCTGACGTTCCCGAGAAACCCTACGTGAGAACGACTAGGTAAGAGGAGCTTATGCCCCAGGGGTTTTCGGGAAAATCAAACTATTCTTGAGATCTTTAGGGCACTAAATTTCAAGTTCTTGAAATGCCTAGAAGTGCTTCATTAAT
Organism: Malthinus seriepunctatus; assembly: GCA_963924605.1. Taxonomy (NCBI): domain Eukaryota; kingdom Metazoa; phylum Arthropoda; class Insecta; order Coleoptera; family Cantharidae; genus Malthinus; species Malthinus seriepunctatus. The sequence continues at coordinate 115,211,656 of OZ004600.1, read as the reverse complement.
TCATGTTTCTTATATCGTTACAGCTTTGCAACAAAGCACATGTAAACGATTAGTTATAAATATAATGCTTTAAAGATAGCTGCATTCAACATATTAAAAAGGAAGGAAGGAAACCAAACAAGAGATCTGAATTTTGTTATGAAGTGTTCAGTTTAAAATTGTTTCTTTACAAAGAAATACTCAGGCTCAGATGTGTATTTACAACATTTGTTACAGTTTTACTACTGAAATTAAATCGAACTGAAAGTGAGGGTTTTTGGTTTTACGAGAAACCTTCAAATTGTATGCAAGATCTGATATTGCAATTTTACTGGCATAGTGCCACAGGGACTCTTCAAATCTAAAAACTAATTTCAGGATAGTAAGAGCATAGAGCGCATTTATTTATAACTTGGAAAATTGTTTAAAAGTCCTTCACATTGGGTTGCAAACATTCTTCTTATTTTCAAATTAATTGTCACAAAAAATTTAACTAATAAGAAGCTTGAGCTGGAAAAGTTCCAATAAATTCAGGCCCAGGTGTTTAAGGATTTTAATCTTGAGCAAATCGAGTTCAGTTTCTACTAGTTCGTGTTAATAGAAAACTTAAAAAAGTTTTGTATGATATGTTGTCTACAAGGATATTTAAAGTGAGGAAATTTTCAGCAGCACATCAATTTGTTCAGTTTTTTCTTCTGAAAAACGACCTACATAATGGCGGCGCCACACACACAGACTTACCTTCCGGTTTGGCCTGTGCAGGCGGTTTAAGGCCCGGCTTAAGGTTTGGCCTGTGCAGGCGGCCTGTACGACCATACAGGAGCGCTCAGGTGGCCGCCCTGGACAAACTGGAAGGCAAGACCTGTGTGTGTGGACAGGGCTGGGCAAAATACATCTATTAGTGTATTTCAAATACAAAATACAAAATACTCGAAACACAGTATTTGAAATACAAAATACAAAATACTTTTTCATTTTCAACCAAAATACAAATACACAATACAGTATTTCAAATACAAAATACAGTATTTCAAATACAAAATACATTTTAATTGCGCGCATGCGTATTTACACGATTTTTGAATAAATTTGACAAGTTTTAATCCTTTGCGCATTCACGCAAAAGAAATGCTTCAATAAGCAATCAAACTTTCGGACTGTAAATTGGCCTCTATTTTATTTTTTTGTCATCTTTTTCTGTTTTTTTTTAATTTTATAAAATTTTCCGTCTAAAATTGCCAAAAAAATGATCTTTTGTGTTACGCGCACATGAATTTCATCATATGTATTTGAAATACAAAATCATCAAATCTTTTGTATTTCAAATACAAAATACTAAATACTTTATGAAAAATCTTTAAAATACTAAATACAAAATACAAATGTATTTCAAATACTGTATTTCAAATACATGTATTTTGAGACTGCCCAGCCCTGTGTGTGGACGGGCCTTAAGCTTTGAGGGTTTGAATCAAGAGCGTGTGTAAAACAAACGCCAGAATACGTCGCATTTTTGACAAGTGCATTAGTGCATTAAAAGTTCAATAAATGGCAAATAATTTATCCCATTTATCTCAAAACGAAAAAATTTTTTTCTTTTTGGCGGTCGTCGTACTTATCGTAGATATAATTATGTGTTTGTGCATCGGTTTAGTTTTACCTGGACGTATGTTAAGTTACAAGCATTATAGAAATTCATCATGCAATTGCACTACGAATAGCACCAATACTACTGTCAAAAGGATGTATCATCAAGAACTGGAGCGATATATGAAACTTATCGACGAATCATGCAATTTTAATAAAAATTTTAGCCAAAGAACACTAACAACTTCAACTTTAAAAAATAATGAAGACTTAATAAACGATTTTCCATTTACTGTATCACTTCTTATTCCTGCTTATTCGGATGACTTAAGTATTTTAAGATATGCCGGAACAGGTTTACTGGTAAACGAAAATTGGTTAATTGCAAGAAATGAATGCATAATGGAAGAGTCTGAATGGAGAAATTTAATAATAAGATCAAATAGTTCGTATTGGTCAAAAGGAGGTCAAATACATTTAGCTGTCGACGTTAAGTTCTCTATTTATGGATTAATAGGTTTACGTGTTTTACCAAAATTTGGGTTCATGGAAAATAACGAACTAATAATTTCTGAACGCAATTTGACTAAAGACTATGTTTTAACACCTGTGTGGAAAAATCAAATACTTCATAATCCTCCATTTCGATTAAGGGATGAAGTGCTTTCAGTAATAAAGTTTTCCGTTGAACCATGTGATGATTGTTTTAATATTAAGGCGTTACTTAATAACAGTCAAAATTGCGAAAGGGTGTTAATTGAGAAGCCCATTCTCGTTAATGGATTTAATTTTAGTGGAGTTTTCGACGATAAGTGTTTTACGTATTTGCCCGATCAACATATAAGGGATTGGATTAAAACTTTGAGTGGAGATGAAGGCAAAAAATCGCATCAAAATGCGGAAATTAAAAGGAAAATTTCTTATTCTGATTTTGCGGTTGAGTATGAAAAACGCGTTAAATCCGCTTGAGAATTTGACAAGAAAATTTACTTTTATAAAATCTCGCGAATTTATTTTAAATGTCACAAAATAAGACGAATTTATTTTAATTAATGTGGCGATTTGAAACTCTGAAGGAATCGATAGTTTTTGGTTTGACAAATGGATCTTGATAAAAATAAAAAGTAGTAGCAAATTACGCTTCCCGCATGTTGGTGACTTTATCATGACCTTTGACACATGTTTCATCAAGTAAGCCAAAAAGACGGATTATCTTTAATTATCCGAGACATCGAAAGATGCCAACTCCAATTGTGTCTTAAGCAAGAAAATCCTTACGGCCCGAACAAAAAGTGTCATGGCAATAGCGACTGGTGATCAGAACTGAATGTATTTTTCAGCAGTGTCGTATTTCACGAACAGAGATTACTATCTGGAGATGTACTTTTTTTGGTACGACGTCGCCGACGCTAAAGAAAATAAGAACGCTATAAAAGTTCAAACGATTTTATTTAAAAAAAAGAGACAAACTCGGATGATTAACTTTAAGTGTAACAATAATGCGATTACACTCTTTGGTTAAAAACTTAAGCTTGTAAAAGAATTAAAAATTACCCTTTGAGAAAATAATATTTTATAAAAACAAAGTGTTATCTATTTAACTCAATTTTATTTTTTTACCTTATGAGATTATTTTCAAACTTTTTAGGGTTCAAAATGTGGGTTTTCTAACAGCTCATATAATTTTTTAGGTTACTCTGAACGAAAGGGTTCAATTTAGACAACAACAGCTATATTAAATTAATGTAAATGGGAAAAATGAAAGATTCTTGATTTTTAGTTGAAGAAGATTTTGCTTTAGGAAGAATCTAAGCCTAACCAGGTTTATGTACGTTAATGAAAACACATCTATCAAACTTTAACTGCTTAAAGCATTTTTGTGCCACAGAGGGGTTGTGTTATAACTAAATGTTATTAAATTAGTGTCAATAGATTCGTTTCAGTGTCAGTAACAATATCCAAGCATAATATTACCATGGGGTCTGTTTGGACTCCATTCAGTATTACAAAAGTTAAACCGTAATATAGTCTTGGTCTTCAGATCTAACCTAACCTAAGTTTCCCTTGATAAGCTTAATTCTAAAAACCTATTGTGCATCAATCGGTTTAGTGTTTTCACACTAGGAAAGATGACATGAATACGAATCAAAAGAGAACAATAATATAGACTTTCTTGGTTTTCTGATCTAACCTAACCTAAGTTTGCCTAATGAGCTTAATTCTAAATCTATTGTGCTTCAATGGGTTTTATGTTTTTACATAGTTGAAGATATCATGAATACAACTTAAAAGAAAAGCTGCGTCGAAAAATTTTTCTAAACTTATACGTCATTATCATTACGGTCTGCCATTAAATCATAATATGGACTTTCTTGGACTTCTGATCTAACCTAATCTAAGTTTACCTTTATGAGCTTAATTCTAAACCTATTATGCATCTATCCGTTTCCATCAAACTCAATACGTCGTTACGGTCTGCCCATTAAACCATAATATGGATTTTCTTGAACTTCTGATCTAACCTAATCTAAGTTTGCCTTTATTAGCTTAATTCTAAACCTATTGTGCATCTATCGGTTTAGTGTTTTTACACTGGCAAAGATGTCATGAATACAAATCTAAAGAGAATATAATATAGATTTTCTTGGTGTTTTGATCTAACCTAACCTAAGTTTGCCTTTATGAGCTTAATTCTAAACCGATTGTGCTTCAATAGGTTTTATGTTTTTACATAGTTGAAGATATCATGGATACAACTTAAAAGAAAAGCTGCGTCGAAAAAGTTTTCTAAACTCATACGTCATTACGGTCTGTCCATTAAACCATAATATGGACTTTCTTGATTTTCTGATCTAACCTAACCTAAGTTCGCCTTTATGAGCTTAATTCTCAACCTATTGTGCATCTATCGGTTTAGTGTTTCTACACTAAAGATGTCATGACTCATAAATACAAATTAAAAAGAAATTGCGTCGAAACAGTTTTCTGGAGTCATAATGTCATTACGATTTGTCCCTTAAACTATAATATGGACTTTTTTGTCTTCTGATCTAACCTAACTTAAGTTTCATTGCCTTAATTCAAAACCTATTGTGCATCTACCGGTTTAGTGTTTCTACACTGTTACAAATTTCATGACTCATAAATACAAATTAAAAGAGAAAAGGTTTTCTGAACTCATACGCAATTATGATCTGCCCGCTAAACCATACTATAGACTATCTCGGTCTTCTGATCTAACCTAACCTACATTTGTCTTTATGAGCCTAATTCTAAACCTGTTTTGCTTTTAGAGGATTTGCCTTTGCATTAAAAGGCCTTATAAAGAAAGCTTGATGTAAAATTTTGTTTAACCTCTGTCCAGCGAACAGATGCAGCTAAGCCGCTCCCTACAAATTTCTGTCAAATAAGGTTAACATATATCAATTCTTGCGTGATTGTTATAAACCGTATTTTCAAACCTCCACCAATAGATAAATCCTATTCGAATATCGCGCGTCTTTTTAGGGAGTGGCTTAGCCACATCTGTTCGCTGGACAGAGATTAGTCACGTTTGATTGAATTTTCTGACTCGCGGCCATTGTTCACTAATTAGCCCGGAAACGAGTGAATATGCAAATTAAGGCTTTTACGCTAGTAAAGTCATGGCCGAAATTATGGAAAATTTAAGAGAAAATCTTACGTAAAATTAAAAACCAATCTATTATTTTGGTCAATTACCACAAATATTTTATTCTTTTTAAGAGGCATCCTTTCTGACTTATTATAGAAGAAAGGAAGCGTCATTTTATTTTTCAAAGAACTCTAATATTTCTAGAAAAATATAATAAATTAAATTCTTATCATAAAAGAACGACACATTAGTTAGAAATTTTCATTAAAAAGAAACTTATTTGATATGCAGCGTGTAGATGGTTGTAGTCAATCTAGCAGTTCCGGATGTGTTTTTGAAAAATTTAAAGTAAATGAAGCCATCCTAAATCATCTTATTTTGTTATATAAATGATCATTTTTATTGTCCAGTTTTAGATCTCTTTTTACAGTTGAAAAATTCACAATAGAAAAAGCTTTGACTTGCAATAAAGAAAGTCAAAATCGTTATTATTAAAGAAAAACAACGACGACGTTGATGACGCGCCTCCAGTAACATCTTTCTGCCCCATTCGTCGCCTCTGTTCCTTCACACCTCATTAAGTTTCCCATCTTTACTTTATCAATCTATGGTTATCGATTTCTTCCCGCTTCATAACGTCTAAGGCCATACACTAAGCTTTATAATCGAGAAATTCGTTTTCCAGGATGTTGTAATGATTTTTATTTGATTTGTTCCCAAAGAATAATAGACTATTAATTTTTTTATTTCACCAAAAAATAGGGTGTAAATTTGAACTAGATGGCATTATACCGAGTTGAAAATCATTTTGTAAATTAGAATTTGAGAAACTCAACGGCTAAGTCTAATGGATATACAGAGAGCTTTGTTTAATTGAAATTGTGATTAATATACTTTTGCCGTACGATTGGGATTTGATGAAAATTGTGTTCTAAAATAACTTTAATTTTTGGTGATTTATAGAACCAAGTGAACCGTAGAAAGAAAGGTTGAAATAAATCTTAGATAATTATTTTTTAACACAAAGACTGTGAGAAGAATTGCGTTTTTACTTATAAGGGACTTTTTAGTAATTTTCAATATAAATAATTATTTTAAATGCGACATGAAAAATTATTGTACTTTATTTAAATTAAGGAGAATATTGTGGGTAGGTACTCGTTACTTAAGAAAAAACAATTAGACCGCAAGGGAAGAAATTTACATTTAATGCGAACATTATTTTTACCTTTTCACTTTATTATATTCCAAGTATGTGAGCTGAAAGTACTTCAACGTAAAGAATAAAATTGTACATAATAAAATGAACACGTTGCACTTGCATTAATGCACTATTACACGGTATGTTCTGTACAGCCAGCCTCATAATTAATGGCCACCCTGGCTATTATACTTTTAGCACGAATTGTGGATGTAACCATCATAACACCCCCTAGTTAAATAGAGGGGTAACTTTATTTTGCCAGCAAGTAGTAAATCAACGACTTCTCCTTATGTCCTTTTGTCGTTGTTGGTTAATAACCACCCTGGCGTATAGCCAGGGTGCTGGCCAATAATTGTGAGGCTGACTGACATTCAAAATATTGTACAGGGTGGCTCAAACTGGGTACTTTTATAGCTCGAAAAAAAGAGACTACGTCTAATGTGAACGAATAGACGGTGTTCATTTGACCAGATTGATGAAACAAAGATTGGAATTTTATTGAAGCAAAATCGTCCTACTACCCATTAGTAGAAGGTGGTGACAATCAGTGTTGAAAATTGAAACACTAAAATTTGAAAGTAACCAAAGATATCTGCGCTTAAAGAATTGGTAATTTTACCAGTAAAAATTTTTATTTTCCAAAAGTATGAAAAATACACCCTTAGTTGCAATTGGAAGTCAACGTTAAGTTGTGAGCTGCAAAACCAAGTACATACTCAACTATAAATTAATAGCTAACCATAAAGAAGTAATTTAAATTAAAAATGGTTTCCATTACCAATAGCAACTACGAGTATAATAATAGTAAATTACTAAAGGCAAAATATAGAAATATTCGTTTCCGCTCTTGAACACAAGTAGAAAATATCTAGATCTAATTTAAGGGGTGAAACTAATTTGAATGTATTTTAAAGCGAACGTAAAATGTTAACCAAAGTGTTACCAGAGGCAAAATATTACGGTAACAGTCGGAATGTAAATGAATAAAAAAAATTTAACCCCTAGTCTAGGGGAATAGAAAAATTAAATTTATTTCAAAATGTAGGAAAATTCGAGTAGAGGTAATTCATACGGAGACAATTTAATTTAAATTTTCAATATGCACCGAAGAATATATTTGGCTAACAAAAGCACTTTAAATGTAGGAGTATTTTAACTTAAAATTCATCTAAGGTAGTTTAGGTAATTTTGTAGTTGTTGATAGTTCTGGACATTACTATCAGTTGGTTGTTAGTTGTTACATGAAAAATTTAAAATGCAGTCGAGTTTACGGTTCAAGTCTCAAATAGAAATAAAAAAGAGAAAATAAATAAAAATTGCATGGAGCTTTCTTAAGACATATCAACATCAACATCTTTTGAAGTTTAGACAACAATTCAAGACTTTTTTGTCAAATTATGTGAAAATATTTTACAAATACTGCCTTGTTACAAATGTCTAGAGCACAGCGTACACGTTTTTTAATATTTATAAATTATTTAATTTAAAAATTTTTATTATCAAAAATAAGCTGCTAGAAAGTTTTGTGCTATTTATGCTACTGAAATAAGACACGTCGCATTTTCTATTAATTTTGATAGAAGGAAAAGCCCACCACGTGATTATCGTTGAAGGTGCGCAGTACTTTTTTACTGTCGTCCCTTGTCTCTGAAGCCATGCCTAGCATAGATTTGGTCACGTGGTGGACTTTTCGTTTGTTGGGACTACTCTATCTGTCTGTTTTCTCAACTTTCCCGCTACCTCTAAAATTCTTTATTTCAAAAAAAGGCAAGAATAACTATTTCACAGACAGATTCACAAGTTTTTCTCACCACAAAAAGAGAAGATTCCAAAAATTTCTACTACTTCCAATTTTTCTAAAACAATCTTACTACAAAAGCTTCAAAATTTTAGAAAATGTTTTTTGGATTGGGGAAGTTGTCTTTGAAAGGAAATTATTAGATAGAAAAATCGTACGAAGTATTAATTGTGGTACGCAGGTAAAAAATCTAATCTGAAAAATAATTTTGGCATTGAAACTTAATTAAAAATGGACGAACACGAATGAGAACAGAAAAATAGTGAAAGTGGAACCGTCGGGTTGCTAGAGTCGATCGCGTTTTCAGACAAACGATTGAACATCCCCCTTCTGATTGGTTATAAACGTTACAAGACAAAAACATAAGAAAATCTTATTCTCATTATGGCTAAGTGCAGGTAAGAGCAATTTTTCGATTCCATTTATTTCTTACGTGGATGCGTGCATCGAGAGAAACGAAGCACAGAGAAAGAATGCATCGAATAGAGAAATTGTTTTCGATGTGCTTCGCTGTGCCAAAGTGCGCCTGGGGCTCTAAATAGGCGCCTTTATTAAAAGGCGTCGCAAGACAAGCTGTTACAGTGTCTTTTTAAATAAAATCAACCCACGTGAGCAATTTGCTAGACAACCATCAACCACCAAGGTTCGTAATTGGTGGCTACCTAGCAAATTGGTTACGTGAGTTGATAATTTAAGAAGGCACTGTAAAGCAAACCCAACGTAACCTTAGCACACCACGTGATGACCATTAAAGTTGCGCAGTAGTTTTGTACTGCGCTTTTGAAAATAACTTTTTTGACAGAAGAAATTACTAGCTCCGCCACTGGACTCTGTAGCCACGCCTCGCGCAGGTTTGCTCACGTGGTGTGCTCAGGTTAAGTTGGGATGCTGCACCTTGTCGACGCTATAGGGATCTCAGATTAAGATTGCAGCGCTCTCACAATAAAACCGTGAACTATATTCTCGCACAATGGAGTCCCACATTGAAGTTTGGATTTCTCTTAATCCATAATTTACATTGAGACACTGAACAAAAACTACTATTTTTATTAAAACTCATATTGAAGAACTTATGGCTTTTAAAAAAACTACACAAACATGCGTCAAACGTCACACCATACCAAATGTTGTACCAGAACATAGTACAAAAAAATCCGATAGACGTTGCTTATCACGATATCTCTATTGGGTGTAAAGTCAAACCAGTGACGACGCCAGCATATATTTTAAGGAGGGGCAAGCCCAATTTCAAAAGTTTTAAGAGGGGCGACAGTTTTTTTATACATTAGGTAATTACCAGTCAACTTAACGATATCCAAAATGTATACCCTGTATTATTAATATTGACGTTTTAATTACGGAATTGCTAGTCTAACCTCAATCCAGAGAGGTAATGTGTATTGCTTATCCAATAGAACTCAAATTTAAAAAAAATACGTTGTTGTATTTTTTTTCAAATCTATAATTTTATGACGAGAAATACCTTCTTCAAGTAGAAAATGTGTTTTCTGTCTGTGTGAGAAAGCTTTAAGTGAAGGAATAGCTTTCTTAATTTCCAATTAAGCAGCAAGTGTGCTATTTTAATGACAAAGGTTCGGATTGTATTTGAGCAAAATTCTCACCCTACAAAAAGGGTGAAAATTGTGATTGAAAATTATAATACAAGATAAGTTCTAAAATTGTTAAAAATGCCCACAAAGATATTAATGAATCATACATAGATTTATAAATGCCCTCGCATGTAATTTTACTTCACAGCTACCACCCCCTCATAGGTAAAAATTCATTGTTTTGGGCAGGTGTTGTCAGAAAAAAAGGATAACACAGACTTACATGAAAGTAATCCAAATTCACATAAATGCTATAAGCTTCCACCTTCCATTGATTGTCAATTTTGTAATTAATAATGATGAAATTCGCGATAAAAAATTATTATAGTAGTCCCAACGTAAATTGAATCCACCACGTGACCAAACCTGCGCGAGGCGTGGCTTTAGAGCCCAGTGGCGGAGCTAGTTATTTCTTCTGTCAAAAAAATTATTTTTAAAAGTTGTCAAAATTTAAAATAATTACTTAATTTAAATTTTTATTTGAAGTACTATTAATAATTAATTACTGGTTTAATACTTTGTGAATGAGATCTTCACAATTTTTAAAATGCTTGTAATTATTTTGCTTCAACCAAACCAAACTAATGTAATAATTATACGACGGCACTGTCTACGTTCGTTTCTAAGCAACGACCGCAATAATCTACTGCGCAACTTTAACGGTCATCACGTGGTGGATTCACCTTATGTTGGGTTCCCTCTACTAGCAACTTATAAAATGAACACGATTATATCTTGGAAAATACAACAATACGTGCATATGCAAGCAAATTCAAATTGTAATGGAAAAGAAGGAAATGATAAATTTTGAAGAAAGATATATGAGCTTATCATTATCACAACTAAAAATTTTAAACAATTATTGAAATTAAATCGCTATTAACATTCCTAAAAACTCCATTCTTGATGGAAAAGCATGGGAAAAATTTTTAACTCAAAATTACCACGTATTTGTAGTTGAGGAGGTATTGATAACTATTTTTGTTGTAATTGTAGAAAATAATTTTGGTCTTCTATTGGTACTAAAATATAATGTCAATTTTCTATAACATTTTTTTCAAAAACTATTCAATTTCTTGAAAAACCGCAAATAAGATTATTTTCGTAGAATTTTCTCATCTTCAATGTTTGTCTCTTTATACTTTTTTACTGACCGCACAGTTTTTGAGATAATCGCAAAAATATGAGAAAAGTGTAATTTTAGAAATTCAAACCTAATTTGGGAGAGGAGCTTTAGCTGATGTGGTTTAGAATCCCATATTAAATACACTGGAGTACCTACACCTACAAGTTGAACTTTTGAAGTCGATTTTCCTATATGAATAGTTAATTATGTCTTATCTAATTATTTTGTGACATTAAGTTATTGAGCACCCTGTATAATTTTTTACATAAAAAAGTTAAGAACTCCTAATTTTTGTTAATAAATAATTAAAATCTTAAGCTAAGATAATGATATCAACCTCAGTATGTGAAAATTTCGATTTTTCAGAAAAGAAATAATAAATTTTAAGAAAAGCCTTTTTTAGTGTAATGCATTTGTCAATACAATTCCCTACAAAAATCTTCTCTTGTTTTAAACTCGAAGCAAGCTATATGTTGATGCATTAGCTTTTGACTTGTGATGTCAATATCTATTTCAGTAAAGTTTTCTCACTACATTACGTTTTTCACGCTTTCTGCACAATCAATAAATTTTATTTAGTTGATTTTATATAAAAAATAATGGGAAAACACTTTATAATATTAATACATGTTAAAATAGCGGAAACGTGAAGTTGACAAATTAATCTCAATTAGGTATACAGAGTGTTAAAGTACTGTAGGGCGTTTATATACACTTTTTACCCTAAAATAAGACAATCTAAGTATTTAAACAATTTTTTTACCGAGACGTGACTTTTAGAATTTTCAATAAATGTTTTCATAATAATTTATACATATTCAGGTGGTCACGTGTCGGTAAAGAATCGTGATTTTAAGTATAGGTATACTATACATATTATTCTCGGCCATGTCTTTGATATATGGAACACAGAATAATATTGTTGGTGTCTACATAATATATTTTTTGTATATACAGGGTGTTGTTTTCTAGAGGGACAAGCTTGGCTACTTTTAAGTGGCAACAAGTTAATTTTTTTAAACGAAACACCCTGTATATTTGGACATAGTATAATAGTAAATTGAATTTTTTCAATAATAATGTTCGGGTTTACTATACCTAATCGAAGATACGGTATGAATCAACTCATTGAAATTCATCTTTTGTAGTAGACAAGTCTTATTTAGACCACTTTTGAACCAAATACAACTGAAATTTGTATTTATTTGTAAAAATTAATTATTCTACACAAGAATGTAAAGCCAGTCCCACATTGTATTTATCTCATAAATATTTCTTAAATATAATCATAAATAAAAATTTATCGTTATTTTGGTATACCACACTGTCATAATTTGTTAAAAAAAATTTACGGATTGTAGAATGTGTTGCATTACCAGACAACAAAGAAAGGCGCACGCTCGCATCAACAACCAATGGAACTCGTCTTTTCATGAAAATAAATAGAATGGTTTGTATTTATGTGACGTCACGTCAAAATATTTACGTGCAGTCGCATAATCTCATAAATACACTTTTTATAAATATAGCCTCACACTGTCAAAACCAGTTTTATGAATATTTTTTTTATGAAGAGAATGATTTTTTTAAATAATTTTTTAGATCGATTAATCCAATTAGCAATACATTTTGTAATTAATAAACTTTGAATTGTATATCGAGTATGAAAACAATATCTACGCTTTTGCTTGTAATAATTACGTCAAGTTATCATCACAAGCAACAACGCTCGAGTTTGGAGAAAGTTTTGATTTATACACGCCAATTAGCTTAACTTGACTCATCTTTTGTAAAAAAACGTCAAATCTATTAGAAGAAAACTTCGTGCCTTTTAGTTGTTAAAATAAACAATAAACACGAACAAAGCAAAATAAACATAAATTAATAAATAAGTAAACACTTACGTCGTGTAGCCAGGTTAAACGTCTCCAATGAGGATTGGCTTTGACGTGGCATTCGAAGTAAACGTCGTCTCCTTCCTTTATATCATCAGCGTTGAGAGTACTTCCGAGACGTAAGGACACTATCGGGGGGTCTGAAACAATGCACCATTGTCAATGTTAAAGGAAAAACAGTTTCAGAAACATATAAATCATTGATAGACTACTGCTGTGTGTTATTCTACTGTCACAGTTTCTATAAACAATACTCTAAGCTAAGAAAACAGATTCAAATAAAAGGGCTCTATTGAAATTCTCAATATTTTTGACATTAATCAACTTTCTTAGATATTAACAATTACGATTGTCTTACTAGTAAAGAAGTAATTTGTACTATATATAGGAGGAAAACAACAAAATTCTTTTTTCTTAAATAACAATGAATTCGAGAAACTTTGTTTTGTATACTTTACATAAAGCGAAATTGCGCAAATTTTTAACAATGAACTTTGTTTGTTTGAATATCTTTCATTTTAAATTGACATAAAGTCACATCTTACACCTTATTGTTCTATAGATGAGAACGCGTAACAATGTACCTTCAATATCTTTCATAGCTCATATATATTTTCAGATATTCGTCAACTATAAAATGAAAACTATCAACGTTTTTCTACTACCTGCTGTACAATTTCTACTTGCAAGTAAAGCAAGAAGAAAAGCTTCAGGTGGTTTCAAAGCATGGCTTGCAATCCAGGATGGGAGAAATAAATGTTAAATATAGGGTTCTCAAAGGTTATTTTAAGAGACATTTACAACCTTGGATATGGTTTTAGAGATTTTAGGGGTTCCTAGTAGCAATTTAGTGTTTTAAAACAACCATTGAGAGCTATTTACATGGCTCTAATAATCTATGTCTATCAGAATTTAGATGATTCAAAACAATTATTGCAAGGTCCTAAATTGTCTTACCGGGTCATGGTAAGACTTTACAAAGCCATTTCTGCCGAAATAATTATTTAGTTACTTGAAAAGACACTCTGGAGTCCTAAGATCACAGCAAACTCAGAATAAACATTTACAACCTTGGATATGGTTTTAGAGATTTTAGGGCTTCCTAGTCGCAATTTAGTGTCTTAAAACACCCATTGAGAGCTACTTACATGGGTCTAAGAGGTAAATCTATGTCTAGTAGAATTTAGATGTTCCAAGAAAATTATACAAGGTCATAAATTGTCGTTTCGGGTCATGTTAAGACTTTACAATGCCATTTCTGCAGAAAAAATTATTTAACTACTTGAAACAAGACACTCTGATGCCCTAAGATCACCATTAGCAAAATGAAAATAAACATTTACAACCTTTGATATGGCGTTAGAGATTTTAGGGGCTTCTAGTCGCAATTTAGTGCCTTATTAAAACAACCTTTGAGAACTATTTACATGGGTCTAATAATCTATGTCTATCAGAATTTAGATGATTCAAATAAAATTATTGCAAGGTCCTAAATTGTCTTACCGGGTCATGGTAAAACTTTACAAAGCCATTTCTGCCGAAATAATTATTTAGTTACTTGGAAAGACACTCTGAAGCCCTAAGTTCACAGCAAACTGAGAATAAACATTTACAACCTTTGATATGGCGTTAGAGATTTTAGGGGCTTCTAGTCGCAATTTAGTGCCTTATTAAAACAACCTTTGAGAACCATTTACATGGGTCTAAGAGGTAAATCTATGTCTAGTAGAATTTAGATGTTCCAAGAAAATTATACAAGGTCATAAATTGTCGTTTCGGGTCATGTTAAGACTTTACAATGCCATTTCTGCAGAAAAAATTATTTAAGTACTTGAAACAAGACACTCTGATGCCCTAAGATCACCATTAGCAAAATGAAAATAAACATTTACAACCTTTGATATGGCGTTAGAGATTTTAGGGGCTTCTAGTCGCAATTTAGTGCCTTATTAAAACAACCTTTGAGAACTATTTACATGGGTCTAATAATCTATGTCTATCAGAATTTAGATGATTCAAATAAAATTATTGCAAGGTCCTAAATTGTCTTACCGGGTCATAGTAAGACTTTACAAAGCCATTTCTGCCGAAATAATTATTTAGTTACTTGGAAAGACACTCTGAAGCCCTAAGTTCACAGCAAACTGAGAATAAACATTTACAACCTTTGATATGGCGTTAGAGATTTTAGGGGCTTCTAGTCGCAATTTAGTGCCTTATTAAAACAACCTTTGAGAACCATTTACATGGGTCTAATAATCTATGTCTATCAGAATTTAGATGATTCAAATAAAATTATTGCAAGGTCCTAAATTGTCTTACCGGGTCATAGTAAGACTTTACAAAGCCATTTCTGCCGAAATAATTATTTAGTTACTTGGAAAGACACTCTGAAGCCCTAAGTTCACAGCAAACTGAGAATAAACATTTACAACCTTTGATATGGCGTTAGAGATTTTAGGGACTTCTAGTCGCAATTTAGTGCCTTATTAAAACAACCTTTGAGAACTATTTACATGGGTCTAATAATCTATGTCTATCAGAATTTAGATGGTTCAAAAAAACTATTGCAAAGTCCTAAATTGTCGTTCCGGGCCATGTTAAGACTTTACAATGGCATTTTTGCAGAAAAAATTATTTAGTTACTTGCAAAGATACTAGGGAGTCTTAAGATAGCCATTCATAATTGTGACAGACGAAGTAGCTGCAGGAACGTAATTTCAAAATGGCGTCTATGCAGCAGACCTCGTTCTATGTTTTAGAATAGGTATAGAAATATTTCTGCAAAATGAGGTTCCACCCCTCCACCTCATTTGTACCTGAACCACAGAAACTCGACCACTGCTGGATTGGGTCCTATTCTGGGGATGACTTGACGTTGGCACTGTTTAGATGAACGCCCAACCTCCTTAAGTTACCCCTTGTGATGTTTTTCCTTTGGAGACTCTAAAGAGACCTATTTCTATCACATAGTTTCCAGCAGTCCTTGAAGAGCTCCAGGATCAGTCAGTTGTTTAAAATTGCGCTTCAGTGGTCAACTGGCGTGCAACAAATGTTTAAACGCGCGAATATAAAACATTTATAATAAACCCTAAAGTTTTAATACCAAGGTGTTAGTTGCTCCTAGTCGCAATTTAGTCATCGACGAAGCACAAAGGTTAGTGAATAATAAAAATTATCACAATAGATTTTCAGAATTCCGAAAACAGCATTTCCTCGGCATGCTGTCCAGTCCACGTTGAAGCACAAACGTCGGTAGTTTGAGCATGGATAAGCAGAAACGATTTCCCAGATTAGATAAAAAATATTAAATGGAAGGTGTTGCATTTCCTTACTACCTCACTTAAATTTCAGACATAAAAAAGACAAGAAGCGTTGATAATGTGAGCAAATAGAGGCACTGCAGTAGCTGAAGATGTGACCATCATTAGTCAATGCTTTTATCTTTTGAAATTTCACTTACATACTTACAATAACCCTCTCCCTTGTAAGTAGCCTGTAGTACCCTTGTAAAGCTGCCTCGCGCAGCTTTCTTCAAGTGCATATCTCAAAAGAAAATGCACTGCCTCTGAGCACAAGAGATTTTTCACAAGGTTTAAGGAGAATGGTTCACAAAATTTGATTAGAAAGTAGTAACTGGTGGAGGAGAGGACTACTAGCAAAAAGGAGAGTAATTCAAATCAAATTACAAAATATTTTTAATAACGTCCATAGCGTCTTAAGGATGCGATTTAGTAGGTATAGCTATGGCAGTTGCACTTATTACTGAGATAGGCAACATTTGCTAATTTTGCGTTGTAAGTTTCTCAAAAACCAAAAGTTAAAATGAAATTTTGATTTGTTTATCAAGTAGTTGCCTTTAAAGTCTCGGAGATGAGCAATTTTTGAATGATTTTTGTAAAGAAATAAGGTGGCAATTAATAAGAATAATTTTTCATTTTTGTACTGCATTTTACAGTTATTTATTTTTATATAAATACTTCCCATTTAAGGCTGAAATTAACTCATCTCCGAGACTTTAACGGCAACTATTTGATAAACAAATCAAAATTTCATTTTAACTTTTGGTTTTTGAGAAACTTACAACGCAAAATTAGCAAATGTTTCCTATCTCAGCAATAAGTGCAACTGCGATAGCTATACCTACTAAATCGCATCCTTAATGATAGAACGTCCAAGCGTACTACCAGCAGGACGTTACGTCCTGCTGGTAGTACGTATTTTTCCATGTTGACTTATATGACGTTTGAGTAGTGCTAGCAGGACGTAACCCAAACCGTTCGAATCAGCAAAAAAAGTTATCTATGTTTTGTGCAAGTTTCATCGCGATAGCTCCAGTAGGAGCGAAGTTACAATACGTAAAAGGTATTTTAAGACATTATTAATTTCGCCAGTGGCGTCCGAAATTTAAACGGTTTTAAAAATTAAAGTGGGTGATCAAATATGTACTGCGGCACTGTAAAAGTCGCCGTACTGCCGGAAGATTGGCAGTACTGCGAGAAGGACATATTCCATAACAAGGGAGAGTACTTCCAGCAGGACCGTAGGCTTGTACAACTGTCCTTCTGGAAGGAGCTGCCGGCAGGACAAACGCTTGGACGTTCTATCAATTAAGGCGTTTCTCAAACCAACACGGTTGCGGCGTAAAGCAATGGAAGTGATTTACCTTACATGACCTACGAGTATAAGCTGTCCTCTAAGAAATTCTAAAAAAAATTAATCAGTGCCAATAACTATTAGGAACTACAAGTTTTTGCCTCAAAATCCAATTTAAAAAAAAACAACTTAAAAGTGAATTTTATTGCATTTTCTGTTCTTGAAATCCCGAGAGATCTAAAAATGAAAATTCTCAACCAAGAACAAAGGACAAAATAAATTAATTTGCAATCGATAAAATTTAATATGTAAAATTTTGTTTACACTTAGTGCTTCTTATGTATACGATACAAACGAAAACTTGTAGACGTGAAATTATATTGAAACGGCGTTTTAATTAGAATAAAAAGTGTAGAAGCTCGGAAAGTTGCAACATTACAGTCACATTTTACTTCAAGTGTTGAAGCGTCAGAAAATTGCAAGTTAAGACGACACTAAAAGCTTACAAAATTACGTCAAGTTTTTGTATTATTATTTAATATATAGCAATATTGCAGAGATTCCATTATGTAACAAGTTGCAAGCGCATTGCATTTTTTTTTAAATTTACTGCTTAATAATAATTTGGTGCAGCGCATATAAAATCAACCTACTATTTTGTTTAATATTTTCAAATACAAAGATAACTCATATTTCATCACTAATTGAAGACTTGTTGTTTTAAAATTCAATGGATGTAATATATTGAATGTTTATTAAAGTTTACTAATTAATGTTTCAGAATTTATAGAATAATTTTAACAACGCCGCTATTACTATTAGATTTTCATTGATACCAACATCCTTTCAGAGACGACGGTAAATAATAAAATTGGTTCTATTTTTGTTTTTAGTTCTAGAAACCAAGCCATTTGCTTGAATTATTGTGGCATATTCCAATAGAACTTTTGATAAGCTTTTTAACAAGCAACTATAGATCCCACCAAACATTGTTTTGGAAAAATTTGCATAAAGTTATAAAACAAATTTTCAACCTTTTGTAACTGGAATGCAAACTAACCAATCCTCTTTTATTTTTAACTTGAAGAAAAAACTAAGAATTTATTTCCGGGGAGGTTATTGCAAAATGGTGAGTCGAACGAGACGAGCAGATTGCCCAACGAACGACTGATAAACTAAAATTATTTCTTTGTAATCAATTCGCTATGTGAAGCGAATTTTCTTCCAAACTTTTCGGCCATATGAGGTAAAAATCTGGATGTCAAGCAGCAATATAAATAAAAAAAAAGAAAATCCATCGGAAAATGGGTTTCGTAAGCAAACTTACTGTCGATTAACAAAAAAAAATTTAAAAGCCAACTTAAAAAGTTTGTGTCGACTAAAATCTTTATCGGTGTTGGGGAGGTTTTTGTACATAACAATTTCAATTTAGCTCATCTATAGAATAACGCCATATTGGCCTACGGCTGATATGAAGGCTGACAGCGTCGCTACTAAAAGGATTTTAGATTTCATTTTTGGTCTAATATAAGTTGTAAATTGATTACACTCTACTAAACTTTGACAGCAAATTGTGTAATAACATCACGAGTGGGCAAACAAATGAAATTAAGCTAGTTACTAACGTTGAAAATATTATTAAGGGTTGTAATATGCGTTAATAGCCTATAATAATGATAGTAAAAGTACATGTATACGTCCAGTAAGGGTTGTGTTTAGCTTTTAATGATGTGCTCATCAATACACTTTGTTCTTATTAAATATTTATAAAAGTAAATTTTAATGCCAAGTGGTAGACACGAAATTACAAATAAAAATTTTTCACGTCGAGTATTTTCAAAATTAAATTTATACGGGCAAAACCCTCATGGTTACTAAAGTACTAAATTTTTCTATCAAGAACCAAAATTTTCATAAAAAAGTGTACCTGGAGTATATTTTCCTATATTATAATCTTTATTAAATTTATACTTACAAACAACATCAATTTTCCAAGATGTTTCCAGGAAGAGACCGGTTACATTAGGGTTTTCAGCTCGGCATGTTATAGATTTTCCGTCGTCTTCCGTTGTTGGTACAAAACTTAACTCGCTTAGTGTCACATTTTCACGTGTTTCTTCCTATAAATAAAATTCACAACTTAATTTTGTTTTATAGCGCAATCATTATAAACTTAAATTTTCAGACACTAACCTTCTACAACCGATATACAAAAAACATAACAAAAATTACTTAAAAATAATATGCAACATATAAATATTAAATAAATAAGCAAATCAAATAGTTTTTTCAAATAATGAGAAAATGTGCAAATAATGGAGCTCATATTTTTAAAAATTTTTCTGAAAAACACCCCTGTCATTCATAATAGTAGGCCATGGAAATATTGTAAGCCTATCGGCCCTAATGTCTTACTTGGAGTCTAATCGAGATTTTCTTATAAGCCTAGCCATTCACAAACATCAATTCCAGTGCCTAAAACTTTTTTCTGGCTTATAAGTATTTGAAAGTTCTCCAAGTGATAAATAACTGTGCCATTTTTAAAACAGTGGCCATCAACAATGAATAATAAATTATAAGAAGTGCCTCAATTGAACTGAATTGAAAATACAAAGCATCAAAGTACCTACCTTGTTATTAACGCTTTTAATTGACAGTCGGAATTATGTTAAAACGATTGTAAAAATGCATTCTTTTAAATGCACCATAGTGTTAAATTTTCCCTATTATACAGGGCGATTGGGTAGGGAACAGAAATAATTATAATTTTTCAATTGGCAACTGCTTTGTATATCATCGACAGATGAGTTAAAGGTTTTGGCCATAGCCTTCTCTAGGAAAACATTGGGAGAATGTGTTCGGGGGATTTCAATAGACCAAATAAGTCCTATAAACATGCATCTTGAGGGGAGAGGCTTAAATCTTTAAATTAACTAAAGATTTGCCCCCCCCCTTAAGATGTCAAGATGATAATGTAATACACCCTTTCAGCTGGTAACAGGTAACTAAGTAACAGGTCAACTAAGCCAAACCGTACAGAATAAAATAGTGAAATTAACTAAAGATTTACCCCCCTCACCTTAAGATGACAATGTAGTACACCCTTTCAGCTGACCCAAGGTGTCAGGACAGTAGAGTAACAGATAACTAAATAACAGGTCGACTAAGCCAAACCGTACAGTATAAAATAGTGGTATTAGCTAAAGATTTGCCCCCTCCCGTCAAGATGATAATAGTAGGTTCCACCCTTACACCTCATTTGGACCTGAACCACAGAAATTCGACCACTGCTGGATTGGGTACTATTCTGGGGATGACTTGACGTTGGCACTGTTTAGATGAACGCCCAATCTCCTTAAGTTACCCCTTGTGATGTTTTTCCTTTGGAGGCATTCTAAAGAGACCTATTTCTATCACATAGGTTCCAGCAGCCCTTGAAGAGCTCCAGGATCAGTCAGTTGTTTAAAATTGCGTTCCTGTGGTCAACTGGTGTGCAACAAATGTTGAAACGCGCGAATATAAAACATTTATAATAAAATAGTGAAATTAACTAAAGATTTACCCCCCTCACCTTAAAATGATAATGTAGTACACCCTTTCAGCTGATCCAAGGTGTCAGGACAGTAGAGTAACAGATAACTAAATAACAGGTCGACTAAGCCAAACCGTACAGTATAAAATAGTGGTATTAGCTAAAGATTTGCCCCCTCCCGTCAAGATGATAATAGTAGGTTCCACCCTTACACCTCATTTGGACCTGAACCACAGAAATTCGACCACTGCTGGATTGGGTACTATTCTGGGGATGACTTGACGTTGGCACTGTTTAGATGAACGCCCAATCTCCTTAAGTTACCCCTTGTGATGTTTTTCCTTTGGAGGCATTCTAAAGAGACCTATTTCTATCACATAGGTTCCAGCAGCCCTTGAAGAGCTCCAGGATCAGTCAGTTGTTTAAAATTGCGTTCCTGTGGTCAACTGGTGTGCAACAAATGTTGAAACGCGCGAATATAAAACATTTATAATAAAATAGTGAAATTAACTAAAGATTTACCCCCCTCACCTTAAAATGATAATGTAGTACACCCTTTCAGCTGATCCAAGGTGTCAGGACAGTAGAGTAACAGATAACTAAATAACAGGTCGACTAAGCCAAACCGTACAGTATAAAATAGTGGTATTAGCTAAAGATTTGCCCCCTCCCGTCAAGATGATAATAGTAGGTTCCACCCTTACACCTCATTTGGACCTGAACCACAGAAATTCGACCACTGCTGGATTGGGTACTATTCTGGGGATGACTTGACGTTGGCACTGTTTAGATGAACGCCCAATCTCCTTAAGTTACCCCTTGTGATGTTTTTCCTTTGGAGGCATTCTAAAGAGACCTATTTCTATCACATAGTTTCCAGCAGCCCTTGAAGAGCTCCAGGATCAGTCAGTTGTTTAAAATTGCGTTCCTGTGGTCAACTGGTGTGCAACAAATGTTGAAACGCGCGAATATAAAACATTTATAATAAAATAGTGAAATTAACTAAAGATTTACCCCCCTCACCTTAAAATGATAATGTAGTACACCCTTTCAGCTGATCCAAGGTCTCAGGACAGTAGAGTAACAGATAACTAAATAACAGGTCGACTAAGCCAAACCGTACAGTATAAAATAGTGGTATTAGCTAAAGATTTGCCCTCTCCCGTTAAGATGATAATATTAGGCGCTTTCTTTCGCTAAAAACTTTGAATCATTATTAAAAAATAACCACTCACATTGGCCCATGATCAGTGAATCCATGACAACCCGTAATCCAAACGCGTTTGGATCACAATTTTCGCGACGAAAGAAAGCGCCTAATGTAGTACACCCTTTCAGCTGGCCCAAGGGGTCGATTGGGACCTTGGGTCAGGGCATTAGAGTTCATACAGGTACGAAAGAGTATAGTTCGTGACGTCATCTACGCCTTGTATTTAAGCTTGGACTACGTTGTGCAATAAAAATAATGGCTTCTTATAATAGTCCCATATAAAATTCATGTGCGCTGGAAAAATTTTCAGTTTGACCTGTAGTGCCAAAGATTATTTGGAATAAACTTCTATCGGACCCTCGTCTGTTAGGTAAACTACGATTTCGATTTGTCGTATGGTAAACTTGGAGCCTTATCTGCATTCTAATGACTTTGAAAAGAGTGAAATGTAACAAGTTGAAGTCAACTCTTACGTAGATCCTCCTATGCCGGTGTTAGAGAGCTGGTCTGGGAACTGACTTGAGTTTATGCGTTGTGCCATAACAAGAATGCCTTCTAATAGTTCCCTAAAAAGATCAGGGCTGAGATCCTGTAATTATTAGCGTATTGGTACGCTACGCTAACCTACCTAACCTTTACCCTTCTATCCATTTCTAAAAGTTTGTAGAAGAGGGGTACGGAGTAAGTAGTTCAGCGTAGCGTAGCAATACGCTAATATTTATAATAATTATAGGATCTCAGCCCAGGTGCGCTAGAAAATTTTTCACTTTCCCCTGCAGTGCAAAATATTGTTTGAAATACTATTCTATCAGGCGCTTTTCTGTTGAATAAACTGTGCTTTATAGATATAGTCTATAATTTTGATTTATCCTATTGTAAACTTGCAGCCTAATCTGCATTTTAATGACCTTGAAAAAAGCTGAAATTTGCCAAGTTGGAGACTACCCTTAGATCGCTTTTAAACGTTACTAATTGTAACATTGTTTGCAAAATCGGCGTGCAAAGGTGTAAAGACGATCTTACGGAGAGGGGCTGCTCTTTAAATTGCCTTCCACATGGGCTACGTTGTGCCATAACAAGAATGGCTTTTTAGTCTCGTATTAAAACCATTATTGTTTCATCAGTTGGGCCAAAGGTGGGTTCTGATGCATTGTATCTTGAGCATTGCAGTGCTCGCAATTGAAAATCCCCTTTATTGTCAACCCCTTATAGAAAATTAAGTTGACAAAAATATAATCTGAACCTTTGCCTTATCGAACTGATAGTGCACTCATAGACCGGAAGGTATTAAACATCTGAACTACAGTTCAAAAGAACATAAAAAATGCGTATTAAAACCGCCCGTCTGCCGCTCGTAAGTAGCCGCTTTAATTCGGGAGGGGGGCAAGAAAATCGAGTTCCTTTGGGTCGAACTAAACCAAGCAGGACATCTTATGGTTTAATTCAGATGCTTGATAGCAAAATTTTCTTCTTGAAAAATTGTGTTTTTCATCGCAAAATAGGAATTAGTACGTACTCGAAAAAATCTAAACAGAAAATCATGTTTAATATACCATTTCTTTTGGAGCACCCTTTACATAAAATGCAAAATAAAATGTGTCCATTTTGATAGTTTATAACGCAGTAATCACAGTTTTAAAATATTATAAACAATATCCAACCCTTTCTCATCGTTTGAGAATCTTATATTATTTTAAACAAAATTTTGTTGAGTTTTTAAGCCACTGGTTAAAAAACACTACATTATGAGAGAGAGTAATCAACAGCGTTTACATTGTTAAGCAAACTTGGAAAAGTTTTTATAGTAAACAATATCACAAGAAAATACGTAGCTCACAAAAATAACTTAATTTTAGAACGTCGACATTGTCGGCACTCTCAAAAGAAATTTCGGCACCTTTTTCCTTAATTTATATTTCATTTTTACTATCAATACAGTTACAAAGCGCCCAAAATGGAGAATAGAAAATAACTTTTCTTTTAGTGAAAGTATGAAATGCATTATGTGATTGGACTCCTTTTGGAATTTAAAGATGCAGCTTTGAAAAGCTCTAAATTTCATTGTGCATTTATATAGGTATGGAAGGAAAATGTTGGTATAAAGTAAATCATTGTTGTATGTATTCATGCTAAATAATGACAAAAACAAGGGCTTTCGCATACACCTCTTCGTATGTACACGACGTGTACGTTGCACATTTTAAATCTCATAAAATTTACATCAAGGAGATTGTATAGTACTGCAATATTTATCTTCAAGTTTTTCAAATAAAAAGGGAATATTTCAGAGTTTTTGCTCCGATGCGGAAATGCGTTTACAAAAGAATGGCGTAATTCGGTGTTTCTCGTACTTTCAACTACTCACGATTCACAAATAGAAATTATTACATTTTATAAAAACTGTATTTATGAAATTATGGGACTTCAAATAAATATTTAGAGATGACGTCACATAAATGCAAATGGTTCTATTTTTGTTGATGAAAGGACGAGTTCTATTGGTTTTTGATGCGAGCGTGCGCCTTGCTTTGTTTTCTGGTGACACATGTTTCGTATTTAAATGTATTTCTGGGACCTTGAAGGTTTTGCAGCTTATGCAAAACATTCTACAATCCGTAAAAATAATTTTAGCAAATTATGACAGTGTTTTTATAAATATGTTTGTGAAAATATTCGTAGTCTGCGGAGTACTTTAGAAATCAGGATTGGAATTTTGGATATGGTTCTTTACGGCTGCAGGCTTATTAGTTTGACGATTATGGCAAGCCTGACAAGCACATATTAAAGAAAAAGCATACTTAAACATTAAAAAAAGGAAAAGATATAAAAATGTATAGTCTCGAAAATTCAACATGATACTTAAAAGTTGGAAGAATCCTTCCTCGCGTGTTTGAGAATAGTAAAAGTTGGTAACTTAATTCCCAAGTATTTAACTATTATTTATGTGTGCATAAAATCAGCAAGCAAAAAGTTTATGGTTATACCAATTTTAGTAGCTTTTTAAGAACGGTAAGTTAATAAAAATTCCAATTAGTTTAATAACAAGAAAGTAATTAAAGTGCTATAAATCTAATCAGAAAGTTTGTGGTCGAAGAATTCTCAAGTATATGGGGTATGTATTATAAAAGATGGAAAAGAGGATTGTGTTTATTAGGAAAACTATCAATTCTAGGCCATAATTTTCTAAATAAATCCTTCGTAGCAAGAAGTACACATTAAAGTTGTTTATAGAGAAGTAAAGTTTAAATTAAATATAAAGAAACTAAAAGAGTGAGAGAGGAATGAATATCTTGTTTAATGTTCCACTCGCAAAAATGAGACATTAATCTTACAAAAGCTGCTGTACTTTAAAATGCCAAGCACGCACCTTTTTCGCTTTTGTTATGCAATGTTGAAAGTTATTATTATAGGCTGGATTATCTCTATTTTCAAATTGATAAAAACGTACGAAGAGAGCATAAGGCTCTTACGAAAATTACATAGAATTGCGCAGTTTTATCAAGGCTTTTAAACGAAGAAATTATTACCAAAGTTTTATGTTTATTCTAGATGTTCAAAAGTAATTTCTTACTTCTTGATATTAATTTTGATGAAACCTTCACAAGTTAAGCATTCAAAAGTATTAGAGTAATATTCTCATTACGTACAAAAAATTAATTAAATCTATAAAGCACAAAGAACTTCATATTCGAGTTAAAGCTTCCTAACTTTGTTTTCTTCAACCCTTTTTTCCCTCTTCTAAAGCAACAAAACAGTACTAAATAATTTTAAATAATTCGACCCCCTTAATTCCAAACTTTTTATCTTATATCTAACAAATTTTAATTTAACGTAATAAACTTCACAAATAGGACTATTATTTTAGTATGTCTTACGATAAACTTCAGTTGTTAAACTGTTAACACGAAATATAAATTATTTAAAATATTTAATTTTACAGTTTAAACAAGAATCTTCGAGTTTAATCTCGATAGAAAGCAAAGTTCAGAGGATTAAATTATCGTAAATTTTCAGTAAAAAAGTAAAATTTGCACTCTACAGGGTGTTTCTTTAAGACATCATCAAAATTTACTCCCAATACAGTTGGCTCTTCCATTCAAGCCAGGCCTCAGGATTCAGAATAAGTGGAGTCCAGAAAATTTCTATCTGTGACTGAAATCATCATTTTAAGTAAGTCAGAATCGATGCTGAATGTTTAATGGAAAACCATTCAGAAACATAGGATTTTCTTTAATACAATGATTATGTTGTTCATTTAATGTTGAGGGTAGGAGAAATTACCAATTAAGCAATTCCCAATGATACCAGCCCAAATATTGTAGGAATATTATTGTTAATACCAGTTTTCACTATGGCGTCATTAGTCACAAGGAATTTAAACTAAAATTGAGAATTGTGACGCTGATGAAGAAGCCATCAATAAAACCCAATTTCTAAAATAATACCTATCAATTAAATAACTCATGCTCCTTGAATAAAAAGATTCTATTCTGTAACATTATGAAACCACCAGCATTAATCCTTCGTATTTTCCATGAAATAATTATTTACACTGTCAGAACTTCAATATGAAGTATCGAAAACAACCACCAGAACAACAGGCATAACTATAATAATCCAACAAAAAAAATCTGTTTGAATATCACCTCAAGCTTCCATTTATACATCTGAACTATTAGCAAATCATAAAGGCAATCGATTTTAGAACCAACTAAAACCGACTACTTAAGTTCCATCAAATGAACCAATAACTATACCCTGTTCATCATATCCTACAAAAATATGAAAATAGAATTAACAAATCGTGAAAATTAAAATATCAAATTCATGTGGAGACCACTGCATACATGTATTTTATTGGTAATGAAAGAGTAGATGCAAGAACTCAAGTAGCTGCTAACAACACAGACCTACAACGACTTGTAGAAGACCCATAAAGTCTAATGCTGAGAACTGAGAACCGTTGGCAAGACAAATAGAATCACCTACACAACATAAACTATTAAAATTAAAGACACTGGGAGTACAAGGAAATATACACTGTTGGACGATAAAAAGCAAGTGGTGATGTTCTCGGAGGGTGATATACTCATAAATGGGGACCCCGAGCTGTTCAAATGTTCAAAGTTGCAACAACTTAGAGTAGAGAATTGACTTCAATGCATCCTAGACGTATTTTTGAAGAATATTAACATCAGCTATCAAGTTCCTACAAGAGGTGAACATTTACTGTAAAACAATGAATTTTCAAGTGCTGTTTAAGCCAGGGGTGGCCAAAATTTTACATACTATGCGTCAATTTTTTCACCTAGGAGTTCAGATTCGTCATACAGCTCAAGCACCTTTTCTACCTTGTAACTTTGCAGAATTTTATCTGGATACTGGATCAAATACTGATACAGTATTACAGTATCCTAGAAATTCTGTGTGGTTTAAACCAGCTACTGGGCACTTTTTAACTATATTTTACTTTTATTTTCCCTAGCGCCGTCTAGAGATAGAAAGTGAAGCTAATTTTTATAATATGACAATATTAGTAGATTATCCTAAATGTCGAGCATGCGATCACGTGGACGAGCTGAACACGTGCTTTGTCTGTATCCAGCTCTAGCGTCTACAAAAGGATCCGTGTTGGGGGACCTCTGGCTCGACATGGCCAGAATAAGCGCCGCTCCTTTCGCCAGAGTTCTGGAGTACATCCTAAAAGTGGGATGGCTTGGGACCTGGTGAATCTGGGGAGGCTGCTTAGAGGTTGTACAGTGGGCCCAAACAAGTGGCCTAAGTGCTGGGAGCTTGCTTCCCCTTCACTAATAATCCAATAATCCATAACAATTAATATTCAGCTCTTCAAGGACTTTAATTGAGCATAATCTCGAAGAGATTAGCCCAAAACGAAATTTAAATTTTCTATTGTTGGGCCTTCAACTTTCTTATAATATTGGTTAAGGTTGCAATATAGGGATAAGCGTATGATCTGCTTCGCTTAGAGGAGAATAAGAAGTAACTCAACCGCTCTACTAAATTAATTAATGCACGCCAGTTCAAAAGACACACGTTTATTAGAGCACAAATATACAATAGTGAGCGATGATCTCTTGAACGAGAAGGCCATCTCTGTTGTGGACCCCAATAACGGTGCTAGAGAGTCTCGTTTGGTGAACATAACTCTGGAGCACAGTTGTTGGATATGATCAGAGAAGGAGCTCCGAGTGAGATGGAGCTCTGCTCGTTAGAAGGAATCCTTTTTAATAAAAGTATGTTTATAGACATTATTGTAAACTGCCCGAAAATTGCGTCGAACTGATAAGTAAGAAGGCTGTATGAAGTGAACTCAGAGCAATCTGGTATTGAAAATATGAAGATGGATTCAGTTATGGCGTCTACTTCTAAAGAATAAGTAGGAGCAAGGATGCAATGCGTCACTTCTAATCATCCAATGCGACAAAACTACCGGCTTAAGCCAATAACCCTAGCGGTTAACAATGTGACGAATAATGTAAATAAAAAAAATTAAACTCCAACCTAGGAGTGAAGTCAGTTTCTAAGAGACCTTAATTCCTGTGAATATGAATAAAGTAACCTCTTTGACGATCTTTCAATAGCGGAAAGACATCTTGTACTTTGAGTAAATTCTTGTTGTTATAAATGTAGTAAAATCCAAAAACAATGAAGACAACATGATGGTACGCATATATTGGGGTAACTTAGAATGGAATATAATAAGAGCAAGGCTGCAACATTTGAGACTTGTCCGTGACAAGGAACTGTTTTTCAAAAATACAATAAAGTTCAAAGAAAGTGAGAAATTGTTTACGATGTATCGGCCAGGGTGGGTCTTCTGTTCTGAAAAAAAACGAAAGTATGTGACCAAGCAAAACGACGATGATATCAAAATTGAGAATTTTGTAAAAAGTTGCAGAATTATGCATATTTGGGACAAGCAATAGCCATTAGAAGAGCACGAATTAGAAACACATAGTTCAGTGAATACGAAAAAGCTGGACCTATAGAATGGAGAGGTGAACACTTTGAAGCACCTTAAAGAGCCACAAGACAAATTCATGAATAAGAGATAATAAAGCGACGCCATGTGAAGGATAGTATCCATATATGGAGCTGGGTTGAGCATGTCGCAAAGAATTAGGAGAAGTGGAGAGCGTGGAAAGAAGAATCGAACGTGAGCAAACAACCAATGAATGCCTTAAAAAGAATATCTGGTACTACAGCATGGCTATCAAAAAGGGGGGCTTATCTGAAGGATAGAAATAGCTAAAAACAAGAAGATGGGATGAATATCATTGAACAGGGTCCAATAGCTTCAGTCAAAATTATTATTAGAACTGTATCACTCTTATATATAAAACTTTTACCTTTTCAACAAATACTGAATAACATTAAAATTATTGACATGGATGGGCAAGGAACAGAACCCTGAGCAAAATAGTATACTAACCTCGGCGTGCCTCATTGAAAAAGAGTCATTTCCAACTCGCCGTACCTCGGTTGATAATATACTATTTCCATAAATAGCGAATAATGCCAGAACTTCGAGCGTTTTATTAATAAAATTACGTAAACACACATAGGGTATTTTCCAATTTTTTAAAATGTATCTAGAAAGTTACCTTATTGATAACGTAATCTCAAAACCACATTAAAGAAAAATTGCGACTGTAGGTTTTGCAAAAAAAATTATTTGAAATTCAAACTATAAACTTTCCCGCATAAAAGCGGCATGACTATTCAACTAATGAGCTCCAACCGTCGTCTGCGTTGATCTGTCGTAGTTTTACGCTACTATCAAGTCATACCAATCCAGTAAATTGCAACTAGAGGCGCTAGTGCATCAGGGAACAATGGAAACTGTAATAACATGCTTTACACTGGAGTAATGTCATCATACTGTCACTGTCTATTTGACAACGATAAAATTAAAGCTACATTCAGAAAACAGACTGTACCCCCTCCTCTCATAGAGTACGAGATGTATTTAACTGTGCTGTGATTGGTGTCTCAAATGTCAATATGAAATTTGCACCAATCACAACAAAATGTCTAATTGACTATTGGTAAAATAAATTCCTATGTTCCCTGAAGTGGAGTCATCTACCTATTTTCACAGCATATGTCATCGCACGATTTTGAGCGATTGGTATGACTTGATAGTAGCTTAAAACTACGACAGATCAACGCAGACTACGGCTCCAACTTATTATAACATTATTAATTGACATTTAATACATGTAACTAAGCAACAAAAGTGATGTGTATGACTCGTGACGTCACTTCCGTTTTAATTTTCACTTTGAACCTGCAGCAGTTAATGCTTTTAGTAAAGTACTTTTTAATAAAACTTTTTTGATTAACATATTTTTAGTGTGCCCAAGTCATTGATAATCGACTTTGCTATGCAATAACGCAGCAATAATCGATATTTAAAAAATTGGGAAATACCCTATTCGTTCATAAGGGTAGGACATTGGGTTATTAGGTTAGAGTTATCAAGACCTTGAAAAAGATGGAACGATGTCAACAACTTATAGTCAAAATATTTAAAATTCTTCTATAACATTCTTGTTAAAAATATAGCACATTCCACTCAACAAAGCAACAAGGACGTCCTTCAAATTGTATTATCACATACCCTGCATATATTAAGGGTTTTTTTTAAATTTTAATATTCGAGAATTTAGAACTGTATCCAACAATAAGAAAATATTTCCGCTACAATAAACCGCACGCATAAACCATTTAAAATTTAAATTAAAACCGACATTTTTTTCCTGCTGAAAACTGCATGCCACGTGCTACAACCGCCCTAATTTTAAATTTTTATTTAACACAAACAATTAATTAGCAAATGGAAACGTTTGTAAAATTTCTTTCATGTTTAATTTTTAATTTGCATTTTAATATAAAGAAAACAAATTTTTAAAGTAATTTAAATATATCTTTTTTCTGTGTATTAAAATAAAGTGCTCGCTCTAGAAAAAAAAGCTCTTTATGATTGCTGCACCGCAAACGAAAAAGTAAATTGCATTACATAGCTGAATAGCATTTCATTACATTGTTAACAAGAGCTTAAATGAGTTTTTGAAGTTATTTTAACAACGCTATTATACATGCAAATTACTACATTTCTACTAATAACTGCAGCATTAAAAGAATTATAAAATAATATAAAAAAAAAGTAATACCTAGTATTCGATATTTTAATAAGTTAATTTTCTTAACTTGTTTTAATTTGCATTATAATTACTGATTTTCGTTTTTAACTAATATAACGTTATGGAAAAATTAAAAATTTGGTTGCTTACCTTGGTCCTCCTAAGTTGACGTTTTCCTTTGTACCAAGTGATGATAGCAGCAGGACGTGATCCTGCAGATTCGCAAGAAACTTCGTATCTTCTATCGGCCACCAAAGGAGTCACCATTTTCAAAATTTTCGAAGTTAACGGTTTCACTGAAAAAAAGATGAAATTAGAGATAAGATCTTAAACAGAGTGTGTATTATTAAATTTCTCCAATCAAATGCATGTACTTAAAAAAAGTGATAACTCGAATGAATACAGGGTTTTGTCCACTTAGAGCAACTTAGCCTACGGAGATTTAGTAATGTCGACTTTGCACACTTGGAACATCGGACATTGGCACAACTGGGATGGCAGTGTCGATTTTGTTGACACCAAATTGGGTCATAGACTATGAACCTGTAAAAGAAAAATCTGGGTGTTCTTATTCAGGTCCATGTTTTAGGAATAAGCTATTTCATTGCCAGCCAACAGGAAAATCTGGTTGGTTGCCGAAAGCACTGGCTTAAGGCCTCAGAATTCTTCAATGAAATTGTTAGAGAAGGAAAAAAGTAAGAAATATGACAGCATTCGGGATGCTACTTTGACATTTTTTCATTCTTCTACAAAACAATTTGGCTACTCTCTACAATGGCTCTGAGAGCGTGGCAGCTACACTGAAATTAATGTCTTTATGCTACACACCCGCAAACATAAACTCGTAATGGTACGTTTAAATTGAAGCGAACACGAGCGAACGAACGAACGAATGTTTGGTCGTGTTTATGGGTATTTGAACAGCGAACGAACGAATTCTGTCGTATTCGCCTGCGAATTCGTATGCGAATTCGTATGCGAATTCGCATTCAAATTGAAGTAATATGACCGAACGAACGAACGAACGAACGAGTGTTTGGTCGTGTTTTAGTGTATTTGAACAGCGAACGAACGAATTCGTTAGCATTCGCTAATCTTCCAAAGGCTGTGGGTAAATTAGCGAATCATCAAAGAAAGTTTTTATAATCCATCATTGAAAGTTAACTTTTATGCAGTTTTAATTAATTGAAAATATGCAGGTTCGGAATTATCAATTTTAGCTTAAATCGACAGTATTAGCGTTTTCGCTAACTCTTCCCTGCAAATAACTATTTCGATAAAGGAGAAGTAAGTATGTAACGATTCATTTTTCTACACCTGTCAGAGTGTTACGAATCCGTAAGATTCTGCTTCTGATACGTGAAAAATTAACATCGTTTGCGCGCCCGAGCGTTTTTTATTAAAAAAATGATTTGTACGTAATCCATCAGCAACCATCTGATTTCGTTTTTGTACCATCTGCGATAATGGTATAAATGTTTATCCGGCGTTTGCACTTCAACGTACTGCAAATGTACTCGAGGTCGCCGGTTAATTTCAATGTCCCCGATAAATTGGAATTATTTATTTAATTTTAAAATTATTTATTTAATTTTAATTTATGTTGGCCCTTCAGGCATCCCAAATATATTTTTTCATCATTTTAATTTTCCTTTGTAACGTCATTAATATTTTCATTCATTTTTCGTAATTTTAAAATGATTTAAAATATTTAATTATTTTAAATGCTTTAAAGTTATTTAAATTAACGTAAAATCCCATCGAAATTTATACGAAATTGAAGCGAACGAACGAACGAATGAAAGAATTCGTTCGTTCGTTCGTTCGTTCGCTTCAATTTAAACGTACCATAACTCGTAAACGGTATTTAGCTTATTTAGCGGTAATAGCTTATTTCCAAAAGATGGGACTGAATACGATCTCCCTGATTTTTCTGCTATAGGCTCCGGACTATCACGTTAGTTTATGAATTATTTTAGCCGTGTTGTGCAATGCTGACATGTCACTATGCACCTAGAGCACTTTGTCCCTAATGCCGCCTACACACGTTCAGGATGTATACCATCCAGATATACCTGTACAGGCAGACCTGCGCAGGTAGTCCTGAACGTGAACGTAAGGATGACACAAACTGCAGAACTATACAGTTTTTTCGCCTGTATGTGTGTTTCAGTATATCTGTACAGGCAGACCTGCTCAGGTAGACCTGAAACTGAACGTATAGAGAACACAAATTGCAAAACTGTACAGTTTTGTCGCCTGTATGTGTGTTCCAGTATGCCTGTACAGGCAGACAATTTTTTCGCCTGTATGTGTGATCCAGTATACTTATACAGGCAGACCTGCAGGTAATCCTGAACGTGACTATATATGGATGACATAAACTGCAGAACTATACAGTTTTTTCGCCTGTATGTGTATTCTACTATACCTGTACAGGCAGACCTGAACCAGAACGTATGGATGACACCAACTGCAATACTGTACAGTTTCTTCGCCTGTATGTGTGTTTCAGTATACCTGTACAGGCAGACCTGAACCTGAACGTATGGATGACAAAAACTGCAAAACTGTACAGTCTCTTCGCCTGTATGTGTGTTCCAGTATACCTGTACAGGCAGACCTGCGCAGGTAGACCTGAACGTGAACGTATGCACAACACAAACTGCAGAACTGTACAGTTTCTTCGCCTGTATGTGTGTTCCAGTATACCTGTACGTACAGGCAGACCTGAACCTGAACGTATGGATGACACAAACTGCAAAACTGTACAGTCTCTTCGCCTGTATGTGTGTTCCAGTATACCTGTACAGGCAGACCTGAACCTGAACGTATGGATGACACAAACTGCAAAACTGTACAGTTTCTTCGCTTGTATGTGTGTTCCAGTATACCTGTATAGGCAGACCTGCGCAGGTAGACCTGAACGTGAACGTATGCACAACACAAACTGCAGAACTGTACAATTTTTCGCCTGTATGTGTGTTCTAGTAGAACTGTACAGGCAAACCTGAAGCTGAACGTATGGATTACACAAACTGCAAAACTGTGCAGTTTCTTCTCCTGTATGTGTGTTCCAGTTGTATACCTGTACAGGCAGAACTGAACCTGAACGTATGGATGATGAAAACTGCAAAACTGTACAGTTTCTTCGCCTGTATGTTATAACTGTACAGGCAGACCTGTGCAGATGTACCTGAACGTGTGTAGCCAGCATTAATATAAACATAATAATTGACACTTATAAAAAATCTAAAGAGAAATCAAATGAAACAATCTCGACTTTATTTGTCTACAAATGTCTACCATTATCTTTTTTAATAAAATTAATTAAATCTTTTCTTTTAAAAAATTTAAATAAAAAACTCGGATTATACTTACAATATAAGTCTAAATTCACCATAGCTTCTTTAGGTTCGGTTAGTATGGTGTTGACAGCTTGACATGTAAAAATTGCGTCTAAATCTTTACGCGAAATTCCTGCCCAAACCAAACGATTTTCAATGACATCGCCTGCGTTGTGTTCGTATTGTTCGTCAACTAACATACCATTTACAAGCCAACGTACTACAGGTTCTGGATGTCCACCTACAGTTCGACATGTCAATGTAATATCGTCGCCTTCTTCGTGTGGTCCTATTGAACCGTTTAATTGACGACCCCATTTATCTAATATTGTTGGCTGTTCTGGTGGAACTGAAACAAAAGTAAAACATTAATCTCTAAAGCACAATGAGTCTTATTATTAAATTTAGAAAAATATTTAATGGCTCCATATTAATATTTTAGGTTTCAGATATAATTTAAACTTGTAACAATATAATTGTATAAATATCCAACCTGTGGACGCGATTCGACTAAAATTTAATGCAAACTGAGGTTATCAATAAAGAATTCCTTTTTGAGTTCAACAAAAGTGCCGAAAGCACAAAATGAGAGCAGCTTATTATGCGAAGTCAAAAGAACAAGTTAAAAAATAGTTATAGAAACATTAAAATTAATTCGGGCTTCTGAGACCAGGATTGTATGATTCAAAAACCATTATCCGAATTTAATAACATTTGCAGGACTATTTCCTCTTTCTTACAAAAAATATTTTCAATAATAGCACCACAATGGCGGGAATTAGGGCCAGTTTGAGTTTCGTTATAGAATTTGCCCTTAAGTTCAATTAGGTGCTACTTTAGCGTGCTACCTGAACACTTACACTGTAGCATGGAGTCTAACAAGACATTTGTCACAAAAATAATAAAGAAGTTATAGGATAGGTTAACTTTATACAGTAAAATAATCAATAAATAAAAAAACTTTTAAGTAGTAATTTTTTAAATGAAAATACGCGGAAACAAAGTTAGTAATAAATAGTAAATACAAAATACATATTGATAAAATTATCGTCCCTAATAAAATTAAATGAAAGCAATCAAATTGCACTTTATTTACTTATAAATAAATATCAATATGAAATAAAATTTTAATCTAAAATTGATTAAATATAAACGTTACAAAAGCTTCTGTTTGAATAATTTTGTTTAATATTGACGAAAATAATACATGTAATATTACATAAAATTAATATGTCTATGGATGGCTGTGTAATGTGGCAAGCATTAGGACATAAATAAACATTATAACAAAATATAATAAAATTAAAATAAAAGCAAATATGAGAAATGAGAAGAAAATGATATAAATTTTTTTGAGCATACAATTTCAAATATGGATGAAAAAAATATTACTTATAAACGTTGAAAAATGAACGATAAGGATCTTCGATACTGAACTTTTATGAAATAATTTTTCATCAGTTTTCAGATCCTACAACTAGAATTTTTTTGAGAAATCCTTATATTTAAAGCTAAAAATTAATCAGCTATTGTATCAAATACTTGATTTTTCCTCATCAGTAAGGGCAGTAAGACTTACAATTCTAAAATGTATAAATGGATGTTTCAAAATACTGAGTTTAATTTGATTTGATTTATTAAGTATTTCCATACGTGAGGTAGTTATACGTACACCAATGGTTCATTAATCAATGTACTCTGTAAACATAATGTTATCACTAATTTCTTAGTACAATTACCTCAATAGGAAATTTGAAGAAAAATGAGTATTTAAAAAAAATCGATCTCTGTAAAAAAGCCATAAAAAGATTTTTTACTCGTAAATTCATTTTAAGGATTTTATTTATTACTGCAATTACTTTTATTTTTACGCATTTCAATTTCCACCACTCATTACAAATGGACAATATAAAATTGAAGTTTCTTTATGTACTTCATTACCTACACATAAAAAAAACATTTTAGTTTAAAACTTTTATGACTACGAGGTTTCGTTTTGTATCAATATAGAAAATAAATAAATCAAAATACTGTACTTTAATGAAAATTATACATATTTCGGAAATGATTTGCCGTTTGAAATCGCAAACAATTTTTATGATTCAAATACAAACTTGACGGTATCTCGAAGAATCGTAAAAGATATTAAATATGCTGTAAAAGTTAATGGATTCTACACCAAAAACAACTAATATGACTGATATAAAAAGTAATTATTTATACCGCTCTTCAATTGTTTTGATGTCCCGAAATTTTGGTCAAAATTGTTTGAGTCAGGTATTGAATGAGGCAATAGCAGATTACATGACTGTAACAGTAGGTGATTAGTAGGGAAGCAGAACTGATTTCGTGATTATTTTGACAAAAATGACAATTGCTATAAAAAAGGAATAATGAGAGATATGATTGCTAATATACAATGTGTCCAGGTATTGACTTCACTATAGCTTAATTCACAAAAAAATTGGAATGTCATTACACGTTTCGAAATTCCGCCCTACTTGGTATAAAAAGGCAGCCATGAGAATTAAGAACAAAATATTTTCCCTTCCTTTTGGTCAATAATACGCCAAAAAGTTATTAACAAAAGTTATTCAAAAAAAGGAAATTTTTGGTTAAATCAGTATTTTGTGCGAATCAACGAAAAATCGTATCGTACTGCAAGAGAGATTTATGATGGCTAGCAGTGGAAATGCGCAGATACCTAAATTGGTATTAATCCTCACCAACGTAGCAGTAAACGTATTTAAATTATTAAAGAGGCGTGGCCAAATCTGCGCGAACTTATCCCTACCGCTCGCCATCAGGGATCTGTGTGGCAGTACGTATTACTCTATTTAAGCGATTTTTCGTTGATACACACAGAGAAAACCCACTTAACCAAAGTGTGCCGATTTTTTTGAAATTTTGTGTATGGCCATCATTTCGTACCTACTCTGAATACGTTTTGTCAATAACATTTTTGCATATAACTAACCAAATAGGCACTTTACCTAAAGAGAAAATAGTTTTTTCTCAATATCATGAACGAGTTTATTTTTAAAAACTAAAAATCTGCTTAAAATTCTTTTCAGACTGCAGAATTCCAAAATTTTTTGTAAATTATATCTATATTGTTGTCAATCCGTGATAGAGACACCATAGCTACAGAATTTATAATGATTCAGCTCTATTTAATAACAGCATTCCATATATCTAAATATGAATCTTGTAAAGTAGGTACCATTATTATAACAATACATGGATATAAAGGTCATCAAAACCACCAACCATGTAACAACTGCAATTCAAAATCTGTTGTTTTCTAGCTTTTGTTCAAAGAATTGGTGTTGATAATGATTTCTTATTCCTTTGTAATCCTGCTTTCTAAATTACTTGCTCTGGTATATTGCGATATTTTATCAAAAGTAAGTTGTTTGAATGTATTTTTATAGGTATGAAGCTATTTCTTTTTAAATTTTAGTTTCATCAAAATGATTATAAAATAGAGTACTTGAGAGGAGAATTAGATTATTTTGATAAATCAGTTTATAAGTACGTTAACATGACTACATTTAAGTACAATCGCACATACGCAGCTACCAATATTACTTTTGTATATAGAATTGATGTGGACGACAGTTAAATGTAAATAATATTTTTTAATTAAATTAAACATTAACTTGCACCAAATATTGGCTATGTCAATCAATCAATTAAATGTACGCCCAGTTGACTACAACACTCGTCTGCGGCTCATGTTGTAAACTTCATCTGCGGATAATAATAGCCTACTTTATGTGCTCATTAAATAATATATTATTATAAGTCGAATGCCTGTTCTCATAAAAGAAATAAGGCAGGCTTAAATTCGTCTGTGAGAAAGGTTTAGCCAAGTCTGCGCCAAGGCTGCACCATACACACAGGCCTAGCCTTCTAGTTTGGCCTGTGCAGGCGGCCTTAACAGGTCAAACCGGAAAGCAAGCCTTTGTCTGTGGCGCAGACTTTACATTCCGGTTTGACCTCCTGACATGCCTAGGGCAAACCGGAACTTGAACGATGTCTAGACGCTCCGGTTTAACCTGTGCAGGCGACCTTAACAGGTCAAACCGGAAAGCAATCCTGTGTCTGTGGCGCGCAGACTTTAGATATTATTTATTACATTATTATTAATTTAAATATTTCTTTTTAAGTTGGTGGTGCAAGCCTATAAATTTAGTAGTAACGAGTATCGCACATTTCCATTACGCATGTGGTTAAATTTATGTTTACTAACGAAAACGAATGCATTTGGAATGCGAGGTTTCGTAAAAACTGATCATGTAACTGAAGTAATATGTTTCTTCAAAAAGGTAAGTACGCAGACCATCTACACAAGAAATCGTATATAGATATGGGTCTCGTAAATGGTTAGAAATATATCTTAATACCATCAACGAATTGAATATCTCAGTAGCTAAAGGATATTTTGGAAATCCATTAAGATTCTGAAAACACGATTTCTTGAGACAGACTGTATACTGTATAGTAGCAATATATTAAGGAGGCAAATCGAAAATTACGGCTCGTAGCCACAAATGACCCTTTACGTCCATTAACCTTGATCACCAGACCGTGACTTCCTGGTAACTTCTAGGTAACACTAACTATTATTATTAGAGCGATATTTTAAAGCGATTAAGATTGATAACTGGTCATCATGTGACTGTGATTGCGTGTCCAAAATATAGTGCTACTCTGTATAAAAGTATTTTCAAACTTTTTAATTATAATCATGGCTTATTATTGTTAGAATACAGTTTACTACGGCAATTTCTTTCACCCAGACGAATCCCAATTTCCACCGCTTATGCCAAATGGACAATACAAAATTGAAATGAATTATGTACTACATGATAAAGAAATACTCTACGTCAAAACTATTACGGGATCGTTTATCGTCCCATTCCAATACCCAAGTGATAATCACTGAAGTAAATATTTGGTCATGGAATTATTTTTTAAAGTCATCCTCAAAGGCAAAATGATACTGGAAGTTTTAAAATATAATTTTTAAACTCTGTTCACGAGTTACCACTACAGTTCGAACTTACTCTGTTCACGAGTTACCACTACAGTTCGAACTCAGTTTAAACGATGATTGAAAAACTGGCCCTTAAGCGAGTGTACGTTATGTACCTAAGTGCCCTAGGGGATCAGATCGAACAGCTTCTATAAACACGATCTCCAATGGTTTTGTGACCAAATTAGAAGTAATATTTAATTTAAGAAGTAAAATTACCTGAACCACTGTCACGATTATAACATCATCTTTTAAATTAATTTTTTTGGTTGGGATTTTAGTGATTACTGTAATGACAGTATGCTATACAGGAATGGAGGAATGGTGCTCAAATAAAAAATAATTGGATCTTCAGTTACGCAAATCGCACGACTTTGCATCGATTTGAGTGGCAATTGAAAATTTTAAAGAAAAATTAATGATGTATATAATTTCAAAAGTTGATAATAAAGACACTCTTTTAGGAAATATTTTTGATTTAAAACTTAATTCGTTTTGCCAAAAAATTGTTAAAAACGAAATACATTTTTCAACTGAAAAGAACCTTAAGAGGGCCGTTTCTAACGAACGGGCGGGAAAGTTGATATTTAGACATTTCGCTCGTAAGCCTTAGCGACTTTAATATCCGGGTAATATCACTAATAATTATAATTCTTGATAGGTTAGGGCTCAAAGAAGGCAATGATGTATTTGAATATGGAAAATAAGAGCTTAATTAGTGAGAAAAGTTCAATTCAACTTCATGTAATTAAAAAAAAACAAAGGATGTTGGGTATCAACAACATCCTGTGTTTTTATAAATTACAGCAAGTTCATTTGGACTTGTCTCACTAATTAGGCTCTTAGTTCCTATATACAAATAAGTCACTGCCTTCTTTGAACCTTACCCTATCAAGAATTATGACTATTAGTAATATCAATTGGATATTAAAGTCGCTAACGGTTACGAGCGAAATGTCTAAATATCAACTTTCCCACCCATTCGTTAGAAATTCGTTAATATGGTAAGATATAGTTGTTCCAGGGAATCTTTGCCGCTGTATGTAAAGATAAGTCGACATACGTCGTTATAATTTAGCGTCACATTACGCAGCGCCAACAAAGATAGTTGCTACACTACGTTGCGTACTTAGCCGAGTTCTTCACAGGCAATGATCCGCTGGAACAACTGTATATATGAACATCCTGTTATGGGACAGTCAACCTCAAAATTATTGGCCACCCTGGCTATACTCCAAGGTAGTTGTTAGCCAACAACCACAAAAGGACAGAAGGGGAGGTTGTGATTTATTACTTGTTGACAAAATAAAGCTACCCCTCAATTTAAGTAGGGGGTGTTATCATGGTTTCATCCAAAATTCATACTAAACGTATAGCTAGGAGGCCATAAATTGTGAGGCTGACTGTACATCATGTATATCCAATCTAGTCTTTTTTTTGTAAAAATAAAAAGTAAACTTTTAAGTAATAGCAAACAAAATAAATCTAATATCCACAAAAAGTTCTAACCTAAAATTTGACTCCATTTTAAAGTTCATGTGCCTAAATTCTAAGTTTCAAAGAAACAAAAAGTCAGATAAGTTTGTGGAATTTTATATAGAAAAGTTTATTTTGTTAGTTTGCTTAAAGCTGATCGTAATTAATAATTTATAAAAAAATTTTTAAAATTTTTCGTTACAAACAAAAAATATAAAAAAAAGTTTTTCCGTGAAATAAAGGAAAAAATTGATAATAAAAACCTAAAGCATTTAAATCTGATTTAACGCCTTCCTAAATGGTCGAATGGTTCTCAAGTTTTGCCCTACACTTAATTAATATTTTAAAAGCCATCATTTATCTTGAAAATTAATGATACCTAAATTAATATTTAACTAAGAAAGCCTTAACTGTTTAGTTAATTCTACATTTTACAGTATTATTAGAAAAGTGTATATTTTGAAGCTGATAAAATGTTAAATTAGCCCATATTGACTTTAAAGAGCCCTTAAAGACCCTGGCGCACGACTAAGTGGGAGATTTTTTCCATTCAAAATAAACGATGTTCAGACACATTTTCATTACCATTTTTTACTAAAACCAGTGGCACTATTGCCAAAATTTAAAAAAAAAGCCTAAATGCAAAGGTTGAGCGTAGGTGTTAGCGTTTTTAGAATTAAAAAAAATTCGTAAAACATTATCAATTTTTTCCTATTTGGCAAGCTTCTTTTCCAAGTATAATGTCCAAAAGTTTTAAATTCTAAACTCGTTAGTATTTAAGTTCAACCTTTGCCTTTAATGTATTTTTAGAATTTTGCCAAAAAAACCCCAGTTTTAATAAAAAACGGGAATAAAATAGCAAGAAAGTACAATATTGAATAAACGTTGTTTTTTCTGTTTTTCATCAATTAGTTGCTAAGTGCATCTTTCTCTATAGTCAATCAATTCCTTCCATAAAAAGCATGTTGTGATGAGAACAATATTTTGACTTCTTTAACAAGCCTTTAGGTATAGATTGTTCAGAAATATAGGGAACTAATAAAAGTTTGACTCTTTAGCTTTAATTGTAACCCATGGGTCTGTAATAAATAACTCAAAAGCTTTACATTTTTCCCTTAAATTTGTTTAACATAAGTATTTTTAAAATACTAGAAGCACCTGCTATTTATTTAACAATCGTCGT
The DNA here is from genome assembly GCA_963924605.1 of Malthinus seriepunctatus. Lineage (NCBI taxonomy): Eukaryota > Metazoa > Arthropoda > Insecta > Coleoptera > Cantharidae > Malthinus > Malthinus seriepunctatus. The sequence goes on along the minus strand of OZ004600.1, from coordinate 115,169,292 downwards.
GAACCGTTTTAAGAACTTATTTATTAGTATCTGATTTAAATTGAAACAAAAATTTTTGTAAATTAAGGATTAAAATAATTTACTATGTCTGGAATTTCTAACAAACACAATCACTTACCACTTATAACTTCTTATTTCGATGTTTTTTAAAATATTTTTGTAATTGTCTTTCAATACCTCTTTCTTCTGGTAATAAACCTTTGTCCTTTATACGTTTAAAAACTGCAAAGATGACCTACAAATTTCAATTCAGGTAAACGGGTTTGGTTTAAAACGTTTCATTACTTCATTTTATAAACATATTATTTATGTATTGTAAAACGAGTTTTAATGGTATTTAAATATTTTATATTACCACCCCCTAAAGGAAAGGTAAAGGCAAGTATAAAAACGAGAAAATTGGCAAAGACAACCTTTAGTCAGTCTTTTGCAAAATCGTGCAAAAGGACAAGGGGTTTATTACCTGAAGAAAGACATTGAAGAGTCATTAAAAGACAATTTCAAAAATATTTAAAAAATCACAAAATAACAAGTTATAAGTGCTAAGTGATTGTGTTTATTAGAAATTCCTGGCATAGTAATTTATTTTTATCCTTAATTTACAAAAATTTTTATTTCAATTTAAGTGAGATACTTACTCATAAATAGTTTCTTAAAACGGTTTACGACGATTGTTAAATAAATAGCACGTGCTTCTAGTATTTGAAAAATACTTAAGTTAAACAAATTTACAAGCTAAAATTAAAGCTAAAGAGTCAAACTTTTAAGAGTTCACTATATTTCTGAACAATCTATACATCATCACTGTACCAACAATAATTTGATCGACGACCAAGACGTGATATTTATATTGAGGTCTTTTTTTTTACTAATTTGGACATGAATAAAATAATAGTTAGGAACTTATTGATCGTAACTTTAGTTTGAACCCCTTTATTAATCTTTTAAACACATACGTGTTACTCTTTTTGCTAATTCTATAATACAACTGAAATACACCTCACATTATTTCACTAGATACCTAGTATTTAATCATTCATCGGTTGAGCAACCATTCGTACAGAGGTAGTTAATCATATTAAATACATTATCTTACACAATGAACAACGAACAAGTAGGTACCACCGCAAGAAGCGATTTTCAGTCTCAATTTAATCAAATATTGCATATTTATTTGTGAGAAACAGAACTACTCTCTTAAAAATGCTCTAACGTTCTCAAACTTTGAGATATAATTCTACATACCTATAGGCAAATTAGAAAGTAATAACTAATACAGTACACTTTGCAAAGAAACTTCGATGTTATCGCCAAGTTAAGTGAAGAGTACTGTAAGTCGCTATAATTCATCTACATTAGCAATCGGAGTAGTGGATACGAGCAATAGATTCTCAAAAGAAAAAGTTAAAGGGATTGATGTTGGATGAGAGTGTCAGTCATGGAACAAACCCACCTTCACTTATTCATTGCTCGCCAAAAACTTGAGATAGATGCTGATGCCGCTTCATGCGTATGAGAAAATGTGGTGGAAGTCTCATCATGCATAAATCCACATCCCTTAGCGTAGTTGTAAAGGCACATAATTTGAAGGGTAAGATATTTCATTACAGTTTCGAATTAGCTGTCAATTGCTAGTTAGAGTGCGCCAGATCGATCTTGCTGCATAGAAATTCCTGACGACCACAGCGAAGTGTTTAATTTGACTATTATTACCTCAAAGTATGGAGAAAAAAATTTAAATTACCCATTGGGATAAACAAAATAGTTCTTTACTTCTGGTTTTGTATAAATATCTGGATAGTTTTTCAATAATCTTGAGCTAGGTATCAATAAACATTTCGTTTGAGAAAGCGTACTTTTATTTACTAAATATAACTACACTAAATGAACATGCAAAGTGCATTACCACTAATAATAAGTATTGGTAATTAATTCATGGAGATTTAAAATATTTAATTGTGGACTAGCTGTTGTTATTTAAAATTTATAACCACTAATATACCACCAATCAATCTTAAATGAAAAACTCCGATGCGGTCATAACAGGAAGATATTTTAAAATATTTAAAAAATGTCCCTATTAAAATTTAATAGTTTTTAATTTTCAAAAGATTCTTTAACCAAAAATACTACAGGCTAACTTATCCCCATCTTTAGGGCCATCCTGTACCAATTTTAAAGTAGTAAAAAAGGTAGGTATTGGTTGTTCTAAATAGAATAATGATCGATTGAATAGAAAACAATAAATAATATCGGATTTTCGTGTCTCAACAAATAATGGAAAATTTCACAATTGCAAACCAAAATAAAAAGAAACAGCATGGAAGAAGTGACGAGGATTTAATTTTTAACGGTTATAGAAAGAAAGAAATTTAATGCTATACAACTTCTTTTTCGAAGACTTTTACTGTAAAGCAAAGGGCTGAGGTGCTAGAGGCAAAAGTTTGACGAAAAACGTAAGCCAATAATTTTTTTTATATATTAATGATTTTAGATAGATATCTCGAAAACTATAAGAAATAGAAAAAAAATTAATATAACAGTCTGTAAGAAATTTGATAAGCTTTCATTTCACTAAGAGTATTTTTTTCCTAAGATCCGCCATCTTTGAGATATAAGCGAAAACCCCAAAAACTAATAATTCTTCCCAAAAAATAAAAGCAGCGTCGAGCTGGCTATAAAATTGTACACAATTGTCTACATTTAACCTTCGAATTTTGGACACACAGTATAAAATAAGTAGCAATGTGTGTTTAGAACCATCATGAGTTCCACTGTATAAGGGCGTAAAATATATAGCAAAGATTGAACTAATACTAAAACAGGTGCAGCAATGAAAATGAAAGTTTATTACCGTGTTTTATATGTTGCTGCATGTTAGTAGATAGAATCCTTCAGAATAATCTAATTATGCAGATGTATTAAGTGCTTAAAGTATTTTATGACATCAACGAAAATTGCTCCAACAATAGGGTGACATTTTTAGCAACATTACTTTTAAATTTATACTCTTTGTAGATAATGTTTCATCAGATTAATAATGAGAGTATAAGTTTGATAGCTATTGACTGTAATTACACTAAGAACTTTTTATTAGTCGGATAAATTTATGTCGCCTAGCAATTTGACAAGAAAAACTGTCATCGATCAAAATGGCGAGTCCTCGGTCGAGCCATTTCGTCTGATCCCAATGACAGTAAGTCTGTAACAGTATAAAATGACCCGTTATAGCAGCTCCTTTGTCCTGATATTCCTCAATAGATACCACCCATTTAAGAACTCTAAGATTCTAGAAGGTAAATTGTCACATGAAACCATGGCAGATGAGCAGCTTCCCAAAACAGCCCCTCTTTCAGAGAATGCTTTTTGGCTCTTTCGCCTGCTCTGTAAAGTACTTTACCAGGGGACCTATCATCTTTCTAGTATTTCTCGATTTCTATCATTCTTTGAATTCTGGAAGACCAATTTTCATTTGTAAAACTATGACAGATCAGTAGTTTCCTAACATGGTTCCTCTTTCAGATTATCCTGTCACCTCAGGTAATGACAGAGCAATGGACTATTGGGCACATGTAAAAACCTTACAGGTTACGATTACGATGTGGGTTTACCAGCACCTTCTGTAAACTCTTCAAATTATTGTAATTTTTTAAAGTTTCAGTAATTTTGCTGTACCTAATGGGTGTTTCCACCGCTTACAGATTAACTAACTATCTGTCAGTTAATAGGTAAGAGGTGCAAACGCCAATAAGTATGATAATGCTAGTCGTTTTTCTTAGAGAGATTTTAAATTTCAAACAAGATTGGAATTGAGCACTGTGGGGCTCGAATGGTTTTTGGTTTCTTGTTACTTTAAAGGATAAAAAAATGGAAAAACTAAATGACATTAACAATTTTTAATTTTCTTATAGTGTTTCTAAGATATAATTCCCATACGAACTTGAGAAGGATAACATTGAACATTTTTTCTCACATCCATCAGTTTGTTACTTATTTAAAATCCTCCGGAGATGATGAAATTTAATGGAAGTTGATATTTGAAGTAAAAACTTCATCTTTTTCATTAATAAGAAAACTCGAGTGAAATATCAGTAGGGGCGCATTAATGTAATTTAGAGAAAATATTTAAATACGGTACAAACATAAATTAAGAAAATTAAAAGTTTACATTAAAGATATACCAAAAGTTAATTAACTAAAGTAGAAAACTTTAATAAAAAGTGTTGTAATATCTGTAATAAATATCTCTTATTTTACTTAATTTACTTTTATTTACAAAAATACGAAGATCATCTCGAGCTAAATTACAAACTCCTTGCTGGTAAAAGTAATTTTTTCCTTCAACTCCTTAATATTACGTTATTTTTCCTAGTCAGTGTTTGTATCATAACAACCACCTGTAATTTTTCACTTCTTTTTTAAAATAATGTCGGTTATTTGTTTACAAATTTATAAAAATTAAACTTTTCAAAAAATTAAATTAATACTTTGAGGCGAACCTCTGAAAATTTTATTTTTCCCCAAAATGATTTTTATATAATTTAGCGGCTCTCGTGCATTTGACGTGTTTTAATTAAAGTAAATCTTTGCGACCTTTTAAAAAAGTTTAATTATTAAATCCTAATTTAATCGATTTGGAAAGTTTCGAAATTTTTTTTATCCCTACACCTGTTAACGAAAGAAAAACAAGATTTTTGAGGATAATCCGACACTATTTATCAGAATTAAACTGCAAACATTGTATAGAGGATATGAAAAAGATGAATTGCTTTATTTTGAAAAAATAAAAATGCGATTTCAAATCATTTTCTTTTGACGTTATTTAAAACATCGGATTATGTGATTAATTACACCACTCTTAATTCGCTTTATATATTAAATTGTTATATGCATATGTTTCATTGCGAGGAGAGGATTTTAAATGATTTATTTAATGGATTTCGTTTTTCATTACAGCTGCTAGCGCAGATTAACTCTCAAACTTTTTACAAGGGTTTAAGCACAGGTGCTGGTAATTTAACTATTTTGTAAAATAATGTTTTTTACAACTCTATTTAAAAAGGCTGAAATATTAAATGTTTTATAATTTGAGCCACTCGAATAAATTTTCCAATCTTTTTTTTTAACTTTATTAAAAGGAGGAAAGTTTTAAGGTGGAGCGGCCGTAACTTTTATCCTTGACGTCAAGATTTCTTTTTTATATTGTTGCTCGACAAAAACATTTGAGGCATTTTTCGACATTTTTTCCTTTTTGCTCTTCTCCCTTTTTGGTCAAGTCGTAATTAATTTTTTAAATGCGTGACTATATCACATATTGTATTCCTTGCACGTAATCGTTGTCCTCTCTTACACGGATAAAAATTTAATTTCCGTGGATTTGTTTTAAAATAGTGCGCTTCCCATTATGTTTGGTAGCGTGAAATGTATAGATTTGTCATGCATTTTACATGTTTTAAAATGTACGATTTTATTAAATGGAGATTAATAGGTGGAACATAACTATTTCACACTTAGCGTTGTTAATATTATTAAATAATGAGTGAAATGCCCGAATAAAATGACTTGATGTATCATCACTAAACTCTCCCATTTACTCCATTTACTTAACCTTTATAACCGACAAGTGTCACATCCTGACAGTTATTTAAATTTATGTAATTGTAAAAAATCAAGACTAATTAAACATTTTTCCTTTTCCACAGCCATTTTCACATTTTATTAACCGGTATTCTACTAAATCTGTAAATTTCTATTAAATGTTTTTTTTTCTACGACCACTGCTTTAAATGCTTATTGTTGGACAATCTACAACCTCTATTACAATACTAAATCCGCAAGTGCCTTATAAAAAACCGAGTTAGAGAAATGACGCATCAAGGGTCGAGTTTGTCTAATTTTCGAGCAACACGGTAAATTTTTATATTTTGATGTAAATAATCCTTTTTCTCGGCGTTTAAAACTATGTATTCTCTTTAGCAAGACAGATGATCCCATCTGACATTGATATTTGATGACAGATCCCCCCTACCTTAAAATTGACACACGGTGACAGATGAAATGCAGATGACTCCCTGACATTGAAATATTGTGAACGATGGCCCCTGTTGACATTTACATATGGCGACAGATCCCTCTCGTCCCTTGATATTGACATTTGGTGAGAGTCGATTTTCTAGTCATTGACATGATGACAGACCCTCCCCCTCACTTTTATATTAGTGCATTTAGAATTAGTTTTGTTCATCTTTCGTATTATTATAAGTTTAATTTATTAATTTAACTATGTTTAATATCTCCGTTTCAATTAGACGAATTTATCTACGTATTATCTTCATTTCCAAATTTTGGATTTATCGTTAACGTGAATTTTTTTCATTGGTACCTGAGATACGAATGCAAGAGTTTATCCAGCCTATCAACGTACAGATAAGTGGAAATTGTTACGAAAGTGTTTAATGTTTGATTTTTGGGATTTTCCAATTTAAAAATGTCGAATTATTTTATTTCCACGCTTTCTCCACTGGCTGCTGGCGAGTTTACATCAATCCTGTTGTGTTGTTGAATTTTGTGCCACAATAGTAAGATTTTACTTATTTGACATCCCTCTTAGGTGGCTCAGAAATGTTATTTTTCTAGTTAGATCTTTTGGCTTCTGACCTCCTCTATTATTTTATTTTTCATTCATAGCAAAATGAATTTTTAAAGCTTTTCATGAAAATGACGTAATCAATAGAACTTGAATATTAATTTCTTCCTATTTGATAATAAATGTACTGATCGCATACAATGTCAACTTAATTAGACATGCTGATCAAAAGCGTGCAGTTTAATAATATCTATGTCAATGTTGATGTTTGTATGCTAAGTGTGCACGTATGCAGCTACTTATAAATTTAAATGTATCTAATTGAAATGGAATGGTCAAGCCATACAATGTACTTTAGCCTCATTAAGCTTTAACAAATTATTAATCACATAACTTGAAACTGTCGCTAACTAACCGAAATGATAGTGATGATAAAATCAGAACACGTTCGACTTATCTTTTCAGAGAGGAGAGACGAAAATGTAATGGAAAATCCTACAAAATTTACAGGATATTGTTATGTGATTACAGCAAGAAAGAACAAAAATAATAATAATTTGGCCTAGTGGAAGAGTTGGGTCGTTCTTATACAAAACATGGCAGTTTCGAGTGTCTATCGCAGGTATAATACAAACTGGAATGATCCACGTGGAAAATAATAATGAAAAATTGTTGAGGAATTTAGAAGCACTTCCTGTAAACAATGGAAGGTCCAGATTCATCAAATGCTTGTTTGGAGATTCACATGTGTTGGAATGTCGAAAGAGTATTACCAGAGGCGGATTTGCAATTTTGCCGCCCATAGGCTATGAAAAATTTGCCGCTCCTACATGCAGGTCCCCCGCTTCAAACTTTGGGCCTCGGCACCAAAAAATCTCACGGGCCCCCAGTGGCGTAGCTACTTTATCATTTTTAATTTTCAAGGTCAAATAGGCTTAGATCAGCTTTAGGAATTTTTTAACATATTTTTGTACTGTGAAATTAAGCAATTTTTTATACTGAAAAAAACTTTATTTCATAATTATTTATTTGACCATTTGATAATTATTGTTTTAGGCGTTCACTGTTCATAAAATCATAAAAATAAAATATTTGTAATCTTTGCATGTCCATGTCCACCTTATAAAAAAGATAACCTAGTACCAACTGATCCCCCTGTTGTGGGGGGCCTGCCTACATGCAAAAAAAAGTGCATTAGGTCAAGAAAGGAAAAAAATTAACTTAATCTAAGTAAACAATTCCCGTTGCCTTTTGCTTGCCGCTCTTCGCTCGTCATATGCCTTGATTCTGTGCAAACCCGTAAGCTCTTTAGCATACACTTACACAATGGTTACTTTGTGCAACTCTCGTTCCGGATTCCGGCTACGCTTTTTATTAAATTTAAAAAAAATGTTTACAGAAATTTGCCGCCCCAAAAAATTTGCCGCCCTAGGCTATAGCCTATCAAGCCTATAGGTAAATCTGACCCTGAGTATTACGGACTATTTTATAATGCCATGATTTATGAGCCACCGATACATAGGGCCTCTTCTGGGCCTCCTTTTAGTAAGATAATAAGAGTTTTGAGCTTCAGAACTCGAATAAGAACGACCTGACGTTATTAATCAACCACTTGGCTCTGAAATACCTTCATCCTCATCCAGTAGCCGACGACGACACCCTGAAACCGTCTTTGGTCCTTTGACAACGACTGTACTCGATGACGATTCCTTGTAATGCGTAACCGTGACTGGTCTAATGAACCCTTGCACAAGTTGTTCAAGCGGCTATACTTATCTCATTGAGATTATTATTTTCAGTAAGTTTTTTTTCTAAACCCGGTCCTGTCAAAGTTTCTCGGTTTAAACATTAACCTTTTTCAACTAATAATAATCAGATTGTAATGATATTTCAAACCAAACTAATGCACAAACCAAACCACATAAGCACTCATAATGCTCAGGCATCCAGCACGGGTTCCACCGCACTGCACTGATGGTGCTTCTTACAGCTACCAGTACCCACCACACGCTCTCTCTAGAAGCGTGTCCCGCTATTACCATTCAGGCATCGAGCACGGGTTCCACCGCACTGATGGTGCTTCCTGCACCCATCAGCACCCACCACACGCTCCCGCGAGATGAGATAACAGTATTATTAGGATAAAAAAATAGAAGCAGCTTAGATCCCACTTCTGAAATATTAGAAACACAGGTTTTACAGCTGCTATCGCATTTACTCTATTTCACCAATCTCAGGAGATTTCACAAAAAGAGATCGAAATCTATGAAATGAAAACATTGACCAAAACTCATTTCTTAAACCTTCATATTACCAATACTCCATGAGTACCATCCATGTTATCATCATCCATATCCCGCACCCTAATTCCATGAGTTACATATTTGTTCATCTTGTATGGTAATATGAAGGTTGTTGCGTATTAATTCTTATGAGATGGCCATTAATAACTCTATCACCAAAGAGTTACCATAGACTTTTGCTTGATTTTCGATATAGAATCGGCTTAAATAAATGCTCTGCTCAATTATTGATAAGGATTGCAATCCAGTTGAGTTTTTTAAATCCCGGGATTTCGAGATTGACTTTTTTTCAATCCTGAGATCCCGGTACTCCGGGATTTATAGTATATTTTAATTAGATTTAGCCCCAAAAAATTATTTAAAATTAAAAGCATACCCTTTTACAGATACTTAAGAAAAAAACAATGAATTTGTGAATTGTGATAGTGTAAAAGCTCTTCTAAGATGCCCAAATTTATCTCCAATTTTAAAATACAATAATTTCCAAAATTAGATCTAAGAAATGACAAGTAATTACACAAGTAAGTACATAGGAAGCTAAATTATTTCGAAATTTTTGGAAAATATTTTAAATAGAAGATTTATTTCTTATTAATTTTAAAAAACTTAAGAAAAATTAATCTCGAAATCCCGGCATTTTTACATTTCTAATACCGAAATTTCGTGATTGAATAACCCTAATTATTGATACACTTCGCATATTTTGTTTTTCTTTTCGAATTTACCTCACTTACATTGTTTTGAACTTTAATCGCAATTACATAAGCTTCTTTAGAGTTACAGTTTAAAACTCTTATTAAATATTATATCTAAGTTTGAAGGAGCAATTAGAGTTAATTATTCAACAGTATAATAATGCAAAGTTTCACTTCAATTACTGACGGTTAAGTAAATTATTTGATTTTAGTTAAATTAATTACAAAGACACTATACAATTTTGCAACAAAATTCAAAACAATAAAAAAGTCGTTTAATATTAATTTTTCATTAAAAGAAAATAATTAACAAAGCAAAAAGAACGTCAATAAAATGATAGATGAGAAAAACGTAAAATTTTTAAAAGTAAATTTAATTTGAGGTAATCTATCAAAAAAAATTTACCCTAGTTTTAAGATAAATTAAATTGTACGTCATCCCTTTTTATGTTTAGTTTAAAATATGCATTGAAAATCATACCGGCATTATTAATTTGAGCAATCACAAGAAACGTACATACAGAAAATGTGATTTGAAAGCTGAAAATTCTCATCGTGATGCAATCCACTTTATAAAAGATCTCCAATTTTGGTGCTTGCTTTCTAAATCTGATTCTTGTGGGACTGCATGTGACTGATAAATACGTCGTCAAGGGATACAATCGTAGAAAAACTTTTAAGTAAAAATTTTTGAAATATTTTTTTTCATATAATACACACATTCAACTTGACATATTATTTGCAAATATTTTAATTTTAAAAACTTTTTTAATTTAACAAACTTTTCAAATTTACTTAAAGTAATTTAATTTTTTTGTTAGCAAAATAAAGTTGTATTAAAAAACATAAATAATTAATTTTTTGCCCTTTCTGTTTTTGTGAATTTAAGTACATAGTTACGAAAGAAAGTTAAATAGAAATGTATTACTCTTTTAACACTTCTGTCGTGATAGTAAAACTGACTATTTATCTCATATTTCTCAACATTTTATAACCCGATGCATACTGCATTTTCATTTAATTTGAATACTCATGTGTAATGTAAATTTCCATTTATGTTTAAAACATGCATAAAACAAACATGGAAAAATTATTCAAACTATTCAATAAAATAAAATTCTAAAAGTAGAAACTGTTTTCGTCTATAGAATTTAAAATGAAAGAAAAGATAGATGTAGGGGCGTATATCAGTCAGTTTTAAAATCGACGTGCTCTTCGCTTGCTATTTGGACACAACCGCATTACATATGAAGTGGCAATAGCCACGTTTTCCTACAATATGTGCGTCGGAAGTTGTACGATTTGGGAATAAGAATAAGGAGTAGGTCATCGTCAAAAATCAAGCCATAAGAGAATAAAAAATATTTTATCGTGTGCCCAATTTTTCTTACAAGCGCAATTTATTTTGTCTTCATTTTTGACCCACATTTTATAACGGTAATTACTATAAGGGATGAAATATATTATTAAGACGATAAGAGATTCTGCAGAATAAGCAATTTTTTGATTATCTGGACCTGGACCGATTCTCTTTTAAAAGTATGAAAATAGAGATTTTGTCTATTTCAAGAATTTTTTTATGTTCAAATTATTTACTAACGACAATGTAGGTTTCATCCCCTCCATTTTTTGTATACAATGAAATTTATGAGGTTTATGACATTTTTGTTCAGTTATCGTTATCATAAAGAAACGCTACTTCAGAGATTTTATTTTACAGAAGAAAGAAAAGAAAGTAGGAAAAACATTGTTTTTCCATCAGAAAAATATTTTCTTTACTATGGTTGAATACTATTCGATGAGATTGGATATCGATATCACCTTACTAGGGGTGAGTGGAACAGGCAAACAGGCAGGGTATCGATCATTTCCGAGTAGGCTGATAGCCTGCAAAATATCCCCTACTCTACCAGGAAAGAGCCATTTAGCTAATAATACGGATCGCAATAGACGAGTAAATATGGCGATTTCAGGCCAATTTCTCCAACAGAAATGCTTGATTAAACTCCCACTTATAAGGAAAGATCAAGACAGCCAAAGATAATGTAAACTCAACAGAATGGATGGTCATACATGGACTTCTAAAATGTCATTTTCGTCGCATTTCCACTTATAGGCAACGGTTGCTAACCCTCCTTCCGTATGTTTTACGTTCTAAGGTCTGCAATAAGTCACAGGGTTGGTTCTAACTAAAAACATAATCGTTTGCTCTGCATTATCTATCAGTCTAGTCGATTGATCTTAGTGTAAATTAACACTTGACTATCTTTAAAATAAGATGGTGTCTAAAGTAGCATACTATGAGTCACTTCGATAAATAAATGTTCTAGCCATACTCTGCCAACTGCATTATGAAAGACCACTGAAATGGTAAAACAAGAGCAACAACTCATGACTGAATAAACGCCTTTTATTAGAAGTTTATCTAATCGAATTTTTCAATGTCCGTAGGAAAGTGTGTATAGTGATGTAACAATGCAAAATTCTATCCGGATGCTGGACCAAAATACTGGTACAGTATTACAGCATGTTAAAATTTTTGTATCGTTTAAAGTAGTTACTTGTCATTTTTTTTCTCTAGTTGTCCCTAGCGCCGCCTCTGAGATCAAAATGGAGATAATTTTTACATTCCCTTGTTCAGCTCTTCAAGCACTTGTATTTGAGCCCAAACTCGAAGATCAAAATTACCCAATTTTAATTTTTGTATTTACCTTATCACTTATCAGCTTTATCAGCGATAACAGCTGATTTGCCGATAACTCGGCAACCATAAGAGCTAGAGCTCCCGTTTAATTTGAAGTGTGTATTATTTTTGTCTACGAACCCCTCGTCTCCAACTGAACGACGCTTAAGAGAGATTCAATGCAACACCCGCTTTCCGGTGTTACAGTGAACTTTTTTGTTCATAAAGAGATTAATCATAAAAATTCGATCGGAACCCATAAACTCATAAAGCGGCATGGGGACCCTTATTTGAGTTTTTTATTTTTACGCAGAAGTCAAGCTTGTGCCGTAACAAAAATCCATATGTTTTCTGTGGTTTTCTCAGAAAACAGAAACAGAAAATTCTCAGAGTCTTAGACCAGGGTTTCCCAAACTGTGCTCCGACGGTAAGTAACAAGTGCTCAGCGAAAAAATATTAATAACAAAGATTTCATGATTATGAGTCATTATCTGTCCTTCAAATTGTACTAGGTGCTCCGTTAAAATTCCAAGACCCTCAAAGTGTGCCATCAGAGCAAAAGTTTGGGAAACCCTGCCTTAGACTATAATCCTTTGTCTAAAATTTTTTTAACAGGTTTAGTACTCAATGAATGAGCAAATAAGAATAAGTTTACCATTATCATCTCTGAGCAATAGAATTCTTAAACAGAATGAGAGTAGTGAGTTTCTAAAAACATTGAACCATTATAATAGTCTTTCTAGGCAACGAAGGGGTTATAGAGGACATAGGAGAAGTAGGAATCTTTTTTTTCAAGAATGTGTTTGGATAGTTAGGAGGTTAAAATACTAAAAATCCCAGGTCCTAGTCTAAGGAAGGAAGGAGGTGGAAAAGTCTCATTTTTGGGGTTTTTGCTTATATCCCAAAAACGGTGGATCCTAGGAAAGAAATTACTCCTAGTAAAATGAAAGCTTATCATCAAATTAATTGTCTACAAGATAGTTTCTATTAATTTTAGCACCTCAGCTCTTCGTTTTACAGTGAAAGCTTGCTTTACTATTTTATCGTTAGGCAAATTTTTTTTCGAAAAATTTACGATTTTGTGGGCGAATATCTCAAAAACTAAAGAATAGAAAAAAATGAATAGACACAATCTTGTAAGAAATTTGATAAGCTTTCGTTTTGCTTAGAACAATGTTTTCCCTAAGATCCGCTGTTTTTGAAATATAAGTGAAATCTCCAAAAACCGAGCGTCACGCACCGCACCACTGCCCCTAGGACCGCACCGATGAAATAAAGTATTGGGTGCATTCACGAACATAACAGTTGTATAACAGTTACCAACTGCTACATCTTACTTCTACTATCGTGCGGTAATTTTGTTAAGTGAGCAGGTATCGAGATACTTCAACATAACGCAAATGAAATGCGCTCGAAAAAATGGCAACCGCTCCGCACCCACCCAAGTCCCAAAGCAGGGGTAAGTCACAGAACAATTTGGTAGCTGCTCCACAACTGTTACGTCCGGTAAATGCACTCATTGTTTTATATAAGAGAAGCTGTGGTTCTATGTGACCAACGCCGTGCCATCCAGCATTATACAAAACAATGCTTTTTTCCGCTGAGATGCTAGGTGCGATACGTAGACGTGGTAACGCATTTACTCGTGTGTGGGGTTTTATTTTTACTAGTGGTGACTATAGTGATATACGATGACTCCAGTGTACCCAATCTCTTAAAAAGCGACTATAGGATAGATACGGGGAAACACGAGACGTAAATAAGCACACAATTCAACCTAAACAAAAAAACTAAAATATTTCACCTACTTCATCCCTCTTAATTCTGAACTTAATGCAATTTATAAGAAATATGATCCTGAAAGTGGTAGTAAGTATTTATCAAAAATTTATGTTTCAACCCTTTTAAAATATTTTTAACCTCTTTTATCCGCTAATTGTAGAGTTGAACGAATTAAAATGATATTTTACTGTTTTACTGGATTTTCAATTGCATCGCTATACTAAAATACAATACCACCCTTAAACGTAATTTTCCAACTAATTTAATCTCCTTGTCAAAAGAAAAAATATTAACCCCAAAATGAGTGAAATTGTATGGTTTTAAACATTTTAAATTTCCACTACTTTTACGCTTCTGGAAGATTGAAAGAACTATCTCTAGGCAACAACAAACAAAATGAAACGTTTTTGTCTATTTATCGGAAAACTCTAAATTTTCAATTTAAATTAATCGAATTATTATTTTTGTTATTTTTTAACGTTAATAGGTAAAAGGAGTCGAATAACTGCCAGCATGATATTCACACTCGAGTTATTTTTCACCAACACAATCGCATTATGTAATATTGAAAAAGCTGGAAATGTCCCGAGGTCTTTTTTTAAGATATTTTTATTTTATAAAAATTCATGACAATGCTTTTATAATAAGAATTGTGAAAGAAATTCCTATTAATGTACCAAGATAGAGTCGTTTTACGACATCTGACATTCGTTCAACTGATAGAGCTAAATTTACAAAGATATATATTTGAAAAGAGTACGTATAAGAACCATGAGAACCATACTAGTTGAAATATGTTCTGGAATTTCATTTCCTTTTTAAAGGATTTAATTTTACAGAAAGTGCTTCTTTTATAAGTGAAGTGTTCTTAAAATAGTTTTCTATGTGCTTTATGAGCTTTCAGTTAATTTAATTGAAAAATTTACAACCAATTTCATTAAAGCATCTTGTAAATTTCAAATTTTATTCAATTACTTACTAACTCATAAAACTAAAAAGAAAATATATTATCTAACTTAAAACCACAATTTAAAAATTACAACATAAAATTTGAAATTAAAACTCTCAAAGAGAAATGAAAATGAAGACCGAGAAAAGTCGAGTTATTGATAAAAAAAAATTTTATGTTCTTCGCTTTTAGAAGATTTTAAACTCCTACTACAGTTTTGTTTGAAAATTAGACTTGCTTATAATTAATCCACTTTCATTTTCTCTTTTCATAATGTAATTACAGATTAACTTTTGGAATCTCCTAACTGATTTCATGCTAAGCAATTGTATTTAATATTCATGGTTTTCTTCCCTTTTCTTAGCACGAGGAAATTATTTTTCTTTCATCATTAAACACCTTATACATGTAGTTTTGAAACGCTAATCCCATTGTTTGGATTATCTTATTGCTAACCTGACTTGGGTTCAAGGAAAGGGCGATTATCGGAATAATTGATAGAGATTTTTGTTCTTAACCAACGTAAAAAAGTACTACCCCTATTTCAATTTGACAGTCGTTTTCTGCCTTTTCGTTATTAAAATGTAGTTTTTTTTTATAAAGATCAAACCAACATTAACAAAACAGTGTATTTTCGACTTTAGAGCTAGCTTTGTAGTATGAGAAGCACTGATAGGCAATACTTTGCAGCTGTTTTAAATAAGGTGGTTATTACGAGTCAATAGAAGTGACATTTTTCGTAAACAATGCTAAAATACGAATTGTAGATTTAAAAAATGTGGATTCGGGGATAAACTAAAGTAGCTTTTTACATTTATGGAATCTCGTGGGCTTGAAAGTTGCAATAAATTCTTCTTTTTAATAGTAAAACCCTTTAATATAAAAATTTTGATTCATATTCATATTTATGAGCGTTGAAAATCGTCCTAGATTTGAATTAAAATAGAATCGAGAATTAAAATTTTTAAATAGAAGAAATAACTGAAAAGGCGACCATGTTTCACAATGATCGTTTGTTTTAATGCTCGAAAATCGAATTTAACAATCGCAATCGGTGTGATACGGTTCGTAATGGAATGAAACGACTTTTTCATTTAAATCATCTATTATTTAAGCGGCTCACCGATTTACATTAGAACACAAGCTCCATATTACTGCTCCCCTAGTCGTATAGGGTGTCTCAGAAGTACCGCTCGCCGAAGGCTATTATAAGGGAAGATTCTAAAGAGTACGTATTGAGGATTTTCTCCCATATATGGAGGAATAATTTCCACTTTAGCATTCAAAGATGCAGTTATATACAGGCTGTACCAGCCAAAACTTTTACCTAAAATATAAGTTTAAAAACCTTAACAAAGAATACTAAAGATGCTAAAAAAGACATCAAAGAAAAACACATTTTGTGGAAACCAATATTTCTGGATTTATTCTACCTAAACACGAGACCGAACTCGGTAACCCACGAGGTAATAATGTCAAACACGTATTAAAGTATTACATTGCGCGCACTGCATGTGGATAGTGGATAGATTCGAGGCTAGAGCTAGAGCTTGCTAAGGATTTAGCAATAATAATACAATGATAAGTTCCTAATTTATTTGTGCTAAAGAAGAAAACATTGATTTAGAGAAACTAGAACTTTTATAAGCTTTGGGCAAAAAACGTCCATCCTCAGAAGAGATTACAGTGGTCAACAGATTTATACAAACCCAGAGGAGAGAAACCCCATCTGACTTTAGCTTTCATCCTCCCTTTAATTTTTTTAGCCTACCCTAATAACACAGTCTGGCCACGGCCCTGTGGAAGCAAGTCCTACTTATTAATTTACCTCGTGGGTTAGTTACTTAGAGAGTAAATTAGATTCATACATTAACGATCTTTGCGGGCGGATATATAAAAAAATATAAAAAATAAAGAAAATTAAATAAAAATAGTCTTCTAGGAAATTTGATAAGCTTTCATTTTTCTAAGAATAATTTTTTCACTAGGACCGACTGGTTTTGAGATATAAGTAAAAACCTAAAAACTGGACCTTTCCACCTCTTTCCCCCTTAGTCTTATAGCTAGAGAAAAATGAATACAAATAATCTTGTAAGAAATTTGAAAAGTTTTCATTTTGACAAGAAGAACGTTTTCCCTAGGATCCACTGTTTTTGAGATATACAGATTGAATAGTTTGAATTAGCATATAGGGATTTATGTGAGTGGAAAGAAATAAGAGATATTTTTAAATGATGACGAGAGAGAAAGAGTTATTTTTAGATAGAAAATAGGTGTGCATTAATTCATAATCTAAATATTTTCGTTTAAATCAAGAACCATTTTTAAAATATTCGCTTTAAAACACCAATAATAAAATTAAAATAAATTGTAAAAGTAAATACCTATCAGTTATCAGAAATTACAGGCGTGTAATTTAAATTTGAAATTAATAATTGACGGCTACCTGCTATCTAAAAATAAGTCGTTCTCTCTCGTAATAATTTAAAAATATCTCTTATTTCTTTCCACTCACATATATCTCTATATGCTAACTCAAACTATTCAATCTGTATGGATATAAGCAAAAACATCAAAAATGGGACCTTTTCACCCCTTCTCCCACCCTTAGCCATATAGCTAGAGAAAAACGAATGGAAACAATCTTGGAGGAAATTTAATAGGCTTTCATTTTGCTCAGAATAATTTTTACCTAGGACCGACAGTTGTTTTGACTTTTAATATTTTTACCTCCAGATTACGCCAAATACGTTCTTCAAGAAAAAAATACTACTTTCTTCCATGTGTTTTCTACACCCCTTTTTGAGCGTTCGTTGACTGAACTAAATCCTACGTTAAATCTCTTTCAAGATTAATTTTAATTAAGACAAAAATCTACCTTCGAATATTTCGTAATATATTTAGGACACGCTGTATAATTATATAGTACGTATAGCAAGAATGCAAGGGACGTGTGAAATGGAAATTTTTTTTATGTGAAGATTTAATGTTTTACAGTGTTCAAACACTGCAATTAACGATAATTTGAGACTGTATTTAATAATATAAAATTTTATAAATAGTGAAGATATTAAAGAGCATTAAATGTTCACCCCTTACAACTCATGCATGTGTACACGAACCTCTTTAATGATTCCCTATCCACGTTCAACCTTAGCTAAAATACGGTAAGCGGTTTACATAATTGCAGAGGTTGTGGTCGTTAATTTGAACTACTCCAAGTAGGGGATGCTTTTTGCATTGATTTACACTGTGTATTGTAATATTTACTTATACCGTACAAATTGATAAGGATCAAGTAAAAAGTTATAAATTTAATTTTCTTTCCAATTTGCTATGTGGTTTAGATGTAAATACATCAGAGATAAATAAACTTTGTTAAAACAATTTCAATGTGTAACAATAACAAACAGTAATAATTACAAATTCTCGAGAATAATAGACTGGTTATTGCAATTTCTGTTAGTCTGATGCAGTAAACCTCATGCATGCTAATAGAATGGCCTAATAAATATGTCTAATAAAACATGTAGATTTGCTTTATTATAATGCATCTACTTTAGCTTCCTTTTACAATAAATATATTATGAGCATTTAGTTTATGTAACAAACGCACACTAAACTATTCACCCTTAACAAGATACTTGATAAAATTTTTATTTCATTCCATAAAATATTTTTTAACATTTTGCTGCAAGACTAGACACAACTTTTATTATTCTTAACTCGGAAAAACTCAAAGTTGGTCGCTTTCTACAGGAAAAAGCCAAGTTTTCTTAAAGTTTTTAAAATTTTCAAATAAGTTTTAATTAATTCGTTTATTTAATTTATTTATTTAAAAATAAAAAGCAAGCCCAATAGATGGAAGAAAGTGTATTACTTAGGATCTGAGATGCAGTCAGCTGAATCAACAAACTGTAATCAGTGACATGGAAATTGCAACACCAAGAAAGACTAGGAATTTTTTGATAAAATTTGGCAAAACCGTCTACTCAAGGGTAACAATTGATTAAAATTTGGATGAGATTCATATCTGACTTTTGGTGTTGTTTTTACGTACAATATTATTTCGTTATTGTTGTGCTTGCCATTTTTCTGTTTTACTTGTTCTGAGAGTGTCCTTATGCCTAGAATACGACAGCGTGCACATTATTGTCAGTTGAGGGAATTTGAAAGCGGTCGAATTGCTGGCTGACGTAAGGTGGTTTTTCGTTTAGGGAAATCACCAATCGTCTCAACTCCACTATCATGCGAAGCCATCGAGCATGAACCAGAGAGAGTCAACAACGTCATAGAAGAGGATCCGGAAGGCTAAAACGAACCAATGAGGTGCAGGACCACCACCTTCGACTTATGGCATTACGAGACTTATTCTCCAGTACCAGAGCAATTGCTGACCAATGGTTAGATAATGAACGTCGTCTTGTAATTCTTCGAACGGTTTACAGTCGAATTAGAACTTTCGGCTTGAAATCTTATCGACTACATCTTGTGCTACCACTTACGGGTAAGCACCGGCAGCAACGTTTGGAGTGGTGTACATTGAGAGTGCACTGGAACTTGGAGTGGCATATGGCGGTGTTTAGTTAATAATGTATATGTTAGACTCAATCTCCGAATTCGCTCAATTGCCGAAATAAACGAGCAGTCCTAGAGTTGAGTAATCGAAAATGCTCAATCGCCGAATTAAGTTGTTATTTCGGAAATTGAACACAAAATTTTAATCAATTCGCAAACTGTGCAAGATGCTGTTACACGATTCCCGATTCTTGTAATATTTCGGTGATCAATTAGTACAATTTGCACAGTTCTGAGATTGAGTGTATTAGAAATCATCACACTGCAGTGTGAGCAAGCATAATTTATTATAAGCTATGACCGTTTATATTGGAATTTTAGAAAAACCCACCAGGACACTGGGGATAAACGGGTCAAGAACAAAGATAAATTCATAATAAATTATGAGGATCATCTTACCAAGTTCCTGTTTCTATTCTCTATTTTCAACAAAATAGGCGAAAAGCTTAAAATTTGTGCAGTTAAAGAAAAACCGATCTCTTCATAAAAGTATAGAAAGAAGTTCTTACGAAGTCATGTTTGGTGTATCTGTTCATGACTGGGATTCTGTAACTATGAGATAGATAGATAACTAAAGATACGCTAACGCTACTTACCTGCTCTCTATCGCTCTCCGATAAATGTTTAAAAATTGGTAAGAGAAGAATAAAGGGTAAGTAGCTTAGCGTTAGCTATCGTATCGCTAATAGTTACAGGATACCAGCCCATTTTAGCTATCATTATTCGTATCTCCT
This sequence comes from Malthinus seriepunctatus, assembly GCA_963924605.1. Lineage (NCBI taxonomy): Eukaryota > Metazoa > Arthropoda > Insecta > Coleoptera > Cantharidae > Malthinus > Malthinus seriepunctatus. Next base: position 115,148,982 of record OZ004600.1, on the reverse strand, counting down.
GGAATTTGCATCCATCCGAGCAATTAAAAATTGAACAATCTGCAAAAGCAGATTTTTCAGTTGCTCAATTGCCGAAAAGATTAAATAATCGGTTGTAGAGCAAACGCATCTTTCACAGTTCGCAGAATGATTAAGATTTTATGCTCAATTGCTGAAATAACAACTCATTTCGGCAATTCATCATTTTCGATTGCTCAATCCTCGGATTGGTCGTTTATTTCGGCAATTGAGCGAATTCGGGGATTGAGTCTAACATATATAAAGGCAAATCTACATTATTCTGTTTGGAAATGCATGATGGCTGCATGAGAGTCCGACGAAAACGTGGGGAACGACGCAATATTAACTTTTGTGTTGAGAGACCTGTGCACCAAACTATTGGAGTAATGGTATGGGGTGCTATAGCTTATGGAAGTAGGTCTCAGTTGGTATTCATTGGTGGCAATATAAGGGCCCAGAGAGAGGCCTACGTCAATGTCTCGCCATGACCAGCCAGATCTTTCGATCTATAGCCTATTAAACATGGAAGGGGAAGAAATTGACAAATTTAGCAAATGCTCTACTGACGCTGTTAGCTCTCCAAAATGAATTGCAAGTTGCTTGGGACAAAATACTCCAGGAAGATATTTATCACATGCTGGAACCGATGCCACGAAGAGTGGCGGAGTTTTGTCAAATTTTATCAAAAAATTTCTGTTGCAATTTCAATGTCACTGAGTATACTTCTGACGATTATTTAATGAGTGTGATACAACATATGATTCTTCTCTACAAAAATTTAAAATAGCAGAGACCAGAAGAAACCTCTCGGTAAGAGATAAATGATCAACCAAAATCTTAAATAAAAAGAAAATCAAGAAATATTGTCAAATATTTAAATAAATAATAATAATTTTTAAGAATATAAGTTTCAGATATAACTAAAATATTAATTTTTTACCAATAGTATTGTGGCGATCAACTACCCTAGTGGCTTCGTTCGTCACCTAACAGAGGTCGCTACCCCGAGCTCTCACCAGCATTTTTCTAGTTCTTAAGAAATATATATGTACCTGATTTTAACTCACACAATCAAGTATGTAGCGAAAGCCCTTCTTCTAGCGGAACCCGAGGAGAATTCTACAAAGAAATTTCACCGCCTGAAGAGAAGTAACTTCTTTTCAATTTGTTCTATCGGATGTTGTGGAACTTCGTAAGGCGCTGAAATTTCGTTGGAGAATTCTGCTCGGGTTCCGCTAGAAGAAGGGCTTTCGCTACATAAGCGGTCTTGTACTTGAGCCATCGTTGACAGAACGGCCTTGACCTTGAAAAAATATCAAATGGCCTTGAAAATCGGCGATACAGAATAAAGTTGTTGGGGGGGTGGCGAAAGTCAGCCGGGGAGTGCGTGTGCTGGGGAGGCGTTTAAGGCTATCTTGTTTTCGCTCACCCTACCTTTTTTGGCGATTTTTGATACTTGTAAAACGAAATTTTGAAGATTTGACTATCTTACATTAATTAAGGGGACTCTCTCATAAATCATTTTTGCATTGAATCTGCACATATATCGGAGGGTATCGAAAAATTTTGCGTATTACAGTGATCAGCATCGGTTGTTTAATGTCGCCATGTTTCCAGTTTTAATGTCCCCACATTTCAGCATTTTGCTAGCGTCCTCACAAGTATCTAAAAGCTTGTATGTATGTGTGGATGTAATCCGTCACGAAATCTTTAAAACGGCCGAACCGATTGACTTGAAATTTGGTATAGGGTCTTATCAGATAACGACGGAGTGCAGAAAGGAGTTTGTTCAAAATCGGTCTGCTAGGGGGCGTGTAATTAAAGTAAATAATATTTTTTTAAATGGCAACATATAATTTTTTTTGCACAATCCGGTAGAGAATTTTTTCCTGTATGCAGTGATATAAAAATATTTAACATTCTTTTGTTTTAATAAGGTTTATTATACAATTAAATATCTAATAATAATTGACAGTTAACGTTTCTGACTGACGTCAAAAAATTTTACAGTTGTCAAAAAATTTGACATTAATTTGTCAAAAAATTTTGACGTTTATTTTTTTTTATTTAGTGATTATAAAAATGTGTATTCTTTTGTTTTCTAACTGTTTTGGTCTTAAAATAATCAACTCAATCGGAAAGTCTTGTGTTGGTTGACACAACAGATATTTTTAATAAGTCGTAAGGACTTAACTAAATTAAAGGAGTTGTTAAGCTTAAGATGGAATGCCAGAAGAACTTAAAAAAGGAAAAAAATTAATAGTAACAAATTAAATATTTGATTTATCGCGTACGAGGAAATTTAATGCACTCGACCTTGCCTCATTTACACAGCTCGAAGTAGTCGGTCTCGGATAACAGTTCCAACTATCGTATAGCAGGTGCGGGAAAATTCACTTAGCAAAACATTCATGGAAGCAGAGGTTAACAATGTGACTACTTATGAACCACCAGAGAAGAGGGATGAACGATGCCGACGTTACCAAGCTTGGAGGCAGAATCTTGATGATTCAGAACACCTCAAAGTCATAGGTAAATCCACATCACAACAGATTTGGTCACGTGGGCCACTCTATTAATTTTCTAACCCTGCTACAATTAATTTATCGCATTTGTTGCACCGTGTGTACTTTATAAATTTCAATTACATAATTTTCAACTTTCAAATACCCTAATTGCCAATTGTTTGTTTTTACACTTTTAAGAAAATTTTCAATCAATTTATAATTAAAGAAGAATGTCTATAAACAAACAAATAAAACACATAGAATTTATGACCCTCTTAAAACAAAATGTAACAACCCATGTTCGTTCAAATAAATTAAATTCGATTACTGAAAATACGAGTTCAATTTGGCATGGTTTGCATATACCTCTAACCAACAATAACCTTCTTCATAACAAATCTAAGATTCTATTTTCTATTTCAGTCGAATTTAATTCAATCTGTTTGATATATTGAAAAGAAGTGTAAAAAAAAGTAGTATAATATTACAAGTGGTAAAATGTTTTTAAATTACCTACCACTCAAGTCGAATACTATTTATTCTACACTCAAATTATATGAATTGGTTTTGTTTTTCTTTCTTTCGAAATGCTGTCTTTTTCATGTCAAATACTGTATTGTTTCTTTTTATGTATCTAATAAAAAGAGACCTGCAAAACATGACAATTGTTTAGATCAAAGTAATTCGTTCACATTCCCTATTTTTAGAGATGTTATATCACTACCAGTTCTTCAATTTTATATGAAAGCACTTTAAAAGTTATTACTAATTGATCAAAATTAATTAAAATTTCCAAACGATACGTATAAAGAATCCCATTTATTTCATTGCTTACTATACTATAAATAAAAGCATTGGCATATTTAAATACCATAAATATTTAATTCGCAATTGTATCCAAAAATCGTTAGATAAATAAATAAAAGCAATAAGAAAACTTAATAATCTATAACCTAGAATGAATATAAGAATAAAATCTTACATTATGTTATGTCGCTCAATGGGATATAAATGGAGTGAACTCGATCTAACAAAAGATTTAATTCCATGGATGCTTTTTAAAAAGGAGCGTTGATAAACGTCCCTAATATACTAGATAAAACATGAAACGTAGGTACTATTATGTAATAAGCCTTTCATAGATTTTTTTTCTACAAAAACTTTATATCAACTAAAAGCCATTTATTATTGATGAATGCTGCATTTTCAATTTATAAATATTTAGTTTTTTAACGAATAAAAATTCAAATGGTTTAAATTGAAATGCACTTCACTTTAATGTAATGTACTCAAGTACAAATAGGTACAAGGTATATGCATATGTATGTGTACCTATATATTTTTACACCAACCAAATGACTAAAAGGTAATTAACTCAATTCATTAAAAACACGTTTTTTAAAATTCGTTTGGATAAGAGTGATTGAATTTGTACCTACTTTTTTGCTATTAGTAAAAATATTTGATGTCCGCAGGGAAACGTATCGGTATATAAAAATAAAAATATAGAAAATGCACACCTTTGCTTTTCTGTTGACATGATTTTAGAAAAATCTCCTTATGTAGTACAATATGATTGAAAGAGTTCGTGAATTTTTTTTATCTATTTTCATATAAGTATAATTTCCCTAGGGAAAGGACCTTCGAAATAATTTTGACTGACTGATCGTGGCATGCGAGAGGCAGCCCATCGAGGGTCAAAATTATAAGTATTTATCCTTTCCCGAGGGGTATTTATTAAGACCGTTTGGTGACAAAAAAAATGTATGTCACTTCGTTACAGACGTTAATGTTAATATTGATATTTTATAGAAGCAATTTCTTAAAGACTTTAGAGCAATTAGCAGAAATAGAAGATTCTGCAGCAGATTCTTCTTCAACATCGAGTATAATATATTATGTTGGACTATTGAGATGCTGATCTTGACATATTTGCAGTGAAAATTATTGCTGTAATTATGTGAAAATTGCATTCCTTATATGGCATTATTTAAACATAAAAGGGAAATATTGTAGAAAATTAACGTCAAAGTCGACTTAACTTAAAACATTAACAGTTCAACCGATGTAGAACTGCAAATTTTATATTCTTTAAGATTGTTTTAACAAAATAAGTTACGATTATGTAGAAAATTAAATATTTCCCCTTACATCTCAATTCCACTTCCCCTTGTCCAATTCTTACCAATTAAATACGGTTTGCTCTTTGTATCACCAATAGGAACACACCAAAAGTGAAGTATTTTATAATCATAAGAAATCAAATTAAAGTTTTAACGATTAATTTATATCCATACATATGAAAAAAGCGAACTTCCAAGCCGGGAGTCGAACCCAGGCCACACAATAGGGTATTTTCCAATTTTTTAAATATCGATTATTGCTGCGTTATTGCATAGCAAAGTCGATTATCAATGACTTGGCCACACTAAAAATATTTCAATCAAAAAAGTTTTATTAAAAAGTGCTTTAGTAAAAGCATTAAATGCTGCAGGTTCAAAGTGAAAATTAAAACGGAAGTGACGTAGCTGGTCGTACCCATCACTTTGTTGCTTAGTTACTTGTGTTAAATGTCAGTTAATGTGTAATCAAGGTTATAATAAGTTGGAACTCATTAGTTGAATATTGACGAATATTGACAGCTACGACTCGTGACGTCATGCCGCTTTTATGTGGGAAACTTTATAGTTTGAATTTCAAATAATTTTTTTGGCAAAACCTACAGTCGCAATTTTTCTTTAATGTGGTTTTGAGATTACGTTATCAATAAGGTAACTTTCTAGATACATTTTAAAAAATTGGAAAATACCCTATTTCCGGTCGAGGGCTCTAACCACAGAGCTATAGGGGCTCGCTTCTTTCATATGCAGAATGGATGCGTCATCATTCACACTGTGTTATGATTTGACGCGAAGAAAGCGCTCAAAGTACCATGGCTGGCACGTATTCAAATTAAATTAAATTGAGAGAGCTAATACTTGATTAAAACTGTTAAATAATAAATAATCATAAGAAATCAAATTAAAGTTTTAACGATTAATTTATATCCATACATATGAAAAAAGCGAACTTCCAAGCCGGGAGTCGAACCCAGGCCACACAATTTCCGGTCGAGGGCCAGCCATGGTACTTTGAGCGCTTTCTTCGCATCAAATCATAACACAGTGTGAATGATGACGCATCCATTCTGCATATGAAAGAAGCGAGCCCCTATAGCTCTGTGGTTAGAGCCCTCGACCTCGTTACATGTAGAGAGCCCCAAGCTCCCATTCGGAAGGTAAAACACATCATTGAAAAGTTTAAAGCCCCCTTCTTCAGTTAGATGTACGGGATTCCCAGCTGTGACATCGTTTCCGTTACAGATTGTCACGTTTCATTTCCACCTATTCTGACATTCTCCCTCCCCTATTCAAATTTGAACCGATGACGCTATTTTGAATTTTTAAATTGGAACGCTTATAATTTAAATTTCTTACTTATTTTTAAGCGCCATCTTTTATTAGTTTTAAAGTGACACGCTCCATTACCGCCTATTTTAAATTTCGCTCCATTTTTATCAGCTGTGACGTCACTTTCGCTCTAGAATCTCCATTTAGTGTTACTACTTCTGAATATTCTTTACTTTGTATTGATAATTATTAATTATTGATGATTATTAATTAATTATACTTTCAACGTCTCATATTAATTACTATGGCCCAGTAATAAAATTTCAAAATTGAGGTTGAAAGAAAAATAATCTTTAGCAAAAGTTTCACTACTGAAAGGTGGCGAGGGTGGCTTCCTGAATGTATGTATGTACCAGAAGAGGCTCAAACGTACCGATCCTCCCATATGCAAAGACTGCGTAGATTATTTTTTTAATAAGGGGGTTTTGCTGTCTATGGCTTAATTTTTGAGAAAACTAAAATTATGGTCGCGCCACACACACATACACACGCTTGCCTTCCGATTTGACCGGTACAGGCCGCCTAAACGATATCCAGATGCTCAGGTTTGGCCAAACTAGAAGGCAAGCCTGTGTGTGTGTGTGTGGCACAGGCTTTTGCTGTACACTGGAAGTCTGGTGGAAGACCAGAAGGTATGTGAATTTTTACCACATACTCATGAGACCTTCCTCATCACATTTCAGCAGTTACACTCTGTTTTTTCCCAATTCATCAGTTGACTGGGCTTCAGAACCGATAACTCTTACCCAGACGGATTATTTATAATAAGACAACTAAGAGAAAAAGCGATGGAGTTTGATGTAATTTACAAGAAAAAAGAAAATGAAGGACGAGATATTAATTACTTAACGGCGCGGCGTTTGGAATGCAATGAGCTGTAGAAGTGTCAGCAATCTTTATAACCTTGAAATTATTTAACGGGGAGATCTAAAACCTGGAAGGGAGAAATAAAGTTATATTTTTATCTACCGTGATGGTTAAAGAAAAATTCTGCTCAGAAGCATATTTTTAAGTTGGTGCCTAATTGGTCTTCTGAAGACAACCATGGAGAAAATATTCTAGTTCTAACGGAGAAGAGAAATCTTTCCGGATTTTTGGTTTTATACCAAACGAACCCTTTATAATTAGAGTGAAAATTACCAGCTCACCCTCGTAGTTTTGTAACCTAATACCTACAGTCGAAGGGTTGAATTAATTATTTTCACTTTCTTGGTGTAAAAATTAGATAAAATCTTTAGATGGTAGTTTAGAAGTATGAAGAAAGCTCACTATTTATGCAAAACTTTGTATATTCTTCTGCTAAATAATATTTTATATTTTCCATACTTTAGTCTTTTTAAATGAGATTTTCCCTCTTAAGCAGTAAAAAAATAAAAGGAAGAAGTTAAAAATAATTGCGCAAATATAATCAATATAAAATCACAAAGTAAATCTTGATTTTTAATTTGCTAATAATTTCTAAGTATTGTTTCAAACGTCGTCTTAACAATACTTTCTTTTTGTTCCTTTTTTGTTTGAAATGTTAAGTTTAAAAAGAATACGCTTTTCAGTAATTTTCCGGTTCTTAATTTCTTAGAACGTATTTTCGAGTATATTTGAATTTGTGCTTTTTCGTTAATGAGGTGTAAAAATTCTTTTTTTTTAATAATAGGCTTCTTTTTCACGACTTTCTTTTAAATTCGGGAATTTTAAAGATTAAAGAATTTATTTTACATTGTTCGCAACAAAAATATTAATGACAATTTGGGCGATTTACTTTGTTTTAAACCAATGACCTAAATGTTTAACTGAAACAATTTGATTACGTCCTTTAAATTACGTACGTTCAAGTTATCAGGTTACATAGGTGGAGCGCACATCAAATTGATAAACTGAATTTCCTAGTTCAAATTAAATCTTCAAACTACATTAAAATCGGCATTAAGCTCAAGCTAAATTCGAGAGGGTTACGTAGATGTAACTTAATGTGTCAATCATATGTAATGCGGTCGATTAAGCAGTTCATCCCAATAACGTGCCTATAACTTAACTCTCTGTTCCATAAACTTAAACAAATTGATTTCCAATGCTTACACATAAGATATTTAACAGAAAATATAATACAGGAAACACTAAAAGTCACAAAGTATACAAAGACTTATTAACGAGGCCTTAGCAGACGGATCTGGTTTTTAATTTACAATTCTTCATTTGAGAATTTTTATGTAAGAAATTTTATCGTCGATGGTCAAACAAAGAAAATAAGGCACTTGTAAAACTGACAAGAGACAAAATTTTTTACAGAACTGTAAGCATATAAAACTAATAAACTAGCGAGTAAGTGACAAATTAGCGTGGAAGGAGGTCACTCTTTTCAGAAAAATTCTATCTACTTTCTGAAATGCGGCTTAAATCGTGTTTTTTTTTTGAAAATCAATAAAGCCAGAGTTGTCCCAACCGCCACCAATTGATGTTGTACCTCTTTTGTCTAAATTAATTGAATATTTGGTAATGGATTTTGTACTTTAATATGGCATAATGAGAGAGATTATTTTGAGTAATGAAGTTATATCCCCTATATTTACCCTAAGTTCCCTTCATTCATTGCTAGATCTACCCTAACGTACCTACATGAGTGTAGTGTAAAACACAGCAAAATAAATGATTGAAGACTTTTAATTATTGTTTGGAGGTTGGTAGAAGCAATTTTGAACATTTGGTATCAAAAATAGTTTTGTATTTCGTATTTTTATGCTCTACTAGAGTCAATTCACGATTTTGGTATGTTGTAGACGTACTAGAGTAGTCCCAACGAAAGAATCCCAGAGTAATCCCACCGTTGAAATAAATAAAGCGTTGTTTTATATGAGAGTGTGCTAGAGACACTACTAGGTGGGGTGCGTCAACATGGCCACACACTACTGCCTCTTATTGAATAAATAAATACCCACTAGTCTATCAGGAGAGTCATTTAGCTAATAATATGGATAATATGGACGAGTAAATATAGCGATTTCCAGTCAATTTCGCCAACAGAAATGGTTGCTTATACTCCCACTTATAAGGAAAGATCATGACAGTCAATGATAATGTAAACTCGACTCAATGAATGAGTCATCCACGAGCTTCTAAAATGTCATTTCCGTCGCATTTTCTCTTATAGGCAACGGTTGCTAACCTTCTTTCCGGATGTTTTATGTTCTAAGACTGCCTCTTCATGATTTTATCATGTTTCTAACAACTCTAAGCTATACCTACGATTGTCTCTTGCAAAACCTACGTACCATAGATGACTCTTACAGAACATTGTCGACTAAATAAACATCTATACAGAATGTGTGTTGCTGACATGACAGTCCCTAATACAGAGGATGCAATAAAAGGGATGAAACAATTGAGCGTGTTCTATGTCACTGCCCTACGTTAGCGCAAATTCGAAAATCTATGTTAGGGGAATACTGGTTTAATATGACCAATATCAGCCACATTTCACTTTGTAGTCTCATTGGGTTCATCGAAAGGTTGGAATGGACTCATGAACGAAGGGACAGAAGGGTGCGTCACCATGGCCACACACTACTGCCTCTCATAATTTAATCAAGTTCTCTAACAACTCGAAGCTATACGATTGTCTGTCTCTTGAAAACTTACGTGCCATAGCTGACTCTTACTGGACATTATCGGCTAAATAAACATCTATACAGAATGAGTGTTGCTGACATGGCAGTGCCTATTACAGAGGATGCAATAAAAGGGATCAAATAATTGAGCATATTATGCTATGTCACTGCCCTGCATTAGTGCAAATTCGAAAATCTATGTTAGGGGAGTACTGGTTTATTATGACCAGTATCAGCGAAACTTCACTTTCTAGTTTGCTTGAGTTCATCAAAAGGTTGAAATGGATTAAAAAATGAACTCTTCCCAAAAGGAGTTGCAATAAAAGGATCTTATCCTACTAATATACTAATCGTAACTGATGACTTAATTGAGGTCGTCGACTCAAACTTTAAATTTAATAAAAAAACCAGCTGCTCTTATTTCCTATCAATATTTCAAAGAAATTAAGTAGAAGAGTAAAGCTTATCATATTTAGCAACAAAATCGACATGTCTCGCCGTTTTTCGGAATCATCGGGGTATGAACTTTTAATTGGCCCACCTTGTATAATTATGCGATTCAAACAAGCCATTCTAAAGATCCGCATGATTAACTTCGTAAATTTATATCTTGTCTCGTGCTTGGAGTAAGTGAAGTTAAAAAGTGGATTTGTACGCATTTTTAGTATTCTCCGAACACATTGAGAGTTGGTAGAGATGAGCCAATTCTGAACGTAATAAAAACTAGAAAAGTCGCCTTCCATTGATTGATCATACGAAAACTCCAAAACCAAAAAACGAAACTCATAGTTATTGATAAAATAGAAAACAGAAAGCAAGCTTTGAGTGTTAAAGTGGCATAAAACAACTGACTGATACAAAAGGCAAAAACTTCTTGGACGTTTCAAAGATGTGAGCGTAGATAGAGCAAAGGTAATGTTACCAACGTGTGAAATTCGGGCACTGCACGAGAAGATGAAAATAACGATACAAAAGAAAATTTTTAAAAATTAGTTTGTTGTTTTCTAAAGGTAAACAGACTGGAAAATTCTTTAATTCTCATTTATTGCTTTTATAAAATAATTAATCCTGTAATGGAACGATTTTTCCTCTACATATTTTTGACGTTTCGCGTTTAAAATTTCATAAATTCTAAATATTTTTTTCGAATTTATAACCAAAAGAAGAGATAATATTTTTAAATAAGTGATACACTTACCAATAACAGTAAGATTATAACGGAAACTTCGAGTTTGAGCATTACGGAAGTCCACTCGGCAACGGTAAACGCCCTCGTCGTGACGCCGGATGTCGTCGATGACGAGCTGCGCGGGTTCGGACATTGTCCGGAAGTACGCTCTCGAACCAAATACTTCCGGGGCCGACCAGTGGCGAGCTTGCGAGAGAGGTTTTCCTCGTACATCGAAACTGTAAGACAAAAATGAATATAAATCACACAGCGTTATAAATTTAATCAACAAAGACGTCAACTATTGCGAAAACAAAACCTTAAAATATAAGGGTTGTTGGTTATTAATATATTAAAAGTTATTAACAAGTCTTAAAATTAAGAGAATCGAGTTTTTGTTCGTAAGAAGTATGGCAAATTTAAATGAAATATGTATTGTATTGTTTCTGGCGCGAGGATATTATTCCATTTAAAATTGCCGATGTTTTATTTCCATTGTTGTATTTTCGTTGATATGCAGCCCTCGATTTGCATTTGTTTAGTAGAAAATCTGCGGCTCCAAATTGCATTACAATACTCCCAAGTTTTATTCACAAAGTCGATTTTCTTGTTTTCCTCTTTCTTTTTCAATTATAAAATTTCATATAACGAATAATAATTAAAAAGCTATAAATATTGTTTCCCAAACAATTAAATTTTCTTTTGATACTTAATTTATCTTTTTCTATAATTGAACAAAAAAGGAAAAAGAAAAGTTGTATACAATTTTAAAATTGACTGCAACAAAAAATAAGATACTTAATCGAAGTTAAAAGTAACTTTTGTGTCAAAAGTTTCCAAAAGCTTTTTAACCCTTTGATATCAAATTTATTTTTTAAAAGGCAATCATTTAATGATTAAAATTGTACCTTTTTTTCCGATCGCATTAAAGTAAATTGAAAAACATTTAATTTATTGAAAAATTTCATTAACCAAATGACTGATATGGTCTTTGAAAACCTGATAAAGAGTTATATTGATCGTAAAACTATCCGAGCTTAGTAAATACAATCATTGGGTAAGCACATAAAGTAGTCGTAAAATGGTTTGAGTAATAGAAAATGGCTAATAGTAAAAATTTGATTACAGTTTACTTATAAAAATTTTAGTAGCAAAAGAGTGCGCCAATTTAAAAAATTTAATTAAAATTAAATTGAGTTCTAATTAAAGTTTTAATGTCGAATTAATTATTTATTACAAATCGGTTAAGAGTTGCTGTTGCATTTTTAAAAGAGTCGTGGCTAATTTTCATCAACGTGAAATGCATTTTTAACTACTTCTTTCTAAAGTTCAACTACGAACTGAAAGAAGACATTAGAAAAGTTTTTAATTAGTATTTTGGTGTAGGTCAATCAAGGATTTACTAGTTTCAATCTTTCGAGTTCTAATTATAATATTTGAAGCACACACAGATTAATTAACATTCTGAGTGTTAAGGGTTTAAAAAAATATCATCATGAAAACCGTTTTGATGAATGATATAATAATTCCTTCTAATTAATAATTTCTGAATGGAGATGCCCAAATTTGATCACATTATTGGAAAGCTATTGAAAAAAGCTTTACAGAGGTAAATAGAGTTCAAATTGGACAGTGGTTCAATTTATTTTTATTAAATGGACTCTTGACTAGTAATTTGACCCCTACAGTTACACCCTCTTAACTACCTGGAAAAGTCAATAACTTTCAGGATATAGAGAAATCGCATTTAAAATAATCAAAAAATTCCAGTTACTTTTTTTTTTCTATAAGACTTTAGGTTAGGGTAGGTTAGATTAGGTTAGGGTAGGTTAGATTAGGTTAGGGTAGGTTATGTTAGAGTAGGTTAAGTTAGGTTTATTGCTGATTGAAAAACTTGAACTTGTTCATAGAAGTTTGACCTCCAAAAGTATTTGAGCACATCAGCAATTGCTAATCTGCTGACCTGCCGGGACCTACTCAGCAAATCAACCCTTAATGTAAATAGTCTGTCTAGAATTTCCCGGCACTCTTGTCTTACTGCTTAACGCAGATCTTCTATTGACTGAGCTTGTCTTTCGTAGGCAACAGAGAACACACTTCAGATGCTCTATCGGAAAAATTCAGTGGTGATCTAGGAAGTCAATTTGACAAGTTGGTCCAGAGTTTAAAAAGCTACTTTGTTGTTGTCTGGAAAATAATGGAAATCGAAGCACCGAAGCATATTTGACTTAACAAAAACTATCACATAAATTGAATGTTACTTTACTTAGAAAAGTACTTTGCTGACAATTTTTCCTGGCTCAGCGGGAAAGTTAAACTTCACCGTTACCTATTGAGTGACACAAAGGCGACTTTTTCTGAAGAAAAGAAAAAGTTCTTTTTCTCCTATACTATTTGTTCACAAATGTAGACAGTTGTGTCATTTATAGAATGAAGACTAGATTACATCGAGATTTTTCGGTACAGCATTATGAACAATCGTTCGTACTCGGATCCACTTTTACTACCTGGATTCGCTCAAATTCTGTCAAACTATAGTAAAGTACGTTATTCTATTAAAGCGGCACGTGGTTTCTGCATCTATCTCATAGAAGCCGCGCTATAGTTAACTAAATTTTGTGAACACATATTAGGAATGAGTCACTCTCTATAATTGCGGAATTGGACTTTAGATCTCTTACATTTTTATATCACACCCCCAACTAACATTCTTGTCTTATAACCTTTAACTAAAAAGCCTGATTTATTTTATAAGTGCTACATTCTTGCTCCTCAAGTGCTAATTAGTTGTTAAGAGGCTTTATTAAACATTATTTTGTTCCCTGAACTAAATAATTCTTTAAAGTAGTACCATAAACGTTCTTACAGCAAAATTATAAATTTGTTTATAGGACTTACATAAAATTGCTTTAAGAACGTTTATAAAACTTTTTTTACAACGTTTCCCTAACTGCTTTATAACATTTCTGTAATTGAGCTTCTTATCTTCACTGCAACTCTTACAACATACTTATGAAAATGTACAAATAAACGAACAAATAGCTCACAATAGAAACCTTAAGAAACTGTTGTGTAATAGCAAAGAGTGCATAGGTTATAGAAAAATATGTCGTAATACGAAGGTTGGAATTACGTGTTGTGATTGGTTGGACAACAACCAATCACATCCCCAAAATCAAAATAGAAAATTAATTATTTTTTTTAAATTAAAAAATACATTACTATGTTTTGTATTGAATGTTTGGATAATACATTCAAATTTAAATGTTTTTAAATACGATCCTGTATCTGCTTTTTTATTAGATACAACACATATTGTATACATATTTTGTAGTAATCACTAACTGGGTCTAATTGTCCTATAGTAGTTGCTTTCGTGGCAAATGCATTTTATAAGGAAGAGGCCATGTTGAAAGAACTACAACACGTCCGAATCGCCGCCATATTTGACAGATAAAATAAAATGATTTAAATTATTTATAGTATTACTAGTTTTAGAGAGAAAAATAATAATGGTACTTTAAAAGTTTTATGTCTTTATAAATATATTAGCATAATTTTATTATCAGAAAACGTCAATTTCAAAAATATTAATTTTTTTGGGAATTTAAATAATTTTAAAAATATTAAGCAAACGCATGGGGCATTAAAATTTCATGATATTTGTGGTATATAAATAACAGTAATCTTCGCTTCGTATGCAAAAATAATCCTGTAGGCCATGCATATCATCTCCAAAAAGCTTTGACTTAAAATTCTTAGCCATGATGGATCGTCATGTACTACAACTTTTTTTCAATCACCCTTGAAATTTATCGTTTAGACCGGTTAAGGTAATATAGCTTGAGAACTAATTTGTTTCCTCAAGATACGTCTAAGAAAATATTATTGTATTTATAGATGTTGCTTTCTGCAGCTCTTAACAAATAAAATTGAAATTCTAGTCATTCTTATAAATCACCTATAAACTCATTGTATTGAATATCTATTATTGTTTCATAACTATCTGCTAAGAGTGTTTACAGGCGTTATACAACGACCTATAATAGTACTAAATTGTTTTATATACCTGCGCCCATTTGGGCCCTATAAGGGTTGTATACACGTTTAGGAAACGTTTTTATGGCAGCAATGTTTATAATTATTGTTTTGTAAAAGTTCTTACAGCTTTTATAAACCATCAAATTGTTAGTTGGGCCTAACACGAGCACAATGCTTCTAAAAATATTTTTTTCTTTTTTCATGACAATTCTTGATTTGTTGTTCCTTGTGTCCATGATGGGTGTGATGTGAAACCCTAAATCCAGAAGAAAAATGATTTTTCTTTAATTATTAATATCAATGAACTCCTACTTGGGAACACGTACCTACTTGAATATTCAATCAAGAATATTCAGTCGGTAACCTGACCGAATATTCGGTGTTAGACTTGGAATCTAAAATCACCATTTGTTGCATCATTAATTCTTAGAATATACAAGGCCCTAACCTTCGTAATGCTGAGTTAAAAATGAAACGTCGAATACCAAAAGGGGGCTAAACGGACCCCAGCTATTTTCTGCTCTGAGCTATTATTATTCGGTAATATTATGGTCGATTCTTGTTCCCTGGAGCTTTAGTAAGAATTTAAGCCCAAGCATGGTTTTTTTAAATTAATTAAAACCGCCCTAATAAATTTTTATCTGATTTTAAACGTAGGTATTTGAGAATTTTTATCTCCTAGAGAGGTTGTTGTAAACTAAATGTTATCAAACCGGTGTCAATCAATTCGTTTCGATGTCAGCAACAATATTATGCGCATCCATAATATTTAAATTTGAGAAAAATCCAAAAAAACGGGAAAAACTGCGATTTTCACACTTTTGTCCTATTGCTAATTGAAAATTGCCATTTCTAATAAGTGGCCCCGACAATACTTTACTAATTATTTAATAACAATAATAACAGTAACGCAAAATTACCGAGTATGTATTTTTAGTTAGAAATAAAATAAAAGAACCAAGTTACAAAAGCGTTAAACAAATAAAAATTTATTACGA
Organism: Malthinus seriepunctatus; assembly: GCA_963924605.1. Classification (NCBI taxonomy): domain Eukaryota; kingdom Metazoa; phylum Arthropoda; class Insecta; order Coleoptera; family Cantharidae; genus Malthinus; species Malthinus seriepunctatus. The sequence goes on along the minus strand of OZ004600.1, from coordinate 115,133,220 downwards.
AAATGGCAAGCCAAAAACAGACAGTGGGGTCCGTTTGGACCCCATTTGGTATTATACGAAGATTGAAGAAGTTTCCTTCTTACTGAGGCACAGTAAAAAACAACCAGTTGTTTTAGTGGAAGTATTCAGTTGAATTAACAGTTAGGTACGAAAAATTTACAAGATCCAATGTAAATTTATCCAATAAATGTAAAAAAATGTAAACAAAAGCTGCACTTGTAAGAAAATGAAAAGAATTTTCTAATTAATTGCTTTGTTTATTCTTCCTACGTTATACATTTTATATTAAAGAAGACCTAACTTATTAAAAGAAAAACTTACTTTGATGCGTTTTCTTTATTTTTAAATTACCCACGCTCTACTTATTGGCGTTATTATATGGCACTTTTACAAAGAAAAACTACCTACGTTTTTGAAATGTTGGAAAGCACACACAAACACTTCACCAATTCAAACATAAACTGAATACTAGTTGTCCGTTTGATAAGTACACGTTCGATTTTTATTTAATAATTTAAACTTACCTTTTGGGGGTGCCTGCTGCCTGCTTTTAGCTTCGGCTAGCAAATACAATAATTTAAACAAATTACCTTCAAGTATCTACTTGGAATAAAATTTCAACCACCTGAGTTCGGGGAAAATGTGAGTGAAAAATATTAAAATGTGGGTCACTCGTGTGTGGTCACTGGTCTAATAAGCAGCAAAGTTTGAACTGGTATTATAAAACAAGATATGGGCCCGATAAGTTTTGAATATCAAATCAAGTCACGTGTAACTTTATATTTGACACTGTTCGTGCCAAATCATCATAAATGTTTGATTTTATTACTAAAAACTGAATATTACTATCGTAATATGCTAATATCATACTATATGGCGGACAAGCTGAGCTAAATGGTAGTTGCATTGTTTGCAATATCTGCATCGAAACACTAAAATACACGCTAATCACGAATAAACCCTCATTGTCTAATTATTATAACGCAGAGTATAAACGCAAATATTGTTAATAGCGCTTTAGGATATTTATTGCCGGAAAATCTCTAATTAAACTTATTTAAAAAATATAAGCTGTAATATGAGCAGTGCGATCTTGTTGAACCGTCGCCCAAAGGCGCTAGATATGTGAGGACGACTGCTGGATTAAGACGATTTAAGGACATGGAGACATTATTTGCTCTAGGCACCTAAATTGTCTAAGCTGGACTTAAAGAAGCATCAAAATATCGACGGTGGAATTGGAAAATTTCTTAAAGCTTTTACTTTTAAAGTCAACCCTGGTTAATTGAGAACTATTTTTAGTAAGAATATTAATTTTTGTATAACGTAAATAATTCATGAGGAAAAAAGTTTTCCAATTTTTTAGCAAATAACACAATATTATTTTTTCCATTAATCATTTCCTGTCTCTTCTTACTGACTGATGGTGACAGACTTATAATTTCGTTAAACTTTTTGTATGCATCGGCCAATCTGAAAATTGCGTGATTCGTTGGTACTTTAATTAGATTTTATTTATGAAGCTTGGAAGTTTGTAGGTACGTTGTGTAGTTATTTGTTATGTAGGCAGTAAATGAAAACGTATAATATAACTTGATCGAGTCCTCGTTATACTCCTTAGATCTATCCTAAAACTAATAGTTGATCTAAGATAAGGTAAAGGGCGGTCAGTAACTTTATTACTATGGGATAACCGTATTAATCAGTCAGACCTTCTTGGCGTTTGAAATCGTCTCTGGATTTACAGTTACCCCTCGTTTATTCAAATGAAGATGGATTTGTAATTATCTTTACTTTGTAAATAAGTAATGATTTTGGAGAATTTGCATCGAGATCTGTCAAGGTTCAAATTACTCCACTTTATTAAGTTTAAACTTGAAGACACTACAGATGATAATTAAAGTAAATGCCAAGGATTAAAATTTGATTGTTATTTATTGTTTTAGAAATATTTTTCAACTTTTAATCAACTTAGTTAAATAATTTGATTATAAATTTTACTAAACTTGTAAATCTACATATTGCGTAACTCGCAATTCAGCACCCTATCTATCAAACTTTGTTAGCCCACATACTACAACACAGGTCTCGGTTTCATTTTTCATTTAAAAATTTCTTAAAAAAACTAAAAAATATTTTGTTTTACTATTAACTCCAACCTGTCATATATTTCTGTAAATAAAAAAAAATAGTTCCTCTATAATCATTAATTCAAAATCTAGTCATGAGATCATGACTCATCCTCTCCCTAAAGAACCATTGCTCCCACATCCACAGCAACTTTTTCAACATTTCTATTACTGGATGGGTGTGAAAAATCCCAAGGAAAACGAGGAAAGTGAAGAGAGACAACGGGAGAATACTTGAGGGTTATTCGTCCATATCAAAGGAGGTGTAAAAAGAAGATGAGGCATGAGGTCATGACGTCATGACGTCATGACTCATCCTTTCACCAAAGAACTATTGCTCCCACATCCACAGCAACTTTTTCAAAATTTCTATTACTGGATGGGTGTGAAAAATCTCAAGGAAAACAAGGAAAGTGAAGAGCGACAACGGGAGAATAGTATGAGGGTTATTCGTCCACATCAAAGGAGACGTAAAAATAGGATGAGTCATGAGGTCATGACTCATCCTCTCCCTAAAGAACCATTGCTCCCACATCCACAGCAACTTTTTCAAAATTTCTATTTCTGGATAGGTGTGAAAAATTCCATGGAAAACGAGGAAAGTGAAGAGCGACAACGGGAGAATAGTTTGAGGGTTATTCGCCCACATCAAAGGCGACGTAAAAAGAGGATGAGGCATGAGGTCATAACGTCATGACTTATCCTTTCACTAAAGAACCATTGCTCCCACATCCACAGTAACTTTTTCAAAATTTCTATTACTGGATGGGTGTAAAAAATCCCAAGGAAAACGAGGAATGTGAAGAGCGACAACGGGACAATAGTTTGAAGGTTGTTCGTCCACATCAAAGGAGACGTAAAAAGAGGATGAGTCATGACTCATCCTCTCACTAAAGAACCATTCGTCCTACATCCACAGCGACTTTTTTTAAATTTATATTTTTGGACGGGTGTGCAAAATTCTAAGGGAAACGAGGAAAGTGAAGAGCGACAATGGGAGAATATTTTGACGGTTGATCGTCCACATCAAAAGAGACTTGAAAAGAGGATATGTGATGAAGTCATGACTCATTCTCTCCCTAAAGAACCATCGCTCCCACATCCACAGCAACTTTTTTTAAATTTCTATTTCTGGATGGGTGTGAAAAAACCCAAAGAAAACGAGGAAAGTGACGAGTGACAATGGAAGAATAGTTTGACGGTTATTCGTTCACGGCAAATAAGGAGACGTAAAAAGAAGTCATGAGGTCATGACCGTTGCTACCATTGGTACCACATCCACAGCAACTTTTTTTAAATTTCTATTTCTGGATGGGTGTGAAAAAGCTCAAAGAAAACGAGGAAAGTTTGACGGTTGTTCGTTCACATCAAATAAGGAGACGTGAAAATAGAATAAGATGAGGTCATGACTAATCCTCTCAGTAAAGAACCATTGATCCCATATCCACATAAACTTTTTTGTGTTTCTATTCTAGACGGGTGTTAAAAATCCCAAGCAAAACGAAGAAAGTGAAGAGCGACAACGGTAGAATAGTTTTAGGGCATTTCACTCAACAATCGAGCGTAGGCAACTCCAATGCATGTCTTGATATTTGAACGCCTTATAATGGCAAAACACTAATGTATGGGACAAAAATTTATGTAGGACCTACCAGCAAATTGGGAAGGTTTTACCACCCAAATTTTACTTTAGGGCTTAGGGGGTTTGAAACTATCTTTCGAAGGAGAAAGCGAGAGCTCTATAATAAACGGTTACGGTATTCCTGACTTCATCATTATTGTGCAGCCTTATGCGTAAACGTACTCCATTCGTGTCGACTGGTTAGGACAAGTTCCCGAGGAGACATCGGATGATCATGGTGTCGTTACTCACCAACAGCTGGCCACTCAGCGTGATACAGCTGTCCTGCGGTTACTACTTACTATTATAATGAGGAAATAAAAGAACCCTCTTCCCCCAATAATTACTTCAGTGATATACATCTTGGGTATTTCCTAGACCTGAAGAGACTGATCAAGGTGTGATCAATTTACAAAAACTTTTCACATTTTCAAGTTCTTTACCAGGTTGTGAAAATAATACCAGGAAAGTTTTGGCCGTTCCTGAAATACAGTGTGTCCAGTATAACGTGCACAGCATGGGGATCTCGGAAACCGTAAGAGATACGAAGTCGGTTAAATGGAAACAATTGTGCAGGATTTTATGGCCACCTCGATACTGCTTTTGTTTTTTGAAAACAATTATTAGCACTCTAGATATTTGAGAAAAACTGAAAAATTGCATTTTCTTTAAATGCTTATAACTTTTTTATTACTGGAGATAATTTCAATTTTCAAAAAAGAGGTAATAGGCACTACTAAAATGCAAAATGCAATGCAATAATAAGTTTTGGAGATATGATGCAAACTTATGTTTTTTTAAATACAAACCTAACCTCAATTTTATGATTTTAAAAAGCTCATTTTTTTCTCTTTTCAAAAATATAAAGGTTGATAGGTTTATAAAATTTTTTTAGAAGGTACTTTTTTTTGAATTATTTTAATCGTTTTTTGATATTTATTTATTTAATTCAGTTGTTTCTTTTTTATGAAATTGTTTCATAGCAAACTTGATTTTTAAAATTTATTTGAACATAAATAACAAAATATTCTATTTTAGTATTACCGTAAAGGAATTAAAAAAATTAACCCTATCAACCCTTATATTTTTGAAAAGAGAAAAAAATTAGCTTTTCAAAAACATAAAAATGAGGTTAGGTTTGTATTTAAAAAAACATAAGTTTGCATCGTATCTCCAAAACGGCGCATTAAAAAAATTATTTTATGAATTAATTATTTGCATTTTAGTAGTGCCTATTATCTTTTTTTTGAAAATTGAAATTATCTCCAGTAATAAAAAAGTTATAAGCATTTAAAGAAAATGCAATTTTTCAGTTTTTCCTAAATATCTAGAGTGCTAATAATTGTTTTCAAAAAACAAAAGCAGTATCGAGGTGGCCATAAAATCCTGCACAATTGTTTCCATTTAACCGACTTCGTATCTCTTACGGTTTCCGAGATCCCCATGCTGTGCACGTTATACTGGACACACTGTATATCCAAAAAACTTTAGTTTTGGATTTTTTTATTAATTACAGTGAGTTTACAGTGAGTACTCAGTGTACATCAGACGTGGACTAATGAACACCGTCTGTCAGCGGTCGTCAGGCAACGAGTTTTTCGGAGCGATGTTCCGGCCGATTCGGGGTCCAGCGAGAAGATCAGCAAGGGAAAACCTACGCTGATACATCTTCCTAACAGGGGAGACATTACTCCTCACAAAAAGGACGATGCTGCGCATTCGTGGCCAACGGACGGTCCCAGCCACGGTATAAAAACACGGTATGTCAGCGCGCAGATTCTCTTCTATCTCTGTCGTACAATGTGACGTCACATGAGATGCACTGACGTAGTTTTGTCATTACAGGTACCATTTGATTTTTTATTCAAATTTGTACAAAATAAAATTATTGAGAAGTGATAAAAAATAGTATTAATTGTTAATCGAATTGTGGAGGTGTGTTTTCTTTTACCATGGTCCCAGCTACTTAGCGGGAACCTTTTCAACAGTCAATGCGTGAGCATCACTAAATGAGTGAGCAGACGTAGCATATACCCTGCCTGGGGCTCTCACTCCACCCGCAGTACCGATGTAAGCTTAATATTCAGCCACCATAAACGGTAACGGTCGGGATCTGGTCCCTAGGTTAGGTTAGGTGAAGATAGATTTAGAAGATGACATAAGGCGATAGGAACTACTATTCACTTTAAGTTTTAAGAATTTTCTAAATCTTCTAGAAATAACAAAGGCAACGTTGGAATTTTTCAGGATATTTCAGTAACACGAGTTGTCTCGAATTTTGTTTCATAACATGAAAAAATGTGCTACTTTTTGTAGTTTGCGCAATTCTAAATCTCCGCAGGTTTAAAAATTCTCAAAATGTACTGGTATATTGTAGAAGTGACCACCCTATATGTATAACGTCTCTGAAGAATTAACTTTCTTTAGACCCTTTAACGTTTCAGCTATTTATTTCAAGTGCTTTAAAACGTTTAATTATTTTTAAACAGTAATTGCGGTTTAAGAAAATTACAAATTTCTAGCTTCATTTCCCTATTTATTAAAATTTAAACGAAAGAAAAAATTAAAATTTTCCTAACCAAGTGCCTTTAGTTCTTAAGACATTGATTAAATGTTTTTAGAGCAAGCTGTTATTTAAAGATGATAATAAATCAGCCTGTGTAAATAATAAAAGTTTTTTTTATTATTCTCCAGAGAAAATTATATTATTTCCCATTTTCTTAAATAATGTGCTGGAGGCGCTAAATAATGATGTTAACATAAAATTTTATAGCGTAATATAATGGCGTTACTAGTGCCAAAATAGTTATCATTAATTTTTAAAATTAAATTGGAAGCTTCTATTCCAACTACCATTTATATTCACAAAATACTATAAGTACACAAGTAATTAATAAGACTGCAGCAGCAGTAGCCCATTTGGCTACTACCCAACTTCTTGGCAAGTGCGGTGAAATTTCCACAATCGTGTGCAGTAAAATTCTTTAGAGAATAGAAAAATCTTATTTACAATATCAGTATTAAGAAAATTTAATTGAAATTTTTTCCAACGGTAATTGGCACTTTAATAATCGATTATACCAACAAGTAAATTAAATTCAAAGTGGCTCTTATCTTCAATCTTCAAGGACATAATTAATGAGTATTATAATGAGCTAGTTTAAAATTCAAAAGTAGTAAGAATTTCTTCTAATAGTTTAATTATACTACGCTTTTTACATAGATATTAGAGGTAATAGATTGCGTGCAAATCTACAAATCGTACGTTTTGAACTACCGGTAATCAAGCAGGCGGTATGTAATAGCACCCTTTTACATGGCATTCGATGTAATTGAATATTTAAATGTTTTACACGAAAATCCCACGGCTCATTTGATATACGGAATATATTTTTTTTATAAAAAAAAGTGGAGTAAATCAGAAGTTCCCAAAAGTTTTTCAAGAGCGATAAATTAATAACATAAAGTAGGAACGTTTTCAAAAGACACGACTTTTTAACTATGCATGTGGCATTTTTGTGATTTTTTTTTATTTATTCCCAATATTTCGACCCAGCTGAATCCAAAAATTGCAGTTATCAAAGCGTAATTTTAACCGGAAGTTTTGTCCAGCCGCAAACTACGGAGACTAGGCCCAATAAAGATAATTAAGCGGAAAAGTTGGCATTTTCCTTCCTGATCGTTCTCACAAATTTTTTGAATTTTTCGTCTTTTCCAACTGCGCCATTTCATATTTGAGGCTCCCTATGGATGCCTCGAAATATTCCCGGTGGCCTACTTCTTCTGCTATCCCCAAATTGTGGTTAAAAATTGACACTTTTTGTGAAAATTGTAGCGCCCTCTGTTTGGGAATCGTAGAAATTATCTCATGGTCAGTTTTAGTAGATGGTTAGAGGTAATTTTTGAGACCGGTCCGAAAGCCGTAGGTGCAATAGGTAGAGCCCTAGTCTTCTTGGCGCAAGAGTCATTTTTCACCCCCTTTACTGTAGGGAGGGTATGGAAACTTTCGAGGAACCGATACCGGAACGACGATATAAACCCTCTAGGGACTCCAGAACCAAAAATTAAAATCTGATCCAAAAAAAAATTTTTTTTGCTTACACTGAATTCCCGCGGGCTCCTTACTTTCCGAAACCGATGAACAGATTGTTCCAAATTTTGTGCTAGACGATAACCAGATAACGTCTAACGTGTAACTGCGAGCTACATTTTTGAATTTTGGCCTAGATTTCTTTTTACACCTTTTCAAAACTGTAGGAAGATTTTTTGGAATTTTATCTCGGCCGCGCAGCGCGGCCATTTTGTGATATTTTTTGAAATTATTATGGTGGCGTTTTTGAGGACGCGCGAGAGTACCCAAATCGCGATTTTGGCATCGATTCGACCATTTTGAATTTTTGGCCAATGGAAACCTATAAAAAAAGTTGGATAGCTAGGATTTGTTCGAAATTTGGAGAGGGGATAGCTATGGGTGTGTCTTACATCCCTCCAAAATTTGGGCTCTTGCAATCTTTGGATGACTTAGTTGTTAATTTTTTTATTAAACTCATACGTCTTTCTCAATGTCTTTAAGTACCGTAAAATTCCTTTTTAAGGATCTAGAGAGTCGGTAGAAGCACCGTCTGTTGTCAAAACCGAAGACACAATTTATGATAGACTTGTATAGAGATGATTTGCTCTGTTGATGTTTAAACAGATACATCCTGGCTGGATACTGGGACAGTTACCTCTCTGAACTCACCGAGATGCTTCCATATACTGGAAACAATGCTTTATGCATCGAGGCGGTTTATACAACGAAACAAGCCAAAACGAATAAAATAAAATGGTGCTTAAATAAATAAAAAAGGAAAATTCTGGCGTGATTGTAAATAGCAAGTGGAGATCAAAACTTATGTAGCTCTTGAATGTTGAATTAATAATTTGATGTCAGTTGTAATATAAAAGTCTTCTCGAAGTAATGCAACATTGAATGTTGATGCAATCTTCTTTGAAAGAGACGAGCAATAGATTCGATACAAAAGGTATAAAATTTGTCAAATGCTCTCTTAAAAGAAAGTTTTATTTAGGTTTTAAATGTAAACTGTATCGGTTCTTACGAAAAATATCTATATCTTAGCTAAACGAATATAGTACAAGCTATAAGGAGACATAATGGAAAAAAAGTTTATAAACCATTTTTAAAAATCCCTCGGAAAATGTACAATAAGAAACGTAAGTTTATAAAGAAAATTGTACAGTTATTTAGTCCTTCGTTTGACGATAAAAAACGAAGTCAATAACTATATATCAGTTACATGATCCCATAAGATTCCACTTGATGTTGTATACTTCAGTTTGTATTTGCCAAGAGTCGTCCGGCGGACTCCCTCAGGGTCAAATCGAAGACAGTAAATCTGACAATAAAAGAAGAAACACATTTCGGTGCTGAATACACAGAACACTGTAACCCTGGGACCAAATTCTTACACTACCCTCTTTTTACACACTACGAACCAAACAAAATCGATAAACAAAACTCAACTATACAATACATTACAGATTATTGGAGAAAAAGTTTCTTTTTAAACTTGTAAAGATCTCAACTTAAGTTAACAACACCAACAACTTTTAGTTCTTTGAAATCTACCTTTAAAGGCACTTAAAATTAGTCTTTTTATATCTCATTAAATAGAACTGTTTTAAGTGTAAAAGGTAAAACAAATTAACTTCTTGTAACTTTTAATTGGCTGTTTATCAAAACAGTTGCAAACCCCAATTAATTATAAGAAGACAAATCTTTATAAAATTGTCTTTAAATAAAAATCGATTTATCTCCGGGCTAGTCTGAGGTATAGAAAAACTCAAAAAGAAAACATTTTCTTCTCCCATTTAAACTTTTTGAGCGGATATAAACCTTAGAAAATCATATGTAAAGTTATGAATGACGGCTGTCGCTCTTGTATAAATCATTTTTGATTTATACCGTGTCAAAAAAGATTATGATTTACTGCATTTTGTATTACACTAAAGCATAACACTGGAGTGGAAAAAGAATTTTGTTTTAAAAATTTAATTTGCCACTTTCCTTTAGTAACATTCCATTTTCACGTTTTTACTACGTCCAAGTATTACAAGAAAAGTTCTATAACAGTAATATCATTTCCAACTCCTGTAGGCACCTTCGTACTGAAACCTTAGTAAAATTATGTTATTAGGCAGCTACCAGACTGACGGTCAATCGTTAGCGAATGAGCGATACCGATCATTATCGAATCACTGTCGATGCTGTGTGCCTAATGATATTAAAAACCATATGTTTAAAGTTTTGGTCGCTCTATGACGGTCGCTAAAAAACTTCTGTCTGACATCCGCCTAAGAGAGCAAATTAATTAATTTCATCTCCTAAAACGCCTTAAGGCTGAGCAAATACACCTAGGCTTAAGGCTGTGCCACACACACAGGCTTAGATCAGTGCAGGTCGACCTGCATAGGCCATACTGCAGCCTGAACGATTTCCACACGCTCCGGTTTGGCCTGTGCAGGCCGCCCGAACGATTTCCAGATCAAACCGAAAGGCAAACCTGTGTATGTAGCGCAATATTTATTTGCTGGTTTGACCTGTACAGGCCGACTTGTATAGGCCAAACCGGAGGCTGAACGATGTCCAGACGCTTCAGTTTAGCCTGTACAGGTCGCATGCAGGGGCAAACCGGAAGGCAAGTCTGGGTGTGTGGCGCAGGCTTTAGATGTCGATGCCATATATTGGAAATGATGTACGTCGCTCCATTATCCGAAGTGGAAATTTGGAGGTTGAGCATACATGCTTGCACTAGCAGTTATTATGCAAGCACCACCAATTTTCCAAGTTCAAATTTTCCTAAACTAATTTTTTTAGTGCCTAAGTAAATGGTTTTAAATAGTAAAAATATATTTAATTCAAAAGCTATAATTTATTTGTGCAGAGTTATACTCCTTATTTTTGCTAAATATAGTAAGAGGATACAAAATGATACCTATATCTTTCAATTAATTTGCCTTGGGACTTTAGGGTCAATAACGATAAAGAAGGTCGTTAATTTTTAAATCCAATTTACTTTAACGCCAAAGTTAAAAAAATAATTCAACTATAACATCTTGAAATAAATCATTTTTTAAATTTCATTTTTTAAGAGGTTTAATAAGAACTTGGCAGATGATAATTAGGTTCAATAAAAAATTGTTTAAAATACTAATTTTCGTTTTTTATATGTTGAAAACTACTCAGGAGGTAAATACACATATTAGGCATAGAAAATAATTTTCCTCATGTGTCAATTTGAATAGTGGTATTGTCTACATCTCTAAACTAGAGTGACGTAATAAGTGATGCACCCTCCAACTACCCTGTAGAGGCTTCCAATCATCTTATATTGCGATATATCATTAGAAAGCTCGATAAAAATTGGAGCGCCTGGACGTCGTTCAGGCGGCCGATAACCAGAAGATAAGCCTGTGTGTCTGGCGCAACCTTAACAGAGAGGTGAAATACATGTAGAGTCGTGATCGCTCTCATCGACGCATCTTTGGCATGTTTCCGTATCCCTAAACGGAGTGTAAAGAAACAAACTTTTTTTACGAAAAAATGCAAAAAAGATATTTAAGAACAACGGTGAAAATCGCACATTTTTAGCATAAATATTAACTGAGATCTAAGCTCCTCGAGTTCGAAGTTTGTAATGTCGCGCAGCCACGATCTTCATGATTTGCCCTCATGATTCAGATTTCGTCCTCACTTTCAAGAGCTTTTTAACTATGCATCACAAATTATAGACTATGGGCTTGTAACAGAAAAATCTATAAAATCTATCTAGAAAAATAATGAGTAGGTACTTGAAATATTAAGACTCCGGGCCCCTGTGTACAACCTCGCGTTCCAGTAGACGTGGACACCCTGATGCCGGACGAATATTGTAGGTAAAGCAATTTCAATAAACATTTCGTTAAATCCCCAAAAAGCACAGAATTATTAATATTTTTTTCTGCTAACCATGGATAAAAATAATTTGTGTTAAGGGAGTTTGAGAACAAGCAGGATGTTTTTTGAAGAGTGGAACTTGAGAAATCAAAAATAAAATATTTACCCTCTTTGTAAGGATAACCTCCAACACAACATGTTTTTGTTTGAAACTGTTGCAGAGACTGATAATGGTTTTACTATGTTTGTTTAATGCTAAAACATTATAAAAGCAGTCTGCAACAGTTTCAAACAAAATAATGTTTTGAATAAAAACGTTTTAAAGAATTTACTTTAGTCCCAAAAGATTGATGCCATCACTTTTCCACTAGAAGACACAACTTTAATTTTTTTTGGTGGTGGACAACCGTGTATATGCTACTGCAAAGACCCCTGCTTCGATTCAAATAAAAAAATTGAAGCAACATTTCATCTCCTGTGACAATTCAGTTGACAAAAGATACAATTCAAAAAAAGTTGCGAAAAAATTAAAAATCTCACACTATCACTTATCATTTTGTTGATTGCGACCAAAGTAGTGGATATATAATCCATTCATTATTTATTTGCGCTATGGTTGGCCATGAACATTTATTTTTTGGTTTGCCAAAATAAAAAGTCCCTATTAAGTTGATTGACAGCTCTTGACAATACCAAAAAAATGACAGACCAACTATTAACACAATTGAATAAAAGCACTACTCTACAATACTTAACCTAACTGATTTTTTCAAATTTATACCGGGTGGAATCTGTCAACTGTCACCTTAACATGGCCAACCATAGCGCAAATAAATAGTGAACGGATAATAATTATAATACATAAAATTTAGTGTACACTTGAAAATGATAAAAGACATTGAGTAAAAAAAATTTTAAAAATGGCGGCCTCCTTGATACCATTCCGCGAACTTAAAAATCTCCCCTCGTAGGTACCACAAAGTGTTTCTACATTACATAAATAAATGAGTAATTTAAATAATTAGAAAATAGTCATTTTAGGAAAATCAAACATTGTTTCGTTAAAGGCGTTACGTAATTCTTGTTCTTTTTGTAAATTAATAGCGGCCGGGTGGCGATACAATTTCAATTAAGAATAGCTAATTGAAAAATTGAGATGTGAAAGTTATTTTATTTTTATCAAGATTCATCAAATCGTCACGAGTCAATAATTAATTATTAGTTTTCTATCGAGCAATATTGCTTTTATTAATGACTCATTATAACTAAGTATGATTACAACTAATATGGGCTAAAACAGTTTGTAGCTGCAATGTTGTTATTGTAAAAGTGAAAAACTAACCTTTTGATCTGGATAAAAGGGGTTGAGAGTCCTCGCAAATATTCCAAATTGGACGAAACATGGCGATAAAATAACACAAACTAACCGTACCACGTTTCAAAATCAACTAAATTTAATTTAATATTAAAAATTAATTTGTTAAAAATTGTATTATCGCGCAAAGATAAAGACATTCATTCTTCGATTATATTCAAACTAATTTTATTTATCAAATAGTTGCTCGAATGTACACGTAAATAAAGATAAATACAAACTTTTAATTCAAAATTCTTTTTGATATCTTATGATGTTATGAGTTATGATGATGAATGTATTAAAAGAGGGAGGTTAAAAGTTGAATATCAAAATATTTTGATATGTTGAATATCAAAATAATACATTGCACAGTGCACAGGCCAAACTGGAGCATGTGGACACCGTTTAGGAGGCCTGCACACTGCACAGGCCAAACCGGAGCGTGTGGACAGCGTTCAGGTGGCCTGTAGTTTTCCTTCAGAAAAGTACATTAATTTGTGAGTTCTTCTTATCCAACAGTTTTTTCTTCTTACAAGTACATTTAAAAAAATTTTTGTAAAAATTCATTTATTCTTTTGCATTGGAAATCCAAAATATTAAAAAATTTCTTTAATCGAAATCCTTATTTGTAGCACATGTCTGAAATTAATCAATTAAAACGCTCTTTCAGAAAACACCAAAAAATGACCCTCGCTATTTAAAAAAGTTGACCCCGATGCCTTTACTCTGAAGATTTAAATGATAAACATTTTTAAACCTTGTCAAAAGATCTGAAAAATTACGTTATTTGTCCCCTCAAAATACCTAATAAGAGCAAGCAAATGATATCTACTACCTGGGCTTGTAACTGAAAGAAACCAACATGAATAAGAAAACATAAAGATGCAATTGACCTACGTCATTATACTGAATGAACCTAATTAGTTAATTACTTAATAAAGTAAGAAAGCAGAAGAAGCTCTTGAAATTTTACATAAAAATTTAGTCGCCTTGTGCTATTTATTTATTTTTAATATGATAGCTACTGAGAGTTACTTTAGATCTACTTGCAAACTGAACGAAACGAAGGATTTTTATTTTGAAAATCGGTCACAAATATACTTAAAGAGGTATCTACTGTAGTAACCGTTGAAACGGTCAGTAGGCTTCTTTTTCGCTGCCAATACCATTAGGAAAGCACCGCCAATACTGTCAGCGAAGCATTGACACCAGCCCCATCACTTACGACACCTACACACCTACCAACTTATCGAGACACCCGGCAAACTTCTCGGACAAATTATTTTGAAATTTTTGAGAACTCCCGGGAAGAGCCAAACCCAATGAGTCACAACGAAAATGTGTCCGGTAAAATCTGGTCGCATCAATTTTATTGATATAGAAAGAGAGAGAAGGAGGGCACTTGCTCCTTCCATCTGTACTACGCAAGATATTCGCTAAGACCAGGAGTTTTCTAAAATTTCAAAGTCTATCATTTTGTTTGCTCGAAAAGTCTACAGACTAAACAATTTTTCAGAGAAAGTTGGCAGGGTGTCCCAATAAGTAGGTAGGTGTGTACTGTGTAGGTCGCTTAAAATTTCAAATATCAGAGCCAGTTCAACAATGCATGGTGTCCAAATATTAGAAAAGCCTCTAATCTAAGAAAGATGAATCTAAGATACCAGACAAATATTGGGTAATTTAAATGTTCTGAAACCGAAATCTCTCACTATAGAGAGTCACAAGGTCTGTGGTGTAGAAGAAAATTTAAGATTCTCATAATGTTTCTTTCTGCAGCCACCACACGTGATTTTTTCGCTTTTTACTAAGTTTACCCACTATCAATAATTCAACTATAGCCTACAACTTACAACACGAAGGAATTAACTGAGAAGAAAGTCCGAACCTATGTTGTAGAGCCACAGGCAGAATCCAGAAATGTAGGCAAACGTGTAAACTCTACGCTGATAGATCATAACCATCTGTTCTGCTACGTCATTAAATATATTATTTTCTCTCAATAACTGGAATTAGGTATGTTAAGCATTACTTCTCTTCAGATTTGACTACATACTTTTGTTTACGACTACTTTTATAATTAATTACTCTATGCTACTAACTAATGGAAGAAACAGCTTTTAGTGTACAAGTCAGTTTGAGGTATTGAAAAAAGGGAAGTTTTTCCTCTAACAAGAGTGGAAGTCTTTAAAGAAATCCTTAATACTAAAGAAAATGCCCTAAAGTTACTTCTGCAATATTGCATAATGTATTAGGTAATCCGCATCAGCAAAAATAAGGGTTTTGAATGAAATCCATTATTAAAATAGCTGGATATACAAAATTGTGTACCCAAAATGAAAAATTGTTGATGTAAAAAACAAATAATTTCCTTTAATTTATGTGTATATTTATTTAACAGTTATGAAATTTACCTTAAAATGTACATATTTGAATAAAAAAAAATAAAAATATTTCAACGACTTTCGTTTTAAAATAATTTTTACATTTAAATTCCAGATTATTTCATTATACATTTCAAGTACCTAATGATCTTTAATGTTATTTAACACCCTAGACGTTAAAATTTTATTTAATCGATCGATTTAACTTTTAAAAACGGTTATAATAAGTATAAATTTTAACTTTTAAAACGCTTTTAACTTTAATTTTTTTTCTGCATTATTAAAAAATCAATTTCTTTAATTTGCTTTATGAATCCAAGAAAAATTTTAAAGAAAGTTCTTTGTGGAAAATTTAATTACATTTAGACGATTTACAATACTTTTACAAAAGAGCGGGAGGGAGAGAGAGAAAAATAGAGAAAATGAAAAACATATAAAAGTTAAATAAATGTTTTTAATAATATAGGGTTGATATAAATTAATCTAAGTAATGTAGCTATAAAGGCACCTCTTGTGGAAAATCGCTCAAGTATCGTATATTAAAAAATGTTTTTTTTTTCAGAACAAGAAAGACATAAAACGGTTTAAGAGGTTAGTGAAACTTCACACAAATTATTCATTTATATAGTAAAAAACATTTGATCTTAAAACCAATATTGAAAGTCCAATATTCTCAAGCCCTAGCCGAGTTTGAACAGCATTTATTATAGAATCAAGAAAGTAAGCATGTATCCGTAACAGATTTCTTCTTGTAATTACTTTTCACTACACATAAAACATCTCTCCCTTTTTTTTATAATGACTATTTGATGAAAAATAAAAAAAGATAAAAGACTTTGTGACGTTGATGTATAAAAAAAGCCCACAAATAAGTTTCCGCGCCTGTAAGCCAGCAGATGCATTATTGAAAACATATTTTGTCGTGTTTTCGCATGGCAGGTTTCATCTTATAGCAATCTGGCGTTGATTGCTCTCCTCCCTTTTACTTACCACCCTTAAGGGATGTTCTGACCCTTATCCTTTTGGTGGTTGACCCAATCTTTCGTATACGAATGCGTTACACATCGCCAGTATATTTTGTGGTTTACATAATTTGAAAATGATGATCGTGGATTTCAAATTATGTGGTTTTGAGGTTAAATATAATGATCATTATTGTTATTAAAACGCAAAACCATTATTTTACAAATAGCGACATTTATAAATCTAATTATAGCTCAAATGAAGGTAATTATTATTTTTTTCTAAAACCTCAATTTTACATTAACCGTAGAAACACGATTTTCTTTTAATGTAAATTAAAAATATAAAAAGTGCAAGAATAAAAAATATATAAAATGTTTTAAAAATGCTGTCAGTCACCCTTTCATCTTTAGCAAAATAAAAATGTGAGGACCGGTAACATTGCTGACATCTACAACTTGTTTTTTTCGGTCAAATTTAATATGACACGTACACTGAAAATAAAAATCTACGCTCATTAAAATTATTATTTAACTCAGTTTTTTTACATAATGTAATGTATTAAATTAAGGAACAGTATACTTGTAAATTAGACTCATATGTTGTAATCTCACAATTAATTTTTTTAAAAGAAAGTTAATTTCTTAGCTACCTTCAACTAACAATTAGTATAGGAAAGCATACCAAAAAAATGACAGCTGATAATATCTACTAGTATCACGTTAATCAGAAGAGCGAAGGGGGAAGAAACCACCGATGTGGATTGAGGATCAAAATTGAAGGTGTGTCGAAAAACATAAATCACAGATATGAATATAGAGACCACTCGTTTTATAAAAAGATGTTGGCAAGAGACAGAAAATATAACATATGGAGACAGGCAGACAGATAGATACATAAACATACAAGCAGGCAAGCATTTCTTGCTATAAAAATGCACGAATCAGAAAAATCTAGACGAAACATTTACTTCGTCTCTTGAGTACGTAAGAAATGTAGCAGAAGGAAATTTAGTAAAAACAGTGATGATGCCATGTTGTAAAATGGCTGTCGACCAATCGCTGATTTGTCATATCATTCGTATTTTTGACTGTATCAAGCTGGGTTCCTTTTTAAGAGAAGGCGTCTACAAATTATTAAAAGTTTCTTCTCTACAGAGTCCAAATTTAATACACGGAAATGAATTAAATAGTTTGGGTGTGAATATTTAAGTTTGACATAAATCTTAAAATTAGCCAAAACCATTTATTATGGCTTTTGATTGTGGTCGACTGCATTTTAGCACACAGCCACTGACGTTGAGTGTAACATCGATTCGTGGTGTTAGGAACTTGAGATCACGGAATTTCATCATGTAATTTTCACGATGCTTGGAACTCGTGGACACTCATAAACCTCTAATACAGTATTATATTTACTACACAACCAACCCGCCACAAGATCTGTGACAAATTAATTTATGATTTTATGCAAACACATTAGCGTATTGTGTGAAGTTTCTGGAACTTGTAATATCCTCAATGACCCTTTTAAACTCTATATTTTGATACACACGCTTTCAAGAGCGAAGAGAGATGCATGACAACGTTATAGGGTTATAAGCAAAGTTGTGTTTATTTATAAATTAAAACACATGAACTACAACACAATGAATAAAAGGTCTCGCAACATAACACATGCCGTGCCATGCTATGTTGTGTTATAGGGATTGTCATATGTAAGCGATCCTGCGCAGAAAGCAAAATTCATAACCAAGGTTACATAACGTCAAAACTATTCTGAAAATAATGTTTGGGCATCTTTTTCTACAGCTTTCTCACTTGCTCTTCTGCGCATATAAAGTCGCTTACGTTTGGCAATCCCTTATGTATGAACAATGTTAACAATGAATATCACCATCGAAACTCTATGGTCCTATTTTTGTGTTCTTTCTTGACATAAGATACCCTGGACTGGCATGTGTTATATGGCAAGGCAGCAAAATAATTTTAAGTAGACTTTCACTTTACTGTTCATTTCATGTCAGAATCAAGATAATGCTAATTGTGCATTTCAGCTCAACAATCATATACAAGATCCATTTTGTTTTCAGATTTTAGTTCGGCAAAGACATACATGGATCATATTTTCGTCCAATGAACCAATTTTCTAACTCTGCAAATAAGCGTTATCTCCGTGTTAGGAAGGGCTACTTAAAACAGCCTGTATACAATACACGAAAAAGCAGATCCCTATACTACAAAAAAATTGGACAGTCCTGCGGTAGATCAATGCTTTAAGCTAAGATTTAAAAAAATAAAGGTTTCAGAGGATATGAAAACAGGACAAAAATTAATAAAGTTTATCTATATAGAACTCAAATAATAGAAATAACAACTAACATACCATGACGTGAAGACCAGTGAAGACCACTCGGTGATGATCCTAATCATTAATAAGTTAACAGACTTGCTCATATGCTCATATCAGTATAAAATTGGTAAATAAAAACGTTATCAGTGGTTCCAAGTACATGAAGCTCTTTCAGTGATCTTGACTAAGATGACAATCGAACTCTAAAAGCCACTATTAATTGTGGTTGGTGGTTCTTAACAAAGTGAGGCTCCACGACTCTCCCAGGGACGCTTTTAAAAAAATTTATTAGTGGGGTGTAAAATATAAATAAACAGTGCAGAAAATGACAGGTATATTTTGTTAAATGAAAACAATATTACTACTACAAATTCACATCGTATAGAGTACGTCGAGTTGAAATTTCTTTACAGCTGGGACTTTGATTCCTAACAAATTGGTGCTTTGCGATCCTATTACACGTTCAAAGACAAATATCTCAAGCTTTTCAAGAACAACCAATGTATAACACTTCTTTAACTATCTACGAATCGCGTCAGTTTTAAAGAAATCCACAAATAGAGCCAACCTCTCTAAATCGAGTTTTGCAACCCCTATTTTCAAGCTAATACCCTATTTCCTACATATGAAATTTCTTTTATCTACAATTTTGTCCATGACTAATTTTTTAAGTTAGTTCTTAGAAAAATCTCTCGGAAGTAGAAAATGTCAGCAAGGAATCAGTCACACTCTAAACTCTTTAATATCCACACAATAAAAAACATCATAGGGAATGCGCAATAAGGTTCGAAAGGGACAGAGTTATATACAATAAAAGAGATAGAGATAGATAGAGAAAGAGAATTAAATAAATATTAAATATTAAATAAGAATTAAATAAGTATTGGTTTATAGAAATTGAGAGTGGGGGAAGTTAAATAGAGATTGGTTTAAAAAATGTGGAGTGGTCTGTTACCATTTGAAACATGGTTACTATGTTTCAAATGTTTCTGTCACCATAGCTACCAAATGTTGTTGTGAAGAAAGGGATGTCAATGTCAAATGTCAGGAGTCATCTGTCAATTTCAATTTTATCTGTCACCATAGTTATCATATGTCAATGTCAGGGGGGATTTCTGCCTGGGGAACATCTATCAATGTCAATTTTGTCTATCACCATAGTAATCCATAGTTATAGTTATTAATTTGAGAAAATTATTTGATTATTTAATGTTTCTGCGTTTTTCAACGCAGAAACTTGAAACTTGTACAGTGTAAAATACCTTACTATAAAAATTTTAGTCCAAATACTGTCAGATATTTTATCAACTCTTCACACACAACTTTTAATTAGTGAGGAGAGAGGGTAAGCCACCAGAGAGGTATGCCAAATGAAAATTCTGACTTGTTAGGTCAAAAATAGTTGATTTGCCAAAAGGCAATACTGTTTGGGAGTTGTATGGTCTGAAAATGTTGACTTCGGCCCAGCTTCAATGCTGACTAAGCCACTGCGGAGGGATGCCAAATTTTTTTTTCGATTAATTTCATCTAAATTAAAGAATGGCAGAGTGGCAACCTGAATACTATAAACTTTTTACCAAATATTTTTAACAATTTCATTGAAGAACTGTGAAGGCTTAAGCCAGTGTTCACTAGAGTATCAAATAACTTATCCCCAAGAGCTCAGCCTAATACGATCACCCCGTTTTTTCTGTTAAGGGCTCCAGGACTATTACTTCTGTAACATCTTGTAGTTTTAAACAACTAATGAAATTATTTTTGTGCCGTTCTTTAAAGAATTAATGATTTCTTGTTGAAAAAATTATTTATAAAATTATTCGGTAAAGCAAATCGTTCTATAAGAGTTACATCTCAAAGTTACATCATGAAAAATTGATTTATTATGGTATAAAAGTACAAGGATTTAATCGAGGGGTTATCCACTCTCTGCAGTCAATGTACAAAAATTGAGCTGTCAACGGTAGTTATCTGCAGTCAATGGCAGCCATAGCATAATAATAATAAGCAGTCAACTGCAGTCAGTGTACAAATTTAGAACAGTGGTTGACCCCTCGGATTTAATATTTCTTCATTTTTTGTAAATTTAAATCTTTTCAAAATTTGTACCTTCTTTAAAAGAGCTCCAGAATCTTTAATATTAAACGGATTTAAAAAAATTGCATAGAAATTGTAAAGAAAAATATGTCTACTTTGTGATGCCATCACGAAAATTAACTTACAATATCAAGTTTTCGTTATCTATTGTTTATAGTTTAGAAGTAACTAAAGTGGCGATTTTTTAAGCAAATCCTTCATAAATTTGAAGCACTATACATTTTTTAACATTCCTTTCTGGAAATCAAAGTTAATAACTTTGAATCTGTGAAGCTAGAACTTTCTCAGATTTACTGGTACTATAGGAGCGGCTGTTGAAGTTAGGTAAATTTCTTGAAATATTTAAACTTGAAAATTAGTCTCACGAAACTATTTTTAAAAACCGCTTATTATGCCTTTTAGAGATGTGTAATGCCCCAAAAAGAGATAATTTCATAAACCAATACAGTTGTATGTACAGGGTGGTTCTGAAATAGTTGGTTAAAATTAAAGACCCGCGAGGATGAAGAAATCTGCGATAAATATTAGTCGAAACATGCATTTTTTTAAGGTTCCAAATCATGGTTCTTTTAAAATCTCTACTACATATTTCAAGCTATACAGGATGTTGCAAATTTTAATAGTATTAATTAAGCAACACAATTTAACTTTCCATATCCTTTTGACTACATAAGAAGCTACTAAGAAGGAATTTTTTGAAATGTTACTCCTAAAGAGCTTACAGTGGTGAAAATTTTAATATTTTAATATTTATTTAAATAATGAGTGAAACTGGTACTGATTCTGATGATCAGAATCTTGCTATTGAATCTGCTGCAGAAGAGCAGAAAACACCAACGTCTTAATGCCATTTAGAAGTAGTAAATAATTTTTACAAATCTGTGGGTGATTTTCAGGATATTAATTTTAAAATGAAAAAAAAAACGATTTTTGATAAAGCAATATCTTCTAGTCTCTAGTGCACTAACCACATATCAGTTCGAATATTTCATCTAAGACAAGTTATATGAACAATAGTTTAATATAAAGCGAACCAGTTGTTATAACATGAAGGACCACACGAGTTAATTAATTGAAAATGATATTTCATCAACGTATCCTGTATAGTTCTTGTAGCATTTTACGTTTAATATTTTAAAATTAAATTTTAGATCGAAGTTACATTTTATGGTTTGGGCAAAACTTTCATATAGAACAAGGTTTTAGCACCTTATTTTATGACATCGAAGTTAATAAAACATAAAATTTTATTATATTTCGTTTTTCTTTATAAAGAATAAAACATTGCAACCATTTATGTAAAGATCGGTTTTACAAGAATTAACAAAACTTAGGTTATAAAATGTTATACAATGCGCTTGCATTATTTTATTAGAATTAACACTAGGATTTTTTAGTGTCAAAAATTAAAATTATACTAGTTAAAATCCTTTTGAAGTAACTTTTATGCAATAAACTTAGTTGAGATAACCATCGAGGGGTAAATGGAAGTACAATACAAATCCGGGAAACTGGCAACTCAATTTAGAGTAGTATGTTGTAATCTCAAATACGGATGCATTAAATTCATATTACTATAGGCAACAATTGTGGTATTGTGTTAGTAAACTAGCTCTCATTGTTTGAACCTCTCTCTGTGGGGTTCAAGTTTTGAACACGGAAACGCAGCATGACTAGATGGACTCGGGAGACTTAATGTTAAGGTGACGGTTGGTCTTTGTTTATAATAATTATAGTTGGAAAATAGGAAATATACTCGAACTAACTTCTAAATAAGTTAATATCTAGCTTGACATATTTTAAATTAAAAACGAACTGCTATAGTACATTACTGCGAGTCACCGTTAACTTTGTTGCAATTTTAAAAAAGAGAAGCTAATAACAAGAAACGTCACTTTGGATAAGTTTATTTTTAAGTATTTCTTTACAATGCAGTAAGCGAAAAGCGTACAATTGAGGACACAATTACTGCAAACTCTGGCGCAATTTCAATTAAAACTCGAATATACTGCGGTATTGCAGTGAACTCTTGCGTGGATGTCTCGAGCATATTGGTTTGAAAATTTTTCTTTTATTTCATATAATTGAATACGTTATTAGCTCTCTTGCTTAGATATGCAATTTTTGAAATTTGCTTTTCAAACAACTTTAATAATAAATTTTCTACTAAAAATTACCTATAGAGAAACCTAGTCATTTTTATTAATAATTAATATTAGGGGTGGAGTATGAGGCTTCAGAATTCACATAATTTCACGCAAAGATCAGACTTCCTCTCGCCTTTAAATTTAATGTATTCTCCCCTATTACATAATTTGTATGCTTAACAGATATTTTAAATATTGGGGGCCCACAAGCTGAATTTTGGGATTTCTTTAAGTGGAAAAATCCACATAAAATCAAAGAATCAAAAATCAAAAAGAGGATGCAGGTCAGAACTTGGATGAATGATCTTATGATCAGGTTTTAGGCTTGCTCTTTAGACTTAATTTAATAACAAGAGAAAGCTTAAAAGGGCTATCCTGCTGTAAATAATGGTCAGAAACGAATAATAAAAATAGTGTTACAGAACAGAATTGTAAAGCCTAAAATTCTACGTAAAAGAGATCTAAACTAATTCTTCATTTAGGTAAAGGTCCTCGCGTAGAGCGAAATCTAAAATTTAGGCATCTGTGCTAGTCACGAATAAACGATATCAGGCTTAATAAGGATTTCTGATGATTTATTGGAATATTTGAAAATTAACAATCACAGTGCAGCGACAGTTGATGAAGTAACCATGTTCTATAAGATGTAGGAGAGATCAAATAATGTGCCCTTTTAAATTCAAAATTTAAAAACATTTTTTTCTAATTTTCACCCGGGGACACCCTTCAAACTTTATTTTATTTTTTTTCACAAGTAAATTACTACAAAAATCCAGAATTTCTGCAGAAATACATCTGTACGAACAGCGAACACGGTAAGAACAATATAGAACATTAACCCACAAATAAGAAAGAGTATAGTTTATGATATACGTGTTAAAAGGAACGTTTTATTTTGTAAATGAAGAAGATTACGAAATGAGCGAAGCGAAAGGCGTCATTTACTCGTCTCACAAGATTTTATAAGTTAATCAATTTCTCGTTTCTTCATTTCAGCGGTTCAGACCCGGAGAGAGTAACAAAAACACTTAAAAAAAATACATAGTACCAACGTCGAAAAAAATAAATTAGACTACACTTCAGACACAGCTTCAGATATTACGAAACTACTTTCGGTATCGTAATAGCTCCGTTACAGGACCGAAATATAAAAAATTGATATTAATCCTTAATTCTTCCAGTTTACATTATTAAAAGGCAGATTTCTTACTCAATTATAACTCATGTATTATTTACTATGAGCCCTGACCCGATTTAGCTCGAGAGGAGACTATATTAAAGTCCGCTCAAAATCGTAAGCCTGTACTTTACCCAATTATAACTCCTGTATTACATACTATAAGCCCTGTGCCGATTTAACTGGACAGAATACTAGTTTAAAGATCGTTCAAAACCGTAAACCTGTTCCTTACTCAATTATAGAAGAGATTGTCTCCAAAGTGACTTGGTGGTATTTTGACATGATTAATGAGATATTGATAACTTAGTAAACACCACGTTAAGAATTTTTAAATAAATTTAAAAATTCAATAATTCAATTATAACTTATATGTATTATGTACTATGAGCCCCGTGCCGATTTAGCTGGACAGAGGACTAGTTTAAAGATAGTCTAAAAACGTAGGGTCTGTCCCTTGCTCAATTATAACTTATGTGTTACGTACTATGAGCCCTGTGCCGATTTAGCTGAACAGATATAGTTGAAAGGTCGCTCAAAATCGTAGGCATATCCCTTACTCTATTCTAACTCATGTACTACCGATTATTAGCCCTGTGCCGATTTAGCTGTACAGAAAACTAGTTTAAAAATCGTCCAAAACCGTAAGCCTGCCCCCTACTCAATTATAACTTATGTATTATGTACTATGGCCGATTTAGCTGATCAGAGGACTAGTTTAAAAATCGTCCAAAAACGTAGGCCTGTTCCTTACTCAATTATAAGTCATGTATTACGTACTGTGAGCCCTGTGCCGATTTAGCTAAACAAAACATTAGTTTAAAGGTGGCTCAAAACCGTAGGCCTATTCCTTACTCTATTCTAACTCATGTATTACCTACTATGAGCCCTCTGCCGATTTAGCTATACAGAAGACTAGTTAAAAGATCACCCAAAGCCGTAAGCCTGTCCCTTACTCAATTCTAGCTCATTTATTACCTACGATGGGCCCTGTGCCGTTTTAGCTGGACAGAAAACTAGTTTAAAAATCGTCTAAAACCGTAAGCCTGCCCCTTACTCAATTATAACTTACGTATTATGTACTATAAGCGCTGTGCCGAGCTGGACAGAGGACTAGTTTAAAGATCGTCCAAAATACGGAGGCCTGTCCCTTATTGAATCATAAGTTATGTATTACGTACTATGAGCCCTGTGCCTATTTAGCTAAACAAAACATTAGTTTAAAGGTCGCTCAAAACCGTAGGCCTATTCCTTACTCTATTCTAACTCATGTATTACCTACTATTAGCCCTCTGTCGACTTAGCTATGCAGAAGACTAGTTAAAAGATCACCCAAAACCGTAAGCCTGTCCCTTACTCAATTCTAGCTCATGTATTATCTACGATGGACCCTGTGCTGTTTTAGCTGGACAGAAAACTAGTTTAAAGATCGTCCAAAAACGTAAGCCTGTCCCTTATTGAATCATAAGTTATGTATTACGTACTATGAGCCCTGTGGCTATTTAGCTGAACACAAGATTAGTTTAAAGGTCGCTCAAAACCGCACGCCTATCTCTTACTCAATTATAAGTAATGTATTACATACTATGAGCCCTGTGCCGATTTAGCTGGACAGAATACTAGTTAAAAGATCGGCCAAAACCGTAAGCCTGTCCCTTACTCAATTATAGCTAATATATTCCTACGATGAGCCTTGTGCTGATTTAGCTGGACAGAAAACTAGTATAAAAATCGCCCAAAACCGTAAGCCTGTTCCTTACTCAATTATAGCTCATGTATTACTTACGATGAGCCTTGTGCTGATTTAGCTGGACAGAAAACTAGTTTAAAAATCGCTCAAAACCGTAAGCCTGTTCCTTACTCAATTATAGCTCATGTATTACCTACGATGAGCCTTGTGCTGATTTAGCTGGACAGAAAACTAGTATAAAAATCGCCCAAAACCGTAAGCCTGTTCCTTACTCAATTATAGCTCATGTATTACTTACGATGAGCCTTGTGCTGATTTAGCTGGACAGAAAACTAGTTTAAAAATCGCTCAAAACCGTAAGCCTGTTCCTTACTCAATTATAGCTCATGTATTACCTACGATGAGCCTTGTGCTGATTTAGCTGGACAGAAAACTAGTTTAAAGGTAGCCCAAAACGCAAGACCCATTCTGCACAGGCGGAACAAACATCTTTCAAGTGGTATGCACGAGTGAACGCAGAGTGATAGCTGATATTGATACAGGCTTTCCTGTACACTTCAGCTCGCTACCCAAGATGAGAATTTTTCTATGGCAGATGGGTGTAAGTGTACAGGGGAAAATCCTGCCCTGCTCCGTTTTGGTCTGTATACTATAGAGGCCTACCGCAATAAAAGCCTGAGCGATTTTAGCGAACTTAAAGGTAACAACAAACGTTCTAACTACTACGGCAGGCATGGGCACTGTGCAGACCGAAACAGCACAGGCAATCCGGAATCAGAAACTACCCAGACCTACAGAATTTTACTAGCAATACTTGACAAGTCAAGAGTTGGCGCAGGTCGTCTAAACGATGTCCAGGTGCTCCGGTTTGTCGGAACAGACTATACACTCTGCAACCGTGACTGATAAAAAATACTAAGGACAAGTTGTTAGTTTTTGTAAGCATAGCCGTTAGCCGTTGATTCGATGTTATACATTATCAAATTTAATACGTCATTTTAAAACTGCTCCAGAAGCAATTGTGCAAATAATCAGATTTTTGAAGCTATAATTCAATCATAATAATAAATATCATAGCATAGATAGAGGAAATAGTCTATACATAAAGCCGATTACTCGTCTGCACTCAGCGTTAATACGAAGTGAACTTGTCTCGTCTAATATTTGGTTCACTTTCAAGTCATTTACAAACATCTCTTGCAAGTATTTCCTAGTTTTTACTAACATCTCATCCTGATTTGATATTAAATTTTTCAAAATTATACACAACCCAACCCATCCTATAATTTTATTTTATATTTGACCTACTATATCTTAAAAAGAGATATAATAAAAATATAAAAAGGAAGAGTATTAAAAAGCTTACAAAGACTCTATTTAATTAAAAAAAATTAAAAAGAAAACCTCATATAACATAAAAACCAGATTCAATACGAAAACCTTTTGCAGTGCGAACGCTTTATACTCTTCCACAAAAGGACAAGGAAGTTACCAAATTAAATTTACTAAATAAATAAAATGTCTGCTTCAAATACCGTTTCGACAGAGAAACTGGAAGACGGCCTGGCAATTACCGACGTAGCTACGCGTACTGAATTACAAATGTCATTGTGCAGATCAAAGGGTCAGAAGGTTTTACCGTTTTACTTAAAAGCTAAAAAAATAATTCGGAATGAGAAAATTTAAATGAAAATTAACTTCTTTATAAGAAAAACCTAAAGACAAATTTTTATTGTAAATCGTCGCTAATTTTTTTAACCATCACGTGCAGTAAATGGCTTCGGTTATTTATTGCTTGAACTTCAATCTCAATCAAGTTATCTTGTGTTCTTCAACTTAATGAAAACCAACCCATGCCATAAAAAGAACATTTAACATCCCCATCAATTTTTCACCACACGATGAACATTTACCATTTGTCTTCTTGATGATCACATTTGTAACAATTGGACCTACATTTTCTAAAAAAAAATGTGTAACTAAAACAAACTACAGATGGTTTACACTTATTATTAATTTATATTCGGCAAAACAACTTCGATATATCAATATCAATTATTCAAAAGCTGAATTTTTTTAAGCCGACATCAAAAATTCATGTAGTTAAGACTGATGAATAAAACACCTGACACCGCCCCAAAAAAAACATAAATTTCCTTGATGGAAAACTCAATTTTTTGCTAGAATATTAAAATTAAAACATTATCAAAACTTTTCACGAGCGCGTAATAAAACAAAGAGCTTGCTAATTTAATTTATATCAAGTACGACTCCCTTGTTGATAGCAAATTACAAAACTTCTCGACTTTGGATTTACCGTGATTGGTTTCGTCTTCGCCAATTTCTCTTCCTAAAGCTCAAGCTTGCACTTAAAGAAGTAAATGTTACTTTACGATATCACTTACAATAAAAGATTGTAAGGTAATTCGAATTTAAAAACAAAAAATATCTTATAATTTATTTCAGTCGTTATTTTATACGTTAAATTACATTAAAATCCTATACTTTTCTTAAATTTTAAATATTATACAAGAGGTTTCTACTAAGATGTTCTATAAGAGCAATAAAGTTCTGTTTCTTATTTTAAAAGACGAAATATATTTCTCAGAGTACTTCACTAAATAGACCAAAGCAGGGCAGAACCGAGATGAGTCAGTAGAAAAAATTAAAAACTAAATCAGAAATACTAACCAACGGCTTTATACAAAATCAAGCTAAAAATCGCATAAAGGGGGATTTTTGGACACGAGTGCACATTTTAGTGCACTCAAGCCTCAAAATGAAGTACAAAGATAATTTTATACAACTTATGGTAATAACAGGCGGTTAGAAACGTAGTGCTGGCCACACTATCTTCATTATAGCGCCTAACTCATGTATAACGATTGTGACTCATCCTCTTTAGACGAAACACTAAAAAATGAATTATTATTATAAGAAGCAGCTAAATTGATAGCCATCGCTATACCTAAGTACCTAATTTTCCCTATGTAAGTACTTTTCAGCGACAAATTTTTTTTGAGTAAAAGCAACGTGTTTTATCAAAGAGAAAAGTAAGTGTAAACTATATTCAAATGTCCTAAACGTGAAATTGCGAGATAAAATTTGTCAAATAAAATTACTTGAACTTCAAAGTTAATTCGACACTCTCTATTCTTTGAACTCGGCAAATACACTTAAAGCTTAAAATAGTGTGTTTTAGATAAGATGAATAGAATGCCAATAGCCAAGTACCTTCACGAAGCGTAATATAAAACCGATAGATGCTCTTGATTTAACAAGCTGATGTTGTGATAATCGCACCCTTTTAATTAATATGTATGGCATTGTACGGTTAAAGGTATGTAAGGGTTATTGCTTCGCTTTCACGCTTATAAACGTGTATATGCGCTTCCATATAATAATATAAAGTTAATAATTTTGAATTATGTAACATACATATCGCAAATCTCACTGCTTTGTATTCCAAAACGCCTTTGGGTTTGTGGCTTCAATATTTGTAAGCCACAAGTGAGAAACTATACAAATAGGTATGGAAGCAACTATTTCCAATATTTAGGTTTGCTTGTTTAATTACATATACGAAATGTAAAACCCTAAGCTAAATTGGACATGAACTTTATATTATAAAGGGTTTGAATTGTCATGGTCAGTCTGATTGCTATTTACACAAAAACGGTATTAAAATTATAATATTCCCTGTTATGTACTTAATTAAGGAAATTAGTTTTGCTTAATATTAAGAGAGAAAATTGCAATTTTATAATTAGCAAATTTTTAATTTATATTTCATTTGAAATGATATTATCTATGGCAGTGGAAAAATATATGGCAATGAACTAAATATGGAATATTTTTCAATTTTTTAAATTTTGATCGCACCATAGAAACGCATTCAGACAAACCACTACCACACAGTGGGTGATTGGTGACAAAAATATAAAATTTAGTCAAATTGCTTATCAGAAACTCCTCGTTTCATTGGAACACACAACTGCAATAAATTAGTAAAGGTTAAAGCTACCTGTTTATGTTGTTTATATTTGAGGATTTCAAAATTAGTTCCAAGACCTGCTTATATGCTGAATAATGGGCACTTGCTTCCCAGGTCGTCCAAAATTGCTTTCTTCAAGAGTTAAAACTCGTTTGAGAATTAAATGGTAACATACATTTCGATCTGTCTCTAATTAAGACTTTTCTGACCTATTTACTAGAATTTTTTATTTGTTTAAATTGATATATAAATGAGCTGAAATAATAGACTATATTACAGACATGATAAAAAGATTAAAGTGATAGTTTGAGGGCCCATCTCTTGGGGATAAGCTATTTGAGTGCCACTGAACAACACAATCCGGTTTACGACATCAGGCATTGGCTTTAGTGTTCAGGACTGTTAAAAATCCAATTTTAAATTGGTGAGGGGAGGGCAAAGTTACACACTTGTAAAAAGAAACGGTGCGCATGCGCAAAACGAACCGCCTACACTCCTTGCAATGAGTGCGACAAGTATGACGATGTATAAAGCAGGGTTAACACGGGTAGTGAACCAAGAACGTAAGCTACGCTTTCGTAGAATACGCCTGTCAAGTGTCAACTACTTCACGAAGCAAATATCAAACACGTTTGATTTCACCACGAACTGAATTTTATCCGAATACGAACCCGTGTGGTGGACACCCATCGGGCGCGTCTCCAGGTGGCGGATAGGAGGACGCCCAGCGTTAAAACTGGGTAGGTTTGGCCATAGACCATCGTCACATGAGGACCCAGGACCTGAGCGGCCTAAAAACCGCAACATGGTAGGGGAATGTGTGTTGGATCGAAATCCGACCCGCGGACCACCCCCCGGCCCTGCTGTAGTATCGTGGCTAAGGGTCTGCACCGGGGCAACGATGCCGACTGCTGGTTCTCTTCGGAAGCCACAGTCGCCAAACCAGTCTTCCGTGCTGTCAGTGGTCATGTCTCACGGGCACGGAGGAGGGGGGTTCTGGCTTAACCGCCCGAACCAAGAGGAGACAACCTCAATAAAAACCTAAATCCTACGGTGGGGGACCAGGCCTAAGGGACGCGTGACTGGATAGAAGTCCAGCCATTACTGGTTCCAACCTTGGGGCACCAGGCGAACCCCATTGTATTTAGCCTTCCGGTGCGTAGATCGGGGCAGCGCACGGGTGACCACGACAGCCCTGGTACTCGTGGGACTAATATGGATACTACAAATACAAAAACAATCGAGGACTCTTCGAAGAACTCATCAAAGGGAACCGGGACATCAAGGACCGGGACCCAAAAACCGCCTTCCGGCGCTCAGCGTCGAAGGCTTAAAAACATGAGGGAGCGACAACGCACACCTCTAAGTGCTGGCATGCAGACTGGGACTCCTAAGAGACACCGGTCAGATGACAGCACACCGAAAGAGGGTGCAAAAAACCCTACAAAAAAAGCGAGGGGACCTGTTAAGGATACCAAATCGTTTAAGGAAGCCATGACGGAGTTCAAGATGGCAATTTGCCATCAAGAACTAGAAATGGAGCTTACCGAGGAGGAGACAGGTAAAATCAAAACCTGGATCCTCACAAAAATTGATGAACTGAAGGGTGCCATACACCCCAAGTTCACAGGCTGCACTAGCAGAGAGGGGTCTCTGCGGATCAACTGCGCCGACCAGATTACCTGTGACTGGCTGGCCGGGGTGATTATGCTGGAAGTACCCTGGGAGGGTGCCAAGCTTCGATTTATCGAAGCTAAGAACCTCCCCAAGCCTATAAGAGCCCTTACCTGGATTCCGGGACCATCTGAGGAACCGATGAAAATCCTGTCCAGGATGGGCGTTCAAAACGCCATCGATACAAAACACTGGCGGGTAGTAGACAGGAAGGAGGATCCCAAGGGACAACAACTGATTGTCCTAATGGACCAAACTTCCTGGGAAAAATTGGCTGAAGTCCAATACCGACCATACGTCAACTTTAATAGGGTGACGTTTAAACAGATCGGCAAACCCAAGGAAGCTCAGGGAGCCGATCCAGCTGATCCAGCTGTGATGGAAGTGGTAGAGGGATCCACAGAGGAACCTCAACCCACAACATCCACAGTATAAGGTAAGATGATTCGCTTTGTACAAATCAACTTACACCATTGTAAGGCGGCTTCGGCCGCCTTAAATGCGTACATGACTAGGGAAAATATCGATATAGCCCTAGTTCAGGAACCCTGGATTGTTAAAGGTTCCATAAAAGGTCTAGGAGGGGCAGGAATCAGGACTATTTCTGACAAACCTGAAACCCTACCCAGAACCTACATTATTGCTAAAAACAATATTAATATAATCCCTTTATGGGACTTCACTTGCAGAGACCAAGTTGTCGTTAAACTGGCGTTGGGGAAGATAGGGAGCGAGAGGGAGGTTATCCTCGGATCCGCATACCTACCTTACGACCAACAAGGAAGCCCACCACCACACAACATCCAACGTCTGGTGGCTCATTGCCAAAACAAAAAGTATCACCTAATCCTTGGAGGTGACTTCAACGCACATCACTCCATATGGGGCAGCACTGGCACCAATAACAGGGGTGAGTCTCTCTTAGATTACTTTATTACAAATAACCTAGAGATAGCAAACAAGGACAATGAGCCCACCTTTGTCGATATACGACGGAGGGAGGTCATTGACTTGACAATCGGCACGGCCGGCATTATAACAGATTTAGTTAACTGGCACGTATCTGACGAGACTACTCTCTCAGATCACAGATATATAAGATTCGAGATAAAATCGGATCACATAACCTACTCGAAATACAGGAATCCGAGGACTACCAACTGGGACCTATACAGGGAACAGTTGGAAATTGAACTCGGTAACTGTCCGGGTAGGGTTAATAACACAGTCGAACTAGACTTCATGGTAGACAGCCTTAACACTGCTATCAAGACAGCCTACGAGGTCAGTTGTCCGGAAAGAGAGAAAAGAACCTCACGAAAAGTGTCCTGGTGGCACGAGGGGCTTTCTCGATTAAGGGCACTGTCGAGAAGACTCTTTAATAAGGCAAAGAGAACGGGAGAGTGGGAAGAATATAAAACCTCTCTCACGGATTACAATAAGGCCATAAGAAAGGCAAAAAGAGACTCGTGGAGGAAGTTCTGTGAAGGAATAGAAAATATTCCGGAAGGAGCCAGAATCCAAAGAGCGCTTCAGAAAGAATTCGAGGGGAGAATAGGCTCCCTAAAAAACCCATCGGGTACTCAAACAGAGACCGAAAAGGAAACACTGGAGTTACTGATAAACACACACTTTCCAGGCTCTGCTTTAACTAACAGATACACTGATGCCGAACAAACGAACCTAACAAACCACCCGTTTAGGGCTTGTAGGGACGATTGGAAACTGGCAGCTAAAATGGTCAATCAAACAAAAATTGAATGGGCCATTAACAAATTCATGCCTTTTAAATCTCCGGGCATGGACGGGATATTCCCAGCACTACTACAGCAAGGTAGCAAACTGCTGACATCTCCACTCTGCACTGTATTTAGGGCCAGTCTGGCCCTAGCATATACACCAGAAGTCTGGAGAGAGGTAAAGGTGGTATTTATACCTAAATTGGGACGTGATTCATACGCCCAAGCTAAATCGTTCAGGCCAATAAGCCTATCGTCCTTCCTTCTTAAAACGTTGGAAAGATTAGTTGAAAGGCACATAAGGGACACTGTGCTGAGTACTCATCCGCTCAGCCAATACCAATTTGCCTATCAACCTGGAAAATCCTGTGAAATGGCCATACGAGAAATCGTAAGCGCAGTTGAAAACACGCTGAAGAACAAAGAGTTCTCTTTAGGCGTGTTCATGGATATTCAGGGGGCTTTTGATAACACCTCTACATTATCCATAAAAAAAGCTATGAAAGATAGGAAAGTCCATCCCACTATTATCAGATGGACCTCACATATGCTTAAGCATAGAGTAGTTCACGCTTCGGTAAATCACTGCACCGTAGCAGCAAAAGTAAACCGAGGCTGCCCACAAGGAGGGGTGCTTTCACCTCTACTATGGTGCCTCGTAGTAGACAATCTTCTCAAGTGTCTAGAGAAAGAGGGGCTAAACGTCGTAAGCTATGCCGACGACATAGCCATAACAACAACAGGGAAGTTTGGGGCTATTGTGTTCGAGAGAATGCAAAGAGCCCTAAATCTTGTAGAGAAATGGTGTCTAGAAGAGGGCCTGACGGTTAATCCGACAAAGACCTCGCTAATCCATTTCACAAGAAGAACAAATAAGACAGATGGTAATAGAAAGGTATACCTATTCGACCTACCTCTGGAAGCAGTGGGAGAAGCCAAATACTTAGGAGTTATCCTTGATAGCAAACTAAGCTTCAAACCACACATAGACAATATAGTAAAAAAAGCTACAAGGGCTCTATGGACCTGTAGACGAACATTCGGCAAAACTTGGGGACTCACGCCCCAGTTGACTTACTGGATATACACCGTAATGGTTATACTCATAGTAACATATGCAGGTTTTGTGTGGTGGACAAAAACACAAACAAAAACCTGCAAACACAAACTAGGTAAAATCCAAAGATTGGCTTGCCTAGGAATTACTGGAGCAATGCGTACTACGCCTACAGCAGCAATGGAAACAATGCTGAACCTCCCACCCTTACATCTGGTGGTGAAAGCTAAAGCATTAAGTGAGGCTTACAGACTAAAAACTCACTCCTCCTTAGGAAGAAGCGGGCAAGGACATGCCTCAATCCTAAGAGAGATGGAAGAACATCCCATACTTAGTATGGTGTCTGACAGAACAACCAAAGCATATACCATCGAAAAAACCTACGGAATTAAAATTCCGACAAGGGAAGAATGGGAATGCAAGGCAGTCAAAATGAATGGACTTGTATTCTACACAGACGGCTCCAAAAACTCAACGGGTACAGGAGCTGGAATTATCGGGGACGGCAACCTGAGGCGGGGGGTAACCTTAAGCCTCGGGGAGCACGTAACCGTCTTCCAAGCAGAAATTTACGCCATCTCAACATGTGCGCAAATGCTGTTAGACAGAGGATATCACAATCATAGAATCTTCGTAGTATCTGACAGCCAAGCAGCCTTAAAAGCGCTGAACGCTTGTGAGGTGAGGTCCGGGCTAGTAACGGACTGCATCCGCAGACTGAATGCGCTAGCGGAGAAAAATTTCGTCGACTTGGTATGGGTTCCGGCTCACGCCAACATACCAGGGAACGAGGAAGCGGACGATCTGGCTAAAGAGGGCAGCAAAATAAGACCCATTGGACCGGAACCCGCCCTTGCCATTTCTTATGAGACGGCAAAGAGAGAAATAAAGTCACTTCTAGAGAAGTGGCATATTAAACACTGGAGGGAATCTCCTGGACAGGGACACTCTAAAGCCCTCCTGGAGAAACCCTCTGACAAAAGAACTCGCTCTCTAATCAGAATGAGCAGAGATGAGCTAAGACTGGCAACGGCAATGTTAACGGGTCATTGCCAGCTCAAAAAGCACCTGCATACGATGGGACTAGAAGAAGACCCACTATGCAGAGGATGTGCAGAGGAGGAGGAAACTCCAATTCATCTTCTGCTACACTGTGAGGCTTTCACAAGAAGTCGTTACAGCATTCTCGGGAAAGAGAAGATACTCCAAAGAGAATTGCCCAACTTATCGATAGGGAAAATTCTGGACTTTATCAGAAGCACAGAACTCCCATAACATAAGGGAAGACTAAGTCCGAGGTGCACAATAGATCCAAGAGGTCGCGATGCAAGGAACCAATAGGGACCAACCTCAGAATCATATAATAATAATAATAATAATCCGAATACGAATCGTGGCTCACGTTCGTGGTTCACTACTCGTGTCAACCCCGCTTAATAATTAGCGACGTTTTCGAACCCCAAGGACGTGACAATACACGGGGTTGATTTTTTTGTAACTTCTGTTGGATGTATTGTATAATACAGAATGTATGAAATATTTAAGTGCTCCGCGACTTAGTTTAGGACATACAGCTCCACCAACCAATTTTGCGTTACGGAAAATCTGTCAACTAAAAGAATTTTATTTAAAAAAATTTTTTCGGGAAAAAATTCGTCCAATCATAATCAAGAATTCAGGTTAGGTACGGGCGTAGGGTTCAGTTCGTTTGTCTTGCTTTAACTTACTCTAACTTGTTCCAACTCACTACATCTTACCCTTGCTCTATTGACGAGAAGTAGGAAATGTAGAAACAACCACGGTTCCGAGCAACCAAAGCAAGATAAAAGAACAGACTACGTATTTTGTACTCCTCGTCAAAAGCAGGAGTAAGTTGGAGCAAGCTGGGATAACTGAGTGCAAACCAAATGAACAGACTTATTAAAAGTCGCGAGTATCTACAACTATTTGAGGTTATGATAAAACCTTTCGAAATCACAGTAAGTTGTACTTTTCAAATTCACTGTCTTAATATTAACCTATGTTCAATTTTAGTGACAGTTACTTGTCAAATCTATCGATTGAAATACTTTTAACTCGTAGTGTACTTCAAAATCTATGACATTGCTGTCCACGCCTCCTCAGCTCGCTAATAAAGTTGGTGAAACTGTAGGAATTTATTTGACCGCCCGATCAGTTTTTGCCGAAAAGGTCATCCTATCCCGCCTGAGAAAACACATCGAAGAAGAACACGTCATCCAGGACGAACAATATGGCTTCCGACGAGCTCACTCCACTGTCCACCAAACCGTTCGCCTAGTCGAGTTCGTCGCCGAAGCATTCGACCACAAGGACTGCGCCGCTGCCGTCTACCTGGACGTCTCCAAGGCTTTCAACAAGGTCTGGCACCAAGGTCTACTCTACAAGATGATCATCATTCAATACCCACTATCGATAACGAAGCTCATCTCCTCCTTCCTTTCCCATCGACCATTTAGGGTCAAGATCGACGACGCTCTATCCACCTCCAGACCTATCCTAGCCGGTGTCCCTCAAGGTGCCACCCTATCACCGCACCTCTTTACTATCTTCACAAGTGATATGCCACTAACCGAAGCTACTAACCTTTATATTTTTGCAGATGACACCTGTTTCATGGCCAGCAACAGAGACCCACGAATGGTAGGACACCGACTTCAAAGAGTAACCGACAGCCTGGAACACTAGTTCAAGAAATGACGAATCTCCGTCAACGCACAGAAGAGTTCGTCCATTTACTTCTCAAAGCGACCAAGTCTCCAAATCTTTCCCATATCTAGGACTAACCATCGACAAGGAACTCACCTGGAAACCACACATCGAGGGAGCTATCGTCCAAGCACGAGCTGCCTTTTCACTACTATATCCGTTTTTTCAGGTACATTGCTGGACCTCCGGAACAAGTTGCTTCTCTACAAGACCGTTATCCGACCCATCATGACGTACGCCACACCAACCTGAGACTATGCTGCACCGTCAAACATCAAGGAGATGCAGACCATCCAAAATAAGATCCCGAAGACCATTGTCAACGCACCTTGGTTCATTCCTAACAGCAACCTTCAACGGAACCTACAGATGATCAGGATCCAGGATTTTATCCGAGAAGCAGCTTCCAAGTTCTACGAGACCACACTGGACCACGACAACCCTACCATCCGTGGACTATGGGAATACAACGTCAAAGAGTCTAGACTTCGGAAAAGACCCAAGTCGGTTCCTTACCGTTACCACAACAGACTAACGTCTATCGTCAGTGACTTCGGTCACATTTCACAACACATTTTATGAAAGTTTTTTCATTTTCAGATCCGACCGATGAAGGAGGTACATGACAGATCCCGGACACCCCAACATCCATTTTCAAGATTCCAGATTCCAGAAATTTATTTGTTTCGTGGCTGACACGTCATGACGTTTTCTAACACCAGGGATCCTATGCACGGAGTTGATTTTTTTAACTTCTGTGAGATATACAGAAATATGTAAGGGCTTCACTACTTAGTTTAGAAGATAGAAATTTATTTATTTCTTGGTTGACGCACGTCGGGCCGTTTTCGAACCCCAAGGACTCTTTGAACGGGGTTGATTACTTTTCTGTAGCTTCAGGGGATACACAGAGACCGTGCGTGAAATAGGTGAAATAAAGTGCTCCTCGACTTAGTTTAGGAGATTTATTTTACTTATTTGTAATATTCAGGAACTTGTTTTGCGCATACGTACCAGGATTTCGTGGATAACTGATGAATAGTTTTTCAAGTATAGCTGTTGGCTGTGGGAGGATGCGTTTTTGGACCAACTTTAATGTTTATGTGAACCGTTCTCCATATTTTCGTCCTTATGACGAATGGATGAATGACGAACTATGGATGAGATCCATAATTTTGACCAATTACTTTACGAGCACCCTATACAAAAGAGTAGTTTTATAATATAAAGATGGTATGTTGTGGAATGGAATGACAATTTTAGAAAAAACATGACAGCATCTATCGATATTGATCAACATTTCTAAGCGTTCTTAATATAATTTCATTTTGATGACGCTGAAGAGAAGAGCCGACAACAAGTTATAAAATTTATAGGTTTCAGGTTCAGATGAAGTGATGGAATATTAAAAAAAAATAATCATGATGACATAGATCTGATTGGCGTTTATGTTTTGGCTGACAACAAATTTAAACGTATCGTATACAAAAAGGGTATCCAAATTGAAGGAAATGTAAATTTTGATTGCATTATTGTGACAATATTGATTTATGAAATATTTGTTTTTGCAAAATTGACCATAATACAGTTATTTTAAAAAGAAATTCAAACAAATTTGCAAATTAGTTATTCGAATCATTCCCACCGAAAAAACAAACCGACGCCTGAACAAATCGTTAGCTCTCTATAAAATTGCAATATCTCATGTTTTCTTTATTAGCTTTGATTTCAATAAACAAATATTTGATTTTTTTGAAAATTGTGCATTTGATTAATATTGTAATTGGAAAAAAAGAATTTATTTACATTTTAAATAAACGAAATAATTTAAAGCCATCAAAATAAAAAGAGTAAACTCGTACGTAACTATATGAGAAATTTGAATTTCATTATTCAAGATTTATCTGATGATGGCTTATTATTTTGTGTATCAACTGTGGTATCGAGAAGGCTTATAAACGTGTATAATGTGACTATAATAAACTGGCGTTGTTATTGGAAATAATAGTGAAAGCCTTCGATTAAATTACCGCATTGTGTAAAACAGTTACACATACACATACTCCAATATTTATAATAGCCAAATATAGGCCATAAAATAGCTAGAAATAAAATTGTTGGACGAAAAGGCACATTTTTAGTATATTCCTATTTTTATTTTCGTTAGTTCTAAATAGATGCAAAAGAAGGCTACTATTAAAATATCTAGGTCGAAGATCTAGAAGCTGCTTCAGAATCATTTTAATTAAATTTTTTACAAAGTTCTTGAAGGCTCAGACGTCTACCTTCATTTAATGTAAATAATTATTAGAAATGAATAATTTTTGTAATATAAATTTATAGCTATTAATACAGCTGTTAATAACAAATAATTCCTTAGCTGAAAATGGATTTTGCATAAACGTTTATTAAGTAGTAATAATTGATTTCAATTAAATCTCTTAATCACACATAAGAACGCGATATCGAGGCGATAATATTATAGATTTAGTTCATCGAACATCGTACGCATACTTGAATAGTGGTAATGTTTAAGTTCTTAGCGGCCCGATCTTGTAAGTTTGACTGCGAACCCTTCGTTAGATTGTGGTTACTCAGTGTAACTTACAACTAGTAATTATAATTACTAAAGCAAACTTTAACAATGTTCCTGGTTACCACTTTCCAACAAACGTTAGCTCTATTAAGTTGCAACAATGCTAGTTTACACGAGTCTCTCTTTTTTTTTGGTTTTAATAATTTGAAATTTCAATTAATAATAAATGGATGAAAATCCGTTCGTAACGAACATTAAGCTTAGCAGAAAGCTAAACTTGCCACGTAACATTTATTTTGTATTTTATTGGAAACTTTGTTTCTAAACATGTCGAAAAAAATGGAGCAAAAAATTATGGCCTTACTAACGCCTCGTTTAAACTAGTGTTCATTTTTTATAAGATCCTGACTTGCTTTTCCTAGACAAAATGTTTTCCAAGTACCTATTTCAATTTTAAATTTATTTCAGTTACTATCGACATCTTCGATGACTAACTACTCATGTGATTGTCTCAAGCGTTGTTGTACAGACATTTTATTTGTCTTTTTGAATCAAAAATCGTCCCTTACTAAGAGAGTAATTCGTGGTTGATCCATGGTTCAATTTAGTACTTAGATTCGACTCTGATAATGCGAGAGCGAGCTTAAACTGCAGGAAAAGCAGTGCATAGCATTAAGATACAATAGCGATTTACAGCAAGTACTTGTCAAAGTGTATGTGTATCTTGAGACGTAGCTAAGACATGAAAAGTACATTACCCACAAGGACTTATCGAATGTATGTGAAACAAATAAACATATCATGACCAAAATCAATTGCAAAGTAACATTACATATACTAGCAATATAAAGCATGAAACAACGTTGGAAGATCTTGAAATATATCGACAAATACTACGTTTTTTAATACATAATTTATGACACTGCAAACCCGTCTAATTCCAAAATTTTGAAATTAAATTAAAGGTAGCAATCGAATGAATGAAGATTCATGAAAGCTGGAACTTGAATGTATAGTCAAGTGCATCAAATCAAAAGGCATTGATTGCAACATACGACTAGAAATACTAAAACACACCACAAAAATAATTAAAGACTATCAGCCTATTAGAGAGATTTTAAAAATGAGAATAAAGAAAATAGACCAATTCCACGAGTTAAGTCTCTACCTCAAGGTAGCAATCACTGTAAGAAACAAAATTATGGGTCTGTGGGACGGGAAACAGTATTTTAAAATATATAAATTTGCAATTCAATGCTTGATATAAACCGAATTAGTCAAAAACTTTCTCATTCAACATCATAAGTTAGTTCCCTGGACGGCTAAGCCGCGTTTTCCATGAATTTAGCATTACCACGTGACATCCTGTGGTAAAAACGGCATATAAACATACTGTGACATACCGTTGAGCGTCGCCGTACAATAGTCTCTGAAAAGCGAGACACTACGTTGATGATGTGACACGTTGAGCTCAACGTGTTAAATACTGTAATAAGGATATTGAAGTTTTTGCAGACAGGTAGAACCGCCAGAAGGTCATATCAAACCGTCACTACGATCTATAACTCTTAGGACCATTTTTACAATCAAAGTGCAAGAAGACACCCACAATGAGAAATCTATAGGATCACAGCTATGGTCATGGAAGATATCCTGAAACGGTTACAAAAGTAAGATTTGATAAAAATAGGTCAAGGGGTTTTGGGAGCCCCCTTTGTGAAGGAGCGTAACTCCGCTTTAAAACCTAAATTCAGGAAAACAAAAAAATACTGTTACCATAATTATAAGTAAACATACTCTCAAAGTTTGTTCAAGTATTTTGGTTACACCCTGTATAATTCGTATGCTTTTCTCATTCTCTCCCACATTGGTCTATCGATTTAAACGTACCCTGTCTCACACTAACTTGATATTATTAATATTCACATGATGGTTCGAGATTAGAAAATGAGGAATGAGCAGAGCAATAGAATTAAACCCCATTTCTCATCCAGCATGTACAGTTAGTCTCACAATTATTGGCCACCATGGCTATACGCCAGAGTGGTTATTAGTCAACAACGACAAAAGGACAGATATGTAGGTTGTTGATTTACTACTTGTTGGTAAAATAAAGTTACCCTCAATTTAAGTATAGGGTTTTAGGATGGTTACATCCACAATTCGTGCTAGACGTATAGCCAGGGTGGCCAATAATTGTGAGGCTGACTGTACGTTGTGCCAGTTGTACGTACAGCACAGTAATGAAGCGTTGGCTTTTAGAAAAATTTTAAAGGAGCCCTTCTAAATCTACTATAATTGGGTGCGTTCACCAGACGTAATAGTTGTGGAGCAGCTACGAACTGCTACATCATTAGCGCTACTAACTATCGTGCGGTAATTTTGATAAGTGAAATAGTATCAACAATACCGACGATACCTCCATTCCGTATTGGGATAATTCAATATAACGCAAATGAAATGCACTAGATAAAATGGCGACCGCTTCGCACACGTTCCCAAAGCCGGGGTAAGTCACCGAACGATTTGGTAGCTGCTCTACAACTGCTACGTCCGGTGAATGCACCCAATATCACTTTAATTTTTTTTAATTTGGTGTGACCACCATACAGTACGATTATATTAAATTGCTCTATTAGCAACGCCAGGAGTTATAAATAGATGGTTAAATAACAAAGACGTTGCTTACCTAAACCACCTCTAAGGCTCAGGCTCACTTTATACTTTTTTTCTCAACGTTTGATCTATCTGTGATCAGCCCAAAGGTCTTTTTTACCCCAACGAGCAAAATTGAACTTAAAATAACGAACAACGAAAGCGTCCATACAATACATGCTAAAGACAACAGTTTTTCTCAAACCGTACAATGGAATATAACACTTCTTATGCATTAGCAGTGACGTAGACGGTTGCTATGAAAATTAAATGGGAACACAGAAACGATGTAAAATCAAGCATTGACAGATATTTTTGAACGCCAGCAAAAAGAGCGGTTTTTAGGGTTTTTAGTCCCACGATGCACACTACTAGGACAGGAGGATTATCATTGAATAAATAGCCGTTACTCCACCAGGAAAAAGCCATTTAGCTTATAATTTGGATTGCAAATACTTGGTTGCTTATACTCCCACTTATACGGAAAGATCATGACAGCCAATGATAATGACAGATAATGTAAACTCGACGCAATGAATGAGTCATCCGTAGATTTCTAAAATGTCGTTTCCGTCGTATTTTCTCTTATAGGCAACGGTTGCTAACTTTCTTTCCGGATCTTTTTATTCTAAGGGGATTATTGTCTAATCTAACCTTAGAACATAAAGATCCGGAAGGAGGGTTAGCAACCGTTGCCTATAAGAGAAAATGCGACGGAAATTTTAGAAGTCCATGGATGACTCATTCATTTTGTCAAGTTTACATATCACTGGCTCTCATAAACATTCATTTCTATTAGAGAAATTGAGCGGAAATCCATTATGATCGTCCATTACGATCAATATTATTAGCTATGGCTCTTTCTTGGTAGAGAAGTAGGGGAATTTTCTTTACTAAGTGAACCCAACTCAACATTAGAAGACCTTTGTAGCGATTGCTTACTGCTTAGACGAGCGTTTGTAACCTGAACTGACAATTTTTACGTGTCCTCCGAAGCACGTAATGAACACAAACTGAAAACTGTCAATTTCAAAAAAATAGCAAATAGTGAAGATACAATGAAATTACGAGTTATTTAATTGTTACTATTATATATGTCCCACCCCATATGCTATAAGAATAATTAATAGTAAGAATATTCTATAGCTTGATATCGAAATTTTGAACTGTGTGCGCCACAAACATTTTAATAGTATACGTTATGTAGATCCAAAACTCTTCCAGTCATAAATATTGATGTTGTAAAACGTAGTTTCTTGCTCCTTTAGGCTAATAAAATGCTCATCTTAATATAAAATAATCTTTACGGAAAATTTGCAAGTATAAAGTTTTCGTGAAAAACGAAATTTTCACACAATAATAAATAATTAATTTTTTTATGACCATTTCTTAAAGTTTTGTTGTAGTATAACTATATACCGTGTGCTCACTTTCAAAGCGGAATATAGGAAAATAAAAATAAAATTGGAATATCGCGACTCAGCAGATACCTAAATCCTAAATTTCTAATAGGCCGGTAGTGATATATCCAAGATACATTGGATATACGCTAAAATATATCTAATTTTATCGGCCGCTAAAAAAATAAATATTAGCGGTTTGAGTAGAGAATACGCCTAAATATGTCAAATTCAAATAATTGAATGCAAACATGAAGTAATGACAATCAGAGCATGGCTGGTCATATTTTTCAAATTGTGGATGCAGGAATATGCAAATACGTGATTTCTAATATTACTTTCATATGTGCTGCTTGAAAAATTACCACACGGTATTATAGTTTTTCTAATAATAACGACGTGAAGAGAGTTTCAACAATAAATAAAATTTCCAACTCATAATTTATGAAGTTTTCCTGCTGTTGAAATTTTCATTTTGGACTGAAGACAATACGGAACGGTATTTAAAAACGAAATAGTTATTTTACGATTAATAAATTCATTTTATATCTTATAAGTTGTACTAAGTAATAAAAGTGAACAGAATATTTCAGTCATAAAATGTAGTAAATTATGCAAAAATATATATTTTATGTAACTGTTACCAAAAAGTCATACGACATAAACGCTTCTATTATATCTACCATGGGACTTATTACATCGTTATGTTTAACCCTATAGCTACTAAATAAAAGGCAGCTGACTCGTCAGCCATCTT
The DNA here is from genome assembly GCA_963924605.1 of Malthinus seriepunctatus. Lineage (NCBI taxonomy): Eukaryota > Metazoa > Arthropoda > Insecta > Coleoptera > Cantharidae > Malthinus > Malthinus seriepunctatus. Next base: position 115,088,834 of record OZ004600.1, on the reverse strand, counting down.
GAGGCTTATGTCAAAGTGACGTTTAATGTAATAAACATACAAACTTAGTAAATAAACAGTGACACTGCTTTATCAGCCTTATGCACATGTAACTTTGACATTAGCTACAAAATGGCTGACGAGTCAACTACCATTTATCTAGTAGTTGTTTTTAACCCTTTCAAATTCACACTGGAACCTGAAGAGTTACGATTTTCCTATCTAAAAACTTGACATATCAAGTTTGCAGATACGAAAATCCGCCGGACTAACAATACTTTTTTTGTCTGGCGTTTGATTCCTATAATTTACTATGCCTAAAGCCTCGGTCACACTAGGCTGGTTGCCAGCCGCGAGTTGTGGAAGCCGTACTGTCAGTCATCAATCAGTTTGGTGTGAGTGGGTGTGAGCATAAAATTCGCAGCGGCTGGTGAAATTGAACATGTTCTATTATGGTCTGACCACTCAAGCACCGCATCAGCGGCGAGTAAACTAGCACGTGCTAATTGTTTATGTGGACCCACAGACGACATGCTTGCTGAAAACGACTAAACAAAATGGTGAGTAGTAGCATGCAGTGTGACCGGGTTGTCCGTCGCTGCTTGCTGGTGCTAGTGCTCGCCGCTGATGAGCCTAGTGTGACCCAGGCTTTAGCCTACGCTTGCTATATTTTTAGCAGCGTTAATGTTACGGCAAATTCCATACGATTTTATAGTCGTGACATTCTCTATGCAGCTTTTTTTACCTAGGGGCAATGACATTTTTAGATGCATTCTGTAATTCCACTACGGGAGGCTTAAGATTTCTACCGTACGATTTACCTGTGTTTTATAAATTTATAATTTGCTTTTTATAATATTCTTTATGTAAAATTATTAAAACGATTTTAACGTATTCGCTCCCTTTAAATCGTGTGGTGGAGAACACAATTTAATAACAAAATGGTGTTCGAGAGAGGATTAGTTTTTGTTGTTTGTTCAGTGTTATTTAAATGGAAATTTAAAAAAAAATATTATTTTATTTCAAACATCACAAATAGATATTTTATGCAATTTTCCTTGTGTTTGATAGAAACAAAAGGGTATATAAAATAAAGTCGGCACTATAAAAAAAACTTGAGCTATATTCATTCAACGTTATTACGGGTTATAGTGAGAAAGAGCTTTTTGCAACTTTTTTTCTTTTCGATAGCTTTTTATTTTTTTGATTTCTTTCTTAAACTTTTATTCTTGCTTGGTTTCCCTATTGACTTATTCGGTCAACTACAAACAGCTTTATTTCCACATTTAAAAGGAAATTATTCCTTAATAACCATAGAAAAATTTTAAAGCTTGAGTGGCTTCAGAGAGTTTCTCTGGAGATGTTTGAAATTCGAAACCTAACTGTCCTTCTCTCAAAATCAAAAGTTATGGCCACTAACTTTGTGAAATAAATGAGAGAAAATGCTATTTATTACATAAACATAAAAATTGAAATTTTCTTAGAATTATAACAAACCATAGAACATCCATAAAACCTCAAAATTTTTGTTAAATTTCACCCCTTAATTATTGAGATAATCTTTCAAGTGAGGGGTAAGAATTTTTTAAATCGATACATAAAAATAATGAAAACTAAAAATCTAAACTGTGGCAATACAGAAAATCAAATGCGAAAATTAAAAAAATAAGCAACAATTTATAAAATCGTTAAAAACCTTTCATTGTTCAAATACAAAACAATAATAAATTGATACTATTGAAGAAAATAAAAGAAAACATTTCTGAATCGCCTCTGAATGGAATAAGAAAATGGGAGAAATTCAACTAATGCAGCTAATTTAAATTCGAACGTTATTTATTTGTATTGCTTTAAATAATATTATCGACTCTCTATTTTTTTTATTCCATTTCACAACAAAAGAGCATTGTGATTTATAACTTACAAAATTGTATCGAAAAAAAAAAGAAAACAATATCTGCAGGTGATTGTGGAAATGAATTTGATAATAAAGTTTAATTGGGAAATTCGATGTTGTACTTTTAATTAAAAACCGTCTGAAAATTGAATTTGGTTGATGTGTTAAATAAACAATGAAACAAGCAGAACAAAAAATAGTGTCTTTTAAATAGTTTGTTGTTAAACATTTTTTTACACAACTTCAAATAGGATTTTAATATAACAGAAAAGCGATGAGCGCTTAAATTTTTTTACTTAATGGTAATATGCAAAACAGAGGGTTGAAAAGTAGATTTTAAACGAAACGAAATTAGCGATACTAATGACATAATAATATCTTTAAAAATTTAGAAGTATTTAGTGAAATACTAAAAAATATTAGACATGTGTGCACGCAAATAAATCATTAAAAATTAAAAAGTTTTATAACGGCATAAAGTTAAATCAACTTTAATTTTTAAATATTAACCAATCTAATCATCTAATCATTTTTATATTTAACTATATAACTTTTTCATGTAGAGTAGGGATGTAAGTGATTTAACTATGACAATTTGAAAACTTTACCCAATTGACAATACCTGAAAGAACAAAGGAGAAATATGACTATAAAAGTTTGATGTTATTAACAGGCATTATACAGGACAAACTTCGAGGGTATGAAGACACAAGAGTTTGAACTTTTTACTCGGAATTATCGATACTACAACCTCTCAAAATATTTGCACTTCCTCCTGAAACACCATGTATAAATTTACCCTACACTCTGTCCACCAAACAGATGCAGCTAAGCCACTCCCCACAAATGTCTGTCAAATAAGGTTGACGCATGTCAATTCTCGTGTGAACGTTGTAAACTGGATTTTAAAAATTCGACCAATAGAAAAATTTAAAAATTCTATTCGAATATCGTACGCTTCTTTTGGGAGCGGCTTAGCTGCATCTGTTCGGTGGACAGAGATTAGCACCACCTCATTGTTAAAGTAATGAAATAACAAATAAAATAAAGGTAAAAAAAATAATAAGTTTGAAAAACCAGCATTTTTGTAGAGGGTTTGTAGAGGTAGAGAGAGGGATCGTGAACCAATGCAATATTTGTAACGAGACAACGAATAGAGAACATAGTATAGATAATCGGTAATAGGACATTATGAATATATTTTATAAAACAATGACGCCAAACGCATTAATGACATTAATGAATGATATTCCAAAAGAAAATTCAAAATTAGAGGTAGTGAAACAACTCAACCCATCGAAATGAAAAAAATTAGACAAGGACAAGGAAACAAATAAAGGAAATAAGTCTGATCAATGGTTTCCGATGGAATTAAAATATTATTACCTACGAATGAGCAAAAAATTCAATTCAACAGAGCCGTAGACTAACCTAAATATAAAGTAACCAGGATTTTGAACTTAACAAGGCAGGTACCCCCCTCTATATTCACGAAACTGCTGCCACACAGATCCCTGATGGTTAGCGGTAGGGATAAGTTTGCGCAGATTTGGCTACGCCCCTCTAATAATTTAAATACGTTTACTACTGCGTTTATGAGCATAAATACCAATTTAGGTATCTGCGCATTACCACCGCTCGCCAACATAAATCTGTCTTGTAGTAGCATTTTATTTTTTTGGAAAATAAACAAAAATTGCAGCTTAAGGTAGTTGCATACTAAAACGAACTTTGAGAGTTTTTAATAATATTTAGCAGAGATGTAGATAAAAGCATCTTAAACTTAAATTTTAAATTTAAACAAAATCGTCCATCTAGTTTCATAGTAATCACGTCTTAAAGTTGGACTCTTATACACAGGCGGAATAGGAGAAACGTTCAAATTTGGCATATAATTGGGCTCCCAATTCTATAAAAATTGAGAGTTTTGTTTCAAAAACTAATATAATATTAAATAGTTCGTAATAAACATTCTATAAAAATTTTAAAAACATTGACCGTTTAGTATAAAGTTAGAACACTCCAAAGTCTTAAATTTGTATGGAAATGTCAGCAGCTAAAATCTAACGGCAACGCTGCATAATTTGAAGTGACGCGAATATTTAAATTTTTAAAAAAGGTTAATAATTATGAAATTTTCATTGGCCAAATTCGGTTTTTGACAGTCAATGACAGTTATTATCCGTCATAACTTTATGCAGTGATGTCAGACCTTCCTTCTCTATGTCACTCGTACCTTAATTCGAGCAAGTCACCGCTAGATTTCGCGCCTATCGAAATTTGGACTTACAAATACTCTGGAAAAGTGGTGCTAACTTCACGGACACTAGATAAATAATCAAAAAAAAACATTTTCGTCATATTTCGCTGTATTACTTCCGATAAGAAAAAAATACTACAGAAGCTCATAAAAACTTACGTGATGCTTATGGTAAAGATGCCTTAAAATTACGGTATACTGTCAAAATTAGTTTGTTTAGTTTCGGTCTGGAGATTTTGATGCTAAAGTTGTACCACGCTTAGGAAGGATGTATAGAAATCAACGAGGACAAAATTAAAGCATTGGTCGAATTCTGTCGGTGTTTAACGTCACGAGAGATTGTCTAGAATCTTAGCATGTCGAAATCAAGCGTTGAAAACGCTTGAAAACAAAAACTGCTAAGACAGATGAGTAAGCTCGATATTTGGGTAGAGTAGTCCCAACGAAAGAAAATACAACCACGTTGGTTGCCAGGAGCCACGAGCCGTGGCTTCAGAGCCCAGTAGCGACAGCAGTGGCGTAACAAGCACTCCAGGGGCCCGTGTGCGAAGTTAATGATGGGGGCCTCCATTTATTAATACATAGCTTTTTTATTCATATATTTTGGAAAGCAGTAAATTCTAAAATTAAGATCAGGAAGTTGCCTATTAGAAATAAATGGTGTTCCGATACATTTTGATTCTCTGCTATCTTTAGCAACAGTGGCTCTAGGGATGTTTTTAGGCTTCATGGTGCCTTGGGCTATAAGTTAGCCCGTGTCTAAAGATACTAAATCGTTTTTGAAACTGTTTGCCAAAAATATAAGAGCTTTTTTAAGCACGGAATCATGACATTGTCTTAAAGCTGGCAAAAGGTAGTCGAACAAGATGAACAACTAACAAAGTTTTTGTTTTTCACGAAAAGTTACCCTTTCACACAGAAAAGAAAAGCAGGTGGGTATTTTTTGGATAACTTGGAACGACAATTACGTACTTATAGAACAGAACACAATCTGTCGGATTTACAAAAGTGAAAGACTGATAATATCATATGCAGCTGATACCAGACAACATACAAATTCAAACAATATTTCTGACTTTATCCTGTGTGTACATAGTGTACATCCTTATTTATGATTTTATTCACATGCGACAAAGTCACGTAATAGCATTCAGCACAATCAGCACAGAAATGATATAACTAAAACAACGATTTTTCCAATTTGTCCAGAATATTAAATCATACAGAATCCGATCTACTCCGACGCATATAAAAAAACCTCAACAGGGATTAAATTCAGATTAAGAAATATGCCACAGACTGTAATATATTTCAGTATTCTATCTACAACTAGTACACAGCTCTATACTAACTAAGATAGTAGATCTACTTAGTTTTTGAAACTTCAGTAGTTTTAAAAATACTTTCAGTACTTTGAGTACATGGAGAAGGAACAAAGTAGAAACTATAGCGAATTCAATTAAGAATTATCTAATTGAAGAACTTAACAGTTATTATATTTACAACTCAAGTGTGTTCTCGCTTAGAAACAAACTCAAATATGAAAATTAAATTATTAATTAATTTAAAAGTATTCGCAGAAACAAACTTTTTACATTTACATTAACTCAAATTAATTAAAAGCAATATTGCTTTCAGGGTGTTTGTTAATCAATTAAAAATAATGATACATAAAAGTAAATTGATTATCGATTTTAATTATTCTAAGTTATACAAACAACCTTCTGCTAACTAAAATTGATTTGTTATCTACTCTGACCTGATTGAAATTCAATTTAATACATAATTCAACTCACAATTGCACCATTAAATCAAATTCCTTGGTCAAAAAATTTGTGTTAATTATAAAGGCTTATTTCGGTTTTTTTATATAAATATAAAGAAGATTAGCTTTAAATAGCGTTTTTGTGTGAAAGGGTTTGTTTGTTTAAGTTACCCCAAAACGTTGTACGTATGAAAAAAAATTATGTTTGAGGATTAAAGCGTCAAGTCTTCTGTTAAAAAATCACAAAATGGCTTTCATTTTATGGAAATTACTTTCTAAAAAAATACGATTTAACTTACTGACCATTTTGATTTGTTGAGGTTATCATCGAGATACAAATAGTATCTACATCATTGGGGGTGGTTTGAGTATAATTTTGGCTCACCTGAAAATATAAAAAATGTGTTAGAAAAAAATGGAGATTTATTTAAAAATTAAATAAATATTTAAAAATTTTATTTATATAAAAATTTTAATTGAAAATTGCTGAAATTGTCGTACAATCGAATTGCATTTTTGCTTATTTTCAGATAGGCACCCTACAGTGCAGTAACGGAGGACAACTTTTGAATACTTTCAGAGCTGGGGTCGTGGGATCCTGTAACTATTAGCAATACGCTCTGCCCATCTCCTGTAAACGTTTAGAATGTGGTAGAAAAAGGGTAAAGGGTAAGTTTAAGGAGCTTAGCGTATCGCTTTGCTAGCCAATAGTTACAGGATCTCAGCCTTGAACCGATACTATCGCTACTTATGACTTCCACGTGGAAGAAATTGCACTGAGGTCGGCTCTAAGACTGTGCGATTTAGGGCTGTTGGCAACCAAACGTAGGAGTACAGGTCATACGAACATCATAGAGGTCAGTTCTGAAAAACTGCCACTACTAGATCTTACCGTATGCTCACCAAAATACATATTATAATAACCACAGGTTTGTAAGCTTGTTGACAACACGAGACCCCGGTACTGCTGATATGCATATCTTTACCGATAGATCAAAAACTGACTCTGGCTCGGGGATAGGAATATTCTCCCCTGAACTAGAAATAAACATCAGTATACCATTAGGAAGATGAACTTAGAAACCTAGGTGACAAAATTGTAAAAGAGAGTCTAGTAATAGGACAACACATACATATATTGCCGGACAGTAGGGCTGCTATCGCAGCCTTGAACAAGACAAAGTAGTAATTTCTGCCCCTTCGATACGACACACAAAATACTACCTCAACCTGTGTTGTACATCTGCGAGTACTCACGGGCATTGTAAGCTAAACAAACACCTTCACACGCTGGAACTAATCGATAGCCCTAGATGCAGAGGTTGTAAACACGAAGATAAAACTGCGGAGCACGTGCTTTGCTCGTACCCTGCGGTAACATCAAGTAGAGGATCCATACTTGGTGACTACTGGCTGGATAGTGGATATGCTCAAAATCAGAGACACTCCACCCGCCACGCTGCTCGAGTTCATCTTAAAGTTGGGATGGCTCAAAGAGTGACGGAGAAGGAGGTGCCTCTGGAGAGGTTACACAATGGACCCGATCAAGCGTGTAAGCTGGCTAAAAGCCGGCTCTCTCACAAAATTCTTTGTGAAATGATTAGAAAAGTTCCCCAAATAAATTCTTATCTTCAAAAAATTTCCATCCACATTGAGTACGAATTCAGAAGGATTTTAATTTATTTATTCTTATTTTTAAGAAAATTTACATTGTGAAATTAGTTACGACACGTACGATGGTATGATCAAGATGACAATTAGTGTGGGAGGAAAGAAATCGGTGGCGTGCCGTACTGTGGGAGAAGAGCGAGAGTAGTAAGTAGGAAGTGATGAGAAGAAGACGTGAAACGACGAACGACGAAAGATGGAAGACGAAGAAGATTATTAATAGAATAGTTATTGTTTTAATTGTTTAAATACTAAATATTTTTGCGTAATAATCCTATAATAGTGTTACTACAGTTAGTAACCGAACTGTTGTTATGTTTATGTATAAATGTTCATAAAAGCCTCAAATTTGGACGTGTGCGATTGAGAAACGATTCCTAGTAGCTACGTTGAAATGACATATTATACGTGATTCGGGTTCCTAAAATGACAAACGACCTACTTCGAGATGAGACAACGATTCGCCCTTACAGATGGGTGTTGGTCGCCGTCAGATATAAAAAAATCGTCATTTCATTAAGAGTGGCTGCAACGCCTACTGATTTTATAAAATTAATTTCCTTCTTCATCAAATATCTACTCTTTTTATAAAATTGTATGTTTTGAAATATTATTTATATTAATATCTTTACAGACAGTTAATTAATTTACAATTTAATTAGAGGTTAATTTGGAGATAGCGCTCGAAGTGTTTGTAGAAGCATAGTCGGATCTGTATAGAAAATTCTTTTCATAGTCAGCCACTCCAAGTACTAGTTCAGTGAACCTATGCTAGATAGACATCGAGTATTTATTTTTATTACTTATACTATAAAAAGTGCTATAGTTTAACATTACACACTGTGCGTTACGCATCCAACATTACGTACAAAAATTTTGGCTGTTTTAGTATTTTGCAATAAAATATTCCTCTTTTCTAAAATAATGATTTAAGTACGCATTGAAAAATGAAACTTAAAATTTCACGAGTAAATAGAGCTTCGGGATTCGGGGATAGGTAAACACCAAGTCGTCGTTAAAACAATATCCGAGATAAGCGCCAGAGTAGCCTCACGTCCCTTCCGTTTATTATTTGTGTCAATAGTGATCAAAATAAAGTATTTGCAAGGATATTGTTTAAATTACAGCTGCGTTGTAATTAATTCTTTCTCTGTTACATTTTCGAGTATCGCAAACTCATAGGAAGCAGTGACCAAATTATCCAAGGCCTAGAAAACAGCTAGAAAAAGCAGTAGATAAAAGCAAATTAAATTAAATTTTTTTCGAGGGCAAACTAAAACTTTTCTTCGTCAAGTTAGTTACAGTTGCAGAATACTTAAAACCTGAAAACTAAGAGAGTGGTGCTAAAGTTACGAAGGTGTTTAAAAAATTTATAACTTTTTTTAAAAATTCATATGGTCTCTTTTATTTTCACGTACAGTACATACACATGAGCGGTTATTTCTTATGGAAGATTATTCAGCGAACCAAAATCATAAGAGTTCGTAATTCAATCATCCGGAGTAACGACCATACGTCGTCATGAACAGTTGGATTTTTGCACCATTTCTTCGTAACTCCGAATATGGTCCAAAAGTCATGTAACACCAGCCTCTAGCTGAGAAGGTCGATGGGTCTACTCATAAACACACTCCCTGGGTCACTCTAGAGATCTTAAGAGAAATATTTGCCAAATTTGTAATTTATAGAAATTAGTCATTCTATTGGCCCTTTTCCAGTTCGTTTGACACATTTAACAGAGTTTGAATATTTCCATAGGGCATACGGAGATACTTTAAGAAAATAATGGTAACTGAAAGACCGTTATGAACTAAAAAACTCAGAACTGACTCAAATAGAATATTCGATTCACAATAACACCTGATACTGACAAAAATGACAAAATCTGTATATCGGTGGAGATCCTTGGGGAACATTTTACAGAAATTCAACATGGCACTGACTACTTCGTTTGACAGCTTGAACAGTCCCTAAACATGTCGTTGACGGATATTTTTATAAGAGAATCTGCTTTAACTCAGAATTAAAGCACATTGAAATCAAAATATGGGCGCTAGCGCCAGGCTAATACAAATGACGAAGATTATGGAAAACTCTCTCTCCTTCGATGAAAATCTCAATCTCTTCGTTTGCAAACTTTAACTGCCCCTAAGCATTTCATGTGGGGGTATTTCAAAGAGAGAACCTATGTTCATAAACTGACGCTCGTTGAAAAAACATTCAAGTATAAATATGGGCGTTATCGGCGGATTCTCAAAGATCTTTGAGAAACATTTTATAGAAATGCCTCATTTCATTGGCCCCTTTGTTTGGTAATTTTGACAGCCCTTAAACACATCTTATTTGGAGCATATTTTTAGAAGAGAATCTGTAAACTGTTAACTGAGAATCGATGAACACTTCGAGAAGAAGATTAGAGCCGATATATGGGCGCTAACGTTAGATACTGATACAAATGACAAAAGTGATGGAAAAATCTCTATTTTGGTGAAGATCTTGTACAAACATTTTACAAAAATTTGTCATGACACTGACCCCTTCGTTTGCCAACTTCAACAGTTCCTAAACGATGGAAAATATTTCTATAAGAAAATCTACTTTAACTCAGAATCCTTGAGCAACTCAAGGACCAAATTGGAGCTAATACAAATGACGAAGATTATGGAAAAACCCCTCTCTCTCTCTCTGTCGATGAAAATCTAAGATAAAAATTTTACAGATACTCTACATTCCATTGAGCTCTTCTTTTGCAAACAACGGCCCCTAAGTACTTCATTTGTAGGTATTTGAAAGAGAGAGCCTATGTTCATAAATTAACGCTCATTGAGCAGCTCAAGAAGAACATTGAAGTAGAAATATGGGCGTTAACGGCAGTTACTGATACAATTGATAAAAGTTGTGTTTTTCGGTGAAGATCTTTGACAAAACATTAGATAGAAATGCCCCATTTCACTGACCCCTTTGTTTCATAATTTGACAGTCCCTAAACACATCTTTGGCGCATATTTTTACAAGAGAATCTAATCTGTAAACTGTTAAGAATACTAAGAAGATAAGAAGCTCTTATCTAAGGCTCTTATCTAAGAAGATAAGAGCCAATATATGGGAGCTACGTTAGATACTGATACAAATCACAAAGGTTGTGGAAAAATCTCTATTTCGGAGAAAATCTTTGACAAATATTTTACTAAATTCGCTATTACACTGGTTCCTTCGTTTGCTAGTTTTGACAGCTCCTAAAGATTGTCTTGGAAAATATTTAATTTTGCTAAGACAGTGTTTCTTGTTAGCTTTTTCTCGAAGCGTTTACTTATCTTTTATTGCTACCCAAACCCAACCCAGTGGTGTACTAAGTTAATAAGGTTTAAGAAGTCTTATTTAAGGGGTCAGACAACCGAGAGTCATTAACTCATCAGTAGGCTCATGAGTGTAGCTCAAATAGCAATTTCGACTCGCCCGACCAATGTAAGTATTTTGCACAATGATGAGGTGGGTTCTTTACCTTAAGAGAATACTCAACCTAAAAATAAGTAACAAACCATCCTAATTTACCTAAATAAATACGTCGTTCTGTTTTAGTTAGACTAACATTGAAACAAAAAATATCAGAAAACGAAGGAAACGTAAAAAAAAGTAGAATGAAAAACTTTTCTGCATGAATTCATCTAATTTAGAACTTTGAAAACTAAGGAATGTACTCAAGTTTTGGAACAAAGGTTGACAGAGACGACTATAAATAAGTTAAAAGCAACATAGGATAGAATGGTCAATGCTAGAAATTACATTGCAACCTAGAATGATTAATGAGTGCATAAAGGAATGTAGTCTTGACAAGCACGTTAATGAGAAGTACCAAATCAAAATCGCATTAAGGAAAGGATAAAGTACCGAGTTGCAGGAAAAACGTAAAAAACATCAGCAATAAGGTCATACGAATTGAACAGAATAAAATTGACGCAAGCCACGAAATTGTGTGACTAGAAATGAAATTAGAAAATTAGCTAGTTACATCGAAACCGTTGAACGGCCTTTTCGAAATTATTATTTTCAGCAAATATTATAATATTCAAATTTTCATTACCTACCCACATTGAAAAATCAAAAGCGAAGTTAATAAAACCAAAACACCAACAACTTCATGTAAACTGTGTACACGTATGTAAATGTTTAAAATTACTGCAAACGAAAAAAGCATAAAAAAAGGATAGCATGCACGAACACAATAATATAAAGTAAATTGAGCGGCGTCGTTTTAGGCACAGAGAGTTTTTATAAAAACCTACCCCGTTTTAAAATAACTAAAAACTTTTTCACTTTACATATTAATGCTCAAATTAGTACTTTGTTAATTATTTAAATGAAATTTGAGTTGTATAATGTTACTATTACTTTTAGTTATTAAACTAAATTACTATTTAACTATATTTTCTATATTGTACTATAGTACATATTTTTATTGTTTAGTTTCTTTATATAAAAATAAAATAATCGTTTTAATTATCTTTTAAGTTTAATGGAATAGTAGAAAAGTAATTATAGTGGAACGAAACATAGTAAAATAGTACGTATACAATAATAAAAAGACATAATAATAGTTAAGGGGTCCCAGAGGACCCGGTAATTTAATTTACTCGTTAAGACACTAAAGTAGGTTTAAAAAGCTACAAAAGTTGCTTTTGTTGATTCTTAGTGACTTTTTGAGAAGACTACATTTAAAGAAAATGAAATTATCCGTGCAATAAACAAAATGAAAATTGTATTTTATTTCGAACGAACCCCGGGGTCGATTATAAATAATTTTATTTTCAGTTAACTAATTGTAAGTATAGCAATTTTCAAATTTAAGTAAAAAGGGAAAAAATTACGAACTTTTTTATTATCTGAATACATTAAATATAATTGAAGGAAATTTTAAACAGCACGCGATATATATAAAATTCTTGTAAAAAGTTAAATACCTTCATAATTTAAATTTTTTTGCAGTAAAGTTTTTACTTTATATATAAAATACATAAATTTAAATTACTGCACCCCGATGTGCTTCGCATTCGGATGCAGTTAAAATAATGTAGGAAATAGACTCTCGAGAATTCCATAAATTTAAAAGTAGCGCAAATAATAAATATCTCATTCCTTGCCAATGCATTCAGCAGTTAAAAAAGTACGAGTCTACACCAACGCTTCATGTAGTACTGCTAAGAAATTGGGCATAAAATTTTCAAGAAACTACGCTTGGGAAGGGTTTTTCTTCGTCGAACGCGGTACGATATATCTGCCTTAATGTCGTCCGTTCGTTTTCCCACTTTTTATCAGTCTTCTTACAGATTCGGACAACCGCTTGCTGAAAAATTTCACCATTTGTCGGAAATTCGTCAATGCCTTCTTTCACTTTATCACTTTTCACAATCATCGCTCTTTTGAACTTATCTTTTTCGTGTAAAAGAAAATTGTTTTGTAGACGATATTAAAAAGGTATTAATTTTTTTATTAAACAAAAATTTAACTTTTTTTACAAAGTCTTCTTATTACTTAATTTGTAAAAGGAATTTTTTTTAAACTTTCTATTCAGCTATTAATAAAGCCTTAAAATGAAATATGAAAATAATTATAATAACCCTTTTTTATAGCCTTTGATAACGTTTTAGAGTACGGTCGCTTAATGTGAAATATAAAAATACTAATTTAAAAATAGGGAGCTTCAATTTCATTGTTAACATTATAAAAAGTCGATATACTTAAAGTATTATATTCAAAGTTTCTAGAACTATGCTATAACTTCACCATAATAAAAATGTGTTCATTCAAAAGAATTAAAAAGTATGTGAGTTGCTACTCTCTGCCTTGGAAAAAGACCATAAACGGTCATCTTCTAAAGTATTTTCTTCAATCCGAATAATATTTAGTGAATTTAAGGCCCGGACTACTAAAGTATAAACTCCGAATAAGCCATTCCAGGAGTAACTCACGAATAACCATGGTTTCAGAAGCATGGAAGAATACCTTTACAACAGTGTTTCTCAACGTGGGGCCCACAGGGCGATAATTTGCTTGTCAAAGGAGGAAATTCGAAAATAGACTCGTCCAGAGTTTCTTCAGTTTCTTCAGTGAACATTTCAAGTTTTAAATATTAAAAATTATGTATTATGTTACATAGGGCGGCATAAGAATTTTAGAAAGGCTTAGATAAGACATGGCACAAAAAAGATTGGGAAACACTGATTTAGAGTGTTAATATGGAAATAATAAAAATTTCTGATTACATTCTCATAGATCTGGGTAGAGGCCCCAATTGTTCATTACTGAATTCCAGCTCAAAAATTAGGAATTTGGGTTTTCAATTTCTAGGAAACTAAACAGCAGATGAAGAGAAATTAAAAGAAATAATTTAACATAAATCCAGTACAGAAGACAACCAGGGGTAGGTTGCTACAGAGATGTGTGAGAGATGTTTCACGAGGCGTAGCCAGCCGATGCTCTACACTAATTAAAAACAAATTGAGAACAAGAATTTGTACTATTATTCGATTTAAAAAAAATTAAGCTAAAGATTTCGAGTGGAACCGCAAGAAACTTTATGTAATCTATGTTTAATGGTTTAATTGCAAATTAAAGCATGGCTTTGAGATAAAGATAAATTTTGTTAAAACGAGTTTAATTGTATTAAAATTCTTCGCTATGATTAGATTCAATTTTAGTTTTCATTTACATAAAACAACGAAACCACTCTCGAGTTTTGCTTGAAATAATAATAAATGGGACGTTTATTTTTATGATCTTTGAATTTCCCATAGTTGCATATAAAAGGATTAAAAAGAACATTAATACATGAAAGAGGAAAACAACTCGCGTTATGTGTATAACTATTGAAATACAAAACAAAAAAAGAAGTAATTTTCCATATTGATTTCATGACTACCAAATCCATTTTTCTTACACCACAGTTCTCATCTACTAAACTCCCTTACATTATAAAGTTTTTAAGTAAAAATTAAACCACTGATTCAGAAATCATAACTTTTGGACCATGAAAGCCTTTCAACCAAACGTATAGTGTCAAGAAACCTATCAATTTCAACCTATCAAAATTATAGAGTTGAAAATTCTCAATTGAAACCATTAAAAATAAAAAGTCGAATTCTACAACTCACTGTGCCTCTTGAGGCTCTAAGCTCTTTAAGAAGTAGTCTGACGGTAATTTTACCTCTAATGAAGAGTATAGACTAGAAGAAAATTCTCTATTTAGAGCACTAAAAATATTTGTCAGAACTGTAATAATTTATTTACAAAAATTAATCAAAGTTGAATAATTATAATATGTCGAATTCTACAACTCACTGTGCCTCTTGAGGCTCTAATTTCCTTAAGAAGTGGTCTGATGGTAATTTTAATTCTAATGAAGATTATAGAGTAGAAAATTCTCTATCCAGAGCATTAGTAATATTCCTGCTATTATTAACTAGCGTTTGTAGAAAGAAATTGACGAAATTTCTACATAAGCTCCTTAAGCTCCTTAAGAAGTAGTCTGACGGTAATTTTACCTCTAAAATGAAGAGTATAGACTAGAAGAAAATCCTCCATCCAGAGCACTAAAAATATTTGTCAGAACTGTAATAATTTATTTACAAAAATTAATCAAAGTTAAAAAATTATAATAAGTCGAATTCTACAACTCACTTTTCCTCTGGAGGTTCTAAGCTCCTTAAGAAGTTGTCTTAAGGTAATTTTAACTCTAATTAGATTATAGAGTAGAAAATTCTCTATCCAGAGCATTAGGAATATTCCTGCTATTATTAACTAGCGTTTTTAGAAATACATTGACGAAATTTCTATATAAGCTCCTTAAGCTCCTTAAGAAGTAGTATGACGGTAATTTTACCTCTAATGAAGAGTATAGACTAGAAGAAAATTTTCCATTTAGAGCACTAAAAATATTTGTCAGGCCTGTATAATTTATTTACAAAAATTAATCAAATAAGTTAAAAAATTATAATAAGTCGAATTCTACAAATCACTTTGCCTCTTGAGGTTCTAAGCTCCTTAAGAAGTAGTCTTAAGGTAATTTTAACTCTAATAAAGATTATAGAGTAGAAAATTCTCTATCCAGAGCATTAGCAATATTCCTGCTATTACTAACTAGCGTTTTTAAAAATAAATTGACGAAATTTCTATATAAGCTCCTTAAGCTCCTTAAGAAGTAGTATGACGGTAATTTTACCTCTAATGAAGAGTATAGACTAGAAGAAAATTTTCCATTTAGAGCACTAAAAATATTTGTCAGGCCTGTATAATTTCTTTACAAAAATTAATCAAATAAGTTAAAAAATTATAAGTCGAATTCTACAAATCACTTTGCCTCTTGAGATTCTATAAGCTCCTTAAGAAGTAGTCTTAAGGTAATTTTAACTCTAATAAAGATGATAGAGTAGAAAATTCTCTATCCAGAGCATTAGCAATATTCCTGCTATTATTAACTAGCGTTTTTAGAAATAAATTGACGAAATTTCTATATAAGCTCCTTAAGCTCCTTAAGAAGTAGTCTGACGGTAATTTTACCTCTAATGAAGAGTATAGACTAGAAGAAAATTTTCCATTTAGAGCACTAAAAATATTTGTCAGGCCTGTATAATTTATTTACAAAAATTAATCAAAGTTGAAAAATTATATAAGTCGAATTCTACAACCCACTGTGCCTCTTGAGGCTCTAAGCTCCTTAAGAAGTAGTCTGATGATAATTTTAACTCTAATGAAGATTATAGAGTAGAAAATTCTCTATCCAGAGCATTAGCAGTATTCCTGCTAATTATTAACTAGCGTTTGTAGAAAAAAATTGACAAAATTTCGATATGGGCTTTTAGACATCTATCCGTAATTCCCACGATTTCATGGATTAAAATTTCAAACTGAGACAAATAGGACTTAGCCCTCGTGTTTACATTATAATGACAATGACAAATAAAATTTAAAACAAAACCTGTAAAAAATGAGAAACAAAATGCTCTTTCAATGGCAAGTCATTTATATTAGTAATTTCTCAAAGTCCAATTTTCTAAATCAATTTTTCTCAGCTTTAGTTGTTTTAATTTCTAATATATCCTGCTTTTGAAAAGTGACACTGATTTAAAATCTAATCAACCTAAATGAGCATGGTTTTCCACAACAGTGCCACAAAGGTCTAATCTAAATTGAAATGAATTAAGCTGTAACCTAATTTTCGTTTTAATTCACACTAAATTAAAATACTACCACATTAAAAGCGATGTAAGAAAACCTATTACTATGTAGTTTATTAAAAAGAGAAAAAAGATTTTCATAAAATGATCTTTTTTTATATTTTCATTAAAAAAGCTGCAATTTTCATACACTATTTTTGAGCTAAACGCTAATTAGTGACGTCTAGGAATTTTGTTCCGGGCTGTTGTAAGCGATGTCCTCCATGAATCTGTAATGAGCTTTCAGCATTTCGCAGCTAGCTAGGATTTACATACAAATAAGACAACGCCTGTTGCCGGACACTTGCTCTATCATTTAGCTTTGTCTGTCATTCGTAGTACCTCGACAAAACGTGCTTTCTGACTGCGAGAAACGTGAGTATCTCAGATAACTAGCTAGTTAGCTTAATTAGTTAATTTCACAGTCTGCCTGAATCAGCAAAATGTGTTGTTCATGAACTATAAAAGTGTTTTATTTGAAGATTTTTATTATTTAATTAACTCGCTGAAAATGTAATTATAGTTCGTCTTCAGTTTTCATGTAAAAGCAACTAAATCGCTATAGGGTTCTTTTAGGAAAATGAAAAGTTCTACATTTAAATGAAATATAACGAGTTTTTGAGCACTTTAAAATAATTTTTTTTCAGAGAAAAAAGAGGTATTTAAACGTAATTTTACATTTATATTGTATACGAAAAAACACAATTCGGAAGTAAAAAAAATACTAATCTCGTGATTAAACGACGCCATCACTATACAGTAAGGGTAAGCTAAACAAGATTGTGTGTTTAAGAGCAAAAACTCGGTTTTGACAAACAAACCCATGAAGTTAAAATAACACAAATTCGATTTATTTGCAAACAAGTTGAGAAACCTCTCTATAAAAACAGGAAAGCATAACAAAGCACATTTCTGTCTCGTACAAATCCCTAAGAGCACATACATATTTTAACTTGGTACTTTGGTTTGAGACTAAAAGAACAACTGACACGCAAACCCCAATCTTAAAAAAAAAGAGACTCAGATTCTAATATTGTACGTGCTTGTGTATTCATAACTTAACCACCTACTCTTTTTTTACAAGAATTCTTTAATACTTCTTTAAAAAAAAAACGCTTTTTTAAAAAAAATTGTATGGAAATGTCAATCTTTTTAAGTTATGAAAAAGCTCAAAAACAAAAGCTCAAAATAAACGTCTTTAGAAATAGGGTAAAATTACTAAGAACATGGCTGTAAACAAAATTATTGAGTAAAATACACAACATGTTTAAGACCTTTTCTAAGAAGTATATTTTGTATCGGTTTGATTTTAGGGCCTTGAGAGAGTAGTTTTTAACAAGCTTGAAAGAGAAAGAATTTTCTTACTACCGCAATACATTGTCTAAGGTTATTTCCACAATTTTTAAAGCTAAAAGGCATACACGAAATCCTTTACAGTTCAAAATGCCCTAATAGCCTTTGTTCAGCTATTGGCACGTAGTGGAAGGTGAGAAGGTGATTATTTTCTTGTCGAGAAAATATTTCATACCTTTGAAGATACAAAAATAACTCGAGATACGAGATACGAGGTATGATTAAATAATACTTAGATTGCCTATATTAGTGGAGTAGAAATAAGATTTGAAAATAAAATGGGCCCCATTGACAATTTTATACCTGGATATTGTTGAAGGCTATGTATTGAACAACCCCTGAAGTTTAGACGTTCTGATTAGTGGCAGAATATTAAAAAAATAGCCTTCTTCTCGCACTTTCACGTTTTCTTTCTTGAAACTCGAGTTGTAATCATCGGATAGAAAAAAAATTGAATATAAGATTATTTTTTCATTGGCTGTGGATAAAAACTTTCCGGAAGCTAAAAGCCGCGCCACACACATAGGCTTACCTTCCGGTTTGGACTATGCAGGACTCCTGAACGATTTCCAGACATCGACATGTCCAGGCAAGCCTGTGTGTGTGGCGGGGCCTTAAGAGGTGATCAAAAATTGTTTTCTTCATTGATGAAGTAAGAAGTGAGCCAATTCTGCCCATATTGCATGTACCAATATGTTTAGAAAACGAGGTGGCAGAATTAGTAACAAGGTATTGGGTGAATTAGGCCGATATAACACTTGGGTGATCGCTCAAGTACTGAGAATTTCGTGTTATGGAGAGGACAAGTAGAGTGATGCGAGCACGCCATTCAGTTCATGACTACCTCATCAACTGTTCTAACGGATGAAATGCCAATTATAGTACACATATTCAGTTGTTAGGTTTGAGTAATTCAAGCTGTTTCCTTCAAGCAATTTTGAAGACATCGATGTCTTAACTTGTGCCGTTAGTAACTAACTGCATTTTGAACAACGGCGTTCCGAGAAGATGCTATCATTAAGAAAACGTGTTTTAAGCAGTCAAAGCGTCCTTACGTAGAAATGACTTCAATTACAGATGATAAAAATTTGAGAAGGGTTCAACTTCCACTAAGGACAAAAAAATTGTCGAAGTTTATTGACACTTATCTGTGTCAACTGGCGACTTAAGTATTCGATAGATGGCCGAATATCCAGGAATATCTACGAGTCTTCCCTTATATCACCTCACTTTTTGTTTTAAGTTAGGTAGTATTTAACGAAAAAAAGAAGTTACCCTCCACATTCATCTGAATTGGCTTCCTCTAAACTCTTCTATTCCCATAACTAAGCAACATGTTCAAGGACGTTGTTTTGCCCGACTAAAGAGATTTAAAAATACTCATAGATGAACCTAAGTTAAAAAGACAGTTCTAGTGATGCACATTTGCTGCAGGAGGTTAGTATGAAGGAGACCCTTGTGTTTAAAATAAGTTGGTATAAATCTAGTTTTATGCCCCTATAAGCCGAGTATTATAGTTGTTGATAAGACCTCGTATATCTTAGCAAAGAAAAGGTACCCTTGGAATTGGATAAAGAACAAGAAACGACACGGACATGGAAAAGTTAGTCTTCGCCTAATGCGCATGTCCGCTGGATATGTCAGTGTTACAACATAACCTTATTAATTAGACATAGATCATAGACATACTAAACAAATAAGATTATATATTTCTTGTAGGCCACCAGCATAAAAAAATTTGAGTGACATAAGGCTACTTTTAAATTATTTTGCATTGATAAAGGATAAATACTCTCGGATTTCTACATTTTGTAGTACAAACATCATCAATTTACATTCTATGGTACAATATTAATCTCACATATTGAGTAGTAAAGTTTTTGACGTTTGAAGAGAAACTTTATTTTATTTAAATATAAATATTTGGTTTGTAAATCGGAAATTGAAAAACAGAGTTACCAGGGAGAATTAAAAATGACATTGAGTATTAATATTTGTAATAGAAAAATTTTAAGAGAAATAAATTGAGATATTTATTAAAGCCTTGTATATTTGAACAAATTATTTGTGTAACAGTCACAATAAATATTTAAAATATGGCGCGTATTTTAGATAATATGATTGGTTTAGGAGTAATTTCTGACATATATTCAGCTGACATGCGTATTAAAAATCTATGCAAACAATCAACATGTGATTTTGAGCTCGTGTCGTTTCTTATTCGTTAGGGTACCTTTTCTTTGATCTTAGTAACTTATAATAGAAAATGTGAAAAATTGCTTAGCTCTTTCTAACGTCTTTGAGGTTTCATGAAGATTGTTATATTACCACCAATTAAATAGCTGTCCTATTGTGTCTAAGTGTACTACATTTTAAAGGCCGAGTACAGAGGAGATTAAAAGACCGCCATGTTTATATTAGAGCTATTATAATCTCGAACAGTGTCTAATCCAAAGATTTAGATATTAATTGTTTGTATAATCTCGCAGTTTTATAAAAAAAATATTTCATATTTTGACGTACACAGTATAGGAATGATCTGATTTATAATTTCAGGTGTGGAATTAAGAGCTTTGTTTTTAACAAGAATTTTTAAATTTTTTAAATTCAAGTGGCCACCGTATTAAAAATTCTTTAAAACGATCGCCACTGAATATAAAAACTACATTTAAATTTACACAGATGCGATTACTCAAAAAGTATGAGTTTGCTCTACTTTGTAGGGGAAAGCAATTAGTACATCGTTTGGAGTTTCCGTAGGAATATTATGTAAGTCTCAATTATCAGAATGTAATTCAGTCTTTACAGCTGAGGGCTAAAGCACTTGCAATCTATAAAGTCACACATTATACAGGTAAGTAGAGCTACAACTCTACAGAGTAAAGAAAACAAAAATATCTTTAATAAACCAAATATAAAAGGACAGTGTGGCTGATGGAAATGGAAACAAACTACTAGTGCATTCATACTAAAACATCCATCTAAGTGAATATTGTATAATTCTCACATTTCTGTAGACCACGTTGTATTTTTAATCGATGTTTAACTATATAGATTATGGGGCACTATGTGCCCATAACAGAGTGTTGAGTGTCATTGAACAATAAATGCTGGTCAGCGACATCAGGCACTGGCTTTAGCTCCCAGGACTGGAAACTTGCAACTTGTAGCACAGCGATACGTTCTATCCTAATCTTACCAATTTTAAAAAGTTTGTAGGAGAGGGTTAGAGAGTAAGTAGCCCAGTGGCTCGCTATGCTACGCCAATAGTTACAGGATCCCACTCCAGGACTTGATTGGGAATTTTCTTTCTATTTGGCCCTCATATTTTTCTGTTAAGCCTGCACCATACACACGGGCTTTTCTTTCGGTTTGGTCTGTGCCGGTGACCTGCACAGCGTCTGGATGTCATTCAGGTGACATGTGCAGGTCGCTAGCACAGGCTAATCCGGAAGGTAAAGACCGCGCCATACACACGGGGTTGCCTTCCGGTTTGGCCTGTGCAGGCCTGCACTGAACAGGCCTAACCGAAGCGTCTGAACATCGTTCAGCCTGTCTACACAAGCCAAACAGAAGCGTCTGGACATCGTTCAAGCGGCCGGTTTGGCCTATGCAAGCCACCTGCACAAGCCAAACTGCAAGGTAAGCTTGTGTGTGTGGCGCGGCCTTTATTCTTTATTCTTAAAGTGTTAATGCACCCTATGCTCAATTTCAGCGGCCGATTGGGCGCTGATGTCGAAAAACCGTCTAGGTGATAAAGCGGGTCCAGAATTAGAGTCCAGTACCTTACCTCTGGGCCACCACGACCCTTTTATTTATTATACATTTCAAAGTGATGTTAATAATCAAAATCAACAACTTTTATGGTATATTGCAATTGATTAACATACTTGTAAACTCCTAAAATTATCATATAAAATTATACACTAGCGTTTTTTCTTAGGATAAACTTCATAAACTTTGTTTCTATTGAGTAATTTGATGAAACGAACTCTCATTGAATAAAATAGCGAGTCCCCGGGCAACCGAGTTGCCGTCGTAAATTCGTAAAGGTTTACAAGACGCAAAAAAATTACTTGTGTAATCACTACAGAAAACAAAATTTTATCCAAAGTACATAATATTTAAATACTAATTTTACTTAATAAATACAAAGAAAATTTATAATGCTTTTTGGTGTCAATTCTGCATTAGGGATCAAATTTGAGGTTGAGAGATTTCATTCAATTTACGCGAAGATTCTCTGACATTTAAATCAAACGTTTCGATTTCTTTGATCTCTATCACTTACACATTTGATTTATTTTTTAGGTCAAACTTTTTTTTTGAAAAATACTAGTAAATTGAAAAAAAATAGTACAAAAGTGAAATACTATTAAAAAAGCACAAAACGTAAAAAAAGCATTTTTAAGTTTCGAAAGATTCAATCGTTAGAAATCGGTTTACAGCCTATTGCAAACATAAAACGGAATTGAAATCAGAAATGTTACTACATAAAGGGCAAAGTCGTTATAGAAGTTTATAGTACAAAAGCTTCTAAGTTTTAAATGAATACGTCACCCTCAAAATATCTGTATGTCATCAAATACCATTGTTTAACTAATCAGACTAAAGGCAAAGTTTAGAAAACGATAAGAACAAAACTAAAACTACCAACATGCGAGAGAAACTTAACCCTGATTTATTTATTAAGATAGTTAATCACGAATGAAAATTAACTTATTTTTAGTTCGCGGCTGAAAAGATTATAAAATTTTGTTGAATTGTTTCAAAAAGAGTCTCTATGGTGATTATTTGTTTCTTGTTTCATAATATAACAAGGCTGAAAATTTAAAGAAAATAAAGAGCCATTCAGTAACAATTCAAAGTGATTTGAGCGCTTGAGCTAAACTTTAGAACTTTTGAAAAAGGAAAAAAGAGCGTTTTTATTTCGAGAACGGAATTGTATGGACAAGAATTTTAAAAAAGAGCTGAAAAGTATTATATTGCTATCAGTGCTCCAACTACAGTTTATTTTAAAAAAATTGGATTATTTACATTCATTAGGTAATTTTTTTCTCCACGATAAATTACTAAAAATCAAAATATTATGCATGAAGTTTAAAACTCAGAATGTTCTCTTCAAGCACATATTTTTTGTTTTTCTCTGGATCTCATATAGTGTAGTCAACGAACCAAAATTTATCGTGATTTTCGGACTTTTTTTGTAACAGCGAGTTTTTTATCTTAATCGGTCGAAACTATTCCTGTGAGTTCGTGTATAAAATGTCTCAACTCAATTTTGACCGGAAGGCCCTTATTCTTCGACTTTAGTATAAAAGTTTGACTTTTTCAAGTTTCCGTGTTACTATTTTTTGAATAACTTCGCTTGTATTGGTCGGATCGGGACCAAAAAATTTTCCTTTTGTTTGTAATGAATCTCTCTTTATAACTGCCTTGGTTAAAATTATTTATATTAATTTGATAACCCAAAAAAAATTTCAAAACTGTCGTCATTGGTCGCTTGTAGTTTATTCTAGAGAACTTGAGTTTTAATTAATGTTATGGTATGAAACTTTAGGAAGTTACAGCTGATATAGTAACAAATTCATATTACAAGTTGGGTCCAAAAATATTAAGAACAAATGCTAAAATTTGCATTTTGGTTCACATTTTCTTTTTCATATTTGTTGTGAGCAATTGGTGGTATCCCAATAATTCTTCTCTTGAAATGTAGGAAATTTAATGCTCTTTCAGATGAACACATAAACAATCACATCAGACCATTTTTTCTTCCGATTTCTTTGAAGATAAAAAGAAAATCTTTAACTGTTTGTCAACAAAACCAATTTTAGTGGTCGAAATTTAATTCTTCTTTTACGTATTTTTGAAAATAAATCATAAAGAACTCCTATAAATTATTTTTGAACATTAAAACTGTTTTTAAAGTCAACCATTTCGACCACTAAAATTGGTTTTGTGGGTAAATAGTTGAAAAATTTTATTTTTCTTTTCAACGAAATCGGAAGAAAACGTGGTCTAATGTGATTGTCTTTGGTTTCATCTGAAAGAGCATTAAATTTTCAACATTTCAAGGGAAGAATTATTACGATACCACCAATTGCTCACAACAAATATGAATTAGAAAATTTGAACTAAAATGCAAATTTTAGTCTTTGTTCTCAATATTTTTAAACCCAATTTGCAATATATGGATTTGTTACTATATCAGCTACAACTTCCTAAAGTTTCATATCGTAATATTAATTATTACTCGAGTTCTCTATATAAAACTGCGACTCACTAATGACGGCAGTTTTGAATTTTTTTTGGGTTAGGAAATTAATATAGATTATTTTAACCCAGGCAGTTTTAAAGAGAGATTCATTACAAACAAAAGGAAAATTTTTTGGTCTCGATCCGACCAATACAAGCGAAGTTATTCAAAAAATAGTGAAACGGAAACTTGAAAAAGTCAAAATTTTACACTAAAGTCGAAAAATAAGGGCTTTCCGGTCAAAATTGGGTTGAGACATTTTATACACAAACTCACAGGAATGGTTACGAACGATTAAGATAAAAAACTCGCTGTTACAAAAAAAGTCCGAAAATCAGGATAAATTTTGGTTCGTTGACTACACTAATAAGTAATAAGTAATGAGTTATTTCGTGGCCAACGGTTATTTCCAATAACGTAAAATAGAGCGCTCGGTATCACTTTCATGCCATGTCACTTTCAACCCATGGGTACTGCAGTACACAGAAAATAGGTTAATTTTCAATAACATTTTTCTCAAAAACTATTAAATTTTTTGAAAAAACGCAAATAAGAATATTTTCGTATAATTTTCCCCTCTTCAATGTTTGACTCTTTATAATTTTTCTTTTACAGCATAGTTTTCGAGATAATTAAAAAAATTGAAAAAAAGTGTAATTTTAGAAACTCGAAATTGTTTCATAGTTTATAGCAAAACCTTACATTGGATTTGGATTTAGAGCTCTCTTGCTACTTTCGTCAAATTACGCGGCATTCTGATTGTATTTAAACAGAATTTTATGCATCAATTCATTCTCGGTAATACCGTTCCCATTTAAACATGTAACGTATTGTATAAAATTCAATTCAAAAATTTTTCTCAATACTTGAAAATAATGCTCTTTGAGTGGCTCTTTATATTAGAAAATCCTTTGATGTTTAATCAAATGTCAAGCTTGTCATTCTGAATCAAGCTTTTTCTATATAGTTTTTGAAAAACGTTTTCATCAAGAATTAAAAATTATAAAAAAATTTTTATACGCACTCGAAAGAATCATTTGTACTTCTTACTACCTAGTCGTGTAACTACAACCAATGTATTTGAAACAATTAAAAAAAATTAAATGTAAATTATGCAAATGAAAGTTTATATTAAACTCAAGAGTACTGTGGTTTAACCAAATGTATAATTTACATAGACGATGACATGCAAATATTAAGTTCTTTAGTAAACTGTGGTTAATTATTCAGGATTATATGAAGTGCGTTAAAGAAACCATGATGCGGGTAACGTGTGATATTGTGTTTGGTTGGTTTTGGGCCTAGATTAGAGAGTATTTGGTGAATTTGTAAAGGCGTACCTTAATGTCACATTACATAACACCGCACTTTGAATTTACGAACGTTGGTTTGTTATTTTATGGCCTTTCTTTAATCTCACTTGATAACATAAACCACGACCATTAATTTTTTCGAAAAAAAACCGTACACGTTATATTTTTGGGCTTTAAAATTTTAATTGTTAATTATAAATCTTGTTTTAAACTATCTAATTTTATTTTAGGGGTTTAAAAGTGTATTTCGAAGTAACTATACGAAATGTCTATTTTATCATGCGCGATTCAATTACTTCGAAACGAACGAGCAATGAAAGACATAAAACTCACTATAAGTTTGGTATACGAAGATAGAAAGTATAAACCGTTCGAATAACATTGTTAACTAGATTCTCTAAGTCACAACTTTATGAAATCAAACATGAATAAATATCATTTTCTGCTGCAAATTAACAATGTTCTTTAAGTTGGCGGGGTTGAGTAAGGTCCCAACTAAGAGCAAGCAATTTTATGCAAAAAATTACATAAATTAATCCTACGAAAAAGAGAAGGCAAATGGAAAATGTTTCATTTCTAGCCCAACTTCAAAGAAAGTTACGTAGTATTTCAAAATACTGAAAAAATCTTCTTTTTAAAATTGAGGAAAATTTAAAAAAAAATCCAAACATAAGGCTGCTGTCCTACTAGAGCTTCTACCATCTTCTACCACCAATAACAGTCATCAACCAGCCCACCTAAAATAATCTACAATATCTAGACTAGTTAATATCACGTCAAACACACTCCTAACAGCCCATTCAAATAAAAACAACCGCTTTCTGTCTGCTTTTAAAAACAAATGCAGCATATTTTTGAATTACAAGTATCAGTCGTTAGTGCGTGGCCACGTCGGCACACCGCATCTAGGACTGCCCTTAGCACCACACTGTCTTAGCACATAAAAAAAAATAAAACACGTCGATGCTCGAGTATGGCCAGTCTTATATAAAACAATGCTTTCATTTTTTAGTGCGCTTGTGCGGTGCTGAGGGCATTTGTAGATGCTTTAAGCCGAGAAGACCACACATACTAATGCAGGGTGTCCAAAAAATCTTTTGCCAAGTGGAAGCTTGTAGAGATGATTTTACGTCGCTATATGAACCTAGAGCCCTTTAAAGAGAGCACCTTGTGCACAAATTTTTATCTTTGATTGCTTGGCATTTTTTATTTTATGTTTGAAAAGCCTTGTATAAAAAAGCCACTCTTGTTTCAAGTGGCTAAAGTACACCGTTTTAAAAAATATTTTTGTTGTTTTCAAAACTAGGATTTCATGAGTAAAAAATCCATTTTCCTCGAAAAAGAAGTAGTGGCCTGTTAGTTAAATAGAGAAGAACCCACCTGCCTACTTCACTATGCGGAACGATCATTTTGGAGCGCCGACCCAAAGCTCACGGCAAGTCACAAAAATTCAAACTTCCAGCTTTGATTTTAAACGAACGTAGATGGTTGGAGTTAAATTCATAGAGAATGAAGTGTTTGAGTTATAAAAAAATTATTAAAACCACAAAACTCAAAGTAGCGTGTTTGCTTTGCGTTGAAATCTTGCCTGACGCAAGCCTAAAAAGACGTTCTAGAAAACCTTACCTCCAATTGCAATTTAGGCCCGCTCAACAATTTCGAGTCATTCACACACTGACGCGTTGAGTTCTTCTCTATTCAACAAGCCTCTATCTCAGCTTTTGTTTAAAATAAACTAAAATTTTAAAATCTGCAATCAAAAATGCCAACCAACTAAGGATAAAAAACTTGTAATTTAAAATAATACCTCTGTCCTCCTAAGTGAGATGCTTATGATCGCAAATTGAAAATAATCGTTTACAGCAAACGATGGAATATTTTAATGTTAATAAATATTAAATTTGCCAAGTTTTACTTTTTTAGATAAAAATTTTATGAAGATATTAGAAAAAATGGGCTCTAGATCCCTTAGGAAGCAATTTTAAATAATATTATCATCTCTAAAAGTTGAGGTTATCGTTTGGCATTAGGAAATTTTCAGGAAACTCTGTAAATCCAACTGAAATTTACCATCATGAGAAGAAGTCCTAGAGAGGGTGTTAAATCGGGAGCTCATGGTGGCTAGGGTCGTAATTTACTAAACTTGTGCACCAAAATTGCGAAGTATGGTCAACTCCTCTAGAGAAGAGTACCTAGTCCCACAAAAATACACGAAACTCACGAAACAGTGACGTATTAATGATTCTTGTTCATTCTTGTAAAATAATGATGAAATGGTGGGCTATATAACAGTATTTCAATTATGAAAATTGAGTACCTAAGTAATAAATTGACATGTGTGAAAATCCTATAATTTTATTATTATAAAAATTCACTTACTGAGTCAATCTTGGTTATCGAGTTATAGTTGAGTTTTTCTTACTTTACCGACACGTGACTACTTTAATATGTATAAGTAAATCAAGATAAAAACAACTTATTAGTGAGTTTAATTTTTTAATTTAATTATATCATGAAATATTTAGTTATAATGAAATAATTATTTAGTCAATTTATAATTAAATTAATTATTTATTGAGTATTTGAAAAGTCACGTGTCGAAAGTAAGAAATCCGAATTTTACGTACTATTATTACTTGTTAGTGACTCATTGATTTACTATAAAACTGAAAAACTAACCTGTTAATGTGGATAACATTGGTTGAAATCCTTTTCAAAATTTCCAAAATGGGCGAAAAACAACACGAAGGTAGAGCTCTCGCAATATCTCTGCGACTATGGGCGCCTACTTCAAGCAACCGCTTAACCAAGTTTTATATCTACTTCGGACACATGATCGATCTAAAAATATTAAACTGCTTTTAAGTTTGCATGATCTTTATCGTGTATCATTTTTAGCACAATATTTCGTTTGAGACCGGCATAAAACGTGGTTAAATGCTAGCTTGAAGTAGGCGGTCATAGTCGCGGAGATATTGCGAGAGCTCTAACTGTAAGGCGTTTCAAAATAAACTAAATTTAATTTGTTAAAAATCGTGTGCGATAGCACAAGGGCAAGTACAATACAAGACATTGTGATTTGATTACTCAAACAAATTTTATTTATCAAATACTTTCTCGAATTTTCTGTAGAGTTAAAGATAAATAGCAAATTTTATTCAAAATAATTCTTTTTGATATTTAAAGTTATGTATTAAAAGAGTAAAGTTAAAAGTTGAATATCAAAATATTTTTTTAAGGGTTCAAAAAACTCTCAATAATTTAAAAAAATTTAAATTTACTTATTTTAGAATATCATATTTTTGTTACGTCCATTTTTAATACATTTATAATTAATTCAAAATCCTCTTACATTAGTCTGGTATCAACTAATAATTATTAATTCCAAGCATCATAAAAAATTTCACAAATTAAAATTTTATTCCGCTTATTTCAATAAGTACCCCAACTAACATAGAGAGGGGTGTCACAATGAAAAAATGATATAAAGGTTTTCATTGTTTGAAAACAAGAAACTCCTAATAACTATACCGCCTAAGCAGCTGGAAACATGTTACAACATGCGACTCCGTTCAAAAAGTGTAGTAATAAAAGGTAAATAAAGCATCACAAAACAAACTTGGGGCATGCAGAGCACTAGAACATGGCCAGTCGATCAAGAGACATCTAAAAACTCCCCCATCTACAGAATATTGACAATTACAGATCAAAGACAGATCCTTGAGAGACAGCTATTTCGACATTCATTACCACATCTTGTTCTTAATACTTAAAAATCCCGGGATTTCGAGATCTAGTTTTAGTAAGTTTTTAAAATTATGTAATAAGAAATAAATCTATTTTCCAAAAATTTCGAAATAATTAAGGCACTTAAAGTGTTTTTTTATCACTAAAAATTCAATTAGCAAATACTTTTTTCTGACTAAATTTTGGAAATTATTGTACTTTAAAATTGGAGATAAATTTGGGCATCTTAGAAGAGCTTTTACAGTTTCACCATTCACAAATTCATTGCTTTTTCCTAAATATCTGTTAAAGGGTATGAGGGAAAAAATTTCTATTGAATAATACTTAAAAATAGGTCGGATGCTATTTAGAGAAAATTGGGGATTGCACCCTAGTGCTTCTAAGGTGGGCATAAAAAATTAAATTTATACAGGAACACGAAGACAAAAAAACGTTTATTTGAAATATTTTTTTGGTTAAAACCAAATTACATCAGTAGATAGTAGAACCTTTTATTCCATACTTTTGAAGAACTCTGTATATCATATAGATTTATTAACTATGCTGAATGTTTAAATGGTTTTGGTCTCTCAGCTGACGAACCGGTTAAATATTAAATACCAGTGTAGGTACAAAAAGGTTTTATTACTCACTCTCCCACACAAGGGACTAGTAAAACAATGAGTAAAAACAGAAACAAGGAAAAAATGAAAAAGCCAACGTTGAAGACCTAATAAGGAAGGGAAAGTAATGTTTAAATTATAAAAATAAATAATGATTTGGAGCTTGCATTGAAATATAAATATAGGATGAGTCTCCACAGACAACTCTGTGACAAAAAATCATTTTCATTCTTGAAAATTCTGTTGAGATAATTCAAATTTCGTCTAAAAGTCTTTTAAAAGCAACAATTATTCCCTTTTAATTTAGACCTTTTAGATTAGGCAGCGTTTCCACCGCCAAGCACCCTGTATATCTATTTTAGAGCCACTTTCGTGTTTTGGCTTTTCAAAATCTCCATTGTGTGTAAAATTATAATTTATATTAAATGGAAATGTTTAAAAAATGATATCTCGTAACAGCTTAACAACGTTAACAATTTATAAAATTTATGAGAGATTTCAACTTTTCAACTGTTGTTTTATTTTATTTTGCAGAATATAAATAAAGTATAGAATTTCAATTTACAAACAATTTTATATTGCAAATAAAAAGGAATTTCAAACGATTAGCATACCGAGTTAGATATAAATTTATAAAATAATTGAACTTACATACCAACAATTTCACAATAATACATAAAAGTATACAAAATGGAATGGTATTTTTCAAAATAAAGGGAAATGCAATAATAATAATTACAAAGTGATGCGTCGATCGTTGATCTATATGAATAATAAATTATTGTAGAATAATTCTAAAGCCCAAGAAAGCCTCTTAAAAGTGTCAAATTGCTGTACTTTATGTACTGTGTATTTTAATGATAAGGGAAGGAAAAGTAAACAACAGCGTGAATTGGGGCTTATACGTAAAATACGTCTATACCAAGCAGGCCATGCAAATTTATAATGTGGACCTCCAATTTGAATTTGAATTTCTTTTCGTTGTTCGAAACAGTCTCATAAAATGACCTAGATATACCTTAAGTGGTGGCAATACGGCTCTAAAATTATTTCCAAATAACTACAGCCATGGATTTTTCTAATAACTTTTTTATTCGACTGTAACAAAAAGCGACACTACGTTTAAAATGGTACTACTTTACGATCTCTAATCATGCTTAGATGGATGCGCCATCTGTTGACATTTATGTGAAGCTCTTATTCTAAATAGATAGGGTAGCAGTGTTATCTGACTTTTATAAATATTTACTCCTACTGTGATGCCAAAAAATTTGTGGTTATACCGGGTTAATACCCGGTAAGTCTGTTAATACCAAATACTTTAATTAATCACTTTTTTAACATTGAAGAAGCAATTTAAATACTTTCATAATTTGAAAAACTATGAACAGCCAAGATATATCAAATTCAAATAATTGTATGGATATCATTACCGTAGATGAATCTGCTGAGCAGCAAACTGCAAATATAATAATTCTCTGTGTTATTTGTCTATGTTCCGCTTTGATCTTGGGCACTAACTAATGGCTAGTGGTGATTTGCCATTACCTTCTGAGAGGCGACGCCGTACATAATATTTAATTAACAGAGAACAAACAGAGAAAATGCCTTAACCTATAACTTGAGTTAATTGTTAACTACGCGTTAGTTGTAATTAAATTTCAGATATGAAGCTGCACTTGTGTTTGGTGAAAAACATTAAGAGAAAAATAGTTTTCGATGTTAATAATGCCAACAAAAACTAGAGAGGATTAAATATACAAATGGAAATTATAAACCTTCTTTTTAATCATTTTTGTTGTTAAGTACAAAATAAATGCACTTTTTAAACAAAATTTTAGACATTCGTATTTAGTTTTAAGCGCAAATGTTATAACTTTCTCATTTCGTTATTACACAAGTTAAAAACATGTGTTAATAAGCTCGAAATAATTAAACGAAAACGCTTTTATATAATATATTATAGTTTATTAGCGATTATACATAGTAGTTGAAAACTTGAAGAAGCTGCACTTAAAAGATATTGTTATTGAGTTACTCTTGTAAGGCGTAGGTAAATGTAATAGTTAAAACTTAGTTTTAAGTTGTAAGAAACTATAAGAGCATTTAATTAAACTTCTTATATTTAAAGAAGTTTTGAAACTTCTTATGCAATATATGATATAAAACTATCGTGAAATTAGTATGAAGAAAGTGACGTAACGAGTAAGTAGGTATTAACTTCATGGGATTTCATTCCATCGCTTATACTTTTAAAGACTATAAGAGTTAAGTTTTACAGAAGTTTAAATACTATTACATACATAATTTATTCAAGTATGAGTTGCTTGTCTAAATGAAACTGTATATTTCCAGAAATACTTAAAACTGAATCTTAAATAATAAGCTGATGAGTGAGAATATGATGAAGTCCCCGGTCCTAGCTATATGGCCAAGTGTGGGAGGGAGTAGTGGAAAGGTACAGTTTTTTGGGTTTTTGATTATATCTCGAACACAGAGGGTCCTAGGGAAAAGTTATTCTCAACAAAATGAAAGCTTATCAAATTTGCTACAAGATTGTTTGTATTATTTTTTTTCCATTCCTTATAGTTTTCTAGATATCCGCCCGCAAATATCGTTAATGTATATGAAAAAGTTACAGGTACAGTTTTTGGGGTTTTTGATTATATCTCGAAAACGGTGGGTCCTAGGGAAAAAATAGTTCTTATTAAAATGAAAGCCTATCAAATTTCCTACAAGATTTTTCTTATTTACTTTTTCTCGATTCCTTATAGTTTTCGAAATATCCGTCCGCAAATACCGTTAATGTATAAGAAAAGAATTTTGCTTCGCGTTTTTCGCCCTGTTAGGAATCTTAACGTGTTCTCTGAAGCACGATAGTGATTTTACTATCAGAATCTCTTCACTAGCTTCCTACACTTTTCTACACTCCTGTATATATTTATTGATTAAAATACCCGTATTATAAATAAATAAAGGAGGTAAATAAATAAAAAACGTTTTCTATAGGTACATTAATAAAAATGTAAGCTTCGATCTATTTTCTGTTAAGTATTAATATAGCAACTAGTTCAATAACGCATAAAACATTCAAATGAATAATGCATGCTCTTTTATGGGGCTCATTTCAGATGACTTAACAGGAAATAGGGGCTTCAAAGATTGTGTTTTCACATGTGTATTTGCTCATCAACTTTTGTACTATTTAAAAGCAATTTTTTTATCATTTTTATCTGCGTTACATCTAAAATACAAATGCATAAAGTGCGTTGTAATTAGAAATAGTGGTTTTATAGAGAAACCTTAGCGCACTTAAAAGTCATTAAAATTTCAAAAAGAAGTTGTAAAAAGCACCTTTTTACTTTGAAAAAGTGCAATTTTAGTTGTTGAAATTACTTTAGGAAAACTTTTCTTGGTGCTTATTTTAACATTATTAAGATATAAAATGTAATTTACGTTTAAACAAAATGAAGGCACTATATAGAAATTACGGCTTATCTTGACAAGTCGTGATGTTAGAAAAATATATACTGAGATTAGAAATATATAACAATAAAAAAACCGTTAATCTAACTGCAATATTGCATGCTAAATCAAAATATTTCGTACTTTTATATAACACAATTAAACAGGAAAAGCACAAAACTGCTCCTTTATGCAACTGAAAATTACAAAAAAAACAGGATAAACGCTTGCATAAAAGAACATTTTGTAATAACAGTCGATAAAAGTAAAATTAAAGTTATATAGAAAAATATGCGTGCTTAAATGTCATTAAAACCTAAAGTCGTTATCGTCTTATACTCTGTGCCTATATTTAATTTGTGTTGCTTAAAACGTTCCAAGTGTTAAAGCATTAAAATTGTATTGAAGTAGCTCTTATTAATTATTATTAAAAAAAAAAAAAGTTAAACAATGTCGACTTTAATTATTCAAAGATGACGTGACAAAAATTCATTTCACAATATCCAAAGATCCTTTAGTATAAATAAGAAGTTACAATGAGAGGGTATGATAAACGTTAAAATTAAAATTTTCTTCTTCCTATTTTATATACAATTAAAATCGACCCTTTAAAAACGAAAACTACTAAAACTTATTTGGAACAGAGTATAAAATTCCATACTATCATTAATACTATTTTAAGGCAGTTTAGGTTTTAAATGATCAAGAGGGTGAAATAGCGATACTTAAACTCTTACTGGTGCACTTTAATGGAAAATGAACATACTTAGTGGTGAAAAGGGTGAAATAACCAACGAAAACTAATTCTTTTAAATTATTTTAGGCATACGGAAAATAGATATAGTCTAGCTGAAAAACAGAAGTGATTATTCTAAAGTACCTCTGCAATATGGCTAACGGAGAGATAAGGGTGGAAAGGTTCCTTTTTTGAGTTTTTGCTTATATCTCAAAAATTGTGGGTCCTAGGGAGAAAGTTAATTTTATCAAAATAAAACCTTATCAAATTTCCTACAGGATTGTTTCTATTCATTTTTTCTCTATTTCTTATAGTTTTAGAGATATCTTCCAGCAAAAATCTTTAATGCGTAGCGTCCAGTTTAAGCTTCGTAAGAAGAGTGGCTCAAACACCACTGGTGCGCGTGCGTCATCGTGATTGTGGGAATGATCTACTCCCACAAACACGATCGCATAAATAAGTGCTCCCGCTTCACCAGAGGTCAGTAACCCATTCCTTGGAAAAGGGAAGCCAGATATCTATGACTAACCATCGACAAGAGACTCGCTTGGAAACCACACATTCCTTGGAAAGAGGAAGCCAGATATCTATCACTAACCATCGACAAGGGACTCGCCTGGAAACCACACATCGGCGGAGCTATCGTCCGAGTAGCCTTTGCACTACTATATCCGCTTTTTCCAGGTACAACATTGGACCTCTGGAACAAGCTGCTCTTCTGCAAGACCGTTGTCCGACCCATCATGACGTACGCCACACTAGCCTGGGGCTACGCCGTACCGTCAAACATCAAGATGATGCAGATTATACAAAACAAGATCTTGAGGACCATCGTCAGCGCGCCATGGTTCATCCGCAACAGCAACCTTCAACGGGACCTACAGATGATTAGCATCCAGGATTTCATCCGAGAAGCAGCCTTCAAGTTCTACGAGAAAATAATGAACCACGACAACCCTACCATCAGAGGACTATGGGAATACAACATCAACGAGTCTAGGCTTTAGAAGAGACCCAAGTTGGTTCTCGACCGACCCTAAATAACCTCGTTACCGCCACCAAAACAGACTAACGTTTATCGTCAGTGACTTCGGTCACACTTCACACCACGACACATTTAATCTACGTTAGTTCTTTTTCAGATCCGTTCGATGAAGGAGGTACAGGGAAGAGACCATGCACCCCAATAGCCAGTTCCCAGATTCATGATCCAAAAGTCAGAATCAAGTCGATCTCAACTAGTCAGTTTCAAGTCGATCTCAACTAGTCAAACTCAAGTCGATCTCAACTAGTCACTCTCAAACATTCAAGCAGTCAGTTCCAAAGAGGTCTACACCTAGCCTTTCTAAAGTTCTATGTCACATAAATATTATCTGTACATAATTTCGAAAATTTACCCAGCTCGAGTAGCGATTGAGAGTCCCCATACGGTTAACTCTAGACGAGTTCATTTTCGAATTTCTCTCCTTAACAATAAAATTTCCCCCCAGTGGGGCGTAGGCTCCATGTTGAAAATACTGTGCTAGAGGTAAAACCTTGACGAAAAACGTCATAAAAAAGCATAAATTTTATAGGGGCGGATATCTCAATAAACTATAAGAAATAAAAACAAATGAATAGAAACAATCTTATTGGGAATTTAATGCGCTTTCGTTTTGCTAAGACTAATTTTTTCCTTAGGACCCATCGTTTTCGATACATAAGCGAAAATCTCAAAAACGGGCCCCTTCCACCCCCTCCCTCGTTGCTTAAATTATTTATCAACTAAAAATTTGCACACTGATGAATTTTTCTATTTCCTACAAGCTTTACCTATCAAAATTCCAATTTTCCGCTTTGACGATTATTAAACATCCCTTTAATTTGCCCATGCAATCAAAAGCATAAAGCCATTTAATTAAATTTTAAAACAATTCCAACTAACGACCTATAACCTATGACAGTAAAGTGCATTTAATTCAACATTTTGTTTAAACTTGAATTCGTTTAAATGACAATAAATTACTTAAAATTTAAACCACGTAAACTCCCGTAATCTTCCTCAAACTAAATATGTGTTTACGCTACAAGATAATTGTGGCTTAGAATCCTTTAATGTGGCAAAACTAAGATTGTACTTTAACCCTTGTATTTAAAATAAAACGTAAGGAAAACTATTATTTTAAATCTTTCCAACACATTTAAACTTGCAAGAAAATTTGTCGGTTTTTCAAAATGCTTATTTAGCAACATTAAAACGCTTTTTGCTTATATTGTGGTTTTTACAACCGTAAATTTTTAAATTTTGTTACAAAAATGACACGGATAGAGCATGCATTTTTTACAAATTAGTTGAGTTTAAATTTGAGTTTTATTAATAAAAAAATTTTTTAACTAAAATATGATTTTATAATGACCTCTATATTTCTAAATATGAGAGAAGCTAAATTATGCCGCAGAGGTGGCGCAGTAAAGTTGTATTATAGCGTACACGTGCTATTTCACATGGATCACCCGAAGAACCGGCTTTTCTTTTACGTGAAAACACCCTACTAGCGTGTATGTATAGCATTACCACTTTGTGGCCAAATTGTAATGTGATTATAGTTTAAGGCTTGCCTATTTAGACAAACTTTTTCCAAATCTCAACCCTTATAATGAAAGAGTAGAACAAAAGGATGAAAATTAATTTTCAATTTTTAAACCCGAAGCCTAAATTTTTTTTAATTTTATAAGTTTATCGTTGATTCTAAAGTAAAAAAATTTTTTATTACTTTTTGTTTTGAGCTTTAACTACGGATATGAAAAGTAAAGGAAGTCCTTTAACTTTGTATACATTTAGGTTGGCTATGTTAATTTCATACTAAGAGGTTGTAAAACCGCAAAGCTATAAACTGAATTATATACTTATATACCAATAAGTACGTAAAATATATACAAAAGCGACAAGCACAAGCTTCAAAGTACTAAAATGCAAGTTTTGTTAATTACAACATTAAAACAGTTATAATTCGGCCCTAGCTATAGCTGCGAGGGATCCTTGTTGCGTTTATTAAAAATTAATTTATTAATTAACGTTAGGAGAAACATTCATTGTTAATTAACCGTTTATGCCCTTAAACCATAATCTACGCCTACTTACAGAAAATTGTTAATTTGGATGAAATTGTTGATTGTTGTGGAAAATAGCGTTACCTGAAACAAAACAAGAATTTAGTAATTGGTATGGTATATCAAGGAAACGTTTTTTTTAATTTTCGACGTTTCGGGATTCCAAAAATTCAATAAAAAATTTTCAGGGACAGTCGGTTTGGATGGATGTCTGTAACTGGAGCAAAAACTACGACTGATATGAGCCATCAGCACTATGAGCAGACCGTCACCCATTATCTCTTCAAGCAACACATTCAGCACAACTTTTTGTACTGTAAAGATTTATATGCCCGATACTGACACTGCATAATAATCATAATAATACATAAAGTACGGTAATTAAATTTGTTTTGTTTTGTGATGATCTCCCAATAAATCTCCCAAACAGTGAATGAACAAATAATAGATTTTGTCATATATTATATTATTTGATTAATTTACAACATAGAGAAATTCCCACTCATATAAGCACTGCGTAACCACTTTAAATTCTTGCGAGAAAAAAAAACACGTGCAAAATTTGAATGTAATATGAAATTTGCTCACGAAATATGCTGAATAAGACACAGTAAAAATCCTACATAGCTGGAAGTAAGTTCATTTACTTGAAAATTTAATTCTTTCCGTTGGTTGTGTGCTTAGATATGGAGGAATATTTTTGTAATAAAAATAATATTATACGAATAAGATGTTGAATTTTTCGAGTTGTCAAGAAAATTGTAGTAAGATTTAAAGGTGCTGAGCAGCACCTTTTTTAGATTTTATTTCAGAATTTTTGTAAACAGTGTATTAGTGTGTATTTACGTACATAATGGATTTATTTTTGTACTTTTTTTATTTCTTCAAAAAAATATTAATATTGTTGATCTACAGTCCTGATACTGTGGCACAAAATTCATCACATCAATCTCGCCCTCTACCAACTGTGAAAATTGACTTTTTAAAGAAAACTAAATTGAATAATGTATATTAACATAAGCAATAAATCGATCTTTCGATCCACACTAAATAACCCGTAAAAGTTAAATGCAACAATAATAAGCAATAATTATCAAAACATTATAATCGCATAAATACAAATAATTTTTTTTAAATAAAAGCAGGAGATATTAATTGCATTAAGAGTAACGACCACGTTGTTAAATATCATTCGACATTTTTAAATTGAAAAATCCCAAATAATCAAACATAAAACACTTTCGTAACAATTTCCACTTATCGTACGTTGATAGGCTGGATAAACTCTTGCATCCGTATCTCAGCTACCAATAAAAAAAATTCACGATAATGATAAATCTAAAATTTGGAATTGAAGATGATACGTAGATATTAAAGATAGTTAAATTAATAACTCAAACTTAAAACCCTAAAAAGAGAAACACAATAATAGTACAGAAGATAAGACAAAACATGGACAACATACCTGTAGATAAGGGTTTTAAAAATCGAAGGCACAAAAATCCCTCAAAAGAGGTGGAATAAACACTGGAGTTAACTCATCTAAATTAAAAAAAGGAGCCCAAAAAAACTAAGAAATTACCAAATTATACCACAAACATACGATTTTAAGTTTCAACCTTGATTTCGTTCGAATTAATGATCATCTTTCACCAAGAACCAACGGAAAGATTACAGGTATAAAAGAAGGAGAAATTATAGTAAATTTAATAGTAACAAATAAAAGTACAATGAACAAACAACAGAGGGGTCTAGAAGTAACAAATAGAACAATTAATTAGAAAAATTAATAGAGTAAAAATTTAACGTTACAATACTCCTGATACTCGGGAGAGCGCGAGAATAAAAATGTGAATCTAATGTAGATGACCATATATCACAATACATTTTAAATAAAAACCGTGGCCTGACTGAAGCTTCCCCAAGACCAAAAACTGAAAAATCAAAATCAAATCAAAGTCCTAGTACTCGGTGGTGCGCAAGGAAAATGTTTTTAAACTTTACATATAAGAAGCTAACAGATGATCACACATCACTTAACGAAATAGCGAAAATAATTTTAAATCAACACGTAGTCTAGCTGGAACTTCCCAAAATCCAAACACTGTTATAATCTAAAACATTCAAAAACTCAAAATTATTGGAAAGTCCTAGTACTCGGTGGTGTGCAAGGTTAAAATTTTTAAAATGTACACATATGAAGCTAACAGATTACCACACATCACAGTATGACGAAAATAATTTTAAATCAACACGTATAGTCTAGTTGGAGTTTCCCAAAATCCAAAAACTGTTAAAATCTAAAACCTTACTAAAACACAAAATTATTGGAAAGTCCTAGTACTCGGTGCTGCGCGAGGATAAAAATTTGAAACTCACCTCGATTTTTATGGTATGGGCACACAGTGTAGTTCTTTGTTTATTTTAGAAAATTTTATAGTATAAGTATTACATAGTACGCCATTCCGGTGTACAAAAATCGAACTAGGCCGCGCATGACATCAGAAGGTGTCAGCACGGACGTTGCAGATACGAACGCAGCTTTGAGTAGCCACCTTCTCACGTCACTAGACTTAAAAAAAAAGTTGCGCATTGGCATACTATGTATACTTATACTATTGAAAATTTTAAATAGTTGAAAAATAGGGAGCAATATAGTGTATCGTAAAGCTTTGGCCTATTACTATAAAATCCAAAATCGCTATGTAAATAAACACGAACTAATTAATATTTACGGCCACTTTGCCTATTGCATATTTTAAATTTGTAAGTAGTTATATACAAAATGGACGCAATTATTTGCTATGTAGATTTGATTTAGTTAACAAAGTAATTTTTGTTTACTTTTATATGTGTACAAAATAAATATTTATTATACTTGAAGAAGACGTCTAACACATATTTAGTTTGTAAGTCAATAAATTTTAAAATAACATTAGATATTATATTTTATATAAACTCAACACGACAAGTCTTAATTAAGAGAAAATTCCTTTAATACATTTTCAACAAAACGAAACGAAACGTATGTTGTACTTAAAAAGGAAAATTGCTTCTATTGTAAAATACCAGAAAATAATATTTCGACGAAATTAATGGTAAAATTAATCTAGAGAAAAAGCGAACAACTTAACAAATTATTGGCGTAAAATATTAGCAATGGTAATAGCTCTAAAGAACATTTTGTGTACTGAGGTTAAATTAAACTAACCCATCTAGTCCTCGTCTAGTAACAAGGGAGAGTTGAAACGAAACGATTTACAAGCCTTTAATTGCGTTTGGACGTTCGCCTGATTGTTGCAATTAATTAATTGCTTATTCCTTTTAGTAACTCGTATTTATCTTTGTTAATTATTTAACGCACCAAGTGTATAATA
Organism: Malthinus seriepunctatus; assembly: GCA_963924605.1. Classification (NCBI taxonomy): domain Eukaryota; kingdom Metazoa; phylum Arthropoda; class Insecta; order Coleoptera; family Cantharidae; genus Malthinus; species Malthinus seriepunctatus. The sequence continues at coordinate 115,048,117 of OZ004600.1, read as the reverse complement.
AACGAAGACGGTCTACTAGACTTAGAAGAAAATGTTAATTTTCCAGTTGAGATGTGTTCGATTGACACTTGTTAGAAAATACAAGTTTAATTACCAACAAATTTGCTAATTAGTCTGTCATTTTGACGTGATTTAACACTGAGACTAAACTGCTAGCTTTGATTGGATTATAAGCTGTGCTATAACGTATATTTGCTTATTAAAGTTACAGTTGCGGTTATCCAATTTTAATAATTTGCATCATGTGGTTAAGTGCTTTATTTATAATTTCTAATTAAAATTCAATTAGAAATATGTGTCAACTGCTTCTTTATCGTACAGCTATAGAATTTAGATTACAGTTTTGTACAAAATAATGATGTTAATTTTAACCAAATTTTAACATTTTAACGTAGTTTGCCAAATACAAGTGTTTACGGTGTTAAGAGTAAAAACAATTATTAGATGCCTCAGGAAATATAGTAAAATAGAGGACGTTTTGCGGTCCAAATATCTCCAGTATCCACTTGAAGATACATAAACAATTAACGTAACACAGCGTCGCCCATTATAGTTAAGAAAATATTGTTACTATTATTACATTATTAGCCTCCCATTAACGCCCAGCGTTCTCATATGAGATCAGACTTTTGTATCTTTGATGACCATTTGCAACTTTTGGCATTTTTTATTTTTTTGAAATACAAAATTTTGGAATTTTGTGGTTGAGGGTTAAAGGATCTCGGTAACGACGGTACCTAACTAAAATGGCTATAAAAGAAACTGTTTAAGAACTGAAGGAAATGTACAAAAAAAATTATAGGCTTGTAAAGAAACCACTACCCCTTTTCATACATTCTGTCACCACCCGTCCACGAGTTCCAGTTCTGTGATTCAGAATCATCAAAGATAATTCTCGTTCGGACAATCCTCTGTCATTATCGATTGTTATTAGCTCGGAAATTTGGTAGTACCAACCACATCGATCGCTTACTTTGGTACGACCAGAAGTATTCTTGAGACCGACGTTTGAAAGTCTAGATCTACCTTAGTTGGCTGTGATATATGTTAGACTTCCAACCGTCAGGGTTATTTGAACACGTTTCCTGCGACGTTGGTTCCATGGTTGGTCGGTCAGGTCACGCTGATTCTATGGGACCAGCAAAAATCTTCTTTAATTTAGGCGACTGGTCTTTGGACCAGAATGGCCTAGAGACATATAACTAATATTTTCTCTTTGTGGAATTGTTCTAAAATTACAATTGTGGTCTTAAATGAGCCACGATGGTCTTATGCGACTAGATGGGTTTAGATTAGATTTATTTACGATATCAAGATTTTCATAACAAGTCAAAAATATGAAAGTCAAAGAAGTGACAATTACAATTTACGATGTACAATTTAAAACTAACATAATTACAACTTAAAATTTTTTTTACGGTTTAAAAAAACATAAGGACGTCTACAGTACCAGTCACTCTCACTCAAATACCACCAGGGATGAAACCACAAAATCCTCAACATTATAAATCGCCCCTGCTACCCAATAGTTTTTATAACATTTTTGAATTTAATTGAGTTGTACTCCTTTATATGTTTAGTTTTGTGTTTTAGTTAAGCGGTGCCCCGGGAGTATAAAATTTTCCATACTCCTAGTGTTCTGTTCGTACAGGTTTAATTGCTTGGGACGACTGTTGCTATGCTCGTGAAAGTGGCAGATGCATGCAAGCATGTAACAAGAAAGGATGGTAAGTATCTTGTATTTTTTAAAAAGTTCTCTACGGCTGGTAGCCTGAGGAGCCCCCGCCAGTATCTTCAGAGCTCTCTTCTATTGCAGGAACACTCTATACGCTTCACTTCAAGATCCCACGCTATGAAAGCGGCCATAGTATGTGATTAATTCTGCTGTCTCTTCCACAATATAATTGATCCTCCTTATTGCAAAACAAGCGGTGGAGAGCCTTTTAGACAGCTTGTCCAGGTGTTGCATCTATGACAGAGTGGTGTCGACCTGAAGTCCCAAGAGTGTAAGCTGACTGGCTGGTTCGCTAGTTAATTTAGTTAAAAGCAATAATTCCTGGGTCTTATTGACATTCAACGAAAAGCCATTCGCTTCAAACCATATTTTCGCCTCAGCTAAGGAGAACTCAGACTTTGCTTTCAAGTCGCCGATGTTTCCTGCCTGGTTCATGAGTGTTCATCCGCAAAGACCTTTGAGCTGCCCGATTTTATGTTGTCTATAAGGTAGTTTGTATATAATATAAACAAGATAGGACCCATTATTGAGCCCTATATAAAACCCATATACAGGGTGTCTCATAAAGAATGGGACAACGCTTGGTCACAGATTCTCTAGGTTAAAATAAACCTATTAAACCTAATATACCTTAATACAAAGTCCTCCGGTTTCCAAGTTAAAAGACCTTAAAGGTCAATTTTTAATATTTTCTTTTTATGATAATTTCCACAAATGTGAAAATATTTACTTTAAATTTGGAACAGGTGCTTATTATTACGAAGTACATCAGTAGAAATTTTTTCATATAGTAGGCTTGATCATAAGAGGCACTTAACCTAACTTCTACAACTTATTTTAGCTTTAACTTTGTTATCTGTGAATTTTTTTAAAATATTGCGTTATTTTCTGAAAGATAATTAAAAAATAAAAAACTAAAGTATTCTTACTTCATATGCCTAAAACCAACCGTTAGCCTTAAAATTCCGGTTAAAGTATTGAGTTGTCGTTAGGACGTGCAATTATCAAGTAGCAATGATCACAAAATAGTGGAAAACGTTTGTTTACAAAGAATGATTAGTGTAGTATGATTGGAAATTGTTTTGTAGGCCCATTCGTACTTCCACCAAAGCGCAAATTTAATCACTATTCAAACCTCTTGGAAAATAACCTGGATGAACTATTACGCGACGTACCTTTTTTTAAGACAATGTTATTGGTTTAGCATGTTTTCCAATATTTTAAACATCGTTTTTGTGATGCTGGCTACATGATAATTGCTCGTCTTAACAATAATTCAAAACTTGAATGCCAATTTTAAGACAAACGGCTGCTTTTACGCATATGAACTAAGAGTACCTTAGTTTTCTGTTTTTTAATTATCTTTCAGAAAATAACATAATATTGAAAAAATTTTCACCGATAACAAAGTTATAGCTAAAACAAGTTTTAGAAGATAGGTTAAGTGCCTCTTATAGTGAAGCCTACTTTATGAAAAATTTTCTACTGATGTACTTCGTAATAATAAGCACCTGTTCCAAATTTGAAGTAAATATTTTCACATTTGTGAAAATTATCATAAAAAGAAATTATTAAAAATTGAACTTTAAGGTCTTTTAACTTGGAAACCGGAGGACTTTGTATTAAGGTATGTTAGGTTTAATCGGTTTATTTTAACCTAGAGAATCAGTGACCAAACGTTGTCCCATTCTTTTTGAGACACCCTGTAGAATAGCCCGAAGTATTTTCATATTGGTAGATTTTCCATCCTTCCAATTCACAATCTGGTATCTGTTTCGTAGGTAAGACGCAAACCACCCAGTGCAGACCCTCTAATTCCATAGCACTCTAGCTTGTTTATGAGGATTCCGTGGTTTACACAATCGAAAGCCTTTGATAGAAGACACATGCTCAAATTCAAAGTTGGGAAGTATCAACGATACATGTATCTTTGATACTTTTGTATCTTTGATGCTTTTGTATCTTGTATCTTGTATCTATGATACTTGAGGTGAAAGTATCTTGTATCAAAGATACATTTTATAAGTATCTTGCCCAACTCTGCTCAATTTATTTAAAGCTTTGCTATTATATTTTGTTCGCCTTGTGTAAATAAGCACATAAAATAAATAAAGTTGTAATTCTAGCTACTTTAATTGAAACATCACTCCAAATTTACAAATAAAAACAAATTTTATTGCCTCAAACCAAATTTCAATTAAATACAATAATTTATACCAATTTCAACAAATTTTAATTCAACACTATTCCCATCCACTCCTCCCAATATTCTTCATATTTAATTAATTATACAAAACATAGTATAATAAAATTACAAAATACAAATACCATTAACCCGTTGTATAAACATTAAAAGATCAAATCTTTTGTTTTTTCTTTGTTCCCAGGAACATTTTATTTAAATGCCCTTTTAATTTTTATTTCAAATATACTTTAAGCGTTCATATTTTTTTCTCACTTTTTTTAAACCAACATAAAGAACTCGTACCCGTACCTTAACGACGTGTAAGAAAAGAAAACTTGCAAAAGTGTTGAATTACGAAAGTTAGGGAGTGTAATTTCCCAAGGAAAACGTACCTGTTTAACTACATCTTTTGCAGTCTACTTGATTCGTTTGTTAATTTCCTACTTCGTTTCGTTTTGCTCATTTGCAGTTAAGTAATTGCATTTTTTAATTAAACGACGTTAATAGTTTATAATGCAAAAATAAATTATTAAATTTAAATTTAATTATATTCACTCAAGAAAATTAATATTACATTATTTTTTCAAAACCATTGCGGTAGATATATAATACTTACAATAAAAAGTTAATTGGGAATAGTAAGTAATAAAAAGGAATAAATTAATTAGTTCCATTTCTGCCATCCCATACTTTTAATAAAAGTAGTAAAATCGAAATATGATTTGCAATGTAAATAATATGTAATAACGATAATAGGAATATAAGTAAAACAGATACAAATCGTAATCTTAATATAAACAAACTTCAAACATATAAAATTATCAATAGGAAAAGGTTCGATATAGGTAGGTATATTTAAGTAAAGTTGCTTTAATATATTAAACTATGTCAACTTGTGTGAATGTAAACTAAAAGTTATAATTACGCTGCGTAACATGACTTTTGTTAATTACTTGTACTAATTGCAACTAAGGCTTAAATACAAACTTATATGTTTGTTAAATTCCTTACAATTAAAAGTTTTACCTTAACAAGCAGATCCCTATAATTTTATTCTAAAAGAGTGAGTTTATAGCTTTGGTCCTTCGAACAGGATGCCTTTTTTAAATAAAAAATATATCTTATTTAACAATAATATGATAAAATTAATGGGTAGCGCTTAGAGAGGATTACAAATCTTGAAAGGTAAACACTTCAACATGGTTTAAATTATTTTTCGCTATAAATAATAGGAGATTTAGATAGGGTCGCTTCGTTTATAAGGCAATGGAAGGTGTTTTATAAACAGAAGGTTATACGTATGTACAGTCAGTCTCACAATTATTGGCCACTTTGGCTATATGCCAAAATAAAGTTACTCCTCAATTTAAGTATGGGGAGTTATGATGGTTACATCCACAATTAGTGCTAAACGTAAAGCCAGGGCGGCTATTAATTGTGAGACTGACTGTACCTACAAACCTATCTATACAGTACAGTTATGTACATAAAGTATATGCAGTTGCAGATGGCATCTTTATTTCTACGAACTAGTAGTCAAGGTATTTGCAGCATGGTTCCAAAACCTCGAAGAAAGTTGCAGAAAGGGAGGACTATTTACATTTATACTGGACCCATTCTTTAGACAACAGTTCAAAGATCAAAAGATGATCATAGTCTGTATGACATACTTTTTAGATCGCTCCTCAAAATATAAAATTGACATAGAGCGAGGATGATCGATTAGTCAGTTGTTGGGACTTATCACTTAACTGTTGTCTCGTCTGAACGGGCCCATTTACATGTTGGTCACACTTTTCTAGTACTGCGACTTATTAAATAAAATAATACTAATCTACCACAAAAGAGTAAGTTAGCTAATAATATGGATCGCATTGGACGAGTAAATATAGCGATTTCCGGTCAATTTCTTCTGTAGAAATTGTTGCTTATAAGGAAAAATCATGACAGTCAATGATAATGTAAACTGAGCTAAGTGAATGAGTCATCCATGGATTTCTAAAATGTCATTTCATTCGTATTTCCTCTTATAGGCAACGGTTGCTAACCCTCCTTCCGGGTGTTTTATGTTCTAAGACTGCAACCAATGAATAAAATTACAGTGTTACTATTAGGAAAGGATGTTAGCAACTGGTTTCTGCAAGAGAAAATGCAACTAAAATGGTCATTTTAGTACCTCATCGTGGTCAGATATTATTGGCTGTAATGTTCCTTACCGATAAGAAGGGGTATTAGAAAGCACTGCCATAGGATAAAATGGAACGAAAATATAAATTTTAGTCTCCCAAGTGTTCAGATGTTCACACATTGTTGGCTATAACACTCTTTCGTAATGGTAAGACGTATTTCTTATTCAATGACTGTGACTATATCGAGGTCACAGATTATAAGGTTTGGAGCTATGTATACAAATCAAATGTCGTCTGGCGGATGTCAAATATAATAATTGAGTGTCCCAAGTCTCGACAATGGACCCATGGTTCACCTACGGTACTATTACTTTGGTGTGACGGAAAAAGACTGCTAAGCGATCAAGCCTGTTGAGTATCATGGGATGAATTCAGAAGATGTAACAAATTAGTTAGCATGGGCTGAATCGCTTGCTTTTCCCATCGAACTGACTGATCGCTTATCTTATATTATCTCTGTTTACGTGCTAAAATCGATAAAGGAGGAGTGAGTTATCAATGAGCTGTCTGGAACTGTTCTATCTTCTGAATTTACATATTTTATTAAATTCTGATGCAAAGCAACCCCACACTGTGCCTTCCATGCCGATGCTTGACGATGACACGATATTCTTATACACAACACGCCTGAACTCTATTTTTTACAACTAAAAGGAAAATATTGTGTCTACGTAGTCTACAAGGCGAACAACAATGGAACACGTGGTTTGTCACTGCCCTACGAAAACGCTAATTTGAGGACCCATGTAAGGGGAATACTGGCCTAACATGGCCAGCATAAGCGCCATTTAACCTGCCACTATCCTTGAATTCATCCAAGAGATCCGAACTTCAGGATCAAGGACTGAAAAGCCTGAAGGAGCCAGCATAATGAACTCGACTAAGTGGTCTAAGCGCGCTTAAACCTGGGTTTACCCTCCATCCTAACAGTCTTATTCCAAATCGTGTCTACAATTTACATGTACTTTTTATTTCATGAGAGAAGCTGTTTCAAAGACTTCCGTGGTCGGACCCACCGTACCTGGCATAGCACAGCATGGAAAAGTAAATAAGCATTGATTTACATAAGATTGGCATTGTGGCATTGAAGCCTAACACATTTTAATGTAAAGCAACGCTTCATTTATTTTTTAAGTGCTGTACTAATCACATACTAGGGACAGTGCGAGGTGCGGTGCGTCAACGTGCCTAACCACTCTCAGATCACTATTTATCTAGCCTAAATTTTATAGATTATTTTTATTATATATTTTGCATTTTGGAGCCCTATAACTCAGTTTTTATATATACTTTGATCACACTGATCTCACTGATCAAACTCTATACGTACCATGACCGTGAGGGATCAATGACAAAAAACCTCTGAAACGGTCCTCTTATGGTCTCAATAATTTTTTGGGGTTGCCATTCCTAAAAATCTGAAAAAAATTCTATTAGGGAAGCTTCCATAAACTAAACTAAAAATATCATGGGGCCCATTAAGTAATAATAAATTGCAATGAATAAAACTAAGCTCCCGTTTAACAGTTGCTGTGGCAGTAAATTTCCTCCATTTGATATACTCTTTTATAGATTAATAGATAACAGAATACATGCAATGCACAAGCATTTGTAATTTAGGCATTTATTTTAATAATATTCAGATGTAACAAAAGCAAGCTACAATTAAAATTAGTAGCCCTAGAGGAACCAACCTCGCACTGAATCAGCCATTACACAAAGGTTGCTCTGGATAATTCCATTTACAGTTAACCTAATTACAATTGCCAACAAATACCTACAATTAATTAAAGACTTGATGATAAAAATTCTTTTTAACCTCAATACGTGTGAGAATATTAATTACAACTCGATCCTGTATGTCTGTACGTGATTTATCATTTTATGATCGACCTTTAGGGGTATAAAAAATCTATCAACAACGTCGTCGACACCCTTTCATGCAGCAAAACTCGAGCTTAAACTTGCTTAGTTATCAATTCATTGCACGTAAAAATCGTCAAGAAGAATAAGAAGAGTTTTCCCCTTTTTATTTAAAAAAAAAAGAAAACCGTTTAAAAATACCAAATTGCAACGGACCATAACATAATTACTTTAACAAAAAGAAAGCCCCCTTTAAACTACTGAACTTAAAACTGAAATATTCAAGCACGCAAACACCTGTGGACTAGAAAACTCATTACCACAAGACTTTATTGGACAGTTATTTTCTATACAAACCTAAAACACTATTTCAACTAAAAGCGAAGAAAATACTTAAGCCGTTAAAGGACCAATTTACAATTCAACTCGCTTTAGAGAAAATTATAAACAAGACCAAAATGAACTTTATTGAGTTTAAGTACCTTTAAAATAATTATTAGGTTTTTGCAAGAGTGTGCATATTTTAACTACAATTTTACGTAATTTTAAAGGATTTCTGTGGTACGCTATATAAGCTGTTTGTATGCTCAAGATGTGAAAATTCAAATAACCACAGACATTAAAACGTTAACGATCAAGTTTAGAGATATAATTTCTAAATTTGGGGGTAATTTGTATGCACTTAAACATTAAAGTTTTCCTTACCTTTAAAATAAATTAAATTGGAGATAAAGAATTTGCCATAAAGCTTTTTTGTTCTTGTATGAAACAAGGGCCATTTATCGTTTTTAATTTGTTATAAAAATTAAATAAAGATTTTATAAAGGATTACGAGGGGCGCTAAACGATGGAAAAGCTAATGCAAGAGAAGAAGATAACACCGTTAAAAACATTAAGTGGCAATTAGACGGACAAGGGTAAATTGTTATTCTTGTTCATATACCATTTATCTTTCAAATTATTGTTTTACGCCCATTTTTTTAAAATTTGATATGCATCGTCCATTCGACCTCTATCTATATTTAGGGACATGTAAATTTGTAAAACTATGCAGTTTGAAAATGAATACCTTCAAAGAACCACTCTAAAAGTATCACTTTTCCTACAAATTTGTTTGGAAATTCCTATTTGAGACGGGGTTTTAAAATAGAAAAACAAATGTTGATATAATGTTCCTGTTAGGATGAAAAGGCAAAGGCTGTATTGTTGACTAAATAAATGAAAGATTTTTTTTTGTGTCTTCAAAATAATCAGTTTTACGGTGAAGTTAGAATCTTTTACGGAATGTGAGGCGTGGATACACGCTAGTGAAGGGGTTAATACCAAATAGTTGAATAACCCCTAGTTCCTGGACCCAAAGGTACTTATTTAACATCATAAGTCCACATAAGACCACCTAAACCATTTGCCAGAAGCCAAGGTGATAGCACTGAGGAGGCAAATACATTAATTGAATTTAGTTAGGCAACCCCAATAACCAATCTTCACCTGCAAGATTTTCTAGAAGCCAAGCATAAAGTGTGAAAGCTTTTCTGGGAAGCCACAACAAACGGGTGTGCATTGAATACAACGCGAGCTGAGTAACAGATGTTACTCGTGGCGTAGTGGCGCAGAGCTAATCTATAAAGATCATAAACTGGAATCACTGGCACTGGCATTATTTTCTGAAGTGGGCTACTGAAAAATATCTGATCTCCTAATGAAACTTTACTGTATCTATACTTTTCTTTCTGATAGATATTATATTTTGTTGTAGGGGAACCTGTCGTACATTGGATCCTATGTACCTCGGTCCTATTATTGATTACAGCCCCATCTCTAAATTTTTTAAGGAAGTATGACTTGTAGTTCAAAGTTCTGCCACTAGGTGCGCCAAAAAAGTTTTTTGTTTTCTTTCCTCTGAAACGGATTTTTACAGCATAAATTGAATTTACCTCCGAGGTACAACGTACATAGGACTGAGGTACATTCATAGGGATGTTGTACCTTGGTCCTACATCAATGATTTTTTTAGAGTCAAAAAACACTAGAAAGAATCAAGGTACAATCCAATATAAAAAATTTTTCATAACCATTTCATTAGTATTTGTTAATATTTCTTATTGGTATAGGTTAATTACAGACATTTATCAAGATACAATTCAATTAAAAAATTCCATCTTTATTATATATTGACGACGTTTCGATTAACAAATCATTGTCACAGTCAAATTTTATGTTGCTATCAGTTTTTTTTTTGGGTAACAAAGACGATACAAACATGAATTTTGTTCTTGAAACCCATAATTTAATAGCCCAGTTGGGTCTGTCAGAGACCCAACTAATTGTTGTCTCTAATTAACCTATACCAATAAGAAATATTAACAAGGTACAATCGTTCCAGATAAAACCATCAATTGCTATAAATCTTTATAGTAGACTTTTTTTTCCTGTTTTTACTCATCAAATGAAAATTTTTAAAAGTGGTCCCGTCCTGTTACTAATTTGTTAGAGGTTCAATGTCTAATGTGATTGGACTATTAATTTAAAAAAAATTGAAATGAGCTAGATAGGACCTAGGTACAACAGGTTGCCTTACTTGGACGTAACCTTTGAGATGCGAAGTATTTTCTTGTACTTAAGTTTATAAATTTAGAAAGTTCTCAGATAGCAAACTGCATTACCACCGATTTTGTTTTGAAAGTCTTGCAGTTGCACATTATCACAACTACTTCACTATACCCTTCAATACCACAAATCGTCTCAAAACAGTTTACTTTGGATATTATAATGACAGTGTGAAGAGGTCACTGTTGGTAGACATAATAATCTAGTAGGAAGGCAAAAAACAGTAGTACTCCAGGGCATTTAGCATCTAATTTTGAACAAAATCACTTAAAACTGAAACCTTCGCCCCACCGCTGTGACGGGGAAGCCCCCAAAAATTTAGTTTCAATTTCTAAAATTACACTTTTTTTCATACTTTTGCGATTATTTGGAAAACTATGTAGTCAGCGAAAAAATATAAAGAGACAAACTAAAATCTACAAAAAAGTACACAATTTTTGTTTAAACTCAAAAGTCGTAAATGTATCTATTCAAAAGTTATAGCTCTCAAAACTTACAAGCATATTTAACAACTTACTAAAACTTAAAATATTTAAGAAATTCAAGGCTCATTAAAGAATGTTAGTTTTTTAAATTATCTAAGTTCAGAGGGTTGCAACTTTTTTCAGGCTTGAGCTTTAGATTACCTAAAGCAAAATCACTTTGCTCCAGGTTCACAATGTAATATTAATAAAATTAATAATTTCACTGGATTATAGGGAGAAGATTGATATTGATATCTTGGTTATGGAATTTAAAATACAGGGCAGACCTAAGTGTAGGTACAATGCGATTAATTGTTCGCTAACCTTGTTTGGGCCGGGAAGAAATTATTAGAAGTCGAAGAATAGATTTAGATGTGAGGGTGCTACAACAGATTTTTAAGCTGGTCGGTGTTAGGTTTAAGGTGAGATAATACTTGGCCCCACCATGTTTGTCATTAAGAGATTCACTAAAAACTGTTTAAAACAGAGCCAAAGTTAGTGGAACAGGTGTTCTTTTTTAATAATATAACCTTGACAATTATACTTGAGATAAGTAGTTCTACGAAAAATGCTTATAAAACTGGGAAGTGTCTTATGATAAGCTTACCGATAAAGAATATTATTACTTATGCCCAAATAATCAGCTAGAGCGAGAACGAGCTCTAGAGATTCATTAACAACATACGTAATTAACATTAAAGGTAGAGGCGGTCTGTGAGACCTAATGCGCCCGCTCGGGTGGTTTCTGCCAAGTATAAAGTTGGTAGCAACATTTTCGAAATTCAAAAAAAAATTCATTATGCCAAACTTTAGTGCCTCATTAGTGCGTATTAGTGCCTTTAAAACCGCTTTTCTACCTTTAATAGTTTTTGAGTTATTGAGAAGTAGATTTTTGCCGAGTTTGAAGTTGGCACCAACATTTTCGAATTTTGATAAAAAATTTAAACCAAACTTTAGTGTTCATTAGTGCCTCTTAGTGCCTATAAAACCGCTTTTTTTATCTTGAACAGTGTTTAAGTTATGGAGAAGTAGATTTTTATTAAGTGTGAAGTTGGCACCAATATTTTTGAATTTCGAGCTTTTTATTCCAAAGTTTAGTGCCTCATCATTCATCAATTCCGAAAAATATTTAATAAGAGAGTAGACAATAGAACTTTCTTATGGCTTTGGAAGACATCATTCTTCTACTTTGACAGCACTTTGTTGACTGCAATATAATTTTTTTATCACTCGAAACTTGTTATCACTCAGCGAACCTATTATGCAAAATTTCAATCAGTTTTGGTGTTGTAACTTATTAAATCCGTTTGAAAAATATAAATACACCCCTCTGTTGACATCTCTACATTTTAGTGTAAAAACTCGAATACTAATGCTTCCCGAGTTACCACCCCTGCTATTCCCAGATCCTAATTGGTTTTTGCATAATCTCTCTTTACACTTCCCCTCATATTCCTGCATATAACTTTAAAAATGTTCTAAGTGTGTGAGACATCAAACTTATCGTCCTGCAATCTCTGCATGTTTTAGCATTATTTTTCTTTTGGAAGTGTAATAAAAGTAGATTTTAGCCATTCATCTGGTATAAAGCCAGTGTCGTATATTGTACTGAATAAATCACAGAACCATTGTATTCACGTAGTTGTAAGATCTCTCTGGCAGTACATTATCAAGTCCAGGGTAAACTTATTTGCTTTCAATTCTAAATTCTACCTTTAGACAAACCCATTGAACGTGTCGAAGTGCATTTTAGTCACTGTTTTGTTATGCGAATTGGAAAAGTATTATAATTTTGGTATTTTAGTGGAATATTCATAACATTTTAGTACGAAAAGCTGCCAGTTCTTGGTTATTCGGATGAAATCAAACTTTAATTTCGTAATAAAAAATTCCAATTTAGTCTCTTCCTTTTAGATAAAATAATAATATTGAATTGAAATTGACATTACTTGGTGAATCTGAAAATGTAAAATACATCTAAGAAGCTCCCCTATTTTATTTGATGTGGAAATATATCCCGTATATATCCTTTGCATTCATTTTGCCACAAAAAGTCATAAATTTAAAATTTTACTATCGTATCAGCACATCCATATATTCCATGACGTTTCACTTCTTATTACCGAATAAGAACCAGCTTACACTTCTTTATACGCGAAGCATCATTTTCAACATCTACATGTTTTTATGAAGTATTAAATTTTTGTTTGATTGGCTTAGAGGTTTTATGATTACGAAAAAAAAAGTTGATATTTTTACATTCAACATCAAAAAGTTTTTTCTTGATCATGCATTTTTTAGATGCTCCATTTCGAGCTCAATTTTTAAAATTTTCCAAGAAAACTTAATTTAGCAAAAAAAGAGTATAACCAATACTGCAATAAATCTTTTAATCTGTTAATTAAAACATAAATTCTACACACATTCACAAATTTTATTCACAAAGCGTCGCACTCTGTGTTCCGCATTTGGTGAAAGTAAATAAATTGTGTCTACGCATTCTAAAATCTGCATTTTCATTAGGGCATTGTATTTTAATGAAGCTGTAGTCTAAAAGGTTAGCTGAAAGCAACACGACCAAAATATACAACATAAAATACATAAAGAAAGAAGTGAAAAATTTTTTTAAATTAATTTCTGCTGCACTAGAATTTAAAAAAAAAGCAAATGTGGTTTCAAACGAATTGTTGCATAGGATGTACATTATTTTTATTTTTTTTATCTATAAACTTTTAAAGTAATCTGACGTAGAGAGGTTTTAATACAAAGCTGTAGCAGGTGAAGGTTCCCAAAGCTTTTTCAAGCGTTTTTAAACCTTTTTACTAACCTCCATATTTTACGCTTTATGAAATCATTTTAAAAGTTTATTAAAGCGTTTTTAACGTATTAGATTAAAAACATTATTGATATTTTTTTTGTGTGTGGAATATTTCGTGGTCGGTCATATTGTGTTTGTTTTATATGAATAATTTTGCTTGAAGTTTTAAAGTGCTCCTCCGTTAAATTTTTTTCTCTTTTTTGTAAGTACCCTTATTACATTTCAAGTCACTCTCGAGTATGCCTCGGGATATTTATTATTTTTTATGGTAAAAAAACTGTGTCTAACATTAAATGATAGTGTTTAATTTCAATAGTGCTTTTCTACATACTGGAATAATGGAAATATTTTCATTCCCGAGAGGAGTATCAAAAATTGATTAGAAACGTCAAATTGATTTATTTAGAAGAAAGCATTTTCCGATCATTTTAATTTTTCTACACTCTTGGAGCAATGACCAAAGATTTTTTTAATTGCAACTCCAATGATTGGAAATTTCAGCCCTAAATCATCCTGGTGCAACCTGGAATTAACCAAGACGTCACGATCCCGTTACGTGACAATATTTTATTTGCCGATTTGGATAGATCATGAAATTCTGAGATCAGCAATATGCACATTAAGATAATAATTTTCAAATGTATAGTGGTGGTGCCTTTTCATAAAATTTTGGAAAAAAAAATTACTGAAAAAACAAGGCTGCTGGCTTTGTTTAAAATCGATGCTTAAACTCAATTATTATATTTGGTTCAACATCTGTTAAAATTACTGACACATAGTTTTTTTGAGTTCATAAAATCGTTTCCTAAAAATACGTCATTTCAGATCAACATAAAAAAATACAAACTCCAATAAATTGTCGTACGTAGTTTATAAGATTTCAATGCTATTCTACGGGTTAAACTAAAAGATAAAAAGTATCTTATGTAATTCGAAAGCCCCTTTTTAAATCCTCCTTTAAGGCACTGATGAATTTTTATTAAGAACGATAATCCATTTTCGTTTTTCAATGATCGCATAAAAGAACTACTTTATTTCCTTCTGTTCGATGGATCTATTTTGGATATGTTTTTTTCTCTATCATAATAACATATACCCATACCGTAATCATTTCAGTTGGAATCTAAAATTTAAATGCACTACAGAAGCATTAATTAACTAATTAATTTCTTACTACATTAATTTTAACAGGTCTGGTTGGATATATATTACGGTGGCCCTTATTTTGGGTGTTGTCAAATTTTAACAGTCTCTCTAAAAAGATTCAAATGGATAGAAAAAAATCGTGTAAAATTAGCTTAAAAACACGATTTAATAATCTACAGGTTTGACAGAAATAATAATCAACAGAAAAACGATCAGGTTTGAAAAGATACACAAATGGACTTAATCATAGATAACCCACGTTATAAAGAAAAATTATATACCTGTTCTCTTTAGGTGTCTTCCTGAATTTAAGTTGTTCTCAAATCAACTCAAAACGTATACAAAGAATAAGGTGCTACTTTAGCTTAGGGGTTACGGAAGATTCCCGTAACGGCAACGACAACCGAAGGAAAATAAAGAAAAAGAAAAATGGTCAACCGGGCCGGTCTTTGAGTCTTTAAACCACTATTTAAATTCTTTTAACATCCATAGAAAAAGCGGGCAGTACCTGACGTAATACGTGCGAGGTTCCAGCTAAAACTGATGGATGGTTCCTCCTGTTAGGGAGTGAGAATCTCATACGCCCCAGCGTAAACTGCTGGTTCAAATCGGACGTCTTCGTGTGTAAAGATTTTCTGCTTTGTTCGTATGGGGTAATGTTGGTTAGGTTAGGATAACACCCAGCCTATCCTTAACCTATCTTTAACCAAAGACCATAATATACTATAAGACTGTCATAGCTTATGGCCTGAATGTGACCAAAAATCCCCGCTAAAGAAGACGTCGCTAGTCACTGCAGATATATTTCACCAAGATATATTATAGCTTGGTGAGGCAGAAGCAACGAAGAGAGGGGTAAAACAAGTTTGTTCTTGGAAGGATTTTAAGTGATTTTGACCTTAAAAGCTTTTCATATTTTTTTGTAGACTTAGGTAGTCTTATACGAGGGTGTACTGATATCTAGTCGGCCTAGGCGACTTTTTTTGAATAAAAAAAAATTGCGTTATCATAGCAACAAACAAGAACTTATTAGAAGTGTTACCAATCACACAGTTCACATCCATTTGGGCATGAAAAAAATTGCAGCAAAACCTTGCATATTGGATATCCTGAATATTCTCAAAAACTTGATATTGACCAGAAGCGAGCAAGGGTGGAATCGTCAACCTCAGTCTGTGATAGTTTTGAAGACGATGCTGCCTTCTTAAGTAGGATTGTTACCATGGATAAAAATTGAGCACATTTCTACGATCCAGAAACCAAGCAGCAGTCTATGGAGTAGAAGCATTCTGGTTCTCCATGGCCGAAGAAGTTCCGAGTTCAAAAATCTGATGGAAAAGTTTTTGCCTCAATTTTTGGAGATTTTCGTGAAGTAATCATATAATCGACTATCGTGTTCAAGGATGAACTATAACTGGGCAATATTATTCCACTTTTTAAAGACACAGAATCTTGGCTAAAGTCTTGGTCTTTGCTTTAACTTACTGTAACTTAACTTTTTTATAAGGGAGGGGGGTACGATCAGTAACTCCATATCGCAGAACCTAAAACTTTAATACGAGATAAATAAAGAGGAAAATATTCTAAAAAATTTTTTATAAAATCAGGAGGAACCAATTAGTTTATCCTTCAGGACTATTATATTGAGAAAATACATTCAATTAAGTGGGTAGCTCTAAAGGCTCTAAAGAGAGAGAGAGAGAGAGAGAGAGAGATAGGGTGTGTTTACCTTAAAGTTAAAATATCATTTTTTTATGTGTTAGGCCAACAAGAACCTGAAGGTAAGTAGAGTTTAAATAAGCTATAGTTGTATGGTTGGGAAGCAAAAAATGCAAGCTCCAACATTTTTAGTGAACAGCTGGAAGAAAGCTTTTCTCTTAACAACAAAAATTGTCATGGATGTCTGAAAATTTAAATTTTAGAACAATGACAAAAAACAAATAAGACTTCTAGAGTCAATTAGGAAAATTTGAAACTGGGAAACTCCTTATCTATGTCTGAACTCACGTCTTCCTCCCATTAAGGAAATGCATTGTTAATGGCAATTAATTCAAACACTCGTATCGCAATTAAAAAAAATCTATCGCGAAAGCGTCTCAAAATGAGGCGTTTAAAAAAGCAAAATATTTTGTTAATTTCATTAAAGATGGAGTTATTTAGAGACTAATTTTTATTTCGAATCGTCCAGACGTTATTGTTAATTTAACAAAGGAATGTAGAATTTAAGCATTGTAATATCGTTAGTGTTATATAAGTGAATTCAAAGCACATATTTGCTAGAAACGTACCCACATCACACAATATAACATTTCGGATCGGTCGAATGAATTTGCTATACCCCCTGCTTACTGAAAATACGAAACGTGCGTCAACCATAACGAATTGGATTTTACACATTTAACATTATTAGATGTAAATGTGTTTTTGCTTTTAATGAGTTAAGTATTAAATGTATTTCAACAATAAATATGGTTTGAATATGAGGACTAAAATTGAGTTAACTTTATAAAATATTACCACGAATAGGAAACTATTTTACTCTTTTAATGAGCAATGTTGGAAAACTTTAAAGCGCTATTTATTTAGTTTTTAATGCTGAGGTCATAAAAGTATTGTATCTTTTTCAAATAGTCAGATTTAAAAACAATATAGTTTAGATATTTAAGTTTTATTGTCTTTATTGTCTTAAAGTTACCCAGCGGAAGATCTAGGAGGATTAGAGAGCCATCTGACTCAACTGTGACAAGGACCATACTATTTCCGGTATAGTAAATCCTGGACCTAAAACTGTCGAAATAAGATAGCGTTAGACTTTCATTCCTTTATAACAAAATCCTAGATCCTTTGCTGTTGACATCACTTACGATGATGTAGGTACAATCGTCATAAAAGTCGCTCATTTATTAATAAATATTTTTTTTCTCTTTTTGGGCCAAAGGCAAATATAAAAATGCTTCAAAGGTAATATTAAAAAGCTGTCAATAAGGCATCTATATCTGCTTTCAGTTGTTTTTTTTGCCTTTTTTATTTAGCATTTGACATTTATAAACCATTTACTTCAGTTAGAAATACCAAAATTATTGAAAATATTAATCGTAGGAAATTCTTAGTTGACGAAGTTTCGCTCTTAAACGTCACACATTAAACGAAAATCAAGGCGAATTTTAGTAAAGTTTTATGACAAACATTTGGAAAAAAATTAGTAAACATGAAGCAGAAGCAAATGATTCAATTTATGACAGTAGACAATATAAAAGTTAATTTAATTAGTGTTGGTTTAACCCGTATGCTTAAACAAGCCAATTCCTGGATTTCCCTTAATGAGAGTAACTTTAGAGAAAATTTAGTAATATTATACGTAATAGGTATCTATTAGTTGTATAAAAACGTTTAATCATTATACTGTATCATCTGTGATTAACTTCTATACAAAGTGACTACGAATATAGGTACATTTTTTATTATCGATTTTTCGAAGAAATGTTTTAAACAAAAGTTATTTTGTTTACTAGACTAGACTAAAAGTACTAAACTAGTACGTCATCTTTAACTGCCCATCCTTTGTAGTATGGGCGAAAAGAAAAGAGAGGATATGGTAGAGAGAAAAAAAAACAACCTAAAATCACAGAAAATTCTGATGGGAGATACACTGAAGCTTTCTAAAGCTCTATGAACGGTCCTATGAGTCATCTCAATATTCTGAAATATTCAGAACAGAAATATTCAGATAAGGATACGATTAGACAACATAATCAGAGAAAAAACTATCAGGTGATATACTGAAGCTTTTTAAAACTCCATGTCCCGATGTCCTGAAATATTCACACAGAGTTAGTAGTGCTACAAAATGTTAGGTTCCTGAATCCGGAACAATTCCATGTTTCAGAATGAGTGGATAACCTTATAGAAATAATGTTTTCCAAAATCTTTGTGAGTTTTTAAAATCATCAAAGGGTGGTCTAAGGTCGAGCATAATGGGTAGCCTACAAGAAACCAAAATAAGCAGACTTTGTAGTATGAGCTAAGAAATAGCGGCTTACATAGGTTTTATGTGGTAAGGATACGATTAAGACAACATAAAAAACTATTAGGCGATACACTGAAGCCTTTTAAAGCTCCATGAACGGCCATGAGTGAGTCATCTAGATGTCCTGAAATATTCACACGGTGTTAGTACTCCTACATAATGTTAGGTTCCTGAATCCGGAACAATTCCATGTTTCAGAATAAGCGTATAACCTTATAGAAATAATGTTTTCGAGAACCTTTGTGAGTTTTTAAAAACATCAAAGAGTGGTCTAAGGTCGAACATAATGGGTAGACTACAAGAAATCAAAATTTGCAGACTTTGTAGTATGAGCAAAGAAACAGCGGCATACGTAGGTTTTAGGTGGTAAGGATACGACTAAGACAACATAGTCACAGAAAAAACTACCAGGTGATACACTGAAGTCTTTTAAAGCTCCATGAAAGGCCATGAGTCATCTAGATGTCCTGAAATATTCACACGGAGTTAGTAGTCCTACATAATGTTTGGTCCTGAATCCGGAACAATTTAATGTTTCAGAATGAGTGGATAACCTTATAGAAATAATGTTTTCGAAAACCTTTGTGAGTTTTTAAAATCATCAAAGGGTGGTCTAAGACGAACATAATGGGTATACTACAAGAAACCAAAATATGCAGACTTTGTGGTATGGACGAAGTAACGCCGACATGACCGACATACGTAGTTTTTAGGTGGTGAAGATACGGTTAAGACAACCTATCACAGAAAAAACTGGTGAGCGATCCACTGAAGGTCTTTAAAGTTCGACAATTCATGTATTTATTCGTTTAAATATTCAGGAAATTCGGAGCATTCGATGCCAGCACCACATCCAAATTGCGTCATTATGATGTCTTTTAGTTTTCTTGATTGTCCAGGAGGTCTTTTCAGCATATAATTAGAGGTGGTTTATAGGATCTGATTTTATTTATCGCTCATTACCATTAGTAATAAGCGATAAAGAAAATCAGATCCGACAAAAATCATCAAGTGTGATGAGTCACATAATGCCATTACAATACTCCTTCTTATTTGCTCTTTTTAACCTTTATAACTATTTATTATTAAGCCCATTGAATAAAAAAACTATTATTATCAGGAATGAGTATTACAGCCAATAACATGTGAATGCGATAACCTTTTCTCTTATGCACAATGGGCCCGATTAAGCGGCCTAAGTGTAAGCTGGCTAAAAGGCAGCTCTCCCGCTAGCAATCCAACCTTTTCTCTTACTTGTTCTTAGTGACGGTTGCTAATACTCCTTCCTAAGATTGAGCCCAAATCCTAGCAAGGAATTAGCATGTAAAATAATTTCTGTTTTATTGGTAGAAAATGATATAAAAATAATGGAGAGGTATAAAGTAGTCCCAACGAAAGAAAAACCCACCACATGATCAAATTTGGGCCAGGCGTGGCTTCAGAGCCAGTACAAAATGGCGACAGTAAAAAATTATTGCGAAACTTCAAGGGTAACCACGTGGTGAGCTTTTCTTTCGTTGGAATTACTCTAGTGAATAAATGAGCTAGAAGAACAGTAGTTGATAGCATGTAAATTTACTGAATCGTCCACTAATAAATAGTTTCGAAATATTTCAAATATTTTTTTAATTTTAACTACAGCTTCCTGTTGTAGGTCTAGTCTAATAAAACCTTTCTTTTAAAACGAAAGTTTCTTAGGTGGGATTCAAATAAATTATACTTTTTTCCTTAATCTTTGAGGTATGCCAAAAGAACCGTCAAAAAACATACCTCCCTTTACAAAATAAAGCTTTCACTTGCATTTAATTTTCTGTATTTTCCTTATTATAAACAGCGAATAAAAAAAGTAACTTACACCGCCTCCTATTTTTTTAGCAATTATAATTTAATACGAATATTTTGTTTCTTAAAACCCTGTTTTCTTGGGTTACCTACAGTAATAATTAAGGAACCAATCAATTATTTTTCAAAAGCACGGCCATTTTTAAACTAACTACTGATAGTTTCTCTTTTATGAAACTGGAGTACAAAATCATTAGTTTAAAAGCGCCATATTTAAGCAGGGTTTCGGAGTTCGGACTCACCCTAGTGAGTTTCAAAAAGCTTCGCTGATCATATCATTTAACTATAATTAATAATTTAGTTAAAAATTTTTACCTTTCGATTTTTCCACTATCAAATAATTTTTTTTTAAAAACTCTGGCTCCGCTTTATTTGAAAAAAAGTAAATATTTCTTTAAAATAATTTCGTGTTTGTGATGTAATCCATCATCTTCATCGAACATCCCAACTAAAACAAAACATTTTTTTTGCACGAATTCATTATTTTTGCAAAACGTTTAATAAGATTAACGTCCTAAAAAAAGAGCTAAGCGCACTAACCATTAAATAAATGCAAGTGTAATAGATGTTCATGCGGAACATCGATTTTCCGACATTTTTACTTTATTAACGTTTTGAGATTAAATAGCTGTCACTTGGTTTATACTGGGAATCAATCGCATAAACCTTTTAATTTTAAATTAATGCTTATTTGACAAGTGCTGCATAAGACACAATAGTCTCACTGCGAGTATTTGAACGCTGATGCTCATTTGAGCATCAATAGCTAATAATTTAGCTGTAAAATATTTATTAAAACATGCATCGGGAAAAGAATATGACGGTCTTTATTATAACTTCCGGTCAAGCTGAACACTTCCATTTACCCTATTACGTGTTGGAATTAATTTACAAGTTTACTTAAATCGTCCACAGGGAAGTGTAGCGTGTGAACAGGCCCTTATAGCGGAACTGTTGAACTATCACTAAATCATGACATCCTATTTGATATTGTAATTATCGGAACCATATCGGAACCACTTAATCTTTAATGGACAGCTTTGATTACAGGAAAAATAGAAAATTTAATTTAGAAAGGAAATCGATTGTAAAGAAGAACAAATTACAACTCCTCCTCAATGGAGGACAATAATAACAGTTTCTGAATGGTGAGTATGTATAAATGTCAAAGTAGAAAAAACAGTACAATATGTTTGGATAAAACAAAAGTATCACGTACGTTTTGGCAACAAAGAAGGCAATTTCTTTAAGCTTTATTTATAACACAAATGAAATACCTCTTGAGGAATGCTATATCTACTTCCTTCCAGCAAAGCAAAAAGAAGGAATGTTCACTATGCGATTCAATAGTAGTTGTTTAGCTTAACATTTTACCTGGACAATAGGGGCTAAAAGTTACCCCACCACATATTGATATTCAAAATGTTCGACGTAATATTAAAATTAACTTATCTGGAATTCGACAGTTTACAAGAATGTGACGCTATGTGCAAAATAAATGTTGGGATTAATTTTTAAAATTGACGCTTAATTATTAAAGTTTTAAAAAAAAACCCTGACAGAATGACAAGCGTAAATTTTTTGCAGCCGTTTTTTAACTAATTTTCAAACTTATGAATATTCTATTTAATGTAAAACGCCAAGTTTCTTTTTGAAACCACAAAGATAAGGAAAATTGAAGAAAATGTTTCATTTCAACAACTCAATCGTTGTGTTTACAGTCTGATTAGTCTACTCTCGAGTTGCTTTATCCCTTCACACATACAAAAGTTGAATAACTTGTTCAAATATCGTCTCTTCTTCATTTAAATCCCATGCTATCGTACTTACACAGTTCTAGAAACTTAATTTTCATACCTAATTATTTAAAAAACACAAGAATTAATTTAAAAAAATTAACGATTTTTTGGGGCTGATATCTCATAAACTATAAGGAATAGAAAAAAATAAAAGCAGACAATCTTGCAAAAAATTTGATAAGCTTTCATTTTCTTCAGAGTAATTTTTTCCCCAAGACCCACCATTTTTGAGATATAAGCGAAAACCTCAAAAACTAGAACTTTCATCTTCTGCCACGTTCTCTCCCGTCGTTGACTACATTACAATCTATTGGTGTGTTATAAAAAATGTAAGTATTTATTTTTTCTGTTAAAAGCACGGTAATAAATATTAACGTATGCCGACGAACTATTTTACCACTAGTAGTGAACAGAGGCCATTTCTGAACGCTTTTATAAGACAGAGAAAGCACATAAAGTAATATTGTCGCGCCAATATAAGAGAGAGAATGCACATTAAGAGATATTATTCGCACCAATTCAATGTAATTAATCAGTCATCAAAATGATTAACAATTTCATTAAAAGCTGATAAGTTATTACAAAAATGTGATAACTATTACAAAAATATTACAAAAATTACAAAAATAGTGTTCAAGTTTTGCTTCAACTTAGAACGTCCGTCGGCATACCTTCTATATTTATTACCGTGGTTAGAAGTAAGCATGCTTGAACGCTTTATTTAAACAAACAGCCTACTATAATTAATAATCCTTAAAGAAAATTTGAAAAAGGGACCCAATTTTTGTTAAAAAAAGAAAAACGATAAATTAAAATGCGTATACATAGATAAAACTGTTTGTTCTATACTAAAATAAAACAAAGCGGTTTTACAAAACGAGAATCTCGAAAAAACTGCTTATCTACCTTAATGACAAAATGTTGTTATTGGGAAATTTAAAATCCTCCATTTTCTTATTTTAAATTAGGAAAAAGTAGTGGGTCGTTTTATAAAACTAATACAAGTATGTACTTCGGTAGTCTCATAAAATAGTTTTAATGTGTAGAAATTTGTATTCAAATTAGTCCACTTCGCTTTCAAACCCTTGGGTACTTCAGACACAGAGTTAATCTGAGAGTAGGTGGCCCAGAATGCTCGTACAAAAGTCACAGAGATAAGGGCGACAAGTTACTGTTGTACAACACCTACCTAAGAGACCAATAAACACTTATTCCACATCGTGTAACCCTTTCAAAACCTTTCTATATGGCCTCTGACACGTAATTACGTACTATGGTTTTCTTTGTCAATTTACATTTACAAATTTATACATAAATACATTTTAAAAACCCTTCCTTAATGAAAAAAAATCCAATTAAATAATTAGCGAAAGAATTTTTTTTTTAAAACTCAGACATTATAATTTCCTTTAATGAGTGAAAATTTATGAAAAAGTTTAAAAATAATTCCATTCATTTGCATTGAAATGATTTCAAAACTTTAGAATTATAAGGGATGAATGTTTTTTGTTTATCGTGTCTGTTGTTGAAGTTAAAGGCTTTTGTAGCTTGGAAAACTTTGTGCCAGAGTTCAATTATTGAAACAATTGTGCGAGGCCTGCTTGTGCTCTTCCCTTAGTTTTGATCTTAATTTGCAAAGAACTTCCTTTAATATTAAGCCCAATGTTCTTCTTCTTTAACGCTTTTCGTATTAATTCAAAACAAAATATATAATATACGAGTATAAACTTAAGTTGTTTAGGCAATTTTCAAAGATTTTCTGTACCTTTAAGTTTAAGTCTTAAACTTAAAACTTGGTCAGAAGTTTTTTAAGTTATTTATAAAGACTTTGCGGTAATGGTATACTTAATGAAATATTTAAAGCGCCTGCAGTTGAATATTAAACGACTTTGGGTTATAACTTTGCCAAGTTATAAAAATGCAACTAAAATGCACAATTAAGTTTATAAATTTTAAGTTGAATTACTTTAATGTTGCTACATTGTTAGTTTTATGAATGAACTGGCACAAGTTATTATGCAAAAATATTACCCACCTAATTAAAATTCAGTTGAATTATTTTACCAAGATCGACGTAGACTGCTTTTCATACTATTATAATTTTAAAAATAATATTTTATGAACAAAAATCTTGTTCCAATATGGACTAATCTCGCTTAAGAGAGCTTCGGAGAGAGTTGTAGAGAAGTCAGTTCAAAACAAAAATGGACCTGACACCACTAGGTCATCAGCATCATTGGTAGAAAACCTATCACGTGACTTGAAATGGAGCAATTATAAGACGATAGCTAATAATTAATAGATGGAGGAACTGTGTTCAAATACTTTTCTAGATTGAATGAGCCCTATTTAAAAAACCTCACACAATTATCTTTTGCCTTTTAAAAAAAATATTTAGAAGCACTATCTAAGGACTTTTTTAATCCGTGCTATGTCAATAATTTTAAGGCTCATCAGTCGATATAAATTAATTTATAGTGCAACAAAAAAGTAAATCACCCTATAGTGCTTACGAGTATATTTATTTGATAAAAAAAAGTTACTACTACTATTTTATGAAACGTTGCGGTATTGCATACATTCAACAAGGGTTGAATAAGTGGTTACTGAATTAGAAGATTACACAGAAAATACTAAAATACTCGTAGTTTACTTCATGCACGAACTATTAAGTCTTAACCATTGTGATAAAGGGTGCCTCCCTAAACTGTTATAAACAAATGCTTGCACTAGGAGCCATATCCAACGAGAAATAGGTGATGTGTTACTCTAGGGATGAATTTCTCGTGTTTACAAAAGGTTGAAAATCAATAGATTTAAAAAAACGTTCCATATCGACAAGGTTCATTCCTTGACAGTTAAGTATTTTAAAAGAGTTGTCAATCTAAATTATTTTTTATACTAACATACAAAGAGGAATAGCTTTCAAAACGGTTTACAAAAGTTTACGGTGTCGTTATGAAATAAAAAATTGCACAGCAGAATTGCAGGAAACTACAACTGCAACCTTATATAACATTATCAATAGAAGACATACAAATCATACAGAAAACAGAAACTATAATGGAATAACAAGCCAACCACTTAGTCGAGAACAATCCAAAATAAGCGAGGATAAGTGAGCTGACGTTGATAAGACTACGTCTGAAAGAACTCATTCCATCGCATGGACAATTCAAACGACTTGATG
Source organism: Malthinus seriepunctatus (assembly GCA_963924605.1). NCBI lineage: Eukaryota > Metazoa > Arthropoda > Insecta > Coleoptera > Cantharidae > Malthinus > Malthinus seriepunctatus. The sequence continues at coordinate 115,022,252 of OZ004600.1, read as the reverse complement.
ATACCAACGGATATCAATGCGGAGGCGGACATCACACGTTGTACTACAGAATATTTTGTATAAACAGTTTACTAGGATGTAGGTAACAAATATTGCAATAACTAGAACGGTCGTTTGTAGTTATTGCAATATTACAGCAAGGAAAAGAATGTGAGCTAGTCGCAAGACAGCATTTACAACAGTTTTAATTAGGAAATAACGATTTAATATAAGGGTTAGCAAATGAGCTCGAAGGATGTCAGTTGATTGACGAGCTCATCGAGAGTTAGTCGTCAGTCGGCAGTCGTGGTAGAATAGTTGAGAGTTGTGAACTGGCTAAGTTACAGTTAGACGGTCAGTTGGGATTGAGAGGGTGAGGAACCCTAGTTAAGAGTTTCTTCTTGATCGGGATCGTCCATAGTAATTAAGTAATTAAGTGTAATGACAGCAGAATGAATTAGAGACTGTTGGCGTACATTTATAAACCCCCAATTATCCTAGTACAACCTGATAGTCTCTTAGGATGATGAAACCATTCGTGAAACTATAAGATGAAGTAAAAGTCGTAGGATCGAGAAGACTAACAATCGCAGAATCAGTCATCTACACAACATGGACCTGTATGGAGATAATTCCGTACGTAGTGTTTATAGTAAGAAAGAACAACCAGCCTCCGATGTACTAAAAAAATACAAAATTTTCAAATCCAGAAAATTTCAACTCCATACCTCAAAACATACAAAAGCTTTCCAGTTTAACTCCTTAACTCATATACTTTATACGAAGAATGGAGCTATCAGAAAACGTATAGAGCTCACCTAATCTACCCCCGACTAAATAAGTCAATGGTAACGGTAGGAAAATAGAATTTATAAAGAACAAAATCAGATGATCAACGTAAATTATTAGTCTAAAGGTGAATAGGTTCTCTGATAGTTAGGTATATTTTAAAAAACTGAAAATTTGGCTCCTCTAGCTATGATAAAAGGTTTTTTAGGAGGTTCTGTAGCTAAGAAAAATGCTTTTAATTTCATTTGTTTCTAGTCTGTCGACTACAAAAAATATTAACCGAGTTATGGCGTTTTGAAAACTGAACGCTTTGGCGCACCCACACCCATGATTTATCACTGAACTTTTTGAAAATAACTTCTAAAATATCGATTTTATTAAAAATATACACAATTGTTTTTCGAATCTTATAAAATTGCCTTTAATTTGGTTTTTATCCAGTCTCTCGACCACAAACAATGTGCTCATTCAGCGAAGGTCAGTAGCTAAGATTAGGATCATGTGATCAATCACAACATAATAAATAGCATCTCACCGCTGACGTTCCTTGAATAGACCCATTTTAAGTTAGAGCGTTTTAAAAATTGAAACTTGTATATCACCACTCCTTTTTATTTTGACAATAATTCGGAAAATTAAAGATTCTCTAAGCTTCAAAAAAGGTTTGTCCGAATAGTCTGGTCAACGAAGGTTTTGTAGAGGACAGGAAAAAAGGTGGAATTTTTTAGTTCGGATGTCAAAATACTAAAAGTCTTCGGTTCTAGCAAAATTACTAATATGGGTTTTTTTTCTAAATGTGTAAATTAACCTGAAATTTTCAAATTGCTATAACTCCGTACCGTTTGAAGTTAAAATAGTAAAGAAAATTAAATGCTCTACAACTTCTTTTGTGAAAACTTTTACTGTAAAACAAAGGCTGGGTGCTAGAGGCAAAAGCTTGAAGAAAAACGTGAATCAAAAAGAATTTTTTGTATATTAACGATTTTTGCGGATAGATAACTTAAAAATTATAAAGAATAGAGAAAAAATAAATAAGAGCAATCTTAAAGGAAATTTAATAAGCTTCATTGTAGTAAGCTTAATTTTTTGCTAAAGACCCACCGTTTTTGAGATATAAGCAAAAACACCAAAAACGGGACCTTTCCATCCACTCCCTCCCTCTTCCAAGACCTCTACACTTCTTTTTTTAACATCCGTTGACTGAACTAGAAGATGTGTTAAAATTGATAATAATCGAGTTATTTGCAAAAAATCTAGCCATAAATCAAGAGTCCGAATAGGGATTAGTGATGGAAAAAAGTTAAAGCTAAATTTTCAAAACGCCATAACTTAGTTAATAATTTATTGTAGTCGAGACAACAGAGAAAATGATAATTAAAAACAAGCTACAAAAGATATCTGAATGAATTGTTCTAAATTAAATAATTTTTGAGTTATTTGCCAAAAACCCCTTTTCACCCCTTCCAATTCACCTGAAAATCTCTTGTTCTAGGTAGGGGCGACAAAGTTTAAGTTTCTAAGTAAATATAAGTATCAGAGAATCAATTTTCGTCTTTATACCGTAAATTAAAAACTATTCTTCTTGTACAATGATAGCATTGAGCTAAGAGATTGGCTGTAAGAACGACATCACAAAAGACGACCACAGAATAGATCAGAACACCAAAGAGTAACCAAGCAACCGGGTCATTCGTTTGAGGTTTTAAGAGCGCTAAGTTACAGAGATTTTATATAAAATTATAAAATGATTTTAGGTTTAATAAAAATTTAAGAGACACAGAAACGATTGGTTCTTTAATTCCCTATTTCACAAAATAAAAATATATTGTATCCGAGAAGCTTTGTTAGCAAATTAAAATTTTATGGACGAATTTATGAAATTTCAAAAACATTCCCTCATATCGGTTAGCCATTCAACCCAAATATTTTTATATTTCATTTAAATTAACAAAACATTTCATTTCGCAGGTAATATAGTAAGAAGAGATTTTCAATTAATAAACTCGTCTCGTTTTTCTAAATTTGAAATACCTTACAAACAGATGGAATCTAAGATAAAAAACTTTTCTTTTCGTGAAACTTTTCTACTCTTTATTAGAAGGTTTATTCTTTCTCAAAGATATTTTGTCAGTTGTAAAAGTTGGCCGTTGGTTTTTGATAAATTGTTTGACAAAACGATTTTGTCAGTCTGTAACAACCACATAATATAAAGTCCGATGTGATATGAGTTGGTAATAACAATAACGAATGTAAACTATATACAAAAGCGATTATGTCTATTATAACGTGTAAGGGCAGTGAGAACAAGCTATCATTATTATCAGATAATATGCTACTCACGCTATAATTAGAATAATGTAACGAACCAAAGTGTTAATTCTGTCAAACGCTACTTCAATGATTACGCAGTTACCTGGCTCGTGGTTCTGTATTAACGCTCTCGCAGGCAATTTTTTTTATATTAATAATGTAGGTGGGTTGTAAAATAGTAATCAAAGTTTTAGGTTGAGCTCGAAAAAGACGTATATTAATAAAGTTTCAGTACAGACAGTGGCGTATCGCGTTGTCGAACAAATTTTCTCTTTGATAGTCGTTTTTTCTTTACTACCCTTACGATCGTTACCTTGATTTATGGTTTTTTGTACAGAAACCTAAACAAACTCAATTTTTTTATTTGTTGAGAATATATCAAAAGAACAACCGCTTTTATAACCTTCTAAAAATTATTACTCTGTGTATCGACCTTTAATAAAGGGTAACTAATATATCATGTGCTCAATATCTGATATGAATAACTAAGTGGCTTTAGTAATGTATGGGTCTATGTATATTTCTCGAGTACAATAATTAAAAATAAAAGAGTCAAATTAAAAAACGAGACTTGATTTTAAAATAAAATTTTTAATAATTATTCCCAAAATAATGAGATTCTATCATTATGTTACAAATGTTTTACGATGGTTACTAAACGTGACCACTTAATTATGCATTCAGTACACGAATAATTCTTTTAGTGGTTTGTAGGTATATATATACATATATTTTTATTTTACATACACTTTTTGCTAATAAATTGGACTTTCTACGTTGGCTGGGGTGCAGCATAATGGGGTGAATTGGTGTTTGGCGCACGTGATATGATTTACTGCAGGACCCTAGGGACACGAACGCTAATGCTCTTGTTATACATCACACCAACCCTCTTATACAAATACACCTGAAGGTGTTAGGTTTTGAAATATTTAACTTTAGTAAAATTTTTTATAGACAAGATGTTATTTGTTTTCTAACTTAGATATAAAAAAAATTTTTATTTATTGCCTCTAAAAATATTTCCAAATAGAAAAGAGCTTTATTAAAACACCACCATACGCCTTGAAATCTTGAAGGAAAGTTATATTTTATACCGAGTACAGAAAGAGCAATAGTTTATATTTAAGGCCACGAAATTTCGTTCCTGAAAATAACTTTTTGTTGTAAGAAATAAATGTTGGAAAGTGAGCTCTGGTCATTGAAAATGAACACGAACGGACGGAAAAAGAAAGAAAAGGCGACTGGAATTTAAAAACAGGCACAAAAATGGATTCTGGCGTTAATTACATACTCTGGAAAAATTAAAAAAAAAATTTTAAAATCAATAGATTAGATTTTTAGGGTTTGCCAAACTTTTTATGGGATGGAGCACTTTGAGGGTTTTTGAATTTTAACCGAGCACCTTTTGTGTAAATTGAAGTGTTAAAATCTTAGAAAAATATAAAATAGCTTTGTTATTAATATTTTTTCACGGAGCACAGTTTGGGAAACCGTGGATTAGAAGAAGAGTCAGATAGGTCACCCATCCAAGGTCACCTAGTCTAAGTTTTGTCGACTCCTATTCTCTAGGGACATCTAAAGAGTTTAGTGTAGGTATGGATGAAAGTGGTATGCTAAAGATAAACCGATTATTTAGTTTGTGGTTGCCGTTGTGCATCCATACGTTTTTGTTTGGAGAACTACCCTTCAACTACAAACTTTATACATTATAATCTGTTCCAGTGTCATTTAAAATCTCGCCTCACTGCATTTTATTGTGTTCTTTGTTTCCTCTGTTTACGTCCAGATTTTGAAGAAAACACAGCTATCTAGAAATTAATCATACATCGCTTTCGCTTTTCTATTTTTGACTATCAGACAGTTGAGGTTCAAGTACGCAGATAACGATGTAGAAATTGGGAAAGTCTTGTCTAGATTTTTCGGAATATCTGCTTTTAATGTCAAAATGCATTATTGTAAAGTGTAAAGAGATTATCTGTCTGTCTCTTATACTTTAAATTTCGAACGACTTTTGATAATATCAAATCGACCAGTTAGACAGAGTTTAAATTTAGAGGTTGAAGTTGAATACTTTTGGATAATTACAGGTCAGACCCGTGTCACAAGAAAAGAATGGCAATGTGAACAGTAGTTCATTAGGGCAAGCACTACGAGTCGAACACCCGTTTCCAGAACGTAAGCAGACTCAGGAGCCCTGGCGAGGACTGGCAAGGGGCGCTGAGCGGTACAGCGTCCCACAAATCAGAGCTGTCTTTCAAAATTAATAAATAAAAAATTCGGGACATTAGTTATGGAGGCTAATATATCAAAAAAATGCCCTAACGTGCCCTAGAAGATGACGACACTTAAACAATTCGCACTCGAACTGCCTGAACAAAGTCTTTAAATTTTAAATCAAACAGAGGCGCAAACTAAGTAGCACGTTCTCCTACCTTTAAAAGGGTGAATTTTGTAGGTCTCTAGTTCTTTTAGATTGCGAGTTATAAGTGATTGAAATATCTATTTTTTCAAAAATGTCTAAAAATTCACTTGGCCAAAAATGGGCTAAAAGTAATTTTTTCTCTAAACTTTATTTGCACATGTAAGTTTTAGCATGAAAATCCGAAGACCTCAATCTCAAACGTGGCCGATTTGATGTAAAATAACCCATATGGGTTTTCTGGAACTTCAGTAAACCTCCAGAAGCTCATAATTTTTGAAAAGCGCATCTGCACAGGTAAACCGAAGTAAAAGCATTACAGGGTTAATTCTTGCAAGAAATTAATAATTAGCAGTACCACCAAATAATATAGTCGTAATCACGAAAGTTTTTGGATGAGGGAATGTGTTATGAATAAAAATTTTAAATTTGAAGCATTTATTTCACTTCAATAGTGGGATTTGAAAGAAGATAGCAAGCTCTAACAAACCGCTCATTGTTTAGCGGCACCCCACCTCAAATCTTTTGTGATTTTGACTATATGTGTATGTGGATAGACACACACATAGAGATCAGCCTTTTGGGGCAAAAAATTACTTTAAAAATTTTTCTGTAAAATTTTCTATTGCTTTATTCTTAATTTTTGCCATTACCAATTATAAAATAAAGTGAAGAACTTGAAAACAAGTAAAATTTAATTGTTACACATTTGCATTTTACTATAGTTTTTCTTTGGCAATAGCCAATTGCTCTAGCTGGTAAGAGAAAATTGTTTTCACTTAGGTAAGTCGTAAATTTTTCTTCAAGATACAAAAAAATTTCATTGCTTCATTGTTAAAAAAATTTACATGCAAATCCGTACTTTTACCAATATTAAGTAATAAAAAATAAATTTGTAAAAAGATTTATGATTTTTTTATTACTACAAATGTGCGTGTACGAAAACTTGTACATTAGAAAAACGAAAAAGAAAGTTAACTTATTGACTCGACTCTACACAATACACGTAATTCATAAAAAATTACATAAAATCTAATATTTATCTAAAAGAGAAAAAAAATAAAAATTAGGGCTTTACCATTGAGATATGACACACTTGAAAAGAACTTCAAGCTTTTAGTGAAGTGTAGTAGGAGAGACATTGTAGAAAGGCGTGTTAATAAACGTATAAAAATCCGTCAAAACTTGCTTCTCAAACAAAAATACAAAAAATTAGTTAAAAACTCAATTATCTCCTAAAGTTAAACGAATTTAAAAAAATGAAAGATGCCAAAATTGTAGATAAATAAGAGATCTACAAAAAAGGTATCTATAAGTTTTTTTCTAACTTCCATATTTTTTGAGATATTGCTCTACAAAGATATAGGTTATGTATCAGATCCAAGAGATCACTGTAGTTAGATTAAGAGATCGTGTTCCTAAAACTGGCTGAGTGGCTTCAGCCAACTCATTTTCCATTTTTCCCCACTTTAAATGTAGTGACAGTCATAAACTAGAAAAATTTGTAGCATAAACAATAAACAGACTAATGTGTGAACAAAGATTCAAGTGTACACCAATCTTCTTTCCAGTAGCAAAGAATCGATACTATCTAGCTGTTACAGGTCGCTATGCACAAATTTGTATTTTCATTAGAATATCAAATGTCAAAAACCATATAGTTTAACTTCAGAAGAGTATCTTTATCGCAGTCACACGTGTCCGTGGTTTTAAGGGGGACGTTTGAACATGATCTCTGATCTCAGAAGGAGTTTATGAGATTGATGAGTTCTTATTGCCAAAATTATGGATGACCACCTGTTGCAAGGATAACGCTTCAAAAGCTAGATCAGATCATCAAATTATTATCTTTTGGTCCATTTTCATAGTTTATTCATGGTTCGGTAGTTAGAACGTACCGGAAACATTTCCGAATCAAAGATAATATAGTTCTAAAAAAGGACATTTCTGAAATGAATGAAAATGAAAGCTTTTGTTGCCAAATCTTCAAGGCTGACTAATAGGTGGCTTCATCTTAATGCTATTAAACAAATTGGCCGTTTTAAAAAAATTGCAAATGTAGGAAGGTAAGAGAAATTTCCATTGGAATATTACAAAGACCTCTACGTCCTTTCCACCCTTTAAAAACATTTTTTTTAAATAATTTTTTCGCAACAACCAATTAATAAAATCTCAATGTAAAATGGGGCTTGTGGCAGAATAACAATGTTACACATTTCGGCCTTGCTTATAAATACAACTCAAACAGAATTTTAATGGCTTGCATTTGAAGTTGTCTCTTGAGACTTTTCCATACACGACACGTGAATAGCTCGTAAAACTGGGTATAACTAACTAGATTAGCACTGATTGTATATCAAAACTTTTTAAATTTTCGCTGTTTGAAAATAAATCGAGTAACTTAAATAGAAAATGTTAAGGTTTCTAAATGTGAAATAATGCTAGAAAATTGACAAAGGTTGTCGGAAGTTAAATCGGGGTGTATTAGTCGGTATGCAACACTGCTTTCTATGGTTTCACATAAATTGTAAACCACATAAACCAACATAATGTGGAATAACATGAATACGAGTTAGTGTAAGGTTTATACACATTAAGAGAGACCTCTGAACTCGCATGTAATTGTTTACTTCAATAGAAATTTCAAGCGTACCTAGCAATAACATTTTTTTAAACGAACAATCACTAACCTGTATATTGGAATTCCAGAGCCGTACTGAAACCAAAACACCATGTACACCTTGTCGTGTCCTGGAGGTATAACATCACAGGGCAAACTGACACTTTTTCCTTCAACAGCTTGAACATCTTGAGCCACAACGTTTGCTGAAACAATAAAATAAATGTCAATTTAAAACAAAACATACCATTACTTTTTAATACAGATTCGTAGAAATGTCAATAGAAAACGATACACACGCAAAACAAGAAGGCAAAATATCAATCGCGAAAGTGTCTCATAAAATAAGCAATTTTAGTTTTAGAAGGGCGCAATTTTGTTCTGCTTTATGAGAATAACACCGAATGTTGGTCTCTTTTTTCTCAGTTTATAGAATATTTCAGCCACATTTTTATAGTTTTTCTATTTTGTTAGAACATAAAATTTCACTCTACAAACTTTTGAATAGAGGTTATTCGATAGCTAAGCTTGTGTGTAGTTTCAGTATTTATTTTCAGGTTTTAACTTAACAAAGAGCTTTTGCAACGCATTCGTAGTTTTTTCCTTTACATAAAAACAGATTTTTATATAAAAGAATGGAATCAAAAGTATTTAATATTTTATACTTTATAATATTCGCTAGAGGAATGAAAGTAGGAACAAACATTTAAGGGTAAAAAAATGCAAAAGAAAAGAAATTCTAACCACGGTTGGGACTTCATAAAAATATATTTCGAGACAGCTTCTTCGATCCCATTCATTGTCAAGGGAACACAAAATGCTTATTTTGTATACACGCTTTTTCAATAGATTATTGAATTGTACTTTTGTTTTCCAAAGATTGAATAAAATATGTGAGGAAAAATGTGGCAAATTTAAAATCAAGATAATCCAATTCTACTAAATCTCATCCTACAAAAAATTATTCTTTCAAAACTTTTTGTATGTTAAAATTAGTAAAGTGCTTAAAAGTAGAGTCATATTAATTTAATTAGGTTGTTATTAATAATTAAAATTATAAATGTTCAGTAAATCATTTAATTAAAGAAAAATGCATTTTGAATGTAAATTTTGAAAATAAAAAAATCTTTCTTTAACTCTTTATCTACATTCTGAAGTCTTAAAATTTCGTGTTCGTTAATACTCTTATTAAATCTCGATAAGTACCCCAACCCAAGCTCTTTCAGTGCCTTTGAAGGCCAGCATATCTATCTCAGAGTTTTCAAAGGGGCAATTATTTTACACTTAAGCATATAAGGCATTCAGGACATTTGAAGTCTTTTAAGGCATCACATGCCCTTGGTTAAGCATTGTAGACTTTTAGAAAATACAAGAATTTAGACAGAAGCCTTTAAGTACAGTTCAAGCCCTTTGGGGCCTCAAAGGCCCGAGTTATACGTCAATTCCAAAATATATTTTTGCCAATTAAGTCATTAAGCAATTAACTATAATTGAAGACTTTTTGTGCGTTTCGGGGCCTTGCTATGTATCCCAGGCTTAAAAGAGAATTAAACTTGTTCAAATGCTAGATGTTTAGCACAATCGAAGCCTCTAATCGCACCCAGCAGGTTCGGGTTATATATCGTCGACCTATAAAACAACAAGAAATTTCATGGCAAAAAAGATTCCTCACAGAGAAAATTCATCGCGAATTAAGAGTAGTAGCTAACAGCGTATTCTCATGGTCCTGGACACTCTACCTTGTTAGGTTAGGGACAGATATTGATAAAATCAGTTTTGGCCTTCCAATGTTTATGACGATGGGACTGGGCACCAAGCTTCGTACAGGCATAAGCAGGGAGAGATTTGTCTCGGCTGTTGCCGTCTTTTTGAAGGAGTGTCGAGGAAAGACATTATGGGTTTTGTAGGTCGCGTGAGCGCCCGATCTTAGCTGCCCTCTCTGGAAGCTAGTCCGGTAGAGATTCGGATTCGACTTTGGAAGGGCGTTGGTTGAATTAACAAAAATATTTATAGGAATTAATAGGATTAACAAAATATTTTCCTAACCTAATTAGACAGACTGTGCAAGTAAATAGTGGCAGAATTAATTTTTATAACTTCAACAGTAGTTGTACTAGCATTAATTTTTTTGTTTCTTTCCAAGTTTTTTCCTGAGAGGGCTAATGATTCAGACCTCCTAATGTTATGTCTAGTAATGTCTAGTGCCCATAAGAATATTAAAAATGATATAAACACTTGAAGATCCATTATAGCAGTTCTTCTTGATAATTTTTGGATCACCTATAGTCCATGTTGACTTAACCTTCACAATATCGAGTTAAAAATGAAACCTCGAATACCAAAACAGGGGTCCAAACGAACCCCAGATACTTTCTGCTTTAGTCTATTATTACTTGGTAATATTATGATCGATTCTTGTTTCCTTGAGCTTTAGGAAGAAATTAAGCCTAAGCACAGTTTTTAGGTTAATGAAAACCGCCCCAATAAATTTTTATTTGATTGTAGACGTAGGTGATTGAAAATTGTTATCTCCTGGAGGGGTTGTTATAAACTAAGACCAGGGAAAACCGTGATTTTCACACTTTTACTCCATTTTTAAGGGTGAAGTTGCCTCTTTCACGCGAGCGCACTACTTTTTCGTATTTAGCGCCAAAAAATCGCCAAGAATCGAAGTACCTTGATGTTTTTGTGGAGATAATAGAGAAAGTGCTATAATTCAGGACAGTTTGTATGGAATAAAAATTTCCACGAGGGGTCGAACTCGAACTCACAGTCCCATAACATAGAAGTGTATACAGATAGCAGTCTGCCACTCAACCACGTAGGTCCTTAAAAATAATTATATGGAAGAAATAGGAAAACTCGAAGATTTAATAATTTTCTGGACATTTCAGAGAAGACACGAGTCATTCCGGATTTCATTCTACACATTTGAAGGTCATGCAAATGGACGACATTTTTGAAATTCCACGAACTCTGAATATCCTTTGGCTTAGAAAGAGTAACTACCCTCTATTATACACCCATATATTCCTTTACACCTAATAAATAGTGGCAGAATTAATTTTTATAGCTTCAACAATACTCTTCAACAGTAGGTACTAGCATTAATTTTATTGTTTCTTTTCAAGTTTTTTCATGAGAAGGCTAATGATATTAGACCTCCTAATGTTAATAGAGTGAAAATTAATAAAAAATTGTCGACATAGATAATGAAACAGAATGATAGAAAATAAGTACATAAAAGCCCTTCAATATTTAACGACTTATGGAATATGAATATAAATAATAAATACAAATTCAAAAAGCATTATTAACAGTTTAGTTCTCATTTTTAGTTTATCAATTAACAACACAAGTTGAAGTTGGCAAAAAGCCCTAATAACAAATAAATATTTAAAAATTAAAGCAAAAAATGTAATATTACATTAATAGTAATAATTTTATTTTAAATGTTGTTTGAAATAAATTAAAATAAAATAGTTTGTTCATTATACAAGTAAACAAGTATTTACAATTTTCCCTTTTATAGGAATTGTTTACAATTTTATGACAAGAACTAACAAGGCGTACACGGATACCCTATTCTTATCAGGACTAATATATTATTAGGGTTGCAACATTATCTAGCTGAAAATGCAAATTTAGTAACAAATCATCAACACCTTCTGTCAGTTATATCAACCTTTAAATTTATTTTGTTCCTCGACAAGTGAGTAATAATAGTTATTGTTCGAAATAGATAAATTCGTTTAATATAGTTGGAATTTTTTTTATTAAATATCCTTGAAAAAAAATGAAAGGATATAAGGTCGAAATTGTCTTTTCGGGTATTGATATTGAATATTTACTTGTATCATGTATAGAAATTGGCCAAAAAGTTTGGAGCTTTGTTTTATATGTAAGGGAGGAAACAATTTTATATTGGTTCTTTCAAAAGAATATAGTTTAGCAATATTTCGCCTTGCAAAGTCAATTTCAGGGTTCAGATACAAATTGCATTTGTGATACACTTTGACAGTTTGTTGAATATACACGTAGAATATCTGCTTTAAGATTTTTTTGTATGTAGAAAAATTCTTATGGTCACATCTATTATTTTTTTTACCTTTTTTGTATTCCTACGCTTTAATTATTGATTTTTAATAATTTGTTACATAAAATATATTTTTTATGTTTGCATAATCAAGATTGAATGTAACATAAATATACTTGAAATTGGCATAAAAATGTGATGCCATTTGATAAAAACAACTTTTTATTACTTTATAAGGTCTTATCCTAAAAATTATAATCATGGGACCTACTACTTTTATTGTGTTTATTACACACACAACTAAAACGAGATTATTTTTGTTACCCTTATCATTATACACATCAGAAGCAACATAAACCTCTTCATTGTTCCGTTTCAATTTATATACCAAGTTCGTTTCGAAAATTTTCTAACACTAATTATCACAGATTAAAAATCAGCAAATGAACAAAAACATTTTAATTGTTGGATTACTCGAGAACTATAAGGAATAGAGAAAAATGAATAACACAATCTTGTCGGAAATTTAATAAACTTTCAATTTACTAAGAATAATTTTTTTCCTAAGATCCACTGTTTTCGAGATATAGGCGAAAGACCCAAAAACGAGACCTTTCCATCCCTTCCCTCCCTTCATTAGTCATATAGCTAGAACCGGAGGCTAGTATTAGGACTTAGTATTTTTACGTGCTAACTACTCCAAAAACGTCCCTAAAGAAAAAAATTCCACCCTCCTTTTCAAAAAAAGTGTAACTGAAAGAGCTCAAGACTAGTCTGCTTATGTCGAACTGTTTTATTGTCGGTGTGGCATTGTTCTTCTGATGGTTGGGTGTACCTAAACCCATAGTATGTAGAGTGCTTGCCATATGTAAGCGACCTGTGCAATTGGATAACAGAATTTTCAAGTCCCCGTTTATTTATAGAATCCTGTCCATCTTCCGACGTTAATGTAAGTGGTAATAAATTAAATAAATCACTCAATAATTTTAAGTATTAAGGGTAGGCTGGTCAAATTCTTGAAAATATTTACTTTAGCATTAGCATTTTTATTATCAGGGGAATCGTTCTTAATGTGGATTAAAATCTGAACACTAGGGGAGATGTGCCACACATTTTATCTTACCCTCGAAAAAGACGGATTAAAATCTGGTCGTTCAGGGAGCCATGTCCTGCTCGTTATCGTGGTCACTTACCACACGAAGCGAAGTTTCTGGCAAATATAGGGTTAATTTCTATTCATTTTCTCTATCAAGATCAAGGTTATATTTTATACTGGAAAATTCGAAAAAATACAAATTTTCTAGTTTTCAATATTAATTTAAATAGTTAGCCAAAAGTATATTATTGGTTTTCCTCGAACCACCGTAAGTGTATGTTTTAATGAGCCGCGTACTACATCACATTAGTGGGTTATCTTTTAATACCTTTGAATAAAAAATATGGTGTTACTAGGAGGAAGGAGCATTACAGACAATAATATGTGATCGCGCTGGATGAAGGTCTAAAGTATCCATTTTCGCCTCAGTTTCTTTTCTTCTATACGTAACGGTTGCAAACAGTCCTACCTGAGATTTTATTATCTATAAGTACAGTCTCGTTCATAGCTTTTGGCCACCCCGGCAATACGTTTGCACGATTTGTGGGTGCAAGCATCATAATACCAACACAGTTTGTTGATTAAATACTTGTTGGCAAAATAAAGTTACCCCTCAGTTTAAGTAGGGGGGGTGTTATTGATGGTTGAACCGACAAATTGTTATAACGTATTGCCGGGGTGGCGAAAAGATATGCACGAGACTGTACAAGACATGATGGTAGTGACATCTAAATTAACACCTCTAATTAGTATCCATCTTAGCAAAGTAATTTTCGGTATCTAAAGGCCACAATAGGTCACGCTAAAGATGTTGAGAATAAAAAATGTCCCATTTTATAGTTCAGGACTGAAGAAAAAAAATTTCTGTGTGAATCTAAACGTTTAGACGTTACGTACTGCAAGACAGATTTATGTCTTTATTTATGGTGGGAATGTGTAGATACCTAAATTGGTATTTATCCTCACCAACGCAGTAGTAAACGTATCTAAATTATTAAAGGGGCGTGGCCAAATCTGCGTGAACTTATCCCTACTGCTCGCCTTCAGTAATCTGTTTTGCAGTAACTTAGCTTTGCCATCAACATTTTTACACGTTTGGCAATATTAATAATTGAATTATTATGTAAATTCAATAGCATGTCAATTGTTTTTAATATTCTTGATGTTGTGAAAAAGCTACCCTAATTCGAATTGAATTATTTTTTTTTTATTTCTTAGGATATTTTTAAAAACGCAAACAACATTAAATTTGAATGGTAAAAAAATTGCTCTTTCCATTAGTGTTAACATTCGCCATAGTATTGTCTCACAAATTACCAGCCAAAAGAAATTAGTATAGCACATTTTTTAAAACTATGTCAAAAATCTCGAATTGAATTTCCAAGACCTCGTTAGAGAAACTCCCACTGCATGGAGTTAAATAAATACATTGTATCTTTACTAAAATAAAAAATTTTAAAGAGGGGCAGATATTCGAGTATTAAGGTTCTTCCACACACACAGGCTGGTCTTCTGTGTGGACACCGTTAAGGCGGCCTGCACACGGAGCGTCTGGACATCGTTCAGGCAGCTGGTAAGCCTACTGGAAGGTAAGCCTGTGTGTGTGGCGGGGCCTGAATTGTGACGAGTAAAAATAAGTAATGGAAAACTAAAACTAATGTAGAATAGGTAGGGTAGGTGGTGCAAAATCTTTTAAGTCTTCCAACAAGAGAAGGAGCATAATTCAGAAGTATTTTATTTTTAAAATTATCAGAGTGATGAAAAGAGGGTCCATAATGTAGTACCTAAGGTCCAAAGTAAACCTTAAAAAGTAAAAAAAGTCTTACTAAACATAGGCAGGCCAACGACCTATTTGATACGTAAAAGAAAATCATTGATCAAGTTTTTGATTTATTATGTTGCAGATGGTGTTCAAAATACCCTTCTTCCATGCCGATGCGCGATGCCAGATGTACAGGGTGATGACAATGTCTCTCAGTCATATTCGATTTATCTCGGGTCCCTTAAAAAAGCCTTTTTTCACCACCCTATATTTAAATTTTACAAGAACTCGAGAGAGACATTAAATGTGCTTGCAGTATACTATCGTTGTTGCACAACAACTTCCATGGTGTGGATCAGAAAACGCATACCTATAAGATAAATTTTATCACTCTTTTAAAGAACGACACGTACTGACACGTGTGTCGTAAAGAAAATGGAGTTGGTTTAAAATTGCACATTTTGTAAAATTCAAACATTCTTCTTTTTTCCCATAAACCTTCCCTAACCGACATCCCTACGTTTAATTAATTAAGTCTAACCTTGTATATTCCTCATGTTCTTTTTGACTATATGAATTAACGACTAAAACGAAAGTAGGGTTACTTAATAATTAAAATACAAAATACTAAGAGAAAATTAATTTCTTCATTTATTATTAATAGATAAAAATAACTAACCTTTGGCAAGCTGCAAAACTCGCTGCTCAAAAATTCAAAAGGAACACCACACGTATGAAATAACACGTACGTAACCACACCAAGTACAAAATTCGACTAAACAATTAAATATTCAAAAATGTAATTTTAACAAATTAAATTATTTAAAAATCCTATCAGCTATCGCATTAGACCAGATGTGCAAAAACTTGCTATCGTATCAAACCAAATATAATCAAATGGAGTTTATCAATTATTTTAGAATGAACTCGTTTTATCTACAGTAGTTTCTAAAATGTTTAATCTACAGGATGAAACCGAAATTTTTAGTAAGAATTTGAAAATTATTTACAGTTCTTATTGCCGTCTTATGGCTTAGCTTATAGCTACGCTACGCTAGTAGTTACAGGATCTCAGTCTTGGGCTGCAGTATAATTTTATAAAAGCTGGATATATTTATCGTCCTTAATATTTTTCAGAAAACAGTCAGACTTAATTTATACGTCCCTGAAGACTCCCTTTTAATAAGTCAGATTACTCAGTCGTTTTAGCAAGAAAACGTTACTAATATGACGACTAGCTGAAGTACTGGAAAGACAACTAAATGGTCATTATGCAAATGTGCATACGGCTAAGGCAACCCTCCCCTCGTAAAAAACCAAATCAAATCTCTTATATTAATTACTTTACATTTTATATTTAACATTTTAATTCAAAAATAAAGCATCAGGAGCTCATCGGTGTTAACTAGCAATAACGAGCCTCTAGGTAATCGCGTGTAGTAGCACCCGCTGCTGTTTATACAGAGAAATTTAAATTAAAATGGTTTCATAACTACTGTTAGAATGGGATTTACGTAAATCACGTACAATCCTTACATGTTACACATTACATAACCTCAGTTAAATTGTAATTAATCTCGAACTATCACCAAATATTTTAGTTATAATTACTCGCGTGGCTTAAAAACAATTAATAATAATCCCCAATTCATGTAGCGAGTGAATTTTGATTAATCATACAAGCGATTTTGATTATCCAGAATGTTGAAAAAAGAGTTTTTTTTTAAGATGAGAAATTTATTGACGAGTTTACCTCTAAAAGAAATTATAAAGCTCACCGGGGGAGTTGTTATTATTTTTTAGTAAATACAGTCCAATATCCGTAAGATGAAAACCACCCAATGTGACTAAAAAATCTTAATAGAATGAATTGATTTTTCAAAAGTTCAGAAATGAAAAGCGAAAGAAAAAAGAAATAAAAATTAGGCAATTAAGATATAATAAAAAAGCAATTAACAACCAAAAAAGTAAATAAATTACAAGACTTGTGTTGAAACGAAATCAACTACAATTCCCTTGTAACTAATTTGCAAACTGCGGAAACCAAAACCACAAATCGACCAACGTAACGACGCCTATATTGCCATAACTTGCACTAATCGAATTTACGTCATTCGAAATAAATTTTACATAAAATGCGTTCGTTTTCAAATACACATAATGTAACTTCACAGTGTAAGCATTTTTTTCTACGTATAATAGATGTAATACTACAGCACTTTTTGTTCATTAAATACAATAGACACTCGAAAAAAATTTTCACTGATGCGTTGTTTTAAACGGAAGCAAATGAAATATCAGCACAATAAAGAGGAAAATGTGAAAATTCAAGTGATGGCTAGAATTATCTTGATGGTTCAAGTATAGCGTCTTTCTGACACCTTAAATTAAATGCATTTTATGTCTTTTGCTTTTGTAAAAGACTCTTAAAACTATTTCATATTATTTCAAGTTGTAAGCACAACTATCCTGTTTTATCCGACTACAATCCTTCATGATTCATTAAAATTGAGTTCGGTTTAGATTAGAAAGTTTGGTCATCTAAACAAAGAACTGCCTATAAGTACAAAAGTACATGACTTATTTTTTAGAATTAAAATTAAAATGCAATAAAGGTTTGAATCTCTATAAAATTACACTTTTTTTCGTATTTTAGGGATTATTACGAAAACTATGAAGTAAAAGAAAACTTATAAAGAGTCAAAAATTGAAGAAGGGAAAATTTTACAAAAATACTCTTATTTACGATTTTTCAAAAAATTTAATAGTTTTTGAGAAAAATGGAATTGAAAGTTACTATGCATCGCTGCAGTACTCATGGATTGCGCGTGGAGTGGCACTGGGCGCCCTATTTTTTGTTAATTGGAAATTATTCATTACCTATCACATGTAGAGGAAAACAAAAAATACATGGTTGAAGAGGACATTTTCAGCTTTAAGTTACATGCACAATATTTTGATGTTCAGTAATTTATCATGGAGAAAAAAATTACTAGATATTTAAAAACCTAGCAAAGTGATGAGCTTTACTATAATGTGCTTTAAACAATTCTTTTAATTTTCATTTTTTCTAACCATTTAACCTCCTAAAATATAAAATTTTGTACACGAATATAAAGTATCCCAATGTATAAACTTGATAAAGTAAATGTACAGTTAATAAATTTTTTTTTCAATTTGAATTTTCTTCGTTGTCGGAATTTTCCTTAGTAAAACTGCAATAAATTTTGTTAGGAAATTTTTTTTCGGCTTATTTTATGTCTTGAAATTGTACAAGTACAGGATGAGAAATGGTAGTCTCTCATCAGGCTGAATGTCGTTTCAGTGTACGCTATCGCTACTACACGGCGTCGCACATACCTCGTTTATTTCTACGTTTGAACACGTCATTCCTTTTTCTATTAAAAAATAGCGCAGTGTACTATTAAAGCGGTTGATACTGTAACAACAAACAATTTAAACTAGAAATATTTCTAAATCCCAACTTTTAAAGATTTTTTTTTCATGTTTGGAAATTGTCGTTTAGCTAAGTTTTCAAAGTTGGAGTAAGTTTTGAAAAACATCAATTAATTTACTGGTGGTGTAAGTTACACTAACATGATGACGGTTTGTATTCCATTCATAAAACTGCTATTTAAAAGCTCACGATAATGGCCGGACCGTCCCTAGTATACTATCAATCTTTGAGTAATATAAAATGGATGGAGTTTAACGATCCTGTATATTTCGGTAGGAAAAAATCAACCCAAAATAGATAAGGAAAAATTAATGAATATTTTTATAACCTCAATCTTGATTTTGCGAGCATTTAAAAAGAGAAGAATAAAAAAAATTACATAGCGAGTTAAAGAGTTGAAGATCTTTCTCGTGTCGCTGAAAAGAAAAACACAAAGCTATCAATCAAGTGGAGAAATAGAAAGTTTTTATTAAAACTTTCTTGGACAAATTCTCACTTTAAAATTTATTTTACCACGCCTATGAACATAACTCTTTAAACTAATCGACTCTTTTTGAAAAAAAGCACAACAAAGCGTTTAGGGTTTTAATGCGTTTCTAAATGGACGTTTTCTTAAAGAACTAACAGAGTAAAAGTGGACCGTGTTAGAAACTAAAGAGAAAATTGGAGTATTAGTAAGAAGAAGTGTTTAATTAGACTACATCAAATGTTGACTTTGATGAAAAGGTTCTATAAAGAGCGAAAGAAATTTACTGTCTGAAACAGTCATGCAGTGGGTTTTCTATTGCATCACATAAGAAATTGTGAGCACTCCATTAATCCTATTTTAAGGTCACATGTCAAAAAACTTTTTTTATAAATATGCCTAAAATTTAGTTACAATACAAAGTAGAAGAAAATTATACAGTATTATGTTTAGAATGTTCAGCCCCTCTATTCTACCAAGAACGAGCTATTTATTTAATAATATGGGTCGCAAATGGACGAGTAAATATAGCGATCAATTTCTCGAATAAAAATGGTTCCTGATACTTCCACTTCTAAGGAAATATCATAACAGCTAATGATAATGTAAACTCGACGGAATAAATTAGTCACCCATAGACTTCTAAAATGTCATTTTCGTCGCATTTTCTCTTATAGGCAACGGTTTCTAACCCTCCTTCCGAATGTTTTATGTTCTAAGGTAGTAGAGTGCTTGCCAAACGTAAGCGACCTGTACAGAAAGCAAAATTGTGTACTACCTCATAACCAAGGTTACATATACGTGAGAATCATTGTAAAAACAATGTTTAGACATCTTTTTCTACAATTTTCTCACTTGCTCATCTGCGCCATATAAGGTCGCTTACATTTGGCAATTGATTTACCTCAATAGTTGATCAAAATTAAGGATGAGATTAAGCTTGTCATAGGATGAAAAAAGTTTCTATAAACGTTAGTGTAAAAAGGCATCCCTTTGAAGTTACAATTTATTTATAAAAGAAAATTTTTTTAAGAAATACGCCAGGAATACGACATGGTTAGGTTAACCGGATGGAACCGTTTTCTGTAAGCGAAAATAAATTTCAAAGTGAGGGACGACTTCTGAGGGATGCAATTTTTGACTAACACATACTGCAACGGTTTTCAGCCTTATAATGAGTCCAATAGAATTTTGACAAACTATATTTAGGAACTATCCACATCCTGTATACTGTTTTTGGGGTAAGTATGCGTTTTATTAGTAAAATGAATATTAAAATTAATTTACAAGCAGTCAATACGCAGAACAGTGTTTATAAATGATTGTAACTGTCGCCTGACTTAACTTCTCTCTATTTATTTATGTGTCACGTGAAAGACAGATAAGGAAAAGAAGGAAATTATAAATAAATAGAAGATTTAAGTCTCTGAAATGAGATAGAAAGACTAATAGGAAATGACAAAATCAGATGACCTAGGTCAAAAAAAAGACAAAATAAAAGAAACAAAATAAATTGGAGATTGATGGCAATTGTCTTGAGCTCTTGGGTGACAGGATTTTACGAGAAAAATATTGCAATTCTCTGTGTCTGTTTCTTTCCAAAATTTTACAAAACTAGTGACAGAAAGTCATGACCTTATTTTAGGGGATTTAATTTAAATACCAGACTTTTATAAGGGTAAATTTGAAAGATAAACCATATTGAATTTTTTAAGGGCTTTTACTTCCTTTAAGGCCCAGTTTCATAAAAGAAAATTAAAGTTTATCCTTAGAATGAAAATTATATTCTTTAGACAAGGCATTATAATGTCAGATGTCAAAATTACAATTAGAGAATCCAGACACCTATCATATCAAATCTAATATGACCATTGGTAGGATGCCACGCACACCTGTAAACCACGTGACCACCCTTAAGACCCAGTTTCATAAAAGAGAATTAAAGTTTAATCCGAGAATGAAAAATATATTCCTTAGAAAATATATGGCAACGTAGTAACATTACAATGTCAAATGTCAAAATTCTTTCTTCCTTCCTGACTTCCTTTAAGGCCCAGTTTCATAAAAGAGAATTAAAGTTTATCCTTAGAATGAAAATTATATTCTTTAGACATGGCATTATAATGTCAGATGTGAAAATTACAATTAGAGAATCCAAACACCTGTCATATCAAATCTAATATGACCATTGGTAGGATGCCACGCACACCTGTAAACCACGTGATCACCTTTAAGGCCCAGTTTCATAAAAGATAATTAAAGTTTAATCCGGGAATGAAAAATATATTCCTTAGAAAATATATGGCAACGTAGTAACATTACAATGTCAAATGTCAAAATTCTTTCTTCCTTCCTGACTTCCTTTAAGGCCCAGTTTCATAAAAGAGAATTAAAGTTTATCCTTAGAATGAAAATTATATTCTTTAGACATGGCATTATAATGTCAGATGTCAAAATTACAATTAGAGAATCCAGACACCTGTCATATCAAATCTAATATGACCATTGGTAGGATGCCACGCACACCTGTAAACCACGTGATCACCTTTAAGGCCCAGTTTCATAAAAGATAATTAAAGTTTAATCCGGGAATGAAAAATATATTCCTTAGAAAATATATGGCAACGTAGTAACATTACAATGTCAAATGTCAAAATTCTTTCTTCCTTCCTGACTTCCTTTAAGGCCCAGTTTCATAAAAGAGAATTAAAGTTTATCCTGAGAATGAAAATTATATTCTTTAGACATGGCATTATAATGTCAGATGTGAAAATTACAATTAGAGAATCCAGACACCTGTCATATCAAATCTAATAATATGACCATTGGTAGGATGCCACGCACACCTGTAAACCACGTGATCACCTTTAAGGCCCAGTTTCATAAAAGACAATTAAAGTTTATCCTGAGAATGAAAATTATATTCTTTAGACATGGCATTATAATGTCAGATGTCAAAATTACAATTAGAGAATCCAGACACCTATCATATCAAATCTAATATGACCATTAGTAGGATGCCACGCACACCTGTAAATTACGTGACCACCCTTAAGGCCCAGTTTCATAAAAAAGAATTAAAGTTTAATCCGAGAATGAAAAATATATTCCTTAGAAAATATATGGCAACGTAGTAACATTACAATGTCAAATGTCAAAATAATAATTAAGGAATCCAGACACCTGTCAAATCAAATCTAATATGGCCGTTGGTGAGATGTAACGCTTAAACCACGTGACCACATTACACGTTTGTTATTAGTTTATTTACGACAAGCACAATGCTAACTTTTAGCAAATATTCACAGATAAAAAAATATTGTAGTGAGGATCTTTGTGTTCCAATCACCCACCACGTTCTGTCGCTTGGTTTGTATACCCTCATACAAGTTAAAACAATAAGAACATAACCTCAAATTTTACTAATATTCAAACGCCAAACTTTGACATTGTATCGTTGCTACGTAATATATTTTTATACTCGGATTAAACTTTAATTCTCTTATATGAAAGTGTGCTTAAATGGGGTATCTTTTAAATACAGGGCATTTAAAATAGAATATCTAAAAACGAACATATCATTTAATTTGACAATACGGAAATTGGCAACGGTGTCAATTACTACCTGTTAATTATTAATGAGATGCCCCAATACTTATAAATTTACATACGTCTATGTAAAAATTTAAAAAAAGCAAATATATTTACAATTAGATAGAGATCACTTAAAAAGTAATATGGAAATAGCGTGCAGAAGCAAAAATGCACTTTAAAAAGAATATTAAACAAAAATTAGTATAAACGTTGAACAAGTAAAATACGAGTATCAAACAATATGTGCTTTTTTCTACTGAAAAACAATGAAATTGCCAATAGGTACGTTTTACCTATAAAGTATATTAAACTGTCTCTTTGTTTTATGTAATATTTGTATCAACTCGATGCTAGAAGCTTAATAAATAAAACAATTTTCTCTTTTTTAGATTTTGTGCAACTGAAAAGCTTTTTAAAAATAAAAGGTAAGTATTGCTATTACATGTACCTATGATTTCTAATATTGCTGGCCTAAAAGACATTTGGTTTGGTTAACAAGTGCTCTACGTTCATTTCCACTTTGTCTTGGTGTAACTGCTCCTTACCCTCTCCCACAATACTTCTCTCCAAATAGACTTGTTGGTGCTTTACTAGTAGTCATGTAGTGTGCTTAGTTTGCAGTACTTGTCATCTCCTTTTAAGCGGTTGGAACCAGGGTGCTGGCCACATTACCTCCACGTAGTGCGAACTTAGGATTCAAACGCGTATTAAAAACTTTTTAAATAGAAGCATAGAAGCTTGACTTCCTTCGCCTCAAATCTAAAGCATCAGCAACAACTATATACTTTTCCAAATCACCTACATTCTTAACTTTATGCACATTTTTTACCTCTATGAACTTTATTTCAGTAACCCAATTCTCGCGCAAGTTAAAGTTAGCGAAAAAAAAATGTTTTTAGCAATAACAAGAAAGTGAACTTAATTTGGCATGATTGGTTTCCGTTGTCTGTAAGTTAGAAAACAAAAAATCTTTAATTGCCGGACAACATTAACTGTCAAACAAGTAAGCTATAAATCAAGGTTGATTAGGACTAAAACTAACTTTACCAACTTCACTTGATAATAGCTCAAATTCCCTAGTGTGCTTTAGTTTTTGTAAAGATTCATCAACATCAAGGAGTTTATTTTGTTCTAGTTAATATTTTGAAAGAATTGTGGAAATAAAAACGTATGATAATCGATTTAAATTAGCATTCTGTCGAGTTGACTGAAAATCCCACCCTATGGACCACTAATCGGCTTGTTCAATCGAATCGCCTCGACTTAATTTAGTAAATGTTGATGTAATACGTAATGGATCTAATGGAAGTGAAACCAGATGCTTCTACGTTTTTTCACTTATCATTAACTTTGTTTATAATTATAAACCTTGTCCACCATTATTTTTAATTTTGGTTTTGTATTTCTGATTGGATTAAAGAAGGGTGAGATTTTAACATTTTAAGGGGAGTTGAAAATATTTTGTTTTCAAAAATGTAACCATTTACTCTTCAGACAATATTAAATTTGTTACTTTACTCGAGATTAAATTAGTTAAACAAACACACAAATTGAATTGAATATTATTCATCAAATTCTCTTTCAAGTGTCATCTAACTTACGTAAGCTTATAATCTTTACAAGTACTCTCAACTTTTCCATTTTTATAACTAGTGTCTGCTATACGTGTATGTAATTTTTTCAAATTTTTAGAGACGTTCCACTCACTTTTCAGTACCTCATTTGTGATTATTAACGCTATTATTTCATTTACTCTAGCAGTTCTTGTTTCAAAAGTCAAGTAGAAACATTTACAAGGTATAGCTCGCTTTTCCTATATCTTTCTAAGGGTCAAATTATGATATCTATCTTTTTGATTGCAGAAGAGCTTTTAAAGTATTTTTAAAATTTTTATTAGAGCATAGTGTTTAGAATCTGGCATTGATACTGTTTTTTTGTTTCGTATCTGTTGCTGAACAGCTATGCTGTCTTACCTCAAATGTCTGAAACTATTCCGCTAACTTGTAACAACTTCCGAACTAACATTAACAATTTAAGCAGTGTATGAGCTTTAGTTTTTCTAAAATACAAGGATTACATACAATTGCCATTGTCTACTTGAAATATCTAGAAATTTTGGTTTTATTAACCACTATGTACCGAGCTTCAATTTTAATGAAAAACTACTAAGTTAATATTAGATATGAATCAAGAAACAATTATTACTTTATTTATTTAAGACTCACATGGATCTAAACTAAACCTAAATATCGTTTTCTTGACTTTTGAAGAAAATTTATTTTAATCTTTAGGTTAGGTATAGCTATTAACAGTCGAGGTATCTTGTATTGCATTTAAAATATCGCTGTTAGTTTAGGTATAAATTCAGATGACAAATACAGACCGATGTCGTTGAAGAATCAAGGAAAATTCATAACATGAAGCTTTACTTTTTTTATCATTACTACATCATAAACACGCGCTTACGCTTGTCCTCTCCTTCTATTGCTGCCTCTCTGTCTCTAGCTCTATATCTGTCTCTGTCACTGTCTTTTTCTCTCTCTGTCAATCTCATCTGTCATCTCATCTGTAAGTTTCATCATTGATTGATAGATGAGATGTCAGAAGAAATTGACAGATGCGTTGACAGATGAGATGACAGATAAAATGACAGATAAAACGACATATTGCATGCCAGGAGGGATAACATATGAGATGACACCATGACAAAACGACACAAGCGTCATTCACTACATTTTACAGTAAATACAAAAAACCAAGTCATTTCCTAGGGCTCACAGTTGTCGCTTATGCGATTTAAAAACGAAAACTACGCTTTACTGGAATTTTTTGACAAATCAAGCTATGAGGTTAAAGCTCAGCTTTCAAATGGCCTCAATAACTCATTTTAAAAATTTTTTGCGCTTGTGTCGTTTGGTCATGGAAGCGTCGAGATGCGATGACAATTGAAATGACATTATAGCAAAACGGATAAGATGACATGAATGTCACTGCATGACAGATGGAGTGATAGATGGGGTGACAGAAGCGATGACATGGATAACAGATGAGATGACAGATAATCCCTTCCCACTGACATATGGCTAGGCAGATGACCCCCTCTGCCCCTCCCCTTTGCCCCTCCCCTCTGCTGCTCCCCTCTTACATTTCTCTATACTACTCCCCCACTGTCTTCTTACATCTCTTTTTGTCTACAACAGTACGGGGAAAATTTTTTCGAGACAGGAAATTTCTATACATTTATTTAAAGGTATAATAGAGTCATAATCGCTTTGTAAATTGAGATACAATAAATTTTATATTATTCTCTTCAAATTTATAGTAATCAAGCGATTATTATTTTGTGCGATATTAATATTTAAAGCTATAATAAATAAGGAACTACAACATGTTATTTTTGTGTCTCGAAAATTATTCCCCAATCTGTATATCGATCTCTTTCGAATTTTACTGCGCATTCCCTATGACATGTATATTTTCTTATTTAATTTAATTTAATTACACACATACATACATAATCATACATGTACATGTGTACACAGAACAGGCTTAAGCCTACTTATAGGATATTATAATTTTTTTGGAATGGAATTGAGATTGTAGATGACTGTTTCGTTAAAAAATTTATTTTCTAAATCTTAGTGCATGGCCACCTTGGAGCACCGTACCTCACACTTCTTCTAGCACTGCATTTAGCAACGGACTGAAAAATAAACATTTGTTTATTTGAGAATGAGCGGTGCGAGTGTCGCTGCTTCAATGTGGCCACTCTGATGTAAAACAATACTTTATTAATTTTTTTTGGTGCTGTGCTCAGTGCGGTGCTATGTGCAGTGCAAGGTGCGGTGCTTCATGCTGAAATCGTATGAAAGAAGTAATTTTTTTTTGGAAAATCGTCAAACGTAATTCAATCAAGAGCTGGGCCATTTAATGATAGAACGTCCAAGCGTTTGTCCTGCCGGCAGCTCCTTCCAGAAGGACAGTTGTACAAACCTACGGTCCTGCTGGAAGTACTCTCCCTTGTTATGGAATATGTCCTTCTCGCAGTACTCCCAATCTTCCGGCAGTACGGCGACTTTTACAGTGGCGTAGGCGTAAGAATTATGTAGATATGCGGATATCAATAAATAGGTATTAAATGAGAAAAGCTTGCTAAAAGTACTATTTACATATTAATTACCAACAAATAATATATTCTCAAAAACACAATAAACCCTTTATTTTTATTCTTAATACAAAGGAAAAATTTAGAACAAATATTTTATAAACACTTACTTAGAAAATTAACAAAAATTCTAATAAAAATATTATTAACATTAATAATTTTAACGCAGTCTCGGTACACCATGGACAATGTGATACGCAAAACGAGCTTCTGTAATTTTACAAAGTAATTCAAAAAACTACGTACCAGTTTTTTTTATTAAATTCACACTAATTGGTACTTCTTGTTTATCCAAATCCCACAAAACAGTAGCTATTTTGCCTACTATCTTCGTAATTTTTCCATAGCAGACCGCGTTATTAAAGTCTTGACCAAATTTGGACTTACTCCAACCATTGTTGGTGCCTTTTTTATCAAAATTTGTTGCTTTAGTACATATTTGATCACCCACTTTCATTTTTAAAACCGTTTAAATTTCGGACGCCACTGGCGAAATTAATAATGTCTTAAAATACCTTTTACGTATTGTAACTTCGCTCCTACTGGAGCTATCGCGATGAAACTTGCACAAAACATAGATAACTTTTTTTGCTGATTCGAACGGTTTGGGTTACGTCCTGCTAGCACTACTCAAACGTCATATAAGTCAACATGGAAAAATACGTACTACCAGCAGGACGTAACGTCCTGCTGGTAGTACGCTTGGACGTTCTATCATTAACCATCAAATAAGCGAAATTTGCATGTTAGTTGATGTCAGGTAGTATTTTCTTAAAGAAGCTTTACAACAGCTGTTTGATCGTTTAGAGAGCTTAAGAGAATGCTTCGTGGACTATTTATTTTATAAAATATTAATTAGGAGCAAGGAACGATGAGTAACGTTTTAACTATCTTTTCGAACTTAGGGATTTACATTATAATAATATCCTAGTAATTTATTCATTGTTGAAAGTAATCATAATTTACTTCTATCAAGCAATTATGAAATAAAAAGCTCTTTTAGTATTCCATTTATGTAAGTAGAAAATTTAATAATAGTCTTTTATAGTAATAAATAGGATCCTACATACTTTTTTATTATACTTGCATTATAATCTGCCAATTTCACACTTAAAAGCGTTCATAAAATCGTCTTTATAGCACAAGTGCTCTATAAAGTCGTCTAGGTAACAACAATAATATTAACTGTTGTGTGACTGTTGTTCTCCAATGTAAACACAAAGCATCTCTGTGGCAACAAATATATCCAAAATCGGCACGCTTAATTTTCAAATTTTAAATACAGATTTTTTCTCTTTTATAGAGGTTTTAGTTGCAATTATAATAAAAAATAGCGTATAATACTCGTGTATAAGTAGACTTTATCGCATACGCGCCGTTACAAGCACTCGCAAGCTCGTGCTTGTAATTTTCGTCGCTAATGCGATAAAGTCATTCTTATACACATGTATTATAATATACTATTATAATTGTTGTACTCATATAATACAAAATAAAAAAAACTGAACTTCACTGACCTTTATTCTGAACTAAAAGCCATTCTGATTTTTAGAATTTTCAGAATTTAATTTTTTATACTAAAATTTTAGTGCCAGTTTAGTGGCTCTTACTGTCCCTTAGGGGCCTCAGTACCCAAATATTCAAAATTAATGATTTTTAAAATATTTTACTTTATTTCATTGGTTTTTCAACTACTTGGTGGACGCGTATAGCATTTTCTCTACCATTATGGTATCCATCTCTAAATTAATTGTGGTGCTCTGTCAGTAGCAATTCAGCCCTTATCTCCTCATAAAATCCATTATTAATTCTGATACTACTTTAATTTTATTTCTCTTCTAATATGTTGTTATTTGACGTTGCTCTACAGTCTACAAGCAGCAGTTTTAAAAGTTTTCAATTTCGTTTGATTTCTCTTTCGCAGACATAAAGTGTATCTCTTTGAATTCAATTTATTAGAGGGCATTATTTTGGTTAAAGTTTATTGCATTATCTATTTAGTTTATTAATTTCTCCTCCTGATGATTTTTCTACTTGTGCATTTCATTTATTTTTCTGCTAGTCGAGAAGATAGTAATTCAAAAGCCAGTTTATTTTTTATTCCTTCGGTTTCGCCACAACTGCAATGTATATAATTTTTCCATGTTCCATATCCATCTGTTAACTTTTTCATCATGTACATTATGTCGAATTCATCCCTCTCTAGTAATATTTAATGGTCTGCAAAACGTACACGGTAGATTGTCGTGTGGCATCTACATCTACATCCATTCATAAATTCTATAATTTTTGGAAAAAAGTTGAAACTTCTGTCCTTTACAAACAAAATTATTTAATAAAGTAAAAAATGAAATAAAAAAAAAGTAAGTTTAGGAGTTAATGCTATATGTTATGTTTAGCTTGATCCTTATTTTTAGCATTGTGGTGTCCACTTGTAGAGTGTAATTCAAATGTGTAACAACTATGACCATTACAGAAGTGCTTTTTACATATTGTATTTACAATCTGTGTTCACATTCTATTAAGTAAAGCTCTTAATGTTACAACGAAATTATATAGTTTATTACAGCATAACATAATCTTTCCTGTGCAGTAAATTATAGAATCCTTAAAATCTAAAATCCTCTTACTATTCGAAAATGCATCAAGAAGCATTTTGATCTCATTTTAAAAGGACATAAAATTACAAAATTGTAACTTTTAGTCTAAATTGTAGAGGACTTTATTAGTTATAATTTTGCATTAGTTTTAAAGTAATCCTAGCAAAGTGGTGCAAATATATTATTGCAGGCAATGTCATAACTAGGAATAACTTTGTCGTAATTTAGCTTATGTGCACGCGAGTATTATCGCTCTAAGTTAAAGACTTTACTTCATAGTTAAATTGTTATACCTACGAGACATCTTTATTTAATTGAAATGCCTCTCTCCTCTTTTTTTTTATCTCTGACAAAATTAGTTTGTTATTCTTTCAGAATTTTTTATTAAAGCAGTAAAAGTGCAAAATTATTATATGCATTAGCGTGACTTGCATACTAAATATGCATTTTAATTAAACACAACATTTTTATCTTTGAATAGAGTTACAGTAACTTTATATGCATACGTTTACATGTAACTTTAAAGGAAGTATAATACATCATTCGGTTAGTTTAGAAAAATTACAATTTTAACGACATTAATTACCATCGTTTAGACTCTAATTGTACCTTTTTTTATCAAAAGTTTTATAACTTCATATTTATTTTACTGAGAGCACGTAAAGCTGTCGCTCTTGGTTATCAACGTCCAATTTAGAGAACGTTTAAATAAAAACGTACAAAGGGGAGTAAGCTCACTTGAAACTTAACAGGACTTGCGTGCCCCTCTTTTTGTGAACACATCATTAATAAAAAAAAACTGAAAGTTTATTATAATAGGTAGTCCACCGAGAGCTCGGAATTTGACTTGCCTCTTTGACTGTTTGTGAGGATCTAACAGGTAAACACACAAGCAAAATTAAGGTGCAACATAGAGGTGAATGTCATAATCGATCATAATTATTAATAGACATCAGTTTGAGTATCCAAGACCAAACAAATAATTTTTTTATCAATTATTTGGAAGCTTGTAGGCACTTAAGAAGTTTTAGTAGATGTTGATATTTTATTGCTGCAAAGCAATAAAATAAAATATTTAGTAGGTGTATTGAACCCTTATTATTTTTTATTCAGAAAGCAATATCAAAATATTGCAAAAATTTTAATTAATTCATTATTTTTTTCCAATAACGCGTGTTGTGAAATGAAGAATATTTTCAACTTTATGAGTAATTATTTCGATATTGAAAACGAAGTCCTGACAAATTATTTACTTCATTCTCTGTTTAATTTTTTTTCCTTTTATAATTAACGATGAAATTTCACGTTATTAAAAAAAAAGTCAGTCCAGTAAACGGTCTTTTAAAAAAAAACAATAAAATGATTGATTTAATAATAGAAAAAAAAAGTTACTAGTTCATTTCCGATTACACAAATCAATGTATACGAAGATTATTAGAGAACCAAGTTTGCATTCAGTTAATTTCCCAGGAGAAGTGAACATGAAAGTAAAAAGGTAGATCAGCTACAGGAAATGAAAATCCATAACTTTAAAGAGGAGATTTAAGCTAGCAATATTGTAATCTTTGCTACCTGTGTAAGTGGATTCGCGTAATCCTTGTGCAATTTCTCTTGCAATAAGAGATCTTACGTCTTACGGAACCCAAGTACTACCTACTTTATTACATGAAGTGATAAAATGTGATCAATTTTAAAAGCGATTAATTTTAATACGTCATCTAAGAAGGAAAATTTGGAAAATTGCAGAAGTTAATACAATTCTAATAAGTGACAATTTTCAAAGCTCTAATAGTTAATGAATGAAAGTAGCTGTTAATACGCCTACCAACCACGATACCTAACCCTTAAATTACTCATTTTTCAGATAAATAATTTTAGGTAGAGTATACTGACACTTCTTAATTTACGAACGAGTTGCGTTAATGAAGTTACTTTGTAATTTGGTTGTTCCCTATTTGTAACTCATTTTCCTATAAAGGATGGTTATGTATCACGCAAGTCAAGAAAAGCATATATTTACACAATAATTTACTCTCGAAACGGTATTTATTTTAAACCTAATGAGACTATCTCCGAAACTGTAAAACGAATGCGTTGTTGATTGTAGATTAAGCGACATTATTTATTTAATATTACTAGCAAGTACATCGAGTTGTTTTAATATTGATTTTCAGCAATGGGATACACTAATCAGTTCGTATTCCCAAAACAAGTTAATTTTTAACGTTCTCGCTAACAAATTACATTGCGTGTAGATATTCGGGAAGTAATTTGCAAAAACAAAAAATTAAATTTTCATGAAGCCTAACAAAGAGTCCGCGTGTAAAATAAAGTTATTAATTCGAAACGATTAACTTATCTAATTAGGTTAGGCTTGGATGTAATTTAACAAATTGTATCTTAATCCTAGTATTGAATTTTTTTCTTTAACATTATTTTGTAAATGGGGGAGTTTTCTCATCGACGAATACTTTCACAATATTTTTGCACAAATGCTTTTTTAAAGTTTTATGAAAAAGAAATCAATTTAAAAAAAGCAGTGATCACTATCAGTTTCAATATGAAAAGACAAGCGAATAAAAAGAAATTGATAAATTTTCTTTTGTGTTTACGTCTTTGAAGATGGCAAGCAGAGACTTCAAAAATCTTTTTAGTAACACAGACGTTCCTCAACAGTGATTCCAAGTCAAGGAACAATGCTGGAACTGAAACAGAAAGAGAGAGAGAGAGAGGAGATACAGCCGTTTTGGACTTAATGTAAGCCTGAGATGCTTCAGAGATGGCTATAAATTAATACGGGCTGATGTCGACGGTAGGCGGCTGTGGTGGTGAGGCCATAGCCATAAATTCCAAAGCCCAGGAGTGGGGCTCACCATTAACTGATGCTAGAGGGGAGTAACTCTGTGACTAGATATCTGACTTGGACCTAGTAATCATTAGCGATAGGAAGGCCCCAACCTTCGTCAGAGGAACTAGCTATTCTTATATCGACATTACTTTGACGACACCTAAACAAATTACCAACTGGAAAGTGTTCCAAAATGAGACTATTCGCCTACACCAACACATCGCATTTAAAATAGCCATACAGGGTTTGTATAAAAAGTTTCGGGAACATTTTTTTTCTGACGTGACTGTACGTCGCAGCGCGCTCGCACAGAGCGGGCTCGGTGGTGCTGAGAGGTCTGACCTTCAAAACGCGCCAAGTATCAATCGCCTGCAAGCGTTTGTTCAGGTTAGATCGAGTTTTCAGTAAACCCCTGTCAAGTGACTCGGTGCAAGCTCAAAATGCACCGAACGATTGAACAGCAGTACGCCATCAAATTTTGTGTTGGACTGGGGAAATCCGGTACATAGATGTTGGACATGATTCGCCACGTGTTCAAGGATGAAGCATGTCACAAACTGCAATTCTTAAGTGGCACAAGCTCTTCAAAGATGACCGAGAGAGTGTAGAAGACGAGCCCCGTGCTGGACGGTCGTCGACGTCAAGAACCGACGACAAAGTGCAACGTGTGCGTGAAATGCTGAATTCAAACCGTTGTTGTGTCGGTTAATTGATAAGAATTTGGCAATGCATTACGAAATTTCATCTAGACAATGCACCCAGCCACACCTACTCTAAGGTGGGTAACTACCTGGCGCAAAATGGCGTCGCGACGACTCCTCAACCCCCTTACATTCGACCAAAACGTGTAAGGAGCAATAGAATAAATTACTTAGATAGAGAGGAGGTAAATTAAGGCTACAGACAGGTCAGGAAAAAAATTAAAGACCTAATCAAAAAGAGTAAAAAGGAACAGTGGGACAAGCTCTGCCTAGAAATCGAAGAGGATGCCTGGGGCGATGGCTATCGGATCCTCATGAGAAGATTTAAAAATAAAGCTCCCTTCATACGGGACAGGATCGCAGAAATCGTAAAGACTTTGTTCCCTGTTGTAAGTAGAGGAAGCAAAAGTAAAAAGCGTGACCAAGAAACTAAGTGGCTCTTTCTATTTCTTTAATCGAATTTTGAAATTAGGTATAAATAGGGAGAAATAATAGAAGCATTTGCTCTAATTTAACCTACGTAGTATCTTTTAGAGTGTAGATCACCATGATGCTCACAATATACCGGAGAAAATGTATACCTGAGAATATAAAGATTCGGAAAGAAGGTTAGCAAACGTTGCGTATAAGAGAAAATGCGACGGAAACGACATTTTGGAAAACTATAGATGACTAATTCATTTCGTCGAGTTTACATTATCATTGGCTGTCATGATCTTTCCTTATAAGTGGGAGTATAAGCAACTATTTCTATTAAAGAAGTTGATCGGAAATTGCTACATTCAGAGAACCATTGCGATCCATATTATTAGCTTAATGGTTCGTTCCTGGTAGAGTAGAAGGTAGGTATTCCTTTATTCAATGGTGTATACCGTGTGTCCATTTAAAAAAGAACCAAGGGCTGTATCTCTGAAAGTAAAAGAGATATTAAAAATCGCCCGAAACCGTTTGGGTAGT
This sequence comes from Malthinus seriepunctatus, assembly GCA_963924605.1. Classification (NCBI taxonomy): domain Eukaryota; kingdom Metazoa; phylum Arthropoda; class Insecta; order Coleoptera; family Cantharidae; genus Malthinus; species Malthinus seriepunctatus. The sequence goes on along the minus strand of OZ004600.1, from coordinate 114,988,450 downwards.
ACAGAGGGAGAAATCGAATGATGTAGTAAGTGCCGCATCCTCACTTCCTTCCTAAGCTCCAGCCACCCCAACTAATAATTTTAAATAGCAACCTCCTATTTGGGATATATCATTGGAAAACCCTTAAAAAATCTGTTTCAGTGGTATCAACTTAAACTGCCTTTGGTTTCTTTCCAATGATATATTACAAGTATGGGGTTGCTATTTAAGATTTTTTAATTGGGGTACTGGAGCTTAGGGGCTAAGTGGGAGTGCATCACTGACTAAGTCTTTAGATTTCTCCTTCCGTACTACCCAAACGATTTCGGGCGATTTTTGATATCTTTTTTAGTTTCAGAAATATAGCCCTTGGCTCCTTTTTAAATTGACACACTGTATAATATTCTTTATAAACAATAGCTTTATCACTTATTAGGAAATGAAGTGCCGTAATGTGCCTTTTTATTTAAATAATAGCCAATGTAGGTAATTAAATAGTGGACGAGAACAAAGAAATTAGAAGCAAATTGTTATGAGTAAGTGTTAGAAGTTACATTCATAGTCGATTGCGCTCTAAATATGGATGAAACCTTTCAAATGCGAATTTCAAGCTGAGTAACAAGTTTAGGTGTACCAAACCATACCGAACTAAAGTTTGTTGCCAAGCCACCACGTTTGAATGAAACGAATTTAATTTAGAAACTACCTAACGTGTTACAGGAACTATTTAATATCCATATTTGTCCCACTGTATGGCGACTTAAGTTAAAGAAAATTCTGAAATGGGATAATTTTGAAAAAGTTTCTAATTAAAACAATTAAAAGTTTAAAAGGTCGTTACATAAGGGCATTGAATAAATTTTAAATGTAGAAATTAAGCAATAGAACTGGATACGTTACATTTAGTTCAAACCAAATACAATTGCAATATAAATGGATTCCTGTCAAGGGAAGGAATAAAAGCACGGAGGTTTTTTTAAAACTAAATAGTTTTAAAGTTGGCGCAACATCTGGAACAGAAATACGAAGGAAATTGGATTTTTCAATGCAGTCTTTGTAAAAAGAAAGTTTGTTACCTGATATTGCAGATCGGGATTGTTTGATGACACGCTAAAACTCGTACTTATTTATTGTAGCGAAGACTATACATTTTTCTTCTAATAAAATACCTAAATGCTCTTGTGTAGAAAATAAATAAATAATTTTAAAATAAGTGCTGTCGCAAAGTTGATTGATGTGGTCATATAAATTGTTTCAACAAATTTTTTAGAGCCAGGTATTAACTTCGAGATTAATAATTATGAAAAACAAAATATAAGGTGTTTCAAAAATTAATTTCCTATTTTTGGGGATGAATCACTCACCAACTACCTAATACGATAAATGTAGACGAATGGTTTTGTTTCTTTTAATTCTGACATTTAATGGAGGGAATCTATTTACAATAGCCTTACAGATAACATCCAGTCATGCTTTTTATAATAGTAAGTACTTTCTCCAAAACCGTACTTGACGACAGAGATGCTAAGCAACTAACTGAGTGAGTGGTAGGGGTGGTTTTCGCTCTATCGATACTTCGCTCCATCGACAGTTCGCTCAATTAAAATCGACCCGAATATGCTCTGGTAGAATTGTGGTATCCATTTAAAAAAAATTCTGTCAAGGAAGGTAGGTAGGCTAGCAGAATATAACAGTTCGCTTTTGAAATGTTTACTTTTAATTCTTAAAATCAGTTTTTCTATTTCACAACTATACTGAGCTCATTACAGCACTGTTTCTACTCTAAAAGTTTACTTATGTCCAGTTTAGTGTAGTATAGCCTTTACACATATACTGCAACTCAGATCACGCCCCTTAGCTGTGTTGTTTTAATTATTTAAATACCAACTTAATAAAAATAGAACATGGCCAACTGGTTTGGAAAAGAATCATGAACAGATACAATAAAAGTACAAGAATTTTAAACATACAAATTAATTAATGCAAAAGAATAAAATTGTGTATTCAGACATAAAAAATTAGAACAAAACAACTTAAGCTAAAAAGTTACGATACAACTATAAAATCTAATAGAAACAGCTGCTGCCCTCTGGCTGTTTCTACGAAATTACTATTTACAGCACAGTTGTTAGTACGAGTATATGGTTTCTCGATCAAAATTTGTCAATATCAGCGAATGGTCTCTCGAATTATTGAGAAGGAAGTATTTTTTAGCACATTAAACTCCATGACAAACACCGGTGTCTGTTTACGGATTATTTGCTAGGGCCACCGTAGACACCGATGTTTGTTTTATATTTTTAAGCTTTAAACTAAACCTATGCCATCGATCAAATTGTCTGCTGTAGTCGTTCCGATTGTGCTTCATTATGCTAAATAAATAAATATACAAGGTTTAGTTATTGCGTTTGTCATGGCCATGTCTACTACTCGACTCTACTCAGCTTGGAAACTGAGAACTACATTCAATGTCATGGGCTGGGATTTGCTAAGCTACCTACCCTTTACCCTTCTCATATAAATTTCTACAAATTTTGTAGGAGAGGGTTAGGGAGTAAGTAGTTTAGCGTCTAGAGTGTTGCTGGGTGCGGAGCTAGAGACAGTGCCTTGAAGTGGCCACACACTTAAGTATTGCTCGAGTCTGGAAAGAAAGCGTTAGGGGTTAGGGAGCGGGGCTATTATCTCTATAGAAACCATAGGCGCCGTGAGTTTGATTTTTACTTTTACAGTAATTAATTGATATTAAATAAAATTCTTAGCAACGCCAATGGAGTAGACGGTAAAGTGCAATCGTCCAAACCAGCCGTCATTATAACGTAGCGGCCTTATTTTTATAATTTATTTGTGCAACTGCATTAATGAAGCGGCACAATTAACATGTCTGTAATATCAAGGAATGCAATGCAAATTATAAGTTCCGCTATTTAATTGTAATAGACAGAACCCGCATCCCTGAGTAAGATTTTCTTTCGAGAATCATTTACTTAGTCATCCATTTTTTAAGTAGGAATTCACGTTAAAGGGTCATCTTACTTAGAGAATGCTACCGAGCGACATAAAGAAAATCAGAATTTACTGGGCTAGAGATGATCTTGATGAACAATAGACTCGAATAGCCGCAGTGCAAGAGGCTACAATCCTCTATGACCATTCAACCAACTGTTCTGTATGTAGGAATTCAAGTTTAAAGGTAATCTTACTTATAAAATGCTACGGAGCGACAAAAAATCAGAATTTACTGGGCTAGAGCTTGATGGACAATAGACCCTAGCGGCCGCAGTGCAGAGGCTACAAAAATCCTCCATGACTAATCAATCAATTGTTCTGTATGTACGAATTCATGTTTAAGGGTCATCTTACTTATAAAATGCTACGGAGCGACAAAAAAAATCAGAATTTACTGGGCTAGAGCTTGCTGGACAATAGACCCTAGCGGCCGCAGTGCAGAGGCTACAACAATCCTCCATGACCAATCAATCAACTGTTCTGTATGTAGGAATTTATGTTTAAGGGTCATTTTACTTAGAAAATGCTACCAAGCGACATAAAAAAATCAAAATTTACTGGGCTAAGGTTGGTTTTGATGAACAATCCTTCATGACCAATTAATCAACTGTTCTGTATGTAAGAATTCACGTTAAAGGGCCATCTTACTTAAAAAATGCTACCAAGAGACATAAAAAAATCAGAATTTACTGGGTTAGGGATCGTCTTGATGGACAATAGACCCTAGCGGCTGCAGTGCAGGGACTTCAATCCTTCATGACCAATCATTCAATTGTTCTGTCATGATCTTTATGAACAATAGACCCTAGCGGCCGCAGTGCAGGGGCTACAATTCTCCACAACCAATAAATTAGCTGTTGTATGTGTACAGAACGTTACATAAATTTCCAAGACCAAAATAGAACGATTTATGAGATTGTTCAATTCCTTTGGATAAAAGCTGCCGTTAAATCGTTTTATTTTTGTCTCAGGAGGCTAAGCTAACCTAGGAGTATCTGAACTGATAAATTTAAAAGAATTGATCAAACACAGCAGGTAGACTACATTCATGTAGGTGATAGATAATAATGTTATCGAAGGTATCAGCAGTGGGGTCATCTAATAATCAAAGACCTGAAGACCTATAGATAGAATCTAAATTGTTTTATGGCGTCCGTCCCTACGAACTGTTAGCTACTAACACACTATCACTCAAGTCATGAAAGACAACCTCACATCCACACCGAGTCTCCGATAGCCAAAAATCCAATCCCAATGCAATAAAAGCAGTAAATCAATTTGAAGAATTTGTTTACGTATTCGATCTGAATATTATCCTGAGTACAACTAAGGATCAAGTGGTATGTTTCTATTACAAAAAGGCCATATAGTTACAGCAGAAAACACACGTTATGAAGTGCGAAGTTATGACTTATATATTAAGAGTTTGACAATAATGGAATCGAACAATTGCTACACCAAGAAAAAATCAGAATAAATTCCACAATATTATTCATCTACCCTTAAAGTTAGAACTTTATACCTTAGGCCCAGTTGTATAAAGGTCAACGCGAACTTGGGCAAAAAGGAAGCACGGCGAAGAGTTTATAGTTTCAATGGATTGTATTATGTGGACACATGCAGGGTCGGACTGAACAGGTCGGCAATTGCCGACGGGGCCAAATGCTTTTTGGGGCCCAAAAAATGGTTTTTGGGGCCAAACGGAGCCGGATATGGGGCCAAATTACAGTTGTTGCCTACGGGGTCAAATGAGGACAGTCCAACTCTGGACACACGCACTTCTCAGAGAAGCAAAGCGCTGAGAAGATTACATAAGAATCATTGTTTGCACAAAATTATCTTCTTTTGGTCGAGCTTCGATTCGCCCAAGTACGCTTTGGCCCTAAAAGCGAGTTAATTCATAGATCTGTTAACTCTGTCTACACAAGTTACATTGCTGATCCAGGTTGTCGCAACGCAGACTAAATCCCGTAGTCAATTCTAATTAATTTAGAGGCTTTTAGTTACCCTATAATTCCGAGGTCCTGTTTTAAATAAAAATAACGAACATTTCCTAAGTTTTCTCTTGTAAAAGTTATAGTAAAGACCACTTAATATGTTACAAATTACAATGAGTGCTTTTTCAAGTACTCTCAAGTTTTTAAGCAAAGACTTTTTTGAGACATGTTGAAGTTGTACAAAGTTTTAGAATTTTTTTTTTCAAAAATTACGTATAAATTTTAGCAAGTGAGATCAAAACCATTTCTTAATTGCAACAAGTTGACTCGTGTTCGAGAGTCTTTGTAAAAAAAAACATATTTTATAATATTCAAAAGCAATTAAGTTTTTTATAATTTAAAATTATAAAAAACGTCATATTTTGAACCAACAGCTTTAAAAAAAAGTCTGTTAAATAACTCCATTTATATTATGACTTGATTGAAATGGTAATTTTCTTGAAAATAATTTAAATGCCAAAATAAATTTATGATTTTGTTCACAACCGAAAATAATTTAAAGTGTATCAAATTGTAATATTTAAAATTAAATTAAAATTGTTCTTTGAACCGTATAAATGAAAATAAAGCAAGAAAATGCAATTATTGCATTTACTTGGATGCAACTAGTGCAAGCATTCAAATAGCATGACGTATTTAAAGCCATCTGTCATTTGCATAAAACAATTTCAACTAAAACCAAGTGAATTACGTTTTCATTTTAAACATTACATTGCATATTTTTGATCTTAAAAGCCCACTTTTATTAACCTCTAAAAGTACAAAAAGTCATCAGCACCGTCTTATTCTTCCAACTTAACTTATTGTAATTAATTTTAATGTCATTTTACTGTATTTTAAAATATGCTCAGCTCAGGTAACGTTTGTACGGTTTAAATTAAAAAGTTTTTTAAGCTTCCTTTTCACTATACACTATGTTTACCAAGTAAAAGTCGTCGGAATGTTTTCTGATGTCTTCCAGAGCTTAACATTCAACGTCATCTTTTGTCACAGCTCACCATAACATGGGAAATGCATCAAGTGATTGAGCGTTGGTTTCTTATAGCTGGTAGTATCAATTGAGGGTAGGTATTGCCTTCTGCCTTTTCTGGCTTTCAGGTTGACTATCATGCTGAAAGTGCTGAATGTGCAAACATACGTGTGCCAATGCTTTGTTGTTGCATGAACGAGAGAGGTGACGTGATGATAAAGGCTACCTGACCAGATGTGCTCAGTATCCATAGCCCCTCCCCCCTTCGGAGCTTTTCAAATTAATATAATTCATTTCGAATGGCTTGAGCTGTGAGAAACTATGAGGCGTGGAACAGTTTCCTGGAGGTTGCCCAAAAGTGCCCGAAGTCGTTGCCCAAGTGCATGTACGTCCTTGCACACAAAATCTAATCTAAAGTTTTTCTTAAAAAATTAATTTTAAGCGTAACAACACCGACACACTGTATAGCTGTAAAAATGTTTTCCATTTCATGAAAGTGACAGGGATTTTCCGATGCTTGCGTTAATCGTCGTCTTGAGTGGATTGTTCTGTCTGTTTTAAAACTTTTATCCGATTTAACGCACATCCATTCATTAGTTCAGTTTGTTTTATATTTGTTTCTAAAGTAGTACCTACCTACATATTTTTTCCTCTTTTAAAAATTTACTTTCGATAAATAACAATTCAATTTAAAAAAGAAAAATAAAACTAAAAATCAAGTCGAAATTCTTTAAATTGAACCATTTTTTTATTTAGAGGCATAAAAATCTTTCTTCGTAAAATTGAAGGAGGTTTAAATACTGTGCTTTTAAGAAGGGGCTTTCATAACGTACGTGAATTGAATTAGCAATATAAAACGTTAACTCTGCAATTTGCTACGCGTTCTTTGTTAACACTTTTATAATAGAAAACCTTAATTTAAGTCGATATTGTATTGTTGAAATTTTGTAAATCACCATAAGGAGAAGGAGACGGAAATCGGTTCAATATTAACTACGTGATTATTATTATTACAAAATAAGCTTTTGTATAAAATTTTTTTATCAAACTTAAATAAAAACAAATTTAACTTTTTCGTTCAACTCAATTTACAACAAAAACCAAATTTTTGACATTTTTAGTTTACATAAAATTACTGAACTTTACTGAAAAAAATTGTCTAAAATGTTCAAACAACATGATGTTGAAAAATATTCATTGTAAACAACATCCTTAAATTATGTTAGTTTAAATTAAATTTGTAAAAAAATATAGGCAGTGTATTTTGCTTCTTTAAAGGCCGAGACACACACACAGGTATTTACTCCAGCTTAACAGGTCCGTACATTGTGAAAGTGTGTCTGCGCAAGCTACCTGAATCCTAAACGATGTACAGTCACTTGCATATCTTTTGTCCACCCCTGCTATAGGCGTAGCACGAATTGTGGGTTCAACCACCAATAACAACGTCCTACTTAAACTGAGGGGTAACTTAATTTGCCAACAAGTAGTAAATAAACAAACTGTGTTGGTGTTGTGATAGTTGCACCCACAATTCGTGCTAACGTATTGCCGGGGTGGTCAAAAGATATGCGCGTGACTGTATAGACGCTCTGGTCGTCGGAGTATAAGAAAAAAAAGCCTGCGCGTGTGTCTCCGCCTTTACAGAGTTAATAGTCTAACTCTGCTTTGTTGCACGCACGAAATACAAAATGTTTTATTGTCTAAAAAAATTATTACAAATATTTTTAACTAGCAGCATTTTCTCAAAAAGATATAATGTATTGTAAGAAAAAGAAAGGCGATAGATTCTGCAAGAAAAGCATTGCAGAACAACCCCATCCTTTCTACCGATATATCCATTACAACAGTAATAATCAAAGACTTTGAAAGATAGTCTGGAAGACCAATGGGAGTGGAACGATAGTAAGAAATCGTTAGCTTTAAAATTCTAGTAGACTTTTCTGTTATTTCTAAGGGCCGTACCACACCCACACATGGCTATTTTCTGGTTTGGCTAGTGCAGGCCAAACCTACACAGCTAAAGCGGAACTATTACTTTACGTACAGACTTTTACTTCGAAGAGGCCTGTGCAACGTAAAGTAACGCTTAAAGTTGAACAGGCTTGGTCAAAGTCCGCCCAGGTCGTCTGAACGATGTCCAGACGCTCTAATTTGTCCTGTGCAGTCTAACCTGCAGGTAAGCGTGTGTGTGTAAGCCAGGTAAGTCTTAATGACGTTGAAATTTTGAAAAAAACATTTTTCTTGAGATTTTTCTACATCTTCGCTTAACTAAAGATAGCCCAGTAAACACACCTACGTTATCTTTACGTTGATTCAACGTTGATGCGGTTGAAACAACGTTATACGTTGAAAAATTCAACGTTGCTTATTGGTTGCTTTTCAACGGTTTTTAAATAAACGTTTAATAGACGTTGATAGTCTAATATAGTTCGACGAAATGTTGATATACAGGCAAAAAATGACGTAGTAATTACGTTGACTCTAAACGTGTTTCTTTCATGACATCGTAACGTCTACATAACGTTGTTCTTCGGTCAAATTTCAACTGCAAGTGGTTTCTACGTCAAATTCAACACATTTATTACGTCAAATTATAACGTTTTTAAAACGGTAGGAAAGAACGTTATTATAGCATTGAACAGCGACTTAAATTCAACGATGAGTTTCCTTTACCACTAATAATCAACGTTTTTTCTTCGTTAAAATTCGACGTCTAAGAACGGCTAAAACTCAACTGTATTTAACGTCAGTCGGCAACTTGTATTCAACGATAAATAGTTTTTTTGGTAAAAATCAACGTTTTTTTATTGTTAAAATTTAACGTTTCTAAAAGGTTAAAAGTCAACCAGAATTTAAAATCTAAAAGTAACTTAGTTTCAACATTAGGTGGTTTTCCCGTTAACAATTAACGTTTTTTCTTTGTTAAAATTCAACGTCTAAGCACGGCTAAAACTCAACTGTAGTTAACGTCAATCGGCAACTTGTTTTCAACGATAAATAGTTTTTTTGGTAAAAATCAACGTTTTTTCATTGCTAATATTTAACGTTTCTAAAAGGTTAATAGTCAACCAAAATTTAAAATCTAAAAGTAACTTAGTTTCAACATTAGGTGGTTTTCCGGTTAACAATTAACGTTTTTTCTTTGTTAAAATTCAACGTCTAAAACTCAACTGTATTTAACGTCAGTCGGCAACTTGTTTTCAACGATAAATAGTTTTTTTTGTTAAAGTCAACGTTTTTTTATTGTTAAAATTTAACGTTTCTAAAAGGTTAAAAGTCAACCAGAATTTAAAATCACAAAGTAGCTTCGTTTCAACATTAGGTAGTTTTCCCGTTAACAATTAACGTTTTTTCTTTGTTAAAATTCAACGTCTAAGAACGGCTAAAACTCAACTGTATTTAACGTCAGTCGGCAACTTGTTTTCAACGATAAATAGTTTTTTTGGTTAAAGTCAACGTTTTTTTATTGTTAAAATTTAACGTTTCTAAAAGGTTAAAAATCAACCAGAATTTAAAATCACAAAGTAACTTAGTTTCAACATTAGGTGGTTTTCCCGTTGACAATTAACGTTTTCTCTTTGTTAAAATTCAACGTCTAAGAACGGCTAAAACTCAACTGTATTTAACGTCAGTCGGCAACTTGTTTTCAACGATAAATAGTTTTTTTGGTTAAAGTCAACGTTTTTTTATTGTTAAAATTTAACGTTTCTAAAAGGTTAAAAATCAACCAGAATTTAAAATCACAAAGTAACTTAGTTTCAACATTAGGTGGTTTTCCCGTTGACAATTAACGTTTTCTCTTCGTTAAAATTCAACGTCTAAGGACGGATAAAACTCAACTGTATTTAACGTCAATCGGCAACTTGCTTTCAACGATAAATAGTTTTCTTGGTAAAATCAACGTTTTTTTATTGTTATAATTTAACGTTTCTAAAAGGTTAAAAGTCAACCAGAATTTAAAATCACAAAGTAACTTAGTTTCAACATTAGGTGGTTTTCCCGTTAACAATTAACGTTTTTTCTTTGTTAAAATTCAACGTCTAAGGACGGCTAAAACTCAACTGTATTTAACGTCAGTCGGCAACTTGTTTTCAACGATAAATAGTTTTTTTGGTAAAAATCAACGTTTTTTTATTGTTAAAATTTAACGTTTCTAAAAGGTTAATAGTCAACCAGAATTTAAAATCTAAAAGTAACTTAGTTTCAACATTAGGTGGTTTTCCCGTTGACAATTAACGTTTTTTCTTCGTTAAAATTCAACGTCTAAGGACGCCTAAAACTCAACTGTATTTAACGTCAATCGTCAACTTGCTTTCAACGATAAATAGTTTTCTTGGTAAAAATCAACGTTTTTTTATTGTTATAATTTAACGTTTCTAAAAGGTTAAAAGTCAACCAGAATTTAAAATCACAAAGTAACTTCGTTTCAACATTAGGTGGTTTTCCGGTTAACAATTAACGTTTTTTCTTTGTTAAAATTCAACGTCTAAGAACGGCTAAAATTCAACTGTATGTAACGTCAGTCGGCAACTTATTTTCAACGATAAATAGTTTTTTTGGTAAAAATCAACGTTTTGTTATTGTTAAAATTTAATGTTTCTAAAAGGTTAATAGTCAACCAGAATTTAAAATTATAAAGTAACTTAGTTTCAATATTATGGCGTTGAAACATTAGTTGCAACGATAAATGGTGATTAACAATAAAAATACTATAAAGAAAATGTTGGGTTCTTTTACTTAATTATTAATTATTATTATTAATTATTAATAATGTTTTATACCTAAGTGATAATATAACCGTGCCGTAAATGTGCGACTACATATTAGCAAAGGCTCATGCGACGATCGGACTTGTAATGTTCCCGCTTTTGTTAGTTCAAGGTTGTTTAGCACATAGGCGTCGATTTCGTGGGGGTACCTATGGTCATTTTGTTTACATTACATTATGATTACATTATAAATACATAGTTATCAGTTTACTAATTATGTTCCAATCTTCCCAAGTCTCATTACTTACCTATTATAGCAATATTTATTTTTATACGCTTGTGAGAGGGTGATTCAGATTTTTTTGTCAAATATTCCAGTAACGTATTCTACTAAAACTTTTTTATTACAAGAATAAAAAGTAATTTTCCAAAACCAATTGATTTGGCATGTTCGTGGAAATTAATTTGAACATTTATTATAATAACTTGACCATTTTATAGTAAGTTCCAACAACAAGGATCTAGAAAACGAGACATTTTTGGATATTAGTTTACATGACGTTTCTTCGTTTCTTCATGTATTTATAGTTAGTAGAAAACGCTACTGAAGTTTCCGACAACAATCTGAAGTACCCTGTATAAACTTTTCTCAATATCCAATCAAACCAGACGGAACCCGATTATTTTACAGACTATTTCAGTAGAGTGTATTACAGTCACAGTATAGTTATTTGCTTCTTACAGCGACAATAAAATTAAGTATTCAGGTGCCAAAACAACTACCTACCTTGGCAAAATCAATAACATGGTTTTTCAACGACAATAGTGGTCTAATCTTGTAGTGTTTAAGTTTGCTCCATTTTGGCGATTTCGTTCATGACATTTAATTTAATTAAAAATCACTCGCCGTACGGCTCGTGAATTTTTTAACAAATAATGTCATTCGTGAAATTGTCAAGCAACAAACTTTCATAACTCATGTCATAATCATAACAATCGAACAATTTTGCCAACAAAATTTTATCTCTTGTGGTATTATAATATGAAACTATTATAGACGGAAAAAATGAATCTAATATTTTTTGTAGAAATTTTGATAAGCTTTAATTTTGTAATAGGTACTTTTAGCTTTTAGGCTTAGGCTACGCCAAAGCCGTTTAATCTTAAAAATTTTAAACCCTTTCTTTTACATGCTTTTATATTTATTAAGTAGTTTCAGTTATGTCTATTCATTTTCGTTTCTATTATCTGAAATTTCAGTAGTTACATGGGGGTAGAAGAAATTTTAAATAATTTTATTAATTTTTAGCAATAACTTTATTAAGTTTTAAGTTTACACTTAATAAATTATATTATTTTATTAATTTAATACACTAAATTAATAAATTTATGGTAAATGAAGATGTCTTTGAAAATTTATTATGAAAAAGTAAAAACAAAACATTTTCCTTTTATAAAAATAACAGAGTACGCTAGTGATGTCCACATCCGGCCTCGCATTGCAATGTGGCGCGAAAGGCGGTAAGCCACGCGGTAGTCGGTAGTGAGTGAAACATGCTCTTCAAATTTATTAATAATTAATTTTCATTATTGTGTAAAGTGTTTAGTGTAATATAAAAATTTGGTAAGTACCTATTTCTTGTTAAATAACAGCTTTTGTTTTGTTGGATGGAATGATATAGAGATAGTTTGTTTGATTGTTTGAAAATTAACACGTGCAAAACATTAACCTCCAAAACATTTTTTTGAATAATAGTTACTAATAACGGAATAACTTAGTTGAAATCGTAAAATAATGTTAAATAACTTATGAAATTATTAATAACAAAGAATTTAATTTTTGGTCATGCAGTAAAAAAGTAGCGTCACCACGTGACTTGTTTTGGTAACGTTGATAACACGTTGATAACACGTTGATAACACGTTGATAATAACTAAAAACCAACTTTGGCGAATACAATGAAATTTTAATTTACTTTTCTCTTCGACGGTCTTTATGCTTATTTAAATTTCAGAGATTTGGAAATGGGCTAATTCCATGGGCTATTCTTGTTTTAAACTACACCTGTTTCCATTAAATTGTCTGAATACCGAGATAAGCGTACTTGATGACCACTTAGAAGAAGACCTCATTTAGGTACCTCTTCCAACTATTTATCATCCAAAATTGCGCTCCATTTTAAAAAATGGAAGTTGCATCAAATTACAAAGATCATGATAACTACAGGTAACGCTGCTTTTAGAATTTTCTACTTGTAATAGTTTATTATATGATTCCATTTGTTTCCAGACACACGATGCTGCGGAAGCAAAATTAACGGAAATACTATCCAGAAGTGATCGATCTTCATCATCAGATTTTAATTCTTCAAGTTCTACTATGACTTTAGTAAGAAAGGAAATCAAGAATATAGAAAAAATTCGTAGTTCATCTGAGTCAGAAGGGGAGAGTACTCTTGTATATGAAAATGATAGTGGTAAATCTAATTTAACGACATCTCATATCTCAGGCAGTGGTGCAATGACGTCTACACCACACCATTCCCCTTTTATACATAGATCCAAATCATGTAAAGTTGATGATGGTAAGATATTTTAAAATTACCTACACATGGATTAATTTTGATAACTTGATTCTGTTTTTAGATTTTAATACCACTATGTAAGGTACCTTAAAAAAAATCAAAATCAGGTGTTGTTGCAACAAAGTGAAATTTCAGCAAAAATGAATATAACATTAGAGCAAAATATAACGAAACCGGACATAACGCCTGATTTTCCTATTAAAAATATTGAAATTTTCAAAGAGTTTGATGCTAACTTGGTGCTAGAGGAATCTTTGAAAAAATACATTGTAAGTAAATTTACCTATTTTTACATTATTTTAGAATTTAATGCAAACTATTCCATTTTTATTTCTTTGAAATGCTTTTACGTCGTTGCTTATATGTTTCGCATTTTAATTTGTTTCATAAATTTTCAGCTTCAACGATTTGCTGCTGTCGGAGGAGCTTCAGTCGAATCTCAAACAAGAAGAATATTGAAATTTTTGATGTCCGATGAAGTTGGGACATGTTTTAATTGGAAAGGGCGTGATAAATTAGCATTTGAACAAACAAATATTGTGAAAATAATAAATGGTGAGTACTTTAAAGGATTTTTTAAAATGATTTATAATTAGAAAGATGATTTCAAAACTTATATTTTTTTCTATTGTTGTTTTAGATGCTGTTCGAAAATGCTATCCTGCAGTTGAAGGTTCGGATTTAAAAGTAGCTAATGCCGTCAAGGATCCTTACAAAAATAAATCAAAAACTGGATCAGGTGTTATTGCAACAAAGTGAAATTTCTGCAAAAATGAGTATAACATTAGAGCAAAATATAACGAAACCGGACATAACGCCTGATTTTCCTATTAAAAATATTGAAATTTTCAAAGAGTTTGATGCTAACTTGGTGCTAGAGGAATCTTTGAAAAAATACATTATAAGTAAATTTACTTATTTTTACTTTATTTTAGAATTTAATGCAAACTATTCCATTTTTATTTCTTTGAAATGCTTTTACGTCGTTGCTTATATGTTTCGCATTTTAATTTGTTTCATAAATTTTCAGCTTCAACGATTTGCTGCTGTCGGAGGAGCTTCAGTCGAATCTCAAACAAGAAGAATATTGAAATTTTTGATGTCCGATGAAGTTGGGACATGTTTTAATTGGAAAGGGCGTGATAAATTAGCATTTGAGCAAACAAATATTGTGAAAATAATAAATGGTGAGTACTTTGAAGGATTTTTTTAAATCGATTTTTAATTAGAAAGATGATTTTGAAACTTATATTTTTTTCAATTGTTGTTTTAGATGCTGTTCGAAAATGGTATCCTGCAGTTGAAGGTTCGGATTTAAAAGTAGCTAATGCCGCCAAGGATTGGTTGCAATATTCAAAAAGCAGAGCATCTAAAGGGAAAAAAGTTGAGTGAGTTGCAAATAAAATAATTGGGTTTAGTTATGGGGGAAAATTCTTAATTTTTCTTAATTTATGTTTTGTCTGTTTTTAATTTTAAATTTGTTTTCAATTTTAAATAGTGATTTTTTGTCAAACAATTACACTAATTCACTGTTTGTAACGTTTTTAATAAATAAGAAAATTGATAATTTACTGTAATCTGTTTCGTAACTTACGTATTTAATTTAATTATTATTTTTTAAAGTTACGTTTTGAATTAATTGCAATTTTATAAAGTTGCATCATTAAAAAGTTCATTATATTAATTAAGTATAATAATATATAGATATACATTGTCTTTTTGTTGAATTTGTAAAATAATTAACATTATTCAATAAATAGAATGCAATATTTTCATATACCTATCTAATTTTATTTTTTTAAAATCTACCTACCTATTACGTTTGACCAATAAACCACTGCTTCAGGTTTAAGTGTGAAGTATAAAAATTGAAGTGAGGGACAATTTTCTTATGGAATATTTTATTGATGGTTTACATGTAGATATTATAGTTGCAAATTTACTTGGTACCTATGCTTTTACAATGTTTATATATTGTAGAATTAAAGGAGTTTATTTAGTGGTTAATTGATTGAATTTCTGCAAAATTAAAACAAAATCAATTGATTTAGCACTATTTTATTTCCTGTTAATTAAATGATAAAAAATTTAAAAAAATAGAAATCAAGCATATTAGGAACCTTATGTAAACGTGTAAATTGACCATAAATAAACGTTAGATGGATGTATAAATTCAACCGATAATCCACTAATAATTCGACAATATGTAAACGTTTATCGGACGTCGAAATAAACGAAGTTCAACGTATTATTATCGTTCCAATTAACGTTATTCGAACGTTAAATTCGACGGTAATTCTACTAGTAGTTCGACCATAATTAAACGTTCACTCAACGTTGTAATAAACAAATTTTCAACGTGATATCATCTTTCTAATCAACGTTTTTTACACGTTGAATTAGTTGAAAAAAAAACTAGTAATTTCACCGCAATTAAACGTTTACAATTAGTTGAAATTAAAACACTTTCAACGTAATATCAACGTTAAAATCAACCATATTAAAACGTTAATGGCGACGAAAATTGTCGACAATTAATAACGTTTATAAGACCTTGAAATAAACGTGTTTTCCACGTCATATTATCGTTTAAATCAACTGTGTAATCTGTTGATAAATAACGTTTCTACAACTAACCCAAAAACGTCTTTATAACGTTCAATACTAATGTTCCCAAAACGTTACAAAATGGTTTACTTTTTACCAAAAATCAACCTGGATAAACAGGAACTAGGTGAAAATAACGTTTTTGCAACGGACCTTTACTCAGTTATAATAACGTTGAAAGTAACGTTAACAAAACGTTGATTTTTCCTAGATATCAACTATATCTAGATATATCTATATCAAAAATTGGTGAAAAAGTAACGTTATTTCAACCGTTATTTTAGACGGTTTTATAACGAAAGGTAGCTCGTTGGTCGACTCCAAACGTTGAAAAAACTACTTTTTATTGTATAAAAAAACGTTGAAAGCTGGGACATAAATCCGGTGAATCAACGGACTATTTCTTAAAGGAACAACGTGTATCAAACCGTCGGTTACCGTTGCCTAACAACGTTAATTCAACGTAGTTGTGTTTACTGGGAGGTAACATATTTTAAGATTTCGAGACAGTTGTAACTTACAACAAATCCTTCGAGAGTGTATAAAAAGGGCCAAATTTAATTTTCTTGAGAAACCCGAAAGGAAAAATTTTTTTACTAAACTATCACTCCAAGAGGTTACTTCACAAAAATGTATTTTATCAATGAAGTTAAAACTTATTATATGGTGAGCTCTAATATTTGTTTTCAATTTTTCTAATTACTGAAAATCAAGTAGGTAAAATAAAAAAATCGGTGGGTGCCGTGGTGGGTGTTAGTATTGGAAAACAAAAGTTGTTTTTTGTGTTTATTCGTTTCAATTATTACTTGTTCATAATGTTCATATTGTGAAAGGTATATTTTTTCTTCCAAAAGGGCAACCGCATTTTCTGTTATTCAGTACGAAATATTAACATCAATTGGTAATAACATCGAATCATATACTGCAAACAAACAAAAAACACCTCATAACCGTGCTCATAAAGTTCTTTGTTTTACAATTCTAAAACGTAGGAAATTGTTAGTAGGTAGCTTTTCAAATGCTAACAAAATAAAAAAAGGATTGATAGGTCATCTATTCATTTTTTTTTAATTTGAAAAAACTTTCTTTACAGCAAGCACATAATAAACTCTTCTCACTCCAGTTACCAGATGCAACTAAGCCACTCCCAAAAATTGCGTGCGATATTCGGATAGAATTTTTCTATTGGTCGAATTTTGAAAATCCGATTTGAACACTCCCACAAGAATTGACATACGTCAACCTTATTTGTCAGAAATTTGTGAGGAGTGGCTTATGTGCATCTGTTCGCTGGACAGAGATAGATACTACTTATCTACCTTTGCTTATGCAGTGAACATCAAAATGTGCAAGGAGTTTCCCAACTGATATTTCTATTGCCACGAGTTTTTCGTTTTTTAAAATGTACAAATCGGAACTTGAAATGGCGCTCATCGTCCCTGCGTTTTATTCTTGGCTAATATATTAATAAAAGCGTTTATACCTACTACAGTTTCACAATTATAGAGAGTGACTCATTCCTAATATGTGTTCACAAGCTCTAGCTAACTATAGACCGGCTTCTATTGAGATAGCTGCAGAAAATACGTGCCGCTTTAATAGAATAACGTACTTTACTATAATTTGACAGAAAGCTTAGTAGTAAAAGTGGATCCGAGTACGAACGATTGTTCATAATGCTGTACCGAAAAATCTCGATGTAATTTAGTCTTCGTTCTATAAGTGACACAACTGTCTACTTTTGTGGACAAATAGTATAGAGAACGGAGATTGGGATTTTGAGCTTTCCAAACTGACTGTATGGAGAATTCAAATACCTTTCAAATGAGGTGCAACAAGGCGTCCTTTACAAATTAAAAAATTATTAGTGCTCTAGGACCATTTTTGAATTTATCAAAAACCAGTTTTATCTTCAAAAAGTTTATTTGTCCTGATTTTATCTCCACTTTGTGTATTTAAAATCCATTACGTAGAAGAACAACTTAATGAAAATACTTTTGCTCTTTAAGAATTATTGGAATTCACAGATAAAACTGATCGCAAACCAAGAAGGACTAAATAGGACAAGATGAGTCAGATGAGTACCAGACTCTCTAAATGCACCTTTATGTGAACTTCTTGCCAACAAATCCTAAATTTTAAAAGAAGATGGAATCAAAATTTAGAAAATGTTTAACAAACCGTAATTTCGAAATTAAGAACGTAATTAGATATTTTTAATTAAATTTTTTGTAAAATAATCCAAAAGATCTTCAAACGAACAAAACGCTTAATTTTTAACGGTAAAAAGATTACCTAAAAGAGCAGTTGAAAACAATTTATTTGCGTACACGTTTCTCATTTATTTATAAATTATAATTATTCTACAGAGTATCTCCGAGTAATAAAATTTGATTTGAACTTACGAAACGACGTTTATTTTAATATTATAACAAAGCTCCGAAGAAAACAAATCGCATTAAATTGCGTTTTTGTTGCTAATGTCAAAAAACTTTAATTTTTATTTTAATATGAAAGATAAATAAAAATTCAATAAAGAGATAGATGCTAAAAGTTTTAAAAAAGCTTCTTCTCTAAGTTTTCAGGATGTTTTGTACCACAAGAGACCACCTTTTTATGTTGCAAGTTTACGATTGAAGACGTTCTTTTGTACCTTTTCATCAAATTCAGTTCTTACGTACATAATGCAAGGTGCGTATTCAATAGGTCCCTTTTATAGTTCACACTATTTTCGTATATTTTATGTACTTTTTATGATTTAAGAAAATTTATCACTTTGATAACGTGTGTAAGTATTATATAAATAATGAAGAGGTTATCTAATTTTGTTCAATTTCTAGTAAATTGTAATGTCATGTTTCATGTGGTAATTTCTAAAATATTTATAAATAATCAATTAATCACAAAATGTTTGAGCAAGAAGTTCATTAATTTTTTTAATTGCGCACGTTGACATGATTATCTATAATAACAATAAAATAGATATAAATAATTATTCGGAATGTAACGAACTTTTAATTATTTAGAGTGGCTCCAGGAAGTTAACCGAACTGCCAGAACACGTTTAACAGAAACAAAAAATTTTCAAAACATAATTTTTCTTTCTTCTCGATTTTCTAGATTTAAGAAGAGCAATGGACACCGGCCCCCCACAGACAGGGGTCTACATAAACCTCTATTAAAAGAAACATTAAATTTAATTTTATGGAACAAGTGCTATGTCAGTCTGCGTTAGCCAAGACCAGAGGATCCATATTTGGGATACTGGCTATGTTTAAGGCCAGAATCCCAAATATAGATATCACAATATCCTTGGGTTCATCGAAAGGTTAGAATGGATTCAGGACTACTACAAGTACCTAACGAGTTGCTCTAATGAAGTGCATAGAGCTAAATGTTTTAAGTAGGGTCTGCGAGGCCCAGTTTGTGTAAGTTATTCAAATTAGAATTAATATTTTAAAAACAACATAGGCTTTAGGAATACTCTACAAATAGGCCAGTATTGACATTTTTTTGTCAAGATAGTGATCTTAAAAATTTTGTTCAACACTAAAATTAACTAATGAACCATGCCTACCCTAACGAGAAAATAATTTCTATGCGGTTACTTTTTAATGTTTTTAATAGTTTTAGATTATACATACATTAATAAACCCATGCAACTTTTAAGTAAGAATAACATAAAGTCGAGTAAACACTCAAAGTACACACATTTAATGTTGGCACAAACAAAATTTACTTTAAATTTAATTATATATTCGACAAGTTCATAAATTATTTATAAATAAATTTAAATTACGTTTATGAAGAAAATATAATATGTTTTCCGTTTAAAAGGTTTTTACAAGTTTAAGAAAATATGTATAATGTAAATAAGTAAAAAGGGGTTTAAATCTTCAAATGCCAGTTTGGTATAAAATATAAATTTTTAACAATTTTTACGAGTTGGGTTTTCAAAGCTTTAAAATTAACTGAAAAGATGCATGAAAAGGCATCTCGATGAATATTCATCAAAATAAAAAAAACTTTTTTAAACTTTGTTATAAATACAAAGCATAAAACAATATCCATCCATTATTTACAACAAAAGTAAATTTATTTCAAGTTTCCAGCATTAATTTTTCATTGCATCTCAAGTGTGGATTCTAATAATTTTTTTAAAAGAAAAGTTCATTGACTTATTAAAAAATTATAAAAATGCGCTTTAGACTTGCTCGTTTACTTGTTCAACTTGTTTGAATCTTACAGTGGGGTTCCACTTAGTTGATCGACAAAGTTTGTTGCGAGACAGTTTAAAGGTTTTTCACACCTTTTTTGACGCATAAAGCATAAAAGTTTTAGTTGTGGGGCTAACTTGGCCTACTTAAATAAGGGTCCGGTTCATAAGACTATATGAACCTTCGGTAATAAAATAATTGTGTAACTTTATTATTACAGTGGTCAAATAGGTAGAGCTACTAACAATAGTCACTTGGTATTTCATAAAAGCAAGAAAATCGTCATCCAAAAAAATTCTAAAATTGTAGCTCTTTATTGCTTTATTTTTCTCTCCCTTTATTGCTTGACAAGTAATGGTAAAAAAAGTTGTAAGAAACCCCTACAGTTACACCGGTTAATAAGCTGCGCAAAAAATAAAAATAACCCGACTTCGCCATTTTTCTCTGCGACTTTAAGTGCGATGCTAGGGGTAGTGCGAGGTGCGATACGGCGACGTGACTATTTACTTAACGTGTTCTCCTCATAAAGCTCAGGATAAGGGTAGTGAAACATCTACAGTTTTCCTTGATTAACGAAATTGAAGTAGATCTCCCATTCCTTTTCGTTTGGGAGTAAATGTAAGAAAATTTTCAAAACTTTTATAATTTTTGTAATACGAAATAAGGAGACCCGTAACTAATGTTAGGAAAATAGTGCACCCAGAAAAGTTTTCACATCCGAATGGCCTTTTAGATAGTGTTTACTGATTGGTAGCGTGGAGGAGCACCATTAACTACCCAAAACGAGTTCTATAAGCTGCGTAAAAAATAAAAATAACCCGACTTCGCCATTCTTTCGCTGCGACTTTAAGTGCGATGCTAGGGGTAGTGCGAGGTGCGATACGGCGACGTGACTACTTACTTAACGTGTTCTCCTCATAAAGCTCAGGATAAGGGTAGTGAAACATCTACAGTTTTCCTTGATTAACGAAATTGAAGTAGATCTCCCATTCCTTTTCGTTTGGGAGTAAATGTAAGAAAATTTTCAAAACTTTTATAATTTTTGTAATACGAAATAAGGAGACCCGTAACTAATGTTAGGAAAATAGTGCACCCAGAAAAGTTTTCACATCCGAATGGCCTTTTAGATAGTGTTTACTGATTGGTAGCGTGGAGGAGCACCATTAACTACCCAAAACGAGTTCTATAAGCTGCGTAAAAAATAAAAATAACCCGACTTCGCCATTCTTTCTCTGCGACTTTAAGTGCGATGCTAGGGGTAGTGCGAGGTGCGATACGGCGACGTGACTACTTACTTAACGTGTTCTCCTCATAAAGCTCAGGATAAGGGTAGTGAAACATCTACAGTTTTCCTTGATTAACGAAATTGAAGTAGATCTCCCATTCCTTTTCGTTTGGGAGTAAATGTAAGAAAATTTTCAAAACTTTTATAATTTTTGTAATACGAAATAAGGAGACCCGTAACTAATGTTAGGAAAATAGTGCACCCAGAAAAGTTTTCACATCCGAATGGCCTTTTAGATAGTGTTTACTGATTGGTAGCGTGGAGGAGCACCATTAACTACCCAAAACGAGTTCTATAAGCTGCGTAAAAAATAAAAATAACCCGACTTCGCCATTCTTTCGCTGCGACTTTAAGTGCGATGCTAGGGGTAGTGCGAGGTGCGATACGGCGACGTGACTACTTACTTAACGTGTTCTCCTCATAAAGCTCAGGATAAGGGTAGTGAAACATCTACAGTTTTCCTTGATTAACGAAATTGAAGTAGATCTCCCATTCCTTTTCGTTTGGGAGTAAATGTAAGAAAATTTTCCAAACTTTTATAATTTTTGTAATACGAAATAAGGACACCAGTAACTAATGTTAGCAAAATAGTGCACCCAGAAAAGTTTTCACATCCGAATGGCCTTTTAGATAGTGTTTGCTGATTGGTGTCGTGGAGGAGCACCATTAACTACCCAAAACGAGTTCCATAAGCTGCGTAAAAAATAAAAATAACCCGACTTCGCCATTCTTTCGCTGCGACTTTAAGTGCGATGCTAGGGGTAGTGCGAGGTGCGATACGGCGACGTGACTACTTACTTAACGTGTTCTCCTCATAAAGCTCAGGATAAGGGTAGTGAAACATCTACAGTTTTCCTTGATTAACGAAATTGAAGTAGATCTCCCATTCCTTTTCGTTTGGGAGTAAATGTAAGAAAATTTTCCAAACTTTTATAATTTTTGTAATACGAGATAAGGACACCAGTAACTAATGTTAGGAAAATAGTGCACCCAGAAAAGTTTTCACATCCGAATGGCCTTTTAGATAGTGTTTGCTGATTGGTATCTTGGAGGAGCACCATTAACTACCCAAAACGACTTCATAAGCTGCGTAAAAAATAAAAATAACCGGACTGCGCCATTCTTTTGTTGCGACGTTAAGTGCGATGCTAGGGGCAGTGCGAAGTGCGATACCGCGACGTGACTACGTACTTAACGTGTTCTCTTCATAAAGCTCAGGATAAGGGTAGTAAAACATCTACAGTTTTCCTTGATTAACGAAATTGAAGTAGATCTCCCATTCCTTTTCGTTTGGGAGTAAATGTAAGAAAATTTTCCAAACTTTTATAATTTTTGTAATACGAAATAAGGACACCAGTAACTAATGTTAGGAAATTAGTGCACCCAGGAAAGTTTTCACATCCGAATGGCCTTTTAGATAGTGTTTACTGATTGGTATCGTGGAGGAGCACCATTAACTACCCAAAACGAGTTCCATAAGCTGCGTAAAAAATAAAAATAACCCGACTTCGCCATTCTTTCGCTGCGACTTTAAGTGCGATGCTAGGGGTAGTGCGAGGTGCGATACGGCGACGTGACTACTTACTTAACGTGTTCTCCTCATAAAGCTCAGGATAAGGGTAGTGAAACATCTACAGTTTTCCTTGATTAACGAAATTGAAGTAGATCTCCCATTCCTTTTCGTTTGGGAGTAAATGTAAGAAAATTTTCAAAACTTTTATAATTTTTGTAATACGAAATAAGGAGACCCGTAACTAATGTTAGGAAAATAGTGCACCCAGAAAAGTTTTCACATCCGAATGGCCTTTTAGATAGTGTTTACTGATTGGTAGCGTGGAGGAGCACCATTAACTACCCAAAACGAGTTCTATAAGCTGCGTAAAAAATAAAAATAACCCTACTTCGCCATTCTTTCTCTGCGACTTTAAGTGCGATGCTAGGGGTAGTGCGAGGTGCGATACGGCGACGTGACTATTTACTTAACGTGTTCTCCTCATAAAGCTCAGGATAAGGGTAGTAAAACATCTACAGCTTTCCTTGATTAACGAAATTGAAGTAGATCTCCCATTACTGTTCGTTTGGGAGTAAATGTAGGAAACATCTCTAACTTCTGTAATTTTTTTAATAAGAAAACCAGCAGTAACTAATGCTTCCAGAAAGATGTGTAAACCCGACTAACCTTTGAGATAGTGTTTACCAATTGGTATTGTGGAGGAGCACGATTAACTACCGGAAACGAGTTCCAAAAGTAAATTATGTATTCCCATATTTTAGGGTACGAGTTGAATTATTAATATTAATGAAAAAATGTTATGTAAGCTAACTTTGAAGTTTGCTGTAAAATAACAATTTAAAGTTGTAATGTGACACCAAAAAGTCAATATAAAATTAAGCTATTCAAAAGTTTATGAGTGAAATTATCTCCTTTAAGTAAAAACTTTTGATAGTACCTATTCATTTAATGTCAAGGAAAAACCAATTTTGTTTCATAAATGATTATACTTTTATGTTAGAATGAAGCTACTTTTTCATTTTCTTGCAAAACTTTTATATTGTACTTTACAAAACAAGTAACTTACTTATTACTGTAACTTCTTTTCACAAAGTGATATTTAATAATATAAAACATTTTACTTATTTTTATTAGTGATACAAAAAAAGCACTCCAAAATTTAATAAATTTTTCTTTATTATTTTTCAACACAACCCTTATTTATTACTTTTTCTCTTCTTTCCAAACAATTTTTTTAATTTAATTTTTGTTGCTTTCTACTTTCATTTTGTGATTAATCACTCCAATATGTAGAACAGAGCTAATAAAAGCTGATATTAAAGCTTAGTAAATGAAACCAAATCCACAGACGTCATTCCCAACGGGCGTCTATACGCTGGCCGTCGCATTCCGAACTATGGCAAGTCACATATCACATTCAAACTAATTTGTTTTAATTAAGAGAGGCTTTCACCTAGAGTGTCGTAAATTGTTGGAGAAATATTTGCGCATATTTGAAAATGAATTTATA
Organism: Malthinus seriepunctatus; assembly: GCA_963924605.1. NCBI lineage: Eukaryota > Metazoa > Arthropoda > Insecta > Coleoptera > Cantharidae > Malthinus > Malthinus seriepunctatus. The sequence continues at coordinate 114,964,069 of OZ004600.1, read as the reverse complement.
GAATTCAATGGACATTTAATACTTACTACCATTTTATTTCTAACTATTATATTTATTCTAACTTACGAATATAAACTATTCCGATAAATTTTTATATTTAGTTTGCTGGAAAAATTTCTTTAATTACAATATCGGTGTGATACATAGAGGAGACTTTACAATAAAAAGAGTTTTCAAAATCAGACAAAAAATTGATGATGGTTGTAAAAAACGGAATGTCAGAGAAACTAAGACAGTTAGAATCAAAGTGTTGGATGTTTCTGAAAGAAAATTTTATCCTCTTTAATTTATAATAGAGGTCAAATTAGGGTAACTGCAGTCTTTAAGGAGCTACATTGACATTCGGGAGAGACGTCGAAAGCGTATGAAAATAAGACAACTGATGGTTCTTTGTTTGTTCTATTGATACCTGCAAATCATACCAGGATTACTCCTAATTGCCTCACTACAAAATCTCTTAGAATACGAACTATTCCTTTAGAAAAATAATTTTTTAACATTGAAATTCGAATGTGAAAATTACAGAGTTAAGAACTAACAATGTTCTTAAAACTAAAATAAATACAATTTCTTTTACTGCAAAACTGTAAGTTTTTCTGAAAACTCCACTTTTGTATCCTACAACCATTAAAGCCATTTCGATGTAATTTGAAATAATAAAATTCTTCCTGAACAAGGAATCACAACAAATCCCTTAAATGCAATTGCATCATATGAGGATAGTGAAAAGCGCACCTTAATACAACTTTTAACATAATACGAGCTGTATAAAATAAAGAAAATTGCGGAAAATTTTTAGATGAAAATAATTTTCATATTTTCTTCTGAAGTCAATTGAATATTTATTGACACTTTATTATGCTGATGCTCATGATCCTATTAAACAGTTTTCCATCTAAAGACCATGTTCAACAACTCGTGTAATCTTGTAACGCTATAGTTAGTTTGTTTACAGTGACAAAAAAACAACATAATAATCGTGTATAATGCTTGTAAAAGATCAAAGATAAAGGATCATACAAAGGTATTTCCTATACGTACTTTTAGTACACAAATTATGGTAATTAGCACTTAAAAATAAGTTGTTCTTTGAAACAGTTTTGTTATAAATAAAACACAAGATTGAAGATTGAGATTAATTAAAAATTACAAATTAATTATGTATTATTTAAATACTTAACACATTAACTCATTTTAATAAGCTTAAGAATTTAAATAACGCCATATCTTTTGCTCCTCTACAATTTTAAATGCATTTTGTAATGCAATGGGAATTCTCTATTTCTGAAAAATGACTTCATTAATTTTTTAATTAAACAGTCTGAAGTACTCGAAAGGAAATAATGAATTGTTGAATAATTTTGGGTTATCAAAAATAATGATAATAAAGGTTACAATAAAAAATCCTTTTTGATAACAAAAAGACCCGGATACCACTTTCAGAACAAGCCAACTAGTACTATGAACTTGAATTTATTCTGAAGAATCTTGAAAGTGTTTTTGAATAAACTGACCTCTTTGAAATTACGAATTTATGCAAAATAGGAAGGTTAATACTGTTTAATAAATAAATAAGTACGTCGAATTATAAAAAGTCCAGTTTTTTTAAGACACATTAAAATTTTCTTAGTATTACAACTACCAATTAAAATTATCTAGTGGGGAAAACATTGATAGTCATACTACGTAATTATTGTTTTTAATATTACGCCCACTTACTACGTCGATTACAGGTAGTACGAGTATACAGATTCGTCAAATTACTTTAGTTCATATGATATCTCAATAAATCAGTCCTTTGAAGAGGGTGGGCAAAGCGTATATTGATTGAAAATAAGAAAAATAATATTTATTTCCACCAACCAATATGGTGATTGGTGATGCACTTTTCACTCCTACTTTCTAACTGTAATACGAGTACTTCCCTTCAAATTGCTACGAACTATCTTTTTAGCCAATCTGTAGATGAAAATTTTCAATTGGAGAAGTTTTAAATGACAAAAGTGATGTCAGATGATTTCGAAAGTTTTATTGGGTCCACCAAAATTCTAAAGGCGTGTGAGTACAATTTGGGCACCAATGTGTCGATATGTATATTGCATCTGAATCGACCTTTACCATTTCCACTTAGTAATTGGACGTTTTCATTTTACGAACGCACTCAAAAGTATAATGTAGATCGTATATAAAAAAATCATTTCTGTAAGAATGAAATTCAACGAAATGCAGCAAATGTTAATAAATTATAAAACTATAAAGATACAGGTCAACTATATTTCTCTCGTCTATTATACATTAGTTTCTGTTTCGGTTTGTCATATATTTTCAATAGTCTCACGTTTTCATCATTATTACAATTGAGATGCCCAATGCCCATACCCTCTAACATCTTGTATCTACTAAATTATTATTTGCAGAACCCTTGTATTGTTTAATAATAGTCGACTATGGCAATCAAGCCGATGAGCAATTAAATAATGTCATTTTTCATCACCGTCCAGTTTAAATAGCTCATTCGAAGTAGACTTAGGAAACTGTTGATCTAACCTTGTTAATTTGCTTTTCAGAATTTATCCGCAATATGAGACATCTAAAGACATAAAGAGAAGAAAAGGTCGTTTTCTAGAATGTAAACAACGGCAGGTTGCAGCGTCTAAAAGTTCACCACCAAGGGGTCAATCTTAAGATGTTGGCGATACCGCACTCTCGAAAGATCCTTAACCCGATTAGATATGCATGTGTGCTAGAAGAGGGTATTCAACAATATTGACAGATGTATATAGTTAGTTAGTCTTGGACTGGAGATCACTATTATTTTAATATTATTGTTACCAAAGTCTTTTTTATACTCTTTATAAATTAATAAATACTACTAATTAAGAATAATGTCGTTTTTAAGAAGTATAATGAGCTCACTACTACAAACCTTAATAAGGATAAAGGATAGAAGGATAAAAGCTTGCTAAGACGAACCTTTCTAATAACAGGTTGTTCAGAATAATTTGCCATTCTTCCCTTTTTTCTATACATGGGATTATTTTAAACCTCAAGGGTGTAAAGGGTTTTGTTTAGTGAGCAGTAACCATTGAATTGGGTCCTCAGAACAAGTGACATGTCCATTACCAGACTTCGAAAAACCAAGAAAAATAGTGGTACCTTATTTTATAATATTGAGCTTTTCTCCGAAAAACTAATAAAAAAGAATTCCAGTCTTGGCTTCAAAAAATGTAAACAAACAATTTTGGTTCGAGGCCCATTTTAAAAAATGCATCAATATGTGCATTTTGAAACTTCTTGCAGACAAACGCAATCGGTAAGAGGTGTTTAATAATTATTGAAGATGTCGTTATTACGAAAATGTCTGCAGGAAGCTTCAAAATTAGCTTATTGGGGGGCCTCATGTGATATATTTTGATCCTTTTGGAAGTTGATTTCATAATGTAGTCATTCTAAAAAAGTGGTTAATGCCAGAAGCTTTAACCGATTGGATGTGTGTCTGCAAGAAGCCTAAAAGTGCGTATATTGAAGCTATCTTTAAAATAACCTTCGGATCAAAATCTACTTAATATATGTAAGATATGTCTACATATCCACTTTCCTGCTCATTCGTGAGACTTGGCCCTTTTAACGATTTTTGGGGGCGGATATCTCAAAAACTATAAGACAAAGAAAACATAAATAAATAAAAATCTTGTAGAAACTTTGATAAACTTTCATTTTACTAGATAGTAATAATTTTTTCCCTTCCACCCCTTTCCTTCCTTTAGCCATATAGTTAGGACCGGGGGGGGGGGTTCTTTTAGTATTTTACCTGGTAACTATGTCAAACACATTCCAAAAGAAAAAAATCCCTCTTCTTCCATGTCTTTTACACCACTTTGTTGAGCGTTTGTTGACTGAACTATTGATCTAATTTTAACAATATGATGCTGATATTAAAAGAACTATCAGAAGTGAAGCAGGGTGAAAACCGAACAAGAGATTGACAAATTGAGAAACATGGGAACCTATGCTCAAAATAGAGTGTTAATTATTGTCTCTGTCATCCAATCCAATCGTTGCTCTACCTTCAGATAAAAGAAAGCCCATAAATAGGCAACTTAAGTGAAAATCCCTATAAAAATTGAGTACATATAGGATCAAAATATTTTTTGACATTTTTTGTTATAAATTAATTAATTGGTAGAAACAATCTAGGACAAAAATTAAAATGTGGTACCCTTGTATATGGGTAGTAGGGTGGTCCCTAACAGTCGTGTTTTTGAATTTCTTCGCTCCCAAGGGTTCAAACGGTTCCTTTACAAGAAAAAAAATTGTAAGAAAGTTTGAATGTTCTATATCAATTTTAACATGTGCACGAGCGCTAAAGTTTTTTTTCGTTTATTTATTAAATACTCGGGAATATTGAATACTGAATCTTATACTTTTGCACTTTTATAAGCACAAAAAGTCATATTTCTTTTAGAAAGTTGGCTTTTTCCTCCAACATCTTCTAAACGGTTGAATTTACAAAAAATTACTCATATTAATTTTGTAGCAAATTAAATTTCCTTCAAAAATACCTATGACCCAACTTTGTCAAGTCATTAACATCGAAGTTATAGCTATCCAAATGACATAATTTTTATTAAAATGCTTTTTTTTTCAAATAATAGCGTGCGTAGTACTTGGGTTAACTAAAGTTAAATTGATATAAATTATTTTTTTTGCAAATTCAACCGTTTAGAAGATGTTGGAGGAAAAAGGCAACTTTCTAAAAAAAATATGACTTTCTGTGCTTATACGAGTAGAAAGATTTAAGTCATTTTACATTTTTTGATCTTGTACACTACCAGTGAGTTACTATTAAAATTTTAGCCCGAATACTGTCAGGTATTTTATCAACTCTTCACACACAACTTTTAATTAGTGAGGAGAGCGGGTAAGCCACCAAAGAGGGATGCCAAAAGCAAATTCTTAATTGTTAGGTCAAAAATAGTTGATTTGCCCAAAGGCAGCCCGAATACCGTTTGGGAGTCCCTCCACAGAAGCCACTGTGGAGGGATGCCAAATTTTATGGTCGATTAATATCATCTAAATGAAAGAATGGCAAAGTGGCAACCCGAATACTGTAAACTTTTTTACCGAATATTTTTAACAATTTCATTGAAGGACTGTGACCGCTTAAGCCAGTATCCACGGAAGCCAACCACATTTTCGTGTTCGGTGAGTATCAAATAGCTTATCCCCCAAGAGCTTAGCCTGAAACGATCACACCATTTTTTCTGTTAAGGGCCCACGGTCTATTATTACTGTTTCTGTGTCTTATTTAAACCCTTTCGATACTAGATATCAAGGTAGTTGACGAACCATGACTGCAACGTCAGATTTGGACAAAGACGATTACAAATACTGTTAACGTTGTAATTACGCCTCCTTGTTATGATGAGCGGTATACAGACGAAGATTCATAACAACAGTTTATTTGTTTCTCAGAATGCAATAATAATAACATAGTTGCAAAAATAACAAAATTAAATAATGTTAGAAATCGTCAACGGAAAACCCTATGCCCGTCCTATTCTTCTTAAGCTCACGAAACAGCACATCACTCTATAAGGAGCATAATCTTAATCATGTTACTGTTTTCTCATATGACAAGCTACTGGGGGAAAAAAGACAGATATGGTTTATATGGGGCTATTAAGAAACTCAAGGCAAAAACTTGTTAAACATGGTTAAAAAGGAAAGTCTTGGGGAAAATTATAATTTTAATAATATTATTCTATCAATGGAACCTACGAACACCAAAATCTCGAAATTTGACTAAAATAGCTACTCCTGCTATTTTCCATCACTTTAAATAATAATAGCCACCCCCTGACCCCTTGCTCGTTTTCATTGATTACAAGACTTAAAAAAGTTAAATTTTTTAACCTTTTTACCCTGTATAAAATCCTTTGAATCGTCAAATACTCCGTCTAAAAACCATAAATTTTTGCTCTTATTTCTAAATTTGTAGGTAAATCCATTTTTTACAGTTCTCATAAAATTAATTAAGGTAAAACCGAATTTTGGATTTCCGTTCCGAAAAAACTAGACTATATAATCTTTTGGATTTTGTGGAAATCTTTTAGTAAAACTTTAAATATTGAAAAACTTCCTAAAAATCTTTTTTGACTTAAAGATTTACACTAGAAATCCCCCACGAGTAGATTAAATTCTCTAGAGTTTGCAAGTGGGTCATAATAAATTTTCAAAAATGATCTAGGGTTGAATTAGAACAATCAAATTCACTAAGTTTATGCAGGAATTTGCGGTTACCACAACTGCTACAGTATCGTCGGGAAACCGCAGCAGGAGCAACAGCATCAAGAGTTTCATCCTAACCAACCAAATCCGGCTTTAATACACGAATCGATAAATTAAAAAAAATATACGCGCTTGTTTACTAAATCATGTTTGAAAATTATAATAAAAAAATTCGCCCAGAGCGGCAGATGAATTTTAATTGGTTTTAAACTAACTTGTTTTGTAATTCAATGTCAAGTTATTTGTACATTCTTTTTTGTTTGAGTAAAACGAGTCTTGTAGTTTGTTTTGTAATTGTGTCTTTTTGTGGTTTTCAAGAATCGAGATGTTGAATCTTTTTTTCTTAAAAAAATGATAAAATTTGTTTTCACATTCTGTTACCAAAAAATTGAATCTTTTAATACAGGTTGATATTGCAGAATCAAATTTTCGCCGAACTGTTGGATAAGAAATAAACGAAATAAATTCGATATGGGTATCAAGAAATATACATTTTATATTATATACGTATATATATTTTTTTCAATAGCATGCAAAAATAACTCTTAGTTCAACTCAAATACAGTTGCGAATAGTGCGAAGCAAATTTTCTATTGGATTCGAAATATAGCTAGGATTTCCATCCAATGTAGTCTTTACAGCGAGCGCATTTATAGACTACATTTAAGAAATGTTGTTAGTGCCAACACAATACATTTGGATGAAAACTAAAATTCTCAATTCATATATTGAGCATAGTTTGTAAAACACCAAGTCAGATGAAGAAATACCAGCTCATTCTATTTTATACTTTTTTATGTACAAACCAACTCGGAAATTTTTAACTTAAATGAAAGGTAAAATAAAAACACTTTGCATCCCTCAAACCTCAAACTAAATAAAACAATATTTTAAATTAAAAAACATTGCTAACACGCTTTATATCAAAACTTAATTAAAATGAAAAAGTAAAAAAAATTAATTAGTTTTTTATCAAAACCTTTGCTTTATCTCATCAAATTACATTTAAGAGTTATGTAAATTGTAATTTTATCACACCAGAGTTCAAGAAAAGTCATAAATAAATTACGTACTCTTTAACATGTCCAAACGTCTATAAGGACGTTTCTTTAAAATTACACAAATTTTGATTAATTCGAAAGTGGTTTTAAAATTACTACAACTGGTCTTTTCCTTCTTTTCATATAAATTATACTGTATTTGTCTGGTAGGTACCTAAATTACATAATTTACATAAGTAATCCTCAACTATTACGAGCCCAACCCCTTGTACGTTGACGTAACATCGCTACTTTGGGAAAATTCAAGTCTCGATTAAATCCAACCAATTACATTTTATTTTCTTGGTTTATAATAAAACAAATGTCTGTGGAATTACGACGAATCTACATGAGAATTCCTTGAGGGTGCTTGAGAAATCACAAGTCGCTATTTGAACTGTTTGAGTTGTTTCACTAACCTTAGGTCATTTACATGTCCAATAGATTCAATTTACTTAACATTAAAGCAACAGTGCACTTCAAAAACTCCTTGTATTTATTGAAAATACGTTTATTATTATAACTACCAAACACTCCAACATTATGTTAATGAGGGCGTTAAACAATTGGCTATAAATAAATTATTTTTGTTATCTACACAACGAGAAAACGGAGAAGTTTAAAATGGTAATTTTATTCAACTGAAATTGCGACCATTAATAATAACTAATAATTTACCATTGAAAGTTGCTTAAAATGGAAATGTCGATACTTTTGTAAAACTGTAGAGAAATTATATAAGCAAACGCTGACGCACGGCGCACATCAGGAAGTCGTACACGACAGTTTCATTCGACATTTTTAAAAATCATTTAACAATCTGTGTAAAAAGAGAAAACAACGATATAAATTGGGTAATCTGTGGGACTTATGGAGAGCAGAAATGGTAACTTTTTACGATTATGCGGCATTCCTTGCCTCAACATAATTTTTTTTTTAAAAACCCCAAGTTCAATTGAACTTTTTTCACTAATTAGGCTCTTATTTTTCATACAAACTTGTCTTTGCCTTCTACAAACCTTACTCTATCAGGAATTATGACTATTAGTGATATCAACCGGATATTATAGTCCCCAACGGCTGCGAGCTGAATGTCTACATATGACCTTTCCAACGCATTCGTTAGACCTGGTCCTCTTAATGATTTTTGCGGACGGATATCTCAAAAACTATAAGATATAGAGAAAAAATAAATAAGAACAATTTTGTAGAAAAATTGATAAGCTATTATTTTATTAAGAATAATTTTTTCCCTAAGACTTACCGTTTTTGTGATATAAGCAAAAACCCAAAAAACGGAATCTTTTCATCCCTCTCCTCTCTCTCTCTTCTTCCCTGAGCCATATAGCTAATATCGAAGGGTACTTTTAGTACTTTTACCTCCTAACTATTCCAAACACATTCTTCAAGAAAAAATTACCCCCTCTTCCATATCATTTACACCCTTTAGTTGAGCGTTCGTTGACTAGACTATGATCGATCTAATTTTGACATTATGATGCTGATAATATTATCAAAAGAACTAGCAGAAGTGAAGCAGGATGAAGACGGAACAAGAGATTCATAAATAGAGAAACGGGGGGTATGCTAAAAAAAGTGTTGATTATTGGCTGTGTGCTCCAATTCAATCTTAGTTGTAATTTTCCCTATCTTCCTAAAAAATACCTGTACAAATTACCTTCAACTTATCCAGGGAGAAATTTGATATTTATGTCTAAATATCAAATTTATAAATATTTATGTCTAAATATCAAATTTCTCGCCCATTCGTTAGACCTGGTTCTCTTAACAATTTTTGCGGGCGGATATCTCTAAAAATATAGTGAATAAAGAAAATATAAATAGAAACAATCTTGTAGAAAAATTGAGAAGCTTTCATTCTATTAAGAATAATTTTTTCTCAAGGAGCCACAGTTTTTGAGATATAAGCAAAACCCCTAAAAATAGAACCTTTCCAGCCCTCTCCTTCCCTTAGGCATATATTTAGGACCGAGGGGTACTTTTAGCATTTTTATCTCCTACCTATACCAAAACCATTCTTAAAGAAAAAATTCCACCCTTTTCCATATCATTTACACCCATTAGTTAATCCTTCGTTGCTTGGACTATTGATCTAATTTTGGTGTTATGCTGCTGACATCAAAAGAACAGCAAAAGTGATGCAAGGTGAAGACAGAACAATAAATCGATAAATAAAGAAACAGGAGGGGGGCTAAGCTAAAAAAGAGTGCCAATCATTGGCTTGTGCTCCAATCCAATCGTCGCTCTAACCTTCAGATGAACAAAACACAATAAATAGGTAATTAAGTGAAAATCCCTGTATAAATTACCTTCTACAAGCCTTACCCTATCAGGAAGTATTACTATTAGTGATATCAACCGGATATTAAAGGCGCTAACTGCTGCAAGTGGAATGTCTAAATATCAACTCTCCCGTCCATTCGTTAGACCTGGTCTTCTTAACGATTTTTGCGGGCGATCTCAAAAACTATAAGGAATAGAGAAAAAATAAATAGCAACTATCTTGTAGAAAATTTAATAAGCTTTCATTTGTTTATAAATAATATTTTCTCTAGGACCCACCGTTTTCGAGACATAAGCAAAAATTCGAAAAACAAGATCTTTCTACCCCTCTTTTTCCCTTAACCATATAGCTAGAACCGGGGGGTATTTTTAGTAATTTTCTCCCCTATCTACTTTTAACACATTCCTGAAAAAATTATTCCACCCTCTTCCACATCCTTTACACCCCTTTGTTGTCCGTTCGTCGAATGGACTATTGATCTAATTTGACATTATGATGCAGATATCAAAAGAACTAGCAGAAGTGAAGCAGGGTGAAGACGGAACAAGAGTTCGATAAATGGAGAAGGATAGGGGGGTCTATGCTAAACAAAGAGTGCTGATTACTGGTTCTGTGCTCTAATCCAATCTTAGCTCTAATCTTCAGATAAACGAAACACCAAAAATAGGCAATAAAGTGAAAATCACTGTATAAATTACCTTCTACCTTACTCTATCAAAAATTATGACTATTAGTGATATCAATCAGATATTAAAGTCGCTAACGGCTGCGAGCGGAATGTCCAAATATCAACTTTCCAGCTCGTTCGTTAGACTTGGTCCTCTTAACGGTTTTTGCGGGCGGATATCTCAAAAAATATAAGGAATAAAGAAAATAATAATAGAAACAGTCTAGTAGTAAAGTTGATAAGCTTGCATTTTGCTAGAAAAAATGTTTTCCCTAGGGCCCAACGTTTTCTAGATATAAGCAAAAATCCGAAAAACGAGATCTTTCTACCTCTCTTTTCCCTTAGTCATATAGCTAGGACCGGGGGGTATTTTTACTAATTTTACCTTCTATCTACTCTTAACACATTCCTGAACAAAGTATTCCACCCTTTTCCACATTCTTTACGCCCTTTTGTTGAGCGTTCGTTGGATGGACTATTGATCTAGTTTTGACATTATGATGCTGACATCAAAAGCAAAATACAGCAAAGACCGAACAAGAGATCGACAAATGGAGAAACATTGGAACCTATGCTCAAAAAAGAGTGTTAATTATTGCCTCTGTGCTCTAATCCAATCGTCTCTCCATTTTCAGATAAAACAAGCCCATAAACAGGCAACTTAAGTGAAAATCCCTGCATAAATTAATTCCGCGAGTTCTTCTAATACATTTCCAGTTTATCTACTACTAATACATTTTTAAAATGGTCCATGAAATTTTACCTAGAAAACAAATAATTGTATAAATTATGCAGATAAGCTGCATTGGAGATATCTAAAGAAGAAACCAGAAATGCTCTTAAAACTGGGTAATTCCTGGCCTACTTAGTTCAAAGAAAAAATTTATCGGTTTCACATCCATGGGGCTCATAAATATCTAAACGAGAATTTTTACATTTCATGTTTAGTTGTATATGAATACAACACGAAATTTAAATTTAATTAGCCCAAGGCTCGAAAAAACCGCAAGTAAAAATTGAAAAACCCATCCTCATCAAATCGTGCACAGTTAACACAATTTTTTTATCTTCATTTTCACGTTATAATTAACCTCATAAATTATTTATAATTAAACATTTAAGTTTTTATAATATAACAACAAATTAATATTACAATAATTATTCAATAAAAGCGGTTATGTAACACGAAAAATCTTTAATTTAATTAACACTAATTTGTAACAATTGAAAATTTATTAATCAAAATTTCTACCTGATTAGTTCGATTATTGATGACTCATTGAAACTAAATTAATACAAAGTGATTTGCATGTTTGTCATCAATTAACAAAACTTTTTTGAAATTGTAAATCCATTAAGGTTTTTTTTTGTTTCTTTTATTTAAGGAAACAACAGTATGATGAAAATTTATAGTAGGTTATTTCCGATAAATTTGTGACCTCCCTATCGAAAATATTTTAAACGTTTATTGTAAAAGCGAATGGCATTGAACTTATTTTATTTAATGATTTCAAGTTGATATTATTGTGGTAAAGCGTACAGGTTTGGAATAATTAAATAATTTTTTTACTACCTGGATGACCGCTACATGTATTGTACACGACACAAAAGTGCCATTAATAAAATTAAAAGTTACCAGCATAAAATGCACTTGTCATGAACGATTTAACCTGTGCGTTATTACAAACTTAACGAGACATAAAAATATTGTATTAAAAACACCTGCAGCTAGAATAATTATTTAAATGTGTATTGGTGGTAATGTACTCAAAGTGCGGAATACCCAAGTGACGTCACATCAGCGTCGAACTAACCGATATAGTCGATTGAAGAAAGGTCGACTTTTATATTCAAGCTACAGCATCTTAGTGAGAGACACACGGTCACGGTCAAGAATCCGATTAGTATTAATTTAACATGGAGTGTGGTTGTGAAGCCTCCTTCATCGGGCCTTCTTTAGGGGATACCTGTGGGGGTGGTTCGTTTTATTTATTTATGACTTTATTAAATCAGTTTATAACTAACAAGTGTGATATTTCCGAAATTTGTGCGCGTGTAAAACCAAAATTACAGCCGGATTCAGAATATGATTTTGTTGTGGTTGGAGGTGGTAGTTCTGGAGCGACCGCTGCAGCTCGGTTATCAGAAAATCCCGATTGGAAAGTTTTGCTTATAGAAGCTGGAGGAGATGAGCCACCAGGTTCACAAATTCCTTCTATGGTTATTAGTTATCATGGAAATCCACACATGGATTGGAAATATAAAACAGAACCAGAACCAAATGCTTGCTTGGGATATCCAGAACATAGATGTAATTGGCCTCGTGGTAAGGTACTCGGAGGATGTAGTGTTATTAATGGTATGATGTACATGAGAGGACATCCGAGAGATTACGATAATTGGAAAGCTGCTGGAAATGAAGGTTGGGGTTACAGCGATGTTTTGCCCTATTTTATTAAGTCTGAAGATAATAAAGAAATTGGAACTGTCGCCGATGTAGGTTTCCACGGTACCGGAGGACCTTTGACGACGAATAGATTCCCAGATCAACCAGAAATGGCCCACGATATCCTTCTAGCTGCCAAAGACATAGGTTATCCTGTTAGTAGCGACTTGAATGGAGCCCAATACAGCGGATTTACAATTGCACAATCTAACACAAGGTATTTTTTTTAAATTTTACAAAATATAAATTTACTAGAAAAAGCGTGGATAAATGATAACATTTAACCTTTACGTAATTATTAAATATTGATAAAGCGAAATAATTACGAAATATTATAATTAATTTTTTTAACTAAGATTCATGACTTGAAATAATGATTTAAATACGAGCCTTGATTTTTGAGCTATTAATTAATTACAATAATTTAAAAAAAAGTATCGTAAGTCGTAAGTAGATAATAAATTATCTAAAACCTGGTATGCTTAGAGGAGATGATAAAAAGCTTCTAATCAAGGTTTAAATGTTTAGAACATCTATAGATAAACTGCAAGAACTAGAAGAAACTAGTAATTTAAGGAAGTAAAAATTTCCAATTTGACAAAAAATTTAAAAAAAGTTCCCTACTGTTCACAAAGTTCATGAAAATATAAAGCTCCAGACGAGATAATTTATTAAAATTTTGAACCAAGATATGCACAAACAGAAGGTTCAGGGTCACAAAGAATAATGAATAAATTAAAGTCTTGTAAAATATTAAAATTAGTCATAACAAGTCACAAGATTTTTGATACAATATTTATTTGGATTTTAACCCGTTACACATCAGTACCCTCGTTTTGGAAAAATTTTTCTAATCTAATTAATATAAAATTTTAATTTTGGTTTTGAATTTCAGAAACGGTGTACGATTGAGCAGCGCAAGAGCATTTTTAAGGCCAGCAAGAAACCGTCCGAACCTTCACATTATGTTGAATTCGACAGTAACCAGACTACTTTTCAATAAAAATGGAGACGATAAAACCGTATCCGGAGTCGAATTCACGTACAAAGACACAATACATACAGTAGGCGTTACCAAAGAAGTTGTCCTTTCAGCTGGAGCTGTAAACAGCCCCCAACTCTTGCTACTCTCAGGTGTAGGTCCTAAAGAAGAGTTAGATCGCGTCGGAATAGAACAAGTTCACGAGTTGCCCGGCGTGGGAAAAAATTTGCATAACCACGTTACTTTTTATTTAACATACGCTTTGAAAGAACGTAAAGCGTACAATGATTTAGATTGGGCTACCGCTGTGAATTATTTATTAAATGGTAAAGGTCCTATGAGTTCAACCGGTTTGTCGCAAGTAACGGCAAGAATTAATTCCAAATATGCAGATCCTAGTGGCACTCATCCTGATTTACAAGTATTCTTTGCCGGCTTTTTGGCTAAATGCGCTTCTACGGGTGAATATCAATCGTTCGAAGATCCGAAAGATCCCGAAGCGCCATTGATCATTAACATGTCACCTGTTGTTTTACATCCTAAGAGTAGAGGTCACATAACTTTAAAAACCAAAGATCCATTAGATGCTCCTCTAATTTACGCTAATTATTTGACGGAACCTGAAGATTTGGCAACGTTAGTTGAAGGTGTTCGTGTTTGCCAAAGGTTAACTAATTCGAGTATTTTGAAAGAGAAGTATGGCATCGAGGAAGTTAAGAGTGATTATGAAGATTGTATTGTACAATATGCTTATGATTCAGACGAATATTGGGAGTGTGCTATTAAACACGCCACTGGGCCAGAAAATCATCAAGCAGGATCGTGTAAAATGGGTCCGATAAGAGATACTATGGCGGTTGTCGATGATAAGCTTCAAGTTTATGGTTTGAGTGGTCTTCGTATAATGGATGCTTCGGTTATGCCTGTTTTAGTATCAGGAAATACTCATGCCACTTGCGTTATGATCGCTGAACGTGGTGTAGATTTTATAAAAATAAAATATTTAGGAAATAGTTCAATTTCGTTTGGTAATAGAGGAGAATATGAAGACGGCGGTTCATCAGGTATGCCACCTCCTACTAAAAAACCTTCTGGACATCATAAACCGCCACCATATTGGCCACCACCTCCACCACCACCTGGACATGGAAATAGGCCATGGCCGCCACCACCTCCTCATCATCATCATCACCATATGCATCCAGGTGGTTTCCATCATTTCCCACCTCCACCACATCACCGTCCACCCCCACCAGGTCACCCACACAGCCAAGATTTTCACGACAGATACGGACCACCACCATGGATGCCTAATCCACTAAATCAAAATACTAATCAAGCTCGAAGAGAATCGTCGGAAGAAAGCTCAACTGTAAAATCTTAAAACAATTTATTATAAACAATTACTTTAATTTATGTTACGTTAGGAATTTAATTGAAAGTACAAATAAAGTATTTTGATGAATTTTTGAAATATTTATTAAATTTTGTTGAATCGAGCAAATGAAGCGCGATAATATTGTAAGTGCTATGGGAAATAAGCTCAAACTAAACTAAACAGATGCCAATGGTGGTTAGTCTAGCAAGCGTAAGCTTATCCTTACGAAGAGCTGAGCTCAAGTTATCGTGGCAGTCCAGTCGGCTTAGCGGTTTTCGTTGCATTTTGTTGAAGCTTTACAAATGTTATGTGTTGCTGGTTACCATAATATAAGCCGGCGAGAAAATTCTTTTTAAAATCCGGAAATGAAAATCCAAAATGTATTACAGATATACGTTTAGAAAAATATTTCAATTTATTCGAATACACGGAAAAAAAACTTTTTTCACAACTAAAATCATTTCAATAATGTCAAATTAGCATACAAGGGAAATTAAGCACGCATTTAAATATTAAATGTCTTCGTTATGAATATAAATGGCTACAATTAAAATTTGATGGCTTTCTATTAATAATATTGTTATGAATTTATCAAATAGCAAATGTGAACAAGTCATTAGAATAGTCCTTTAAATGCGTTAGGATAATTTGTCACGAAACTACGACACGTCTAGATTCGCATGACTAATTAGTTGGAAGCTTTTGTTAGACATATTGAGACCACAAATGAACAAGCCTTTATTTCCACAATAAAAAATTCAGCACGATTATTATTATGAAAAGTGATTTTATTTGTTTATATTTTAAGTAACGAAGTAAATATTAAAGGTTAATGAAGCTAAACGCTTTTGTTGCTCGTGGCATTATTGAAAAATAAATTGAATCAAGTACGTGCCAACATTCCAAGATTTCTCACCAATGTTGCTTTAATTTTTCCTTTCCACCAAAGTATTATTTTTAAGGGTGTAAAAATTACTTTAAAGCCAAGGCGTACGAAACAAGAAGCAATTCGTCGATATAAAATCATTGAAAATATTTTCACCAAACAAACAGAAAATTGCACAAACTTTAAAATACTATAAAGTTCATTATTATTTCAATTCGGAAAGTTTGCGAGAGGAAAGAAAATTTTTATAAGTATAAAGTTTATGAAAAATTGTAATTTTCCAAGAGATATTGAAGTAGGTATTAAGTTAAGGTTTTCATTAATCGCCCAAGGTAAAAATTTGCTTTTAATTAAATTTCCGTTCTCGTTTCTTAGCAACTAAGAAAAGCTTTGTTAACATAAAATAACCGCACTAAGGAGACACACGCACAGGATTTTACTCTGGCTTGCCTGCGTAGTTTTAGCCTGGACAGGACTCGAAACTAACAATAGGTACTGTCATGTACTGTGGAGGTTTTTCTGTACACTGACGATGTACAGATTTAAGGCTTTTCATGAACAACAAAATTATTTTTGATTATTTGCCTGTTAACACGATAATTCTAAAAAATATTGTTTAAAATTTTGTATTGTGCGTTAAACCGTAGCCTAGCAACCTAGGTTCACACCCTTCTGGGGTATGAACACACCCCAGTAATTTTTAAGGTATAATACAGTGTAAACATACATATTTTACTATTTTTTGTAGATTTATATGTACTAAAATAAATGTGTTGAAGACTGAAAAATTTCTTATTTAAATTTAATCTAATTTTAATGATGCTATTTTTTTGATACAAGGATGACCAAAAGCCCAAAGCAAAATTTCGCTGACATTAGACTATGTTTTTAAGTTTTAAGAACGAGTAGTTGTACCGACCAAACTCATAATAAATGCTTAAAACGTATTTAACCTATTCAGGTATTTGTCAATAATTACCACCCTCTGGAACTTGGTGATGACATTTAAACCTTAAGTTGATCTCATCGTTGAATAAGATTCAAGTTCGTAAATTGTCTGCAAAAGTTGTCAAAAGGTCAAAAATTTTATCATCGAGTAAATAATTTCATAAAAGAAATTTTGAGAGATTTCTACAATTCTACAAAGTGTTTCAATGTTTTAAAAAAACTTTTGAGCATCACCTTTTGGAATTTCAGTAGAACCCCGTTATAACGTACCATCAGGGGCCGAAAAAATTGGTACGTTAAAACCGGAAGTTCGTTATAAAAACACAATAAATAAACAAAATATTAAAATGGGACCAAAGACTTAGACTTAGACTTAGACTTCCGTTATATCCGGAAAAACGTTATAAAGGGGTACTTTATAACGGGGTTCTACTGTATTTGGATTTTTTCCTTTGCTAAAGTATTTAGAGCTTTTTAAATCATTCCCATATTTGACTTATTTCTTCTAGCAGAAAATTGCAATCAAAAAAGAAAATTCGAAATATAAAAATAAAGATAACTTGGCAATCGTACCCCCCTTTTTATTAATTTTAAATGTTAAGGAATATTATTTATGTAGTCTATTTAAATACAGGGTGTGCCAGGGAAAAGTTTCACCTCAAATATCTCGAGAAAGAATAAAGATATTGACTTGGACCATTTCAAACATTTTTAAACCCTAAGCAAGAACCACCCTATCCCTAAAATCTTAAATGACAACATACCCTTTGTGATACATCTTCGAAAAGCTGAAAGCTATAGGAAAATGGAAACCGAAAAAATAACTTTTTTAGTTTAGTTGAAATTTTGACCACTTAAACTATTCAAAATTTGTCAAAATTGAACAACAGTATGGTTCGGATTTTCAGTTGCTGGTTAACCAGAATTTTCTCGTTAGATTTGTAATTTTATGGTTAAAGGTTTTTCAGTTGACGGTTACATTAAATTTTGATTACTACAACCATCAAACGTAACCAGGGATACATGTTTAAGTAACTACGATTTTAACCAGCAACTGAAAAACCGAGCCATAGACTTAGAAATTAAATATATGGGTTTTGTTTGAGGAAACAATAAAAAAATTATAAAACAGTAAAGCAAACAAGTCGTGGGCATGGGTTTGTTGGTAGATACGTGTGATGAATGGTAGAAAAGAAGGAATATTTGAATGGAACGCTCAAAAAGAAACTTAAAACTGATAAAAATGAGCAAATATAGAAATTGGTTAAAATCAGTTATTATTGGGGTCAAGTGAAATGATTTACTAACAGGGCTATGGACCCCTACCATTGATATTTTGTAAAGCTCCCCAAATACTTAGTTTCCCCATTGACTGTACTGTTCCCAAAGAAAAGCCACTTTTACACTCAGCCAATGTACTGTAGATGTAATATGCAGATCCTCCTAATCGATAATAAAAATAATATTTTCAAAGAGTTATCACCCAAAACTTGAGACGAAAAATAATATGTCATATTCATCGTCCAATTTTGAGGCAAAAATTTAAAATAAATTTTTTCCCGCGGGTTTCGTTTCCTATTAGGTAAACGTTTCCAAAATTTTCAAAAGAAATTCATTGTTTCAATAAAAATAAGACGTTAAATAATAAAACACTGTTCAAGTGTTCACCTTGCATTAGAGTTTGTTGTGGACTTTTTGAAACTCAATTTAATATTATTAAATTTTTTTTTTCAAAATTGGCAATTTTGAATCTTTAAGGGAACTGTGAACTCAATTATCTCCGAAACTAAGCAAAATGGGAAAAAATTTATTTTATATTTTCTGCTTAAAATTTGAAACTGAATAGGATATTCTATTTTTCGCCTCGAGTTTTGAATCACCTTGTAGTAAAAAGGCTAAACCTATAAAGCTTAATGATGGATGGTTTGAATGTTTTGTAAAACATGCAATTTGCACTTTGTTTGAAAATTTCGGTCCACTGCGTATATTGCAAGTTTGCAACGTTCTTCGGAGACTATATGAGTGTATTCATTCAACTTTTTTCAAGTTTCAAAATCGATTTATGAATAAAAACCCTCGACAATTGCTTATTTTGTATATGCTTTAATAATAGTCCTGGAATTAATTAATGGCGTTAAAAAAGGAGCTAAATTTGTATATGCTTCGTAAGCGGAATATTAAATTATTCACACTGTTAACGAAATTGTAGTTGAAATAAGTCACGAAGGCGAACATTTGATGATAAATTTTGTAAAAAATTATACATATTTTTCTAACCTACATTTGCAGCGAAAACGCATGTAAAAAAGTACAAGAAAAATTTCAATTTCGTATAAAAATCATGTTGTGCATGTTTTTGATGAACCACTTAATAAAATAACGCTTTGCTCGAGTTATAAAATATTTGGCGCAAAAAAATTATTAGAAATTAATTTTAAAGCTGTATAGAAATACGTAGCAAGTTGGTTTGATAAATAGCACAATTTTCTAAGCAGCTTTGTACACTTCACCGTATTCAGTCGGTTTTTGACAGATTTAATAAAATAGCTTCAATCTAGTTGAATGCACAAAGTTATTCTCTTTGGAAATATAAAATATAACTTACATACACAGACAGCTGTTACTGATGAAGTTACAAGAAAACTCACCTCCACCTGAAAAAGAAAAAAAAATTAATTAGAAAATAAACGTGGGGGATATCGGTTGAAAATTTTACAAATTGATAGTTTCCTTTTTTTACAAAAATTGTGCTTTCGTGTTAGTTTTTAAATACTTATCTTGCTTAACACCAGAAGCTTTCTAAAAACACATAAATTTTGTATTATAGCAATAAATTTATAACTTTTAAGCGCAACTTCGTACTTCACGTGTGCGCTCTAGCTAAATTTTCTAATAAATCACTTCACTATGAATAATGATTTATGGTTTTGAAATTGGAAGTTGAAATCACACTTGCAGCAAGATTTAAAATTGAGTGCGTGGAAGCAAAACGGTGGCAAGCGGTTTAGATTAGTTTGCATGATGAATAGCTTTCTAGTTTACGAAAATGACATATGAAAATGACCTGTTGTATTTTCAAAATGTCAACAACAGACGTGACTACATAAGCAATTGTACAATTTATACCTCAAATTTTTGATGGCTTGTCAAGGAAAAATGTATTTATATACGCCAACGAGTTTACAAGTTGCTCACATCTCAAAACTCAATTCAACTAAACATACAAATTCGAAATCACTACTACAAAATAGTTTTTTAAACTTCCCAAATTCAACTTTAAACTAAAATGTTTTTTTAAAAATAAATTCTAAATTTAAATTTCATATTTTCTTTTCTTAAAAAATACCAAATTTTGAGGTTTTTCTCAACTTGTAACGTTTAAATGTAACTTAATAAACATTTTCCTAAATGTAGCAGCTACCTTTAACAAAGAAATATTTTTAACCATAACTTTGAGTTATAAAAAAAGAACGTAAGTAAAATTTATTTTCTTAAATAAAATTAAAATTTAATTCGAGTATTTTAAAGAAAAATATTTGGACTTGCTAGGTTTGAGGATCACAAACAATAATAGTCCTACTGTAAATATAACGAATAAACGAAAAGGAAATTATTAAATAAATAAAAGCTACATAAGTCTAATAAACTAAAGGGTAGATTAAGAGCAATAATTAGAAAATACTTTTACAAGATTCTACAGAGCAATATGAATTTCTTTACCACTAGAATAGTGTTTCCCAAATTGTGGGTCGCGACTCGGCACCAGATCGTAGAAAAATTTTCGCGGAAAAAAATTGTAAAAACACAAAAAAATTTTTTTTACATATTTTGTTTAATCGTACAGTAATAATTATTAATATTATGGTAACTAAGGCATGAATAGAAGACACACGTTTACAGTACAGTAAAGAATTAATTTACGGTACTAGTATTGTAAAGGTTTTTTTATTGTTTTTGGGTGTCAATAAATAAAATCTACTGTTTATATGGTAAATTTATAATTAAAAAATAATTTTTTTTTGCAAACGTTTACACTACATTATGGGAAATTTAAATCAAAATTGAATATTTTATCACAAAGATTTAACAAAAAGTATTGTACGCAGCACGTACTGAAGGTATCTCTACAAGACTCGCAGACTTTCAGGACTCGCCAAGCGGCTCGTCATGAATTTTGCCTACTTAGCCTGTAAAGAATCACTTTTAGTACTTGTTACGTAAATAACTATTTTGAATAACTTCGCTTGCATCGGTCGGATCGGGATCAAAAAATTTTCGTTTTGTTTGTAATGAATCTCTCTTTAAAACTACCTGAGTTAAAATAATCTATATTAATTTCCTAACCTCAAAAAAAAATCAAAACTGCCGTCATTGGTGGGTCGTAGGTTTTTAGAGAGAACTTGAGTTTTAATTAATGTTATGGTGTGACACTTTAGGAAGTTGTAGCTGATATAGTAACAAATTCATATTGTAAGTTGGGTCAAAAAATATTAAGAACAACGGCTAAAATTTGCATTTTGGTTCCGACCAGCGGGGTCGAAGTTTCTTATCTAAAATACACGTTATTACGGAATAAAATTTTTTCTTCGACTAATTCGTGATCTAGAAAACTTAAACTTAGTAGATAATATAATCATGGACAAATGAACTTAGATTTAAAAAAAAACACTAGTATTTTAGGGGTTCAAAGTTAGCGCAACCCCCTGAATTTTAAATAACATCATGAATAAATTAATTATTTAATTACATGAACGCATAACTGGGAATTTTAACAACGTCGAAAAAAAATGACACGGTTTTTAAGTCCCGCTGTAGAACCGTGGTAGTAAACCGAACGCACATTCCTAAGCAAGCTTTTCTTTCGGAGGGCGGACTATACTTATACTTCACAATGAAAACATGTCGTAAAAGCGTAAGAAAATTGCGTTTTATTTTTTAGATTTTTTTAACTAAACAATAAAAAGGCAATACATAGGACATAGAATATATTAAACTATGTATTGGTATAATAAGAAACACGAAAACACCTGTATAGAATTAGAACTCAATATCAATGGAAAATAATCAAAGAAAAATAATGTTTATTTATAACGTGTAAAGAATTAAGTGGGTGGTTATTATTTCTTTGCAACTTCGCGGCGTACTTTTATTTTTTAAGCTGTCGTATTCTTCTCATGTTCCATATTATGTCTCCTGGACAATGCGACATAATGACCTATATCATGTAGAGGGTCTAAGATTCCCAAATTTTAAAATTTGACCAAACCTGTGGTAGACAGCTTGTTGAATGTGATTGTGAGTGGGATCCTCTTCAAGTTTTACCTTAAATTCTAGTATTAGTGTTAGTACATTTGATTTGCGTTTTTCCGAAAAACTATTGAGGTAACAAAATTTTTCATGGGTGGTACAAATGAGGTACAAAACGCATACCAAGTTTGGCGGCGATATGTCTTCATGGAGGTTCCAGCATTAAGTAGGAACCCCACATTGTGTTTGCGTTTTTCCGGAAAACTGCAGAGGTATAAAATTTTTCATCAGTGGTACAAATGGGCACAAATCAGGTACAAAACAATAGCACTATTGTTTTCTCATTTTCTTTTAGAGGGGTTCCTGCTTAATGTTAATATCAAAAGAAGCACAAAAAAAGTATAAGGCCGTTAAATGTTGAGCACTCTAAGGCCAGTAAAAAGCCGGTACAGAAGAAAGTGGAGATAAAACAATCGACACGTATAACATTCTGTAGCAGCATATATCTTTCTCTCTCTTCGTTCTAATAAGAAATTTATTTCAAAAATCATTTAAGCTTAGAGTAGGGTAAGTTAAGCATAGATAAAATTAGGTTAAGAGTAGCTAAGGTTAAGGATAGGTTAGATAAGGTAAAGGTTAAGGGTAGATAAGGTTAAGGATAGGTTAGATCAGGTAAAGGTAGGTTTGGCATAGGTGAATTTAGGTTAAGGGTAGGTAAGGTTAAGGATAGCTTAGATAAGGTAAAGGTACCACATATTTTTAATCAACCCTACCTTTAGCATATCCTAAACAACCCTACCTAACCTAACCTACCCTAAACTAACAGATCCATTGTTATTTATGATAAATATCTTCGTAAGTCTCACAGTATAGTGCAAAATTTCAGATAGGTAAATTTCAGCATGTAAAAGTAGCACACGCACGCGTGTTCAACTCAAAAGACTATTTCGTATTCAGTTTCAGTATTCAGTTTCTACTGTAGTTTAAATTTTCGGTAATTAAGGCCCGTTTGCACCGGTTCCCCTTAACTACTAACTACAACATAAATTTATTCTCCAGTAGACTTGTTAATGGGCGTATCCTAAGCAACGACTAGTTTAACTACAACTTAAATTTAACTGGAACTGGTGCAAATGGCCCTTAGTACCCTAAAATCTGGCCTACCATGTTTTTAGCTTAGGGCGTTACTATTCAAAAGAAAAAGCTGGTCGAATGTGCACAAGTAATAATTTTCTAGGTCCGTGAAGTTACAATAACCACTGTATCCGATTCTACTGTAACTTTGCTATAATTTAGTATTAATTTAGTATAATTTAGTACGCGCATTAAAAAATTTAGTACGCGCGTAGTTTCTGAGTTATGAGGGTTGCAAATGTGGTTATTGTAAGTTCACGCCTAATAACCACTTCCTCCGATCTTAATGAAACTTTGCTATAATTTAGTATTAATTTAGTATAATTTAGTACGCGCATTACAAAATTTAGTACGCGCCTAGTTTCTGAGTTATAAGGGTTGCAAATGTGGTTATTGTAAGTTCACGCTTAATAACCACTTTCTCCGATCTTAATGAAACTCTGCTATAATTTAGTATGAATTTAGTTTAATTTAGTACGCGCATTAAAAAATTTAGTACGCGCATAGTTTCTGAGTTATAAGGGTTGCAAATGTGGTTATTGTAAGTTCGCGCCTAATAACCACTTTCTCCGATCTTAATGAAACTTTGCTATAATTTAGTATTAATTTAGTATAATTTAGTACGCGCATTACAAAATTTAGTACGCGCCTAGTTTCTGAGTTATAAGGGTTGCAAATGTGGTTATTGTAAGTTCACGCTTAATAACCACATTCTCCGATCTTAATGAAACTCTGCTATAATTTAGTATGAATTTAGTTTAATTTAGTACGCGCATTAAAAAATTTAGTACGCGCATAGTTTCTGAGTTATAAGGGTTGCAAATGTGGTTATTGTAAGTTCGCGCCTAATAACCACTTTCTCCGATCTTAATGAAACTCTGTTATAATTTAGTATAAATTTAGTATAATTTAGTAAGCGCATTTAGAAAATTAGTACGCGCGTAGTTTCTGAGTTATAAGGGTTGCAAATGTGGTTGTTGATCATGTAATGTCCTTGTTGTATCGGATTATGCGAAATGCAGTGAAATGAATGCACCTTGGGCTTTGATAACGAAATAGAAATTTAACGTTGAAGAACTAAGAATTCTCCTTAGGCGTGTTCATGGATATTCAGGGGGCTTTTGACAATACGTCTACATTATCCATAGAAAGAGCGATGAAAGATAGGAAAGTGCATCCCACTATTATTAGATGGATCTCACATATGCTTAAGCATAGAGTAATTCACACTTCGGTAAATCATTGTACCGTAGCAGAAGTAAATCGAGGTTGTCCACAAGGAGGGGTGCTTTCACCATAGAGGTGCCTCGTAGTAGACAATCTTCTCAAATGTCTAGAGAAAGAGGGGCTAAACGTCGTAGGTTATGCCGACGACATAGCCATAACAACAACCGTGAAGTTTGGGGCTATTGTATTTGAAAGAATGCAAAGAGCCCTAAATCTTGTAGAGAAATGGTATTTAGAAGAGGGCCTGACGGTTAATCCGACAAAGACCTCGCTAATCCATTTCACAAGAAGAACAAATAAGACTGATGGTAATAGAAAGGTATACCTGTTTGACCTACCTCTGGAAGCAGTGGGAGAAGCCAAATACTTAGGAGTTATCCTTGATAGCAAACTAAGCTGCAAACCACACATAGACAGTATAGTTAATAAAGCTACAAGGGCCTTATGGACCAGTAGACGAACATTCGGCAAAACTTGGGGACTAACACCCCAGTTGACTTATTGGATATATACTGTAATGGTTATACCAATAATAACGCAGGTTCTGTGTGGTGGACAAAAACGCAAACAAAAACCTGCAAACTCAAACTAGGCAAAATCCAAAGATTGGCTTGCCGAGGAATTACTGGAGCGATGGGTACTACGCCTACAGCAGCAATGGAAACAATGCTGAACCTCCCACCCTTACATCTGGTGGTGAAATCCAAAGCACTAAGTGAGGCTTACAGGCTAAAAACTCACTCCTCCATAGGAAGAAATGGGCAAGGACATACCTCAATCCTAAGAGAGATAGAAGAACACCCCATACTTAGTATGGTGTCTGACAGAACAAGCAAAGCATATACCATCGAAAAAACCTACGGAATTAAAGTTCCGACTAGGGAAGAATGGGAATGCAAGGCAGTCAAATTGAATGGACTCGTATTCTACACAGTAGGCGCTAAAAACCAAACAGGTACAGTAGCTGGAATCGTCGGGAACGGCAACTTGAGGCAAGGGGTAGTCCTAAACCTCGGGGAGCACGTAACCGTCTTCCAAACAGAAATTTACGCCATCTCAACATGTGTGCAAATGCTGTTGGATAGAGGATATCACAACCAAAGAATCTTCGTTGTATCTGACAGCCACGCAGCCCTAAAAGCGCTGAATGCCTGTGTATGAGGTCCGGACTAGTAACGGACTGCATCCGCAGACTGAATGCGCTAGTGGGAACAAATTTTGTCAACCTGGTATGGGTTCCAGCTCACGCTAATATACCAGGGAACGAGAAAACTGACGATCTGGCCAAAGAGGGCAGCAAAATAAGACCCATTAGACCAGAACCCGCCTTTGGCATTTCTTATGATATGGCAAAGAGAGAAATAAAGTCACTTCTAGGGAAGTGGCATATCAAACACTGGAGGGAAACTCCTGGACAGGAACATTCCAAAGCTCTACTGGAGAAACCCTCTTACAAACGAACTTGCTCTCTACTTAGAATAAGCAGAGAGGAACTACAATTGGCAACGGCAATAATAACGGGTCATTGTCAGCTCGAAAAGCACCTGCATACGACGGGATTAGAAGAAGATCCACTATGCAGAGGATGTGCAGAGGAGGAGGAAACTCCAATTCATCTTCTGCTACACTGTGAGGCTTTCACTAGGAATCGTCACAGCATTCTCGAGAAAGAGAAGCTGCTCCAAAGAGAACTGCCTAACTTATCAGTAGGAAAAATTTTGGACTTCGTAAAAAGCACAGAACTCTCATAAAGGAATGCCAATCCGAGATGCACATTAGATCCAAGCGGTCGCGATGCAAGGAACCACTAGGGACCAACCTCCGAATACATTAATAATAATAAGGCTGGCAAAAGTTTTCGATTAATCGAAAATCGCGATTATTTGAATTTTAATAATCGAAGAATCGATTAATCGAAGAATCTCTTTATCGAAGAATCGAAAAGCCGATTTCTTAAATTTTCTGATCAAATCTAAAATCTAATCTAAATTAAATTTAATTAAATATATGGATGGATAATTCAAAGCACACTTCACCGCTTTATCGAAAGTTCGCAAAAAAATTCAAAATTGCAAATGAATTTTCTAATGCACGTACTAAATTATACTAAATTCATACTAAATTATAGCAAAGTTTTATTAAGATCGGAGGAAGTGGTTATTAGACGTGAACTTACAATAACCACATTTAAAACCCTTATAACTACGCTCGTACTAAATTTTTTAATGCGCGTACTAAATTATACTAAATTAATACTAAATTATAGCAAAGTTTCATTAAGATCGGAGAAAGTGGTTATTAGGCGTGAACTTACAATAACCACATTTGCAACCCTTATACCTCAGAAACTATGCGCGTACTAAATTTTTTAATGCGCGTACTAAATTAAACTAAATTCATACTAAATTATAGCAGAGTTTCATTAAGATCGGAGAAAGTGGTTATTAAGCGTGAACTTACAATAACCACATTTGCAACCCTTATAACTCAGAAACTACGCGCGTACTAAATTTTTTAATGCGCGTACTAAATTACACTAAATTAATACTAAATTATAGCAAAGTTTCATTAAGATCGGAGGAAGTGGTTATTAGGCGTGAACTTACAATAACCACATTTGCAACCCTCATAACTCAGAAACTACACGCGTACTAAATTTTTTAATGCGCGTACTAAATTATACTAAATTAATACTAAATTATAGCAAAGTTACAGTAGAATCGGATACAGTGGTTATTGTAACTTCACGGACCTTAATTTTCTTCCACTTATTGAAAATCGACTACTTTCGACCCGCGTATGAGGTTAGAAAAGGCTAATTTCCCAAGTAAAAGATTTCTTAAGCAGAGTTAGTAGCACAAAATTTTTTTTCATTTATGTTACAAATCTTGGTATTTTTCGAACAATAAGACGCACCCCTACTCCTTTTATTGAGAAAAATTGACAAAAGTAAAATGCTTTTGTGTGGTCCCAAGGTAGATGATACTTCTGGTACAAGTGATGGTAATAAATATTAATAATTGAAAGTTAGGAGTTTATTAATGTTTTTGTATAATAAAATTGTTCCATGAGTCTTATGGTCTGGGCACGAGACTCTGGTACACCAAGGTAAGTTTTGAATGAACTGTTTTTCTATTTTCTCTTAAAAGTTTTCGTTTTATTCCCTTAAAAAAATCAGTGCTTTATTTAATTGAAAATGGTCACATAAATATCTTCTGATGCTAATAAAATAGATCCAATCAACTGCCCAATTCAAATGAAAGGCATTTCTAATTGACATTATTTTTTCGGAAGTGACATAGCTCGGATAAGGGTCTGATATGAAACTTCAAGCTATACGCCATGTTCCATAACATTTCTCTATAATCATCAGATTGAAAGGCACATAGTTATTGGAGAGAATTAGGTACAAAACAAGTTAAATTTTTGTGAACAAATTAAATTTTTCTAATAAAAGTTTTTACCAATAAAACGAGTAAATTTGATATGATTTTGTGCCTTGACGTTGATGTTTAAAGTGTGGCACGACTTTCCTAATGCAATCAGAGCTGCCATTCATTAAACTTAACATTTCAGTGCATGATAATAATCGCTGTTCCATCTCAAGACTAATGAAATTCTGCAGTCGAATTTCTCAATACATATACACGATTATGCAAATTTGGCTCCTGGTAAAAGACTTTCAAAAATAGAAAGAGATAGAAAGTTTAGTACAAACGCGAAAAAACACTCGTTTTCTTGGCTTTCTTCTAGAGACCTCAAATTCTCTAAACTGACAACCAATTTAAATCACTCTCTACAAAATTTCAGCAATTTGTCTAAATTATACATTGGACTTGTTAAAAGGTGTTTTGCCCACTGAAGTTACATGCAAGCTATTTTAAACTGTAAACTGAAGGAGAATGTTTTATAATCCCTTTCCGAGTAAAAGTAGAGAAAGCTAGGGTTTGAAAAGACTTTTTCTCTTCCACAATTTTGCTCTGTGAAATTACACAAAAGAAAATATTATGAAGAATTAGACTTTTAGTCAATGCAGCGACCAAAGTCACTTTTGTTTATCTAGAGAAAATTGTCAAACTTTTCAAGAAAAAGAAAAAGAAAAAAAATAATACGTGAAGTTTCTAATGAGTAATGACCTCTAATAATAAATGTGTTGGACCGTTGGACACTTATATTTTTCAAGTATGTACTACAATAAGAGTCGACATAAAGCAAATACAGTCCACTTCCACCCTAGCCATGCATAAAATAAAATTTTTCCTTCCAAGCTTAAAATCCTAAATTTGTATTCCACTTGGTCATTGCTAGGTTATGTTAATTTTCAGAACGAGCTGATGCAATAATGAAGTACATATAAGTGCTCTTAACGTGTTTGTTAATGAACGATAAAATAGCTTAATTTTACATTATCAAACCATCTATAAAATTAGTCTTCAAGTTAATCCAATTATTAAAAATAATTAAGAAACTCTCACACAAAAGAGCACATTTGCCTTTGAATTAGTTTAAGTGAAGCTTTAAAATTTTTGCATTATAAAACGTTTCAATTAAAATATTTAAATAAAGTTTAAAAACTATTATTATAAAACTTACCATAAGTTTTAAAATTACAATTGTTCATATTATGTACAGGGTGTCTAACTTTACGATTCAAGAATATAGACAGAAAAAAGGAGGTAATGATACTCAGTGTAAGCTATTTGAGTGTTACCAAACAAAATTTAATTTAGTTTACTTTATATGAGATTGTACAGAAAATGGAAAAACTCGAATAAAGGCCCGTCCACACACACAGACTTGCCGTCCGGTTTGCAGGCCGCCTGTGCAGGCCGATTGCACAGGCCAAACCGGAATGCAAGCCTGTGTTGTAGACGGGGCCATAAGACCTTTGGAGAATGGAAAATAATTTTCATTTATTAAAACTTATTTTTCAGCTTAAATTTGTGAAATATGTTTAGTTTTCTTTATCTAAATTAAGCATCTTTGTCTTAGGATTGTTTCTCCAAGCTCGAGATTTTTGAGTGTAGGTAAAACCATTTGGCGAATTTCTTTCTAGATGTCTTAAATTGTTTAATAATTAAAACCCAAAGGACATTTGCTTTTAGAATTACAAAAATGTCATTTTGCTTTAAAACTAGAGCAAGACAAAAATAATTTTGATAAATTAAATCGATAGCAAATTAATACTGCAAAAATTGAAAACATCAAGGTTGAATAGATTATTACCAACGTGTCCGTAAAATTTTACACAAAATATAAATTTTTAATTTAACAATTCAGTGCAAATTTATGATTCATAACTTATAACTTACGTCAGGATTAATGATGAAAACCTCCGGGTAGATTCTGCTCTCCATACCAAAAATTATTAAACAACTTCCTACGTTACGGAAAATGAAAGTCTAAAACTCTTCACTAAAAAACCCGATCTCGAGGAAATACACGTGCAGCTAGGTTGGTTTTAATATAGCCAGAAAGTCTTAAATACAAAATGCACCACGATTTACAATTTAAACGAGGAAAACTCTTTAATTTAATTAAAAAACGTCTAAAACCGCACAACACTGAAAAAGTTTGAGGCACAACCACCAACAGCAGCGTTAAACACGAGTAAAAAAATTAATTTTGAATAATAATTGAAAATTTTCAAAAGGCACTAGTAAATTAACTTTAACAACAATAAAACATTCTTGTTTGAACGACGAATTTGAAATGATAGTGGTGAGTTAGAATCGGTAATCACGTACAACACTCGACAAATACTCGATAAGATGCACGTGCACAAGCAAATTTGGATTTTATAAATTAAATTTTTGTACAATAAAGGTCTATTCCCACACAACCGAGATTGATCCGTCACGTCACCGATCAGTCAAATGACTGAGACAGTGATTTTATTTTTCCCGGGCAAAATCTCGGAACCATGACTGATGAGTGTGAATGGAGTCATTTAAAAGCACGCTTTCGATAATTTTTATACCATTTTTGACTGACCGGAAACGTGACGTGACGGATCAATCTCGGTTGTGTGGGAATAGACCTAATTGGAATAATAATTTAATTAAGCAACCTTGAACGTATTTTTTTTTAAAAAACAGAAAAATTTATATACCGGGCGTAGAACAATTTTTTGTACATAAAACGAGAAAACATAATTTTCCTGAAAATTGTTATCCAACAAAAAGATTTAAATTTTGCAATTAAAACATTAGAAGAAACTTTTGACGTCACATTGATCTCTTTAATGGCCTGCCCACACACACAGGCTTGCTTTCCGGTTTGGCCTGTGCAGGCGACCTACACAGGTCAAACCAGAGTGTGTGGACACCGTTTAGACGGCCTGCGCAGACCAAACAGTAGCGTCTGGACAGCGTTCAAGTGGCATGTGCAGGCTGTCTGCACAGGCAAACTGGAAAACAAGCCTGTGTGTGTGTGTGAACGAGCCTTAAACCTGCGGGACACACACAGGCTGTGCAGGCTACCTGCACAAGGCAAACCGGAGCGCCCGGGCATTGCTCAAGCTGCCGATTTGGTAAAGTAATCAAAAGGTAAGCCTGTGTGTGTGGTGCGGCCCTTATAGTCGAAAATTGAAGCAAATGCAGCGTCTAGACATCTTTAAGGGGACCTGCAGAGGCCAAACCGGAGCGTCTGGACATTGCTCAAGCTGCAATGTCCCCCAAAAAGGCAAGCTCCCTGTAAAGGCAAACCGGAATGTAAGCCTGTATGTATGGATGAGCCTTAAGCCTGTGCCACAAACACCGGATATGCATCAGGCTGCCTGCATATCCAGGGCAAGCTCCAGGGCAAACCGGAGCGTCTGGACATTGCTGAGGCTGCCGGTTTGAGAAAGTAACCGAAAAGTAAGCCTGTGTGTATGGTGCGACTCTTATAGTCGAAAAGTGAAGTAAATCCAGCGTCTGGGCATCGTTAAGGTGGCCTGCACAGGGCAAACCGGAGCGTTTGGACATTGCCCAGGCTGTCGGTTTGATAAAGTAACAGAAAAGTAAGCCTGTGTGTGTAGTGCGGCCCTTATAGTCGAAAAGTTAAGCAAATCCAGCGTCTGGGCGGCCGGCACAGGCCAAACCAGAGCATCTGGACAATGCCCATGCTGCCAGTTTAGTAAGGTGTGTATGTGGTGCGGTTCTTACAGTCGAAAATTGAAGCAAAACCTATCTGGGAAAACGTAATAAATTCCAAGTTGATGGAGAATCATTTTAAGACTTTGTTTGCCAACCTTCTTCCATTAGTGGCCTATTAATTTTTCAATGTGAATTTTTGTGCTGTCACTCGTACTTACAACTCATTTCTCCTACATCAGAACTTACTTTCTTCCAGAATAATAGAATAATGTGGAAAAGATAAACTATTTCAATTATTCATAATTGTGCACTTAGCAAAATGTTAAAACACAACTGAAAATTTAATTATGAAAAGTAGATAATACTAACACAGCATCATAATGGCACTAATAATATCTATTCGAAATTTGAAGTAGGATGAGAAGTAGTTGAATTTTAAGCAACTTCTAAAACATAACAAGAAGTTAGCAGTTAGACGAAACTAAGCATTATTATTAAAGTTTTAAGTTGACGAAGTGATTTCTACTGTAGTTAGTCAATTTATTGTTTGCACCAACGATTATAAATTAAACTTAATTTATAAACTTTAACAATGCCTAATTCTAAATTCAAATAAATTGTTTTAAATGAAAGTGCCAAATACTTATCACATACTAAGTTTTGAAAGCAAACGCATATCAGTTCGAGTTGAGCAGTCAGGGAAAATTGCTTTTAACGAGATTACATTATGTTAATGCCAGTAACTATATTTCTGATGTAATCCATCTTAGATAAGTAGACATTAGACGCACACATGACTTCACATTCGGATGAATTTATTGTTTTTTGATTGGTTCTCATAGTACAACCCTTTGATGCGGCGATGAAAGCTTAAGGTCTGACGAAATTTTGTCTGACTACATAAAATTATTATTTAAATTATTTAAATAGAAGAAAAACAAAATAAGCTTGAAGTTAGTAAGTGGGAAATATCCAACTTTCAATTAGAAAAATTTAATAATTTAGGAAGGACCTTCAAAAGCGAACTTAAACTATAAGGTTTGTCAAGCATTAATGCCCTGTTGCCTCAGCTTCTTAAACCTATTGAAAGTCTGATTTGTAACTTTGAAATAAAAATTGATTTACCATTAGCAAAGATGTAGATGTAGGAAGCTTAGTGAAATTTATTAAAATTCTGCAATGAAAATATGCTGTGAAGGCTTGAAACAAACACCAGCAAGTGCTACGAAAAGGCCAACATAGTATTTAATTTATAGGCATTTGATAAAGTATACAATTACAGTAGACAAACCCTTGTTAAGAAAAGTACAGAGGCCCTTTCGTAAAGGGATCTAATAGTGGATAGTAAAAACCCTCAAATTAGCTCTAACTTGTATTAACTGTGGGGAAACTGTTTATTTCATTTTGAAACCTTAAAACTAAGAATTTATTACTACTGGGAACTTGTTTTTATTTTTAAAGACATCTACAAGACTAAAGTCACAACTATTTGAAATTACATTGGAAAAGTTATAGTTTCATAACAATTTTATTATATTATAAAAATTTCTTGGGCAAATATTAGTTTTAAAAGACTTTTTAATACTATAAATATCATTTTCAATACAAGAAAAAATTCTAGTCTCGAGCAGACTGGTAGGTGGTGGAAACTTTGTTGAAAAAAGCTGTAATTTTAAATTCTTTTTACATATCCACTTCCTCTAGATGTGCCATCGCATATTTTGGTGAATAAAATTACAAATAATCGATTATTTAAATATTATATTTTAGTAACATGATGTTTGGTAACATTCAGCATTACCACAACTCTTAAAAAATAAAAAAATAAAAAATAGAAATGCATGTAGCATTAAAACTGATAGACCTTGGGTCGATAAGAGAAAACAAGGGTGATCGTATTCGGACCCATCTTTTGGGAATAAGCTATTTGAGTGTCAGCCAACACGAAAATCTGCTTGGTTGCCCAAAGCACTGGCTTAAGGCCTCAGGATCCTTCGATGAAATTGTTAGAGAATGAAAA
The DNA here is from genome assembly GCA_963924605.1 of Malthinus seriepunctatus. Taxonomy (NCBI): domain Eukaryota; kingdom Metazoa; phylum Arthropoda; class Insecta; order Coleoptera; family Cantharidae; genus Malthinus; species Malthinus seriepunctatus. The sequence continues at coordinate 114,930,419 of OZ004600.1, read as the reverse complement.
AAGTAAGGAATAACACAGCATTCAGAATTTTCACATTTTTTTGTTCTCATAAAAGGAATCGACAATAAAATTTGGCTACTCTCTAGAATGGCGCTGTGAGCGTGGCTGCTGCACTGAAACTAACGTCTTAATGCTACACAACACACCCGCAAACATTCACTCGTAACTCATAAACGATATTTGGATTATCTGCTGGCAAAGTAACTATTTTTTACATAAAAAGTAAGATTTTACTATGGTACCTTTCTCAAGTGAGTTACTCGCCCTCCTCACTAGAGAGGTTTAGGTTTAGAAGTTTATTTTTAACAGTGCTTAAACCAGTGCTCTAGGCATCCTTCTCAAGTGGGTTGCCCGTCCTACCCATCAGAGAGGTTTAGGTTTTGAAGTTTATTTTTAACAGCCCTGAGGCATTAAGCCAGTGCTCCAGTGCTCTAGGCATCCCTCTTAAGTGGGTTACCCGCCCTCCTCACCAGAGAGGTTTAGGTTTAGAAGTTTATTTTTAACAGTCCTGAGGCTTTCAGCCAGTTCTTAAGGCCTCAGTGCTTAAACAATGCTCTAGGCATTCATCTCAAGTAGGTTACCCGCCCTCCTCATCAAAGAGATTTAGGTTTAGAAGTTTATTTTTAACAGTCCTGTGGCCTTCAGGCAGTGCTCAAGGCTTCAGTGCTTAAGCCAGTGCTCTAGGCATCCTTCTCAAGTAGGTTACCCGCCCTCTTCACCAGAGAGGTTTAGGTTTAGAAGTTTATTTTTAATAGTCCAATAGTCCATTTTTAAAACCAGTGCTCAAGGCCTCAGTGCTTAAGCCAGTGCTCTAGGCATCCCTCTCAAGTGGGTTACCCGCCGTCCTCCTCATGAGAAAGGTTCAGGTTTAGAAGTTTATTTTTAACAGTCCCAGGGTCTTAAGCCACTGCTTAAGGATTCAATGACTAAGCCAGTGCTCTGGGCAGTCAACCAGATTTTTGTGTTCGGTGGCACTCAAATAGCTTATTCCCAAAAGATGGATGTGAATACGATCACCCCGATTTTTCTTTTATAGGATACGGGACTATGAGACTTATGAGAGCCCTAGAAGTAAAGTTATTAATCAAAACTGCTCTATGATATCTAAAACCATTACCCAGAAATTGACCAAAAATCATAATTGAAATTTTTCTGCTCTAGTGACATGCTCAGAGTTTTTTTAATTAATACGCATCGGCGTCAGGCTCACGCACTTTCTTCAGGATTTATCGTTGGAAAATGAAACCTTAGTAAATAGATACAAAATTTATTAGTAGCGTACGCGTGTGCTCGAATTGCACCTTAAGGGTTAAAAAAGAGGAATTTGGGTTTTTCTTTACGTGATATGACATGTAACACTATTAAACTGAAAGAGAATTTTAGTTTCTTCAAAAGCAATAATCAACAATTATTTTTCATGGAGTCAGAATAATGAATATTATTTGACTTCTACTCGTAAGTCAATGGATGTTACTTACTAATGTAAGTGGTAGGAGTTAAATCCCTTCTACTGTTGTATGTATGTGTAAAAAAGTACAAATGTTAAAAAATAACTAATTTTCTAAGAAAAAGTGTATTTTAGACTAGTATTGAGTTTTCAGTAGCGATGAGTAGCTACTCGTATGTATAAAATTTTATTTAAAAAATGTACAGCACAAAACAAATATAACATAGTTATTTGTCAACACTGAATAGTTAGTGAATGCACTTAGTTTTGGAAGGTTAAAATTAATTGCTGAAAATATTAGCTCTTTAGCGTAACTGACACTTAACACTAGGAAAAAAGTGAATAAATTTACATGATATGATGCACAAATTAAACCAAAAAGATTTATAGTAGAAACTCTGAAACTTTATAACGGTTTTAAAGAATTAAAAATTTAGTTTTAAGATAGTTGTAGGTACCCGTTGGTATTAAGTGAATAGTTCAGATATCGAACGAATTTATTTTTCATTTTCTGTAAGGTTATCTCGATTATTTAAAAAAATGGAGAAAAGTTGAAAGAGGAAATAGTAAAAAAATTAATATTACTTTGAATTGGCCATAGAAAACAGCAATTTTTTGGGCGCTTAAACTTTTTCATATTTTCTACAATAACCAAAATCTCTGCAGAGGATATTAAATCACCCTCTATCATTTAAAAAAAACCGGTCCGCTAGTCTACCAGGGTGTATTGATATTTAGTTAGCCTAGGCTAAGTTCCTTGAATAAAAGCAAATCGCGTTACTATAGCAACAAACAACAACTTATTAGAAGTGTTACCCATCATATAGCTCACATCCAGTTAGACATAAAGAAATTGCAGCAAAACGAATTCGCAAAAAGGTGAATGTTGGCCAGAAGCGAGCAAGGGTGGAATTGTCGAGCTCAATCTGTGCTCGTTTTGAAGAGGGTTCCTTCTTAAGCAGGATTATTACCATGAATGGAACTTTGGCACATTTCTATGATCCAAAAACAAAGCAGCAATCTATGATGTGGAAGCATTCTGGTTCTCCAAGGCCGAAGAAGTTCCGAGTTCAAAAATCTGCTGGAAAAGTTCTTGCCTCAGTTTTTTGGGATCTTTTTGGAATCTGGCACCCTCGGGCTACTATTTCTTCCTTCAAATCAAAAAGAGCCTGAAACGTCATAAATTTTTTCGAACTACGATGTGACAGACACCGTGGAGAGCTGGTTTGCAGAGCAAGATAAAAATTTATATTTAAAAGGTTTATAGTGTATAGTGTAGTCAACGAACCAAAATTTATCCTGATTTTTTTTGTAACAGCGAGTTTTTTTTCTTAATCGGTCGAAACCATTTCTCTGAGTCTGTGTATAAAATATCTCAACCCAATTTTGACCGGAAGGCCCTTATTTTTCGACTTTACTGTAAAATTTTGACTTTTTCAAGTTTCCGTTTCACTATTTTTTGAATAACTTTGCTTGTATTGGTCGGATTGGGACCAAAAAATTTTTCTTTTGTTTGTAATGAATCTCTCTTTAAAACTGCCTGGGTTAAAATAATATATATTAATTTCCTAACCCAAAAAAAATGCAAAACTGCCGTCATTAGTGAGTCGTAGTTTTTTATAGAGAACTCGAGTAATAATTAATATTACGGTATGAAACTTTAGGAAGTTGTAGCTGATATAGTAACAAATCCATATTGCAAATTGGGTCCAAAAATATTGAGAACGAAGACTAAAATTTGCATTTTGGTTCAAATTTTCTAATTCATATTTGTTGTGAGCAATTGGTGGTATTGTAATAATTCTGCCCTTGAAATGTTAGAAATTTAATGGTCTTTCAGATGAAACCAAAGACAATCACATTAGACCACGTTTTCTTCCGATTTCGTTGAAAAGAAAAATAAAACTTTTCAACAATTTACCCCCAAAACCAATTTTAGTGGTCGAAATGGTTGACTTTAAAATCAGTTTTAATGTTCAAAAATAGTTTATAGGCGTTCTTTATGATTAATTTTCAAAAATACGTAAAAGAAGAATTAAATTTCGACCATAAAATTGGTTTTGTAGACAAACAGTTAAAAGATTATCTTTTTATCTTCAAAGAAATCGGAAGAAAAAATGGTCTGATGTAATTGCTTTTTGTTTTCATCTGAAAGAGCATTAAATTTCCTACATTTCAAGAGAAGAATTATTGGGATACCACCAATTGCTCACAACAAATATGAAAAAGAAAATTTGAACCAAAATGCAAATTTTAGCCGTTGTTCTTAATATTTTTGGTCCCAACTTGTAATATGGATTTGTTACTATATCAGTTGCAACTTCATAAAGTTTCATACCATAACATTAATTAAAACTCAAGTTCTCTAGAAAAAACTACAACCGACAAATTACGACAGTTTTAAATTTTTTTGGGCTAGGAAATTAATATAAATAATTTTAACGCAGGCAGTTTTAAAGAGAGATTCATTACAAACAAAAGGAAAATTTTTTGGTCCCGATCCGACCAATGCAAGCGAAGTTATTAAAAAAATAGTGAAACGGAAACTTGAAAGTCAAAGTGTAAAAGTCAAACTTTTACACTAAAGTCGAAGAATAAGGGCCTTCCGGTCAAAATTAAGTTGAGACATTTTATAAACAAACTCACAGGAATGGTTTCGACCGATTAAGGAAAAAAACTCGCTGTTACGAAAAAAGTCCGAAAATCAGGATAAATTTTGGTTCGTTGACTACACTATTAGGGATGTTAGAAGTTTTACTGTAATAAACGTATTTTATTAAGAGGAGATTATGTAGAATAATAAATTATTGTGGGTTTGAAATTTATGTTGTTTCTATAGTAGACTAACTACATATCAATAGCCTCGTATGCTGGTGTTTAGACCAGTACCAACCAGTACTAAGTCTTGAAAACTGGCGACAACTTGACAACAGCCAAGCCTGTGCTGTGACTGTCGGTCATATGAAGTAAGTTTTGGTCTAATCGCTATATCAACGTTCCTAAACCTTCTGATCCCCTATTATTTTTCCCTATACAGTGAATACCATTAACAACGCAACATAGCCAACATAATGTCGATTGTAAGATATTGTTACAGTTCGTTTATATGACAACCTCTGACAGCAATGCTAAATCGCGTTCCATTTAATTTGCAACACCAACATGCAGTAAATTAATTTTAGATAACAATAATTATAAAAATCGAAATTAGACGATCTCAAAAGTTGGTGTAAGGCTTTCTCATAGGTTTAATTTAAAAATAGCTTTATACGCATCATTAGGCCAATTCTTTTAGGATTGAAAGAAATGAAAAACATTAAAAATACGAGGCTTATCGTTTTCAAAACCATCAGAAACTTACACAAAGAGAGGAGGAAACGCTTACGGACTTTTGCTTTCCGACGTTCGATTTTTAAACATATTATTTACGGATGAAGCAATAACTTTCAATTTACGTGAAGAGGTAAAATCACCAAAATTTTAGATACTGGAGCAACTGCACCTGCATCTTACGTCAAGAAGCCACAGACCCTAAAAAGTGAATGTTTGGGCAGGTTAATAGAAAATGATATAATAGAACCATTCTTTATTAAAGGTAATTTAAACGAATAAAAATATTCTTCTGAATAATAGAATTATTTCTCGTGAGAATTACATTTGAATATGGATGAAATCTAGTTTCAGCACTACGGGCCTCCACCTCACTACACAATGGTAGTACGAAATTACTTAAACCAAATTTTTCTACGTCGTTGAATAGGACGAGGGGGTAAAATAAATTGCCGTCGCGACCTCGTTTCATCGATAAATAATAATTTATTTAAAAATCCTGTGGGCTATTGTTGATCCTTTTGACCATCGGAAAGCGTTCCATAAGCCAAAGTCCATAAGCGTTTCCTCATCTCCTTGTATAAGTTGTGGTGGTTTCAATAACGATACCTAAGACTTGTATTTTTCACGTTTTTCATTTCTTTCAATCTTATAAAAAAATATTTTGGTCTAAGAAGAGGTGTAAAACGTGAAGTTTCTCAAAGAACACCTACGAGAAAACTTTGACACCAACTTTTGCGATTGTGTAATTTCGATCTTTAATAATTATTATCTGAAATTAATGAACTGCATGTTGGTGTTGCAAATTAAATGGAACGCGATTTAGCATTGCTGTCAGAGGTTGTCATATAAACGAACTGTAACAATATCTTACAATCGACATTATGTTGGCTATGTTGCGTTGTTAATGGTATTCACTGTATATTCCCCTATACTCGGTTGAAAGAGTCTACAGGGTGTTCTGGTGACTTTGTTACAGTGTTTTTAGTGTATAAGGGATATTGCAGTAATGAAGTCGTTTTGGACAAAATATTATTTGGAAAAGTTATATTATTTGATCTTCGCTATACTTTTCATAACTTTCTAATATAGTCATCAGAACACCCTATACAATATCATAAGCATTCATGTTTTTCAAAATTATTAGAAAACTGATTTCTATTGAATTTTACTGTAATATTTTGAAATTTGAAATTCCAAATAAATTTTTACATTACACATGTAACAATTTAGGTACTTCAACTGACATGAGAAAACTTGAACCCGGAATTTATAAAACTGTAAGTTCGTTTGTCGGTTGATATCCATTTAGAAGTTTCCTACAGACAATAAATTAAATTTGTTACTTACACAGAGATGTGTTACAAAGCCATCAAACATCCTTATTTAACATTAACCATAAACTAATTAGCAAAATGCCTTTGGCAGACTAAATTATACTGTTGACGATTGACAATTAATGAAAACGTTAAATTATATAAATAATTATTACAAGTCATCTCTTTAAACGTGGTTCCTTCTTGAGTGACTTAAAATTATTTCTTTTTTGTACTTTTTCCCTTAATTTCATTAACATTTTAATTAATAATTTTAAAGATGTAAAAAGTTCAATTAAGAGTGTTTATTTTGCGCATAATTTTATGTAAAAAATTAAAAAAACATTTTAGATGTTAAAAAAAATATCTTCGTTGATCGTCTCGTCGCGTTCTCCTCATTAAATCACTGATTCCATTTTTGTCGTTTAAATATTCAACGCTAAGGTGCCACGAGTCATTCATATCAGATTGCGGACCTAAGGTATAACAATAAATGCCGGTACAAAAAATGGGGTAAATTCTCTAGAGAGCCGCATAACTTTAAATTTACATATTCTTGAGACAAGATTTAGCATACGTAAATATATATTATATACGATTTTTCATTTTAAATGTAACAAACTGCATTGAAAAAAAAACTTTTTTTAAACTTGTATAATCGATGAACTTAAAATCGATGGCTTTTTAAGTATTTGAGAAGGGTTCAAAAAGTCTTTTTGTGAGAAATTGTTTGTTTTTATTTTTAGATTTTTCTTTAGAGAATAAACCGTACCAGTGGGGACACGGTTTTTCTTCTTTACTTTAATTTTTTTTTCATTTTGTGGGAGGTTTTGTAAACGACGTTGTAAAAGTTTAATAATGAAAGTATTAAAAATTCATTAGTATTAGCGGCAATTAAAAGAGTAACTTCTTTACTCAAATTAAAGATTTGACCACAAATAATTTCTAACACTAAAAACCCCAAGATGTATGACCGGATTCAGAGGCCAACAAAAAATAATTATTAATTTTTAACTTGCTTTTGAAGCCATTTTTCAGAAATATTCTAATTTAATATTCATGAGGTAAACATTCATGTACATATAAATAGATCTTGAGGAATAGTTGGGATGTTTGGAATGGATTATTTATTATTGAAAGCAGGCATTTTCGAAACGTTCCATTGCTTTACTACATAATTTTCATTAGCGATAGCAACATTAGGGGTGACATCATCGTTATTATTTGTTTGAATTTTTTCAGATTTTGAAAAAGACAATTTAGCTGTGTGTGTATAGTAGCGAGTGTGTACTCACCCGGCCTTCTTTTGGAGTGTGTGGAGACACTGAACCAGATATCCAAAGATAATGTCCTTAGCCTTAGCTGGGCCAAAAAACATCAAATAAATGAGGGTAACAAAAAAGCAGATGAGCTGGCCAAGAAAGGTTCGAAAAGTCTTCCCTGTGGCCCTGAACCAATCATAAAAGCAGACTTAAAAACTGACAAAGTCCTCCTTAAGGGTTCTTAAAAACAAGTTTAAGAACCATGTTCATTTAATACACATTACAAGATGGACAAATAATGCAAGCTGTCGCCAGAGCAAAAACTCTATACTAGCTCCTTCCAGAAACCTTGCAAACTACTGTCTAAAGCTGTCCCGAGTTAATCTACGAACAATAATTGCAGGGATACTCACGGAACACTGTCGGCGAAATAAGCATCTTCACACACTCGAAATAGTAGATAATCCCAGATATCGAGTATGCGATTACGAAGACGAGACCGCTAACCACGTGCTTTGTCAGTCCAGCTTTAAAGTTTACAAGACGGTTGTTGGGGGACAACAAAAAGGGGTTGTTGGGTTGGGCGCCCCGAATAAGCGTCACTCCTCTCGCCAACGTTCTGGAGTACATCCTTAAAGTGGGATGGCTTAGGACCTGATGAGCCTGGAGAGACTGCTTGAAGGTTGTACAATGGATTCAAACAAATGGCGTAATTTGCTGGGAGCTTGCTTCCCTTCCACTAATAATCCAGAAAACAATTTAAGTTTAAAGCCTATTATTTACTTGAACAGTGATCTGGTACAAGCTGTATTTTTGTTGGACAAGAGATTAATCTAAAGGTTCATCCACAGGCCTTTCCTTCTGGTTTGGCCTGAGCAGGCGGCCTAAACGCTATCCAGACGCTCCAGTTTGGTCTGTGCAGACTGCCTGAACGATGTTCAGACTCTCCCGTTGGACTGCACAGTACACAGGCCAAACCGAAAGGCAAGCCTGTGTGTATGGCGCAGGCTTAAGAGTCTAACCCAACATCAGAATTTTTTTTTGTCTGATTGCATGCTTAACGTCACCTCCAAAGCACAGGTGTGCATATCTTTAGATGTCTTTTTATTTTTTAGAATTTGCAAACAAGCATTTTGACACTGACACTGACCATCCTTGATGAAATGTCACAAAGACACATCTCGATACTTTAACATGGTTTTCAAATATTAGCAAAATACACTCATATTGGCTCAGAGGTGAGCGGGGAGGGGGCAAGGCACGCCTGTGAAGGGTTAAAGTGTTATTTTTTTACCCTTGCGGTTAAAATGACGCTTGTTCTACTTTTGGAGTTCAAAAAAGATGTGCTATAGAAAAAAATTACGCATCTATAAACACATCGACTTCTAGGCATTTTAAGTATACCAAGTTAAACCAGGTTAAACTCCTGTGAGCACGGTTTCCAATTATGTGTTTAATTTGTCTAAGATTTTGCAAGGACTTGTAAATGAATAGAAGAAAAGTGTTCAGAGGGTGTGAAACGATTCAAATTCCAAATTGTATGAATAATAAGCACCAGCATTGCTCATGAACTATCATCGTATCAATTTTCCCAGCTGGTGAACTAGCACAAAGTAGTTTTCAATTTAGTCACATCAAAGTCGAGAATGCAATTTCAAAGGTAGTGTCATTATGTATATTACTAGCTTTAGGGCGCGACCACAGTTTCGTTATTTATCATGTACCTGTACTACAAAGGGCATCAATCACAAACCACCACTTTTTTAAACAAAGTAATTAATATGCGTGGTTGCATAATGTAACACAGAAAAATAGAAATATAAAAACAGCTAACATACCTTCCTACAGGGCCCGACAGTGCAGTAGGAAAAAATTGTTCTTAGCATTTTTATTATTTAAAATTAGCCTTGTGAGATCCTGCAAAACTCAGTCGGACATTTCGGAGCTAACACGTGGGTAATGGAATCTACGTCTTCATGCAGGCGGAACTTCGGAACACTTTTGAGAAGAAGAACCTTAAAAAAAATAATTTTTTTCTTCTAGCCCAGAAGTCCTAATTTGGCGGCGTATCACTATTTTCTTTGAGGTATACTCAAAAATAAGGTTTTTAGCATCTACGAACTCCAAGCATTTCTGAACTCAAGTTGAACATTAGAGAAGAACTTGGGTGAGATTAAATTTAAAATAAGTAGTGAGAAACCTACGATTAAGTTTGCAGGACTGGTAGGTCAAAATGGTGCCCTTCTCAAAAGATCTATTTAAAAATAAAATTGAATAATAGAGTTTTCCACTCTACTGTTAAAAAGTTGATTTGTTTGTACGTTTAGTTGTTGGTATTGAACCTTTAAATAAATAATTATGACCATTACGTAAATTAAAATTAAATCAATAGTTAAAACTAGTTATAACACAAAAGCTAATAAATCCAAATTTTATAAGGTAGTTCTTAAACCCAAGTGTCAACAACTAGATAAAGCCTTAATAAACTCTATAGACGGTGTAGAGGACTATCCTCTTATATAAGATAATTTAAAGTTGGAACGTGCCAAGAATTTTTAATCGATTTTATTGAAAGATGTTGCATTATTATTTACTAGTTTGTGTTTCGTGTTGGTATTCGCTTACTTAGAAGGGTTTAATTATCCTCGAAATAGTAGAGACACCGTGGGAAATACTGAATACTTAAAAATAAAATCCTCCAACGCTCTTTAAAATACTATGAAAAATAAATAAGCAAGGGTGATGTTTATATTACTGTTATTGAAGGAGAAAATTGACAATCTAAATTAAGTATTCGTGACAGCTTTCGAATTACAAAATTTTAAATTAATTCGTACTCTAAATATCAAAATTTTATTCCATTGAAAGAATTTTACAATCGCACATGGGATTCGTGCAAAACCAGCGGAATAAGTAGAAATATTTCAAAAGCGAATCGATTGAGCACAAAACACGACACTTACAACGGCTAAAATGATTGAATATTTTGTGAATAAAATTTTAAAGTTTGCATTAAATATAAAATCCAACATAGCATAAAAAGTAAAAACAGGGGCGTCCTGGTCACGATAGATATTGGGCTCTCTACTCTTCAACTCGTTTCCTTTAAATTAGTATTTTATATACAGGTTAGTACTCTAAATAGGAAGTGTTTGTAGTTAATATATGAAGTAATGAGTTTTAAAAACAAACAAGAATACTCATAATGTTCTTAAATTAATACAAAGTATCAAATTACTTATTTATAACTGTTAACTATGTTGCATAGGGTTTATATAATTAAAGCGTCGCATCGTGTTAATATTTTCATGACTTGAGCACTTTAGGTGTACCATCGTTAGTAAGAGTGGATGCTGAAAAAGAAATGTACTGGGAGCCTCAGGCCAAAGATGCTCCAACCAGTAGCAGGGGACACAGTAAGCTTGTGCAAAAAAATAGAGACTAAAAAATCTATATTGTGCAGTTTAAAAAAAGGAACTGTGCTTTAACTGCTCAGAAAATAATAACTTTTTTTTCGCTAAAATTGTAGAAAAGATCGTCTCATTTAATTTTATGTAAGGTTTTATTTTTCCAAAGTTACAAATAACCCCTCTATACGCTGGGGCCCTTTTTGGAAACGCACGCTAGATCAATGGCCATAACCCTCTTTAAAAATTCCTAAAATTGTTAATCTTGAGGAATGGAAGACCGTTAAGACTTTAAATCAAGCATTCATAAGGCACTGACTTTAATGAGGAACATATGGTCCGCCTCAACTCCTTGAATTTTGAATGGGCTGTAAAAAAACTACTAATAGAAAGGGTATGTGAGAAAAACGGCTCAAAGAGGTAGGTCCATTATTACGGTTCACAGGATGATGAAGAATCGTCTGATCGTTCATTCATAGGGCATTGATTTTAATAGGAGGTGGAGGCCTCTTCTCAACTTCTGTTCTATTTTGGATTTTCTTTATAAAATAGGTATTTTACAAAATGATTTACAGAAATATTTGTGAGCACAATATAGTTCCAAGAGGCCCCACTGCATTGGTTCTCAAGATCATTGCCTATATGTTGCCTATATAGAAGATTATTCAGGCCATTAGAGCTCCTTATGAAGAAGCTAACTAAAATTTAATGACTACCCGACTCTCCGTAATACTAACACGCCCTCTGAACAGCACTAACTCAACTAGGAAGCATCCTATGTACAGACAATAGTTCCAAGAGACGCTTGCTTACGGTTAACATGGCGATTTCTTTATTAGAAGAATCCTACAGTCATTAGAGATTCTTGTGAAGAAGATAACTACCAAATTCTCTTTAATGTTTAATACCAGCACACCCTCGAACAACACTAACTCAAATAGGAAGGTTCGTATACTCCTCACTACATAGTGCATACGGTTACCAAAATGAGTCCCTGATTAAAAGAATCCATTGGCCATTAGAGATCTTTGTAAAGATCTAGTTCCAAGAGGCCCCACTGCATTGGTTCTCAAGATCAGTGCCTATATATTGCCTATGTAGAAGATTATTCAGGCCATTAGAGCTAAGCTAACTAACATTTAATGACTACCCGACTCTCCGTAATACTAACACGCCCCCTGAACAGCACTAACTCAACTAGGAAGCAGCCTATGTGCAGACAATAGCTCCAAGAGACACTTGCTTACGGTTAACATGGCGATTTCTTTATTAGAAGAATGCTACAGTCATTAGAGATTCTTGTGAAGAAGATAACTACCAAATTCTCTTTAATGTTTAATACCAGCGCAACCTCGAACAACACTAACTCAAATAGGAAGGTTAGTACACTCCTCACTGCATAGTGCATACGGTTACCAAAATGAGTCCCTGATTAAAAGAATCCATTGGCCATTAGAGATCTTTGTAAAGATCTAGTTCCAAGAGGCCCCACTGCATTGGTTCTCAAGATCAGTGCCTATATATTGCCTATGTAGAAGATTATTCAGGCCATTAGAGCTCCTTATGAAGAAGCTAACTAACATTTAATGACTACCCGACTCTCCGTAATACTAACACGCCCCCTGAACAGCACTAACTCAACTAGGAAGCATCCTATGTGCAGACAATAGCTCCAAGAGACACTTGCTTACGGTTAACATAACGATTTCTTTATTAGAAGAATGCTACAGTCATTAGAGATTCTTGTGAAGAAGATAACTACCAAATTCTCTTTAATGTTTAATACCAGCACACCCTCGAACAACACTAACTCAAATAGGAAGGTTCGTATACTCCTCACTGCATAGTGCATACGGTTACCAAAATGAGTCCCTGTGATGAGTACCCTAAGACTTTAAATCTAGCATTTATAGAGGACTCTGTCATTATTAGGAGGTGGAAAAGGCCGGGTCTCAACTCACTTTCTGTTTTATGAGCACAATGGCTCCAAGAAGCCATATTGCATAGTGCATACGGTTACCAAGACGGGCCCCTAATTAAAAGAATCCTTTGACCATTAGAGATCCTTGTGAAAGAGATAACTAAAATGTAAGAACTACCAGACCCTCTTAAAATATTAGCACGCCCCTGAACAACACTAACTCAAACAGGAAGGTTCGTAGAGTAATTATTGTTATGAAGCGACACCAAGACTTTAAAGCTAGCATTTATTATAGAGCACTGGCATTATTAGGAGGTGGAAGAGGCTGAGCCTCAACTTATTTTCTATTTTATGAGCGCAATAGGTCCAAAAGGCCTCACTGCATAGTGCATACGGTTACCAAGACTCTTAATTAAAAGAATCCTTTGGTCATTACAGATCCTTGTGAAGGAGATAACTAAAATGTAACGACCACTTGATCCTCTTTAATATTAGCACGCCCTTGAACAACTAACTCAACTAGAAAGCTCAATGTGGTCAAGATTTTCACAATTCAAACTGTCGATTTACACTACTCTTTTAGGATTGAGAAAGGATTGTTTCTATTCATATTTAAATTCGCTCTTGGATCCTTTTTAAAAGCAGTCGATTTTTGATAAAAACAATATTCTAGGGCATATCCAAATACGTTAAGAGAAAATTGAAGTGAAGTATAAAAGAGAAACACACCATATTATAGTTTTAAAATAAAGCACTCTAGTGAATGAAACAGACGATAGGTATATTGAAGTTACTAGTAGATCTATAAGCTACATTTAAAAGCTTGTCACATAGAAAATAGACGGATCAAATACAAATAAAGAGGCACTTCAGATCTTCTATACATTCTATGTCCAATACAATATAATAGGATTTTGAAACACAAATGCTAGTTGATATTGATTCCCATCTATTTGAACATAAAATTGAAAATTAATTGTTTGTAGACTATCACTACAAAACTACTCGTTCACATATGTTAGGTTGCATGTATACACAACCAACATTTGATTATGCTAAAACGCAATACAAATGCAATACAATCGCTTTGTACGATGATGTAAAAGCATACATTTGATTAAATTATTTTATATGACAAATCAACCTAAATTTAGTTACTACCTTCGTTGAAGTAATTTTTCAAAGAAAAGCTATTCACATCAATGGTTCGTTTTCATCCCTTACCAACAGCCACTGATTAAAATGAAATCAACTTTAATACAAACATATTGCCGAGCAATATTTAATTCTTAAAAAAAAATAGTTAAGATTAAGTAGCTTTAATCTAATGGGCTTTGAATCCGGTCAAGGCGAAACTAAACCACTTTTCTAACTCCAAAGGATTTTTTAACACGCACTTGTAGTATAAATTTCATCTAAATTTCCAAAAGCAAATAGGAAATATATTTCGATTAGGATTTTGAAACTACGTAATTGGAAAAATAAATTATTAAATTTTCTTGTTTAAAACATTCATTCGTGATATTTGGATAAGAACGTCATCTTAGATATGAAAAACTTAAAAAGCATTAACGATATGTCATCAGAATCTCATCTTAAAAACCAAAGCAATTTCCTACATACGTTAAGCCCTTAATGTATTCCTCAATCCGGGAACAGAGGCAGACACAACTGCAGCTGGAATTCCTTGATGTGTTGGGAATACTTTAAATGAGGCTTTTGCTTTTTATGTTTTAAAGAGAAAAAAAGAATGTTTATAATTTTATTAAATTTATTACTTTTAAAGTTTTATTAGATTTACTTGGATTTTGATACGGGGGTAGTAAAAATGCAATAAAGTTGAAATTTATGATGGTGAAGATACTTTAATTTTTTATGAAGTCAATTCACTCGAGTCTTACTGAAATTACTCCATTAAAATTGTCACAAGATAGACATTTTCCTACTATGTCAATACTTTATTAACGAGTAATTTATTATAAATAGAAATTATTTTTAATCACTCTTCTGTAAGTGCAGTAGTCGAGAATGCATCAGTAGAGGTTTGATACATTATTGGCGAATTTTACGAAAATAGGTTTATCTGAAAAACAAAAAGAGCGACAAACTTAATAGATAAGAATTATTAAAAAGGCAGCTCTTCAAGTTTTAATTAAATTTATAACTTCAGCCACTTCAGTTAAAAAAGGAACGATTATCAAAGGAATTGTCAGAGAGTTAAATTTTTTCACATGTCTTCTTACTAATCTAAAAGTTGAATAAACCATTGCATAAATTTCAGCCCTCAGTAACATTTTGTTACAACTTACAATATTATTAGTGGCTCAACAATAATAAATCCAAAACTCTTACAAAATTTAAAAAACTAACCTTTTTCTAACTGAACAGCGAGAGGGTGATTAAAACTACTCTAAATTCCAAAAAGCCCAAAATTTAAAAATCAAATCAAGAAAGGAACACCAATGTTCAACAACGACTTCAAAACGGTGGATTAAAAGTTTAAAAATATGAAATTAATTTATTACACAAGGCGACAAATTTAGAATTGATAATTTTTTTATGGATTAAACTGTACTTAATCGAAAGGGTATGCATATTGAAGTTCAAAAATAAAAAAAAAAAATTTTTTTACGAGTTGTTTTTGAGATAATCCACAATTTGTGATTTTTTGACCATCTTTTGCCATTTGTTTTTCTCAAAAACTTCTAAAGGATACTCAAAAATTCAAAGTTTATGTTAAAGAAGAAACTTCAATCTTCCCAGAAAAAATTTTAAAATTTTTGAAAAAAGTTCTAAAAGTTCAAAAAAAAGTTCTAAAATTTTATTTTTAATTTTTTTAGAACTTTTTGAACTTTTTTTTTGTTTTTTTACTTTACCTGAAAAGAACAATTTTTTTTACACAAAATAGTTAAAAATTAGGAAAATCCTACGAGTCAATAAAATATGAAGCTAAAGATTAAAAACAAAAACCCACAGTTGCGGACACACACACACACACACACACATACATACATACAGACTTTTTGGTTCAAAAAATAAAAAATTTTTTTTTTCGATTTTTGGAATCAGGGTGACTCAAAACGTCGAGAACTTCAATAAAAAAAAATTGTTTTCTCGATTATAACAACTTTTTCTTGGATTGGAAAAAGTTAAAAAGATTTGTATACAGGATGTCCGGCATAAGCCTCCGTTCCTTGAAGTGGGTGATTTGTGAGCTCAAAATAGAGTGATAAAACCGAATTCACCTTAGTCCAAAGTTGTTTGCCTACCAAGTTACAGCGCTTTGAAGTTCTTCAAAAAAAAATCGATAAATAAGCGTAACTTTGGAATTAAAAGTGATGGAACAACGAAATTTATGGAATATGCTTTTCTTGATGAGAGGACAAACTTGATAATCAGTAAAAGTTAAAAACAAAAAGCTAAGGGTGCGTCAACATCGAGAGAGGGGCAACTAACCACCTCAGAAGAATCATATCGATTTTTACTGATTACCAAGTTTTTCCGCTCATCAAGAAAAGCATATTCCATAAATTTCGTTGTTCCATCACTTTTAATTCCAAAGTTACGCTTATTTATCGATTTTTTTTTGAAGAACTTCAAAGCGCTGTAACTTGGTAGGCAAACAACTTTGGACTAAGGTGAATTCGGTTTTATCACTCTATTTTGAGCTCACAAATGACTCACTTCAAGGAACGGAGGCTTATGCCGGACATCCTGTATACAAATCTTTTTTTTGTTTTTAATTTTTAGCTTCATATTTTATTGACTCGTAGGATTTTCCTAATTTTTAACTATTTCGTAGAAAAAAAATTGTTCTTTTCAGGTAAAGTAAAAAAACAAAAAAAAAGTTCAAAAAATTTCTAAAAAAATTAAAAATAAAATTTTAGAACTTTTTTTTGAACTTTTAGAACTTTTTTCAAAAATTTTAAAATTTTTTCTGGGAAGATTGAAGTTTCTTCTTTAACATAAACATTGAATTTTTGAGCATCCTTTAGTAGTTTTTGAGAAAAACAATTGGCAAAAGATGGTCAAAAAATCACAAATTGTGGATTATCTCAAAATCAACTCGTAAAAAAAATTTTATTTTTTTATTTTTGAACTTCAATATGCATACCCTTTCGATTAAGTACAGTTTAATCCATAAAAAAATATCAGTGTCACCTTGTGTTATCGAAAGCTATAGTTTTTTAAAAATTGTTTTGATTATTATTTAAAGACTAATAAATTTATCCATCATTTTTGAGGCCAATTGAATAAAAGTTATAATTTTAATGATAATTTAAAAAATTGTTTCAATATAATATTTGCTCACCGTATAAATAAGAAGAAAATGAAAGAATTATATGCAAGTTGAAGTTAAAATTAAAAATATTTTTCAATAATAAGGAGCTTTTGAGTTCCAGTTCAATGAGCGTAAAACCCACGATTAGTTATACGGAGGGCTTTGTAGTAACAGATCTACAGACGGTTTCAACATGAGAAAATTGCTTCAAGTAGAGAAGCTTTTCTAAAGAAAAATGTCAGTATATCAGTAGTTCCCAAAAAGTGCCATGGAGAGTCACGACTTCCTCACAGGGGCGCCGCAAATATTGTACAATTTTTACATTTTTATTTTCAAAGTAAAGGCAGTAAACTACAAAAAATTATTAATAGTCTAATCAAATTAAAATTTGACCTCGGAAAATTCCCAGAAAGCTGGATTTTTATATGAACTTTGATAATGCCTTAATAAACAATGTCTCAAAAGTCCCCATCGATCCGACCCCTACTAAAATAAATATATGGTTTTTAAAATAACTAAATAACCATTCTATGTACGAGCCAAATCAAACCCAAGCGGGCCTAAAACTCCCTTTTCTACCTCTTATGAAATATAAGCTTCCAAAGAGAATAGGAAA